>OZ024828.1:8850873-11250873 GCA_964016985.1 Anodontia alba
GACTAAGATCGAAACGGCCAAGGATCGAGTTGGCCATAAACCGCGAATCAAAACAATATGGCAGCGCTTATTGTAATCTATGGCAGCTGCCATTTTTAGGTTTCACAGAGCCAATGGAATTCGCTGTTACAAAACCGTGTCATATCCCACAATGCTTATTTTACCCAACATATTTTTTATTGCACATTGCAAATAAATATTTTTATCGTGACACAACAAAATATTGATTCAATAAATATATATTAATTTTATCAACACATTTCATATTTTGAATAAATATATTTTTATTGCCAATACATATCTTTTGTTACCGTTTTCAATGGGGGGTGGGGGTGGGGTGCATATAATATCGGTAGTCGGAAAAGGAGCACCGCTACAGGGTTCATGAATATTTAAGAGGTCCGCCCTTCTTGATTCGGATATGTTCGGTCTCCGAGGAGCTCTTTTACAGGTTGAAGAGCACCGTTAGGGGTATATCTTGTCTTTTACTATAAAACAGCACTTCAGAGTAGCTCTTTTACAGGAGGAAAAGCACCAGTAGGGGTACATCTTGAATTTTATTATTAAACAGCACTTCAGAGGAGCTCTTTTAGAGATTGAAGAGCATCAGTAGGGGTACATCTTTACTATATAATAGCACTTCAGGGAAGCTTTTACAGGTTGAAGAGCACAGGTAGGGGTAGTAGCATCTTCTATACGACAAGGAGCACCAGTAGGAGTATATCTACCCTCTTGTGTGTGTTAATACTGCACAGGAGCTCTTCTACAAGACAAGGAGCACCAGTGGGAGTATACCTGTTAATATAGCAGAGGAGCTCTTCTGCAAGACAAGGAGCACCAGTAGGAGTATATCTACCTTGTTGGGTGTGGTAATAATGCAGAGGAGCTCTTCTACAGGACAAGGAGTACCAGTAGTAGTATACCTAGCCTATTGTGTGTATAAATACTGTAGAGGAGCTCTTCTACACGACAGGGAGCGTCAGCAGGAGTATATCTACCCTGTTATATACAAGACAAGGAGCACCAGTAGTATATCTATCTTGTTGTGTCTTTTAATACTTCAGAGGAGCTCTTCTACACGACAAGGAGCACCAGTGGGAGTATACCTACCCTGTTGTGTGTGTTAATAAAACAGAGGAACTCTTCTACAAGACCAGGAGCACTAGTAGGAGTATATCTACCCTGTTGGGTGTGTTAAAACTGCAGAGGAGCTCTTCTACACGACAAGAAGCACCGGTAGGAGTATACCTACCCTGTTGTGTGTGTTAATAAAGCAGAGGAACTCTTCTACACGACAAGGAGCACCAGTAGGAGTATATCTATCCTGTTGGATGTGGTAATACTGCAGAGGAGCTCTTCTACACGACAAGGAGCACAAGTAGGAGTATACCTACCTTGTTGTGTGAGTAGATACTGCACAGGAGCACTTCTATACGGCAAGGAGCACCAGTAGGAGTATATCTACCCTGTTGTGTGTGTTAATACTGCAGAGGAGCTCTTCTATAAGACAAGGAGCACCAGTAGGAGAATATCTACCCTGTTGTGTGTGTTAATACTGCAGACGAGACCTTCTACAAGACAAGGAGCACCAGTAGGAGGATACCGACCCAGTTGTGTGTGTTAATACTGCAGAGGAGCTCTTCTACAAGACAAGGAGCACCAGTAGGAGTATACCTACCCTGTTGTGTGTGTAAATACTGCAGAGGAGCTCTTCTCCAAAACAAGGAGCACCAGTAGGGGTATATCTACTCTGTTGTGTGTGTAAATACTGCAGAGGAGCTTTTCTACAAGACAAGGAGCACCAGTAGGAGTATACCTACCCTGTTGTGTGTGTAAATACTGCAGAGGAGCTCTTCTACAAGCCAAGGAGCACCAGTAGGGGTATACCTACCCTGTTGTGTGTATTAATACTGCAGAGGAGCTCTTCTACAAGCCAAGGAGCATCAGTAGGGGTATACCTTTCCTGTTGTGTGTGTTAATACTGCAGAGGAGCCCTTCTACAAGACAAGGAGCACCAGCAGGAGTATATCTACCCTGTTGTGTGTGGTAATACTGCAGAGGAGCTCTTCTACAAGACAAGGAGCACATGTAGGGGTATACCTACCCTGTTGTGTGTGTTAATACTGCAGAGGAGCTTTTCTACCAGACAAGGAGCACCAGTGGGAGTATATCTACCCTGTTGGGTGTGTTAATACTGCAGAGGAGCTCTTCTACAAGACAAGGAGCACCTGTGGGAGTATAGCTACCCTGTTGTAAGTGTTAATACTGCATAGGAGCTATTCTACAAGACAAGGAGCACTAGTGGGAGTATACCTACCCTGTTGTGTGTGGTAATACTGCAGAGGAGCTTTTCTACAAGACAAGGAGCACCAGTGGGAGTATATCTACCCTGTTGTGTGTGGTAATACTGCAGAGGAGCTCCTCTACAAGACAAGGAGCACCAGTAGGGGTATACCTACCCTGTTGTGTGTGTTAATACTGCAGAGGAGCTCTTCTACAAGACAAGGAGCACCAGTGTATCTACCCTGTTGTGTGTGTTAATACTGCAAAGGAGCTCTTCTACAAGACAAGGAGCACCAGTAGGGGTATACCTACCCTGTTGTGTGTGTTAATACTGCATAGGAGCCCTTCTACAAGACATGGAGCACCAGTAGGGGTATACCTACCCTGTTGTGTGTGTTAATACTGCAGAGGAGCTCTTCTACAAGACAAGGAGCACAAGTAGGAGAATATCTACCCTGCTGTGTGGTAAAACTGCAGAGGAGCTCTTCTACAAGACAAGGAGCAATAGTGGGAGTATATCTACCCTGTTGTGTGTGGTAATACTGCAGAGTAGCTCTTCTACAATACAACGAGCACCAGTGGGAGTATATCTACCCTGTTGTGTGTGTTTATACTGCAGAGGAGCCCTTCTACAAGACAAGGAGCACCAGCAGGAGTATATCTACCCTGTTGTGTGTGGTAATACTGCAGAGGAGCTCTTCTACAAGACACGGAGTTCAAGAAGGGGTATACCTACCCTGTTGTGTGTGTTAATACTGCAGAGGAGCTCTTCTACAAGACAAGGAGCACCAGTGGGAGTATATCAACCCTGTTGTGTGTGTTAATACTGCAGAGGAGCTCTTCTACAAGACAAGGAGTACCAGTGGGAGTATACCTACCCTGTTGTGTGTGTTAATACTGCATAGGAGCTCTTCATCAAGACAAGGAGCACTAATGGGAGTATACCTACCCTTTTGTGTGTGGTAATACTGCAGAGGAACTCTTCCACAAGACAAG
Organism: Anodontia alba; assembly: GCA_964016985.1. Classification (NCBI taxonomy): domain Eukaryota; kingdom Metazoa; phylum Mollusca; class Bivalvia; order Lucinida; family Lucinidae; genus Anodontia; species Anodontia alba. The sequence goes on from OZ024828.1 coordinate 8,854,153, forward strand.
GAGCACCAGAGGGAGTATATCTACCCTGTTGTGTGTGGTAATACTGCGGAGGAGCTCCTCTACAAGACAAGGAGCACCAGTAGGGGTATACCTACCCTGTTGTGTGTGTTAATACTGTAGAGGAGCTCTTCTACAAGACAAGGGGCAGCAGTGGGAGTATATCTACCCTGTTGTGTGTGTGTTAATACTGCAGAGGAGCTCTTCTACAAGACAAGGAGCACGAGTGGGTGTATATCTACCCTGTTGTGTGTGTTAATACTGCAAAGGAGCTCTTCTACAAGACGAGGAGCACCAGTGGGAGTATACCTACCCTGTTGTGTGTGGTTATACAGCAGAGGAGCTCTTCTACAAGACAGGGAGCACCAGTGGGAGTATATCTACCCTGTTGTGTGTGGTAATACTGCAGAGGAGCTCTTCTACAAGACAAGGAGCACCAGTGGGGGTATAATTACCCTGTTGTGTGTGTTAATACTGCAGAGGAGCTCTTCTACAAGACAAGGAGCACCAGTGGGAAGATACCTACCCTGTTGTGTGTGTTAATACTGCAGAGGAGCTCTTCTACAAGACAAGGAGCACGAGTAGGAGTATACCAACCCTGTTGTGTGTGTAAATACTGCAGAGGAGCTATTTTACAAGACAAGGAGCACCAGTAGGGGTATACCTACCCTGTTGTGTGTGTTCATACCGCAGAGGAGCCCTTCTACAAGACAAGAAGCACCAGTAGGGGTATACTTACCCTGTTGTGTGTGTTAATACTGCAGAGGAGCTCTTCTACAAGACAAGGAGCACAAGTAGGAGAATATCTATCCTGCTGTGTGGTAATACTGCAGAGGAGCTCTTCTACCAGACAAGGAGCAACAGTGGGAGTATATCTACCCTGTTGTGTGTGTTAATACTGCAGAGGAGCTCTTCTACAAGACAAGGAGCACCAGTGGGAGTATATCTACCCTGTTATGTGTGTTAATACTGCATAGGAGCTCTTCTACAAGACAAGGAGCACTAGTGGGAGTATACCTACCCTGTTGTGTACGGTAATACTGCAGAGGAGCTCTTCTACAAGACAAGGAGCACTAGTGGGAGTATATCTACCCTGTTGTGTGTGGTAATACTGCAGAGGAGCTCCTCTACGAGACAAGGAGCACCAGTAGGGGTATACCTACCCTGTTGTGTGTGTTAATACTGCAGAGGAGCTCTTCTACTTGTACAAGAGCTCCTCTGAAGAGCTGTTTTACAATTAAGACTAGATATACCCCTACTGGTCTTCTTCAACCTGTACATGAGCTCCTCTGAAGTTCTGTTGTATTGTAAAGGCAAGATATACTCCTACTGGTGCTCTTCAACTTGTACAACAGCTCCTCTGAAGTGTATTTACAGTTAAGACTAGATATACCCATACTGGTGCTCTTCAACCTGTACATGACCGCTGGTGCTGTTATATTGTAAAGGCAAGCTATACTCCTACTGCTACTTTTCAACCTGTAACAGTTCCTATGAAGTGTGTTGTACAGTTACGACTATATATACCCTTACTGCTGCTCTTCAACCTGAATTAGAGCTCCTCTGAAGTTATGTTTTACAATTAAAACAAGAAATACCCCTACTGATGCTCTTCAACCTGTAAAAGAGCTCCTCTGAAGTGCTGATTTATATAAAAGGCAAGATATACCCCTACTGGTGCTCTTCAACCCGTAGAAGAACTCCCCTGAAGTGCTGTTTTACAGTAAAGACAAGATGTACCCCTACTGGTGCTCTTTAACCCGTAGAAGAACTCCCCTGAAGTGCTATTATATCGTAAAAGCAATATATACCCCTACGGATGCTCTTCAACCTGTACAAGAGCTCCCCTGGTAATATTATATAGTAAAGGCAAGATGTATCCCTACTGATGCTCTCCATCCTCTAAAAGAGCTTCTCTGAAGTGCTGTTTTATAGTAAAAGACAAGATATACACCTAACGGTGCTCTTCAACCTGTAGAAGGACTCCCCTGAAGTGCTATTATATCGTAAAGGCAATATATACCCCTACGGATGCTCTTCAACCTGTACAAGAGCTCCCCTGGTACTATTGTATACTGATGCTTCTTGTAGTATATAAGGGCTCCTCTACAGTATTATCACACTCGACAAGGTAGATATAATCCTACTGATGCTCCTTGTCGTATAGAAGAGCTCCTCTGCAGTTTTACTACACACAGCAGACAAGATATACTCGTACATGTGCTTCTTGTCGTATTAAAGCCCTTCTCTGTAGTATTACTACACGCAGTAAACAAGATACTCCTACTGGTGCCCCATATCGTAAGGTAGACCTATGCAGTATTAACACACAGAGTAAGGTTAATATACTCCTACTGGTGCTCCTTGTCGTGTAGAAGAGCTCCTCTACAGTATTAACACACACACATCAAGGTAGATATACTCCTACTGGTGCTCCTTGTCGTATAGAAGAGCTCCTCTGCAATATTAACACACACAACAGGGTAGGTATACTCCTACTGGTGCTTCTTGTCGTGTAGAAGAGCTCCTCTGCTGTATTAACACACAAAATAGGGTAGGTATATTCCCATTGGTGCTCCTTGTCATGTCGAAGAGCTACTCAGCAGTATTGACACACACAACAGGGTAGATATACTCCTACTGGTGCTCTCTGTCGTGTAGAAGAGTTCCTCTGCAATCTTAACACACAAAACAGAGTAAATATACTCCTACTGGTGCTCCTTGTCTTGTAGAAGAGCTCCTCTGCAGTATTTACACACACAACAGGGTATGTATACCCCTACTTGTGCTCCTTGTCATGTAGAAGAGCTACTCTGCAGTATTAACAAACACAACAGGGTAGATATACTCCTTCTGGTGCTCCTTGTCGTGTAGAAGAGCTTCTCTGCAGTATTTATAAAGACAACAGGGTAGATATACTCCTACTGGTGCTCCTTGTCGTGTAGAAGAGCTCCTCTGCAGTATTAACACACACAACAGGGTAGATATACTCTTACTGGTGCTCCATGTCTTGAAGAAGAGCTCCTCTGCAGTATAAAAACACACAACAGGGTAAATCTACTCCTACTGGTGCTCGTTGTCTTGTACAAGAGCTCCTTTGCAGTATTAACACACACAACAGGGTAGGTATACCCCTTCTTCTGCTCCTTGTCATGTAGCAGAGCTACTCTGAAGTATTAACAAACACAACAGGGTAGATTACTCCTACTGGTGCTCCTTGTCTTGTAGAAGAACTCCTCTGCAGTATTACCACACACAACAGGGTAGATATACTTCCACTGGTGCTCGTTGTCTTGTAGAAGAGCTCCTCTGCAGTAATACCACACACAACAGGGTAGATATACACCCACTGTTGCTCCTCGTCTTGTAGAAGAGCTCCTCTGCAGTATTACCACACACAACAGGGTAGATATACTCCCACTGGTGTCCTTGTCTTGTAGAAGAGCTCCTTTGCAGTATTAACACACACAACAGGGTAGATATACTCCCACTCGTGGTCCTTGTCGTGATGAAGAGCTCCTCTGCAGTATTAACACACACAACGGGGTAGGTATACTCCCCCTAGTGCTCCTTGTCTTGTAGAAGAGCTCCTCTGCAGTATTAACACACACAACAGGGTAGATATACTCCCACTGGTGCTCCTTGTCTTGTAGAAGAGCTCCTCTGCAGTATTAACACACACAACAGGGTAGATATACTCCCACTCGTGGTCCTTGTCGTGTAGAAGAGCTCCTCTGCAGTATTAACACACACAATAGGGTAGGTATACTCCCACTGGTGCTCCTTGTCTTGTAGAAGAGCTCCTCTGCAGTATTAACACACACAACAGGGTAGGTATACCCCTACTGGTGCTCCTTGTCTCGTAGAGGAGCTCCTCTGCAGTATTACCACACACAACAGGGTAGATATACTCCCACTGGTGCTCCTTGTCTTGTAGAAGAGCTCCTCTGCAGTAATACCGTACACAACAGGGTAGGTATACTCCCACTAGTGCTCCTTGTCTTGTAGAAGAGCTCCTATGCAGTATTAATACACACAACATGGTAGATATACTCCCACTGGTGCTCCTTGTCTTGTAGAAGAGCTCCTCTGCAGTATTAACACACACAACAGGGTAGATATACTCCCACTGTTGCTCCTTGTCTGGTAGAAGATCTCCTCTGCAGTATTACCACACAGCAGGGTAGATATTCTCCTACTTGTGCTCCTTGTCTTGTAGAAGAGCTCCTCTGCAGTATTAACACACACAACAGGGTAAGTATACCCCTACTGGTGCTTCTTGTCTTGTAGAAGGGCTCCTCTGCGGTATGAACACACACAACAGGGTAGGTATACCCCTACTGGTGCTCCTTGTCTTGTAAAATAGCTCCTCTTCAGTATTTACACACACAACAGGGTAGGTATACTCCTACTCGTGCTCCTTGTCTTGTAGAAGAGCTCCTCTGCAGTATTAACACACACACAACAGGGTAGATATACTCCCACTGTTGCTCCTTGTCTTGTAGAAGAGCTCCTCTGCAGTATTAACACACACAACTGGGTAGGTATACCCCTACTGGTGCTCCTTGTCTTGTAGAGGAGCTCCTCCGCAGTATTACCACACACAACAGGGTAGATATACTCCCTCTGGTGCTCCTTGTCTTGTGGAAGAGCTCCTCTGCAGTATTACCACACACAACAGGGTAGGTATACTCCCATTAGTGCTCCTTGTCTTGTATAAGAGCTCCTATGCAGTATTAACACACACAACAGGGTAGATATACTCCCACTGGTACTCCTTGTCTTGTAGAAGAGCTCCTCTGCAGTATTAACACACACAACAGGGTTGATATACTCCCACTGGTGCTCCTTGTCTTGTAGAAGTGCTCCTCTGCAGTATTAACACACACAACAGGGTAGGTATACCCCTTCTTGTGCTCCGTGTCTTGTAGAAGAGCTCCTCTGCAGTATTACCACACACAACAGGGTAGATATACTCCTGCTGGTGCTCCTTGTCTTGTAGAAGGGCTCCTCTGCAGTATAAACACACACAACAGGGTAGATATACTCCCACTGGTGCTCGTTGTATTGTAGAAGAGCTACTCTGCAGTATAACCACACACAACAGGGTAGATATACTCCCACTGTTGCTCCTTGTCTTGTAGAAGAGCTCCTCTGCAGTTTTACCACACAGCAGGGTAGATATTCTCCTACTTGTGCTCCTTGTTTTGTAGAAGAGCTCCTCTGCAGTATTAACACACACAACAGGGTAGGTATACCCCTACTGGTGCTCCATGTCTTGTAGAAGGGCTCCTTTGCAGTATTAACACACACAACAGGGTAGATATACTGGTGCTCCTTGTCTTGTAGAAGAGCTCCTCTCCAGTATTAACACACACAACAGGGTAGGTATACCCCTACTGGTGCTCCTTGTCTGGTAGAGGAGCTCCTCTGCAGTATTACCACAAACAATAGGGTAGATATACTCCCACTGGTGCTCCTTGTCTTGTAGAAGAGCTCCTCTGCAGTATTACCACACACAACAGGGTAGGTATACTCCCACTAGTGCTCCTTGTCTTGTAGAATAGCTCCTATGCAGTATTAACACTTACAACAGGGTAGCTATACTCCCACTGGTGCTCCTTGTCTTGTAGAAGAGCTCCTCTGCAGTATTAACACACCCAACAGGGTAGATATACTCCAACTGGTGCTCCTTGTCTGGTAGAAAAGCTCCTCTGCAGTATTAACACACACAACAGGGTAGGTATACCCCTACTGGTGCTCCTTGTCTTGTAGAAGAGCTCCTCTGCAGTATTACCACACACAACAGGGTAGATATACTCCTGCTGGTGCTCCTTGTCTTGTAGAAGGGCTCCTCTGCAGTATTAACAAACACAACAGGAAAGGTATACCCCTACTGATGCTCCTTGGCTTGTAGAAGAGCTCCTCTGCAGTATTAATACACACAACAGGGTAGGTATACCCCTACTGGTGCTCCTTGGCTTGTAGAAGAGCTCCTCTGCAGTATTTACACACACAACAGGGTAGGTATACTCCTACTGGTGCTCCTTGTCTTGTAGAAAAGCTCCTCTGCAGTATTTACACACACAACAGAGTAGATATACCCCTACTGATGCTCCTTGTTTTGTAGAAGAGCTCCTCTGCAGTATTTACACAAACAACAGGGTAGGTATACTCCTACTGGTGCTCCTTGTCTTGTAGAAGAGCTCCTCTGCAGTATTAACACACACAACTGGGTCGGTATCCTCCTACTGGTGCTCCTTGTCTTGTAGAAGGTCTCGTCTGCAGTATTAACACACACAACAGGGTAGATATTCTCCTACTGGTGCTCCTTGTCTTATAGAAGAGCTCGTCTGCAGTATTAACACACACAACAGGGTAGATATACTCCTACTGGTGCTCATTGCCGTATAGAAGTGCTCCTGTGCAGTATCTACTCACACAACAAGGTAGGTATACTCCTACTTGTGCTGCTTGTCGTGTAGAAGAGCTCCTCTGCAGTATTACCACATCCAACAGGGTAGATATACTCCTACTGGTGCTCCTTGTCGTGTAGAAGAGTTCCTCAGCTTTATTAACACACACAACAGGGTAGGTATACTCCTACTGGTGCTTCTTGTCGTGTAGAAGAGCTCCTCTGCAGTTTTAACACACCCAACAGGGTAGATATACTCCTACTAGTGCTCCTGGTCTTGTAGAAGAGTTCCTCTGTTTTATTAACACACACAACAGGGTAGGTATACTCCCACTGGTGCTCCTTGTCGAAATTGAATGTAGAAGAGCTCCTCTGAAGTATTAAAAGACACAACAAGATAGATATACTACTGGTGCTCCTTGTCTTGTATATAACAGGGTAGATATACTCCTGCTGACGCTCCCTGTCGTGTAGAAGAGCTCCTCTACAGTATTTATACACACAATAGGCTAGGTATACTACTACTGGTACTCCTTGTCCTGTAGAAGAGCTCCTCTGCATTATTACCACACCCAACAAGGTAGATATACTCCTACTGGTGCTCCTTGTCTTGCAGAAAAGCTCCTCTGCTATATTAACAGGTATACTCCCACTGGTGCTCCTTGTCTTGTAGAAGAGCTCCTGTGCAGTATTAACACACACAAGAGGGTAGATATACTCCTACTGGTGCTCCTTGTCGTATAGAAGATGCTACTACCCCTACCTGTGCTCTTCAACCTGTAAAAGCTTCCCTGAAGTGCTATTATATAGTAAAGATGTACCCCTACTGATGCTCTTCAATCTCTAAAAGAGCTCCTCTGAAGTGTTGTTTAATAATAAAATTCAAGATGTACCCCTACTGGTGCTTTTCCTCCTGTAAAAGAGCTACTCTGAAGTGCTGTTTTATAGTAAAAGACAAGATATACCCCTAACGGTGCTCTTCAACCTGTAAAAGAGCTCCTCGGAGACCGAACATATCCGAATCAAGAAGGGCGGACCTCTTAAATATTCATGAACCCTGTAGCGGTGCTCCTTTTCCGACTACCTATAATATCACCGCTGTCCGTACAGCGTATATAATAATAAAATGTAGGTCAAGTTCGGTTTAGGGTAAAATCCACCAATTATTTTGGGAGTTATGGCCCTTTTTCAACTTTGATAACATTCAACTTCGAAAAATGGTTTCCGTTCGATGTCTTTGGAAAAGATTAGTGTATTGGATGCAAACTTTAAACACAGGTATATAATCATAAAATACAGGTCAAGTTCGATTTAGGGTAAAAACCACCAATTATTTTGGGAGTTATGGCCCTTTTACAACTTTGAAAAATGGTTTCCGTTCCATAACTTTTGAAAAGATCAGTGAATTGGATTTATATTATATATACGAGCATATCATTATAAAATATAGGTCAAGTTCGATTTAGGGTAAAATCCGCCAATTATTTTTGGAGTTACGGCCCTTTTTCAGCGTCGAAAAATGGTTGAAAAAAAATGGTTTCCGTTCGATATCTTTTGAAAAGATTAGTGTATAGGATTCGAATTTTATACACGGCTACAAATCATAATATGTAGGTCAAGTTCGATTTAGGGTAAAATCCAGCAATTATATTGGGAGTTATGGCCCTTTTTCAACTTTGAAAAATGGTTTCCGTTCCATAACTTTTGAAAAGATAAGTGAATTGGATTCATATTTTATACACGAGCATATAATTAGGTCAAGTTCGATTTAGGGTAAAATCCAACAATTATTTTTGGAGTTATGGCCCTTTTTCAGCGTTGAAAAATAGTTGAAAAAGGGTTTCCGTTCGATATCTTTTGAAAAGTTTACTGTATTGTATTCAAATTTTATACACAGGTATATAATCATAAAATGTAGGTCAAGTTCGATTAAGGGTAAAATTCACCAATTATTTTGGGAGTTATGGCCATTTTACAACTTTTGAAAAGATTAGTGAATTGGATTCATATTTTATACATGAGCATATAATTATTAATTATAGGTCAAGTTCGATTTAGGGTAAAATTCAACCATTTTTTTTTTTGGAGTGACGGCCCTTTTACAACGTTGAAAAATAGTTTCTGTTTGATATCTTTTGAAAACATTAGTGTATTTGATTCATATTTAATACACAGGTATATAATCATAAAATAGATGTCAAGCTCAATTTCGGGTTATGGCCCCTTCTCTCCTTCAAAAAATGTTTTCTTTCGATATTTTTTTTTTATAAAAGATTGGTGTATTGGATTCATATTTTACACACAGGTATATAATCATAAGATATAAGTCAGGTTTGATTTAGGGTAAATTCTATCAATTATTATGAGAGTTATGGCCCTTTTTCCAACTTCATTTTTTTTGCAAAATGCCTGCATGTGGGTGAGGATGGCCCTGGGCGGAGGCATCTGTGTCATACTGACACATTTACCACCCACAACATGTTTTCGTGGGGAAATAAGAAATGTATTTATCCAGATACTTTGCTTGTCTGAAGCTATTGGGTCCATCTCTGCAGTGTGGCGAGGGCCTTCACTGTAACCTTGAGCATTAAATACTATAGAATACTCTTGTGTTGATTTCAGTTGAAAACTCTCATTATATTGCACAAGTTTTTCATGATAATCTGCACCTTTGCTGTTCTCATTTGTGCCAAAGTCTCACTTTTACTCATTATTACCACGGTAGTGTTGGTATGTGAACAGCGAAAGCCTTCATAACCACATGCAAGTATTGAGTCTGCTTTCTATTATTTGGTCGATTTGTTTACAATCAATCCATGGTATACAAATGCCAAAATTTCCTTAAGGTAGTTGTCTACGTGATCTTTAATGAACAATGTAAGCAAACCGTGCCTTACAGAAATGCAAGTGACGGTTATTAATAGTCGCACTATTCTTGTCGCTGTGACATCAGAGTGTTGTTGATAGAGAGTTATCTTTATAAAAAAAAAAAAAAAAAATGAGAAAAGTCCAGGGAGTGCCACAATCACAATCCGCAGCCCTTCTCAGACACAAAGAGGAAGAGGAAACAGACAAAATCAAACAAGCGCAAATCGAACAAACGTACGTAAAGCATTAAGATTAGCTGTCTCATCCACAAGCGAGGTAATCGCAACCTAAAAGGACTGAAAAACACAAGAACAAAATAACAAAAGGCAACACTTAAAACAAATTGCCTCGTAGAATAAATCACAAAGAAACAAACCTTGACAGGGACATTTAGAACAGTGGCAAACAGTGCAGACCCAAATCAGACGCCACAGAATGCGGTGTCTGATCGGGGTCTGCACTGTTTGTTTTAATTACAGGAAGTTAAGGTAAATGACTCAAGACCATTTTCCAAGTCTACACTCAGACAATCGACCCACCAGTGCTGTCAGTGCTTTGATTTGTACTTTTCACAGTTTGGCATATGCCAAGTAAAATGAGTCTGAACATATGCAAAATGTGCAGCTTCTGATTATCCTGCTTGTCTCCACAGTCTGCCACTGTCGAATCAGGTTACAGGATCCGATGATCTTCTAAGCGATCAGAGAAGACAGCACCAATGTGTAGCCTGCTTATGTCTGGGAGACATCTTTTCCCTTAGTACAGCCAAATATACCATAGAAATTATTTCGTGATCACTTTCTATGAAGTTACGTGGCTGAGCTTGGATTCAAACTTACAACCCCATCCCTGGAACTGTAGTCAGATGCGTTACCGACTGTGCTATGGAGCCACGTTGGGGTCTGCTGTACTTGCAGCAAGCTGGGTGTGTGGGGATATTGGAATTTCTTCTGTTTCTACATTGTTTTTGTCTTCTCTCATCTACTATTCTCTGTCCCTTTTCTTCTTTTCTCTGGGTGATGACACAAAATGACTCACAAAGGTTGACAGGTCGTTAAACAAGAACTCAAAAACGACAGTAAACAGCGCAGACCTTGGATTCGGCCTCTGTGGATTGCACCAAGCCTAGATCTTGCTTTCCTATTCAGATAGAGCAATAAAAAATAAACAGAATCAGTGAATACTGCAGAATACATGTATATTGACACCACGAAAACACACCTATGTAGTTTTGACCTCCTTAAACCCCACTTTTTTACAGTAAAACGGGGGTTTACAGCGGTATATATTAATTTTCTTATTTCTGCTAAAAATATAGATTGTGGGTACTCGTTAGAACCGCCCCTCCGAGGCGATTCTAACAAGTACCAACAATCTATGTCTGGAGAAGAAATATGAAAACTACCAGAATTTTTTATCTGAAAATTTACATTTTTTGGTGGTAAAATTCTCAATATATTTGAATAGACGTGTTTTCGTAATGTAAAAAGAGAAGGTCCTGGTTAGACTGCGGATGCCCTTACAGATCTGGGCCTTTGTGTTTGTATATATATATCATAAGGCCCTTTCCCACTTTGAACATCAAGTGGTATTACCCGGCTAATAACATATAGATGACATTACTTACCACATGGTATCCTTTCAAAACTTACTGGAAATAAGCGTTGTAAAATATTCACCTAATAAGGACACACTTAAAAATCAGCAGTGCACTTCATAAAAGAATGATGCTTATGTGATATTTTTCTGCTTTCCTTTATAAAAAGCATATGGTTTAGATACTGGTTTGATTTGCCTCAACTTACTCAAATGAATACTCACTCATACATACTTTTATGGAATTAGTACTGGATAAAAAATGCAGGCCTGTGTGTGTGTGTGTGTGTGTGTGTGTTCCGAAGATTGAAAACATAACATAACATAACATAACATAATTTTATTATAGTGACGTGTATCATGATACAAACAAAGTAACAAAAGTATATAACACCCGGCCGCATTGGGCCTATATGTCACTTAATTTACACATATGAAACAACTTTACACAGTATATATACATTTTTAGATCAAATTTTCATTGCATGCTCGCAGAATTCAGACGGATGTTTCTTTAATGTACATTATTAACTCCGTAATTTGAGGTTTTATGGCTACTGCTGACCGTTACCGCCCGACATTAGGCATCGCGCTGGCGACGCCTAGCGGCGCGCGACGACAGCTAACAGTCGTTGACATTTCGAGTTTGTCAGTCTAGCGATATAGAAGCGATTTCCTCCTGATCATTGCACTGACTATAAATTTTGCACATTCCCTTTCTTCATATCTCAAGGCAAGTTTAAGTTTTTCTAGATCTGGCATTGCATTAAAACCTGATTCTCTATTTTCTATCTTATTAATAAATGGATTCTGATATCATTATATATTTGACAATGAAATAAAAAGTGCAGTGCATCCTCCACCGCATTTTCATTACAAACTTGACATATTCTATCCTCAACGCTTAGGCCAGAAAATCTACCCGTTTCAATTTTCAATGGCAAAACCGCACACCAAAACTGTGCTAAATGAGACCGTTCTGTTTTCGTTATGTTCACTTGTAGGTATTGTTCAGTTTCATAGCGTGTCTTGAATGTTCTGTATGTTCTAAGTTTAGACACAGTCTGCATTTTGTCACTCCATTCTGCTTGATTCATGTTGGCAAAAGCATTTTCGACAAATTTTAAATCAACAATGTGTTTATTCACATAAGAATGTGTCACGTTGGCTTGCTCTAGAAGTGATTTTATTTCCGAGCACCAAGTTTTACCAGAAGTTCTGTAATCAATATCGAATACTTGTTTAGTCAGGCGATTATCGTCCATGTTAACAAGTCTGTTCCATAACCTACACATATTAGCCCAACGCCTATGCAAACATAAAGTCCAACCCATTTCCCCATTTATCGCCAACAAAGGAGTAAATCTATGAACGCCCAGAAAGTATTGGATTGCTCTGTTTTGTACGTTATCTATTTTATTCAACTGTTTGAATCCCCAAACACCTGAGCAATAGTCTAGCACAGGAACTACACAAGAGTTAAACAATTTAGTATATGTATTGTATCCTACATCTTTATAGCAATGTACTTTCGAAATCATGGCACCCAAGGCTCTGCCCCCCGCTTGCGAAAGAACTTCCGCGATTTCAGTGAAATCGAGATTTTCGTGCATGTGAATACCTAAGTAACGGTAGACATTAGCGTAATCGACAGACTGGTCCCCGATTCGAAAAACAAAATTACTGCGTTCTTTCCCTTTGTTGCGAAAATGTATAACATTTGACTTAGCGTAATTTATTCGCAGCCTCCATTTCCTACACCAGTCATGTACATAATCTAGCATAGTTTGCATATCTTCCTCTGATTCTGACATAAGCATAATGTCGTCAGCATAGAGCAGACAGCTAATTTCAAGATTGTCAAGTTTAACACCCTTGTGCAAATTCTTCAGACCCTCTGCTAAATCATTTATAAAGAATGCGAAAAACGTTGGGGAAATGACTGTCGCCTTGACGCACGCCTGATGAGACCGGGAACCAGCTGCTAACCATACCATTTAGTTTAACACAAGATGCTGTGTCTGAAAACATAGCTTTGATGGACCTATAAAACCTGCCATCAATACCATTACTAAGCAACCTATAAAGTAACGCATCTCTATCCACATAGTCGAACGCCTTTTGAAGGTCAATGAATGTAGCGAATGTACTTTTCTTTTTCAGAAGTCTATTTCGTACGACTGTACATGCAGTATATACACGATCTTCACAAGATCTTTTAGGGCGAAACCCGTTTTGCTCGTCAACTAACATATTCTCCGTTTCTATGTATGACAGGAGTCTCTTATTTAATAGTGAAGAGTGTAGTTTGCTGACGACTGATAATAGGCTAATACCACGGTAATTCAACGGTATTCTATTGTCTTTTGTTTGATCCTTGGGGAGGGGCGTCATGATTGCTTTTCTCCAGATACTTGGGATTAGTCCGGTGTCAAAACAGAAATTGAACAAGGGATGCAATGTATCAATGATGACTGGATGTTTTAAGAACTCATACGTAATTTTATCTGGACCGACTGATTTTCCGTTTTTTGCGCCATAAACTACACGCTCAACTTCGCAACGCGTGATAGAATAGTTCAATAATACATTTTCTTGGTATAAAGGGTCAAGCATATTGTCCTCAAGCAAAAGTTTATGCTGTAGAATTCTATCATAAAATTGTTGATCAAACTGATCATCTGTACATTCGGGGTTATACAATGACGAAAATTCGTCAGACCATTTGTCGAATACTCTATCAGAGTCGGATATTATGTTTCCCTGGTCGTCATAAACATAACGGTATCTCGTGTTTGCGCCTGGGGCCCAAAGAGCGAAGATGATCCCAAAATTGTCGTGGGTTATCCGTACATGCGGCTTCTATATTTATTGAAAGGTCGCGCCTATGTGCTCTTTCGGCATTTCGTAAGGCCTTGTCGAAGGTATTCCGCGCAGCTTTAAAAATGGTAAGCAAATGACGTTTTTCATTGCTACCCTGTGTGCATTTTGTTAATGCACTTTCCTTATGCCGCATATCTTTCCAGAGGGACTCTAACCTGTCATCCCAAAATTGGCTTATACGTTTTATAACGTTTTCGTGTTTTTTTAGAGCAATCAAATGAGGGTATTTTTTGATCCATCTCTCGTATTAAAGTATCACAAAATGTACTGTACAGGGTATCAACGCGATGCTGAGTTTCCCCGCCGGAACACTCTGTTCATTCGACACACATGTATCACCATAGACATTGAACCGATATCGGAACTTACACTTCAGTATATAGTGGTCAGGCAACTTGCTTCGTTCACCAATGCTGTTATGTAAGTTATACTTTGCAACCAATGATGAAGGGGAAATAACCTGAAAACTTTCAAACTGGGAGAAATTGTCGTGAGGTACGCACATGTAGTCAACGACAGATTTACCTTTCGTGGATACGGAAGTGAAATTATCGTCAGTGTCTCGGAAACGTCCATTTAAAACACACATTTTCGCATCATTTAAAAATTCTAAAAACGGGTGCCCATGTTGGTTCACGACCATATCAAGACTGTTTCTTGACGGAATACTGTCCATATCGGAAATTGTATCGTGCATATTGCCAATTCTCGAGTTGACGTCACCTGTTAATATGATCATATCTATATCACATAAAAAGGTACATTTGTCCTAACAGATGCGAGTAGAAATCAGTCGCATTTCTACCCCACGGTGAATTTTCTGGTGGCAGATAAGTGGCAAAAATAGCTATTTTATATAACGTTTCTTTCTCTGTAAGGAGTAATCCCAGTATGCCGTCATACGATTTATCAATTACAGTTACATCAAATGTGTCAAATAACGCATTGCGTACAAAGATGCCCACTCCTCCAGAGCCTTTAGGTGCATTAACATGTACAGATGATCTGTTATAGCCATGGAATTTGTAACCTTCAAGCTCAACTACTTGTGTAGATTTTAAATGGGTTTCATTTATACAAATTAAATCCGAGTCAGTGTGCGTTAATAGATTCACTCTCAATGAATCGTTATTAATTGTCCAGCCAAAAACGTTCAAATGGGAAACAGATAATGTTTCGTTATAATGCCGGTCGTTATATTAAGCATTGCTCGTTCCGGTTGACTGACGCGCACCTGTAGCAACTCTCATGGGACTGGCTTCCGTCTCCGACCGCTTTTTAACTATACGACCATTCGTAGTTACACGGTACTGGTTTCCGTTCGGAAGTTCCGACAACAATGACAAGAAAATGCTTGACGAGACCGTACGCGTGTATGGGGTGCGGGTGGAGGGGTGGGCAATCTGCTGTTATTGTCCGCTTATATTGTGCGTTTGTTATTGCCGAATTTCTGATGTCGTATTTCTCTTATGTGTTTGCTTGTTTTCTACTTATTTTCCCCATATTTTTTTTCACAAATGTAATCTCTGTAGGCCTAATGTAAATTGAAAACTCAGTCTCTGTGAATTTCAAAATGTTCGTATTTTCATTTTTTCTTTTTTTTTTTTTATATAAAGTCGTAAAACAGCGACTGACTTCCGGCAAGTGTGGAATCCGCTGGTAGAAGATCGAATACTGCTGGGTTTTCTTGTACACCTGGAATCAGAATGAATATTAGATGCGCAGCGGTAAATAAATGAAATGTTATTGACGAAATAAACAAAATAACCAATATTGTACGGTAGCCTTTTCTGCGATATTGCCTCAGTTATGAAGTGTCATAGGTTTTCGCGACGTGATTGCCATTGCGGGTGACGTGCTGAATTTGGTGCCGATTTTGGGCCATGATCACAGATAAGAGTTGTAGGAAGTTAATATTTATTTATTCAACTGGTCTTCTCCAACACAACATCTTTTCATACATCTCATAGCACACAAAGTGTGTTTGCTTTATTGTAGAGAGACATACCTAGGCACCCAAATCTCGTGTTAAACTTCGTTTGAGCTCGTTTGTCATCTTGAATTTGGCTTCATGATAGGCACCCAAATCTCGTATGACGTCTGGTAGCAAACTTTATTTTATCTTGTTCACCATCGTGAATTTGGCATCACTATAAAGTGTAAACATCTCGCGGTAAACATCACATGACCTCATTTGACACCGGCGTGTTCGGCCAACTTTGTTTGTAAACAGACTGCTGTCAAATCCTATACATATCAGAAAAAATAGTTGGCTGCGTGTGTTTGCATCAAAGGCAGTACCTTTATTTCGTATTATATACTTTGGACCTTTCAAAACTTTAGGTATGGTATTCAGCAGGGTTTCTGGTCAACTCGTACCTTAGTCAACTTGTACCTAAGTCAACTCATACCCATTCTTGGTCAACTTGTACCTGAGTCAACTCGTACCTTTATCAAAATTTGGGTTCAGTCGCACATATTATCTATTTTCAGGAGTCATGCTGCATAGCTCCAAATAAAAGGAATATCCAGATAAACCTTTTCCTGATTTATCCACAAAAATATATGCTTTGAGTACTCATTAGAAGTGCTTCATTGAGACAGCTCTAATGAATACCCACAACATATACTTTCATGGTGAAATAAGCAAAATACCCCAAAACTCATAACGAAAAAATAATAATAAAAAAAAAAACATCTAGAGCTGTGTTCATTAATTGTTCACAGTCACTGAATACTTATCATGCTATGGGCAGATTCTGCAGATGACAAGCTAGCCATATTTTTCCTAGAAAATAGGATCTGACACATCATGCAAATTATCTCCTACCTAAAGAGACGGTTTGCATGAAGTGTAAAATCTTATATTCTATGAAAAAATCTGCTGATTTTTTTACCCAGCATGCAAAAGTGTTAAAATATAGCAAAACCTTTCCTTGGAGACTTGCAAAACTTTGCCCCATTTTTGGACTGAATATGTGCAACATCTAGTCAGGGTCTACATTGTTTACCACTCATCTGGCAGCCTTAAAGGTCATGTGCCAGGAGCAGCTGTCAAAATATGAGAACTTGTTTATAGATCACGCTATATTCACTGTCCTCAGGTCGTGACAGACTAATTCAGAGATATAGTAACTGAAAGCCCATCAATCCAAACTCAGCAGACCAAGATCACGTTGTGCATTATTGAAAACAAAGACTTACAAGTCTTTGTTTTGCATATCGAATGTTGAAGACACAAAAATAGAACACTTTACATGGAAACGAAAGTTCTGAAAAGTGCTGTATAAGCCAATAAATATAATGTTATTAATGTATTATACTGTAAGAGAATAACGTAACAATATTCATTTGTTCCCTGATAAATGCGGGGTAAGTTTCTTACACAGCAGGTTTTACTGTTTTAAGGGAGCTAACTGCAACTGACTTAAAAGGGAGTTTACTGAAATTGCTTTACGAGTCGGGTCTATGCGAAATGGAATGGGGAACAGCATTTTTTTATGAATCGCGCCAATAAAAAAGAGGGGGCATGCTTATACAATAAGTGGTTAACCAGTACATTGAACACCCTTCCGCAAGAAACTTGTAACTTCCAATCTTGAAGCAGTGGAAGGAGCGAAGGATCGTAGCAAATACATGTGTTTCATGATAAATCGCTACAATCTGTGGGGATCGAATGCGCGATCCGGACCGTCGGAGACTAATATGTCCGCCTCCGAGGCATTATTCGTGTTTTTTTTTTTTTTTTTTTTTTTTGTTTTCTTTTTTTTTTTTTTTGTTTTTTTTTTCTGGGACGACTTCACGTTTGTTGATCGCCAAATAAAATTAAGGCTCATAAGAAGGTACCTAAACATGCTTAATTAAAGTCAGCACTGTCAAAGTGTACTTACTGCTTTAATAAGCCGAACCGATTAATGACAATAATTATTTCTCGTGTAATCAATTTGTTTTTCCATCTTTGTGTTTGACATTGGGTTCCACGTGATTACATTCTGGGTAAATTTCCGTGACGTAGGCGATGCGACTCTGACATTAATTCCTGATTGGTAGTTTCGGCAGAGCGTCATGAATATTGAGGACGAAAGGAAAGTGGGCGGTGCTACTGTCAAACTGTGCATCACGGCACATGACCTTATATTGCTTTCATCAAATTCAGGTTAATTTGATCAGCTACCGTTTTCTGATCGACAATTGAGTTGTTAAGTGGCAAATTATACAATCAAGGAAGGTGCGATAGACACGCGCGACAATTATATGGCCCAGTAGCGGGTAATTCAGGTGATTTTTTTCCGCCACTTGTTTTCGCCAATTTATGATTTTTTGTGCCAAATTTTATTTTTCTGCGCAAATGGCCACAATGGCAATCGGTAACGCGAACCCTGTAGGATCTGCAAGGGTCCGATTATAGAATAAAATATATCACTACTTGCATCCCCGCAATGTCCGATCTAGGTCCACACTGCCCGCCAAGATCCGTCCTTCCAAACAGAACAGACAATTCTGCATTGTTCCGTATACAGAATAAAATATATTACTATGTGCAAACACTTCACATCCCAGATAAGTAGCCAACAGGGTGGTCCCTGATCAGACGCCGTTTCCTCAGCCTTCGATCTAGGTCAACACTGTGGGCCAAGTCCATATCATGCCATGCACTGCAGGCAGCATAATCTGGGTCTGCGCTGTTCAACTTAAATTATATTATATTTCTACTTGGAAAACATTTCTCATCCCAGATGACTAGCAAACAGAATATTCTTTACCTTCTACGTATACATTCATACGACAACTTCATCATGTTTAGTTTCTGTAAAAACATGCTTACTACATGCAATGCAAAGATCAGACATTTTGATTTTATTTAAAGCCCATAATGCTCATGAAGAAAACACAAGGGAAATGGTGTTTAGAGGATTCTGAAATTACATAGCCAGTAATCGGCAAGTAAAAAGAAAATAGTACAAAAAAGATAATTGCCCTTAAAAATTCTTGCTGGTCATTAGGTTCCACCAAAACAAAAACAACAGCTTGTCGACAAAATAAAAGGAATTAAAAACAGTCTTCGATTAAGGACAAGATTAAAGAACCTGTATCGATAATCGTTTTTCACACCTATATTAATCACATCTTTAACTAATGTATCAATTAAGGAGTCATCAAAATAATGATAAACAAATTACCTGAATCGTATCGATAATTGTTTTTCACACCCACATTAACCGTACATATTTAACTAACGTGTCAAATAATGGGTGCATAATAATAATGAGTGACAAAACCTACCGTATTAATCCGCCTATAAGACGATTTGTTTATAAGACGGGGGCTGTTTTTGGGCCCTTCCCAGGCAGGATTTTGCTTTTACTTAATTATAAGACGGGTTAAAAAAGTCGCCTGTCGGAGATATTCCTTGCCACTCAGAAATTCCTAAAGTACAATTAAAAAAACTTCCAACATCACTTACAAGCATGCATACCGTATTTAACTGTGTATAACACGCACCTTATTTACCCAGAAAACGTTTATAAAAATCCGATGTGTATTATTTATAGGAACACCAAAATCGGGACAGAAATCGCCAAGATAATCGGTCGCGAAAACTCATGACATTCACGATCGCCCGGTAAAAATGCGGAATAGAATGATTGCTATGAGATATTCATGATTTTTTATACCTATCTCGCCCATACCATGGTTCTGTCAGCTCAAAACAAGCAACTCCATCTGATTTGCAGTAATTTGATATCCTTTTCATGTCCATGCTCTTTTTGTTTACGCTTTTTTATTTTGCTGTTCATGTGATCTCTTCAAAGGGAAACTACTCAAACAGGCATATGCATATGAATCTGTATTGATTACCGGACTTTGACAAGTCTCACACCATAACTTGAATAAATCAGCCTGCACAACTGATTTATTGTAGTTCAAAATAGGAAATAAATTTGGTAGAACATAAATATTGGCACAAATGATCATACATTGAAAAAAATAAAAAAGTATTTAATTTTTTGCAATTATTAAAATTATTGATAATAAACAAAACCAACTGGGCTTTTGAGGTAGGTAGATCGGTCATTTGCATTTTATCTTTTATTTTCTTACCATATGTTTATCTTTTTTTTTTTTTTTTAACTTTTCTTCCAACTTACCAAAAAAATTGTTTGAAATAAACAATGTTTATGATAAAGAAAAAAAAAAATACAAAAAAACTACCAGCATACATCTGTGCACTTAATTGGTTAATTGGCAGTCAGAATGACAACTAGTCGACTTTAGTTGTTGTTTGCATTGCCCTGAGGCACTGAGTTGATAATTTCACGTCTCAGTTAAGAAAGTGACACAAAGTGACACAAAGAAGGTGTTAATTATGAGTACACAAAAGAAATAACTACATTTTTATTGTCATAGCGTCTGCAGTGGGGAAGCAAAGAACTGCCTACACTACATCAAGTTGCCTGAGGCCCATGGTAACAGAGCTGCACAATGAAAATTCAGTTATCGTAAATTCGGCCTGTTTCTACTCTAAACCTTCCGAATTCGGCCATTTTCAACTCAATACTAGTGAAATTTGACACACTTAGTATCTGGTAACTTAGTAAATAATGCACGGATAAATTCTTTGTATTTTACATAGGAACATCTTTTTTTTATTTCAAAACTATTAAGCAAATATTCAGTGCGTGTTATACACGGGTGCGAGTAATACACAGAAAAATTCGGTACTTCACCTAAAAAATTACCTTGCTGCTATTTCTATCAAGGGACGAAGGTAAACATTATATCCTTCTACCGGTTTCGAAGATCGGCATTTTCCGTGACCACGTGGCACCACCGGACTTTGCCGAAAATACCGATATGGCCAAAGACCTCGATTATAAGACGGGTCTGGATTTTTGGGGGCTTTTTTGGGGGAAAAATCCCCGTCTTATAGGCGGATTAATACGGTATCTACCTAGCTACCTACATGTCTGTCTGTCTGATTGTCTGTTTGTCCGCCAAGTGTCTATTTTTACAAGGTGTGAGTTAACCAAACTAGGTACGAGTTAACCAAATTAGGTACGAGTTGACCAAACCAGGTACAAGTTGACTTGGAGGGTACAGGTTGGCCAAATAACGGGTACGAGTTCACCAAAAATGGGTACGAGTTGACTAAGGTACGAGTTGACTAAGGTATGAGTTGACCAGTACCCTTCAGCAGGGCTCTCCCATCGGGTCCCAATAGGAAACCATTAGCAAGGAATAAAGTATCACTAGTGCTTAGTGTTCATTAAATATGGACTGATTATGACAAAGGCTTCTTAGGCTACCAATCATTGGGCATTGGGTGTTATATTGGTGAGATCTCTTTTGTTGCACCAACATATGCTGATGATTTAGCGATCCTATTAGAAAAAAAAATAATCTGTAACTCTTGTCATTATAGCGGTAGGTTATAGCTGCATGAAAGGATACTTATTCAAACAGGTAAAAGTGTAATACTAGAAAATGATCTATGAAACATCAGTCTGCATCAGACAAATGTCCATCTAGTCCTGCTTTGAAGATATTATGACGAAAAGCATTTTTGTGAAGAAGTTTGAGAAAATATGTATAAGCAGTTGATTAAATAGATTCTTTTGCTCCTCAGCATAGCAACTGACTCATCTCTCTGTAATCTTTCTGGCGAAAGAATGTGCACAATACTGGTTAACTACTTAGAGGACTAAGCCTGCCCAGTAAACTGACCGTGCTCGACATGACCTCATTGGGTTGACTGGGCCGTAAAACCTCAACACAAACAAACAAATCTCTCTGTAATCCCCATTGAAGGTGTATCTGACCCTGTTCTAAAGGTAATATTTGTAGACTCGGTGACAGTACCATCGAGAAACAACTGGCATGTTGACAACTGATAATCATAGGTTTTGAAAGCAGTGGGTGGTTTGTGGCCATAAAACTTTAGGAGCTAATTATACATGGTAGTTGTCCTAAACTTCTGCACACCAAAGATCTGATAAAATGGCATGTGCAAACAGTGAAGACCTAGAACAGACTACTCCAGAAGGAGCCGTCTGATCAGGGACTACACTGTTTGGCATTTATTATAAGTATTTTAAGACACATCTGCATAAAAAAAACAAAATTTAACTTAGAAAAGGTATGGAATAAAGTGTTTAGGACATTTATTGTAGAGTCTGGACTGTTGGGGCATAGTGATAGTGATGATGGAAATCTCTTGTTGATGTGTCTAAAAGCTGCATGACAAACAGTGTATACCCTAATCCTGATCAGATGTCTCATTCTGCATCTGATCTGGGTGTACAGAGTGCTCAGGGCTTTCTGTCCCAGTACTTGGAGTAACTGGATAGATTATGCTTTGATAGGTAATTTTAAATTGAAACTACTGGTAGTTTGAAATTGGTCAATAAACCTTAAGTTTTATGGGTTCTTTTTATTTGTGTGTGTTTGTTGTTCATTTGCCTAATAAAAAAATTAAAGCTAAATTGTACCTCATTTTTAGAAATGGGAAGTGACGGCTATGACATGTATGATAAGGAATCCTGTTATGTTCTTTGCATACTACAAGTTAACAATTATTATTTCTCCACTTTCAGCCTGAAGATCTGATGAACATGCAGCATTGCAACTTGCTGTGTCTTCCAGAGAACTATCAGATGAAGTATTATTTTTACCATGGTCTGTCCTGGCCACAGGTAATTTCTGGGGCTTAACTAACCCTTTCACCCCTGACTATGAAATGGATTCTTCCATCTCTGAATTTGGTCACATTCACTGTTGCAAATATGGGGTTCAGAAATCAGTGACAGAATGACAAACAGTGCAGATCCAGATGAGATGACTTGTAAAAAGTCATCTCATCTGGATCTGCACTGTTTGCAAAGGTAAATGTATTTGTCTGCTGGGATGAAAGGTTAACCCTTATATACCATTCAC
Source organism: Anodontia alba (assembly GCA_964016985.1). NCBI lineage: Eukaryota > Metazoa > Mollusca > Bivalvia > Lucinida > Lucinidae > Anodontia > Anodontia alba. The sequence goes on from OZ024828.1 coordinate 8,876,846, forward strand.
AAGCATGACAAGCAGATAACATTTTTTTTTTGAGAAAACAAAAAGGTATGATATTTTATTTTCTCGGAAAAATAGAAACATAGTTTAGAAAGTTGTCTACTACTTTTGAGACTGGCATTTAAAAGATTAATAAATTTCAAGGCTGCAGATTATAATAGCATTCTACTTTGTTTTGGCACTAAAAATATATTACTCATTAGAATGTTCATTGTGGTAGCTTTAATGAGTATACATAACATGTTTTTATACAAAAACAAAAATTCCTGAAGTATTAAAATTGTTGCCTTGTTTGGAGCATGAACATAAACATTTATATCTGGGTTGGACAAATTTTAACCTAATTGTCTCCATAAAATGTGTTGGCAGAATGGCAAATAGTACAGACCCTCATCAAACTGTTCATTTAGGATCAGTTTGGTCTGAATCAAGACTGTTTGCTGCAGCAAGTCTGTTCAAATATTTAGCATAAATGTGGGCAGCACCATGCAAAAACATATCTTCAGGCATATGCATACAGCAAAGGCCCAAATAGACTGCATCCATGCAGTTTGATCAGGTCCTTTGCTGCCCATAAAAGAACCATTGTATACTAATGAATGTTTTAATGGAGAACAAATGCCCGAATGAGAATATGAGCATGTTCAGGATGAATCTGAATCTGTGCATTTTTCGCATGTCCGAAGACTCCTTTTCACTTGGCATGGCCTAATGGTAATGGTAATTGCTGTCTGCTCAGGGTTCTACTAAAGTACAATGTATATTCAACTGTAGCTAAAGATAAGAGGTGTATTCAGGCACCATATCTGGAGCTATGTCAGACTGATCTGGGATTTAGCTGGTCATAGATTAATTTAGCCTCGTTTTGTTTTACATGAGATTGCGTTTTACTTTCAGTTGTCATATGTTGCCGAGGACGAGAATTCGAAGATAGTTGGATATGTTTTAGCTAAAATGTAGGTACTTAAGTTACTCATCATGAAGTTATTTTCTTGTCGAATTTAACCCTTAACCGTTACCTCGCTCTGGGCTAATTCAACAGATGACAACTTGATGATATTTTTCCCAGAAAACAGGATGGAGACAATTTGCATGAAATGTCAGTCTATTTTCTGGGAGAAAAAATTTCAAAATGTTGTCTGCTGAAAATTTTACTCAGAGTGCTAAGTGTTAAAGTGCCCATCACTACTATAGTTAACAAATATTTTTTCATTATTGTACCCTGTCACACGATAGTGATGGGGTACTATGGTATCATGTTGGTCATCCGTGTATCTGTCTGTCCATCCATCTGCCATGTCTGGTCTTACAGACGCCCATGACATCCTGGGGTTAGCGTTTCTGTTGATTTCTATTTATTCCCTCCTTGTTGGGTTAAATTCTTTTAATTGTGAGGTTAAAAAAATTGTTGTGGGGTTAAAAAGATCAAAGAAAGATCAAAGGGATAACCTTATAACATCCGTCTCATAAGTATGACCATATTTTTGTTTCCGGACACTAACTTGAGTAAATGTCAATGGATTGTCACCAAACTTGGTGTATGCATTGATATTGTGGTAATAAGGTTTGGGATTGCAAGTAATGGAAGAATTAATGGGCAAATTATGTTACCGGTAATATTTGTCGGGGTTTTATCGTTTCACACTTTTATTTTTCAGAGAAAACAGGCTTGGCATTTATGTTGATTGTCTATCTGGCAGGTGATTCTCACAGAAAGTCAAGTCATATTTTCTCTGAAAAATTATAATAAAAAAAAGACTGTTGTGGGTGTCATCTACTACAATTTTCCTTGGCACTTTTTATGGGTTGAATGGAAGCATAACACTGGAACTTTATTTTGATATGAATAAATGGCTTTGGAGATAGAATGTTAATGAAACTCTTAAAGGTTCCATATTTCTCAAAAATAGACATTTTATTATCCAAGAAAGTTTTAAAAAATATCAATACAATCATAACATGTGGCACCTGACAGCCTGTAAAATTTCAGTTAGTCTCTCGTTCTTGAACTCAGTGCTTGCATTAAGGGAAGTCTGGGAGTCAGAGACTCCCAAAAGTTGCCCTGGGACTTCCAAAAATCAATGCCAGGAAGTCTGGGACTCCCAGCTTTTAAAGATATTTAGTCATTTATAACAAAAAATTTAGAATGAATTATGTGTTACGCGTATTTAGTTTAAGAAAGGCGACTTTACTCCATAAATGAGAGTTAAAGAATATTGAGGTTGAATTTCTGAAAATGTGCGAAAAAATTTGATCACCAGGACTTCCAGATATTGGAGCTAGGAAGTCCTGGGACTTCCTAATTTTGACAGTTAGTGCAAGCACTGGAACTGGATCAAAAATGAAATGATGTTTTATTGTATCTCTGAATTAATGTTGCCAACATTAATTCAGAGATTCGATAAAAAAATCATTTCATTTTTGATCCAGTTGACTAACTGAAGTTTTACAAACTCTCAGATACCACATTTTATGATGGTATTAATACCATATATCAATTCATTAAACCTTTCTTGGATAAAAAATGTCTATTTTTGAGGAATATGGAGCCTTTAATAAGCAAAATTTATGCAAAAAACTACAATGTTCGGACAGAAGAATGGATGAACAGACATGACAGATGAACAGAAGGACTGACGAAAATACCTTGGCTAAGTATATGGGCTCAAAAGTAAGCATCATTATCAACAACATACATTTATAGTTCTGACAAGATAAAACATTTTTCAATCAAAAAATATTGATAGTTTTCTTATTTCTCCATAAACATATATAGGCCATTCCAATTACTGTAGTACCCACAAAATACATTTTCAGGGAGAAATACTAAAATATAAATCTGAATACTCCGTCATTTACATGTATGTTTTGATGCAAAAATGGCAAGAAATATTGCTAAAATTATAATCATTAACATCTGGAAATATATGTACCATTTTTACCGTAAATAATCGGACAGACCGACCTTCAAACAGGGTATACCCAGGTCATACTGTTGTAAAAGGAAAAGTTTGATTTGGGTCCACACACTTTGCCATTCCGTCATGACAGCTTAGACTGATTTGGGTCTACCGGTACTCTGTTTTGCCATTCCATCAGGACAGCTCAGGCATCGCATTCAGTAGCCAGACTTGTTCCAAGTTTTGTATAAGTACATGTATGGTAAGGAGTTAAGGTGTCTGAATATTTAGGGTAATCACAGTAAATGTTCGAAAATTTCGAACAAATTATTCTATACTTGTTTGGCCTAAAGTTTGCTTTTTGTGCAAATACTTTGTAGAATGACTAACAGTGTAGACCTTTATCAGACTGCTCAGTCTAATCTGGGTCTACAATGTTTGCATATACTATTTTGTCAGCCTCGGTGGCTCAGTTGGATGCACCGTCCGACTGGAGACTAGGAGGTTGCGGGTTCAACCCCTGCAGAGGTCGGCAGCATTCTTTCGTGGAGATTGATCATGAAATATTTTCTACGGTCATTCTCTCCCTTCCGCTGATTCAAGAAGGGCAGTTGTCAGTTTTTGGCGAAAGAATGTGCAATACTGGTTAACCGCTTAGAGGACTAAGCCTGCCCAGTAAACATGTGGTTAGGTAAACTGACCTTACTTGACTTGGCCCCATTGGGTTGACTGGGCCGTAAAACCTCAACACAAACAATATACATGTACTATCTTGTCAGGTACTTTGGTGTACGAAATTTTAGGACATTTACTGTACATATAAACTTGAGATAATACAGAAAAGTTCTCTTTCCTTTGACTGTTATTCTGGTTTATTACATGTACATGTATGTGAATAGCCTTAGTCCAGGTTTAAATGGAAAAAGATGATCTAAATGTACATGTTTATACCATATTTAACCTAAGTATTGGGACAGACAGCTTGAGCAAACAGTATAGATTTAGAATGCCTCATCTAATCTGGGTCTACACTGTTTGCCATTCTCATCCAGCAGATTTAGACTCATCAACAGGTAGTCAGATGACTTGTTCAAAGTTAAGGACATGACAAGTATGCAGGGTTTTCCCTCAGGATTTGAAAATGAGGGTCCCAGTGGTCTAGGGGTCCTTTAACCCTTACCACTCTCTGGGCTAATTCAGCAGATGACAAATTGGTGATATTTTTCTAATTTTTCCCAGAACAGGATTTGGCATTTCATTTAAATTGTCTCCAAGGGATATTTTGAAAGGGATCATATGAAATGTCAGCCGGCCTCGGTGGCTCAGTTGGATGCGCCGTCCGACTGGAGACCAGGAGGTCGCGGGTTCAACCCCCGCCGAGGTCGGCAGCATTCTTTCGTGGAGATTGATCATGAAATATTTTCTACGGTCATTCTCTCCCTTCCGCTGATTCAAGAAGGGCAGTTGTCAGTTTCTGGCGAAAGAATGTGCACAATACTGGTTAACCGCTTAGAGGACTAAGCCTGCCCAGTAAACGTGTGGTTAGATAAACTGACCGCGCTAGACATGACCCCATTGAGTTGACTGGGCCGTAAAACCTCAACACAAACATGAAATGTCAAATCCAGTTTTCTGGGAAATATAATATTGTCTGCTGAAAATTTTACTCAGGGAGCGAAGTGTGAATAAGATTTTGGATGTGCTGTTGTCATGAGGGTAACCTGTTATCCAGATACCAGATTTAATACCTGGTGAGAAATAGATTTCAGGGCCCAGTTGTTCAAAGCGTCGTTAGCTTAACGAGCTCGTTAAGGATCATTTCGTTAACTGTTTAAGCGGATTCAATACACAATATTCTGATATTTTTTGCTGAAAAAATGTGAGTAGCTTTTGCACTGCAAAAGCTACTCACATTTTTTCAGCAAAAAATTTCAGCATATTTGCGTATCACTCAATGTAAATTTTAACGAATCGTTAACTAAGGACATCGTTAGCTTTGAACAACTGGGCCCTGGTTGGAAGCCTGTAATAAATACAGTTAATTTTCGATTCATAATAAAAGCATTACTCAGGACCCTTTGTCCCAATTTTTGTGGTCATACCATGGTTTTTTGGGTAAAAAACTGCCAAATGTGAGTCAGTGAAAACCTAAGTATGGAAAGGAGTTAAGGTGTCCCAATATTTAATCCATTTATGTCTGGCATCCCATAAAAGGGACATTGCAGATAATTAAAATTCCCTCAAAACCTACTCACCCTTATGGTCTACATTTTCCATTTAGATGCTAAAAATGAAGAAAAGGTGAAGAAAGTTCTGAAAATCTCACTAGCCCTACCTTAAATTGACTTGCAAATGCAAGCGGGGAGTAGAATTTTACACCCCTGCATTGGCAAACAGTGTAGACCCAGATCAGATGCTGCAGGATGCAGCATCTGATCAGGGTCTACACTGTTTGCATGAAATACAGGAATTTCTACAAAACATAGTAATAATAAAAATTAACCAGACACCCCTTCTATTGGAAATTGACCCATCCAAGGAGTTAAGGTAAAAGAGTCCACTGGGCAGAAATGGGTTAATTGGAAACTTGGTGTATTTCTTGCAGGGAGGAAGACCCTGAGGACTCCCCTCATGGACATATTACCTCACTGGTAAGTAACCCTTTCACACAGTTGTCATTTCTTGAGATTGTAGGTAATAGGGGTATTCAGAAACATAGCTCTTGATAAGGTGCTTTTTACAATCCAAAAGTTCTGATATTTTTCTTATTTCTCCACGAAAACATATGTGGTAGGTACTCATTAGAAGCGCCTTGGTGAGGTGCTTCTGAGTTCCCGCAATGTATAAAATATTTACCTGATACCCACTCTTATCTAGACTTAGGCACAAAAGTCAAATTCTCATTTCTCCAAAGCATTTTGTAGGTAACATTAGAATTGCCTCATCGAGGCAATTTCCAGTGAGTATGCGACAACATATGTTTTCATTGAGAAACGAGGGGACTATGAATATTTTCTCTTAACGCTTGTCCTGCTGAACCCGGAAAAACCCTACCTTTGCAAACATTGTAGATCCAGGTCAGTTGGCTTCTAAGAAGCCAACTGATCTGGATTTACACTGTTTGCCATTTAGTATGTGAATTTATACCAACAGTCTGGATCAAGTAATCTAACTGGCTGAAAATTTGAAAAGGGTGTGGCATCTTAATTTATTCAGCAGGACAAGGGTTAATAAGAAAAGGATTTTATCTAGATGAAATGAATCATATAAGTTCTCCAAAGTTCAGCTGTCTTTCTTACATGTCTCAGTTTTATCTACCATATTTACCCGAAGTATTCAGACAAAGTGGCCAGATCAAACTGAAGACTCAGCTCAGATACCACAGAACATGGCATCTGATCAGGGTCTACACTGTTTGCCACTCATCTAGCTTTTTTAGACACATGAACAGACAGTCAAATGGACTTGTTCAGATGTTAGGACAAGTATGGTAGGAAGTGTCCAAATACTTAGGGTAAATACATGTATGAGTCACAATACGAGGCTATGTACTTTCTGACGTGCGCAGCACTCTCACAAATCAACCTGCTCATCCGTGCAGTCTGATCAGTCTTGTCCAGATGAAGAAACTTTGCATCCTTAGCTATTCAAAATGCACCCAGTGAAAATTCTGATCAGACTACACAGTGAGTCTGATCTGCATAGCAACAGATGGCATTTTTTCATCCGAAAACTGCTGGTATCTTTCTTATTTCTCAATGAAAACATATGTTGTGGGTACTCATTAGAAGTGCCTCGCTGAGGTGCTTCTAATGAGTACCCACAAGATATGTTTTTGTCGAGAAATAAGAAAAATATTATGTGGATACCCCCTCTTATCTGTAGCTATGGATCTGAATCTTTGCTGGGTGCACATGTCCGAAGATACATTTTTATGATGTGCACTGAAAACTCAAATCAGCCTGCCCATCCTTGCAGTCTGATCAGAGTCTTTGTTGTCCAGATGAAGAAACTTCACATCCTTGGCTATCAAAAGTGCACCCAGTGAAGATTCTGATCAGACTGCATTTTTCTGACATTGTGGCTCATGTGGTTTGTATGTTGTGCAGGCTGTGAAGCGCTCCTACAGAAGACTCGGTCTAGCAAAGAAGTTGATGGATCAGGCTTGTCGAGCTATGGTGGAATGTTTTGATGCCCAGTATGTCTCGCTGCATGTGAGGAAAAGTAACAGAGCTGCTCTCCATCTGTATACCAACACACTGAAGTTTTCGTAAGTATATTTACTTTTTATTTAGGCATCTTAGTCTGATAAAGCATTTGGCTTCAAAGAAGAAAATCACTTAGATGAATATAGTAAATGTCCTAAAATTTCGTACACCAAAGTGTCTGACAAAATTGCATATGCAAATAGTGTAGACCCAGATCAGACTGCAGTCTGATCAGTGTCTACACTATTTACCATTCCTGAAAGTATTATAAGAAACAGCTGCACAAAAATATAAAATTAGGCCAAAAATAATGGAATAAAGTGATAGACGTTTTAGGACATTTACCATAAAGTGATAGACGTTTTAGGACATTTACCATAATCCAAATTTTGCATTAAATTCAGGGGATTGTATACACTTAGTAGTTTTTCTACCATTTTTTACAAGGGAGACAACCTTTGTAACTTCCTGTTTACTTTATTGTGAACCAAACCATTTCTCAAAAGGGATCTACCTAAAAGGAAAGAATTTGCACCAAAGGAGGTCACTTTATAATACAATAACTATAATCCAAATTTAGTCAAAAACAAAGTTCTTTCCAAACAACATCATATCTCGGTGAAACTGGTTGCCAAATCTATATGTGAGATCATATGGAAAGCACTAATACAATACAGAAACCAATTACCGATAATGATGGTTTTCCAATAATACATTAGTTCACTAAATTTAGGTACTGATATTCAATTGGCAAAAAAACCTCATGGCTAGTTAACATAAAATATCTTCACTGGGTTGACAGCAGCTCTGGGTCAGTGAAAGACTGTTTATTTATAGGTTAATGGTAAATGTCCTAAAAGTTTGAACATCAACGTTTCTGATTAAAGTTCATATGCAAACAGTGCAGACCCAGATCAGGCTGCTGCTATCTATCTATCTATCTTGACACAATGGCACACGCCCACGAGGATATTCTAGGCAGGTTGTGCTGTCAAGCAATTCCAAGCCTGTTAGTAGAATAAGATTAGAATTTAAAAAGTGTGATAGTGATACAGTATGACAGTGAAGTGGATGAAAGATGATAGATTAAAATAGGTAAGAATAGCTAAAATCAGGTTAAAAACATACTATGCTTGGGATCTAGGGCTTGGCATGCTGCATTCCGCTAAGCATTTTAAGAAACAACTGGTTAAAAAAGCAAAGTTTAAGCCAAAAAAGTATAGAATTAAGTGTACGAAATTTTAGGACATTTACTGTAATAACTTGCAGTAACACTAAAATTGGTTAATACCATATTTTATTGTGAACATTTGGACACACTGTACTTGTTCTTCAGCAACTAGCGATGTATCTTGATAATTTATTACAGAATCAGTGAAGTAGAACCCAAGTATTATGCTGATGGGGAAGATGCTTATGCGATGAGAAGAAACCTGACAGAATTTAAAAACATGGTAAGTAACATACCCCTAGATAAGGTGCTTTGTTCCACCTGAACGTACAGATACCTGTCTTATTTCTTCACAAAAATGGGAATTGCCTCATGATGGCAATTCAGATGAGTACTCACAAAATATGTTCTTGTTGAGAAGTAAAAAAAAAATATCTGGATGTCCCTTATACATGTACCTCCTCATATCTAGTATGCTGGTCCGACTGATGATCACAAGGTTGCTGATTCGACCCTCGCCAGGTCGACAATATTCTTTCGTGGAGATTTGATCATGAAATGTTTTCTACAGTCATTCTCTCCCTCCGGCTGCTTCAAGAAGGGCAGTTGTCAATTTCTGGTGAAAGACTGTGCACAATACTGGTTGACCGCTTAAAGGACTAAGCCTACCCAGTAAAAGTGTAGTTAGAAAAAGTGGCCGCGCTCAACATGACCCCATTGGGTTGACCTCAACACAAACAAACAAATATGGAATCTGCACATTTTTTCTCGGGTATTTGTGCAATTATGTTGAAGTTAGTATGTTTTTGTCCTTATAATCAGAGTTGACCATTCTCCAAAGGAGATGGTTTGCGTGAAATGTTAAGTTGAATGAGTACATGGAGGCATTTGTTTTAAAATTGATTTTGCCTGTCTTCTGAAGAAAGTATCTAATGTACTCTAAAAGAAAAGAATTTTTTTTCCAATGGGAGTGAATACTTTTTTAGAGAAACCCTTTTTCAGAAAGGGCTTGGTGTGAAGGAAGGCAAACAGGAAATCACAAAAATTGTAATAAATGGCAGTAAATATACCAAGTGTGTACAATCCATTTAAGCCCAATTTTCAGGAAATTAAGAAAAAAAAAAAAAAAAAAAAAACATCTGTAGATAATTGATATGAGTAGATACACCTCAGAGAGAGAACCATAAGCTGAAAGTTCTCTCTTTTCAAAGGGAGACCACTGTAGCAGAAAAATGCTCCCCACTCCCTGGTACATGAATTCCTTCTAAAAGGGGGCTACTATAAAGAAAAGAATTTGCTCCCATGGGGAGCAAATTCTTTCCTTTATATTAGCTCCCTTTGAGAAGGGAGGCAAATACTTCCTGATAAGAGTGATCTTCCTTTGAGGCACCCAATCAGTTCAATTTAAATTCAGTTTGTTACAGTTTAGGACCATTTTCCTGTTATTTCAGAAACCTTTGACAGCCACAGTGATAGATCAGGCACAGAAAGCCGAGATAACCACAGTTTCTGTACATGAGTCAATAGCAGACAGCAAATCTACCCCTGCTGATAAAAGTGACTCAGATACAATGCAAGAGTCGGGAGCTGGTGGAGAAAATTTAAATGTTCAAGAATCGGATGAGAAATCTAATTTGAGCTCCGAGACGGACAGTAATATGGTACAAGAATCTGCTTCTGATGGAAAGTCAGAAACCACGTGATACTGGAGATACTGTTTTGTATTCTTAATGATTCATCTAGATCTATTTAATACAAAATTATCTTATTACTTTAATTCAGAGGATTCTTTTTTGTCTGATCCAAATAAGGATTTCACTTACTGTGGCAGTTTCGGTTCTCATTGAGAACCATTGTCAGTATATGACCTTGACCTTGTGATGTCACAGGACCTCCTGAACTGTTTACTACTAGACTTGTTACTAGTAGTAGACAAAGGCCTGTAGATGGTGCTCAGGTTATATGCTCCCTGGTTCCGGCTCATTAAATGAAGAGACTGACTGACCCGGATAGCTTGACTTGATCGAAACTGTCACAGTAAATGAAGGTTCTTTTTGGATAAGACAAAAAAAAAAAAAAAAAAATCTTTGGCTTAATGTGATCTATTCAGTGTATCTTCTTGGAAGAAATCTTCTTGTGGCTTCTCTTTTTACCAAGACAATTCTAAGAAGATACCATTTATTAAATCACATTTATTAAATGTGTCTTATTTAACCCTTGAAGCGCTATTGAGGAGCAGCAGGGGACATTCTAAAATTAATTTTGTTATTTTTCAGAGAAAAAGTGACTCGTCTGCTTGGCAGAAGATTCACATGAAATGTCAAGCCTTATTATCCCTGAAAAATAAAATATATATATATATATTTCCATTTGTTGTCTACTGTAGTTGTTATTACTGCTTGAGAGTTAAAGAGAATGGATACACATCAAGAGGGAAAGCACTCTAAGTTACCTCCTTCCTGAAAGGGAGACCAGCAGAAAAGAATATGCTTCCCAGATATATCAATCCCTTCTCAAAGGGTGCATTCATTAAAGGAAAGAATTTCCATTAAGATTAGCCCCATTTGTGAACCGAGACAGACAAATTGTTTTGGGCCAGATTAATCTCCCTTGAAGGAGTATCTATTCACAAAAAGTAAATTCATGTCATAATTTCAAATTAGTCCTGTTTTGATTGAAATTGTGAGTTAACCCTTCTCTTGCTGAACATGACATGCCCTCTTAACAGTGTGTATCCAGATCAGTTGGCTTCTGAAGAAGCCAACCGATCTGGATCTGCATTGGCTTCTGAAGAAGCCAACTGATCTGGATCTGCACTTTTTGTCAGTAAATATGTGAATTTTTATCAAAAACCCAGATCAAGTAATCTGACTGGGTGGAAATTACAAGTGGGCATGGCATCTTAATTTATTCAGCAAGGCGAGAGTTAAATAGCAATATTTGGAAATATATTAAAAACAAAAATAGTTCCAAGATTCCTAGGCCCAGTTGTTCAAAGCATCATTAACTTAAAGAGCTCATTATTGGTCAAAATGTTAACTGGTCTAGTAAGTACAATATCTAATTCGGCCGGCCTCGGTGGCTCAGTTTGATGCGCCGTCCGACTGGAGACCAGGAGGTCGCGGGTTCAACCCCCGCCGAGGTCGGCAACATTCTTATGTGGAGATTGATCGTGAAATATTTTCTACGGTCATTCTCTCCCTTCCGCTGATTCAAGAAGGGCAGTTGTCAGTTTCTGGCGAAAGAATGTGCACAATACTGGTTAACCGCTTAGAGGACTAATCCTGCCCAGTAAACGTGTGGTTAGGTAAACTGACCGCGCTCGACATGACCCCACTGGGTTGACTGGGCCGTAAAACCTCAACACAAACAAAACAATATCTAATTCACAGGTATTTTTGCTAAAAAAATGTGAGTACTTTGCAAATGCAAATGGTACTCACATTTCTTTCAGCAAAAATATTAGCGTATATGCCATTTTTAATGATCAAAGTTTTAACGAGCCGTTAACTAACAACATCGTTAGTTTTGAACAACTTTGTCCTGGACAGTGGATTTATCTAACCCTTAAAGCGCCATGCAAAAATTTGTAGCAGACATTTTGAATTTTTTTATTTATTATTTATTTTTCAGAGAAAATGAGTCTTGACATTTCATGTGAATCATCTGCTTGGCATTTCTCTGAAAAAATTGAAAGTAAAATTGTTTTCGGCTGCATTTGTGATTGGCACTTTAAGGGTTCAGTGTAAATGGCATTTTGAATGTGCTTTCGACCAGTCAAATTGTACAAAATTATTGTACGCCTTCTTAGTTAGGATTCTGTAGTATTCTACAAAGGAAAAGGGCTTTGTACCATATATAAGTAGTGATCCCCAGTTAGCATTCTACGTAAATCTATATCAGGCCGTCATCGGCCCGTCAGGGTAGCTGACGGGCCGATGATGGCCCAATGTAGATTTACGTAGAATGCTAGCTGGGGAATACCTAGATTAGCGTGTACATCTGTGCAGTGTTACCATAACCATATCTGTTCCTGAATATATTGTACCTAATTATTATGTCAGAAGGCAACATAGGAATTCATCAGGCAGGCTGGTCTGGTTCCCCGTTACCTGCTTATGACATAAGGGCCCTTTTGGGTATGTTGTGCATCATGTAGATGTATTGGAAAGCTATTCATATGAAGCCATGTTATACTGCAAGTCTAAATGTATAATCTGCTGATTGGTAACAACACATACAGTGACGGAGACCGTCTGATCAGTCTTGATGTTTTACAGCCATAACTTGACCTTCGAAGAAAAGTTGGTTGACCATCCTTAATATATGTATTTGGTCAGACAGGCCTGCACAAATAGTGTAGACTCAGACTGTTGGCAGCCTTTGTGGCAAACTTGAAAACAACTTAATTCATATTGGCTACCTTTGTGGTTTAGTGGATTCCTCTTACCTATTCCTGTCAGCTGCCTTGGTTGTAATATCAGTCCTTTCAGGAGGGTTTATATCATCCCTTAAAACCTTCCTCATAATGATATACTTAGTTTTGCCTGTAACTAGATTTTTGGTCTCTTTTTATAAGAATGGATTTAATGACATTCAGAATACGGTAGATTTCCTATTAGTTCGAACACACGAATAATTCGAACACCCCTTACTGTTTTGAAATCACCTCCCGAAAATTGCTCTTTTAGTCCGAACAGTCACGTATTTTTGTCAAACTAATTTTTAAATAGTTCGAACACGTGAAGTACGATTCACAAACTGTATATGTATAGTTTGTTGATGAACATTACGTACCTCGAATTTCCGTGTGCAATCCGATGAAAAAAAAAATGATACACATGAATTGTTACACAAAAAAAATAAACTTAATTTAACAAAGAAAGCAGTCACCAACAAAAGCACCTCGCCGCTTATGTGACTGATCAAATTAGTGACAGAAGCACTCGGGTCAAGGCATTCTCGCAGGCAGTTGAAAATTTATGTAATTTGTAAAGCTGATTCAGAAGAGCCTAAAAACAAATCAGAATTCATTTTTTTAAAGTGCAGACTCATCTGGGTCTCTGTATTTTGCAAAGGTTATAAGGTACAGTTTTCCTCGTTGCTATTCTGCAGGTGGTCATTAAATACTGAAACCAAAAAAGGTATCTTACCGATTGTAAAAAAAAAAAAAAAAAAAAAAAAGCCAAAAATAGGGCAGGGTGTCACATCGGCTTATTCCGATCAGGACCTACTCTGTTAGCTTGACAGAGTTTGCAGGGCCTAGAAACAGAGCGTCGTTTCAAACAGTCAATGCGCAGGCTGGTCCAGGTCATTGTATCTTGCCCAAAAAGTAAGTTACTATTTTGCGGATCATGAGTCTACCTCTGCATGAATCCCATGCAGCGTCCTACTGACAGGCTTACAATATTTCTGTTCCGACAAGTCAAAAGTGGCCGATTCCTTTGATGGCAATAGGTTTGTTCACCCGTCAATCATGTGGCTGGTTGGTGAATGTGTCATTGAAATGTATATGATTAACCTTTACAGCTCTGTGGGCTAATTCAGCAGACGACAAACTGATCACATTTTTCCAAGAAAACTGAATTTGACATTTCATGCAAAATGTCTTCATTGGAGATAACTTGCATGAAATGTCAAACCTGTTTTTGGGACATATATGCATCAGAAAAAATATTTCTGAAGTAATTTTGCCCAGAGTGCTAAGAGTTCAGTCTTTTTTTTTTACATCTAATTTCCTTACCCGTTTTACCTAATGGACCAATCCGAAAAGTCTGTGCAATTAGTTCCCGTGTTCATTGTAAGGAAAAAACGAATTGGTTTTAGTGTTCCTCGGGGATGGATAACATTTTGGAACATAATGTGATTTTAATTAATCTGGATTAGTAAATTTCTGTCAATGGACGAAGGTAAACATTATAGCTTTCTACCAGCTTCGATGATCGGCACTTTCCGTGACCACGTGGCACCACCGGACTTGCCGAAAATACCGATATGGCCGAAGATCTTGATAATATAGACGGGTCCGGTTTTGGGGGGCATTTTTTTTTTTTTTGTGTGGAAAAATCACAGTCTTATAGGCGGATTAATACAGTAACCGCAATGGACAGAACCAGGTTGATCCCCGAGGAAAAAAAAATAAATCGGAAATTGCGGAAAAAAAAAAAAATGAGTCGCGGCGATTTTTGCGGGTCGGTCAGAGCACAGCAAACTTACAAAAGTTTAAGGATGGCCTTAGTTCTTCTTTTACACCCAAGAAGCCCAATTCGTTTTGGAGTAAATAAATTTCTGTCCGCTGAAATGAAAAGACCCGCAGAGAAGAGCAGGAGACCAAAATGCACTGAAAAGCCGGTAATCAGTGTTTTAGCATCGGTGTATTTGCGCTTTATAATTATCGCTTAACCCTTTAACCCTTTAAGAGCCAAGCAAAATTTGTAGCTGACAAAATTTTGATTTTTTAGCCATTATTATTTTTTTTATCAGAGAAAAAAGTTTTGACATTTCATGTGAAGCATCTGCTTGACTGATGATTCACAAGAAATCTCAAGGCTTAGTTCTCTGAAAAACTTAAAAGTAAAACTGTTTCTGCTGCAGTTGTGATTGGCGCATTAAGGGTTAAATGAAGTAATACCCTTTACACGCTCTTGCATTTCTAATTCAGCAACTTATCTGTATCTCCATTAACCCTTAAACCGCCAGTCACAACTGCAGCAAACAACATTTTTTACTTTTTCTTATTTGTCAGAGAAATTAAGCCCTGACATTTCATGTGAATTGTCTACTTGGTAGACAATATTGGTAGACAATTTACATGATATGACAAGACTTGTTTTCTCTGAAAACAGAAAAAATAAACACCACAAATTTTGCTTGGCACTTTAAAGGTTAAATGTCTTCACAACCTATGTTAACATCAAAGCGTTTTCGGCTCAGATTTCATTCATACATGACAGAGGGCCTTTACAGTTATAGCTGATTGACAGCCAGTTTAAACTAACCCTTGAAGCGCTAAGCAAAAATTTTAGCAGACGACGTTTTGATTTTTTTATTTATTTAAAAAAAAAAGTGAAATAAGAGAAATGAGTGATGACATTTCGTTCGCAGATGATTCACATGAAATGTCAAGACTTTATTGTCTGAAAAAAAGTAAAATAAACAAATAAAATAAAATAAATAAATAGAATTTTTTCTGCTGCAGTTGTGATTGGCGCTCTAAGACTTAGAAGGCATGCGGTAGAATGGAAAATAATCTTTAAAGCGCCAAGCAAAATTTGTAGCAGACAACATTTTGAATTTTTTATTCTTTAATATTATTTTTCTTGACACTTCATGTGAAGCATCTGCTGGGCGGACATTTCACATGAAATGTCAATTTGTTTATCTGAAAAATAAGAAAAACTCAAAATGTCATCTGCTGCAGACGATTCACCTGAAATGTCAAGACTTAAAATCTCCGAAAAAAAAAAAAATAAATACAAGTTAAGTTGTTTTTTTTTTCTGCAGTTGTGATTGGCGCTATTTGGATTAATTAAAACTGTACAGATCGTATATTAACTCATAAAGCGCCAAGCAAATTTTTTTTTGTTGTTTATTATTATTTATTTTTCAGAGAAAACTCGGACCTAATAATACCCGGACTTGTCACTTATGGAACTGCCAAAATATGTTGTCGTGGCTTGATTTTAGCGCTATTTTACAGCACTATGGTCAATAAAAATTATTTTGGATAATAACGGAAGTTGTAATAAATTGTTTTTAATAGGTTTGGTTGAAAAATGTTAAGTCTCAATTAATTAGGTTGAAGTTATAACATCATTTTGGGTGAATTTCTGATGACTTTCTGCTAAAAGTGCCGAAAATAGCTAAAATGGGTACATAGTTTTCTCGTTGATGTTTGCAAAAACTGTTGGGTTTTCCTTAAATATAATGCTGCAGTCTTACAGGTAATATATTGACCTATTGCTTTTTGAAAACAAATCTGAGATATTTTGAAAAATAACTGAAATATGAGCATTTAAATTTCATCATACAAAATTATGAAAACAGCCACGACAACATATTTCCAATAAATACAATACCTGTACCTTAGTTACTAGTCCAGTATATATTGGGTCCAAGGAGAAAATAAGTCTTGAAATTTCATGTGAAGCATCTGCTTAGGAGATGATTCACCTGAAATGTCAAGACTTTATTCTCTGAAAAAAAAAAAAAAAAATAAATAAATAGAAATAAATTAAAAAAGTTTTTTTTTTTTTTTTGCTGCAGTTGTGAATGGCGCTTTAAGGGTTAATCTGTGTTAACACGGTTTCTCCAGCTGACTGCAGGTGCTATTTTAAGCATGTTAGTTCTTACCATGCTATGGGCAAATTTAGCAAACGACAAACTGATGACAGTTTTCTATTTTTGTCCTAGAAAATAGCAGCCGAATGTTCTTGCAAATAGTCTCCTCGGGAGACGAATTGCTTGAAATGTCAAATTGTGTCGACTGAAAAAAAAATATAAGAAAAATGTTATCAGTTCGTTGTCTGCTGAATCGGTAAAGGTTAACAAGGTCAATAAGTATGCCCGTGAGCAAAAATCTGGTGTTCACAAAAGAAAAAGGGATCTTACAAGAATTATTTGCAACCCAATCGGCTGCGCAGGCTTTTCAAAATAATAAAACTGCTAACATCTTGCGTAAAGAATACCTGTCCTTGTAAGTATGCACTATAAATAAACTAGACCCTTATCGGACTGTGCCGACTTGTCTGGATCAGCAATTTTCGCATTTGCAATAAGGTGCGCTTTTTACTAGTCAAGAACACTGGGATTTTCCGGTAGACTCGTGAAACGCAAAATGGTTACTTCTTGGGCAAGAAACGATGGCCTAAATCAGGCTGCGCATAAAAACATTTCTAAGTCCTGTTAACGCTGTCAAGCAAACTGTTGGTCCTGATCGGAATAAGCGGATGCGACAACTGCTGCCCTATCATTGTTTTTTTATGCCCCCAACTTCAAAGAAGTTGGAGGGGCATATTGCTTCTGGGTTGTTCGTCCGTCCGTCCGTCCTTCCGTCCGTCCGTTCGTCACGCTTTTTGATGCATAGCATAACTTTAAAATCGTGAATGCTACTGTTTTGAAATTTCATATATGGATTCCTCATGAAAAAATAGCTGACACGTATTTTTTTTCTTGACAGGATTATGCCCCTTTTCTGAGTTATGGCCCTTTGAAAAAATATGGATGCAATCTTGTCAGCAAAATATCTCAAAAACTATTAAAGCTAGAGCCTTGAAACTTGATGAATAGACTGGTAGTGATGAGTAGACAACCTGATTAACTTTTGAAGAAATTTTGAAAAATACTTCTTGAGTTATAGCCCTTTGTAATTTTGGGCAATTTTACCTTGTCAGCAAAATATCTCAAAAAGTGTTAGAGCTAGAGCCTTGAAACTTAGTAAATGGATTTGTAGTGATGAGAAGATGACCTGATTAACTTTTGAAGAAATTCTGAAAAATACTTCATGAGTTATGGCCCTTTGTAATTTTGGGCATTTTTATCTTGTCAGCAAAATATCTCAAAAACCGTTGGAGCTAGAGCCTTGAAACTTAATGAATAGACTGGTAGTGATGAGTAGACAACCTGATTAACTTTTGAAGAAATTTTGAAAAATGCCTTTTGAGTTATGGCCCTTTGTAATTTTGGGCATTTTTACCTTGTCAGCAAAATATCTCAAAAACTGTTAGAGCTTGAGCCTTGAAACTTAGTAAATGGATTTGTAGTGATGTGTAGATGACCTGATTAACTTTTGAAGAAATTCTGAAAAACACTTCATGAGTTATGGCCCTTTGTAATTTAGGGCATTTTTAACTTGTCAGCAAAATATCTAAAACTATTGAAGCTAGAGCCTTGAAACTTGATGAATAGACTGGTAGTGATGAGTAGACAACCTGATAAACTTTTGAAGAAATTTTGAAATATACTTATTGAGTTATGCCCCTTTGTAATTTTAGGCATTTTTATCTTGTCAGCAAAATATCTCAAAAACTGTTAGAGCTAGAGCCTTGAAACTTAGTAAATGGATTTGTAATGATGAGTAGATGACCTGATTAATTTTTGAAGAAATTCTGAAAAATACTTCATGAGTTATGGCCCTTTGTAATTTTGGGCAATTTTACCTTGTCAGCAAAATATCTCAAAAACTGTTGGAACTAGAGCCTTGACACTTGATGAATAGACTGGTAGTGATGAGTAGACAACCTGATTAACTTTTGAAGAAATTTTGAAATATACTTCTTGAGTTATGCCCCTTTGTTATTTTGGGCATTTTTATCTTGTCAGCAAAATATCTCAAAAACTATTAGAGCTAGAGACTTGAAACTTGGTGAATTGATTGGTAATGATGAGTAGATGACCTGATTAATTTTTTTGTAAATTCTGAAAAATATTTCATAAGTAATGGCCCTTTGTAAATTTGGGCATGTTTCCCTTGTGAACAAAATATCTCAAAAACTATTGAAGCAGGAGCCTTGAAACTTGATGAATAGATTGGTAGCGATGAGTAGATGACCTGATTATGCCCCCAGTTTCGAATGAAATTGATGGGGCATATTATTTTGCCTTCATTTGTCCATCCGACTGTTTGTCCGTTCATCAAGCTTTTTTTGTGCATGCCATATCTTAAGAACCCTGCACGCTAGGGTTTTGAAATTTTATATTTGGGTTCCCAATGAAAAAATAGCCGACCCGTATTTTGTTTCTTGTCTAGCATGTTTATTTAAAGTTATGCCCCTTTGAAAAAAATCAGAATTAAATCTTGTGAGCAAGATATCTTGAAAAGTATTTAAGCTGGGTTCTTGAAATTCGATACAGTGAGTGGGAATGATGTGTACATTACCCGATTATATTTTGAGAGAATTCCATGAAAATATTGATAAAGTTACGGCCCTTTGCAGTTCTGCTGATTTTGACCTTGTCAGCAAGATTTCTCGAAAAGCACTTAAGCTAGGGTCTTGAAATATTATATGCTGATTGGGGATGATGTGGAGATTACCTGGTTTGTTTTTTAGGGAATTCCATGAAAAATTGATGTAGTTATGTCCCTTTGTAGTTCTAGGCATTTTGACTTTTACAGCAAGATATCTCAAAAAGTATTTAAGCTAGAGCCATGATATTTGGTATACTGATTGGGATTGAGGAGGAGATCACCTGAATAAATTTTGAACCAATTAAATGAAATGTTGGAGTTATGGCCCTTCGCAATTTCGGGCCATTTAATGTCGTTGCTTTATTGTGTATAGCATAAGTTTAGAACCATGTATGCTAATGTTTTGAAATTTCATGTTTTGATTCCTCATAAAAAAATAGGTGATCCGTATTTTTTTCTTATCCCAATCATCTCCTATTTTAGAGTTATTTCCCTTTGATAAAATAACATTGAAATCATATATTTGTACTGTTGTTACCGTCATGGCTAAGCAGTGTTGGAGTCAAACAGTGTTAGAGTCAGGCAGTTGGGGGCATAGTGTTTTACAAACACCAGCTCTAGTTTTTTTTTTTTTTTTTTTTTTTTGGTTTGTTTGTTTTGTTTTTGTTGGTAAGGTACATTTTTTCAATGACCGCTTTCCGTTATGCAAGCGATTAGTTTGATGTTTTTATAGACGGTTTTTGATGATCGCCTTAGACAACTGTCGTGTGTCACGTCCGCACCAAAGTCTAAGGAATGTTGAAATGCATAGTATACGGATGACTTATTACAAATAAAGACAATTATCCGCATCAAAATGATAATGTTACTCTATAATTGAAGAAAGTTTAGAGTGACGTCAGTTGTTTATGATTATGACCAGGCTACTGTTTTCTGAGGATAAGAAGAAAGTGACATAGAATGTTTTTGTTATTGAAAATGGTCCATTGTTAGGGAATTCGCACAACCATAAGCAATTATCGGTAAATACTGCGAGTTACGTTCTAGTTCAATCAACAGTGGGAAAATAGCTCAAATCGTCGACACATCACACAGGGACTGATGGTTAGTTATTGATTTTTTTTATCATGCTCGTTCAGTTTTTATCGGAGATTTTCCTTAATTTAAAATAGTTCGAACAGTGTTGTTTTTTTCTGAAACTGATTTTCGTATAATTCGAACATCCGGATCAATATTTATTTTTTACCTGTTCGAACTAAAGGGAAATCTACCGTACTCATTTAGGGCACCTAATTCACTCTTGTATGGACTCTTGTTGGGCCTCTGAAACGCATTGGATATTCAGACACTTGGACAATCTGTTTTGGTATTTAGGAACATTTACAGTTTGAGGATAGTTGGTCGAAGTATCTACAATAATTAGACTGTATGGAGATTGCAATTTTGGTGAAAGACCGTTCTTAAATGGGCATGTTCTGTGCACAAAGTGCTTTTTTCAATGCATTTTGCTCTGTGATTTTTTGCACAAATCCAAAGCATTGACACAGTTGCAGCTGTTCATAACACCATGCTAATGATGTAGGTTGCCATTATATATGCTGGTTGCCAGTATAGCATGTCTAGCAGCCTGGAGCACCATTCTGAAATATCAAGCTACTGACTCTGGTCCTACTGAACCCAGGTATGCCCTGCCTTTGCAAACAGTGTAGCTCCAGATCAGTTGGCTTCTGAAGAAGCCAAATGATTGGCATTTGCACTGTTTGTCATTCAGTATGTGAAATTGAATCAACAACCTGGATAAAGTAATCTGATTGGTTGACAATTAGAAGTGGGCATGGCATCAATTTATTCAGCATGGCAAGTGTAAAACAGAATATACAAGAGCCGGAGAATTACTTTCTTTATTACATTAATATTTTCTACAAACAGTCTCATTGCACATAAATAGTAATAATAATCATTGCTGAAGACAAAACACCACCATTTCAAACAGTAAACACATTTACTGGTATTTACCTGAAATACTGTGACACCTTAACTCTTTACCAAACTTCTTAAAGTTTGAACAGCTTCATTTTACTACCTGTTGATGTGTCTAGAAAATGCAGGATGAGCGTCAAACAACGTAGACCCAGAACAGAGGCTGCATTCTGCAGCCTCTGTTCTGGGTCTACATTGTTTGCTCAGACCTGTCTGTCCCAATACATGGTAAATACCATAAACATTTCTCAAGACAAACACAAACATATACATAAATATTTGAGTCATGAACTGAGAAAAGGGCCCTTATGTCGGTATCTACTTGCACAATAAAGCCCTTTTCTCATGCTGTGACTCATTTGAGGCAAGTGTCTAAAAATCAACATTTTCCCATAATTCAACAGTGAAGACCCGACCAACCATCTCGTCAGACTACTGGCTGTTTACCTCCACAATATCAGGACATAATACATTGTGTAGCAAACAGTGGAGACTGACCTCTGACCAGGGCCCAGCTGTTCAAAGCTTCATTTGCTTAACAAGCTCGTTAATTACAAACTTGATAACTGTTGTAGCTAAGGTATATTCTAATACACTGATATTTTAGCTGCAAAAATGTGAGTAGCTTTTGCAATAAAGCATTGCAAATTTTTTCAGCAAAAAGTATCAATGTATTTGCCATATTGAAAGGTAGAAATTTTAACGTCCCTTTAGCTAAAAACTTTAAGTTTTGAACTACAACTAGGCCCTACCTTGCAGGCTGGTGACGGTCATCACTTTTTCACATATGGAATTATGTTGGGTTTCCCACACAAGCCTCATTTACTATGCACGCTGAAGATGAATCTAGCAGATGACAAATAAGTGATATTTTTCTCATATTTGACCAGAAAATGGGGGTTCACATTTCCTGTGAATTAACTTGCATAAAATGTCAAGCCCCATTGTCTGAGAAAAAATAAGAAAAAAAAATTATAAAATGAGTTTTACTCAGCGTGCTAAGAAAAAAACGTTACACAGGGCACCATGGTTCCTATATCAGCACACATATAAATATTTCACGCTGGAGACCAGCTAAACTTACATAAAGCCATGTGAACAATTAAAAACGGAACTAACCTAAAATATTGGCGTGTCAGCCATATTTAATGATCAGTTTTAAAGATACGTTAACTAATGACATCTAATGACATTGTTAGTTTCGAACAACTGAGCCCAGCTTGTCTGTGCAGCTGATCTGGACCTTTGCAGTAATCACGGCATTTTATAGGTTTTTCTGTTCCCCAACACATACTTTGTTCTAGTTTACATTCACACTTGTGTTTATAAAACATATCAAATGCATATAAAAAGCATCAACAAGGAAGAGTAATAACTTATAGAACTAAAATCTACAGTCTCAGGACTTGAGAATATATATAATATCATCTGAAGGCAAAATGTCTCGTTAACTATGGATAGAATCATAGGTATGGTAAATGCCCTAAAATTTTTAACACTTTTTTGGATACCTTTTTCAGCCTAAAATCTGCTGGTTTTTTTTGTGTTTTTTTACAATACTTGTAGAATGGCAAACAGTGCATACCCTGATCAGACTTCTTGTATATGCCATTTGTGAATGAAATTTTAGGACATTTACTGTAAAAGTATTTGAAAAAATAAAAAAAAAAAAATATTTATATATATATATATATATATATATATATATATATATATATATATATATATTTCTCCATCAAAACCAATACTGTAATGCTCATTAAAAACTGCCTTGAACTAATGACTAACAATGCATTCTGGTGGAAAATCTTAAATTATCTGAATTCTTGCCTCATTTAGATCCTGGCAGAAATGTGTATTCAATGCCTTTCTTTTGCAAAACACAAATTACTGAAAAAAATTAAATAAATGAAAGATTCCTATTCAATGTCTTTCTTTTGCAAAATACAAAATATTAAAAAGTAAAATAAATGAAAAATCCCTCAAAGTCTTTCAGGGTAATGTCTTTAAAATCTGATAAAATATTAACAGTTTATAAACTAGAAACCAAAAGCACTTCCGAGAAATCAAACAACTTCATATGATGCCCAAATGCAATGCAAGGAAAGAATCCTTGTGCTGTGTACAGACACCAAAGGCCCAAATCATCCTGCACGCATTTGCAGAGTCTAAGTAGGGCCTTCACTGTCTGCTTCGTCGATAAAGACTACTAACAGAGAAGGCCCTG
This sequence comes from Anodontia alba, assembly GCA_964016985.1. NCBI lineage: Eukaryota > Metazoa > Mollusca > Bivalvia > Lucinida > Lucinidae > Anodontia > Anodontia alba. Next base: position 8,900,235 of record OZ024828.1, read on the forward strand.
TTGAAACTATGTGAATTCCCAGACAGATTTAGGACCTGGCTGTTGGCAAATGTCATGAGATTACACATTACATAAAATACACCAATGTACGACTGAATATTAGGCATAATGCTAGAAATATTACATACAATTCATTAATGAGACATTTTGCAAAAATTCAAACAAAAAAGCATAATATATTTTTCAAAAGTTAACTTTCTTATATAGAGGATATTAGTTTGCTTCAGTGAAAGAGCCAATACGTGTGCCATTCTCATAGCTCGAGATAAGGGGATTGAAAATTTTCAGTCAAAAAGTTTTGATATTTTTCTTATTTCTCCAAGAAAACATGTTGGTACTCATTAGAAGCACCTCAGGGTGGTGATTCTAATGAATACCCATGTTTTCATGGAGAAATAAGAAAACTATTTACATGATACCATCTCTTGTATAGCGCTATGAATTCTCATTTATGACAATGATAAAGGTAGAATACCACTTTCGGCAGTCTTAAGATGAACTATTTTAATAAACCACTGAAACAAAGATTTGTATTTCATGCTTACTGATAAATTATCTTTGTACATTAGTATCTATTTTACCCCCTCACAGAACTTAACCTTTATCATACTCTATTTACATATTAGCATAATATTTTAAAGTTAGAAATTTTAACCCTTGTCATGCTGAATATTGTAAGAAGCCACGTCCACTTCTATTTTTCAGGATCTAGATTGTTGATATAAATTCACATATTTAATGGCAAACAGTGCAGATCCAGATCAGTTGGCTTCAGAAGCCAACTGATCTGGATCTATACTGTTTGCAAACGCAGGACATATCTGGGTTCAGCAGGACTAGGGTTGATACCCAACTCGGTCTGGAATCTCAAGTGAATCACCCCCTTTACAGACTGTTTGTTTGTTTGTGTTGAGGTTTTACAGCCCAGTCAACCCAATAGGGTCACGTCGAGCGCGGTCAGTTTACCTAACCACACGTTTACAGACTGTACATTCTGATTTTGTTGCAAACCGAAACCAGTCTACCCTTAAATAAAAATAATCCACCATCACCGTCACTGTTTGTTCCATTTGCGGTTTTATTTATTCACACCCATTCTAAGAACAGTGCAGTTGGGATGATAAATGAGATCCTCAAATTTAAGTTTCATGATAAAAGCTGTACAATCATAGGAATTTCACCTTAAGCATGAATCAAACCCACCACCACCACCACAGCTTCAGATAAGGCCCATTTATTTTTACAAAAAAAAAAAAGTTGACATTTTCTGATATTTTTCTTATTTCTCCACGAAAACATATGATGTGGGTACTCATGAGAAGCGTCTTGCCGAGGTGCTTCTAATTAGTACCACATCATATGTTTTTGTGGTGGAATATGGAAAATACTTCTCTGGATACCTATCTGATCCGGATTATGCCAGCACTGTATCTGCAAGTAAGCAAAAACTTTTTGAAATACCAGGGCTATTATGAAGTTATGTATAATTCTGTTCAATAATGAAAGTAGTGAAAAATTGCAATGTAATATTAGTGTGAATTACTATTTGATGAGCTCAAAGATGTAGTCTGTTTATCATCAGTAAGCATAAAATAATTTACCCATTTTCCTATTGTGTACTGGTAATTAGATAAATGCGCAAATAATACTGTAAATGTTTTCAAAATGCATACAATAAAGATACCAAGACCTAAATTTATTACATATTGTCACAAATAAAGCAAAAGGAGTAAAAATTTTGAAAAAGGAGGCATTTACTTGCCTACTTTGACAAACTGGTTCCGTCTTTCAAAGAATGTGCTTTCCTTGATTGGAACAAAGATTTTGATGATCAAATATTCTAACATTTACTGTACCCAAGTCTGACGAGGAAAAAAACGTGGAGATTACTTTATAACAAATGAAGCATGTCATGAAAACCCACATTATACTAAACGCTTAACCCTTGTCCTGCTGAGCCCGGATATACCCTGCCTTTGCAAACAGTGTAGATCCAGATCAGTTGGCTTCTGAAGAAGCCAACTGATCTGGATCTGCACTGTTTGCCATTAAGTATGCGAATTTATAGCAACAATCAGGATCGATTCATCTGATTGGCTGAAAATTAGAAGTAGGCATGGCATCTTAATTTATTCAGCAGGACAAGGGTTAAGACCATACGAGTCTGGTTTGGATGTTTATAACGTTGGCTGGACGTTAATAACGTTGGCAGTTTTATATGCTGACTCCTTACACAGGTCTAGAGGGACCATTCATAAAAAAGTTTTGCTTTTTTTTTTTTTTTGCATCAAAACATACTCATGGACATTCACTGGTACTGTCTTAACAAGGTTATTCCAGTGAGTTTTCATATGCTATATATAGCACAATAAACTCCAGACAAAATGATAATGGTGAATGCGACTATTTTTGCACCAAAATGTTGATTTTCATTAATTAACCCTTATCCTGCTGAACCCGTATATATCTTGCCTTTGCAAATAGTGTAGATCCAGATCATCACTGATCTGGATCTGCTCTGTTTGCCATTAAGTATGTGAATTTATATCAACAAACTGGATCAAGTAATCTGATTGGCTAAAAAATTAGTAGGCGTGGCATCTTAATTTGTTCAGCAAGACAAGGGTTAAATTCCTGTGGGTGACAGCTCCAGTGAGTTCCCATAACATCTACATTTTGATGCAAAAATTACCTTCAGCATACTGCCTTTGGACTTGTAAATAGGCCTCTCAACATAAGGCAGGGTTTCCTTGACATTCCACATATGTTCTAACTGGCCTATCATCACACAGAACAAAATAACATATAACTAATAAATACAGTCAATATGTGAGGTAGCGCCCCTGACTTTCTTGAACACTTTTCACCTTTAACACGCTAAATTTAAACATCAGCCAATGTCTTAGATACTTCTTATCTTTCCATGAAAACAGGTCTTGAAATTTTACTTAGACTGGTTTCCAATTTGAATGCAATTTCAAGGCCTATTTTCTAGAAAAAAAATAATAAATAGAACAATACTGTTCTCCATTTTTTCTATAGCATGCTTAAGGTTACATCTAATACAAATGATTTTTTTTTTAATCAAACAATTAACCCTTAAAGGCCTTATCACAACTGCAGAGGACGACAATCTGATTTTTTTTTTTTTGTATTTTTCAGAATTTACAATTCTGCTCACCACTTTAAGGGTTAAAATGATTTACCAGTAGATGAATGGATCCATCTGCAAGGTTACCCTGATCTGAAACTATTTGCCCAACCCCTTCTCAAAGTGGCCTAATAAACTCGTAAATTCTGAAAGCAAATTCTTTTCTGCTGGTGTGGTTTCTCTGTTAAGGGAGGCAATCTGTCCATTCTTGCAGTCTACTAATGTATTCTTCAGTTTTGTAATTTCCGTAAGTGGACAACAAAGTCCCTGATACCAAAGTATCAGGCTGATCTGGTTAAGTGATAAGAACTTTTTTCTCACAGTCACAATTCTAATTTTACTACAAACTCATGGCAAAAGCACTATGGCAACATATTTAATTTTTTTTTAAAAATTCAAAGCTAAGCTTATTTTAACCTTTAAAGTGCCAAGCAGAATTGTAGCAGACAATTTTTTTTTAATTATTTTTTTCAGAGAATGAAAATGAAATGTCAAGCCTTATATTCCCTAGAAAAAAAAAAATCAAAATGTGATCTGCATTTGGCATTTTAAAGGTTAAAAACTCTGAACTCTGTTTCTGAAAAACCGTTCACACCTGTGCACAATCCTGCACTAGTTAACATACAGAAAATCAGAATCAAAATAAAAAAGCATTCATTATTTCAAAAAACGGGTTTTGATTTTAACAATTGCACTGAGTATGACTCCTATTTTTTTTTTTTTTTTTTTTGTGTTATTTATTTTTTCATAAAAAACAGTGATTTACTGTATAACACATCTGTAAGTATTATGAATTTTGTCAGATATCACAAAAGCTCTCTTTCTCTCTCCCTCTTCACTTGCTTATTATTATTATTATTTTTTTTTTTTTATCTAATATAAAAAAAAGAAGGGGGAGGGAAAAAAAACTAACACTACTTATTTAAGAACCAAAAAATGGACTTAAAGCGAATAAAAGTTTTAGACAGTTTTAAAGTACAATGTACTGTGTTTACCCTATTCTGACAGACAGGCCTGAGAAAGCAGTGTAGACCAAGATCAGCTGTTTCTAAAAAAAGTCTGATCTGGGTCTACACTTCTTGCCACTCATCCAGCAGTTTTTAGACGGTTCAAAATGTGTCCAAATTGTAGGACAAGTATGGTAAGGAGTAAGTTAAAAAACCATACATAATATATCACAGTTACTTGCAGTACCTATCTATGTCAGTTGATATTACAACATTACTATATAGGATTATAAAATGCCCAGACACAGGGATGATAAAAACAAAACTAGAATCTCTTTAACTCTTTCGGTGCCAAATTTCAGGCGACATTTGTCCTTTTTTTTTTTTTTTTTTTTTTTTTTTAACAAACTATCGCTTGGAAAGAAGTTTGTAGAGTTGAAAGACTGACTGTCAAACAGTTAAGATCCAGATGAGACGGCTCATTATGAGCCATCCCATCTGGATCTAAGCTGTTTGTAAAAGCCTATTATCATCGCCTGTGGCAGTGAAAGAGTTAATAATGCTAGAAGTGAAATCATTACTTTCAGTGAAACATGACTTGTAAAATCAATTTAAATATTTGAGCTGGGGAATTTGCAATGTGTAAAAGACACAGACCAGCCTGTAGATTTGTGCAGTTTGGTAACAGCCTCTCATGCTCAATTATATTTGTGGCTTCTTTTAACCTAAATAAATTGATGAAAGAACAAACACTTGTTAAGAGGCTTGAGTTTAAATGGACAAATTAAAATTTAAAGCACTGTACAAAACAAGGCAAGAGAATAAAGATATAAACAGTTATTAGATAACGCTTGCGTAAAAAAGATCATAATCACAACTAGAATATAATTTATACTACTTTACAAAATCACACAAGAACAAAGAAATCGGCACACAAGAAAAACTACATACCACTATAACCCTAAGTATTGGGAGACCCAGGCCTAAGCAAACAGCGCAGATCCTGATCAGGGCCTACACTGTTTACCACTCATTCAGCAGTTTTAAGACTCATTAATAGGTAGTAAAATACACCTGTTCAAATTTTAGCAGTGGTATGGTAATGTCATGAGGTGTCTCAAAACTTAGAGCAAATATGATAATATAGTTTTATGTATTGTGAAGGCACAGACCAACCAACACAACTGTGCAGGACTGGTCTGGACCTCTTTTTTGCAGACACAAACTTTTATAACTCTGGATAAAGTACTTGTTTAGTCAAAATATTGACATTTTTTTCTTATATCTTCACAAAACCTGTTGACGAAACTTGTGGGTACTCATTAGAAGAGACTCAGCAAGTACCCCCAACACCCGAACTATAGCTATGCACTTGGGCACAGTGAACTGTTTTTGTATTGAGGTTTTATGGCCCAGTCAACCTAATGGGGTCATGTTGAGCGTGGTCAGTTTACATAACCACACTTTTACTGGGTCAGCTTAGTCCTCTAAGCGGTTAACCAGTATTGTGCACATTCTTTCACCAGAAACTGATAACTGCCCTCCTTGAATCGGGAAGGGAGAGAATGACGGTAGAAAGTATTTCATGATGAATAATGATGGATTAGACCACACTGCACTGATGTGCAGGCTGAGCTGATCATTCACCACACAGAGCATTTTGTAGATTTTCTTGTGTTCCGACTTGAATAAAAGCACCCATGTTGGACATAACAGCAGAATTGCAATCAAGCATAATAAAACTGAAAAGAAAAGAAACCCACTTCTTCCAATATAAGAAGAAGGTTCATGGACATATCCTATTTTAACCATTACCACTCTCTAGGCAAAATCTGCAGACGAGACATCAATATTTTTCTTATTTTTCCCAGAAAACAGAATTTGACATGTCATGCAAATTGTCTCTGGTGGAGACAATTTGCATGAAATGTCAAATCCTGTTTTCTGGGGGGAAAAAAAACAAGAAAATCAAAATGTCATCTGCTGAAATTTTACCCAGCATGCTAATCGTTAACAAACTGGAAAGACATGCCATTTAAAGGGAATGGGTTTAAAGGGAATGGGTACACTGTCAGGGGAGGCAACTCTGATGAAATTGTATTTGTTTCCCTTTCAAAAAGGGTCTATTCTAAAGGGAAAGAATTTGCTCCACTTGGGAGCAAATTCTTTCTGTTTACATTAGGCACCTTTTCAGAAGAGACTGTGCAAGAGAGCAATCACAGTCACAAGATTTGTCTCCCTTCTACAACTCGCAGAAAATCAACCATGTGTATTGAGTCATCTTAAGCCAGTGCAAGTAAAAAATGTACTTATCACATGAAATGTAGACCAAAATAATCGCTAGCATGTGCATCTGCATGATCTGATCAGCGTAACCTGATCAGATGACCCACAGGAAGAAAAATCTGCAGCTTTACATAAATTGCATGCAGTTCAGAAGTCCCTTTTCACTTAAAATGGCTCATTCTAATTTGAACTAAGAAATCTTGATAAAGTATAAGTTGGAAAACAATTAAAGTTTGCATATAAATGATATAAGACAACGAATCACAGAATAGCTATTAAAATTTGTACGATATATCTGTACACAATAGGTAACCCATTACAAAACCCCTGAACATTCTCATAAAATTCAGTTTTTTTTAACTCTTTCCCCGCTTGTGGTGACTTTTGTCATCTGCTGATAACCTTTGCAAACAGTTTGGACCCAGATCAGGCCCGACAAAATGTCAGGCCTGATCTGGATCCAAAATGTTCGACACTGATGGTATTCCAGAAAGATTTTTTTGAAAAAGTTTATTTTAAAAAAAATCTACAGACGACAAAAAGCATGCCAAATTACCCAGCATGCAAAGAGTTAAAACTCCTGAACTTTCTCAATTCTGCTGAATATAAAGATGCCACTCCTGCTTCTAATTTTCAGCCAATCAGATTACTTGATCCAGATTGTGGCTTAAAATTCACACTCTTAACGGCAAACAGTGCAGATCCAGACCAGTTGGCTTCTTCAGCTACACTGTTTGCAAAGGCAGGGTATATCCAGGTTCAGCAGGATTCAGATTAAAACTCTTGAACATTTTCATAAAACACCTGATCTCTGTATTCACAATAACTATAAATTCTCAGAGCTCTAGATAAGGTCCTTTTTCAACAAAATATTATTTTTCCTGTTTTACCATGGAAACACATTGTGGTACTCATTAAAAGTGCCTCTCCAAAGCACTTCTAATGAGGACTCACAATGTGTTTTCATGAAGAAACATGAAAAAAGTATTTCTCATGAAACTCTTTTTATCTACAGCTCAGAAATTTTAGCATGCTGCTAGCCAAATCAGCAGAGAACAAAATGAGTGATATTTATCTTATTTTTACCATTTTCTAATGAAAATAAGGCAAAAATATTTTAAAACATTGTCTGCTCGCATTTTTCATCAGCATGCTAAGGGTTAAATACCACAGGGGAATTCCATGTTGCAGTTTACATAAAGAAGTGAAATTCTGTTCTTTTGTGCTAGTAGAGAAATGTACATAAAGAATCAGAATGTCATCAGCCACTAATTCAGCTTATGGCTTTAAAGTGGTTGACCTGTATCATTTTTTTTTTTTTTTTTTTTTTTATCAAGTTGCCTGTTGTTTCCAGTGATTATGTGCATGACAGTGAGAAGACCATTTTCTCCCACCTTTGCCTATATGAGATAGGCTTTTTGCCCATGTGAGAAACTTCTATCTCACATGACCACGCTGGTCCTAGGAACAATCCATCTACAGGTGGGAGAAAAAGAATCCATCATGAGCCAGTCCATGCAGGATAGAGAAATCTCACCCTTGGGGTAGGAATTTCAACCAGGGACTCGGCAAGCCTCGTCCCTGGTTGAAATTCCTACCCCAAGGGTGAGATATCCCTATCCTGCATCGGCACTCATGATGGTTTCTTATAATCCCTTCAAGTGAACAGTCCTTGCTGTTTACAAAATGATGTGCAACTTGAAAAAGGCCTTTATGACGTGGACAGCGAAGGCCATGATCAGCCTGTGTACCTACACATTCTGATCAGGGCTTCTAAGTTCATTGTCATAGTCATATTCAAGTGTATGTAATGATTCAGCATGCAGGCAATGAAGGCCCTGATCAGACTGCATGAATGTGCAGGCTAGCCTGGGCCATTGTTGCCCACACATGGCTTACGGCCCTTTCCATACATCCAACATCAAATTTGTTCTACACAGTCCTGATATTGTGTAGCTAAACAACAAGGTACACACCAGACTGTAAGCATACACAGGCTGGACATGGTGTTACTGTTCGCTGGACGAAATTCTTGTTTACTTATCACCTGTCAAAACTGATGTCTACATACAATGACCAGACAAACCAACTTGGATCATGACCTCAAGCAAGTGTCAATTTCCACATTTGCTTCTGGGCATTTAAACTTGGTAGGTAAACACTGATGCTGAAATTAGCTGATGACAAAAAGTATGGTGACAATTCACTTACCTTCCCATGAAAATTGTGCCCAACATTTTATATGAATCTTCTCCTATTAAGGAGACAATTCACACAAGAGGTTAAGGCTTATATTCAGGGAGAAATAAGAAATATTTTAAACAATAAGAGAAATAAGAAATATTTTAACCTTAATAAAAGTGCAGTTCAAACTTATAGCAGAAACCATTCCGATTTTTTTTTTTTTTTCAGAAAAAATAAAGCCTGACATCTTGTGTGACTAATCTGCTAGCAGAGAATTCACATGATATGTCAATCACATTTTCTCTGAGAAATTAAAAAAACAAAACAAAAAATGCTGGATGTTGCTGTTGTAACTGGCGCTTTCATGGTTTAATTTAGAAAATCAGCAGGTTAAAGGATATTAATAATTATTTATCTGGAAATATAATCGGAACATTATATTACACCATTAGGTCCTTATTTGCACAACCACATGCAAACTGGTCTAGTATTGCAGAAATTAGGAACTTTTTCTACTACTATCACCACAATAATATCCACTTCTTATGTCGAGGGTTGAGCGCAAGACTATTGTAACTCAAACATATTTTTGAAACCCTTGTTTAGGGGCAACTTGGACCCCTTTGTAAACAATGCAAATTTAGGTGCCATTGCTCGTACGAGCAATGGCACCTGAATCTTCATTGTTTACAGAAAGAAATGTTGTAATCTTCATAATGCCTTCATGGTGAGGAGATTAGGTTTGGGGAAAAACAACCATCTGAGTTACGCTAGTCTTGCGCCCAACCCTCGAATTATATATGTATAAAACATCGTGATATTCCCCTAGGGTCTTACTTTTTCCACTCTACAGCTAAAAATAATACAACATGCACAAGTTGTGCCATGAGAAAAAGGATTTTCAAATATATGTTACCACTTAAAGTGCTAAGCAACATTGTAGCAGACGATATTCCATTTTTTTTTTCTATGAATTTATTCAGAGAAAATAAGACTTGGCATTTGATTTCATGTGCTAGACATTTTACATAGCCTTGTTTTCTCCGAAAAATACAGAAAAAATGTTGTCTGCTGCAGTTGTGAGCATTTTTGATGGTTAATGGCAAAGGTCCAAATTATTCTGGGAAATCTGTGTAGTCTGATAGGACCTATTGCATTTCAGAATCCAATGATTTTTGTAACAAAGGACCCGATTTGATACTGCAGTGAGTTGCCAGAAAACCTTGACCTTTGCTATTTTTATCATATTCCTTTTCTCACTGCAGCTCAATTTTCAAAATGTCATGGAAAATTAGCATGGCTGATCGTCACAGACTAGTTCATGAAAGCAACAATGATTTTTACAATGATCAATGTGTTTTAACGGAGATCCTTTTCATGGTGTCCTTGAGTCCACCCTGGATCTTAATTATCATGAATATTCAAATTCAGCATGAATATTCAAATTCAGCCTGGTTTCATTAAAATGGTATTCCGTTCACCCAGATGACCCAACAGAAGTAACACAAATGATGGAGTTGTGGACCAGTCTGTACATGCAGTCTGGTCAGGTACTAATCTCTGGGCCCAGTTGTTCAAAGCTAACGATATCGTTAGTTAACGATTCGTTAAATTTCACATTGAGTGATATGCAAATATGCTGAAATTTTTTGCTGAAAAAATGTGAGTAGCTTTTGCAATGCAAAAGCTACTCACATTTTTTCAGCAAAAAATATAATATTGTATATTGAATCCGCTAAAACAGTTAACGAAATGACCCTTAACGAGCTCGTTAAGCTAACGACGCTTTGAACAACTGGGCCCTGGACATTACAGAACATATTAACCCTTGTCCTGCTGAACTCCGATATATCCTGCCTTTGCAAACAGTGCAGATCCAGATTGGTTGGTTTCTTCTTCAGAAGACAACCAATCTGGATCTGCACTGTTTGCCATTCAGTATGTGAATTTATATCAAGGGCTATTTCTCCTGAAAAGTACTGATATTTTTCGTATTTCTCCATATAAAAATTTAGTTTGTGGATAATCATAAGAAGTGCCTCTGTGAGGCACTTCTAATGAGTACCCACAACATATGTTTTCATGGAGAAATAAGAAAAAGACAATATATGGAGTTCTCCCCTTGTCTGGCTATACCTCATCTATCTTTTTTCTATGAATATATGTTTTGGTTGGAAATTTTTCTGAAACCAAGCTTGAATCTGATTAGTTATTCCAACTGGTTTGCCACATTTAGCATGCTGAAATTTAACATCAGCAGATGACATTTTAAAATATTTTTTCTCATCTTTCCCAGAGGTGATGCTTAACAGTTCATCAAAATTGTCTCCTTTTAGAACCAATCTGGATGAAATAAGCCCTACCTCCTAGGAAAAACAAGAAAATATCACTCATTAGTCATCTGCCAATTTTGCCTTCAGCAAGCTAACAGTTAAAATTTCATGGTTTCAACTCTATGGGCATTTCAACTCCATGGGCATTAATTCAATTCCAAGTTCTTTTGAAATCTTCTCCATGGTTTTTATATTGTTGAATCACAAGCATCTTTATATCACAATTTTAAGCATAAACCCTTAAAAGCACTAAGCAAAATTGTAGCAGAAGACATTATAAATTCATTTTTTTTACTATTTTTCAGAGAGAAAATAAGACTTTGGCATTTCATGTGAATTGTCTGCTAGGCAGACAATTCACAGGAAATGCAAAGCCTTATTTTCTCTGACAACTAAAAAAAAATAATCAAAGTGTCGTCTGCTGCAGCTGTGATTAGCACTATCATTTAAGGGCAAACTTACTATAGGTCCAGATAATGGGAACATAATCAGGTGATACTCTTTGTAATTTTTGAATCAAAACATATCTTGTGGGTATTAATGGAATCGCATCACCGAGGAGATTCCAATGACTACCCCACAAGATATATTTTGGTGCAAAAATAACAAATTCACCCCTTACAATGATCACCATTTCTGGATCTATGATTGCTGACGAGTATTAAATTTAGGCTGCTGTAAAAGCTTGATTTTCATACACGGTGGCACCATGATTGCAGTCTTCGAAATCCCCACGGCATTACTTCAGCACTGAAACACACAAAAGAAGACAAAATATTCAGAAGTAAATCTATAACATCTTTTAAAAACAAGGCAAAATATTCAACAGTATAATATCATCCACAGAAAAAGAAGGCAAAATAGTCAGGAGTAACTAAATATTGTCCATAGAAAAGAGAGCAAACTATTCAGAGGTAAATATAGACTGGCTCCAGTCTCCAGCGACTAATATTTTTACTTACATTCCTTTTAGATAATCCTCTAAAATAAAACTAAAATAATATCATGACTATAGAGATTGATTGATTGAGTTGGGGTTTAACGACACGTCAACCCTTGTGGGTCATTTTGTGTCGTCTCCCAGAGAAAGGGAGAAAAAAGATAGAAGAGATAGTACAGGAGATGAAAGAGAGGGACAGGGAAGAAAGAGGAACAGGAATGAGTGAAGAAACAGAAGAAAAAAAACATCCCCTCTACCCTTACCTGCTACAAGGATAGCAGGCCTTGCCCAGCTGTAAGCCAATATCAGTTGGGCGCCCCGGTGACGTAAGATAAAGGACACCTTCGACTATAGAGACTGGTCGCTAGAGTCTCTAGTGACCAGCCTCTATAGTCATGATAGTATTTTGGTTTTATTTTAGTGGATTGTCAAACAGGATTATAAGAAGAAGTATTTTGTCACTGGAGACTAGAGCCAGTCAAAGGTAAATATGGTAAAAGCCTATTATCATAGCTCCAGATAAGGAGAGTATCTAAATAAATACTTTATTTTTCCATGAAAACATGTTGTGGGTACTCATTAGAAGTGCCTCGGTAAGGCACTTCTAAAGAGTATGCACAACATAGATTTTGTGGGAAATATTAAAGAAAAATCATAGCTCTTGATAAGAAGTTTTTTCTTCAATTCAAAGTATTTATATTTTCTTTATTTCTCCATGAAAACATATGTTGTGGGTACTCATTAGAAGTGCCTTGATGAGGCACTCCTAATGAGTACTCACAACATGAGTTTTGAAAACATATGTTGTGGGTACTCATTAGAAGCACCTCAGCAATGTGCTTTCAATGAGTACCCACAACATATGTTTTCATGAAGAAATGAGAAAAATATCTACCTGATACCCACTCTTATCTAGACCTATGAAAATATCAACATATTTTGGATGAAAAAAAGAGGCTTATCTAGAGCTATGATAACATTCAGACTAAAAATAAAGACTAAAAGCAAAAGATTCAGGAATAAATAAGGAAAAGAAGGGAAAATGTTTGCGAGTGAGTAAATAAATGTAGGGAAAAAGCAAAATGATAAAAATAAAAAGAGAAGTCAAATCATTCCATTATTATTGTAAACATACATGTAGAAAGCAAATATTCATGCATACTGTAAATTATGTCATTTATATTTTATAGTTTCAGTTTATGACTGCATTTTAGAGAAACTAGATTTGTCCATCAAGAAACAAATGACTATCTGGGCCTCAATGATGTTGATTTCCAGGTTGACTGATGATTGGTTGTGATATATTACTGTTTTACGCACACAGACATACACATACAATAATAATAATGAATAAAGGCCATCATAAACCATTTCTTTAGGCCAGCTAAGGCACCTTTTTCAACCAAAATGTTCTGATATTCTTCTCCATGAAAATTTTTGTTGCTGGTTACTCATTAGAAATACCTTCTCCAGGCATTTCTATAGAGTGCTCACAACTCATGTTTTCATAAAGGAATAAGACAAATATTTATCTGGATACTCCTATCTACAGCTATGACTAAAGGCCAGGGCCCAGTTGTTCAAAGCATTGTTAGCTTAACAAGCTTGCAGCATCATTAGCTTAACAAGCTTGTTCATGACAAACTTGTTAACTGTTGTAGCTGAGGTATTTTCAAATACATTGATATTTTTGCTGCAAAAATGTGAGTAGCTACTAACATTTTTTCAGCAAAAAAAAAATCAATGTATTTGCCATATTTCAAGATAGAAATTTTAACGTCACGTTAGCGAACAACTTCTTCAAGTTTGAACAACTCGGCCCAGGCCTAATGGCATTCACTTGGCTATATGCTTAAAGTATAGCCAAAGTCCCAATCCAGGTTTTACAGATAACCCTCTTTACACTGCACTCTGATGTCACAGCGACAAGAATAGCATGGCTATAAATAACACTTTAATGCGTGGTTTGATTACCTTGGTCAATGATAATCACATGGACAACTACCTTAAGGAAATTTTGGTGTTTGTATACTATGGCTCCATTGTAAACAATCAACCCCAAAAATACTCACTCACAGTGTATGAAAAATGTTGTATCTAAATCTATTCAAGGAGCGTCGATTCCAATGAGTTCCGAAAAGGTAAGTTTCGGTACAAACATAAAAATTTTGTCTGCTAAATTTGCCCAGAGAGTGGTAAAGGTTACTACTATAAAGATTTGAAATAATGCAATAAGACAAATATCATCAAAGATTTAAATCAGATATCAGGTGGGAACATTTTTTTGTGTGTTTGAGGTGTATTATGATACATAACTTCTAATGAGTACCCACAACATGTTTTTCTGCAGAAAGCAGAAAAATGTATTTATAGAACACTTCTCTTATCTGGAGCAAGGGTAATAAGAAAACATATGACTGACATTAATCACAGAAACAATTATCCTGATCAATGCAACATCATTAGCTAAACACAAATTGCAGGGACATATTATGACTTGCAAAAGATACAAAATGCTAAAAGTGTACCGTATTTACCCAGAATATGGGACATTTTCCTTACCCAACTTATTCTAAAGTTTGAAGAAAAAAAACAACAACAAAAAACAAAAAAAAAACAACAACTTACTATCTGTTGATGTGTCTGAGTGGCAGTCTAGACTACTAGACTGATCAGATCTGGAATTTTGTGATGTCTGATCTGGGTCTGCACCGTTTCCTCAGGCCCATCTGTCCAATTACTTAGGATAAATATGGTAACAGAGACTCTTAACCAGTGCCAAGCAAACTGCAGCAGACCACATTCTCAATTTTTTTTCAATTTTTCAGAGAAAATAAGACTAGACATTTCATGTAAATGGCTGCCTGGCAGGGGATTCACATGAAATGGCAAGTTTTATTAACTGATGAAAGTACAATAAAAACAACAACAACAACAAAAGATCAACAGAATGTCTTCTGCTGCAGTTGAAATTGGCAGTTTAAAGGTTAAACCTTAACCCTTGTCATGCTGAATAAATTAAGATGCCCCACCCACTTCTAAATTTCAGCAAATCAGATTACTTGATCCAGATTGTTGACATAAATTCATATACTGAATGGCAAACAGTGCAGATCCAGATCAGTTGGCTTCTTCAGAAGCCAACTGATCTGGATCTACACTGTTTGCAAAGGCAGGGTATATCCAGGTTCAGCGGGGCAAGGGTTAAAGTGCCAAGCAAAATTTGTATCAGGCAACAATTTTTTTATTTATTTTTCAGAGAAAACAAGTCTTGACATTTCATGTGAATCATCAGCCAAGCAGACGATTCACATGAAATGTCAATACTTGTTTTCTCCGAAAAAAAAAAAAAAGTGTCATCTGCTGCAGTTGTGATTGGTGCTTTAAGGATTAACAGTGCTTTCTATGTAGTCACACTCCTGAATGGTACAACCATAGCCCAGATAAGGTTTAAGGTGTGTTTTTGTTTGTTTTTGTTTTTTTTTATCTAAAAGTACTGACATTTTCCTTATTTCTCCACAAAAACATGTGGTACTCATTGAGGCGCTTCTAATGAGTATCACATGCTTTCATGGAGAATATGAAAATTAATTTGTGCATACCCTCTCTTATCTGCATCTATGACAATGTGGCATGTTACTAGACAGATTGCATATCTACACCATCACGAAAACACGCCTATATAATTTAGACCCCCTTAAACCCCACTTTTATATAGTAAAACTGGGGTTTACAGGGGTAAACATTATTTTTCTTATTTCTGCTCAAAAACATAGATTGTGGGTACTCGTTAGAACCGCCTTGGTGAGGTGGTTCTAACAAGTACCCACAATGGTGAGGCGGTTCTAACGAGTACCCACAATCTATGTTTTGAGCAGAAATATGAAAAATATCCGATTTTTTTATCCGAAAACTTTATGTTTTTGGAGGTAAAACTTTCTATATATTTGAATAGGCGTGTTTTTGTAATGCTATAAAAAGAACATTCAGAAAGAATGTTTTCTCACATTTTTGCAGTTATCACATACCAATAGTCAAACAGTATGTGTGCAACTACAACATGTCCAGACAAAGGTCCAGATCAGCCTGCATATCCACACATCCTGAACCTGGCAGTCACTGCAGCACCTAATGAGGGTCTACACTGTTTAGTACCCATACACCAACAGGTCATAAAATGTCCCAATACTTAACCCTTTCAGCCTGGCAAACCAAACAGATACCTGTGTAGTGTACCGGTAGATCCAGGCCAGCCTCGGTGGCTCAGTTGGATGCGCCGTCCGACTGGAGACCAGGAGGTCGCGGGTTCAACCCCCGCCGAGGTCGGCAACATTCTTTCGTGGAGATTGATCATGAAATATTTTCTACGGTCATTCTCTCCCTTCCGCTGATTCAAGAAGGGCAGTTGTCAGTTTCTGGCGAAAGAATGTGCACAATACTGGTTAACCGCTTAGAGGACTAAGCCTGCCCAGTAAACGTGTGGTTAGGTAAACTGACCGCGCTCGACATGACCCCATTGGGTTGACTGGGCCATAAAACCTCAACACAAACAAACCGGTAGATCCAAGTGAGACAGCTCGTAATGAGCAGTCTCATCAGGATCTACATTACATTGTATATGCCATTCTGTTTATGATTTTAGACTGAAACCCATCCTTGGATCAGTGGACATGTCCAAATTCAAGAATAGAAGAGTCCACTTCAATTCAGGGATGAAATGGTTAAGGCAGCATATTTACTGAAGTATTCAGACATCTTCTCTCCTTATCCATACTAGTCCTAAAATTTTACTGTCTGCTGATGAATAAATTCAGAAGACACACCTATTTCTAATTTTCAGCCAATCAGATTACTTGATGAAAGTTTCATATATAGATTCACATACTTAGTGGCAAACAGTGAAGATCCAGATCAGTTGGCTTCTTCAGAAGCCAACTGATCTGGATCTACACTGTTTGCAAAGGCAGGGTATATCCGGGTTCAGCAAGACAAGGGTTAACCCTTGCCCTGCTGAATGAATTAAGATACCACGTCCATTTCTAATTTTCAGCTAATCAGAGTACTTGATTTTTGATATAAATTCACATACTTAATGGCTTACAGTGCAGATCAACATCAGTTGGTTTCTTCAGCAGCCTACTGATCTGGATCTTCACTGTTTGCAAAGGCAGGACATATCCGGGTTCAGCATGACTAGGGTTAAAACACCTAGCAAATACTGTGTAGAATCTGTCTGTGACATCTGATCTGGGTCTATCCTGTTTGCACAGGCCCATCTGTCAGAATACTTAGATAAATATGGTAATAGATGAATAGCACTGTCAGGAAAATATGATAAAGACCCTTCCAACATTCTTTTAGAGAGATTGTTGAAAAGCCAGTGAATGACAATACAGAAGACAAACTGAAACAGAGGTCTATTGTTACTTAGCTGAAAATTTCTTGACAAAAAACAAAACAACATACAAAAACAACAAAACAGCTGCAACAAAAGGGACATTTTCTAGTCTACAGAACCAAAATTTTTCTACCACGGATCCAGATAAAGCAATTATTATTTAATTTGTGGTGATATTTTTTTTTGGCACCAAAACCTATCTAGTGTGTACTCACTGGAATTGCATTACTCAGAGGATTCCATTTACTTTTTGCATGCTGGGTAATTCTGTGTTTTTTGTTTTTGTTTTTTTTGTCGTCTGTGGATTTTTTTTTTAAATTAACTTTTTCAAAAAAATCTTTCAGGAATACCATCCGAGTGTCAAACAGTTTGAATCCAGATCAGGCTCAACATTTTGTCAGGCCTGATCTGGGTCCAAACTGTTTGCAAAGGTTATCAGCAGATGACAAAAGTCGCCACTAGCGGGGAAAGAGTTAAATACCAATGAAATATTTTGATGCAAAAATAACAAATATGGTAAATGTCCTAAAATTTCATACACCAAAGTTTCTGATTGATTGTGTTGGGGTTTAATGACACATCAACATTTGTGGGTCATTTTGCACCATCTCCCAGAGAAAGGGAGAAAAGAGATAATAGAAGATATGAAAGAGATGGACAGGGAAAAAAAGAGATAAAATGGCATATGCAAATAGTGCAGACACTGATCAGACTGCTCCTTCAGAAGCAGTCTGATCAGGGTCTACACTGTTTGCCATTCCACTAAGTATTTTAAGAAATATCTACATAAATAGGTAAAATTTAGTCCAAAACAGTATGGAATAAAGTGTTTGAGATTTTAGAACATAGTATACATTCTGAATACTTTTATCTGGATCTATGACAGGAACTTGACATATGGGACTTACTGATTTTAATTAGTTCCATTAGTTGATTCCCAACTAGTTGTCATTACATCTTCAGTAAGCAAAAATAGAAGAAAGAACTTATACAGAAATTGTACAAATCTATCTTTGGTCCATAGCTCCAGATGAGACTAAACCAAAACCTTGTGATATTTTTTTCTAATTTCTCCATGAAAACATATATTTTGTGGGTATGCATTTGAATTGCATTGGCAATTCTAATAAGTACCCATGACATATGTTAAACTATTTTTTTTCAGATACTCTTTCTATCTGGAACTGAGTCACTCCTTTAACCTACAACAGCCAATAACTCAAAAATAAACTGGAATACATATGACTTGGGAATTGCATCAGATTGATGACATGAAGCCCTAGTCTCAGAGAAATATATTTTGAAATAATGTCTCACTCCCTCGGATAACTATCATCACCTGTTGCAGATACCAGCAAGGCTTTCAAAACAACTTGTCTGCCAAGCAGCAAGTGGTCATTATTATTATAGCTCCAGATAAGACATTTGACGGAACAATATTGATATTTTTCTTATTTCTCTATGATAAAAAACAAAACATATTGTGGGTACTCGTTAGAAGTGCCTCAGTGATGCACTTCTAATGAGTACCCACAATATTTTTTGTGCAGAAATAAGAAAAATACTTATCCGGATATTCCTCTTATCTGGACTTATGCATTACGGAAAATGTCCTAAAATTATAAACACTCTATTCAATACTTTTTTGGCCTAAATTTTGCTTTTTATGTACTTGTTTCTTAAAATACTTTGTGGAATGGCAAACAGTGTAGACCCTGATCAGTCTGATCTGGGTCTACACTGTTTGCATAAGCCATTTTGTCAGAAACTTTGGTGTACAAAATTTTAGGACATTTACCATATAATGTAATCTGGACAGTATGGGCTGTTGCTGATAGTGGTCATAATTTATAACATAGCATATCTAAGAGCAGCAGTCCATATCAACATTGTACACTCTGATTAGTCTTTGTTGTTTGCCAGTTTTGTTACAACGTCTAAATGATATATCACTCACATTTTGCTTAGCATCAAAACTTCAATACCAAGTAAATTTTGCATTTTTGCAAGATATGTTTCAGATCTTTAGCGCCAATACAAATGTATGTTACATTGTCACTGTTCATTAAACATGATGCATTTTGCTTGAATTTTCTCTTGCCCTTTTCTGGCCGGGCAATCTCAAAGCGACAGTAAATCCTAAAATTTGCAGTGACAGTGGGTGGGGTACCTGGTTTACCTTATCATTTGTATTCTCTGACAAGGCATTTTGCTATAAAATTGATCATAGCTTAGTCTTCTTTTACCACCAACATGAGTGAGCATTTGTTTGTTTGTGTTTAGGTTTTACGGCCCAGTCAACCCAACGGGGTCATGTCGAGCGCAGTCAGTTTACCTAACCACACGTTTACTGGACAGGCTTTAGTCCTCTAAGCGGTTAACCAGTATTGTGCACGTTCTTTCGCCAGAAACTGACAACTGCCCTTCTTGAGTCAGTGGAAAAGTGAGTATTTGATTAGTTGCTATATGCAGTCTGATAAGGGCCCTCAAACTTTGACATAGCTTCCTGCATAGCTACAGATAAGAGGGGGTATCCACATAATATTTTTCTTATTTCTCCAGGAAAACATATGATGTGGGTACTCATTAGAAGCGCCTCATCTCATCGAGGCGCATCTAATGAGTACCCACATCATATGTTTTCAAGGAGAAATAAGAAAGATATCAGCATTTTTCAGATGAAAAAAATGCCTTATCTGTTGCTATGCTGCTGACTTCCTCCAGATGAACTGTGCTGATGGGCAGGCTAATCCAGACTTTTACAGTCTGCTTAGGCAACATTATAGGCTTCTTTAGAGCTAAGGTGATACATGTGATTATGCTAAAAGACCCTCAGAAAAGTTGACCTATTGAAAGGTTGACTTTCGAAGAGTGATCTATAATTACCTTGTGTGTGTGTCTGTCCGTCTGTGGTCAGATAGCTAACATGGTCATAACATTTAAACTGTTGGTAATATTTTGATAATTTTTGGCTTACTGATAGATACTGACAAGATCTGGCCAATGAACTTGGCCAATGTGAGTTTTTATTGACAGGGGCTAAGCCAAGGCAAAAAAAAAAAAAAAAAAAAAAAGTGAAAAAAATTAAAATGACCCTATCTCTTGAACCAAGCAGAATATTATGATAGTTTTTCAGGTACTAGTTGATAGAGACAAGATCTAGCCAATGGACTTGCCAAAGGATTGATTTCATCGGCCCAAAGTTGAGCTGAGGCAAAGAAAAAACCCAACAAGAGGGCCATGATGGCCCTGTAACGCTCACCTGAGCAACATAGCACTTTGAGAGCCTGATCTAGAACTGATCAAGGCAAACATTCTGATCAAAGTTCAAAATGATTATATTAACAAGTAAGACAATGTAGCATGTCTAATGGACTGTGAAATAAAGGTCAAGGTCAAATATGGATGACTGCACTCAAGAGGTCATGCTAAGATGTATGCATGTACTAAGTATCACTGGCTGTAGGAGCAATAGTTACTGAGAAACTGACCTAAACACAACACAAGTACCAAATATCACCCTGTAGGACCAATAATTACTGAGAGACTGACCTAAATGGACAGAAAACTATACATCACCTTGAAATCATCAAGACAAACATTTTGAGCAAGATTCATGATGATCACTTCAAAAATGTGACCTCTAGAGCATCAACAAGGTTTTCCTTTGATTTGGCCAGGTGAACTAGTTTTTGATATCAAGTGACCCAGTTTTAAACTAGACCTAGAAATCAAGACAAGCATTTTGAGCAAGATTCATGATGATCACTTCAAAAATGTGACCTCTAGGGCATCAACACGGTTTTCCTCTGATTTGGACAGGTGACCTAGTTTCTGATATCAAGTGACCCAGTTTTAAACTAGACTTAGAAATCATCAAGACAAACATTTTGAGCAATATTTATGATGATTATTTCAAAAATGAGACCTCTGGAGTGTAAATAGTTTTCTGCTGATTTGGCCTGGTGACCTAGTTTTTGACTCCATGTGACCAAGTTTCGAACTTGACCTAGAAATTATCAAGACAAACATTTTGAGCAAGATTCATGATGATTGCTTCAAAAATGTGACCGCTACTGTGTTAACAAGGTTTTCTGCTGATTTGGCCAGGTGACCTAGTTTTTGACCCCAAGTGACCCAGTTTCAAACTTGAGCTAGAAATCACGAAGACAAACATGTTGAGCAAGATTCATGATGATTGCTTGAAAAATGTGACCACTAGAGTGTTAACAAGGTTTTCTGCTGATCTGGCCAGGTGACCTAGTTTTTGATCTCAGGTGATCCAGTTTCAAACTTGACCTAAAAATCATCAAGACAAACATTTTGAGCAAGATTCATGATGATTGCTTCAAAAATGTGACCGCTAGAGTGTTAACAAGGTTTTCTGCTGGTTTGGCCTGGTGACCTAGTTTTTGACCCCAACTGACCCAGTTTCGAACTTCCTAAAAATCATAAAGACAAACATTTTGAGCAAGAGTCATGATAATTGCTTGAAAAATGTGACTGCTAGAGTGATAACAAGATTTTCAGCTGATTTGGCCATGTGACTTAGTTTTTGACCCCACGTGACCCGGTTTCAAACTTGACCTAGAAATCATCAAGACAAACATTTTGAGCAAGATTCATGATGATTGCTTCAAAAATGTGACCGCTAGAGTGTTAACAAGGTTTACTGCTGATTTGGGCTGGTGACCTAGTTTTTGACCCCATGTGACCCAGTTTCAAACATGTCCTAGAACTCATCAAGACAAAGATTTTGAGCATGATTCATGATGATTGCTTCATAAATGTGGCCCCTAGAGTGTTAACAAGGTTTTCTGCTGGTTTGGCCTGGTGACCTAGTTTTTGACCCCATGTGATCCAGTTTCAAACCTGACCTAGAAGTCATCAAGACAAACATTTTGAGCAAGATTCATGATGATTGCTTCAAAAATGTGACCGCTAGAGTGTTAACAAGGTTTTCTGCTGATTTGGCCATGTGACCTAGTTTTTGACTCCAAGTGACCCAGTTTCGAAATTGACCTAGAAATCATCAAGACAAACATTTTGAGCAAGATTCATGATGATTGCTTCAAAAATGTGACCGCTAGAGTGTTAACAAGGTTTTCTGCTGATTTGGTCCAGTGACCTAGTTTTTGACCCCAAGTGACCCAGTTTCGAACTTGACCTAGAACTCATCAAGACAAACATTTTGAGCAAGATTCATGATGATTGCTTCAAAAATGTGACCGCTAGAGTGTTAACAAGGTTTACTGCTGATTTGGGCTGGTGACCTAGTTTTTGACCCCATGTGATCCAGTTTCAAACCTGACCTAGAAGTCATCAAGACAAACATTTTGAGCAAGATTCATGATGATTGCTTCAAAAATGTGACCGCTAGAGTGTTAACAAGGTTTTCTGCTGATTTGGCCATGTGACCTAGTTTTTGACTCCAAGTGACCCAGTTTCGAAATTGACCTAGAAATCATCAAGACAAACATTTTGAGCAAGATTCATGATGATTGCTTCAAAAATGTGACCGCTAGAGTGTTAACAAGGTTTTCTGCTGATTTGGTCCAGTGACCTAGTTTTTGACCCCAAGTGACCCAGTTTCGAACTTGACCTAGAACTCATCAAGACAAACATTTTGAGCAAGATTCATGATGATTGCTTCAAAAATGTGACCACTAGAGTGTTAACAAGGTTTTCTGCTGATCTGGCCCTGTGACCTAGTTTTTGACCCCAAGTGACCCAGTTTCAAACTTGACCTAGATTTAATAGAGGCAAACATTTTGAGCAAGTTTCATCAAGATTGGGTCAAAACTATGACCTCTAGAGTGTTAACAAGTTTTTCCTTTGATTTGACCTGGTGACCTAGTTTTTGACCCAAAGTAACCCAGTATCGAACTTGACCTAGATTTCATAGAGGTAAACATTCTGAGCAAGTGTCATCAAGACTGGGTCAAAACTGTGACCTCTAGAGTGTTAACAAGTTTTTCCTTTGATTTGACCTGGTGACCTAGTTTTTGACCCCAACTAACCCAGTATCGAAGTTGACCTAGATTTCATAGAGGCAAACATTCTGAGCAAGTTTCATCAAGATTGGGTCAAAACTGTGACCTCTAGAGTGTTAACAAACTAATTGTTGACAACGGACGACGGACGACGATGGACGACGGACAGAGGGTGATGACAATAGCTCACCCTGAGCTTTTGCTCAGGTGAGCTAAAAAGTTAAAACCAAAAAGTAGTATGATAAAAGTTTACCAGTTTCTGTTCACAACTTCCAAATGTTGTGCTGCCGGACAGTTATAGCATAACATACCGATTTTATATATTTAAACGACGATGTGCCATACAAAGCTGGTCCTGCACCTCTGCTGAAATTTGATCATGATGTTTACCCTACAGAATTGGACACATTAACTACGTAATATTATTCTTGTCCTAAAATCTGAAAACTGTACTATCTGTTTATGGATGAGTGGCAAACTGCAAAGACCTGATCAGATGCCACATTCTGTGGTATCTGATCCAGGTCTATACTGTTTGGTTGGGCCTGTCTGTCACAATGCTTAGGGTAAAGAAAGTCTATGATCCATTGCTCTTCGTTAGATGCTTTTTTCAATCCAAAAGTATTGATATTTTTCTTATTTCTCCAAGAAAACATATGCTGTGGGTACTCATTAGAAGCGCCTCAGCGAGGCACTTCAAATGAGTACCTACAACATATGTTTTCATAGAGAAACAAGAAAAATATTTACCTGATACTCATAGACCTATGTCAGAGCCGTTGAAGTGCAGTACCAGAGCAGAGCACTTGTTAAGGGAGAGTATTTGGTGATATTGATTAGAAGTGCTTTGTCAATGTACCAAAAACATATGATTTTATGCAGAAATTATCCCAGAACTCCTGAACAGGTCATCTGCATAGGTGATAACCCTTTAACCTGCTGGACAAAAAGTAGCAGACCACATTTTTAAACTAGAAATGTGTCCACAGTACACGGATGCCCCTGCTTTGGAGTACCTGACTATAAAACTGCAAAATTCTACCTGGTACAAATGCCTTAACCCGAGTCTAACAGGATCACGTACGTACGTATGTACACACATTCGTACAGAAGGACGTACATTTGTACGCATGTACACATGTACCCACGTACGCAAAACTGAAAAACTATATGCCCCAGGCATCATCCGATGCGGGGGCATAAAAATATTTTCCCCAGAAAATAGGGTTTGACATTTTATGTGAACTGTCCCCTAAGGAGACAAATAATATGTAAAATCCTGAGACAATTCACATGAAATGTCAAACAAGGAGGTATTTTCTGGGAAAAATAATAAATAAAAATATCATCAATTTGTCATCTGCCAAATTTGCCTTGAGAGTGTGAAAGGTTGATGACAAAACAGAAAGCTGGTAACTGTGAAGACACAAATCAATTTTAAGTGACAGAAGAAATAAATAGCACACAACTCCTACAAAAGGAAGGTGAATTACGCAAATGTCAGCAATAAACCAGACACTTAAATAGGTACGAATCACTCACCTGAGCATCGGTAGGGCTAAGAATTTAGGGACACACGTGACACAACCTCTGAGGACACAACCAATTCAGTTCAGTGTAATGGACTTTATTTTGCATATGATTTTGTTCATGAAGTATTAAATTCCTAAGCTTGTTCCCTTCATAATTACAAGACATTTTGCTGTTTTCAGGTGATATTAAAGTATCCATATTTTTCTGATATGGTAAATGTCCTAAAATTTCGAACACCGAAGTTTCTGATTAAATGCCATATGCAAACAGTGCTGACCAAGATCAGACTGCTCCTGAAGATTGGTTGGTTGTGTTGACGTTTTACGGCCCTGTCAACCCAATGGGGTCATGTCAAGCGTGATCAGTTTACGTAACCACACGTTTACTGGGCAGGCTTAGTCCTCTAAGCAATTAACCAGTATTGTGCACATTCTTTTGCCAGAAACTGACAAATGACCATAGAAAATATTTCATGATCATTCTCCACGAAAGAATGTTGCCGACCTCGGCGGGGGTCTCCAGTCGGACGCGCATCCAACTGAGCCAATGAGGCCGGCGAGCTCCTGAAGGAGCAGTCTGATCAGGGTCTTCACTGTTTGCCATTCCACCAAGCACTTAAGAGACAAATGCATAGAAATAAAAAAATTAAGCCAAAAAAGTATGGAATAAAGTGTTCGAAATTTTAGAACATTTACCATATTCTTTCTTATCTGGAGCTATGGCCTGTGCTGGACATTCATAGAGCATAATTATGGGAATCAGGAGACAGCACACTAGCAAAAAGGCCTATCATATGACTAAGTCATTCTAAAGAGTCAAAACAAATAAGTTCAAATTAAAAAAAAAAAAATCCACTGTTTTATCAGCATTTCAAATCAGTACCTCAGCAAGGAAGAAAACCACAAACATACTTCTCCAAGACAAAGGATTTAAAAGTTTACGTCAATTTGCAAAGTTGAAACTGAAAGCTTTATCAGATAAATCATACCCCATACCCTGGGACCTAAACTTTCCCAATATATTTTCTACCAAACTCTACTGTGTTGTTTGAGTTCCTGTCTATGACACTTCAATCCTTGAGGGTCATTTTATGTGTTGTCTCCCACAGAATAGGAGAAAGGAGAAGAAATATTAACATGGCCCCCTTCCTCCATCTGCTGTAAGTATAACAGGCCCTTAACAATATCCTGCCACCCACGAAACTCTATGAACAGTCAGGTTGTACCAGCTTTTTTACTCTGAAGTTCACTCATTTGCTATTGTAAACATTAGCTTGAATTAATGCTGTTCTGACATAATTGTGCCACCATTAATGCTTAGCACTCTGGGTAAAATTTTCAGGAGACGACATTTTGAAGTATGTTTATTTTTCCCAGAAAACAGGATTTGGCATTTCCTGCAAATTGTCTCCAGTGGAGACAATTAACAGAAAATGTCAAGTCCTGTTTTCTGGGAAAAATATCAAAATTTCAACATGTCGTCTGCAGAAAATTTTACGTTAGTGTAAAGCCTTAATGAAGGTTATCAAGAGGCATATGTCGAGGGTTGAGCGCAAGACTGGCGTAAGTCAGATGGTTGTTTTTCTCCAAACCTAATCTCCTCACCATGGAGGTGTTATGAAGATTACAACATTTCTTTCTGTAAACAATGAAAATTTAGGTGCCATTGCTCGTATGAGCAATGGCACCTAAATTTGCATTGTTTACAAAGGGGTCCAAGTTGCCCCTAAACAAGGGTTTCAAAAAAATGTTTGAGTTACCACAGTCTTGTGCTCAACCCTCGAATTGTGAAGTTGTGAACAGAAGAAGAGACAATTTATATTTACTACAGAGATACTGAATTAAGAGCATGCTTTTGTGGAAGCTTATACTTGTACAGAACACAAAAAAAACACTGTTATTACAATGGAAACTTAAAATATAAAAAAAAATATGTATATATATTCAGGATTGGACATCATCAATACTAATGATTATTATACAGATCAATCAAAGTAATTAATTATGCATTTAACTTATCCCAGAACAAGAACATCTGTTATGAAATGAAGGTCATTTGCTGATTAAATTCTATGCTGACCCTAGACTAGCTACTAGTCAGATATCAATATTATTTTCATCAATCAATTATAATTATTAATTTACTTAATGAACTGAGGGCCATCTACTACTTACTGCTTGCCTCACTTCTTTGATAGCAGCAACTAATCTTGGGGATATCCGACTAGTAAAATGCGAAATGTACTCTAAGAAGTGACTGACATTTATTGCCTTTCTAATGTTCCTTATCTAATTCGCCATCTTGTTAAAATCATTGCTTCTCCAATAAATTGTTTATATGTAAGAAGCTGACCATTAGAGTTCAAGGGATAACATAAACATTGTTAAGAAGCCTGTCTGTGTACTGCATGTATTACCAGTTTTTGTTTTGTGTATTAGTAAATTTTAGATAAAATAGAAGAGAACAGAATTTCATATTAAAACTGTTGTATCAACATAATTTATGGAACATTGTATATTTATTTTGCTTTGATATCTGAATAAGCTTTTTCTATAGCTCTAAGATAAGCAGACATATGAGGTAATAATTTAGAATAAATATTGTAGGTACTGTTATCTGAGACAGTTCGAAAGAGTATCTATATTCCATATATATTTTGATGGAGAAATGCACTTTTTCTATAGCTTCAAGATAAGGACATATGAGGCGATAATAATTTAGGATAAATGTTGTGGGTACCGTTTTCTGAGACAGTTCGAAAGAGTAACTACATACTATATATATTTTGATGGAGAAATGCATTATAGTAAACAAACAAACAAAAAAAAATCCATAGCTTTACCATAAGAAGACATATGAGGTGATAATTTAGGATAAATGTTGTGGGTACTGTTTTCTTAGACAGTTCGAAAGAGTAACTACATACCATATATATTTTGATGGAGAAATGCATTAAATTAAATAAAAATAAATTCTATAGCTTTAAGATAAGAAGACATATGACGTAATAATTTAGGATAAATGTTGAAGATACTGTTTTCTGAGACAGTTCAAAAGTGTAACTACATACCATATATATTTTAATGGAGAAATTCATTAAATTAAACAACAAAAAACAACAACAATTTTTTTCTATAGCTTTAAGATAAGAAGACATATGATGCGATATTTTAGGATAAAAATAGGTACTGTTTTCTGAGACAGTTCGAAAGAGTAACTACATACCATATATATTTGGATGGAGATATGCATTAATTAAAAAAAACAACACTTTTTCTATAGCTTTAAGATAAGAAGCCATATGGGATAATAATTTAGGATAAATGATGTGGGTACTGTTTTTTTGAGACAGTTCTAAAGAGTAGCTAGATACCATATCTACCAAAAGTAAAATTTCAAATGTCAGCTTTCTTCCTTCCATTCTGCTTACGGATGGTCAGGTGTTTTTTCCTCAGGTTCTCCGGTTTTCGCCCACAAAATAAAACATCACATCCTTTCAAAAAGCTCCCAAATTACACCTTGATTTTACAGACCATAATCAATAGCAAACTTCATCTTCTCAGCCTTTAAAAAGAATGTGTACTTTGTTTCATCATGAAAACACACCAAAATGAAATTTAGCTTTTGCAACTTTCTCTTATCAGTATTAAGTGATCAGTATGTGGTCAGTAAAGCAATAAACACTTCAAGTGTGGTGGTTCTCAACAGATGTAATTAATCATTTACCAAGCAGAATCCTGCGAGGTAAAATTCGTATTTTACTAGACCTTGATGTCAGAGACCAACTATTAGAGACTGGCTATACAAGATGTCATGCATAAATTTGAATCAGCTTATAGTTAGGAGTGATAAAACATGACATCAAGGTCTAGGAGCTAGTCTATGCTGACCCATACACTGTTGACTTCAACTTAGGAAATGAATTAACACTGTGCTGCTGAGCCCAGATATATACTGCCTAAACAGCGTAGATCCAGATCAGTTGGCTTCTAAGAGATCTGGATCTACACTGTTTGCCATTCAGTATGGGAAGTGACATCAACCATCTGAATCAAATAATTTGATTGGCTGAAAATTTGAAAAAGGCGTGGCATCTTAATATATTCAGCATGCCAAGGGTTAAATGTGTTACAAAGATGTTGTGTTGTGGTGTATCTGGCTTTATTCTTGTCACACAGGATCCATGAGTACACTATTAGACTGTTATTGCTGGATTTGAAATTAGCTCATGATGTGAAAGTTTGGTCTGGTTAGCAAATTTAAAATGACCCTCCAAAATACCAAAATTTTATATAAAGGTGACTCATGAGGAGAGGGCATGGGAGGGGAGCAGGTGATACTATTAGAGCAGGAGCTACTTTTTTTTTTATTTCGGTTTTACAGCCCTTTCAAGAATATTTCACTTATATCGAGCCGATCGCTCATCAAAGGTGTGCAAACACGGAAGAATCCAGGGAAAACCACCTGACCATCAGTAAGTAGAACTTGGCTTTCCCACATGTAACCTGAGCAAGGCTCGAACCACAGTGGTGAGAAACCTAATGGATTAAGAGTCAACTCTCCTATCCACTAGGCTACAGGGGCTGCAAGCAGGAGGTACTATCTGGGTTACTGTTTGTTGAATAATTGCTTTCCTGTATCCAGCATGATAAAAAAATCTTACAAATATTATGCAAATAAATAAGCTTAGCTGAATGCTACTGAAGCAAGTTGCAACAGTCACAATTTAAAAATTACTCATTAGCAAGCTAATTGACAACTGAGAAGTGACAACACAACATCAAAGAAATTGTGAAGGACAGACACTTACTGTGATGACTTGTACACGGGCCAGGAAATGACAAACACTCCTAGAAATAAATGCAAACCTCAAAGGCAACAGCTTTAGTAGTTTACTACAAAACTGTTGTACAATCTCCATGTTTTCTCTGACATCACAGCACCGTAATTATCGTAAGAAAATATCTCAAATAGAATCCTTAACTTAAAAGACTAAATTAGCAGATGGCTGATCCTACCTCAAAGAGTGAACCGTTTCAATATCTTTTTCAAAGTACATTATTTCGATTCGTTTGAAGCACCACTTGAATAATGCAAATACAGAGAGTCCATAGATCTAGATAAGAGTGGGTATCCGGTAAATATTTTTTTATTTCTCCACAAAAACATATATTGTGGGTACTCGTTAGAAGCACCTCAGTGAGGCACTTCTAATGAGTACCCACAATATATATTTTTGAGGAGAAATAAGAGAAATATCAATACTTTTAGATTGAAAAAAGTGCCTTAACTAGAGCTATGAATAATGCAAATACCGACAAAAGCCTATTCCTATTACATGTAGCACCTATATGATATACAGCCCAGATAAGACCTATTTTCTTCAATTAAAATATGTTGATATTTTTCTTATTTCTTCACAAAAACATAGGTTGCGGAGTTGTTAAGGGGGAGTATATCAGGAGATATAATAATTCTAAAATAATTTTTCTTATTTCTCCTAAAAAACATATGTTGTGGGTACTCATTAGAAGCCCCTCATCAAGGTGCTTCTAATGAGTACCCACAACATGTTTTTATGGAGAATTGGAGAAAATTATCCCAGAATTATCATCCAATACTCCTCCTTAACAACTCCCCTGGGGTACTCATTAGAAGTGCCTCTCTGAGGCACTGCTAATGAGTACCAATAACATGTTTTTGTGGAGAAATAAGAAAATTATTTATCTGGACACTGCTCTAATCTGAAGCCTTGCACCAAAGTTTTGAAAAGAGGCTACTGTGAGGGTCAGATATCCAGAAATTTGACAGCTACACAATTACCTAATTTTATCGATGTATGGGAAAGTGAGTAACTACTCATGCAATGAAAGTAAATTAAATTGCCTCCCTTTGTAGAAAAGATAACAATCTCATTCACAGGTAGCATAACTGTTGTTTTTATCCTTACTTTTTTATGGTACATGTATTATTTATGGGATTTATAGTACATGTACCATATTTTTTTATGGTATTATTTATGGGATTTATAGTACATATTTATGCTAATTATTGGGACCCTTAACTCCTTTCCATACTTGGCTTACCCTTGCCATGCTGAATAAATTAAGATGCCACGCCCACTTCCAATTTACAGCCAATCAGATTACTTGATCTGGAGTGTTGCTAGAAATTCATACTTAATGGCAAACAGTGCAGATCCAGATCAGTTGGCTTCTTCAGAAGCCAACTGATCTGGATCTACACTGTTTGCAAAGGCTGTGTATATCAGGGTTGAGCAGGACAAGGGTTAAAATTTGTACAAGTTCATTTTACTACCTGATAATGTGTCCAAAAAAATGCTCGATGCATCACAAACTGTGTAGACCTAATCAGACTCAACTTTCTGAGGGGTCCGACCTGTTTACCCAGTTTGCTCAGTCTTTCTGTCCCAATACTTAGGATTAATACAGTATTGATGGAATTTATGTGTTTATTTCTATGCACAGTTTAAAGCTAAAATGTGGATCAATATGCAATTTAAATTTAAATGCCTAAGCACCATAAACTTTCAATTATTTCATGTTACATGTACCTGTCTTATTTAAGAAAATAAAGGATATTTATGGAGAAAATGACATATATCTCTTTTTCAAGCAAATTAAAGGTAGTGACAATATTTATCATTGATCTAGGCACCAATTTATCCAAAACACACAAGCACAAATATTAATTATTAGAAGGCACGTGTCAATATATTCAGTACCAGGACAACAGACTCAGCTCATGGGACCACCATTCAGCATTGGACAGAATCGCCTCTGAAAATAAGTCAATCATTAGATACATACATGTATTGTAAATTTAATTGCGAATAATCAAGAACAAAGTTACAACCAGCTTGTTGTGCCTCCAATATAAGTTTTCTTTCCACATAATGCACGTACATAACTCCATATAAGAGAGGCATCCAGACACACTTTTTTCATATTCCTCCAGTAAAACACATATTGTAAGAACTCATTAGAAACATCTCTGCAAGGCACTTCTAATGACATAGGTCTAGATAGGACTGGGTATCAGGTAAGTATTTTTCTTATTTCTCTTATTATTATTAAAACATGTTGTGGGTACTCATTAGAAGCACCTTGCCAAGGAGCTTCTAATGAGTTTGTTTGTTTGTGTTGAGGTTTTACGGCCCAGTCAACCCAATGGAGTCATGTCGAGCACGGTCAGTTTACCTAACCACATGTTTACTGGGCAGGCTTAGTCCTCTAAGCAGTTAACCAGTATTGTGCACATTCTTTCGCCAGAAACTGACAACTGCCCTTCTTAAATCAGCGGAAGGGAGAGAATGACCGTAGAAAATATTTCATGATCAATCTCCACGAAAGAATGTTGCCGACCTCGGCGGGGGTTGAACCCGCGACCTCCTGGTCTCCAGTCGGACGGCGCATCCAACTGAGCCACCGAGGCCGGCTTCTAATGAGTACCCACAACATATGCTTTTGTGGAGAAATAAGAAAAATATCAATATTTGTGGACTGAAAAACAAAAAAAGCATCTTATTAAAGGCTATGTACCGGTAATGATGTTTTCATGGCGGAATAAGAAAAATATAAATAATTTTTGGTTGAAAAAAAAAAATGCCTCATCTGGAGCTATGCATGTATCTAAAGGGGTGGGTGGCAGGGATACCTTGAACGACATGTCAACCCTTGTGGGTCATTTTGTGTCATCTCCCAGAGACAGGGGGGAAATAGACAGAAGAAATAGTAGAGGAGATGAAAGAGAAGGATAGGGAAGAAAGAGGGAAATGAAAGAAAGTGAAGGAACAGAAATAACATTCTCCCTCTACCCTTACCTGCTGCAAGGACAGCAGGCCTTGCCCAACAGTAAGCCACTATCAGTTGGGTGCCCTAGTGACAAAAGCTACAGGATACCTTTGCCTCAACCAACCAACCAACCCTCGCCTCACCAGTAAGGAATTTGACATTAAATTGCAAAATTGTCTAAATACCAGGGGTAATTCTGCCACCACTTCCTCACCCCCACCTCCCCCCCCCCCCCCCCACCACCCATCCCCTTCTGGAAGAAACACTAATAGGTGTTTAATGGCCACAAGGAGCATATAAAGACATGGGAATGTTACTCTGACCAGATGACATCACTCTGACCAGATGATGTCAGCATAAACAGGCCTCCTTCGAGAGGATGTGATACAGATGTGGAAAAATTGCGACCCTCAACTGATTTGACTATAAAGGTCGGACTGTAAGAACTGCTTGAAAGCGGTATCACTGAATGACTGATTGGTATATAATAATACGTCTTATCACTAAAACGGACAGTGAATGCCCAGATCAACCAGTAATTCTGCAATCACTGATCACGGTCTTTGCTCAGGGTTCAAATTTAACTTTTTTGACAGCTTGCTAAAATTAGCAAGTGGCATTATTTTTTACTTGCTAACCTTCAGCCAACTTGCTTTTTCACACTTATAAACACTGTTAAATGTGGCTTTAAACCTTAGCACTCTGGGTAAAAATTTCAGCAGACATTTAAGAATATTTTTCTTTCTTTTTCCAGAAAACAGGTTTTGACATTACATGCAAATTGTCTCCTATGGAGACAATTTGCATGTAATGTCAAAACCTGTTTTCTGGAAAAAAAGAAGAAAAACATCATCATTGCTTTTAGAAAAGAAATTGCAAAACTTCAGCAACAATGCCTCAGGTTCTGCCAGTTAAAGAGAATCTTTCCAACTTGCTAGAATTAGCAAGAGATGGAAATTGCAGCTTGCTTTTTGAGGAAATTAACCAGCATTTAGCAAGTTAGCAAGTGCTAAAATTGATCCCTGTTTGCTGTACAGAATTTTTGGATACCACAGTATGTATCAATGGACAGGGAAGGCCTGATGAGACTGCACTGATTGGAAGGCAAATATGCGCCATTAGACATGTTCGCATATTTCCTATGAGACACAAACCCTTTTCATTTTGTCACATTATGCTCCATTTTAATAAAAATACAGTAAGCTAATCTTTAACCTTTACTGCTTTCTAGGAAAATAGGCTCTATCATTTCATGCAAATTGTCTCCTTAACACTAAACATGTGCTATGGGCAGATTCACCAGATGACAAATTGGTGATATTTTTCTTATTTTTCCTAGAAAATAGAATCTGACACTTCATGCAAATTGTCTCCCTAAAGATCCTATTTTCTAGGAAAAATAAGAAAAAATGTTTTAAAATACTGTCAGTGCTTGCATTAAGGGAAGTCTGGGAGTCAGAGATTCCCAAAAATTGCCATGGGACTTCCAAAATTCAATGCCAGGAAGTCTGGGACTCCCAACTTTTAAAGGTATTTAGTCATTTATAACAAAAATATAGAATGAATTTATGTGTTATTTAGCTTACCAATGGCAGTTTTACTCCATAAATGAGAGTTAAAGAATACTGAGGTTGAATTTCTGAAAGTGAGTAAAAAAATTTGATCACAGGACTTCCAGATATTGGAGCTAGGAAGTCCTGGGACTTCCTAATTTTGACAGTTAGAGCAAGCACTGTATTGTCTGCTGAAATTTTACCAAGCATGCAAAGCATTAAGAGACAAAAGATTATTTTCTAGGAAATATATTTCAGACTGTCTTACACAGCATGCTAAGCGTTAAATGGAAATGGAGCATGATCAAGCGAAAGAATATAATCAAGGTACCGCAATAATCCTAAATTCTGTGACAGCTAATCCTGAACAAATCGTGAAGACCTAGATCAGATGTAGCAGAAAACAGCATCTGATCAGGATCTATACTGTTTGCAACTCATCCATCAGTGATCAGTCTTCAGATGCATTGACAGGTAGTAAATTGGGAATTTTAATTTTAGGACAAGTATGGTAAGGAGTATAGGTGTCAGAAAATTTAGCATAGCCCTGGATAAGGCACAATTTCCTACCCAAAATTACATGTAGATATTTTTTCTTCTCCATGAAAACACCTAATGTGGATACTCATCAAAAGTGCCCTGCCGAGGTGCTTCTAATGAGTACTCACAAAATATGTTTACACGGATGAAGAGATGCCATCTTATCAGGAGCTTTGATACAGGGTAAAATATGGTAATCAATGTCTATCATCCCCTATAAGAAATCCTTCTGCATCAGCGATAAGATCAATAGGCCACGTAATAAACTGTATTGATGAATTTCGCTTCCATGCAGTTCGCCATGTTGCAAACAGATATGACTCAAAAAGCAGAGTGGATTATTTTCTGAATGAAGTCTTTATAGTTCCAAGCAACATTGTAGCAGACGACAACCTAGTTTGTTTTTTTTTTAAATAATTTTCAGAGAAAATAAGGCTTGACATTTCATGTGAATTGTCTGCATGGCAGACAATTCACATGAAATGTCATTTATTTTCTCTGAAAGCTGAAAAAAATATCACAAAACAAAAAAAAAAATTAAAATGACATCTGCTGCAATTGTGACTGGCATTCTAGGGATTAAGTCTGTTAAAGCTAATAACCACACTCCAATAAAAAAAATAGCTGGAAATGGAATGAGGCAAGGTTTGCTTAATACGAAACAAAAATACGACAAGAGGAGCGGCAAAGAATTTCTAGAATCCGGAAGTCATCTCAATGTAGTACCATACATATAGGGTGCCAATGAAAAAATAACTGACAATCCAACATAGCTTTAGATAAGGCACTGTTTTTTGTTTTTTTCTCAACCAAGAAAAACTGACATTTTTCTTATTTCTTCATGAAAACATGTTGTGGGTACTCATTGGAAGGGCCCCCACCAAGATGCTTCTAATGATCAAGTACCTGATTAAACTGATACCCGCTCTTACATGGAACTTCATGTATGTACATTTGTACGGTAAATGTCCTAAAATTTCAAACACTTTGCTCCATAACTTTTTTGCCCAAATTTTGCTTTTTGTAGACTTACATAATGTATTTCTTACATGTAAAATACTTAGTGGAGAGACAAATACATGTAGTGTAGACCCTGATCAGACTGCTCCTTCAGGAGCAGTCTGATCTGGGCCTGCGCTGTTTGCATATGTCATTTTATTGGCAACTTTGGTGTACATCATTTTAGGACATTTATTGTCTCTAATTGCCTGTCGGAAACAATGACTGGATAGTATCAGTGAAAGTTCTCAAAGGTGGCCTGCTTAAAATGATAGGTCCAAGACAAAAACATCACACGATGAGGATCAATACAAGCTTGGACTACAAAACTCTCACGGCCTTCAGTCTAAAACAGAAATATCCATAGCTCTTGATAAGGTTTTTTTTCAATCAAAAAGTATCTTTATTTTTCTTATTTCTCAATAAGAACATGTTGGTACTCATTAGAAGTGCCTCACTGAGGCCCACAAGTTTCTGTCAAGAAATAAGAAAACTACAATGTATTTACCAGATACCCATTCTTATCTAGACCTATGAATATCTCCATACAGTTTGTTGTGGGTACTTATCTGAGTGCCTCGACAAGCAAGTTTTATGAAGATCCAATGAAAAATTCAGCCTCTACATGTACATTAGCAAAATGTTTGACCGACCAGGAACATCAAGCGATCCCAAAAGCTCACCCTGCCTATGGCTCAGGTCAGCTAAATCTCTTATAAATTGAATCTATTGTTATTATATTTTACTGATTTCATCATCACCTTGAAAAAATGTGAACATTAATGCCCTGTGCTCAAATAGAACATTATACAGTCGACTCTCGTTATCTCGAATTCCGAAGGGACTCTCTAAAATACTTCGAGATATCCGTACCTCGACATATCAGATTTACAGAATTGAGAAAAAAAATAACTCAAACAACCACATTTAACAAATATATGTGTAACTGGGCTCTTGAAGTTAGAGATATATTGAAAATATTGTGGAAAAGAGGAGAAATTGCTCCTAAGAGCAATTTCTCCTCTTTTCCTCAATATTTTTTTACCTGTTGTTAGATTTTCATGTTTAGGCAGGGACCAGATTTTCACTTCGAGATAAGTGGTTATTCGAGATAAGCGAGGTCGAGATAACGAGAGTCAACTGTACTATTAAAAAAAAAAAAAATAATATTCACACACAAGAACCTCAGCCTAACAAACACCCTTAAACTGAGCACCTGAAAGTAAGTGTATCAGGTTAATATTTTTCTATTCATTACGAAAACATGCCTATTCAAATATATTGAAAATTTCACCACCAAACACTGGAAGTTTTCAGATAAAAATTCTGATATTTTTCATATTTCTGCTCAAAACATAGATTGTGGGTACCTGTTAGAACTGCCTCAGTGAGGCAATTCTAACGAGTACCCACAATCTATGTCTATGAGCAGAAATAAGAAAAAATATTGTATAACCCTGTAAACCCCAGTTTTACTATATAGAAGTGGGGTTTAAGGGGGTCAAAATTATATACAATGTAGGTATGTTTTCGCGATGTCTCTGTGAAAAACAGTTGTTGTGGGTACTAATTAGAATGAGCCCCTCAGTAAGGCGCTTCTAATGAATACCCACAACATTTATGTAATTTCCTGGAGAAATAAGAAAAATATCACTATTTCTAAATTCTTTTTGAAAAAAAATACCTTATCTGGAACTATAACAGCTGGTTAAATAAGTGATATATGGACTAGCTTTGCTCTACACCCATTAAATCCTAATATGGTAAATTTTCTAATAATTCAGACATAATTTTTTCTGTAGAACTCATTTCTTTGAAAATCTCCATTAGTGTAAAGTCACTCTGCTCAATGCTACATCACTGGAACATTTTGGAGATGTTGGCATCCATCTACATGTACCTTTACAGCTCTTGTTTCGGATAGTTTTTTTTGTAAAATCAGATATTAAAAATTAAAGAATTTATTGCAAAATTTGTTTAAAAAAAAAAAAAAAAAAAAAATAGTGTACAATGTACATGTATTAACATCAAAAAGATTGCTTTTGGAAACAAAGACCACACTACAGATTAGAAAATGGAAGTCTCGGTTTTATTGAGACTCTCAGTTTTACTGAGTATACCTGTCTGAATTATTTGAAATTACCAGTAAACTTAACCCTGGTCGTGCTGAACCCAGATATATCCTGCCTTAGCAAACTTTGTAGCTTCTTCAGAAGCCAGCTGATCTGGATCTGCACTGTTTGTTATTCAGTATATGAGCTTATATAAACAACCTGGATCAAGTAATCTGATTGGCTGACAATTAGAAATGGGAGTGGCATCTCAATTTATTCAGCATGACAAGGGTTAATAGATACATGTATGTCAAAATTGACATTTGGAGCTCACGACAGCACCAGATAAGGTGATTTCAATTTTTTTAAACATGAAGTGTTGCTATTGTTCTGATTTCTTCAAAAATACTTATGTTGTGGGAATTTACTAGAAGTGCCTCACCGAGGCACTTCTAACGAATACCCACAACAATATTATTACGTTTACATGGAAAGCGTAAAAATATATTTAAATGTATCTGCAGAGGACTTGTTAAGGAGGAGTATTTAGTGATAATTATGGGATAATTTTCTCCAGTTCTCCATAAAAACATATGTTGTGGGTACTCATTAGAAGCGCTTCGGTGAGGCGCTTCTAATGAGTACCCACAACATATGTTTTTATGGAGAATTAAGAAAAATTATCCAGAATTATCACTCAATACTCCTCCTTAACAAGTCCTTTGTATCTGGATGCCCACCTTGCCTACAGCTTTGTTAGAATCTTACTAAAATTAGTCCTAATTAATCTTGCGTGTCCAAATTATTATTAGCGTTTGAATTATTGGAAATTTTTCCCGTACCCACCGAGCCTACAGCACCAGAAATATGTGACTGGAACAAGGATTGCTGGGTTAAAAAGCAGTGTTTAGAGGATATATGTATAATCGTGCCAAATCTAACAGAATGAAATCAAGTTTTCCTTCGCAGAATGAACATAAAGAAACGAGACTCAAGATAATCACTTTCTGCTTGTTTGTTGTTTTTTGTTATTTTTTTGTTTCCAAAATGAAAGATTTGTCAATCTTCTGAACTGCTAAAAGTAAACTCAGGTATATTTTTATTTTCATTTATGTATTTATTTTTATTGTTTGTAAAACGAAAGATTTGTCAATCTTTTTAATTGATAAGGTAAAACTCAAGTAAACTAAAGATGAAACTGACATCAAGTTGTTTTAGAAATTACATAAACAGAACTGAACATAAAACAGTCTGTGGGGGAAAAAATCAAATTATCTATCCTGTACATTACACAGATGTGAAAAGTTATGGTAAGTGTGGCAACAATAGCACCAGATGAGAGTAGAGTATTCAGAACATATTTTTTTTATTATTATTTTTGCATCAAAACATGTTTTTGGGGTACTCACTGGAATACTGATAAAATATGTTTTGGTGCAAAAATAACAAAAATCATCGCAAACTACTCTATTATCATCTTATTTGGGGCAATAGGCAGCTCCATGGAGGCCTTAAATAGGCCTTACAGACCAGCATTTGCTGACCAGTAGGAAACTTCACTTTTCACATCTGGGGTAATGTTTTCTTTCCTGTAGTGTGGATTATTTTTACTGATTTATACAAGAAAAAAATTGAAGAAAGCAAAACATATGAAAATATTCAATCAATTGTGATTTGTCCCCAGTTTGTATGAACAGTACAGTATAACCTAAGTGCTTTTTTTTTTTTTTTTTTAAATAAAAACTGTTGCAGTTTAATGACTTCTGAAACATGTTATATCACAGCTTCAGATAAGGCACTTTTTCCTACTGAAAAGTACCTACATGTACATGTATATTTTCTTGTTTCTCCACAAAAACTTCTGTTGTGGGTACACACAATGTACTTATTAGAAGCGCCTTGCTGAAACACTTCTAATAAGTACCCACAACACGTGTTCATGGAGAAATTTCTGAAATTCAGCAAACTTTTAGCTAATGTAAATAGGATCTGCAAGTACTTTTTGTTTTCCCACAAAATCAAGATTTTATTAGCAAATGGCAGGAAAGTACATGTATCATAGCACCTTAAAAATTTTGAAGTTTACTCCGTAATAAATGGAGAAAAACAGTATAAAGGAAAAGCACTGGGACACTGTACTGAATTCAGAAAAAAATACATTTCTTCTGTTAAGTTTTTCATTTCCAAAGATGCATGTATGTACAATGGGTCTCAATGTGTTTAAGTTTTTATGCTAGATATCTGAGTGCTGATGGACAGAAACTAAAACATACATGTACTCAAACTAGGTAAGCATGGTAAGGAATACTTGATCCCATTCTGTGGTTTTGGGTGGTCAGATGTTTTGGACTTACCCAAACAAAGTG
This sequence comes from Anodontia alba, assembly GCA_964016985.1. Taxonomy (NCBI): domain Eukaryota; kingdom Metazoa; phylum Mollusca; class Bivalvia; order Lucinida; family Lucinidae; genus Anodontia; species Anodontia alba. Next base: position 8,940,326 of record OZ024828.1, read on the forward strand.
AGAATCTTTTCATTTTTCTAATAGTCTCTGCGTGGGTTTGAGTGGTTTTGATAGTTTTGGTGGCGGCCTCCCCCATATCTCCCATATGATTCTTCATTGTAGTGACTTACTTTCGAAGCCCCTGGCTTGTTTCTTCCACCACCCTGACCACCTCTTCTCATGGTCCTTCTCTCTCTGTCAAACTCTAAATCTTCCAACCTCTGAGTGAGGACCAATTTCTGTTGAATTGCCATTCTCAAAAGTGAGTTTAGAGTTTTCTTCTCTTCTTCTGCAGCAGCTAACTGTCGTTGATTCTCATCAAGCTGGGTCACATACTCATCACATCTCTGTGCAAACATGGCTCTGAGAGAAGCAAATGTAGCAGCATCTTCTTTAAGGGCCTTCAGTTCATTTCTTAATTTCATCATTGTTTCAGTTACTATAACCTTTTCATTTTCATATTTTTGTTTCAGATTAGCTAAAGCAAATTCAGCTGTTGATTTATTAGCTTTTAAGACACTTCTTAATGTTGCTATTTGCTCTCTTTTTGTTGATAACATTGCCTTAAGTTTAACAATCTGTTCTTGTAATTCTTGAGCATCTGCTTGCTCTGTGTCAATATTTCTGCTTCTTGAAACCTCCATTAAATGTTCAATAGCTTTCTTTAAATATTTGGTTTGATCTAAAATTGTTTCAGTTAATTTTGGAGCTGAATTAGGGTCCACTTCAAAGTCTTTAGAAGCAGACTTGTCAGATTTAGACTTCTTCTTTTTAGCTGGTGTTCTATCTTTCTCATTTCCTTCACTGGAAGCCTTCTCCTGATCTTGTGTTTCATCACTTCCTTCATGTGAATCTGATTTTGATAGCCTTGCTGCTGCTTTAGCGTGTTCTAACATCACTCTACTTGGAGTTTCCCCATTTACTTCACAAACCAGATGATAAAGTTGTGCAAGCTCTTCTGTCACCTTAACCATATCATCTTGGGTTAATTTTAGGCTTCCTCTGGAGTCATTTGCAATTCGAGACATGGATTTTAAGTCTTTTTCAAGATCTTTAATTACATCTTCATATTGTTTACACTTTGTCTGCAACTGATTTAAAGCTTCTGCTATTTCAAGATCACCACCATGTAGATTCTTTTCTTGAAGCTTAGTGATTTCAGACTGCAGACCACTGATCTGTTGTAGTGCAGATGAATATTTCCGTTCATTTGTCATTAAGCTTTTCTTTAATTCAAGCAAAGCCTTCTTCTCTTCATCAGATTCTGCTTCTATCTGCCTGTCAAGTTCATCAGTATCATCTGAAACCAGAGATAACTTTTCACTTTCATTTAGATTGAGAACAGATGTTATATGGGCTTTCAGCTGATCAGCCCTCTCTTTCTGTTCCATTAAGTCTTTCTGTGTGTCCTCTATGAGTGTTTTAGCTTCATCTAATGCTCTTTGAAGTTCAGATTTTTCTTCTTCACTTTGCTCTAGCAGCTGTTCTAATTTTTTTACTTCATTTTCTTGTATTTCACTTAAAATATCATTAACCTTGGCAGGTCCTTTTTTGGGTACCTTAGATGAATTATCTTTAGCATCAGCCTCAATCCTTTTCAAGGTAGGATTGTGTCCATCTTCCTCCCCATCAGAATCATGACTATTCATTTTAAGTCCATCACTGAGCCCTCCCAACTGAGCCAAATTACTTAAATTGAACATAGATTCCTGAGTCAATCTCACATCTAACTCTTTTTTCAATGCATGTTTTTGTTCCCTCTCTACTTGCAGTGCATTCAATGCCTCTTCTAGATTTTTCTCAGTTATCTTTTTCAGAGTCAAACTTTCTTCTAGTTGCATATTAACATCATCAATCTCTTCTTCAAGTCTTTTCTTTTCATGCTTAATACCTTCAAATTCAACCTGACCCTGCTTTAACTGTGACACCTGTTTCTGAAGAGAACAATTTTCTTCTTCCAATTCAGCATAATCCATTATGTTCCTATTCTCTCTTATTTTGTACTCTTTCAGCTCACTTTTAAGTTGCCTTCTTTGCTCTTCCAAAGTATCAGATTTCTGTTGTAGCTCAGATATAACGCTGGAGAAACTTGTATTTTCTGATGTGAATCTTTCAAGGCTTTGCTTGCACACCTTAAGTTCTGTCTCCAAGTCAAGGACAGTAGAGCGGTACACCTCCTCCCTTGAGGCAGTCTCTTCAAGGACCGATTCTTCATGACTAATGCCACTCTCATGTTGCTTACGAAATGTTATGTGGTGTTTCATTAAAGTCTGCAAAACATAAATAAAAATCATGGCTCTAGATAAGAGGCCTATCTAGATAACTAGTTTTCTTTTTTCTCCATGAAAAGTTATGTTGCAGGTACTCATTAGCATGATTAGAAGCACATTGCTGAGGTGCTTCTAATGAGTACCCATAATGTTTTCATAGGGAAATAAAAAATATCAATACATTTTGAATCAAAATTTTACTTAACACAGGATCTTATTTAGAGTTGTAATCAAACATAAGTCTTCTGACTTTCTTCTGAATCCCATTTGTATAAATTATCAATGTTTGTACTAGTTTAAATTATTATATTACATGCATAACCAAGAAATACCATGATTTCTACCAGACATAAAACTGGTATTTTCCTTGTTTTCTAAGAAGAAATATTTCCTCTTAGCCGGGGAAATAAATCTCTTTAACCGGAACTACTTTTTTTTTTGTAACATATGAACGGCCTAGATTTTGACCCGTGGGATGATCTCAAATCCTTACTTACCAGCTGAAAATGTTTAAATCCATATACTTTTTTCATTGAATCAGGTCACAAGCATAGAAATTAATCCTATCTGAGCACAGAAACACATAAATATCCATTTAAATGGGAATATTTTATCACTTTTCGATCTCTCGATTCGTTTAGTTTGTTCAAAATGGCGCCCGAGTGTTCACTGCTTCGAACTGTCAATGTCAGTGTATTACTATGCCGACCCAAAATAGAAATGACAGCGTAAACAAACTGGCAGACTAGACTTGCCACAAAAGCCTCTTAAATGGTGTACTTTATTGCGGCGAAAGGCATGTAATATACAGTTTATTCATTTCTCCTATTTTAAATAAGGGATTTATAAACCTCGGGAGGTAAAAAAATCTAATAAAATAAAGAAAATCGTGCTTCGCATTTGTTTCTTTATCGGATGTTTTTTTTACCTCCCTCAGTTTATAAATCCCATATTTAAAATAGGAGAATGAATAAACTCTATATATTGAATTTATACAAATAAAATGTTTTAAACCAAACATAAAACAATTATCCAAAGCACCAGATAAGGTGGTTCTTATCTCTAAAAGTTCTTATATTCCTTTCTTCACGAAAATGTACATGCAGTTGTGGGTACTCATAAGAAGTACCGCTGAGCCAAAACCTGCTTTTTAGGAGACTAAAAACATTAATCTGGATATCCATCTTTCCTGGTGCTAAGATATCAGTATAGGGTTCTACCTGTCATTATATTTTCTAACGGGTGTCTTTGATAACATTTGGATTTGGGAAGTCTGATCTGTATGCTCTCGATGACAGTATACACCCTTATCCTTTGCAACATAATGCAATTTTAGCATGTATGTTTGAACTTGTTAACCCTTAAAGCGCCAAGCAAAAATGTGTAGCAGACGTTTTAATTTTTTTTCATTTACTAGTATTTATTTTTCAGAGAAAATAAGTCTTGACATTTCATGTGAATCATCTGCTTGGCAGATGATTCACATGAAATGTCAAGACTTTATTCTCTGAAAAAAATAAAAGTAAAACTGTTTTCTGCTGCAGTTGTGATTGACGCTTTAAGGGTTAATATTTATTGACCACACCAAAAGAAAAGGTGCCTTCGTGTGTGGGTGATGCAGGCCTGGATCTCTGCCTGTACTGTCTGGGTGAGCTCAAGTCAAGGATGCCCTTTTGCTAGGCCTTTAATGTCCATCTGTGGAATCATTGTCTTTAGTGTGAAATATATCAACTGGCACACAGAATGACCTTATCTTCACTTTCTCCCAAGGTTGGCAAAATGCTGGCAAATTGAGTATTTTCCATGCCAGCAGTATTTACATGTACCAGATAAGGTGGTTCTTATGTCTAAAGGTCTAAATGTACCAGCAAATACTGGAAAATACTGGTTGACTGAATTGACCACCTGGGAATTTATACAATAACCTACACTCAACATTCATAGGGGTAATTTCAATTATACTTGTCAACTGATTAATATTTACATGTATGCAGCCTTCCTACAAGTAGGTTTTTAATACAGTTTTTAGCACGCACCCTCTGCGAATGTTTGTATTGATGTTTGTTTTGATTTTTCGCACCGAATTGGCTGTTGCTTACATAACAGACTATGAACCAATCAACTAGAGTCTTATTTACAAATTATGAAAGACACCAGGTAAGTTGCAAACGGGTATTTTATTGGTCCTTTTTGATTAGCGGTACTCGGTTGATGTCATTGAAACGCATTTATACCAGGAAAGAAAAACCGAATTGTCCGAAGATACCCCAACGTCCAATGGTACTGGTAACGACCCTAATTTGGTTTTATATTATTTTTGGTCAATTCGGTTAAGATATCTGTAGTTATTTCATGGTGAGAAAGTTCAACTGATCAGAATTTGCCACTTTAAGACCTTAAATAACACTGGTAAATACCAGGGGTAGAATTTCCTGCCCAACCTTGCCCAGCTTAAATTTAGGATATTGCTGGATTGTATAGGGGAGGAAATGGTTTTGGGGCAAAAGGACTCGGGTTCAGCCGGACCCCAAAGTTGCCATCCGGGATAAAAAAAAATATCCCCATACATATGGATTATGACGCACAACAGAATTTAACGACTTTCCCTACAGGAACAAATGTTTACCTCTTTAGCATGTTCGAGCTCCATTCGAGTGGACTCATAATTGCCCTCCAACTCCTCAACTTGGGCTTGAAGCTGTTGTTTTTCATCAAGGACGGCCAATCCGTATTCTGCGGCTCGGATTTTTTCTTGGTTTGTCTCCGACAACTCTTGCTGCAAGCGTTCAATCTCTCGTCTCAGTTCATCTACCGACATCAAAGTTCCCGTCGGATCAGACATAGTTGCAGGATGTTGCGGAAAAAAATACGAAATTCAAGAAAATCCTATACGGATGGAAATGATTCGTGTGTTTCCTCACTCGTTGTCCTCCATCTTTAATTTATGCAGCTATTCCCTGCGTCACGTGATTTTATGATTAAGGCAGCGTGCGACAAACAAACAAAAAAAAATGATTAACTCGTTTTTCGTGATGCAATTTATTACGGCTTTGATTTAGGGTTATACGTAGCCATTTGTCTACAATTTTCTCTAATTCGTCAAAATGTTTCAATCATTATCAGTCTTGATTATGCCTGACTTTGATTAGTGTGTGTATATATTGCCTTTCTCGTTTCCGGGTCGTTTCGGCGAATTACGGACAACTCGGCCCAAAGACAAGTCGGCCCAAGACAACTCGGCCCAGAAAAAAAGTCGGCCCAAGACAACTCAGCCCAAGTCGTCCCAATTTCAGAAGACAACTCGGCCCAAATCGCCTCAGCTTTTGAAGACCTCTCGGCCCATGAAAATCAGACCAGGCACCTCTTAATGTATTAAAAATGATTGGATGATGGTACTTTTATTGCTCTGTACCTGATGAAGAAAATGCATATGCAGATGTCTTAGATCAGATCGCTAAAGTACATATTCTAACTTAAATGACATCTGATTGTTATAGCAGCATAATGTAAGTGACCGAAAAAATTTATTCAATATTGAAAATAAAAGTGCGTGAGATCCATCAAACTCACCCATCTATCTATCTATCTACCTATCTATCTATCTATCTATCTATCTATCTATCTATCTATCTATCTATCTATCTATCTATCTATCTGTCTAATTATTTGTATTCAGTCATGAAAAAAGTGAAAAAAAAATCGGACTTTAAAAAAAAACGAAGAAAAATTATTAGAGACTTTCATGAACGGTGGTAATCAGCGGCAGATCACCTTTTAATCAGCGGTTAATCTCCTTTAATCATTTAATTCAAACTTAAACTATTTCAATTTTTGATTTAATTACATGTTAAGCTAATTGATCAATTAACGACAAGCACTGAAATTTACTAAGAGTGAATTCGCAACAAAAGTGTTAATTGTCATCCTTTAACCGACAAAGGTTAATTATTAGTAAGTTTGAGCAATAACAAATTGCCAACTTTTGTTTAAATTATTTCTTTTATTTGCCGACATGATCTGTATAAAGACAAGCCAAATGACCAGAAGCTTCTAATCCAGTTTTGGCATCTGTTGCGTACAATACATACATACAGTGTCTTAAACTCGAATATTGACAGTCATTGGGTCGGCCTCGGTGGATGCGCCGTCCGACTGGAGACCAGGGAGTCTCGGGTTCAACCCCCGCCGAGGTCGGCAACATCCTTTCGTGGAGATTGATCATGAAATATTTTCTACGGTCATTCTCTCCCTTCCGCTGATTCAAGAAGGGCAGTTGTCAGTTTCTGGCGAAAGAATGTGCACAATACTGGTTAACCGCTTAGAGGACTAAGCCTGCCCAGTAAACGTGTGGTTAGGTAAACTGACCGCGCTCGACATGACCCCATTGGGTTGACTGGGCCGTAAAACCTCAACACAAACAAAGACAGTCATTATGCCTGTTTTTTTTTCTTTTTTGCGTTGCGTGTAGTAAGATTGTTCGTGGTGGTCACCATGCCGTTTCCTGTGATCTGTGCGAGGCTTGGCAGCATCTGAGGTGTAATACTGGTAAATATTTTACTTATCACTCTAATATTTTGTATTGAAGGCAGTTCTCTTTTTTATGTTTAAGTACAGACAGATTTCTAAGATGCAAACTCTTATCACAATGTCACATAAACATTAAGTCAGGGTCCGAAAATGAGGATATTTTGGAAAAGTATTGGGTAAACAGCATGGAAATTCATATATTTGTTGCGTTTATATAATATATTTTCTGCAAGAATGTAAATTTATATCTTCTCCGTTTGACGGACATAATTTCCACTGATCATTACGAAAACACGCCTGTTCAAATATATTGAACACTTTGTCACAAAAAAGAAAACTTTCAGAAAAAAAATCTGATATTTTTTTCATTTTTCTGCTCAAAACATATATTGTGGATAGAATCGCCTCAACGAGGCAGATTTAACATGTACCTACGATCTGTGATTGAGCATAAATAAGAAAAATACTGTATACCCCTGTTAACCTCAGTCTTACTATATAAAAGTGGGGTTTAATAGGGTTAATATTATTTGTGCGTGTTTTCTTGTTGTTATTCATAATAAATCGAATTATAGCAGAGCATCAGAGGGACGCTTCTTTATATATATATAACATGCGATATACACAAAACATATTTATTTTTGAAAAAAAAAAATGTAAGCAAGCATTCTAGTTTACAACGCTTAAAATAGTACTACTCATACAACATGATACAGTTTTAATATCATTTCTCATATACCTTGGCAAATGCCCCTAAATCCCACACACCAGTCTCCGACAAAATGGCATAGGCAAACATTGCAGGTCCGAATCAGACTGCTCCAACATGAGCCGCCCGTCCGTTACACGAGTTCGCATAAAGCGACTGTTCTTATTTCAAACATTACACCTTAGAATATATCATTTCAGACATGTCACGCGGAGAGCAGTTATAACTTGCAACTATCAAAAGCTTAATTATAATATCCTGCGCATACGCGCAGTCTGATCTTATTCTTCGATACCCGTCCGAGGCTTCTGTTGGTTTTTTTTAGAAAGTACGATGACTTTTGTTGACTGTATAGGCGCACGTTTTTTTTTTTTTTTTTTTTTTTTCAGGAATAACCAAAGAAGAAGATCTTGCGGCGACTCGAGGGAAGAAAGACCTTAGTTTCACCTGTATAAACTGCGCCCACAAAGCAGAAGAAGCCGAAATTGAGGTACGTTCATGAATAATCATCTTCAATATTAATGATAACGACGTCTCTCTCTCTCTCTCTCTCTCTCTCTCTCTCTCTCTCTCTCTCTCTCATTTGATTGAGAAAAATGTTTTGAGACGATGACCCATGTAAGCAAACATTAGACGTGTATTTTATAATGATTTAAGAGGAATGGATACACAGCGAAGATGGGTAACTGTCATAAAATGTTTTGCCTCAATAGAAATACTCTATAAAAGGAAAGAATTCGCTCCATAGGAGCAATTGCTTCTTCTAGAGTAGGCCCTCCCTCTCTCTCTCTCTGTCTCTCTCTCTCTTCGAAGAACATTTATACAAGAAACAAAGCTCCAACAGACGCCATGATAAGAATCTCTGTTTCACACACACAGTAACACATGCCTATTCAAATATATTGAAAAGTTTACCATAAAAAAAAAATGAAAATTGTCAGATAAAAAATTCTGATATTCTTCATATTTCTGCTCCAAACATTGATTGTGGGTACTCGGCGGGGCGGTTTGAATGCGTACCACAATCTATGTTTTTGAGCAGAAATTATAATAATAATAATAATAATAATAAAAATAATAAAAACTACATTGTATAAAAAATGAAAAAAAAAATCAGATAAAAATTCTGATATTCTTCATATTTCTGCTCCAAACATAGATTGTAGGTACTCGTTCGAACTGCCTGGGCGAAGCGGATCTAACGCGTACCCACATTCTATGTTTTTGAGCAGAAATTAGAAAAATAATGTATACCCCTATAAACCTTAGTTCTATTATACAACAGTGGGGTTTAAGGGGGTCAAAATTATATACGCATGTTTTCGTGTCACACACACACACACACACACACACACACACACACACACACACACACACACACACACACACACACACACTGAAGCAGCCGTCTTTGATGTGCTCCTATCCTGGAACTCATTACTCCAGCCGATGAGAGAGATGAGACTGATGACGAGAGTGGAGCAACCGTCTCTGATGTGCCTCCTATCCTGGAACTCATTACCCCAGCTGATGAGAGAGATGAGACTGATGATGAGGTAATGCCACCTTTGTTGGAATTTTGGGTGAGTAGACAAACTGGCGCGAAATGGCTAGGAAGAAGTAAATTTTCCTACTTAAGTGTCTCAGAGTAGGCAGAAGGATAATAATTTTGAATAAATACATAAAAGCAACAGATTTTTGTTGTTGTTTTTTTTTTCAGTGTAAGATCGAATTTATTTCACTGATGAACGCCACTCGCGAAAATAATATAACACTGAAAAAAAAAATCGAACATCCTCCATATTTTACCTTTTCAAGTGTTTTATCAAATCTTGCATATGCTGATGTAAAGAAATATAGTTTTAATATTAGCATACTTTCATTTCAGGCGGAATAAGGAGGATATTTTAGAAACGTTTCTATTCAAGTTTTTTTTTTTTTTTTTTTTTATTTTTTTTTTTACATAACATGTGTTATGAGTATTTGTTAGATTAACCTCCACGAGGAAATTTTAATGAATATGGCACACTGTCCTAAAATTATTCCAACCACGCTTCTATATTTGGAGTTATGCCTTAGAAATGGGAAAGAATGGATGAGAAACAACTCGGAAACGAAATACACCCCGTAATTTTCACTGGCAATCATGAACGCACAAAACAGTGAAAATTTAACATAGAGGGGATATCCACATATTATTATTATTTCTGCACGAAAACATATGTTGTGGCCTCGGCGCTTCTGATGCATACCCACAACGTATGTTTTCGTGCAGAAATAAGAAAAATATCAGTACTTTTTGGATGAAAACGCGCCTTCTCTGGAGCAATGTTATTTATTTTCAGGGACGAGACTCGGAAATAGAACCAGCGGAGAGAGAAACAATCGGTAACATCTCCAGCTTCATCGCCGTGCCTGTTGCGGAATCTACTTCCAACTTGCCCCTGCACCAGACATCCCCTATCCAAAAGATCGAGGTGAATGAAAGTACTGACATCGATGTAGACATAATAATAATAATAATAATAATGTCTTTATTTTACGAGGATGACATATTTAGCAAACAGTGTACTAATCTAACATATGGTCCTCTTTAAAAACTTCTAACAATATATAGACCAGTCTATCGAGGACCTTGTAAGTCAATCTATCTCTTCGTCAACTGAAACACATACTAACTTTTTTCCTTTTATGAAAGGTGACTTTTGACCATCCTGTATCCCGTTGTCCGTCGTCCGCCCATGCGTCAACATTTCCATCAAAACCTTTTTATTACTACTTGCTCAGCTTTGAAAAGGGAATAAATAGAAGATACTTACCCTTTCGATGCGAATACCAGAAATACATTCATCAAATGCTCTGAAATATTAGTAATTTCACGAGTGCGAGGCACGAGTGAAATTACGTTTTATTAGAAGAAATGAAATTATTTATGGTATTTAGTTTAAAAGTGATATTTTCTGTTTACGTCTGCTCAGGTAACGATGAAGACTACCGGCGTATTCCGAAACGTAATAAGAAAAATATCTATAACAATAAATAAAGATAAAACCATAAAGATAAAATACGATAACATGCAATTTTTGGTACATGTAATTGTATGTTCATAATGATCCTATTATAGCCTTTATAATGCAACGGTGTTGTATGATTGTTTACTGAGGGTGCGATCTGGAGTTTATTCCTGATACACAGTGTTTTCAGAAATGCAATTTATTCCAGGCATTGGAAACTTCAGCTTCAGAAGAGACAGCTACACAGAATGAAACAATCATGGTACAACCGGCCGTTGATACATCTTCCTTTGATATTGGGAACATTACATACGCCCGCCCTAGACAGCTTGCAGAAGAGTAAATGTAACATTTTTATATTTAATGCGTTTCAACGAATTACTGTGATTTTCCTGTGAAATTGCAATCAATAATCCCATTAAAATTTATTTTATTTCACTGTAAAAATGGAATTTTCTTGAGTCTAAAATCTCGCAAAAGGCTCTGATATTATGTTAAGTGCTTAACGTTCCGCACTCGAATCGCTGACATCACCTACTGCGCTAACGCAGATCTGCATGCGACGTCAGGCGGATTATCATCTACTTAGGCATTTTCTCAGTGTGCGTATTTTGTTTTGTGTCGATATAAAATGTACTTGTCCTGATCATGTCACTTACTGCGCAGACGTAGCTCTGCATGCGACGTCATGCAGATTATCATCTTAGGCATTTTTAACGCGTATCCTATTTTATACAGATTTAAAATGTACTTAGTCTGATTGTCCAACATTATGCGCATGAACACACTGAACCAGATCAAATTTACGCGAAATGGCTAGAACAACAAAAACAAATAAACAAAAAAAAAAAAAAAAAAAAAGAAGAAAAAAAAAAAGAGAACTTTCCGTTTAACCTATTTATGCCTTGTGGACTCTTTTGTCTCTACATTTTGGACTGGTCGATGGCCATGTTTTACGGAAATCTGGTATTTAGTGTAAAAATAATCGTAGATCCTGATCAGAAACGCATTATGTGGAGTCTGACCTGGGTCTACACTGTTTGTATTTTTGAGACGCTAATTATAAGTTTATACTAAACTTTCTTTAAGATTAGTATAAATATATTTTAAAACAGGTCGCTGATAGACAGCACGTTACACATGGAAGGGCCTGATGAGGCAGAAGTAACGTTCCAAGTCGTCGAGTGTGGTACTCAGCGAGGAAAAAGGAAGCTTGTGTCTAGTGACGGGTTTACATTCACTTTGAAGAGACAGAACAGAGGGGAAACAGTTGAGTGGCGATGTGCCATTAGAAACTAGACGGTGACATGCCCTGTAACCATCCAACAGCGTGGAAATTACTTCGTGCAGCACAAAGACCACCTGCATGTTGCTAGACCGGGTATTTTGAGAGCCGTTGAAATCCAGAAGAAGGTGAGTTTCATTTCGCTGATGTATTTTACTATTCAGATTTTTTTTAACGAAACAATGACACGAAGAAAACAACTGATTTCACATGCACAAATTACGTTATGTAACGCCCAGGTGAGCTTGCACATTTCTCAGAACGGTAGCAATTCGTGTTAAATAGGTACATACGATTATCGGTATTTACACTCAGTATCCAGACAGATCGATCTTATCTTAATATAACTAGATCAGATCTGACGTCGCGTAATCAAAGCGGCGTCCGATCACAATACAGTAAGAGGTGTCTTTTCGGATTTTTTATGGGCCGATTGGTCTTTTGCAATTTGGGCCGAGTTGTCTTCTGAAATTGGGACGACTTGGGCCGAGTTATCTTGGGCCGACTTTTTTATGGGCCGAGTTGTCCTGGGCCGACTTGTCTTTGGGCCGAGTTGTCCTGAACCCGTTTCGGTCCTGGGTCCTTTCGGTCTGGGTCGTTTCGGCCAATTTTGGGGGTGGATCGTTTCGGCCCAGTTTTAACATGGTAGGGTATCTGTACTTGTTACTTACTTGTTACTTGTGTTGGAGTTCCGGATTTGGTAGTCCCACACGCCAGAAGGCGTTTCCTCGTCCTCTAGCAGGAGGGCAAGGGCAATAATATGTTGCTGATGCCTTAAGTTTGTTTGTGTTGAGGTTTTACGGCCCAGTCAACCCAATGGGGTCATGTCGAGCGCGGTCAGTTTACCTAACCACACGTTTACTGGGCAGGCTTTGTCCTCTAAGCGGTTAACCAGTATTGTGCACATTCTTTCGCCAGAAACTGACAACTGCCCTTCTTGAATCAGCGGAAGGGAGAGAATGACCGTAGAAAATATTTCATGATCAATCTCCACGAAAGAATGTTGCCGACCTCGGCGGGGGTCGAACCCGCGACCTCCTGGTCTCCAGTCGGACGCGCATCCAACTGAGCCACCGAGGCCAGTACTTAGTTGGACAGCTCATGGAAACGAACTGTCAGATCCATTACGTCGTCGCGGGTTAATATCACGGGTTAATAAGATGCGCAGGACAAACGGACGAATGATGCCAGGATAGATAGATAGATAGATAGATAGATAGATAGATAGATAGATAGATAGATCTTTCTCGCTTCATTGTTTGGAGATATAGTAAATGGGTTTATTCAGAAACGGACAGACGGACGTATGTACATACGTATTCCTATATATGTATGGATGGACAGATATATTTTGGGGTTTAAAGTAAATGTTTAGATAGATAGATAGATAGATAGATAGATATTTCGCCCTTAATTAAAGGAATTGTTTGGACTAAGTAAATGGGTTTATAAAGGCGGATGGATGGAGGGATGAAAGGGTAGATTTTTTAGATAGATAGATAGATAGATAGATAGATAGATAGATAGATAGATTAAAGAATTAATGAAAAGCGACAATCATCATATTTGTTTTGATACTTCGTAATCGATTTATCAAGACGAGAAAAACTCGGTCCAGTTGTAATTAGTCTTTATCATTAGCAATAATCCAGATAGCAATCAATTAATTGAAGTGTGAAAACTCGTGCATGTTAATTTAATAGGGTTTGTTTGACGTTTGACTTTGTCGGCGAATGGCGGCCGGACAATCCTTAAAGGTACAAAAAAAAAAAGAAAGAAAAACTAAAGGACATTACCTTAATAGTGTCAAGTGGGCCATTAAACTCCAAACCAACCAACTAAAATTACCTAAAAGTTAATTGTTTAATCTGTAAAGAACTAGGCAAGTTTGTAACGACAACATTCTAAAATAGATTTTTTCCTCAAAGAAAATAAGTCTTAACATTACTTGTAACATGAAATGTCAAGAATTGTTTTCTTTAAAAATAAATAATAAGATAAATATAAATTTTCGATATTGTCTGTTCCAAATTTGCTGGGTTCTTAAAGGGTTAAAGTGCCAATCATGTATTATAGAACAAAAACTGTGCGATTAAATAATCTTAGCGGATGAGCAGGCTTATCTGTGACCGCTGATTGAGTATGCGCTATGACCCTGAAATGAACTGCTTTGCAACGCAAGTAAATTATATTTGCGCAGTCTGGTCAGGCCCTTTTTATAGCCAGCATACAAAATTGATATATACTGAAGTCAAATTCCAATCAGACTGTGTTACTCATTAATTGGCATAAAGCGCTTATACGAGTAAAGTTTGACATTTCATGTGAATCGTTTGCCAGACAGCCGATTTACATGGAATGACAAGACTTATTTTCTATCAGTGCTTGATAAATAACATAGAATATCTAAGACAAAACGGGCTTAACAGAAAAAAGGCGATACCCTATCAAGCACGACCTATGACATAACTAGACTTCATCAAACAACCAATTGTTAAACTATCATGCCTTCGAAAAAAAAATCAGGCCGAAATTAGCACCCCACCCCACGCGCCCCCTTTGCTTTTTGTATCCAAGTTTACTGACTGCTCCGAGGCCATACGAGGGATGTTCGAAATGAATTACTTATTTCTATCTGGAGACTTCAAATTTCAAGTTAGCCCAAAAGTACTCATTTCATGCCCTCGAAGTACTCCCCGTGGCTAGAAATGCAAAGTTTCAGCCGATGTATCCACTTCTTGAAGGCGTCACGGTACGCTGATTTGGGCACAGTAATAAGGTACTGATGAATGGCAGATCCAAGTGCCTGTTGGGACTGGTATTTCCGCCCAGCAAGGAATGCTTTCAGTTTAGGAAATAAAAAGAAATCACATGGGGAAAGGTCTGGGGAATACGGGGGGTGAGGCAAAACAGTTACTTTTTCTTTATTCAAAAACGCCGTAACTATTGCGGAGGTATGAGCTGGGGCATTGTCATGTAGAAGACGGACATGTTTAAAATCAGTGGGAGGGCGTCGTTTCTGATAATACTTTTTCAGTTTCTTCAGTACTACGTCTTTGTAGTACTTTCCGATGATGCTTTTGCCCTTTTTCACTGGCACTTTTATTGCGACTCCTTCACCAGAGAAGAAGATTGCATACAAAACCTTCTTTGTACTCAAAGAACGTTTGGCAATTATTGGGCGTTTGCTTTGTTTAGTGGCCCAGATCTTATTGCTAACCTTTTCTGACGGGCTCAAAATAATGGACCCAGGTTTCATCACCTGTGGCGACATTGGCAAACTGCTTTTTGTCATATTTTGGAAACATTTGAAGCAGCTTTTTGGCCACTTTAACCCGTTGCCTCTTTTGCTCGTCAGTCAACAGATGTGGCACCCATCTAGCAGAAATATTTCTGACTTTCAAATGCTTCTTCAAAATAAGGTGAACCGTTGATAGTGATATGCCTACCTTTCGTGCAATATCACGAACTGTAAATCTGGCATCTCCTTCAATGATTTCCTTTATTTTGGAAACGATTTCTTTACGAGATGCAGATTTTGGCCTACCTGATTTCGGTGCATTTTTGATGGACTCAACACCAGACTCAAATTTCTTTTTCCACCGCCGAACTGTGTCATAAGACACACAAGAAGGTCCAAAAGCAGTAGAAATTTCAGTCATCAGCTTCTTCAAAGAACAACCAAGTTTTGTGCGAGCTTTGATGTAAGCCCGTATTTCATCTTTTTTGTCGACGGTTCTACCAGCCATTTTTACTGCAGTGGTCAATGACTGCGTGTATTCAAATGGCAAATTTTATGTCTTACACTTAGTCTAACATGTACATTTATTCACCATTGTGTAGATATTGAATAGCCCTATACAGGTATGTATTGGTTTTTATCTTGCCCCACGTGGATATCGAGCTAGAGGACAATAAGCAATTCATTTCGAACATCCCTCGTATCTGTCAAGACCTGTGCAAAAGCTTGTCTGGATCGGGTAACCGCATAGTTGCCTTCTACGAACTGCTCTTAGACAAACGGGTGGGTTTGGGGTAAGGAGTTCATGTCTGCCAAGTAGACAGCTAACCAACGCGAGTAATTGATCCTATCCAAAAGAATGGCAACGTTCCGCTTGTTGCTGTAAGATGCGGAGACCAGTTGCCAATGCGTTCAGCCCTGACAAAATGAAGCATCAGTGTGACCATTTCAATGTACATATCCCAGAAAGCAATCAGGCCAGACAATTTTCGATCCTCAGCCTTGAAAGCTTGGAACTGTTTTGTAAGGGGTGGCCGTTAACAATTCGTTAAGAGGCTGAGCGAGATCTGTGCTTTCTTTAAGTGCAGTCACTAAATCTAGTGCTTCCTGTGTCATAGTATCATTGTTTTGTGGACTCTGGTTATTTTGTTCAAGGCTGTACAAGAAAAGTGCTACGCCTGTCCAAGAACAGTGTCAGTATCTAGTAAAAGGTATTAAGTTACATGTAAAATCCCAACAAACAAAAAACAGAGCCTTGCAAATACATAGTGCTGCATTAGAATTACATGGCAAACAGTACTATTATTCTGCGATACCTAGGCTCAGAATCGTCTCTGAAACGCTTATTCTATAGCCCAGAGTTACGCTTATTATTAGGGGTACCCCTTAATATTTTCAAGTAGTAATTTTATGCACTACTTCACTTGGGTGACAGCACGTTTAAAATGTTTTATAGAGACATACAGAGTGTATCCATAAAGCTTACACTGATGGGATACTGGCAAGCGAGTATGGCAACAGACATGACCAGTTTCCTCATATGTCTTTCGCTGGGCAGATGCCTGTTAATACATATTTTCCACTGCTGTGTCACTTGTTGCATTCAAAACAGTCCCAGCATACTTGAAAATTATTAAAAAAGATATGGAATAATAAAAGAGTCATAGACTTACTTATTTGTTTCGTATTTATTTTATTATTCATCAAATACGAAATTTATATAAACGTACAAATGTGTGTCCCTATCGATTCTTAGGGTACCTCCACATTTCGTTGCGTAACAACCTTATGCACCACCCCACAGGGTGACGACGTACCTAGAAATGTTTGAGAGGAACACTTGGAAGATATCCAGGCATCAAACAAATTATGTGGAGGGTGTTGTACGAAGTCGCTTATTCGTGCAGCTATTGAAAACAACTCTTCGTCTATAAGGCGGTGGTCCCAGTGTTTCTCTTACTCTGTGTAGCTTTGTGGTTAATTCTACGAGGCCATTTATATTAAGTCTTGTCTTGCGTTTTTTCCTTGTGTTTTTCAGTCCTTTTGGCATTGCGATCACCTCTCTCGGAGAGGAGAGAGCTGGTCTGTCTGTGTGCTTTTCGTGCATTTGTTTGTTTTGCGCATGTTGGTTTGTGTCTCTTGCCTCTTCCGCTTAGTGTCAGGGAATGCATGGCTGCGACTTGTGATTGTGGCACTCCCTTGACTTTTCTTTTTACCATTCTGCTAAACGAGGAAAACAAAATTGAAGTGTAAGGCTTTACCAAGCATTTTCTCTCTCATCATACAAGTCCAATGATCACAACTATTATAGTGAGTGTCACAACTCTGTAGATCCATTGACCTCAGTTGTTCTCATCTATTTTATATAATAGATAAATAGAAATGACAGTATATATAGATAAATAATTATTAATGAACTATTTATGGATTTTTATGAACTCAAAACACGAATATAACCTCAATTGAACATATCATATGATATAATGTAAAATTCTCATACATTGTTACACATGTATTTGTTTTAACCTGCTGTAACAGTCTCAAACAGTTATAAACCATAAAGATACATTTTTTTTCCTTCTTTGACGGGACGCCGCTTCCCGCTCGCCCTTCCCCTTCGCCCCTCCCCCCTCCGCCTCTTATGATCAGCCCCAATATGCAGTCCTGATAACAGAGTGCACATCAAAGACCTATCTTATCTAAGTGATTATGAGGTGATTCAAAGGATGTTAAAGGCATAGGTAAAATGAGGCCAAAAGTGGTATCACTCACTAATGATTTTATTGCCCCATATGTAGGCACTATGCAAGGTAGATCAAAGACATGTCCTAAAGAGGTGATTATGAATTACCAGCAGGAGGTAATAAAGAGGCCTACTAAAGGGTAATCAATATTTTGACGGGATAACACATAGTTTGGAAAACTGACTTATTTGGAGAGCAGAGTTGAATTGTTTGTCTATGTCTTTCATCCTTACAATATTAATTTAATTTAATTTATTTATAGTTTTTTTGTTTGTTTGTTTGTTTGTTTGTTTTTAAGAGGCGTCTGAAGGGTAATGAATATTTTCAAGGAATAAAAGATAGTTTTGAAAACTGATTAATTTGGAAAGTAGATTGAAATTTTTTTATATATACAATTATTTCTTTTAAAATGTTTTTTTTTTTTTTTCTTTTTTTTTTTTTTTTTTTTTTTTTTTTTTTTTTTCATGTATTTAATTGTTATAAAAATTTGTTGGGATAACAAATATTATGCAATGAAAGATTGGAATTGTTAATTTGATTTGTATTAATTTAATTTGTATAAGTTTGTTTCTTTTTTCTATAAAGTGTTTTTATTATCATTTTTTGTTTGTTTTGTTTATTAATTAAATATTGTTTATTTATTTGTTTCTATTTATTTATATACGTGCCCAATGAAGATTAAAATCAGACTGCACAGGTTCTTCACTGGGTGCACATGCCATTTTGTAAAAGAATCCTGTCTCCATGCTTTAGTGCAAAAAATGTCTCAAAAATAGAATTGTGCATAATTCAAGTTCGAATTAATTCCACACTAGATTATGAAATTATAAGGAAAGTGATCAATATTTTCATAGCATTATTATCAAAACTCTAAAAATGTCCACTGGACAGTTCATGTTTCGGGTTTAATAACGAAGGGTAATAATACAGAACACATCCTACAAAAAGTGTGCTTGGTGAAGACTCGATCAGTATGCACACCCATAGTCTTCTCAGTCTTCTAATCAGACGTGCAGACTGGTGTGACTCTCCGCTCAGCCCACAGGTAATTTTGTAGGACAATTGCTGTGCGCCTACTCCTATGATACTCGTATTACCTATGGAAGAGATAAATAAGTCAGTACTAAATGCCTTAATATTATATTCCCCCCTATGGAGCCTCTGCCTGTTTATCTTTCATTGACAGAATACAGTGTTTTATTGCATCCTGTCCCTTATCAGAGATAAAACAAGTGACCCAGACTCATCGGATTTTTATGTCTAAGTCTCCCCAGGTGGGCCCTATAAGGAGTAATTCATATAACTGAGAAGTATTCAATAAGTTACTTTAGAACCAAATAAATTCCTTTGCAAATTTTGCATTTAATTTGTTGATTTATATTGTATTACTTTATTGTTTATTTATATTTTGATAGTTCCAAAACATAAAAAATATGTTGTTTTTTCTTGCATTGTGAAAAAATATAAACTGAAGTAGAAAATTAAATTTGAATGATTAATTAATTTATTTATTTATTTATTTTCCAAAGTAAATAAGAACATTCACAATTATTCCAAAGCTGCCTCAAAACTAAATATTTTAACGTCAATCAAATTAAATCTGCAGACGTTTTGTCTTGAGACTTGTTATTATAAGAGTTCACCAGGAAAGAACAATAAAAGAATATACTAAATAATTTTTTAATGAACGTAAAACATAATGGAATTATCAGAAAGTTTTCTTCAAGAGCATAGCTCTTGACAGGATGTTTTTTTCAAAGTGTTGATATCTTTCTTATTTTCCCATGAAAACATGTTTCAGTGTTCAAGATTATTTGAACTATAACAAGAGTTGTCAGAAGACAACGCAGCTCGCCGGAAAGGGCTGATCCGATAAGATTAAATGACAGAGTATGACCTGACTTTGATGTCGGAAGAATGTCAAACTGAGGGATGGGGTATATGCCATTGAAACATCTTCCCTTAGGCTGGTGTGGATGAAACATGAAAGCTATATATTACATACTTCAGCAGCCATGTACACTTTTCAAAACCTAAACACAGGTATAAATGACAAAGTATGATCTGATCTTGACCTAGGCAGAAGGTCAAACTGAGGAAGGGGTGTGTACTATTGAAATGTCTTACCCTAAGGTAGGTGTAGGCCAAACATTAAAGCAGCATCTTGAATACTTTAGCAGCTAGGAACACTTTTCAAAACTTAAACACAAAACTCAAACATGGGTTTAAATGACAAAGTATAACCTGACCTTGACCTTGGCAGAAGGTCAAACTGAGGAAAAGTCTGTACTATTGAAAGGTCTTACCCTAATATTGGTGTTGGCCAAATATTAAAGCGGTATCTTGAATACTTCAGCAGTTACCAACACTTTTCAAAACTTAAACGCAGAACTCGAACGTGGGTTCAAATGATAAAGTGTGACCTGACCTTGACCTAGGCAGAAGGTCAAACTGAGAAAGAGGTGTGTGTTATTGAAAGGTCTAACCCTAAGGCTGGTGTGGGCCAAATATTAGAGCTCTGTCTTGAATACTTCAGCAGTTATGTACACTTTTCAAAACTTAAACGCAAAACTTAAACATGGGTGTAAAAGACAAAGTAAGAACTGACCTTGACCTACATAAAGAGTCTAGTTTGGGGATGGGAATGTATGCTATTGAAAGGTCTTACCCTAAAGTAGGTGTAGGCCAAATATGAAAGCAGTACCTAAAACAGCTAAAAAACTATGCACACATTTTGAAAACTTAAACATTGTGCTAACGTGGACGCCGACGCCGACAGACGCCGACGCCAACGCCTGGGTGACAACATAAGCTCTCCAGGGACATAGTCCCGGCGAGCTAAAAATTCTCCGTTTATGAATTTCACAAGACGCACAGTTTGACACAAAGACACTAATCCTACTGATGGAGCATTATATAATAAATCTGGTAGGAAAATTAAGAAATAATTGTATCAGAAATGTTAATATTTATTTTCTGCAATCACACAAACTGAATTTTCTCAAACACAGTTTTTCTACAAACTAGTCTGTATATTTGGTGAAGATTCAGTTCAGCTTGCGCATATTCACAGTCTGATCAGTCCTCACCACACTCTGTATTAGATATACTGCTTCTTCATCCAAATAGCACAGACTGATCAGTCTGTGGGGATGCGTAGACTGATCGGAGTCTTCACTGAGCGTGCATGTTATTTTGGAGAAATTATTGTGATTTGTTTCTTT
Organism: Anodontia alba; assembly: GCA_964016985.1. NCBI lineage: Eukaryota > Metazoa > Mollusca > Bivalvia > Lucinida > Lucinidae > Anodontia > Anodontia alba. The sequence goes on from OZ024828.1 coordinate 8,961,319, forward strand.
AGTACCTGTCAAAAACTGGAAATTCTTTTTTCGTTGTATATTGCATTTTTATGAGACAACATGTTTTCCAGTACTTTCAATAATCAATAATCAATCATTATTTACTGAAAGCAGACGGGCATTATAATTACACATTGAACTGCTGGGAAAGAAAGAATAATTTTTTTTTCTTATTAATTTGTTGTCTGCTGAATCTGCCCATTGCGTGGTAAGTGATAATGTCTATGCGAAAAAAAAGTGCTCCAAAATTACGCTTTTCCTGAACAATAGATTTATTTTTTACGTCCTTTTTAGTGATTATCTTTTGACGAAGCTACTAAAATAGTTCTGCTAGAAATTAATGCAGATAAGAAATAGATAAAGTGGGCATTTAATGATAAACAGCATATAGAAGCATAAGTATCTGTATTTCTCCATAAAACATGTTGTGAGTATTCATTAGAACTGCCTTGGAGAGGCGATTCTAATGAAAAACAACCAACTATACTTTATTGAATAAAAAGAAAAAAAAATAAACATCAAATTATCACCAAATTACCCACTTATCTGTTCCTTTGTCTTCATCGTTAACTTTGCTGATATCAAACCTAATTTTCCCGGACCTTTGTAAAGAGCGATGATCCATATCACACGCCGCAGAACGCCATTGCTCAGGGTCTGTCCTTTCTTTCTTTCTCGGTCATGACTGACCATGATGGCAGGTGTGGGGAATGACAGAGAGAGAGAGAGAGAGAGAGAGAGAGAGAGAGAGAGAGAGAGAGAGAGAGAGTAACAATATTAAAAAGGGATTAGTGACAAAGTCACCAGAAGTTAAAACTATTTACCAGAGTCCTCAGGGGCTGGCTGAACCTGCCAAGCCCCCGCCAAAGGTACCTAGACTTAGCAGAGCAGAACTTTATTTGGTAGACAAATCTCAGGCCATAGGGTGGCGTTAGGGAAAAATACAACACATACCAACAAGCAAAATAGCAAGGAGGCAGGTAACTGACTAAATTACATGTTAAGGTAACATAACCCGGAGTGCAGGTGTCCAGCCAAAATTAATGAAAGATTATACAATCTATGATCAAAAAAGATCTAGGATACGCAGACGACACAACTCCCACTACCTCGTGAGCGCGTTGTAGACCTTTGATAAAATGTTTTGTAAGACTATTAGACGAAAGCCAAATTGCACCTTAAAATGAAAAAAATAATGTAAGAGAAAAGTCCAGGGAGTGCTACAATCACAAACCGCAGCCCTTCCCAGCCACCAAGGAAGAGGAAACCGACAAATCCAAACAAGCACAAATTGAACAAACGTTCGAAAAGCACTCTCTCTTCCCCAAGCGAGGTAATCGCAATGCTAAAATGAATGAAAAAAAAGGGGAACAAAATGACACAAGGTAAGACATAAAACAAATCGCCTCGTTGAATAAACCACAAAGCAACAAAGAGTAAAACTAACACGGGGACCACCGCCTTAGAACGGAAAGTCAGATACATAATCAGAGTGATACATCTACATGTATAGACCGACCAACCCTACCCGCTGCAATGACCTCCCGATAATAACATTAAGAAGTTCTTCTTTTACCACATAAACAGGTACTGGCTAAACCAGTGAGCAAATGTCTGCTTCATGCGAAACACAGAACCCTGTGATTACTGTGCCCAAACTGCACAGCGGACGTATCCTTATGAGTATCTTACTTAAAGGCCAAAGTGATGGGTCAGCCTGGTCGATCCATATCAGATCGCGATCCTGAAGCACTGAACTTAGCACATACGCGACCAACATTGGACCCGGACGAGACGGCACATTCATGTAGGGTTACCAAATCCTTGCTGTTCGCTAACATAGTGCAGTGAACCAGAGGAATCTTTTACATGCAGCGAAGTATCTTGCATCAGAGGATGGCGCCGCAAATGCATCTGTAGGATCTTGTAGCACACACATCTATGGACCATCAAACCTCAGTGTATGCATGCGTTCCCTGTGAAAATTAAAATGAAGATAAGGCGTACATAGTACGGTATTTCGTGCTCGTTACAGCATTTTTGGTCGTTTTGGTAATTCTAGTACCGAATGTAGATTTATAGACAAAGTTCAGATATAAGACGATTTCGGTATTAACACGGTTCGAATATAAGCTGGATCATATATTAGACGGTCCAGAAAAATAAAAATAAATCGGATATAAGAAGATTCAGATGCAAGATGATTCGAACATAAATACGATGGTTCTGATATCAGATGGTTTCGAATATAAGAGAGTTCCTACGTAAGATGGTTCCAATATAAGACAGTTTTGGCTTTAAGATGGTTCAGATATTCGGAGATAAGATGGTTCAGTTATAAGACGAATCAGAGATAAGACGTTTCATATATAAGACGGTTCCAATTAAAGATAATTCGCATATAATAATTCTGGTATAAGACGGTTTTGGCAAAAAATGATTTGTATATTAGACGGTTCGAATATAAGACTTTCAGATATAAGACGGTTTGGTTATTACAAGGTTTCATCTATCACACGGTTCTGTGGCAAGCTGTTTTACTATTTATTATGCAAAACATATATATTATATCAGATATCTTATTATAGAATATAAGATATTTAATATAGGATATAAGATATCTGATATACTAATTCAGATATCATATCCAATATTAGATATCTTATATCCTATATAAGATATTTGCTATAATATATGAGATAGCTTATTCAATTCCACATATAAGATATCTAATTTACCGTATAAGATATCTCATTTGTTAAATAAGATATCTTATAAATTAATATAGATATCTGATATACTAAATGAGATATCTTATTTGATTGAATAAATAAGATATCGTCTTTAGTAAATAAGATATCTTATAGCTTATATAACACAACTCATATAGCATATCAGATATCTTGTATAGCATATTAGGTATCTTATATGTCAATTCAGATATCTTATATAGCAAATAAGATATATTATATAGCATATAAAATATCTTAATTGACATATAAGATATCTTATTTATATAAGATATCTGATATATTATATCAGATATTTAATATATAAATAACATATCTGTTTTATAGAATAAATAGTATGCTTGCTGGCAAGCCTTTTTAATATTTATTGTGCATTATATTAGATATCTTATATAGGATATAAGATATCTAATATAGGATATAAGATATCTGAATTAGTATATCAGATATCTTATATCCTATATTAGACATCTTATATCCTATAAATGATATCTGATATATCATATTAGATATCTTATTTAATTCCACATATAACATATATCTTTTTTACCATATGATATTTTATTTTTAAATAAGATATCATATTTTTAATATAGCTATCTGATATACAAAATAAGATATCTGATATATTAAATGAGACATCTTATTTAATTGATTAAATGAGATATCTTCTTTAGTATATAAGATATCTTATATCCTACTATATCCTATATAAGATATATTATATAGGATATCAGATATCTTATATAGCATATAAGATATCTTATATGTCAATTAAGATACCTTATATAGCATATCAGATATCTTATATAGCATATAAGATAACTGACATATAAGATATCTTATTTATATAAGATATCTGATATACTATATCAGATATCTTATATATTATATAAGATGTCTTATATATTAAGTCAGATATCTGATTTATAGAATAAAACGGCTGGCATACGGTTCGGGTGTAAGATGATATTGGTTATGAGGGTTTAGATATAAGACTGAAATCACTGGTAAATCAAAAAGCACTGGTGGTGGCGCAACGCTCCGGAGTCGGCTTTTTAACGCACTGGAGTGGACGAAAAATTGCGGAAAAGGTAAACAAAAGATATACCTGTTCTTATTATAACTTTTATCTGAACTTATTTCGGTTTTATTTTTAAGGACACTGGGCGCACGGAACACCGAAAAGACTGCAGTTTATGATTATGTAAGGCATTTGGAGATTTATTTTATCGTTTAGTCGGCAAATCGGCTGCAAGTTTAGCACTTGTCCTTGCGATGTCATGATTTCATCTGTAATTTCTTAAAATGCTACTAAAATAAACATTTTTGACACTGTTATTGTTCCATTCCTATGGCATTACAATGGAAAACACGATTCTACACGCTAAATTTTTCGCGATGATTTTCTTGTACTTTTATTGTCCATTTTCCATTACAACGCACTGTGCGAATTTTTTTAAGCATCGCTACAACGCACCGGCTGTGGCACACACATTTTGTGGCTGTATGTATATCCCATGTAGGACTTTTATAACGTACTGCATACATAAAATATTTTATCATTCAATAGTATTTGATATAAAACGTCTCGACACAATTCATTTAAAACAAATGTCTAATTTGTTAAACTTCTTCGAATGTCCTCGGACAACGAAAACTGGGTTTGTGCCTTTTTAGATTTGTCGGTTTCCTCTTCCTCTTGGGGTCTGGGAAGGGCTGCGGTTTGTGATTGTGGCACTCCCTTGACTTTTCTCTTACCTTTTTTTTTTGTTTACCAGGGAAAGTACGCCCGAGACCATTACACAGCTTCTAAATAAAACTACACACAGTGAAACAGTAAATGGCTTCTTGCAAACATTTGTCCCCCCCTTTAAGAAAGAAAATAGGGCTGTTGCTTGTAATTATAGCCCCGTGTCCTTGTCATGCGTGCCATGTAAGTTGCTTGACCATATAGTATGCTCAAGTATCATGGCCCACATGGATGAATATCAGCACTTGTCCGACAGACAACATGTATTTAGGAAAAGGTACAGTTGTGAAACTCAGTTGACCACTTTTATAAATGATTGGGTAAAAATCTTAGACAAAGGAGGACAGTTTAATTCTGAACTTCGAGAAGCTTTTGACACCCTGACTCACGAACTTCTTAAAAGAAAATTATATGGTTATGGCATAGGCGGAAAGACACTCAGGTGAATAGATTCCTTTCTTTGCTATAGAACACAACGAGCTGTTGTAAGCGGAGAAACTTCGGAGTGGGCTCCACTTTAGTCAGATGTCCCACAAGGGACCGTTCTTGGTCCATTATTGTTCTCTCTGTACATGAATAATATTTCCACAGACATAGGCTCAGAAATTAGACTTTTCGCAGATGACTGTGTTTATTATTGTGAAATCAGAGACACAGACCACATTGAAACTTCAGAAGGATGTAGACAGATTAGGATGTTGGGCCAGAAAATGGGGCATGGGATTTCAGCAAGTCAAATGCAATATAATGCAAATAATTAGGAAAAGAACAAATAAAATTGAGGCTTCTTACACTTTAGAGGGCACGATCCTCGAAAATGTGGATTCCATTAAATACCAAGGAGTAACAATCACACATGACTTGAGATAGAATACACATATCAGCAACATGTGTACTAAGGCAAATAGAACTCTTGGTTTCCCGAGACGAAATTTTATCAGTGTCATCAGGATGTTAAAGAGGCAGCATATAGGGGACTTGTTCGCCCCATTTTGGAATATGGCAACTGTGTTTAGGATCCCCAAGGCGTGGTTCTTCAACAAGAAATCGAAAAAGTTCAGAATAGGGCTGCGAGGTTTGTTACTAGCAATTACTGTTTTGAAACTGGGAGTATGACTGGAATACTGGAAAATCTAAAATAGAAGTCTCTCAAGAAAAGGAGGGGAGACAGTAGACTGACTCTTTTGTACAAAGGTCTAAAGGGTGCTGCCAGCATTCCAACAGATGATTTTATCCCCCAGATTAGTAGAAATCACCACTCATTGACTTTTCAGACCCCGCTACAAAAACGGACATTTACAAGTGCTCATTCTTCCTTCAAACAATCAGAGATTGGAATGCCCTTCCAGGTTCGATCATCACCTCGGCTGAAGGAGCAGAGGATGTTGTGGCTAGGTTTACCTCTTTGGTGAGAGCTAGGGACTAACTTCCCATTTCACAGGTCCTGGTGAATGACTGTCATTAGAAGTATCACCAGTAAAAATTCTGAAACTATACTCTGGTAATCCAGATCGCTTGAACGTTTGCTTCTGATCTGTAAATAGACTGGCTTTCCATTATGTAGCCACATTATATACACCTATCTGTATCCGTATTTTTCGATATGCAAATTATTTTAACCCTTAAAGCGCCAAGCAAAATTTGTAGCAGCCGACATTGATTTTAATTTTCAAAGAAAACAAGTCTTTTCTTTGAAAAATTAAAATCAATGTCGTCTGCTACAAATTTGCTTGGCGCTTTAAGGACTCTTGATATTTCATGTAAATCTTCTGCAGCAGACGAATTCACATGAAATATCGAGACTTGTTTGCTTTGAAAAATAAAAGAAAATGACAAACTGTCGTCTGCTGCAGTTTTGATAGGATTTTTGTATGGTAAACAACTTCTACCAACTGATAAGACGGCAATTCTAGTGAGTTACTGATGAGCCAAAGCTAATAAATTGTGCCAGTCTAATCTGTTTCATTCCTGAAAGTTACGTATAGCTATTGTTACCATCAACCAGTAAATATATTTGAGTACTGATAACAAAAACGACAACGCCGTGCCTGGATTTCAACTCCTTGCAGTACGTTATAAAAATCCTACATGGGATAAACAAACAGCCACAAAATGTGTGTGCCACAGCCGGTGCGTTGTAGCAATGCTTCAAAAATGCACAGAGTGTATTGTAATAGAAATGGACCATAAAAGTGCAAGAAAATCATCATGAAAAAATTGGTGTGTAGAAATCGTGTTTTCCATTGTAATACCATAGGAATGGAAATATCAATTTTGATAATAATCTTTCTGAATTTATAGACTTAAACGGTTCGGATGTAAAACAGTTTTTGGCTATAAGACAGTTCGGATAGAAAACGGTAATGATTCGGATATAAGACGAATTGTCTGTAATACGGCTCAGTTAAAAGACAATTCGGATGTAATATGGTTCAAAAGAGAAGGTTTCGAATATAACACAATTCTGATATAAGACGGTTCAGATATCAGTCGATTCGGATATGATCATTCGGGTATGAGGCAAATCGAATAAGACAGTTTCAGATATAAGCCTATTCGGATATGAATATTTGGTTTAGCTTTAAGACGTTCATTATAAGTCTATTTTGCTATAAGACAGTTTGGACATAAGACAACTAGGATATAAAAAAAAAAGGTAAGAGAAAGTCCAGGGAGTGCCACAATCACAAACCGCAGCCCTTCCCAGACCCCAAGAGGAAGAGGAAACCGACAAATCCAAACAAGCACAAATCGAACAAACGTACGAAAAGCACTAAGGTTAGCTCTCTCTTCCCCAAGCGAGGTAATCGCAATACTAGAAGGACTAAAAACACAAGAACAAAATGACACATGGAAAGACATACAATAAATCGCCTCGTAGAATAAACCACAAGCAACAAAGAGTAAGACTAACACCGGGACCGCCGCCTTAGAACGGTCAGTAGAGTAAACCACCGGGGGTTTTAAAGCACTTTTACAGTTAGCTAACTTCACCCTGGGTCCTGATGCTACTCTTAATACAGAAACACATAAAAATTCGGTTCGCATAAAGGCTCCCAACTCAGTCAATGCATCAAAGCGAAAACACAAAAATCAAATTAATCATTATAATAAACAAAGACGAGTACTCATGGCTAATTCTACTGTATGCCAGAGTAAATGAAAACCAATAGCTGAACCACTGCGGGCCAAGCCAAAGACATATCGTCAAGCCCCAACCCACTGGTTAAAGTTTTACGAAGAGGCCGTCATTGGGTCTGACGCCCGAACCACCGTCGTGCAATTAAAGAGTGAAGCATAGCCATCAACAATGATTGGGTTGACAACTAGGCATGCAGTCTGCCGCATAATATCCAGGCTATAGCCAATTCTTTTATAACGGTTAATAAGTTTTCTGAATTGCTCCGAAAAGTTAGGTTTACCTACATTTTTTCTAAATCTGTACACTAAGTCACCGTAAAATTCTGGTTCCGATATACCTTGTTGCAGAAGTGTTTTCAGACTGACGCTATATTTTTCTAACAAGGCACTGTGTCTGCGATAAAATTTAGAAAACGCCTTACGAAGTTTAAAATAACGATAGCCCTGCCTAAGAAGTTTGGCAGTAAGGGCTTTATTAAAGTCATTAAGATTTGAAGAAGCTCTGGCGAATCTAATAAGTTGAGATATGTATACCCTATATGAGGTACGCCGGGGGACATCGCCATCCAGAAAAGGGAAATTGACTATATCAAAATCAAAATCGTCTCGTTTATCATAAAGTTTGGTGGAAACCGTACCATTAGAAATACATAGATTCAAATCCAAAAAAAGGTGCCTCGGTATCGGAAGAATTTGCTCTATTTAATTGGAGTTCCATAGGGTATATCCGGTCCACCATTTGGTCAAAGTAAATATTGTCAATATTTAATAAATCCGTTCTGAAATAAGCCCGTTCTGAAATAAGGCGGATCTGGTATAAAGGAGGTTCAGATAAAAGACTTTTCGAAAAAAAAAAAAAAAAAAAAAACAAAGGGTAAGAGAAAAGTCCAGGGAGCGCCACAATCACAAAAAAAAAAAAAAAAAAAAAAAAAAAAAACTAAGAGAAAAGTCCAGGGAGTGCCACAATCACAAAACGCAGCCCTTCCCAGACACCAAGAGAAGAGGAAACCGACAAATCCAAACAAGCACAAATCGAACAAACGTACGAAAAGCACTAAGATTAGCTTTCTCTTCCCCAAGAGAGGTAATCCCAATACTAAAAGGACTGAAAAACACAAGAACAAAATAAAATAAGGCAAGACATGAAACAAATCGCCTCGTAGAATAAACCATAAAGCAACAAGGAGTAAGACCAACACCAGGACCACCGCCTTAGAACGGTCAGTAGAATAAACCACTGGGGGTTTAAAGCATTTTACGGCCAGCCAACTTCACCCTGGGTCCCGATGTAACTCTTAATACCGAAAAACATAAAAATTCGGTTCGCATAAAGTTTCCCAACGAATACACTTCTAAACAGAAGCTCACAAACCAGGCTCGGATCTGAGCCGCCTTCATTTTAATTGGATGATTAAACAAGCAGTCCATTATCACAGCAGGCACTGTTCGCCAACATTTGCGACCCCTTTTTATCTAATCGTTCCAAGGTGATTTAGAATGATAATGAAAAAGTGTTAACCTGATAACATTCAAAATTTATTTTTCAGAACAATGATTGGAACAATGTAACAAAATAATTTTACAATAATGTATCTCAAATATGTTCACATATTGAAAATTGCAAGTGTACTGACACTTACTTTGGCAAAAGTTCGTCTCATGCTTTCACAGGTTATAATATTAAACTCTATTTTTCATGTGTTTTCGCTTAATTTTTCGCAATAACTTATTTATTCTTATTTTAGCTAAACATGTTCAGCGACAAAGTTGTAGCAGGCGTACTCAACAAACTTCTCCAAAAGGCCCAGCTTCCAATTAATTATATATTTCTCTTATTAGATTATATATTTCTCTTATTAGATGAAGAAGTCTTGAAATTTCTGTACGCATACATTGCAGATCCTGTTATTGACGCCGTGATGTCTATGCATAAAATTCTGTTCAATCGTACATCACTTTCAACAGTACCTCAGCTGTAACAAGTACGACTGCTAAATAAGTTAAATTCGTAAGATGATGTGCAAAGAAGAGGGAATTCTAAATAATTTACATCGTGAACAGTTTGCCATTGTCATAAATAAATAAATAGCAGCGGCAATAAATAAATAGATAAAGCATCATCATAGAAAAACCTGTTTTATGCCTTTGCGAAGTACAAAGGCGCAAATCAGCCTGTGCATCCACACAGTCTGATCAGCGTCTTTCTTGTTCGCTGCTTTGATGATATAATGTCTCCAGATTTGATAAAAATCAAGATTCTAGCTTTGCAACTGACCAGCCTGGTTCGTTTCTTATCTGGTCGGAACCCCCAAAGACAGGTTTTTCGTGATGAGACTCAATGGATGAATTAATACACAAGACGGACAAGATGGCCCTGTATCGCTCACCTGATTGCCAGACGTTTATAGTCAGTTGGCCTTTTGGTGGAAGATTTTCAAGATGGCGGCCATGGCAGCCATCTTGGGTTTTCAATAAGAACGATTTTACCTACTGGAACCAGACTACTATTGACGTCACACTGTTTTGGTACCCTGAAAAATAGTCCGATCTGAAAACAGAGTGTACAGATTAGATGTTGTATACAGTGCAAGGTAAAAAAAAATGCTGCATTGTTCTATTTATTTCAGGCCACAGGAGGTTCCTGGAGGAGACAAATTCCAGATAGTAAAAGATTCTGTAGGGAACTATTTGGCTGGGTGGAATGCTACAACGAGTTGGTTAGTCATTCCAGTTTGTGACCCTGAACAGGAGGATTTTTTGGGATGTCATATGGTGGGCAATGTCATGTGTTTTCGAAGTGGTGAAGAGAACATGAAAATCCCAGGATCTGTTGCTGACTCAAGTGGCCGTCTCATCCCACCAAAACCTGGATCTGATTTAGGCCCATGGAACTGTAGCAGGTGAGACACTATTGATTTCTTAGCATTGTAGCCTATGGAGAAATTAATAGGGGTGTGTAACCTGTATATATAGAAGCCTCATAGATGGCAGAAAATGGCTTTTTGTTCGACAACTAGACGACAGATTCCTTCCATATTTTGTAGATATCTTGCTACATGTCAGATCTAAAGTACAAGGTAAGTTTGATTTTTTTTCTTGCAACATGGATCGAGAAATTGGCCACTGACCTCATCAGGGGTCCACGTTCAGCCAAAGCAATTTGTGTTTTTAGAAGGAATTACTTCTCTTTCATTGTTGTACTGATAAAGAGAGGTACTTATTTATTAATAAGTGTCACAAATGAAAACCGATGCATTGTGAATCGTCTCAAGAGACTTGGAAATGTATAAAAGTTTAGAATCATCTCAATGAGATGATTCTAATGAGTATCTTGAACATTACAGATAGGTACAGGAATGAAAAAAAAATCTTTTTGATTTTCCATTAGAATTACCGTATTTACTCTTAATATTTGAACAATAAGTTCTTACCGTATTATTCCGAAAATAAATATCCTATTTACCCTTAGTTTTGGGGCTGACATGCCTGAGCGAACAGTGTAGACCCAGATCAGCCGCCACAAAATAGGGTGTCAGATCAGGCTCCACCATGTTTGCAAGCCACATCCAGTAATTTGTAGACGCATCAGCAAGTCCCAAATTGGACGTTCAAATTTTAGGACAAATATGGTAAGGAGATGAGGTGAGTTGAAGCATCCGAATGCTTGGGATAAATACTGTAAACTAGTTTGGGTGCCTAGTTTTGTGATCGAAATGGCAATCAGTGTGGGTCCAGATCAAACGGCTCCTTTAAGGATGTCATTTGATCAGGGTCTGCACTGTTTGATCAGGCCTGTTCATTTAAATACTTGTCTGGGTCTTAGCTGTTTGTACGCCACGTTGTTTTTTTTTATTATTATTATGTATTAGTTGGAATCCTATACTCCTGTCAGGATGTCGTGTAGCTCGCGTGCTCTTGTTGATATTCATTGTTGTTGTTGTAAATGTTGTTGTTGTAAATGTTGTTGTTGTATATGTAGTTGTATATGTTGTTGTCGTCGTTGTTGTTGTTTATTTTTATGTCGTTCTTTATGTTGTTGTTGTTTTTGTTGTTTGCTTTGTATAAAAAAAAAAAAAAAAAAAACTTATTTCCATCGATTTCCAGAGTCCATGCCAAAACCAGCGGCAATTGCAGATACCAAGAAAATTATTTATTGAAAATCCCCATGTTACAAGAGTTGTCTTTCCTTTGACAGGGATGGATTCAATTTCAGATTTTAATCTTTTATTCATACAGATAGAGTTTAGTTGGATTACTAACAAAAGTTGTTTATATAAAAGAACCCGACTACTATTGACGTCACACTGTTTTGGTACCCTGAAAAATAGTCCTATCTGAAAACAGAGTGTACAGAGTAGATGTTATATACAGTGCAAGGTAAAAAAGACTGCATTGTTCTATTTATTTCAGGCCACAGGAGGTTTCTGGAGGAGAAAAATTCCAGATAGTAAAATATTCTGTAGGGGACTGTTTGGCTGGGTGGATTGCTACAACGAGTTGGTTAGTCATTCCAGTTTGTGACCCTGAACAGGAGGATTTTTTGGGATGTCATATGGCGGGCAATGTCAGGTGTTTTCGAAGTGGTGAAGAGGACATGAAAATCCCAGGATCTGTTGCTGACTCGTGGCTGTCACATCCCACCAAAACCTGAATCTGATTTAGGCCATGGAACTGTAGCAGGTGAGACACTTTTGATTTCTCAGCATTGTAGCCTATGGAGAAATTAATAGGGGTGTGTAACCTATAGGAACCAGACTACTATTGACGGCACACTGTTTTGGTACCCTGAAAAATAGTCATATCTGAAAACAGAGTGTACAGATTAGATGTTGTATACAGTGCAAGGTAAAAAATACTGCATTGTTCTATTTATTTCAGGCCACAGGAGGTTCCTGGAGGAGACAAATTCCAGATAGTAAAAGATTCTGTAGGGAGCTATTTGGCTGGGTGGAATGCTACAACGAGTTGGTTAGTTATTCCAGTTTGTGACCCTGAACAGGAGGATTTTTTAGGATGTCATATGGTGGGCAATGTCATGTGTTTTCGAAGCGGTGAAGAGGACATGAAAATTCCAGGATCTGTTGCTGACTCAAGTGGCTGTCACATCCCATCAAAACCTGGATCTGATTTAGGCCCATGGAACTGTAGCAGGTGAGACACTTTTGATTTCTTAGCATTGTAGCCTATGGAGAAATTAATAGGGGTGTGTAACCTACTTTTGATCTACGAGTCACCTCCAATGAAGTCAACTGTCCTTTTGCTTCAGGAGAAAAAGTTCAAAAAAGATTTTCAACATGAATGCTAAAGCGGCCATCTTTTATTTTAGCTATTCTTGATCTAAAAGTCAACCTGATATTTCATATCAAGTTTCCAGTCAATAGGCCTTTCAGTTCAAGAGAAGAAATTCAATATAGATTTTCAAGATGTCGGCTGTGGCGGCCATTTTTGCTATTTTTTATCTACAAATTGCCTCGATACTTCCTACCAAGTTTTGAGTCAAATGGCCTTTTCGGTTCAGATGAAGAAGAGCAAAATATATTTTCAAGATGGTGACCATTGTGGCCATCTTGGATCTTCGATCGAACAATTTTGGCTATATTTTATCTGCAAGTTGCCTAAATATTTCCTACCAAGATTCGAGACAAATAGCCATGCATTCGGTTCAGGAGAAAAAGCGCAAAATAGATTTTCAGAATGGAGGCCATCTAGGATTTTCGATCGGAAAAAGTTTAGCTACTTTTGATCTACAAGTCACCCCGATGCTTTCACTAAGTTTCGAGTAAATTGGCCCGGGGTGTCGGAGGATCAGGCTTTTAAAGCAAATTGTTGACGCCGTACGACGGACGACGGACATTGACTGACCACAATAGCTCACCTTGAGTAATTATTGTTCAGGTAAGCTAATAAAAAGCAGAGGCAAAGAATAGAACATCGTCATAAGAAAATCTGTTTTATGCCTTTGAGAACATCATAGGTGCAGATTAGCCTGTGCATTCGCGCAGTCTGATCAGCGCCTTTCTTGCCTGCTGCTTAGATGGTATAATGTCTTCAGTTTTTATAAAATAAATCAAGATTAAATTATCTCTGTAGCTGAGCAGACTGGTTTGTTTCTTACCTGGCTGCAACCCCAAAGACAGTTTTTCTCGTTATCATGCTAAATAAATAAATAAATACTCACCCATTCTCCATATTCCATCGATGCAAAACTTCCATGAAAAAAAATGAATAGAACGCTACGAACAACATATAAATCATTTGTGCACATACATGTACATTTGTCAAGATGAAATGAAGATGTAGGATATGAAATAATGTATTTATAAAACAGAGACAAGGATATCTTGTTACAACCAGGAAATACCAGCCGCATGTGTAACTGACCATACACTACCGGTACCTATCAGCAGGGCAATTAACAAGTTATTGACAAGTCACAGCATGCCACTTACTAACGATTCTTTGATTATCATCTATGAACTACTTGTGTTCTGGAAATCACAGGTATCTGTGCTGCTTGTGCATTATACATAAGAGTGAATACATGATGACGGGGATGAAAAACGGCTCAAGTATAAAATGATTCGGATGTAAGATGCTCCGGCTCTAAGGCAGTTTGTGTGTAAGACAATACAGATATCAGACGGTTCAGATATAAGACTATTCGAATATGAAACAATTCGGATATGTTGGTTCAGATATAATATTATTTGGATATAAGACGGTTCAGCTGTCAGACGATTTGAATATAAGATGGTTTGGATATAAGACGGTTCCAGTTGTAAGACATATTTTTCTAAAACAGTTTTGGCTATAAGATGGTTCGGATAAAAGATCGACGATCCTGAACAGAAAATTCTGATATAAGACGGTTTCGGCTATAAGACGGTCCGGCTGTAAAACGAATCGGATATCAATCCGTTTCAGATATAAGCCTGTTCGGATATAATGGTTCCAGCTATAAGACGGTTTAGATGTAAGATTATTTTGGCTCTAAGACGGTTCGGGTATACGACTATTCAGATATAACACGATTCTGATATAAAATGGTTGGTTTTGAGTTTAATGGCCCATCCAATACCATTAAGATCATGTCGAGCTGGTCAGTTTATCAAACCACACTTTTCCTGGATAGGCTGTCCTCTATGCATTTAACCCCTGTTTGTGCAAATTTATTAACCAGAAACTGACAATTGCCCTTCTTGAATCAGTGAAAGGGATAGAATCTTCAAAACTGTTTTATGATCAATCTTCACCAAATAACATTCCTGGACCTGGCGGGGATCGAACCCACAACCTCCTGACCATCAGTCCGATGCACATTCGACTGATACACTGAGGTCGGTCACGTTTTTATTTAAGACGTTTCGGATATGACCATTTGGCTATGAGATAATTCAAATAATAGACAGTTTTGGATAGAAGCTTGTTCAGATATGAACATTTGTTTAGTTTAAGTCGTATTATGTCGTTTTTTTTTTTTTTTGTTTTTTTTTTTTGCTATAAGATGGTTTGGCTATAAACCGATTTGCATATATTAAACCATTCGTATATAAGTCAGTTCAGATATAAGGCTGTTCGAATATAAGACGGTTTGGTAATAAGACTGCTCGTGTATAAATGGTTGGGCTATCAAACGATTTGGATATCAGACGGTTCGGTTCTAAGAAGATTCTGATACAAGATGATTCTGATATGAGACGATTTCGGCTTTAATACGGTTTGGCTAAAATGATTTGGCTATCAGTCTGTTTCGGATATAAGCCTATTCAGGTATAAATGTTTGGCTTTAAGATGATTCGAATATAAAACGATTCAGATATAAGACGGGACAGATATAAAATGGTTCAGCTACGGCACAAATCCAAATGTAAGATGGGTTTAGTTGTAAGACATTTATATGAAACGTTTTCGGCTACTAGACGGTTTGGATATAAAACGAGTTTGATATAAGATGATTCTGATATAAAACGGTTTCGGCTGTAAGACAATTCGGATATAAGAGGGTTTAGAAAATAAGATGGTTCCAGCTATAACACGGTTTGGATATGACGATTATGGTTATCGAACGGTTCAGATATAACACAGTTTAGATGTAACACCATTCAGATATAAGAAAGTTTCTGTTATAAGACATTCAGAGAAAGACTATTTGGATATCAGACGGTTCGGCGATAACATATTTGGATATAAGAAGAATCGGATATGACAAGGTTTGGATATAAGACGGATTCAGCTATAAGACTCTCCAGATAAAAGACTTTTTTTTATTATATGATAGTTTAGATATAGATAGAAAGGAAGACAATGATCAGAAATCAATACAAGTACTTAACATCTTCCGTCCAAGACACCAATCAAAACACTACAGGCAGAAAGCCAAAAGGATAGTTTCAATCACAAAAATAGGCCAAACGACTCTCCAAAATAAAAATCTTACCAGGACGTATTTGCAAAGACATATAATGACAGAAATAGTAAACCGAAGTAGAAGCACCACCTTGGAACGGTTAGTAAAAACTTTACTGGGGGCTCAAATCGATTTCATGTGGCCAAAACCTTCGCCCTTAGTTCTGCCGTGGTGTACACAAGACATTTGTTCAGTTCGCGTGAAGGATATTAAGACTGTTTTGCATACAAGATGGTTCAGACATTAATCCAGTTCAGTTATAAGACAATTTAAGCTATATCAGACACATATAGATACACATACACACACGATTCGCATGTAAGACGATTCGGGTATTAAAAAATGATGTAAGACTGTTTCGGATATGACGTATGCGATGTATAACAGTTGGGATATAAGATGCATTCCGATGTAAGTCGTTTCTGAGAATTCTGAAAGGACGGGGCCGTTATTTAGCCCCAGGACCGACCAACCGACCGACCTTCGGGGATTTAAAAAGGAAAGCAAAGCTATCGACCAATCATGCTTGCAGTTTGCCATGTTGTAACTTATCTTTTTGTAGCGAGTTACAATCTTCTAAATTGTAACGAAAATCAATTTAAAAACTCTTTATCTGAATTTTGACTAAGACCATTTGGCTATAAGACGGTTTCAGCTGTCAAATGGTTTTGATATAAGACAACTCGGATATAAGACTTCAAGGGATAAAAAATACGGTTCGGATATAAGACACTTGGATATGAGACGGTTCGGATATAAGTTGATTAGAACACAAGTCTGTTGAAATATAGGAGAATGCGGATATAAGAAGTTTCAGCTGTAAAACGTTTCGGCTATAAGACGGTTTCGGCTCTAAGACAGTTGGAATATAGGACAATTCGTATATAACACGTTTCTTATATAAGTCAAGCTATAAAGCGATTTTGATATAACAAGGTTCTGACATTAGATTATTTTATGATGGTTTGGATATAAGAGCACTTCAGCTTTATGATGAGTCAGATATAAGATGATTCGAATATAATAAGTTTCTGATATAAGACTTTTTCAGCTACAAGACGATTTGGATATAACAGGCTTCTGGTATAAAACCGTAAGATTGTTTCGACTATATAAAGAGTTCTATTATAAGACGGTTTTGATATAAGTCGGCTTCAGCTATAAAAACGCGATATAAGCCGGTTGGTATATACGATGGTTGAGATTTAAAATGGCTTGGATTTAAGATTGTCTTGGATACAAGACGATTCGGATATAAAACAAACAACAAAAAACAGGCTTCTGGTATAAGACCGTTTCGACTATAAGATGGTTCGACAATAAGATGATTCTCATATATGACCGTTTCAACTATATGACGAGTTCTATTATAAGGCGGCTCAGATTTAAGACATTTTCGGCTATAACATACATGATTCGTATGTAAGACGGTTCGGATATCAGACAGATTGGAGAGAAGACGGTTTTGGATATAAGACAGCTGGGATATAAGATGAATAAGATAAAAGATGTTTTCGGATATAAGATATTTCTGACATATTATGATTTCATGTATAAGGCAGTTCTGAAATAATGGCTACAATGTAAAATAGTTCAGATATAAAATGATTCGTATATAAAATATATGTGAAAATACCCTGATATCAGACAGCTCCAACACCAAGACAGTAAGGATATATGATTAATCCTATAATTTCGGTTTCTACTTTTAGACGATTCAGATATAAGTCAGCTCAGAAATAAGACTATTCTGATATAAAATGTTCGGCTATAAGACGGTTTAGATATAAGACGGTTTCGATGTAAGATTTATTTGGATATAATCCGCTTCGGCTATAAGACCATTCTGATATAATAATGCTTCCAGCTATAAAACTGTACAGATATAAAAGTTTTTGGTTATAAGCCTGTTCCGATATACGGCGACTTCGACTAAATGACGATTTTGACACTAGACGATTTGTACGGTTGACAGATAAGATGATTTAAGCTTAAACACATACCGCCAATTCGCTGGTAAGAGGGTATCAGACGAATCGGATATGAGACTGTTTCAGATATAAGATGGTTGGAATATCAGTCGGTAGGGATATAAGACACTTTCAGATATAAGATGTTTGTGAGAATTTCTGAGAGGATGGAGCCATTATTTAGTCGCAAGACCAAGCGACATTTGTGCAATTAAAAAGGAAAGCAAAATACTGACAATACTTAGGTCAGGAATTATGCATGAAGGCTTTTGCAGAATATCTATATTGTAATATATCTGTTTGTAGCGAATGACAATCTTTTAAATTGTCGGGGTATAAGACAGTTCGCATATAAGACAACTCGTGAAATAGACGGTTCATATATAAGACTATTCGAAAATAGGAGGGCTCGGCTATTAGACTATTAGACGTTTCAGATAAAAGGCTAGTGCGGTATGTCTATTAGAGTATAAGATTATTCTGATATAATATAATTCGGCTGTAGGACAAATCGGATATAAAAGGTGGATATAAGACGGCTACAGCTATATGACGTGCTTTTATTAAACCGTTTGGATTATAAGACGGTTCGGATTTATCCCGATTTTGATAAAAGATTATTCTGATTTTAGACCGTAACGGTTATAAGATGGTTCGGCTAACGACGATTCAGGTATCAGTCAGTTTAGGGTAGAAGCGTGTTCAGAGATAGGACAGTTTCAGCTATCACTTTCCTTTGTTCAGGCCCATGGGCATGGTGGGCGAAGCTTGCTTACCAAGTAATGCTTACTATCCGCGGACGCCTGATTACACCCTTTGTTCTGGGGTCCATGTCTGTTGGTCTGAACATTCTGATTCGTCATTCGTTTATGGATTTATGATTTTGGATTACGGCTTTGGTACCATGACCGCAACTACTATCAAACGTTTCCTTTAATATGCTTCCGGCTATAAGACTGTTGCGATATAAGAGGATTAGGATATGACGGTTGTTATATCCGGACCCACTTATAACCAATTCCTCCTATACTTGAAGTCTTATATCTGAACCGTCTTAAAACCGAAACCGTCCTATATCCAAAACGTCTTGTACCTAAAACGTACAGTTGACTCTCGTTATCTCGACCCCTCTTATCTCGATCCTATCACTCATGTCGAACTGATTTCTGAGTCCCAATTATTTTCCCTATGTATTTATTGTATTTCAGCTTTGCGTATGTCAAACTACTTTTATGTCGACACTTCGGCTATCTCGTCCATCATTTTCAGTCCGTGAATATATTTTTCACAGTTTTTACTACTGCGTATCTCAAACTCGGACCATGACGAAGGAAAAATTGTAAGATGCGGTGCCGCCGGCCTTTCAGTTAATGAAAATCATAATAGGCCATTGATAAACAAACCCTTTGTCCAGGTAATTACGAACAACACAAACTAATGACTAAGATCCGTAATTATGAAATCACGTGCGAGTCGAGTCAGGTTTGACATGTGGCGCTCAACACTGTCTCGTGTCATTGATTTGTAAGATAAAAGGCGGCCAAGAATAGTGTTATGGAAGATTAATCAGCGAAGTTTCTTTAATTTACTGTTTAGATATATTCTTCACTATTGAGTACTACCGTCTGAATAATATAGCGTCTTCAAGAAAAGTCAGTGTGCGACAGATTCCTACTCAGATCAGCCTGTATTGATCAGGTTAGCTAAGTTTGAATCTTCGCTTGTTACTCTTTGGTTAGGCGGTGCTCTTTGGTAAGCCCAGATAAGGCTCGTACATATTATGAAAAAATCGTGGGCGTGCAGGCTGATCCGAGTCTTTGACAGTCGCACAGTCTTTTAATAGGAGTTGTCGTGCACGGCCTTAAATAGACGAATCACACGTGGGTACCGATGTTAACCTTTCTGACCCTGTAGACTGGTACCGATACCTGCACAAATAGTGTAGATCCAGATGAGATGGTCCATAACGAGCTTTCTCTGCAGGATCTAGTTTGCCGTGCTATGGTTCGTTTATGCCAGGGGAGATAATCCGAACTAGCTTAAAGCTGCCATTAATATTGTAAGTGTTTTATGCAAAAGCGGAAACCAGTCAACTCTTTATCGAGTCGTCTATGCGAAGGGAGCTAATCCAAACCAGTTCATAACGTATAGCTAACACAGCCCGGAAACCAGTAATTTATTTATAGCTCATAATGGAAATCCAAATTAACAACAAAAGACGTTTGAAATTTATCATTATTAACATTTTTTGATGATATAATTCCAAGAGAACCATCGATTCTCCTAAAATAAACAGTAACAATGCAAACTGAAGTGCGCATAAAGTATTTAAATTGCCATATACATGTGCCTTCCAAGCACATTTTGGCGAACAGTCGTCATACCTATGACGTCACAATTTGGTTGTCTCGAACTACTGATAACTCGAACATTTTTATCAGGTCCCGTGAAGTTCGAGATAACGAGAGTCGATTGAATTATAACAGGACCGTCTTATATCCAAATAGTCTTGAATGTGACCCGTCTTATATCTGAATTGTCAGTTAAAATAAAAATCTTCGGCTATAAGACGGAACAGCTATAAAACAAAAAAGGTAGGTCAGTCACTCGTCGAAAGAATCTGTTTGGTGGGGTAGTTTTTCTTAAAAAGGAGAATTACATGCTGCTCTCAAGTCTTTTAACAGTTTTCTCACCTAATAGATAGTTTGTACATGTGTACGATCTCGTCTGAATTACTTGTGGCGTGGGCTGATCGATGCTGAATAAACTGATCGTCGAAGGTTCAGCGACGCTATGCCCGGTTATTTTTTCATAAAATGCATATGCGCCTGGACTGTTTGGCATTTTTTATGTGTGAAATGATTGTTTGACCTGTCTGACCGAAAAAAAAGTTGACAACAAACTAATGGAAATGGAGGGCAAATAAACAATGGCTCCGATGGTGTAGCTAGGGCGGTTCTGAATATATCGGTGTGCTCTGATAGCTGAGAGCTAATTTTTACAGAACTATTATTATAAAAGACAGCCTCTGTCCAGTTGCGAGTATTGAAGCCTTGCAGCAATGTTTGTCTCTTCTGATCTTTGGACATCTATTCTGTGCTGTAACTGTTGATTTTAGCTCTAAAATGTTTTGACGGGGACGTACAACCTTATCAAAACAAGCACAGACACTGATTATGTCCTCTAGTAGTGGATTTACGTGGATTTTTCTGTTTCAAGATATGCGATGAAATCGATCACGTCACAGGTGCAATTTTTGTAGTTTCGTTTTAGAGGTAGAGATGACTATGTGTGATACAGGATAGACATACATATATGTTTTAAATCTCTGAACAAGCGATCTGGACGTAGACACTTTTTTCCATAAACACTCAGAATGAAATCTAAGGTGATAACCAAGCACCATTAATAATTACAAGAATGGCGTTTGGAAGAAGTTTTAAAGTATTATATCGACCAATTCATATTTCAAGATTTTTTGTCTCACAAATTTATTTTTGTTTTAGCTTTCTAAGGAATCGTTCTTGCTAGAAGTATGCCATTTGGGTTATTCATCTTGCAAATTTCCATCTATTGATACATTCAAAATATGAATTTGACCTATTTTTTTTCCTTTTTTTGATTTAAAGAGTGATTAACCTACCATTTTCAAACTTCTAGTTGTACATTCTGTCCATTCCTCGGTTTAAACCTTTTTCAAATGTGCCTGCACAGCCATCAAATCCACTGTACGACCATTTAGTAGGTCTAGTTGGCTGATTCTTGGTCTACACTGCTATATAGTTTCATACTAACTGTGTGCAAACAGCGCAAGCAATCCCGCATGAGCCTTTGCAGATCGAATACGAGGGTCATCCAAAACGTAATGCAACCTATGGTGTAACCCTCTGTATATGCAACTTCTAAGGTTAAAACTTTGACTTTCTAAAAGTTAGATCCTAAACGCAAGAATGAGTGATTGTCAAAGCACATCTGGCCAAACACCTCCTGTTGCCTAGCGACAAAACAACTGTAGTAAATGTCTCGTGGTCACGATTTGCTACATTTATGATCATTTATGTATCAACAAATTAAATATAAAGTCTTATTTCTTTCTAATGCTTTTTTTAACATTGCTGTTATTTTATCTGTCTCTATCCCCCATCATACATAGTTACCCCTACCGCTAAAACGAGACCACAAAAATTGCACCTGTGACAAGTAATTCAGACGAGATCGTACACATTTACAAACTATCTATTAGGTGAGAAAACTGTTAAAAGACTTGAGAGCAGCATGTCATTCTCCTTTTTGAGAAAAACTACCCCACAAAAACAGATTCTTTTGACGGGTGACTGACTTATCTCTTTTGTTTACTTTCTTTCAGCCACTATATTCAGAGCCGCACGTGCTCCGGAAGTCGCACCGTCATATATCCTAATTCGCTAATATCCAAAATTTCTTATAGGCAAAAGAATATTATTTAAAAAAAAAAAAAAATAAAAAAACGTCTTATAGCTGAAAACGTGTCGGGTATAAGATATAAGACGATTCGGATATGGCAGTTTGGCCATAAGATAACTCGAATACAAGACAGTTTTGGATATAAGCCTGTTCGGATATGTTTTTAGTTATAAGACGTTTTCATATGACGGTTTCCGCTATAAGACATTTGGGGTATAAGCAAATAAAGATCTTTCTGCAATAAGATGGATCTGATGTAAGATGGCTTCGTATATAAGACTGTTCGAATATATGAGTGTTATGAGTGTTATACGACGGTTCATATACAACAAAATCCAGATATAATGTGGTTCTAATATGACGGTTTCGGCTATGACGGTTTGGATATAAGGCGATTTAAATGTTAGACGGTTCGGATATAAGACGGTTGGGATATAGACGATTCGTATATAAGACGATTTAAATATAAGTATTTGCGGTCATGGTACCAAAGCCATAATCCAAACTTATAAATTCATAAACGAATGACGAATCAGAATGTTCAGACCAACAGACATGGACCCCAGAACAAAGGGTGTAATCAGGCGTCTACACAGTTGTATAGTTTCATACTGACTGTGTGCAAACAGCGCAAGCAATCCCGCATGAGCCTTTGCTGATCGAATACGAGGGTCATCCAAAACGTAATGCAACCTATGGTGTAACCCTCTGTATATGCAACTTCTAAGGTTAAAACTCTTACTTTAAGGCACCAATAAGACGATATATAAGACGGTTAATATGAGACGATTCAAGAACAAGATGGTTGAGTGACAATTCGGGTATCAGACGATTCGGTTATAAGACGGTTCGGATATGATTGTTTTGATATAAGACGGTTTTAGGTATATGCTGAACTTTTTTTAGACGGCTTTAGTTATAAGACGGTTCGGATTTAATTCAATTCTGATATAAGATCATTCTGACATAAGACGAATCGGATATAAAATGATTCAATTTTAGATGGTCCGGATATACGATGGTGGCGATAAAAGACAATTCTGATATAAGACGATTCAGTCATGACGGTTTTGGATATAAGATGCTTCCTTTTATGAAATGGTTTGGATATAAGATGGTTTCGGTGATGATGGTTTGGATATAAGACAATTCTATTGTAACGTGGTCCTGGTATAAGATGGTTTTGGCTATAAGTCAAGTTTGATATAAGACAGTTTGTAAGGAGATAAGACGGTTTCAGCTGTTAGACGTTTTTCTATAAATATTTTCGGCTAGAAGACTTTTTAGTTATAAGAAGATTCGGATATAAGATGGTGCTGTTGTAAGACGGTTTTGGAAAGAATAAACGTCAAAAAGATTCAAAAAGACGTCAAAAAGACGTTTCAAGCTAAAGACGGTTTCAATGTTAGATGGTTTCGGTTATAAGACTATTCGGATACAACATAGTACGAATAATACACAGTTTGGATAAAAGACGCATTCTGATGTAAGACAATTTGGATAAAAGATGGTTCAGATATAAGACTATAACAGTATAAAACGGTTCAGCTATAAGATGGTTCAGCTATAAGATGGTTATTTAGATAGCAAACGGTTTCTGATATAAACCTGTTCGGATACAAGACGGTTTTGGCTATAAGACGTTTCTATAATATGCTTTAGGCTATCAGGCTGTTTAGATAAAAGATGAGTCGGACATGACGGTTCTGTTATAAGGCTATAACACATACATACACACACAGACGAACATAAACACACACACACACACAAACGCACACACACTTAAAGACAGGTTCGGATATGAAACGGTTTTAGCTATTAGAATATTCGGATACAAAACCATATAACTGAAGATACCCAAGAAATGCCACAACAACAAGCCCTCCAGAAGCACCAAAAAAGCAGAGACGAGGAAACAAAAAAGACAACATATACGTCACGTATAAAAGAACAGACGATCAGAGAAGTACAGCAACGGGAGTACCGCCTTGGAACGGTTAGTAGGAAAACTACTAGGAGGTGCTAAAACCATTTTTATTTGCGCGAAACCACACCCTTAATTCTGATGCAGCTCCAAATTACAAATATATATTAGGTCCGAATAGGGGTTCTCTACTACAACTGTGAAACATCACAGTAAAGACATATAATGAAATCCACTGTGAAGAAACAAAGGAAGATGGCGATCTGAAGCATGATCACAAAACGATTCGGACATTAGACCGTTCTGTGGAAAACGGTTCTGGTACAAGACGGTTTCAAATGTGACTGTTTGAATATATATCGCTTCGTATATAACGATTCAGATATAAGACCTTTCAAATGTAAGACGATTCGGATATAAGACAGTTGAGCTTTAAGATGTATCGGATATAAAAATGTAAGAGAAATACCAATGAAAAGACGCAGTCACGAAACACACCTTCTGAGGCACCAAAGAAGAAGAGATAAGGAACAAATAAGGACACCACAATAAGAAAAATAAAGGATTAGGATAAACATGGTTTATAATGTACACAAGCTGGTTTGGCTATTAGATGATTCGAATTTGAGACGATTCGGATATTCTTTCAATTATAAAACCGTCTGGATAATAGACAATATAAATATAACACGGATCTGATAGTTTCGGCTATAAGACCATTCTGATATCAGATGATTGGGAAATAAGACGATTCAAATATGTCAATTCAGATATAACAATGCTCTGATATAAGACGTGGTGGATATAACCGAATATAAAATCTTTCAGAAATAAGACGAATCAAGCTAGAAGACGGTATGGGTAAAGGACGACTTCGTTATAAGACGGTTCTGATATCAAAACATTCAGATATTACATAGTTCTGGCATAAAACGATGTTGACCATAGACTATTCAGATATCCAAAGGTTCAAATATAAGACATCTAGGATATAGGACAGTTCGGCTATAAGACCATTCGGATCGGAGATGATTGAAATATAAGACGGCTGGGATATCAACCTTTTCGGATATAAGTCCATTCAGATATGACTATTCGGATATAATACAGTTCGGTTATTAGATTATACTGTTATATTAGACGATTCGGATATTAAACGGTTCGGTTATAAGACAATTTGGTAATAAGACGGTTCGGTTTAGTGATAAGACTGTTTCGGATATAAGATTGCATCGAAATTAGTTTCAGCTATACAATGGGTCATATATAAGACGGTTTCGGCTATAAGACGGTTCGGATATATGATATTTCGGATATAACATGATCGTGATATAAGATGGATTTGGCGCTGAGAGTATTTTGATATAATGCTGTTCTGATATAAGATGGTTTCGGCTATAAAACAGTTCCGACTTATGACGATTTGAATATAAGACTGTTCTGATAAAGACAGTTTCAATTTTAAGATGGTTCAAATATAACTGTTCGAAAACAAGACGGTTCACTGATTAGGCAATTCAGATATAGCACAGTTGGAATATAAGCCGGTTAGGATACAATGCAAATCAGATATAAGCCGATTCGTATATAAGATGGTTCAGATATGACTTTTGAGATATAAGAAGGTTTCAGTTATAAGACGGTTTGAATATAAGAAAATTCAGATATAACATGATTCTGATATGAGACGGTTTCGACTATAGATTATTCGGATACAAGACGGTTCAGATAAAACACTATTCGAATAAAATATGTTCCAATTATAAGATAATTCAGATATAAGACGATTGGGATATAAAACTGTTCAGGTATGACTATTCGGGCTATATAAGACGTTTTAAAAGACAGTTCGGTTATAAGAGGATTCGGTTATATAAGTGGATTTGGATATAAAACGGTTTGGATACCAGACTTTTTCGGATATGACGGGTAGGATATTAGACAATTTCTGTTGTACAATGTTTCTGATATAAGACGGTTTCGACTGTTGACAGTTCAGATGTAAGATGATTTGGATAAAATACGGCCATGATATAAGATGCTTTAGGTTCAGAGACTATTCGGATATAACGCTGTTTTAATACAGGACGGTTTCGGCAATGACATTTAGGACATATGCATATAAGACAGTTCTAATATACGACGGTTTCAATTAAAAGATGGTTCAAATAAGACTGTTTGAATATAAGACGCTTTGATGTAAGACGGTTTGTATATAAGACGTTTTCAGATATAAGAATATTTGTATATAAGAGAGTTGCGGATATAAGAAAGTTGGAATATAGGGTGGTTCGGATATAACACAGTTTCGGTTATGGCATACACACACACACACACACACACACACACACACACACACACAGAGAGAGAGAGAGAGAGAGAGAGAGAGGATTTGGATATACGACGGTTCGGATATCAGTCAAATCGGATAGAATATGGTATCTGATATAAGCTTTCCTTCATTTGACGTTTATGATGTTATGGTTTCCTCTATAAGATGGTTTGGATATCATACGGTAAGGATATAAGATGGTTCGGATATAAATTGATTAGGATATACAAAAATATAAGTGAAGATACCCAGGGACTGCCACAGCCACGAAGCTTAACCCTCCCGAGGCACCAAAAGAAAATGGGGAACAGAACAAACGCCACATGTGAAAGCACACACACAAAAGGAAGAACTACAACAGAGGAACCGCTTGGAATGGCCAGCATGAAACGCCTGAGGGCTTAAACATTTTTATCAGCTTACTCAGTCCTTTGCTATTCGGATATAGATAAAGTGTGCTTTTCTTGCATTGAGGACCAAATATATCGTAAATGAAAGGTATATGATATAGTTTATTTCCATATATGACAGGATACATAAACAGCATAGATGCAAAATGAATGAGAAAGTTCTGGACAAGACTTCTCAAAGACAGCGCATTATAATATGTGCATTTTCATTGCCATGTTTTAAACTGGCAGCCATACAAAGGAAAAACAGTTTTTAGTTTGCAGTCAATAGAAAATGTAATATTTGTTCTCTTACTACCTGTATGTGGATACAATTACATGGGCCACATCAAGCGAAAAACTACATTCTAACATGCGCAAAATGCGCAGATTCAGGGCCCAGTTATTCAAAGCGTCGTTAGTTTAACGAGCTCGTTAAGGGTCATTTCGTTAACTGTTTTAGCAGATTCAATATACAATTTTCTGAAATTTTTTGCTGAAAAAATGTGAGTAGCTTTTGCACTGCAATCACTTGATGCAAACTTTAACGAATCGTTAACTAACGATGTCGTTAGCTTTGAACACCTGGGCCCAGATCTCCAGCATATGCGCAAAGTATCATCCGGGCCTTTGCTCTCCGGTAGTTAACAAATGATTTTGTTAGTGGACGACAAAGGCCCTGATCAGACTGTGCGGATGTGCAGGCTGATCTGGGCGTTCGCTGTCTGCATATGCCTGAAGACACGTTTTGGCTTTGCGCGGCCCACATAATGCCCGCTTTGTTAACCGTCTGGGATTTCTGTAGAACATTACTCCTGGACAACATAAAATTACTGGTCCTTCAGCTTTTTTAACAGCTCTTCTCTCTTTTTTGAGTTTCCATCCCTGACAATTTTATCTTTGATGTCAGCTGGGCAATACGACATGAAGCCAATAAACTTAT
The DNA here is from genome assembly GCA_964016985.1 of Anodontia alba. Lineage (NCBI taxonomy): Eukaryota > Metazoa > Mollusca > Bivalvia > Lucinida > Lucinidae > Anodontia > Anodontia alba. The sequence goes on from OZ024828.1 coordinate 8,989,371, forward strand.
ATTCTCCAACGTTTATCAGTATGTACTCCCCGTTTATTTTCACAGGTGCCACAGCATTTACTGTAGTTTTCCTCGGATCAGTGATTACCTTATCTTTATACTTGTTTGTTGCTTTTAAACCGTCCATCTTGTGAGACCAGTTTCCATCACTGTCACGCCTCATCCAATGATAATCGTAATCAGTCACGTCATTCGGATTTTTATAAAAGAAAAGAGCAACTAGACAATCACCATTCGTATCAGGAAATTTGTCATCACCTGGGTTAGGCAAGAGACCTCGAAGACCATCCTCCTTGGCGGCCTGTACAACGGCTTCTGGTGTATTAAGTGCCGGTTTCGTTTTGTGTCCGGGCTGGGCATACGCATTATTTTGTTGATCTGTTGCATAATTATAGCAATTATTTTTGTAGACTTTATCATCGTCTTTTGTATTCCATTTTTTAGCGTCGTATTTTGGAGGGTCGCATGGTTCCTTAGTGCTTGTAGGTGGTTCAGTTGATATTGGAGTGCTTGTGGGTGGTTCAGTTGTTATCGGAGTGCTTGTAGGTGGTTCAGTTGCAGTTGATGTCGGAGCGCTTGTAGGTGGTTCAGTTGATAACGGAGTGCTTGTAGGTGGTTCAGTTAATGTCGTATTGCTTGTAGGTGGTTCGGTTGATATCAAAGTGCTTGTAGGTGGTTCAGTTGATGTCGTATTGCTTGTAGGTGGTTCAGTTGATATCGAAGTTGAGGGGGGCGTTGTCGATAACTCTGATGTTGACTCAGCTTCCGGTTCCGGTGTTACAGATTCCTCCGAAGGTATACAAAATTCGTCACCTTCATCCTGAAAGATTCAAAGAACACAATATGGATCTCACCATTAATTGTATGAATGACTGGATGTTTACCCGAAGGATGACACTAGGTCCAAATATCATTGGTCGCAATGGTCCTACAAGTGGTTTCCATTGGCTTCAGATTGTCATTTGTTTTCCGTGATTGTGATCTTTCCTTGGTACTTACATACATACTTTTTTAATTGTAATTGTAGCCTTGTCTGGGCCTCTTCGTGCCTGTTTTTCGCCAAGTAATACAAAGCCAGTATATAATCAACAGTGCCTTGTAAACTACCGTAATAACTGTGAATATTAGGATTCATCTTACCCTTCCGTTATCCCTCTATTTTTTTTAATCGTTTTGATTTGATTACATGTGCACCAGCAATACTGACTGACAAACTCATGTGGCCTATGAGTTGGGTCTACACTGTTTACACAGGAATTACTCTCTGTATGTTTTGGGTGCATGCGGCATACCGAATCAGTTGGCCTTCAAGTATAGATTTACAAGATAGCGGTCATCTTGAATTTCAAGTCAGACTTATTTTAGCTACCTTTGGTCTACAAGTCACCTCGATACTTCCAATGAAGTTTCGAGTTAATTTGCCTTTTGGTTCGGGATAAAAAAAAGTTCAAAATAGATTTTCAACACAGCTGCTAGGGCGACCATCTTGGATTTCCGATCAGAATGATTTTAACTGTTTTTGCTCTATCAAGTCACCCTGATACTTCCTATCAAGTGTCGAGTTGATTGACCTTTCCGTTCAGAAGAAGTTCAAAATAGATTTTCAAGCTGGCGACTGTGGCGACCATATTGGATTTCCGATCAGTAGACATTTAGCTATTTTGGTCTACAAGTCTCCCAGATACTTCCGACCATGTTTTGAATAAATTGGCCTTTCGGTTCAGAAGAAGAAGTGCACGATTGATTGCTAAGATATCGGCCATGGAAGCCATCTTGGATTTCCGGTCGGCTCGATTTTAGCGAGTTTTAATCTACAAGTCACCCCGATGCTTCCTGCCAAGTTTCAAGTCAGTTGGCCTTTCGTTTCAGGAGAAGAAACTAAAAATAGATTTTCAATTTGGCGACCATTTTGGATTTTCCATCGTTACAATATTAACTTTTTTTTATCTACAACTCACCCCGATGCTTCCTACCTAGTTTCAAGTCAGTTGGCCTTTCGGTTCAGGAGAAGAAGCGAAAAGTAGATTTTCAAGATGGCCACCACGTCAGCCATCTTGGATTTCCGATCGAAACGATTTTAGCTATTTTTCATCTGCAAGTCACCCCAATGCTACCTTCCAGTTTTCAACTCAATTGGCCTTTCGGTTCAGAAGGAGAAGCGAAAATAGATTTTCAAGATGGCCAGACGGCGGCCATTCTTTGATTTCCAATCGGAACGAGAATAACTAGTTTTGATCTTCACGTCACCCCGATGCTTCCTACCAAGTTTCGAGTCAATTGGCCGAGGGGTGTAGAAGGAGTAGGCTTTTAAAGCAAAATGTTGACGCCACAGGACGGACGACGCACGAAGGACGAAGGACATTGACCGATCACAATAGCTAACCATTAGCACTTCGCGCTCAGGTGAGCTAATAAGTGAAATATGTCATAGGCACAATAATCATTTCTAAATTTATATTCTTTTGTTATGGTCTTTTGAAACTCGGTTTTGCTAAAAAGTGAGTAAATTGATGTCTAGAAAATCTAGCTACAGCAGCAAATAATAGATTTATATATATAATAATCTACACAATATTTTCTATCTGTGCCGCAACATCAGAAGTCATACCGTCGGACAGGTGCGCCCAGTGAAGATTCAGATCAGCCTCAGCATTTGCGCAGTCTGATCAGAAGCATGACTGGGTACAGTTTGTGTATCCAAGGGTGTCAAACTTCTTCATGCAGATAATGAAGACTCTGATCATACTGCGCGGATATTCAGGCTGATTTGAGTCTTTGTTGGTGCACATGTTAGAATGTACGTTTCCCCATGCTGCGGCTCCCTATTTTTATATACCTATAATTTATGATACCGCTTCCAAACAGTGAAGTTTCTCACTGATCACTGAAAAGCCAGATCCATTACGAAAACACGCCTATTCAAATACAGTCTAACCTCGTTATCTCGAACTCGCTTATTTCGAATCACCGCTTATCTCGAAGTGAAAATCTGGTCCCTGTTTTAACATGAAACTATGACAACAGGTCACAATAATGTGGAAAAGAGGAGAAATTGCTCCTAAGGAGCAATTTCTCCTCTTTTCCACATTATTTTATATATACGAGTATATATATATATGTATATATATTTCTAACTTCAGGAGTCAAATTACAAATTTCATTTGTTAAATGTGGTTGTTCAATTTACTGTTTTCCTTACTCTCTCAACTCTGATATGTCGAGGTACGGATATCTCGAAGTATTTCAGTGAGTCCCTTGAAATTCGAGATAACGAGAGTCGACTGTATATAGAAAATTTCACCTCCAAAAACTGAAAATTTTAAGATAAAAACTCTGATATTTTTCTGATATTTTTCATATTTCTGCTCAAAACATAGATTGTGGGTACTCGTTAGAACCGCCTCGGCGAGACAGTTCTAACGAGTACCCACGATCTATGTTTTTGAGCAGAAATAAGAAAAAATAATGTATACTTCTGTTAACCCCGGTTTTACTACATAAAAGTGGGGTTTAAGGGGGTCAAAATTATATAGGCATGTTTTTGTGATGATTTGAGAACCTCAACTTTTCCATATCCATATCACGCCCTCATAAAAGAGGTTTGTTAATCATAACATCGAAATGACATGCTTGTAACGTTCGGACCACATCTTTAACCCTTACCACTCTCTGGGCTAATTCAGCAGACGACACTGGGATAAATCCGACGACAAGCTGATGATATTTTCTGATTTTTCCCAGAAAACAGAATTTGACATTTCTTGCAAATTGTCTCTTTTGGGGACAATTTGCATGACATTTCAAATCCTGTTTCCTGATAAAAATTAGAAAAACATATTTCAAAATGTCGTCTGCTGAGTCCTAAAAGTCCAGTTTTGTACTATGTGTCCTTTTGATCCCTGTATGCATACTTACCAAATCGCACAGAAATCTTCGAACAATTTCAACAATCCATGATTCTTCGGCACTTAATCCTGTATGAAAGAGGATTTTTTCCAGCTCTATATTTGATGTCGCACCGACCTCCCAGTCCTTGATAGTACCTTCGCTTGATAACTCCTCCACCCTGAAACCTCGGTAACCGAAATCCTGAGGCAACGGCGAAGATGCATTCTGTTCGAGTAGAGAGTAGATTGATCCATAGTGTTGACTTGTTGGAAGCACAGGCCAGCTTGGATTAGGTCCTCCAGAGAAGACACTGAGAGTAACCCATAAGGGTCCTGAAAATTGTTATTTTTAGCAATAGCAGTAGTAGTAATAGTAATAGTAGAAGTAGTAGTAATAGTAGTAGTATCGGTATGACAGCTTAATCTTTAGTTTAAACGTATTTATTCGTACATAATTGTACAAATAAAGCAATGATCATAGTACAAACAATTGGGATCAGAACGGAAGCTTTAAGCTTATTTAGTTCTTCTCGTATAAAGATTTAGCTTAATCTTTAAAGCGCAAATCACAACTACAGCAGACGACACTATGAAATATTTGCGTGAGACCTTCTGAAGTAAAAATATAAAACATTTAAGAAACATACATGTATTTATCTTATGTTTCACAGAAATATTCGTATTTTTCACAGAAATGTTATCATATGACGTCGCTATTATTCAGTTGACAATATCATGTCATAAAACATGTTATGATCACACGTTACATAACACTAGGCCACTCGTGCCTAACGTCATCACGCCGTCTTTGAGAACGTTACGTTTTCTGCTGAAATACAGTTCAACTTGTACGGTAATACAATACAGTTTAAAAGTTATTTGATAAACAGAATCTTATATTATTGGTCATTTCATATGAAATTTGTGAAACTTACTGAAGGCTCGTTTCATAAATTTCATATGAAATGACTACTCATACATGTAAGATCCTATATATATGATACACCGAAGGGATATACAGGTAGATTTTACTACTAACGTTCTAAAGTGGTGGTTCTGGTGTTCTTCGTTCTTTGTGGGACCTTGTGGCTGTTCGCTGCGTATTTTGTTCTGATCGTTGCCTTATTATTGTGTTTTGTGTTTCCTGTTAGGCATTGTGATCGCTCCGTTATGGGAAGGAGAAGCAAGTTGTTTTGATTTTTATTGGACTGCGCTGTGTGTATGTTGTGCGTCGTTATTTGTTTGCGCTTCTTGGTGCCATTGGTAGAATACCCAGCAGGCACAGAACGTTGAAACAATGTTGATTCAACGTCAAGACGTTGAATCAACGTTGTTTCAACGTTCTGTGCAAGATGGGATATGTTCTCTGACTGCTGCTCTTCCCGAACACCATGCTTACTATTTTGTTCAGATTCTAGGACAGGTATAATATGGTGTCAGGTGTCTGAATACTTAGGGGAAACATAGCGAGCAAACTAGTTTCTTCTACAATGATCACCCAGCAGGCACACAACGTCGAAAAAAAAAAAACAACAAAAAACAAACAAACGTCAATTCAACGTTGTGTGCCCGCTGGGCGCCCTTTAAAAGGGAAATCAAACTTCCGGGTGAGTCAGACCTCCACTGAATTTAAATCAAACTGCCAGGTGAGTCTGATCTTCATTGAATTTAAATCAAACGGCCAGATTAGTCTGACCAGCATTGACTTTAAATCAAACTGCCAAGCGAGTCTGACCTCCATTGAATTTAAATCAAACTGCCAAGTGAGTCTGGCCTCCACTGAATTTTAATCAAACTTTAAGGTCGGTCTGACCTACATTTAATTTAAACCAAACTTCCAGGTGAGTCTGACCTCCATTGAATGGTCAACTTAAATACAATTTACATACCTTTTGTAGGCAGGCATCGCCTTGGCTTTAACTTTTTACAAGCTTTCACTGCATTGCCTGTGGTCGAAAAAAGACATAAAATAAGCATATTAGTTAATGAGAAATATCTTTGGTCAAAACAAAAGTAATCCTGCAAGCGAAAATATTTGGATTTGTTTTTCCTCAGCTTTGAAATTCTGTAGTCATTTGTCCAAAATCAAAGTTTTGTTGCATAATGTTTGTGTTATAAAAATTATTACTTGAATGACATTGGTCTAATCTTAATGAAGGCAAGGCTGTCAGTTAATTATGTTAGGCAAATGATTTCGATTAGGCATGAACTATCCCTGGAAACGCTTTCAGTGCTTTCCACATCGCATTAAGGGTAAAGAATACAATTTCATTGGAGGTAACGCTGACATTTTTACCTCCATTCTGCAACGGGGTCTACTCTTAAAGAAAACATTTTATCGTCTCAGAGCAAAGTCTTTCCTTTAAGAATGGACCCCTGTTTAGAAGGGACTTGATATGCATGAACGCAAGCAGGGAGTCACACAATTGTCTCCCTTTGCGGAAATGGCATAAAATCTACCAAGTGTATCAAGTCCCCTTAAATGGTCGAAAATTACGTTCATTACGCAACCACACATAGAAATATCGGAAGACATTAAATAAAGAAAAGAACTAATTGCGCTAAATAAAACATATGCAGGTTTGACAAGAGTTATTGCAAAGACTTAAGTTGTAAGTCTACGATGACATCATCCGTAAATGGTAGACGGTTTAATATCAGTAATATGGTTGTCTTAGCTTGATATTCCGTAGACATTTATGTTTTGACTTGAAATAATAAATAGTGTGGAATACAATATGTTGGACAAACCGGTCGAGCCATGAAAACAAGAGTTCGTGAAACTTTCTACAAAATAAAACAAATAAAAAAATCTAATAATTTTCTGAACCGACATTTTAAACATACCGCTCACTCTTCAAACGACCTTTTGATTCAAACCAGTAGAAAAATCGTTTACGATACAAATGTATCTTCTAGAAAAATCATTAAAAGGCATGAAACTGAATTAAAAATGGATAAAGGCTTTACAAACTGTGTTTCCACTGGGTTTAAATGATAGTATGACGCTTTCTGAACTTTAAGACATTCTTAAACAATCAGGACGACAGTCAGTGTTGTTAACATCTCTCTTCTTTACGTTAATTAGACATGGAATTTGATAAATTCATTATCAGTGGTCACGCATTTTATGAGGCTGTTCTTCTCATTCGAGGCTATAAGCATGCTCTTCGGCCCTACATTGACTCAGAAATTAACCACACAAGACATTTCATAAAACTCCTTATATTAACAGAGGGATCGAGTTTATTGATTTACTTAGTTTATCTGTTGGTTCTTCTATTTCTGCTTACTTCTTAAATACTGAATCACCCATAATTTGTTACAAGTAAAACAAATCTATTCGAAATAGACTACTGAATTTCAACAATTTTTTTTCTGATCTTGATATTGGATTCCTGAGAACTCTGTTTCCTTGCAACTGGTCACATAATAACTGGGAATTTGAAAATTATTTCTGATAGTAGAATTCGATCTAGTATCTCTTAAAGACTTAGATTTAAATTTCCTTCCCATATTAACTCCAATAAATGTCGCTTAGAAATTGCAGAAGCTTTACAGGAATTCTACAATTGTTGGGGCAAACTAGAGTATGCTGAGTCTAAATGAGGCTTTAAATGAGTAGAATTTAAGTATTTTCAAAATAATCGATTTAAATATTTCATTTTACTCTAATAATCTAAAAAAAGGTAAGAGAAAAGTCCAGGGAGTGCCACAATCACAAACCGCAGCCCTTCCCAGACCCCAAGAGGAAGAGGAAACCGACAAATCTAAACAAGCACAAACCGAACAAACGTACGAAAAGCACTAATATTAGCTCTCTCTTCCCCAAGCGAGGTAATCGCAATACTAAAAGGACTGAAAAACACAAGAACAAAATGACACACGGAAAGACATGCAACAAATCGCCTCGTAGAATAAACCACAAAGCAACAAAGGGTAAGACTAACACCGGGACCACCGCCTTAGAACGGTCGGTAGAGCAAACCACCGGGGGGTTTAAAGTACTTTTACAGCTAGCTAACTTCACCCTGGGGCCCGATGCTACTCTTAATACAGAAATACATAAAAATTCGGTTCGCTCCCATCTCAGTCAATGCATCAAAGCGAAAACATAAAAATCAAATTAATCACTATAATAAACAAAGACGAGTACTCATGGCTAATTCTACTGTATGCCAGAGTAAATGAAAACCAATAGTTGAACCACGGCGGGCCAAGCCAAAGACATATCGTCAAGCCCCAACCCATTGGTTAAAGTTTTACGAAGAGGCCGTCATTGAATCTGAGGCCCGAACCGCCGTCGTACAATTAAAGAGTGAAGCATAGCCATCAACAATGATTGGGTTGACAACTAGGCATGCAGTCTGCCGCATAATATCCAGGCTATAGCCAATTCTTTTATAACGGTTAATAAGTTTTCTGAATCGCTCCGAAAAGTTAGATTTACCTACAATTTTTCTAAATCTGTACACTAAGTCACCGTAAAATTCAGGTTCCAATATACCTTGTTGCAGAAGTGTTTTCAGACTGACGCTATATTTTTCTAACAAGGCACTGTGTCTGCGATAAAATTTCGAAAACGTCTTTTAAAATAACGATAGCACTGCCTAAGAAGTTTGGCAGTAAGGGCTTTATTACGGTAGTTAAAGTCATTAAGATTTGAAGAAGCTCTGGCGAATCTTATAAGTTGAGATATGTATACCCCATATGAGGTACGCCGCGGGACATCGCCATCCAGAAAAGGGAAATTGACTATATCAAAATCAAAATCGTCCCGTTTATCATAAATTTTGGTGGAAACTGTACCGTTAGATATACATAGATTCAAATCCAAAAACGGTGCCTCGGCATCGGAAGAATTTGCTCTATTTAATTGGAGTTCTGTAGGGTATATCCGGTCCACCATTTGGTCAAAGTAAATATTGTCAATATTTAATAAATCGTCAAGGTATCTTGAAGTTGAATTGAAAACCTCTATAATGTCAGCCTGATTTTCACGTGAGAGAGACTTCATGAAATCTCTCTCATAACAAAAAAGAAACAAATCTGCAACAAGAGGAGCACAATTAGTTCCCATCGGAATACCAATAGTTTGTCTATAAAGTTTAGTACCAAATCTAATAAAAATATTATCCAAAAGATAAAAAAGGGCATCACAGACGTTTTGACACAACCATAAATTGTGATTATTATATACATCAGAAGTGAACCTTTTACCACGCAAACCTAAATTTTCTTTCGACGTCTGAAGCATGGTATCCAAGACTTCAAGAGGAAGTATGTTTTTGTCTTAGCTGATAAGGCTGCAAACAATGTTGTCACAGTGACGTTTGCACAATACCAATACTTTAAAAAGGAACTTGGTAGTACTAAAACATACTCGTAGACTTCCAAAGATGATAAATCCATTATTGACAATCATAATATTCAGTCTGTCAGGTTTGCGGCTGATATTAAAAAGAACCAGAGCCGGCTTCCTATGCTGTATTGATTACCGAAGCTCCATAAAAGACCATATAAAGCAGGCTTTATCGCAAATTCTAGTTCATGTCCTACGACTGAACTCTCAAAATCATTAACTTCTTGTCTTACTGCTTTTAAAAAAACATGTGGTTAAATACTGTGAGACAGTACATGAAAGATCCACAAAAAATCATTTTTAGTCTGTAAAATAAATCCGGTGTTGTTTTAAATAAACTTAAATCTAGATGTTCTCGTGCATCTAGTTCGCCTACATAAGATTTCCATAAGTTGATGAAAGATAATCTTCTTGATTTAATTGGAAGAACCTTCTTACAAGAAAATTCTCTTTACCTTGCTTGTAATCGGACACATGTTTTTTTCACTTCTGAGGATCATACATATCCCAGTAAGCATTGTTTATAAATCTAGAGCGGGCCGTTATCGGCCCATCAGAGTAGCTTATAAAGAATTCTAGTTGGGATTATACTTCGTATTCTTGTCAAAAAGTTTGTGAGGCGTTTTTGTTTCTTCTTGATAATAGCTTTATCCGGCTTGATATTAATTTATACCAACAAATTGTCGGTATACCTATGGGTACAAATTGTGCCCCCAACCCTTATTGCAGATCTGTCCCTGTTTTGTTACGAAAGAGACTTTATGCTGTCCCTTTCTCACGAAAATCAGGCAAATATTACCGAAGCATTCAAGTCAATGTCTCAATATTTGGATGACTTCCTTTATACAGAAAATGAATATTTTGAATAAACGTTTAATTCAGTTTATCCAAAAGAATTACAGATAAAAAATAATACCTCTGACTTCGAAGCACTGTTTCTAGATTTAAATTTATCAATATCTAATGAAATAATCTCTACTAAAATTTATAACAAATGGGACGACTTGATTTCGATAATATACATTGTCTAGTTTTGGATGGCGATGTGTCTCGCGTTACATCCTATGATGTACATACTATATTTCTCAGTTAATTCGTTTTGCTCTAGCATCAAGTAAATTAGTTACTTTAATAATCGAAATAAAATTAACTGCTAAACTTCTTAAGCCAGGCATATATATACCTACGCAAAATGTTTTTTTTTATTTTTTATTTTTTTTTTTTTTTTTTATTTAAGTTTTATCGCCGTCTCTTCTGGATTAATGTCCAGATATAACGTTGGTTTGAAAACACTTCTGCAAGAAGGTCTGTCCGAAACAAAGTTTTATGGAGAAACTGATTTTACCATACAAAAAAAGATTGTCACTCGCTACAAAAAGATAGGTTATAAACATTGATATTCTGACGCAAAACACATGCATTGTTTTTAACTCAATATGGTTGATAACTTTACTTCCTTCTTTAATTGCACAACGATGGGTCGGTCCTCAGACTAAATGACGGCTCCCTCCTCAATATGTTTCAAATGGTTGGCGCCCTGTGTTGTTTTCTTGTGTCCTGGCTTCAGATCGCCATTGAGCCGTTTGTTTTGTTTCATCACAAGCGTTTTTGATTATATGTGTCTCACTGTGATGTTTCACAGATGAGGCAAAGAACCTTATCCAGACCGAACATATATTTGTAATTTGGAGTTGCATCAGAATTAAGGGCGAGGTTTCGCGCCAGTAAAAACCCAGTAGTTATCTTACTGACCATTCCAAGGCGGTTCCTTTGTTGCAGTTCTTCTTTATACGTCTGTGGTTTCATAAGTAACGTTTGTGTTGTCCATATTGGTTCCTCATCTTTTCTTCTTTTTCATGCCTCGGGAGGGCTGTGCTTCGTGATTTGGCATTTCTTGGGTATTTTCACAGATTTTTGTGTATGATTTAAATCAAACATGTGTTGATTATGATTACGATCTTTTAAGGCAGAAGTATCTTCTTCTGATTGGAATTATCTTCAAAACCTGATATGACTACATATACTAAGAACTTAACTGATTCTTGCATTCCAAACAAACATATCACAATACGATCGACTGAGCCACCGTGGATAACTTCTTTGATTAAGAGGCACATATGAATACATTAAAAAGCGTACAAAAAGTGAAACGAACAAATACACAGGCTAACTAGGAAAGGAGTAGACGTCTTTCTAACAAAGTTATAACAATGAATCGTAATTCCAAAACATTGTGTATAGACTCCTTCTCCAATACGTAAAGCTCTAGAACTTATCCTCTTTCTCTCAATTCTACTACTACTATTCCCCTACTAGAAAGAAATGGCTTGGTATATTCTGGCGAAGTTGAAAAAGCAAATACTTTAAATGATTATTTTAGAGATCAAACATTATTAGATGATGAAAATGTCACACTCCTTGCTATCGACAATTGCATTGTAGATGAACAATTAAGCGCTCATGTGTTCATTACCGAAGAGGTCAAAAAAGGTAAGAGAAAAATCCAGGAAGTGCCACAATCACAAGCCACAGCCCTTCCCAAACACCAAGAGGAAGAGGAAGCAGACAAAACCAAGCGCAAAATCGAACAAACGTATGAAAAGCACTAAGATTAGCTCTCTTTTCCCCAAGCGAGGTAATAGCACTGCTAAAAGGACTGAAAAACGCAAGAACAAAATGTCACAAGGCAAGACTTAAAACAAATCGGCTCGTAGAATAAACCACAAAGCAATAATGAGTAAGACTAACACCAGGACCACCGCCTTAGTACGGTCAGTAGAATAAACCACCGGGCGAGGGTGGGGGTGGGGGGCGGGGCGGTTAAAGCACTTTTACAGCCGACTAACTTCATCCTGGGTCCCGATGCCACTCTTAATCACAACTAGTAAAACGGAAAGCAAAATGGGCAGCTGTTGAAGGTGACCAAAATGCTAGCATCACAACACAACTAGTAAATCAGAAAGCAAAGCGGACAGCTATTGAAGACGGTGACTACAATGCTATCATCACAACACATATAGAAAAAACCCAGAAAGCAATGCGGGAACCAAAGCAATACTTAGAACGTTTCCGGTTGGTAAAGCCATCGGTCCTGACGGTGTTATTAATCGCATTCTCCGAGAACTAGCCAATGACTTGTCTACACCACTCGCGTCTTTATTTAATCAGTGCGTAGACCAAAGAGAATTTTCGGCAAGTTTCATAGTAGCATGGCGGAGGCGATCCTTCAGACGACCTATTGCTTTATTGAGTAATCTAGACACAATTTTCGAAAGACATGTATTTAAACACTGTTTAATCATCTCCGTGATAATAACATTCTTACATATTTTCAATCTGGACTTTTCTCTTGCCTTTTTTTACTCTTTGTTGCTTTGTGGTTTATTCTAGGAGGCGATTTGTTTTATGTCTTACCTTGTGCTATTTTGTTCTTGTTTGTTTTAGTCCTTTTAGCATTGTGATTACCTCGCTTGAGGAAGAAAGAGCTAATCTTACTGCTTTTCGCACGTTTGTTGGATTTGCGCTTGTTTGGTTTGTCTGTTTCCTCTTCCTCTTGGTGCCTAGGAAGGGCCACGGTTTGTGATTGTGGGACTCCCTGGATTTTTCTCTTACCTTTTTTCCCACCTGGAGACTCTACGACTCTACGACCAACCAACTCACTTTTTTGTATAATACATTTTGCAGGGTACTAGATGCTGACAAAGAAGTTCAGGCTGTCTTTTGTGACATTAGCAGGCTGTCTTTTGTGACCCTGTTTGGCATGCCAGTCTTCTTCATAAAATCAGATCAATTGGAATTTCTGCTGAGCTATTAAAATGGTTTACTAGTTATCTTGATAGTAGAAAACGTGTTGTCTCACAGGAAGTAGAATCCAAATAGAAATAACATCAAGCCAGATGTTTCTCAAGGATCAATCTTAGGACTACTTCTTTTCTTAATTTTTTTATAATAACTGAAATAGGATCTAGCATTCGTTTGTTTGCTGATGACACCATTCTTTTCATAATTGTTGATAATCCAGACGTCGATGCAGAAATTCTTAATGCAGGTCATGATAAAATAGTGAAATGGGCTGAAGCTTGGTTGGTAAAATTCAACCACTTAAGGACAATGTACCGGCTGTCCATACATAGTAGCGAAATTGCCACCTCTACACGTCATCATAAAATCTCAACAAAAATCACAAATGAAATACATGCCTCACAAATTTAACTTACAACTTCAATGCCAACGAATATAAAATAGTTATTAATAGATAAAAATACATTTTATAAATATGAAAAAAAAACTTACATTATAACTTGCGCAAATTCGAACAAAAATACGCCGTTTACTTTTTCATGAATACAAAAAATACCAACGTCAGTTTGTTTAACAATGTTCCGTTTAATGCGGTCGAGTATTAAAATATTCAAATTCATTCAAATTAAGACATATTTTGGCTACAAAGTAGGCTACTCAAACAGCTCTATACAACATACATTGACCGTACATATATAATGTACTTCGCTGTTCCCTTGCATGTGCAGATAGAATGCGAACCAGTATCCAGTCCGTTATATAAGTGAACGGACACTATTTTGGTTTTGTGTATCAGTTTGGATTACCTATGGACATGTACATATTGTGTTTTTATTTGAATAAATTTGGATACTTTAAACGGAACATTAGGAAACAAACTCAGGTGAGTATTTTTTGTATTCACGAAAAAAGGGAATATTTTTGTTCGACTTTGCGCAAACTTCAGTCTGAGAAATTCAAATGCTATACAATCTATTAAGGCGAGAACTGCTTAGTACTTCATTTCATTTCTGCTGTCTGTTATACAAGAATGGAATAATATACCAGACAATGATAAATATGTAGATCCAGCAGATTCTTTTAAACGACCGATAAGCCGGAATAAAAGTACAGTTCCAAAACATTTTTAAACTGGTAGCAGAAAGTTAAAAAAGCAAAATTACATACTAAACTACGCACAGGATGCAGCTCTTTAAATTGTGACCCTTTTCTAAAAACTATTTCAGACACCCCGCTGTACTCTTGTAGAAGTGGAGACGTTGAAAACGCTGATTATTGTTTCTTAACTTGTAACTTATAATGGGATCAATGAATTGAACCTTTTCAGATAGTGTTTCAATATTGCATTGCGTCTCTATATGTATTTCTACATGGTGATGAGTCTGACCCTTCTGATACAAATTAAGTCATTTTAAAGCAGGGCCAGGACATTTGGAGAGGTATTGGAGAGTACTGTACTGTAACAAGTGAACCGTAAATTTAATGTAACATTCGTAACAGTTACACATACACTGTACACTGCAAAATGTAAATGTACTATTAAGTGCATGCGTAATTAACCAGGTAAATATTTTATTATTTGACATAAATTGCGTAGAATTTTGATATCCTTCAATTGATTTTCTCAGTATAATACTTTGAAACAGAAATAAAATAATGATAATAATAACAACATTAATAATAATAATAAGAATAATAATAATGTAATATTATGTATAATTAGGTTTCTGTAACTGGGTTTCTTGACTTGTTTGTGTTATTTGTCGGTTATCTGAAAGGAATTTCAGATACACAGATACACATGTATTTTCCTGTTGTTTTGTTTTTGGTTTATTTGGCGCAAGATAGTTGATATATGAAAATACACACACACACACACACACACACACACACACACACACACACACACACACACAAAACAAACACATTTACCACATCTTGTTTACATAGTTTAAAGGCGGGGGGGGGGGGGGGGGGGTCTGTAGTCTGTATACACTTTATTTTCTGCCTGCTTTGGTTTTATAGTACAAAACCATGCGTAGCCAAAGATTATTGGGAATATTTCCTACAAAACTAATACTTTGCAAGATACAACAGTTTGTCATTCATTTGAACATGTAAATAAAATCTAAAAGGTTGCCTTTGGAAACAAAGAATACATTACAGATAGAAAATGGCAGTTTCGGTTTTATTGAGACTCTTCATAAGCAGTAATGAAGTTTGCAACACTGCTTACGCCCTCTAGCGTATACAGGAGCAGAACTCAATTTTCAAAGATATAACTATGGACCTAATGTTCCCTAAGGAAGTGAAAATATAATCTGCACTATGGTGAAGTACGGAGAGACGTTCTATGGCCCCCACACGACGCTAACACCAGCTGCAGTGAGGTAAAATAAAAATCTAAAAGGTTGCCTTTGGAAACAAAGAACACATTGAAGATATAAATTGGGAGTAAAGGTTTTATTGAGACTCTTAGGAATATTTCATTTGAACATTAAAATAAAAATCTTAAAGGTTGCCTTTGGAAACAAAGAACACATTACAGATAGAAAATGGCAGTTTCGGTTTTATTGAGACTCTTCATAAGCAGTAATGAAGTTTGCAACACTGCTTACGCCCTCTAGCGTATACAGGAGCAGAACTCCATTTCAAAGATATAACTATGAGCCCAATGATCCCTAAGGAAATGAAAATATAATCTGCACTACAGTGAAGTACGGGTAGACGTTCTACGGCCGTCACACGACGCTAACACAAGCTGCAGTGAGGTAAAATAAAAAATCTAAAAGGTTGCCTTTGGAAACAAAGAACACATTGAAGATATAAATTGGGAGTAAAGGTTTTATTGAGACTCTTAGGAATATTTCATTTGAACATGTAAAATAAAAATCTAAAAAGTTGTCTTTGGAAACAAAGGACGCATTACATATAGAAAATGGCAGTTTCGGTTTTATTGAGACTCTTCATAAGCAGTAATGAAGTTTGCAACACTGCTTACGCCCTCTAGCATATACATGAGCAGAACTTCATTTTCAAAGATACAACAATGGGTCCAGTGATCCCAAAGGAAATGAAAATACAATCTGCACTATGGTGAAGTACGGGGAGACGTTCTACGGCCGCCACACGGCACTAACACCAACTGCAGTGAGGTAAAATAAAAATTTAAAAGGTTGCCTTTGGAAACAAAGAACACATTACAGATAGAAAATGGGAGTCTCCATTACGAAAACAAGCCTATTCAAAAATACTGAAAATTTTAGCACCCAAAAATGAAAATTTTCAGATAAAAATTCTGATATTTTTCACATTTCTGCTCAAAACATAGATTGTGGGAACTCGTTAGAACCGCCTCGCCGAGGCGGTTCTAACGAATACCCACAATCTATGTTTTTGAACAGAAATAAGAAAAATAATGTATACCCCTGTAAACCCCAGTTTTACTATATAAAAGTGGGGTATAAGGGGGTCAAAATTATATAGGCATGTTTTCGTGATGCGGTTTTAAAAACTGAATATGATTTATATAGGTAGGAGTCCTATTTTGAAACTGAGATATTATATTCACTAATTCAAATTAGTTATTGCTGCCATTGCATACTATTTATAGAAACGTTATTTACGTTGCTGGTATATTAATTATCTCAAAGTTAATCATAACACACAAGTATTACCTTTGCAAGATCTTGCTCTGATAACTTTAGCTGAGTGTTTTCAATGCAATTATTAGGATACTCAAAGGATTTCATTTTTATTTCCCATATAAACTATAGTCAAATATACATTATGTTCTAATCTCAGTTTACGATAATCTATGTTGAGGAGTACAAAATCAACTTAAATCCACTTATAAGTTGACACATGCACTTTGGTACATCTACATAATATAAATGAAGTTACCGATGAAAGCCTACAATCAAGAAGTACAGATGCCCTGAGGCACCAAAAGAAGAAGGGGTAGCGGGATGAAGGTTAAAATAATTGGCTTACAGCCTAGTGCTTCAAATGGCTAAATCTTTACAGTGCATTTGCTCGTGACAACACCCATATACAGATATTGTTTTCTCAAGTTCTTCTGGTGAACATAACAGGATCAAGCACTATCATTGGTTAATTTTATCCCTTGTTGGAATATCAAAGGACGCGACCTTGTGAGCGGCTTTTGATATCCCAACGTGGGACAACATTCACCGATTCAGTGCAATAACCATTTTATTATATGGCCATAGATATTTGCCTCATTTTCAGTTATTGTAGTTTCAAAAATAGGTTTTTTATTATCTAAAAATCAGAGCCTGCGAGACAAGTTTTGACGCGACGTCATTGCCAAAGATATCATCAAAAGCAACGTCATGTAACCGTAACGGTAACAATTAAAGGCATCCGAGTAAGCGTGCAATACCAAGTGAGCATGCCTATATCAAGTGACATCTGCATGCTTGCTCTGCGGAATTTTTATTGCACGTTTTAATCATTCCTATTTACAGCTATATAATAAAACATAAATATAGAATAGTGAATGGTCATCACCATAAAGAACCCGTGTGTCTGTGCATAAACTTGATCTAAATCGCAGTTCCCCACACTCATCGACGCATATCAAAAGGAACTTACCCAGCAGGCACACAATATCAAAATGACGTCGTATCAACGTCGATGCGATATGATCACGTCGCATCGACGTTGATACGACGTCATTTTAACATATCAAAAGGAGCATGAACTTACCATTTTCGACCATTCCCAGAATTATTAAGAGGAACAAGAGTCGATATATAGCGGCCATTTTGTTCTTCGCTGGCTTTTGGAAACAGAAATAGAATAGTTGGTGCTATTTTTCCTGTAATCATCAAAATATTACAAAAGCAAAATAATCAATATAAATTCGATATCCGGTTCCGAAATTGACATGGCATAAAAAAGACACACGATGCCATTTAAGGGGATGGATATACATGTACCTTCACGGGAGACAACTCTGTCAAAATTGTGCAACTTCCTTCTTAAAAAGGGTCAACTCTAAAAGGACAGAATCAGCTGAACTTAGGAGTAAATTCTTTCGTTTTAGAATAGACCCCTTATCAGAAGGGGCTTGGCATGCAGAAAAATAAAAAGGAAGTCACGAAAGTTGTCTCCCTTGTAAACAATGGCAGAAAATATACCATGTACATCCTGTCCCCTTAAGAAAGTATAGCTTTGCCTTCATCACGAAAACATACCTATATAATTTTGACCCCTTTAAACCCTACTTTTATATAGTAAAACTGAGGTTTACAGGGTTAACATTATTTTTCTTGTTTCTGCTCAAAAACATAGATTGTGGGAACTCGTTAGAACCGCTTTGCTGAGGTGATTCTAACGAGCACCCACAATCTATGTTTTTAGCAGAAATATGAAAAATATCAGAATTTTTATCTGAAACTTTCAGTTTTTGGTGGTGAAATTTTAAATATATTTGAATAGGCGTGTTTTCATTATGTTAAGATAGGCAGGTCTTTCTTTAGTTTTTACGTTGTCATAGCTCCAGATAGGAGGAGTATCCAATACATGCCTTTCTTATTTCTCTACGATAGCTTCCACAGACCAGCTAGTATTCTACATAAATCTATAGCGGGCCGTTATCGGCCCGTCAGGGTAGGTGACGGGCCGATAACGGCCCGCTATAGATTTATGTCGAATGCTTACTGGGGAGTAACCACCAAATAAATAAAAAGCTAAAAATAAAAAAAAATATTAAATTCTTTCGTTTGAAAAGCAAAAACATAAAACAACACAACATTTTAACAGGAGCGATTACTAGTGTTATTATTATAAATCTTTTTTATAACAGTTCTCATGTAGTAAAAGTTTTTCAAGTAAATTATTGAAATTTAATGAAGCTAAAGTCAATTTTTATTCTTTTCAAATCGAATTTTTACGATAACTTTTTAGATATAAGTTTTTTATAAGAACTATACAAGATAAAAGTTGTAGAGGAAATTTGGCGCCAAAAAGTTTCATGGACGTAACATTAAGGAACTTTGCTGTAGACGGATGGAGATATAAAAAATAATATATAAAAATCTGCGGATTTACTGTGTCCGTGTACTTTTCAGGTATTGTATTCTATCGATAGCCAGTCATCGCTATTTCATGGCTATTTATAAGCATTCAGTCAACCCTGGCTTGAATTTTATAACTGGTTCAGGGCGAATGGTAGGCCAGTGGCAGATCATTTTGGAATCAGTTCTTTGTACAATTTGCATTACGAAAACACGCCTATGCAAATATATAGAAAATTTCACCTCCAAAAACTGAAAAAAATTCAGATAAAAACTCTGATATTTTTTTCATATTTCTGCTCAAAACATAGATTGTGGGACACGTTAGAACCGCCTCGACGAGGCGGTTCTAACGAGTACCCACAATCTATGTTTTTGAGCAGAAATAAGAAAACTAATGTATACCCCCGTAAACCCCAGTTTTACTATATAAAAGTGGGGTATAAGGGGGTCAAAATTATATAGGCGTGTTTTCGTGATGAATGACATTCAAGCAGGTGCGTTATTATGACGGAAACAGTAATAAACATAAATATTTCATCTTTTAATCATAAACTTCATTTTGGGTTCTGATATTCATGGAGGTATAGATGGGTGGTGCTTTTCGACTTTAAAATTAGAACTTCAGCCTGGAGCAGTTTCATCAACAAATTCGTACGATCAATCGTAAAATCTTCGTATGTTTTCTTTTCAGAAGTGCATACGTTGGTTATGAAAAAATCGCTTGAAGTTCGTACGAGCATAAATTTGCGTTTCATCAAAAACGTATGTTTAGCTCACCTTGACCGAAAGCTCCAAGGGAGCTTATAGGATGGTAGGCCATCCGTCGTCCGTCAGTCAGCACCTTTAACCAGGTATACCTCCACAGTCCGCAGACTGATCTCAAACATTTCTAATCTGTAGCATGCCTCTTAAGGGGGTCTGATAACATTAACATTTTACGGAAATCCAATGAAAACCTCGATTGCTATTGCAACCATACTGTCCCAGAGACTTACAATGGGAAAATCCTTGCCATCACCACAACTCCTTCAGTTTGAATCGGATGTTCCTGAAACTTGATGAGGTGGACATGGATGAAATCTCGGAAATGTCCGAAAGCTGGCTAGATCGGATCATTAATATGAGAGTTACGTACCCTTGGTTGCTGATAAAGCCTCTGTTTGACTTTGTCATCAGCATAACTCGTTCAGTTTTGATCGGATCTTCCTGAAACTTGCAGATAAGGTGGACATGGATAAAATCTTGATACCCAGCCATATCGGTTCAGTTGTCCTAAAGTTACATCCCCTCAATAGTTGAAAAAGCCTATATTTGACTATGATCAGCATAATACGTTCAGTTTAGATCGGATCATTCTGAAACCTGCAGATAAGGTGGACATGGCTGAATTATTGGATGAATTCGAAAAATGTCCAGATTAAATTATTTGTTTTAGAGTTAAGCCCTTCATTGCTGGAAACGCCTATTTCGACATTGTGATCAGCATAACTCCTTCAGTTTTGCTCAGATCTTCCCGAAACTTACATATAAAACAGGTTGAAACTTGGTGGACAGTTAGACTATGAGAGGATACTGAGCATATTGTTTTGAAGTTTAAGTACACCAAAGCTTGATAAAATTATCACTATTTATTAAAAATGTTCATACATGATTTCGTTTCCAGATACCACCTCTTTCAGTTTTCATCGAGTAA
This sequence comes from Anodontia alba, assembly GCA_964016985.1. NCBI lineage: Eukaryota > Metazoa > Mollusca > Bivalvia > Lucinida > Lucinidae > Anodontia > Anodontia alba. Next base: position 9,010,161 of record OZ024828.1, read on the forward strand.
GGTTTAAACTTGGTAGACAGTTAGACTAGGGGTGGTACAGCGCATATTGTTTCGAGGTTACAGTACACTAAATTTTGATAGACTCATTTATTTTTAAAGATTGTTCAGATACGACTTCATTTCCGACAAACTCCTATTACAGTATTCATCGGATTGGGGTTAAAGTTGGTGGACAATTAGACCATAGGTGATACAGCGCATGTTATTTCGAGGTTACAGTACACCAAATTTTAATAGAGTTATCACTCTTTTTAAAGAATTTCCAGACATAATTTGGTTTCCGGATAACTCTTCCTACAGTTTTCTTTGAATGAGGTTGAGGAAACTTGATGGACAGTTAGAATATGAAATGTTACAGCTAAAGCATATTATTTCGAGGTTAAAGAACACTAAATTTTGATAGAATTATCATTATGTTTTTAAAGATGTTCTATACAAGACTTGGTTTCCGGATAAGATTTCCTACAGTTTTCTTTGAATGAGGTTCTGGAAACTTGGTTGACAGTTAGACTATTAGGTGGTACAGCGCATATCGCTTCGAGGTTTCAGTAAACCAAATTTTGGTAGAGGCATTACTCTCTATAAAAATGCTCAGATATGAGTTCAATTCCGGTTAACTCCTCCTAAAGTTTTCATCGGACTTATTCGAGGTTACAGTACACCACATTTTGATAGAGTTAGAACTCTTTAAAGATAGTTCACACACGACGATTTCCGATCAGCTCTTCCTACGGTTTTCATCTATCAAGTTGAAAGTTATTGTATAGTAATACCATGAGGCAGAGCAGCATGTATTATTTTGAGGGTACATTACACCAAACATTAAAAACGTTATAGCCATTTGAAGATTTCAAAAACGTTTTAAAATCTACACAATCTGATACATAGAGTTATATCCCTTAATTGCTAAAGACGCCAATAATTAACATAGTTTGCTGCATAGCTCCATCGGTTTTAAATTGGATCTTTCTTAAACTTGACAATGGCCTTGATGAAACTAGCCCCTGAATTCGTAAACCATTCGTTTGAATGCAGTGAAACCTATGAATATCTCAGATTTGAAACCTCTCTGAGGCGGCGGCGCCTGTCTTCCTCTACAACTCCGCCAAAGAAAATTTCTTCAAAAATGTCAATTAAAAAAAAGTTATCGCGAAAATTCAAGTAGAGTTTACCTTCAAACCTGATATCCTTCCCTGCAAGCTGTCAGATCTTCTTTAGGAGTTATTATTCAATACCCACAATAAATACAAATTGAAGAAGGGTCGTTCAAGTTTTTATCTTTCACTTGGGTTATCTTAAAACAACTTTGCTGCTGAAGAAAGGCTAAAAACGCCAAATGTCCTGTTTACGAGTATTTATTTATTTGCATATTTTGTGACGTGAGTTCCTATGTTGTATACACATTTATGAGTTCCTTGTTTCCTTTTTTTCAGTGGTGAATTGATTTAATGGCAAACTATTGATACGGGTTATTTAAGTCTCAATTTTATTTGAACTGAGCCGAAGGCAACGCCCTGCCACAAAAGTCCTCTGAGGGTAACACAGGTAATCTGCCTATTTAAGCGGGTTGTCCCAGCTTCCATGATATTTCCATACCATTAAATTTGGTATTTTTGGAAAGATAAGGTTCTATAAAGAAGCAGAAGTAGACATATTGTAAATATTTGTCTTACAGATTTTATTTATTTAGGAGAGAGGGGTAACATTTTTAGAAAAATAAAATTGATCAAGATTTGGATTTTGTCATGCAGGTGAATTTTTATGCATTTTTATATATAATATATAGAATAGATTTGAGAAGATAGCCAATTAGATGACTAAAGTTGATGATATAAATTTACGTTTTCCACAGAACTATAACTTGCTCCAAACATTTAACATGCCCTAAAACAGTGCTATCATTTACTGTTCAGCGATCGGGTTTGTAACCAGTTGCTCCAGATAAGTTGATTATCATACAGATAAATATCAATAATGTTTTGACATTTTTGCACAAAATAAGGTTTTGGAATCTCATTACAGCCACAAGACAATATAAAAACTAAGAACCCAGGTCATTTTTGTCGCAGTAAAATAAATGTAAAATAAAACAAGAAGCATCTTCAGAAAAGAAGATAAGTGACGAAGAATACCAGATAATTGTTGCCATTTTTTTTTTTTTTTTTTTTTCAATTTTATAATAGAGATTCTTAAACGAAGCCCACTTTACACCCGAAACTTTGACAGTTTTCTTGTCCAAAGTTACACCCCACGCTATGTAACGCTGGGGACGAAAGATATCTAATTTCACCGCCGTACGCGCCTTTTTATGCACGATAGCTTCTCGTTGTCATTTTGACGTACCGTAATTTAAATCTATGGAATGACTGTCGCAATCCTTAAATTCCTAGGACGCTTGCTTGCACCTTTTCTTTTGGGGTCTGTGTCTGTTCACCAGAACATTTTGACTTGTGACTGGTTAATGTTCTATGGCATGGGTACGTAGACCACATTTTTTTTCTTGGTGTCTACAAAAAGGACTTGTCACTTTGCACAGTTGCAAGTTTCAAAATTCCTTTTTCATTGAATTAGGGTCCTAAACATGCTTAAACAAACGTTGAGAACTTTAACTTAAAGTCCGCCATAATTTTGTCCCATCTGTGTTCTCGCTAGGTTCGGCAAATAGGCATATGATTTATCCTTTCTAGGTTCACTGAAACACCCCAAAAAAACCCAAACTACCCTAAAACCACCCAAACCATACCCCAAAACACATTTCAAACTTCTTGAGTCACAAATCAAACAGATGAAAATCAAATATAGTTAAATATTATATGACTAATCATCTCTTATATTATAGAAAAACTTAACAAGGTATTTCTATATAGCTTCTGATGATTAAAGGCACCTTACTTAATAATTGTCTTGTTTGTTCAATGGCATATAAGATATGGATTTCTATAACGGGTTTGATGTGATATAATAAGTCAAAATGTTTATTCATCCAGTCTTTCATGCATACCGAGTGCATGTGTTTAAGAAAGAAAAAAAAACAAAAAAACAAAACAAAAAAAACGTCACACGCAGGTCCAGTGGAAGGCAAAACGGCCTTGCGTTTTTTTGTTTGTTTTTTTCTTTCTTTCTGTTTGTATCTAATTGCAAAGATCCTGCTCAAACTCGTCCGGATGCACATGCACATGCTGATCTTGAACTTTGGTGGTCACATGTGTTCTTGGAAGCCGTCCCTTATTTCATGAATGTCTTTTTTTCTACTTGATCAGACTTTGATCAGACTGTGCCGATCCACATGCATGAACATGCTGATCTAGAACTTTGCTGGTCAGATTTTTCCTGACCGGCCCATATTTCACTTACGTTTATCTGTTGCAAAGGCTCAGATCAAACTGTGTGGATGCTCCTTATACTAAGCTATCAAACACCTTTGATACCCCAGTCCACTTGAAATAATAAATAAACAAAGTAATTTAGAATAAAAAACGAATAGATAAACGTAAAAAAGATTGCTTTTAGAAACAAAGAACACACTACGGATTAGAAAATGGGAGTTTCGGTTTTATTGAGACTCTTCGTAAGCAGTAATGAAGTTTGCAACACTGCTTTCGCCCTCTAGCGTATACATGAGCAGAACTCCATTTTCAAACATACCACAATGGGCAGTAAGTGGTTTGATGTGGCGGTGGTCCCGGTGTTAGTCTTACTCTTTGTTGCTTTGTGGTTTGTTCTATGTCTTGCCTTGTGTTATTTTGTTCTTGTGTTTTTCAGTCCTTTTAGCATTGTGATAACCTCGTTTGGGGAAGAGAGAGCTAGTCTTGGTGCTTTTCATGCGTTTGTTCGATTTGCGCTTGTTCGGTTTTGTCTGTTTCCTCTTCCCCTTGGTGTCTGGGATGGGCTGCGTTTTGTTATTGTGGCACTCCCTGGACTTTTCTCTAACCCTTTTTGGGATATTTTGGGGTTGTTTGCGGTGGTTTGGTGTGTTTTGACGGACTTCTTTTTTTTTACGAAAGCACATTCTCGCCATGTACGTCATTTATTTAATCAAATTGTTATTCTAAATAGAGGAGGTTTTCTTTAAATTCAAAACTTAACTTTGGCGTGAACATGATCATATTGTTAAGCTGATTTAAAATGCTAACAATAAAAGTTGAATCAAAGTATTTGACAAAAATAACCGTTTCATGGGATTTATCATCACTTCAAGGCACGTACATTCTTCCATACAGAGGCTGATACGCTTCCGTTTCATGAGATTTATCATCACTTCAAGGCACGTACATTCTTCCATACAGAGGCTGATACGCTTAAGTCACATATGATCTTATAAGACTTCCTTTAAAAAGATAAAAAAAAAAAGTTGTGTTTTATGTAGTTAAACATTTAGTTTTAAATACTGTAAAGATAATTTAAATGCATTAAAATATACTCAAAAAATAATTTAAGGGCCACATAGTGCAAATTTCTATATATACAAACTTTGGCCAGGTGTATGGGCAAAACCACACAAGATATCAAAATATCGTTGACTGTTTCTTTAAAAGGAAGCCCTAAACGAGTGTTTCCAACAAAAAAAAAAATTGAAATAAAAAGTTTCATTTTAAAATTTGCAAAAAAACACTACTTTTTATCCAAAAATAAAAAATTTACATTTTCTCGTCAAAAGTGATGTCTGGGCTCCGAACTGTGAAAAATCTCATAGACAAAGCCTTATTTGTTATCAAGAAACGCAAATTTTGCTAGAGGTACCCCCTACAGATTATTCGTTGTCTATGGGGAACTTTTGAGACACTTTTAGCCTCTCAAAGGGCTGGTCTCTTTTTCTGGCCGTATCTGTATGCCTTTTACTGGAATGAAGGTTGAGTTTGCATGACTTTGTGTGTGACAGAGTACTGTATTCATTAAAAAAAAAAAAACTTTTCCGGTATTATGAAAAAACTTCATTTTGGGGTAAAAATCGTTTTTTGGAAATTCCCGTTTTTCTTAGAATCTTTTGGTCTGGCGTTGTTGGTGCATTTGACACTTTTGTAGCTGAACATTTTGCGAACATGTTGAGCTGATTGAAATAGGGCTTAGACAGCCATTTTTTTCCATGAAATAATTGTAAAACTTGAGGGTTGCATTTTAGTGATAATCAAAGGGGAAATAAAACTAGTGGCCCTTAAATTATTTTGTGGAGTATATTATTGAATGGCAATAATCTTGTTTTATATGCCTAAACACGTGTCTTAAATGTTACAAAACATGATACATGCATATAAATAAATATTTATTTGTAAAAGTATTGTTTATACACATAAAGTTTTCCTTTAAGTGATATGGAGTAATTTAATTGCGTTAAAGTTTCTATTTATTGATTCAGTTCTTCATTTTGCGCCCATGTTCGAAGAAGTTTGAGGGACGTATTGCTTCTGGGGAGTTCGTCCGTCCGTCACGCTTTTTGATGCATAGCATAAACTTTAGACACGTGCATGCTACTGTTTTGAAATTTCTTATGTGGATTCCTCATGAAAAAATAGCTGACACGTATTTTTATCGGCAGAATCGATTATGCCCCTTTCCTGAGTTATAGCCCTTTGAAAAAATATGAATGCAATCATGTCAGCAAAATATCTCAAAAAGTATTAAAGCTAGAGCCTTGAAACTTTATGAATAGACTGATAGTGATGAGTAGACGATCTGATTAACTGTTGAAAAAATTTTGAAAAATGTTTCATGAGTTATGGCCCTTTGTAATTTTGGGCATGTTTACCTTGTCAGCAAAGTATCTCAAAAACTGTTGGAGCTAGAACCTTTAAACTTGGTGAATTGAGTGGTAAAGATAAGTAGATGACCTTATTAACTTTTGAATAAATTTAAAAAAAAATATTTCATAAGTAATGGCCCATTGTAAATTTGGGCATTTTTCTAAATATAAAATAATAATCTCAAAATATCTAAAAAATTATTGAAGCTAGAGCCTTGAAACTTGATGAATAGATTGGGTAGTGATAAGTAGATGACCTTGTATACTTTTCAATAAATTCTGAAAAATATTTCATGGCCCTTTGTAAATTTGGGCATTTTCCCTTCTCAGCAGAATATCTCAAATACTATTGGAGCTAGAGCCTCATAACTTGATAAATAGATTGGTAGTGATGAGAAGGAAGTTGGAGGGGCCTATTGCTTCTGGGCATGAGTGATGTCCCTTTGTAAATTTGGGCATTTTCCCTTGTCAGCAAAATATCTCAAAAGCTGTTGGAGCTAGAGCCCCATAACTTGATGAATAGATTAGTAGTGATGAGAAGATGACCTGATTAACTTTTGAATAAATTCTGAAAACTATTTCAGGAGTTATGGTCCTTTGTAGATTGGGCCATTTTTACCTTATATTATCTTTAGAGACAAGCATATAGTTGGGGGCATACTGTTTTACAAACACAATTTCTAGTTTATGTTTACATTTATATGTACTCAAATGCTCTAAAATCCTTTAACGTTAACATTTGTATGCAAAAACGGTATCTTTAAATGTCACAAGATCTTTTATTATTGAATGCGGGGAAGCCTCAGTGAGTCAGCTTGTAACAATGGTCACCGCCCGGAGAAAAACCCTTGAAATGGCAGTCCGATGTCCCACTATGGGACCATATGGGTCATTCAGCAGTAAAGCCCTAGACCTAGCCAAACCTAGTCAAAGCCCGAGGTTTGTTGGTCATGTGTGTGTGGGGGTGGAGGTGTGTGTGTGTGTGTGGGGGGGGGGGGAAGGGGTTCCTTAGAGCACAGGACCACAAGATCACCAGCGGGGAAACACTCGTATTCCGGCCACCCGAGGAACAAGTGACCTATGGTACCACTACGGTCGAAACCACTTCGACCGAACCGGCTAGCCCTACAAGCCTTAGTTAAAGATCGAAGCTCCGTGGACCGCGACGCTTGTGTACCCATCTCCCCAGCCACCTGAGTCACCATCCGGGGCCAACATGGACCCGTATTGGCCATTCAGCAGTAAAGCCTCTAGCCCTAGCAAACCCTTGTCAAAGCCTGAGACCTTTGGTAGTCGTAGGTGGTCCTTAGGGGTACGAAGCCACATGGGTCACCACCTAGGGAAAGCCTATGGACCTAATCATTGCCCGAGCCTAATTTGTCCACCTGACTATGGTTTGCAGGATTAGCTCTGGTGGAGGAACTTTGCTTTTGACCCCAGTCCGACCATGGGCCCCTTGTACCAGAGGTGGCCGGAATACAAGAGTTTTCCCCGGAAGGTGACCAGTGTGGCCCTGTACCCTTTAGTACCCACTACCGCACCGCCGTGGTTCAACTATTGGTTTTCATTTACTCTGGCATACAGTAGAATTAGCCATGAGTACTCGTCTTTGTTTATTATAGTGATTAATGTGATTTTTGCGTTTTCGCTTTGATGCATTGACTGAGTTGGGAGCCTTTATGCGAACCGAATTTTTATGCGTTTCTGCATTAAGAGTAGCATCGGGATCCAGGGTGAAGTTAGCTAGCTGTAAAAGTGCTTTAACCCCACTTGTACCCCAAGTGGTCGGAACACAAGAGTCACCTGGAAGGTGACCCATGTGGCCCTGTACCCTTTAAGATCCCCTAACGCAGCCACTTGTCTTGGATTTTGACTAGGTTTGGTTATGGAATTTACTGCTGGATGGCCCATAGTAGGCCATAGTAGGACATCGGAGGGCCTGTATCTCGATTACAAGATCCAGATGGCTGGGGAGGTGTGCACACAAGCTGCATGAGCCATTGAATTTCGAGCAATGACTACGATTTGCAGGACTAGTGTGTCCCTAGTGTGATCCCAAAGAGTTTCCCTGGGAGATGACGAATGTGACTCAGTACCCCTAAGGACCACTTACCGTAGCCACATGGTACCGGGCTCCGACTAGGGTTGGCAAGGGCTAGGGGCTTTACTGCTGGATGGCACATAGGAGCCCATAATGGTTCATCAGGTCTGTTACAAGGGTTTTTTCCCGGGTGGTGATCCAGGTGAATGGAGAGGTGGGCATACAAGATACTAGGGCCACGGTCTTTGACTAAGGCTTGAAGGACAAGGCTAGGTGGAAATTGATTTTGACCCTAGTGTGACGTGGGTCACTTGTACCCCAGGTGGCCGAATACAAGTTTTTCAGGATGGAGACCCATGTGGTCCCGTACCCCTATGGGCCCCCTACCGCGGCCACATGGTCTCGTGCATTGAATAGGGTTTGCTAGGGCTAGGGGCTTTACTGCTGGATGCCCATAATGGGTCCATGTTGGGAAAATGGACCGCCCTTATCTCAGATACAAGAGTGACCCAGGTGGCTGGGGAGTTAAGCACACAAGCTACACAGGTCATTTCGGTTCGGGCTTTGACTAAGGTTTGCAGGACTAGCCCTGGTTCATAGAACTTGCTTTAGACACTAGTGCGACCGTTGGTCTCTTGTGTCCCAGGTGGCCTGAATATAAGAGTTTTCCCCGGGTGGTGACCCAGGTGGTCCAATACCCTAAGAAACCCCCTACCGTCTAAAATAAAATTATTGCACGTACATAAGAATTTTCCATTCAAATAATTTGATATATCATTTAAATGTAAAATTTATGCATATAAAACAAAACTATTTCAGCTGAAATTCATGTATTAAATTTTGCAAAATATTTCAATTATGGCAGTTCAATTTAAAACACTTGTAATTCTTTTCATGCTTTAAACTACTACACAATGAGTGAAAACATAGGTTTTTTTTTTTTTTTTTTTTGTTTTTTTTTGTCTCTAGGGTATCTTTCCCTCCTTGCCTCAGGCATCCATTTACATATATTGTGTAAATATGCGTATACAGATGCCTGCAGGGGTTAGTTGAGGCAAGGGTATGTGTGTGGTCGGGTTGCATGTGTAGGGGTGGTGGGGGGATCACTACGTACTGTTCCATTTTCCATGCCATCACGAAAACATGCCTATATAATTTTGACCCCCTTAAACCCCACTTTTATATAGTAAAACTGGGGTTTATAGGGGTATACATTATTTTTCTTATTTCTGCTCAAAACATAGATTGTGGGTACTCGTTAGAACCGCCTCGCCGAGGCGGTTCTAACGAGTACCCACAATCTATGTTTTGAGCAGAAATATGAAAAGCATCAGAATTTTTTATCTGAAAATTTTCATTTTTTGGTGGGAAAATTTTCAGTATATTCGAATAGGCATGTTTTCGTAATGCATTTCGATAGCAAAATGGACAGTTTCCCCAAATTTATGGTTCCGTTATATTTCATTTAGAAAAACAGATTTTTATGACCACTGCAATAAAAAAATATGCAGTTTACTAAAACATTTCTCATTATTTTGTAGGCAAAACATTGCTACTCGACCTCTCGCCCTTCGCCCTCTGTCGAAACATGATCCAACGTTGTTCAAATGGTCATGATTCGATACTCAATATGGCCGCTTTTACTTAAAAAATTCTTTTCTAGAAGCAGCAGGCCGAATAAGATGAAATTTTACATACTTACTCAGCGACAGCATCTCATCTAAACTTATTTTGATTTTCGTGCGTGTTCTTTGCTCTCAATGGTAATTTCCTTAAGGATTTATCCATCTTCACTACAGCTAGTTTAGTGCCGTGTGGTGTTCTATTCCGTTTTTCTTTATTTTCTTAATTTATTTATGAAAATTCATATGAGGATCACTGATAAGGCCTCATTGGGAGAGCAAGAGGAGCAAATTATTTCCTTTTAGAGTAGACCCCCTTTTCAAAATGGAACAAAAGCAATCTTAATATAGTTGTCTCCCTTGCAAATGTATCAGTTCCATTTAAGCAACAAAAATATTTTTTGAATCTCCCTCCTGGTGTTCTATATGTGCCACGTTGCGGGGCCTTGCGAAAATCCCTTTGTCTACTTACAGACAATGTATACATGTACCTACGCATCTGTTGAAAATAACACGAAATAAAACGAACTAGGCAACCTTCGCACTTGTTGCTAACATCACGATCTAGACAGCAAATTCAACTAAATACTATTGGCGATCAGAGAAAACTCTTGCCTAACAATGGGTATTCTCCTAATGGAGTTTCCAGAGTCATGATTTTGTTGCGCCTGCTTTTATCATAGCGCGATTTTTGGATCCGGTTTTCCGTCCGCTCGTCCGTCAATCTGTCAACATTACGAAAACACGCCTATTCAAATACATTGAAAAAAAAAATGGCAATTTTTTCAGATAAAAAAATCTGATATTTTTCATATTTCTGCTCAAAACATAGATTGTGGGTACTCGTTAGAACCGCCTCCTCGAGGCGGTTCTAACGAGTACCCACAATCTATGTGTTTGAGCAGAAATAAGAAAAATAATGTATACCCCTGTAAACCCCAGTTTTACTATATAAAAGTGGGGTTTAAGGGGGTCAAAATTATATAGGTATGTTTTCGTGATGACATTTGCGTCAATCCTAACTTCGACCGTAATGTTCAAGGTTATTTCCAAAGAACTATAAAGGCTACAGTGATGATACTTGGTATAAGCTTGCATTTAGGGATGACAACTCAGACAAAAGTATCGATATTTGACCTCGACCTATATTTCAAGGTTCACCGACTTTGTAAATTTAGGCGCGACATACGTAGCCTTCGGCGGAATTCTTGTTTTTTATTGAATCAGGCTCAACCAATATAGACTCCAGTCAACAAAACAACTGTCCCATTCTTTGCCTAAAGAATGTAAAGAGTTAATCGAATATTAGCTGTTCGCATTCCGTAACTTCCGTGTTTACCCACATTTTATTCACTTACAATCTTTGTCCAAAAAGCTGAACAATAGGTTTTCAAAGGAATGTCCCTTGGGAGCAATAAACGCATAAACAGAACTGTACCTTCCGGAAGTGCCCTTGTTTTCTGGGCCAGACTAGCTAGGCTCGGCCAATTAGGCCTCGCCAATGATTTATTATAATTTTTCTAAAAATTCCCGAAATGGGCTCAATCATCATAAAGGATCAAAAAGTCACTGGAAGAATGACAAACAGTGTAGTCCCTGGTCAAACGCTACGTTCTTCGGCGTATGATCTAGGTCTACACTGTTTGATCAGGTCTGTCTGTCCGAGAACACTTAGGTTAAACATGGTAGTTTTTTCTTTCCGGACTGTTCAGAGAAGTATAGGGGACGCTTTACTGGCAAATAAATGGGGGCCATCTCGGATGACCTATTTGTTTCTATTTAAGTAACAGAAAGCCATTTTTTTTTTCATTTTATTTATTTATTTATTTAATTATTTTATTTATTTTTTTTTTTATTTGCATATCGAAAAGCGGCGACCACAGTGCCAGAACCTGCATATTTGACGAATCTTCCGAAAATACAGACAATTCATTTATATTTAATTAAAAAATTTTCGCTGAATTCAGCCGAAATTTAAATCCTAATTAAACTGTCATAAATGACAGCGGCTTCAGTCAGCTCTATTTAGAGATGCATTAAAAGGGTGTTAGTCCAATAAAAATATCAAATGTAATGTCAGCCTCCAATCTCAAACATAGTGACCATACTATATGTCCAGTCACTCGCTTATATAGCGCTTTTACTTTGCACCAGGCATCATGTCAGGTTCTCCCGGCGGTGGTGGTGGCTGCGGTGGTGGTGGTGTCGGTGGATATGGTGGTGTTGGGGCGGTGGCGTGAGTGGTCTAGTGTCTCTACATGCGCGTGCACGCGTGTGTGCGCGCGCTTAATGCTAAGTTTTGTGTCGTGCACATCTCCCGACGTATTTTAGCTATATAGTAAGAAACATTTACAGGAATATTAAACAGCACGTGCATCTGCGGTTTTGTTTGACCAGTGCCTAGTAAGTGCTGAGTTATGACCCCCACCCCCCTCCCAGAGTTATGGACCTTGAGTTTTATAGATAAATGTAGTATGAGCAGTGGTGCACATTGTGTCTTACCTATCGCTAAAGTATTTAAGATAGAGATATGAGACTTCAGAGGGGTATTTATTTATCAGAATTTGAACCTGTGCACCTAGCGTTTTGTTTACCCGTAACAACAGAGTTATGAGTCTTGACTTAATTTAAGTAACTTGAAGAGTGGTGTTGAATCTTGTGTCTCCAAAACTGTTTTGACTGATGATATTTTGTTGTGGCGTTAAGGTTAAGATGACTTTTGCTTTAAAAAACACATTTAGCGTACATTCACTGACAAAAGTAGGAAAGTGAGGGCTTCTGTGTTCACTGGACACATTGTATGGTCTCTTTGATTTGTCTTTTTGGATTAAAAAAAAAAAGTTTGGGTGTCAAAAACAGTGGGCGCCACCCTCTGTCCATCCGCGGCGACCAAAGTGTCAAAACCTGGGCCCAGTGGTTCAAAGCGTCGTTAGCTTAACGAGCTCGTTAAGGGTCATTTCGTTAACTGTTTTAGCGGATTCAATATACAATATTCTGATATTTTTTGCTGAAAAAAAATGTGAGTAGCTTTTGCACTGCAAAAGCTACTCACATTTTTTCAGCAAAAAATTTCAGCATATTTGCGTATCACTCAATGTAAATTTTAATGAATCGTTAACTAACGACGTCGTTAGCTTTGAACAACTGGGCCCTGGATATTTGACAATTCTTCCGAAAATAAAGACAATCCATCAATGTTAAAGTTTAAAAGTTTATAACTTTCGCTGAAATCAGCCAGGTTTTTTTAAATCCTTATTAAACAATATTTAAGTTTAAACGTTTATAACTTTCGCTGAAATCAGCCGTATTTTTAAATCCTTATTACAGTGTCATAAATGACAGCGACTTCAGTCAGTTCTATTTAGAGATGCACTAAAATGTTATTAAAGTCCAATAAAAATATCAAATGTGATAGCAGCCCTCAATCTCAAACAAAGAGATCATACAATGTGTCCAGTGGACACAGCTGCCCACCCCTCCCTCACCCCCACTTTCCTACTTTTGGTAGTGAATGTACGCTGAATGTGTATTTTTAGTGAGTGTGAGCTAAATATGCATTTTTATCAAACGTCAGCCTAACCTTGACGCCAACAACAAAATATACGTCAAAACATTTTTGGAGACACAGAGTCCAACACCCTTTCTTGTTTATAAATTAAGTCAAGACTCATAACTCTGTTGTTAACGGTAAACAAAACCCTAGATGCACAGATTCAAATTATGATAAATACCCCTCTGATGTTTCATGTCTCTATCTTAAATACTTTAGAGATAGGTAAGACACAATGTGCACTACTACACATACTACCGCTATCTATCAAACACAAGGCCAATCACTCTGGGGACCATAATTCTACACTTACTGTTTAATATTCCTGAAATGTTTTATGACTATAGCTCAAATACTTCGGGAAATGTACACGACACAAAAAATAGCATTACGCGCGCACACACACACGCACGCACGCGCGCGTAGAGACACAAGACCACTCACGCCACCGCCATCACTACCGCCACAACCACCACTACCACAACCGCCACAGCCGCACTACCACCACCACAGCCACTACTACCACCACCACCACTACTGCCACCACTACAATCGCCGGGAGAACCTGACATCGTGCCTGGGGTTAAGTAAAAGCGCTATATACGCGTTTCATTATGTGTAGGTCAAGTGATTGGAAATATAGCATTACGAAAACATGCCTATTCAAATATACTGAAAATTTTACCATCGAGAAATGAAATTTTTCAGATAAAAAATTCTGATATTTTTCATATTTCTGCTCAAAACATAGATTGTGGGTACTCGTTAGAACCGCCTCAGTGAGGCGGTTCTAACGAGTACCCACAATCTATGTTTTTGAGCAGAAATAAGTAAAATAATGTATACCCCTGTAAACCCCAGTTTTACTATATAAAAGTGGGGTTTAAGGGGGTCAAAATTATATAGGAGTGTTTTCGTGATGGTATGGTCACTATGTTTGAGACTGGGGACATCACAGTTGGTATTTTTATTGCACTTATCTTTTAATGCATCTCTGAATAGAGCGGACAGAAGCCGCTGTCATTTATGACAGTTTAATTAGAATTTAAAATTACGGAAGATTTCAGCCAAAATTTTGAAATTAAATACAGATAGATTGTCTTTATTCTCCGAATATTTGTCAAATATCCATCTTATGATACTGTTGTCGCCGCACATGGTCATTAGATTCATTTCTTATATACAAATGAATTACTAAAAATATTACCCAAAATGGCTGCCCGTTACTATAAATAGATGGGTCATCCAAGATGGCGCCTATTTGTTTGCCATCAAAGCGTCCCCTTTTCTACTGTATACTGTGTATCAATCCTTTTTGTAAATGTTTAAGGTCTGTTACGAAAATTGTTTTTGTTTTTCTATTGATTTCAAAGTTAGGTAAGTGCCTTGTTCATTTATTTATCAAATGTTGAAAGGGAAACCAATATGTTACCATCACGTATGTATGACAGTGCTGGGTGCGACCGAGTTTTTGAAAATAAATGATAATTAACATTTCTTGTTAACTTTTACTGCTCTCTGGGCCAGCTCAGCAGACGACAATTTGATGATATTTTTCTCAGAAAATGGGATTTGACATTTCATGCAAATTCTCTTCATTTCTGTTCGGAATGTCAAAATCAGTTTCTGGGAAATATAAGAAAACTATTTCAAAATGTCTGTTGAAATTTTTACGCAGAATTCTAAGTGTTCACTAAGATTAAAAAAGAGCAAATTAACGTAGTTTGCTGAAAAAGCAACACTAGCATCACATCACAAAAACATGCCTATTCAAATATACTGAAAATTTTACGACCAAAAGATGAATTTTTTTTAGATAAAAAATCTGATATTTTTTACACATTTCTGCTCAAAACATAGATTGTGGGTACTCGTTAGAACCGCCTTTTTGAGCAGAAATAAGAAAATTAATGTATACCCCTGTAAACCCCAGTTTTACTATATGAAAGTTGAGTTTAAGGGGGTCAAAATTATATAGGCTTGTTTTCGTGACGATAAATCGACATAGGTCTGTAAGTCTATTAGAACATACATATACGTATGAGGGCCGCGTCTTGCGAAAACGTGTCTTCGAGCATATGCGGACAGCTAAGGGCCAGAACAGCCTGCGCATCCGCACAGTTTAACAGAATCATTGGATTCTACAGAATGTATCAATGGATAGCAAAGGCCCGGATGATACTTTGCGCATGCGTAGGATTTTGCGCATGTTCGAGGGCATTTTTTTTCGCGTGACGTGGCCCATGTAATATCACAGTACAGAGCTGGCTAAGGAATAAGCAAGATACCTAGCTTGGCCCTGGAATGGCAATGGAAGGCAGAACATATATGAATAAATTTTAATATCCCTGTTACCATAGCTCCCGATTAGCGTCTGAATATTTACTTTTATTATTAGAAGCGCCTCAGGTGCTTCTAATGACTACCCACAATATCTCTTTGTGGGAGATATGGGGTAAAATATATATTTTGGCTAAAAAGTGTCATCAGGAGTTATGCCTAGGTCATGAATCAATCTTTTTCTAAATGCAATGTGCTCCTTGATGAAATCTCCATTAGTACAGTGATGAAGCTCCGGGATCAGTTGCGATACCACTCAGCTCACCTCGTATGATTCCGGAAATTACATAGCGTACGGAATCATACGAGGTTTGCCGATTGTTGCGATACCTTCCAAGATCTACAAGGTACCTTATTTACCCAAAGTTTTTGGACACCTTTAATTTTTCCTCAGTTGACCTAAAGTTCGAACAAGTCCATGAATTTTGTGCTACCCATGATATGTCTAAATTTGCTGAATGAATGGCAGACTTTGTAGATCCTAATCAGTCATCGCGTGTTCCGCGGATGCATTCATAATTCATTTATTCAAACGGAGTCTATGGAAGTCACTGCATTACACAAGCCAACGGAAAATGTCTCGGAAAATGTGTTCTGCGCAATAACATTTTTGTTGTATAAAACGGGAATCTCCTAAGATTTGGTTAAAATGCGGGAACTGCTGAAAATTTGGTAAATGCGGGAAGCTGCTGAAGATTTGCTTGATATGCGGGAAGCTGCTAAAGATTTGCTTAATATGCGGGAAGCTGCTGAAGATCTGCTTAATATGCGGGAAGCTGCTGAAGACTTGCTTAATATGCCAACTAATATTTATTCATGCAGTGCAAATGGCATGAATGGGTGATAAAACTAACAAACACACTGAATAAAGCGTTAAGGGAATACCTTGAAAACTTGCCTGATTATGTAGATTCCTTTGTAACCCGATTTTCACTGTATATTTTTACCCATTTAAGCCTAGCATCCCATAAATGGGACATTGCCAAACAGTATAGACCCAGATCAGACGCCGCATGATCAGGGTACACTGTTTACATCAAGTAAAAGAAGTTCTATAAAATATATTAATTAATAAATAAATAAATAAATAAATAAATAAATAAATAAATAAAAAGCAGACACTCTTTCTACTGGAAATTGACCTATTCAGAAAGTTGAGGTAGGCGAGTCCACTTGGCATAAATGGGTTAAAGGTATATGGTGGCCCCGATAACATACACCTTTTAATCCTTTCGCTCCTGCAGACCAAAACATTTTTTTTGCCAACTGTGTAATCCTGATGAGATGGCTCTTAATGAACCGTCTCATCAGGATCTACACTGTTGCCATTCTGTGTTGATTTCTGACTGCGACTCTTATTTGGCGCCGTTACTTGGTTCTGACCAGATTCAAAGAGATGAAAATATGGAACGCCAAGGCTGTCTTATGTTGCTATATTTCTTCTTGTTTTATCTAAGAATTGTGTGAAGTTGTCAATGTATTATGTTATTATTTTAAAGACGCGTGTTGTTTTGCCAATTTGTTTGTGTTGAGGTTTTACGGCCCAGTCAACCCAATGGGGTCATGTCGAGCGCGGTCAGTTTACCTAACCACACGTTTACTGGGCAGGCTTAGTCATCTCAGCGGTTAACCAGTATTGTGCACATTCTTTCGCCAGAAACTGACAACTGCCCTTCTTGAATCAGCGGAAGGGAGAGAATGACCGTAGAAAATATTTCATGATCAATCTCCACGAAAGAATGTTGCCGACCTCGGCGGGGGTTGAACCCGCGACCTCCTGGTCTCCAGTCGGACGGCGCATCCAACTGAGCCACCGAGGCCGGCGTTGTTTTGTCAATATATAGTGTTATATAGTCTTATTATGTTAAAGAACCATTTTATTTTGTCATAACGTGGAGTTATCTTGTCTAAAAAGCATGTGAACTTGTCTATATAATGTGTTATTATCTTACACAGACATGTTATTTTGTCAGCTTATGGCGGTGACTTGTCTACGCGGTGTTTTATTATGTCAAAAGTGAATGTTGTTATGTTAAAGTTTGGGTCATCTTTTCTACGAGTAACTTGTCTAGACGATATGTTATTATGTCAAACCCACGTGCCGTTTTGTTCACATAATGTCGCAAGCGTAAATTTTCGGGAACAACACCACGCAATTGAACAAGACAACATATTGATTCACCAAGATAACACCGCGTTTTAACATAATAACATAGTCTTTTACCATAATCAAGACACTGTGTGGACAAACCAAGACGCGCGTTTAAATAATAAGACGTAATATTGACAAGTTCACATACTTTATAGACCAGATAACCCACCTTTTTAACATAATAATAAAGTCTTTTGGCATAATAAGATATTATGTGCACAAAACAACGCATCCGTTTGCATAATAACAAGTTGTATAGACAAGTTCATATGCTTCGTGGACAAGATAACCCAACGTTTTAACATAATAACATAGCCTTTCAACATAATAGGACACTGTGTAGAGAAAACAACATACGTGTTTAACATAATAACATAGTCTTTTAACATAATAAGACACTGGGTGGACAAAACAACACGAGCGTTTAACATAATAATAGTTTGTATAGACAAGTTCACATGTTTCGTAAATAAGATAACCCAACTTTTTCACATAATAACATAGCCTTTTTAACATAATAAGATACTGCATGGATAAAACACCCGTTTAACATAAAAACACTTTGTATAAACATGTTCAAATGTTTCATAGACAAGATAACCCAAATTTTGACATAATAGCGTAGCCTTTCAACAGACAGTGTGTGGACATAACAAACCACGCGCTTAATCAAGACACTGTGTGGACAAACCAAGACGCGCGTTTAAATAATAAGACGTAATATTGACAAGTTCACATACTTTATAGACCAGATAACCCACCTTTTTAACATAATAATAAAGTCTTTTGGCATAATAAGATATTATGTGCACAAAACAACGCATCCGTTTGCATAATAACAAGTTGTATAGACAAGTTCATATGCTTCGTGTACAAGATAACCCAACGTTTTAACATAATAACATAGCCTTTCAACATAATAGGACACTGTGTAGAGAAAACAACATACGTGTTTAACATAATAACATAGTCTTTTAACATAATAAGACACTGGGTGGACAAAACAACACGAGCGTTTAACATAATAATAGTTTGTATAGACAAGTTCACATGTTTCGTAAATAAGATAACCCAACTTTTTCACATAATAACATAGCCTTTTTAACATAATAAGATACTGCATGGATAAAACACCCGTTTAACATAAAAACACTTTGTATAAACATGTTCAAATGTTTCATAGACAAGATAACCCAAATTTTGACATAATAGCGTAGCCTTTCAACAGACAGTGTGTGGACATAACAAACCACGCGCTTAATCAAGACACTGTGTGGACAAACCAAGACGCGCGTTTAAATAATAAGACGTAATATTGACAAGTTCACATACTTTATAGACCAGATAACCCACCTTTTTAACATAATAATAAAGTCTTTTGGCATAATAAGATATTATGTGCACAAAACAACGCATCCGTTTGCATAATAACAAGTTGTATAGACAAGTTCATATGCTTCGTGGACAAGATAACCCAACGTTTTAACATAATAACATAGCCTTTCAACATAATAGGACACTGTGTAGAGAAAACAACATACGTGTTTAACATAATAACATAGTCTTTTAACATAATAAGACACTGGGTGGACAAAACAACACGAGCGTTTAACATAATAATAGTTTGTATAGACAAGTTCACATGTTTCGTAAATAAGATAACCCAACTTTTTCACATAATAACATAGCCTTTTTAACATAATAAGATACTGCATGGATAAAACACCCGTTTAACATAAAAACACTTTGTATAAACATGTTCAAATGTTTCATAGACAAGATAACCCAAATTTTGACATAATAGCGTAGCCTTTCAACAGACAGTGTGTGGACATAACAAACCACGCGCTTAATCAAGACACTGTGTGGACAAACCAAGACGCGCGTTTAAATAATAAGACGTAATATTGACAAGTTCACATACTTTATAGACCAGATAACCCACCTTTTTAACATAATAATAAAGTCTTTTGGCATAATAAGATATTATGTGCACAAAACAACGCATCCGTTTGCATAATAACAAGTTGTATAGACAAGTTCATATGCTTCGTGGACAAGATAACCCAACGTTTTAACATAATAACATAGCCTTTCAACATAATAGGACACTGTGTAGAGAAAACAACATACGTGTTTAACATAATAACATAGTCTTTTAACATAATAAGACACTGGGTGGACAAAACAACACGAGCGTTTAACATAATAATAGTTTGTATAGACAAGTTCACATGTTTCGTAAATAAGATAACCCAACTTTTTCACATAATAACATAGCCTTTTTAACATAATAAGATACTGCATGGATAAAACACCCGTTTAACATAAAAACACTTTGTATAAACATGTTCAAATGTTTCATAGACAAGATAACCCAAATTTTGACATAATAGCGTAGCCTTTCAACAGACAGTGTGTGGACATAACAAACCACGCGCTTAACATAAGCCAGTGTGTGGACATAACAAATCACGCGTTTAACATGATAACACGTTTGCAGACAATTTCACATGCTTCATAAACAAGATAACCGGATTTCTTAACATAATAACTTAGCCTTTTAACATTATAGGACACTGTGTGGACAAACCAACCTTCACATTTAACATATTAACATAGCATTTTAACATAATAAGACACTGTTTGGACAAAACAACACAGATGTTTAACATAATAGCATGTTGTATAGACCAAAGCTTTTTAACATAATAGCATAAAAGAATAAGACTGTGTGTAAGCAAAACAACACGCGAGTGTAACACGGTTAATAGATCAATTCACATGCTTCGTAGACAAGATAACCCATTTTTAAACATAATAAGATACCACTTTAACATAACAGGACACTGTGTGGACTACACAGCACGTGCATTTAACATAATAACACAGAATTGTAACATAATAAGACCCTGTTTGGACAAAACCACACAACACATGCATTTAGCATGATAATATGTTGTATAGACTAGTTTACATGCTTCGTAGACAAGATAAACCGATTTTTAACATAACAACATAGCCTTTTAACATAATAAGACTCTGTGTGGGCAAAACAACACGCCAGTTTAACATTATAACACTATAGCCTTTTTAACAAAATAAGACACTGTGTGGAGATAACAACACGAGTGTTTATCATGACAGCATGGCCTTTTATCATAATAAGACATTGTGTGGACAAAACAACACGTGCTTTTAACATAATAGCACATTGTATAGACAAGTTTACGCTTCTCAGACAAGGTAACCCATTTTTAACATAATAAAGTAGTCTTTTACAACATAAGACAGCAATGCGTCCCATACATATGAAAGGGTAATATAATGAGGGCATTGATTTCTTTGCCGTCAACAGCTGGCAACTCGTACTCAAGTCAACTCGTACTCAAGTCAACTCGTTCTAATTTAAGTCAATTCGTATTCAAATATTAAAGCGGTATTTTGAATACTTCAGCAATTACGTACACTTTTCAAAACTAAAACGCAGAACTTAAACATGGGTTTAAATGACAAATGTGAACTGACCTTGACCTATATGGAATTTGGGGATGGGGATGTATGCTATTGAAAGTCTTACCCTAAATTAGGTTAGGCCAAATATGAAAACACAGGGCCCAGAGGGCCTTAATTCGTTCAGGTGAGTGTCACTGTCTCCAACCATCATCAGTTACTTCAACAATTTAATATGACGTAATATATTCTAAAAGACTATCATCTTCTCTTCATAGGACTCTCTATGCTTTGATAGACTATCATGCAAGAAACATTTCTGCCAGCTTATATCAAAATCTGGCTACTAGTTTTAGAGGAAAAGCGTATTTGCCACTCATTTGTCAATGTAAAACTACTGAACCCCAGGGTGGGCCATTCTTTACCTCAGGGATCTAATTTGAACAATGTTGGTAGAGGTCTACTAAGCTACAACAAAATTCGGTAGCCTTTGACCTAAAAGTTTCCGACAAGAAGATGTTTCAAGATTTTTTCATTATATATTAAGTCTATGTAAAACTACTGACCCCCGGGTAGGGGCCATTTCTGACCCCAGGGCTAAAATTTGAATAATCTTGTTATAAGGTCACTAGAAAAAGCTGCATACCTAATTTGGAAGCCCTAGATCTAACGGTGTGCGAATCAATATGGCTTTAAAAATCTTGGTAGACATTCATTTCTGCTGCATTATATTGAAATCGGTCCAGTGGTTTCTGACAACTAGATTTTTTTTTCTATATATCTATATGGGGAAAATAAGCTCCGCCCCTGACGGCCATGTTTTTAGACGAATCATGACGGCTCGAACAAACTTGATCGAATAATCTTGATAGAGGGTCACAAAAGGAACATTCCTGCTAGGTTATACTGTAATCAGTCCAGTAGTTTCTGACCAAAAGATTTTTAAAATTTTCTATACAGATATATAGGGAAAATAAGCCCCACCCTCTAGAGGCCATATTTTTCGAAGAATCATGAAGGGTTGGACAATCATGGTAGAAAGTCATCTAGGGAACCTTCCTGTCAAAGTATTTGAAATCAGGCCAATGGTTTCTGTCATGAAGATTTTTAAAGTTTCCTATATAGATATACAGGGAAAATAAGCCCAGGCCCCTAGCGGCCATGTTTTTGACAAATCATGACGGCTTGAACAGTCTTGGTAGAGGGTCACCAAGAAAACATTCATGCAAAGTTATATTGGAATCGGTCCAGTAATTTCTGACAAGAAGATTTTTAAAAGTTTCTATATTGATGTATAGGGAAAATAAGCCTCGTCCCTTGGCTGCCATGTGTTTTGATGAACCATGACAGCTTGAACAATCTTGGTAGAAGGTCACCAAAGAAACATTGCTGCCAAATTATATTGAAATCGGTCGAGTGGTTTCTGATAAAAAGATTTTTAAAGTTTCCTATATAGATATATAGGGAAAATAAGCCCCCCCGCACCCCCCCCCCCCCAGCGGCCATGTTTTTCGACGAATCATGGTGGCTTGAACAATCTTGGCAGAGGGTCACCAAAGAAACATTGCTGCCAAGTTATATTGCAATCGGTCCAGTGGTTTCTGACTAGAAGATTTTTCTAAAGTGTTCTATATAGATATAAAGGGAAAATAAGCCCCGCCCCTAGCGACCATGTTTTCCGACGAATAATGACGGCTAGGACAATCTTGGCAGAGGGTCACCAAAGAAACATTTTTGCCAAGTATTATTGAAATCGGTCCAGTACTTTCTGACAAGAAGATTTTTATTTTTTTTATATAGATATATAGGGAAGATAAGACCCGCCCCTACCTCTGGCGGCCATGTTTTTTGACGAATCATGATGGCTTCAACAATCTAGGTAGAGGATTACCAAAGAAAAATTTCTGCCAAATTATGTTCAAATCGGTCCAGTGTCTTCTGATAAGAAGATTTTTTTTCTTTTTTCTTTTCTTTTTGTTTTTCTTTTGGTTGCCATGGCAACCAGAGTAGTGTTTAGATGCTAAAACTTTGACAACTTTCAGTTAGTATCGCCCAAGGATCATTCCTGTGAAGTTTGGTTCAAATTGGCCCAGTGGTTTAGGAGGAGATGTCAATTGTTGACAGACGACGGACGACGGCAGACGGACGACGGACAACGGACAGCTGGCCTATCAAAATAGCACACCTTGAGCACTACGTACGTGCTCAGATGATCTAAGAACCTATGCGCACCCTTGAATACAAACATTGTGCTAACGCGGACGCCGATGCCAACAGACGCCGACGCCAAGGACTGGGTGACATCTTATGCTCTCCAGGACATAGTCCTGGTGAGTAATAGCCGATTCAAAAGTAAAATATCAGGTGCAAATCTTCATATAATAGGAAGAAAATCTGCATTTTTTTAAAACGAATCCAATAAAGGATGTAGAAAAGTTGCTGACAAAACATCTAAGACGGATTTACATGTATAAGTCAATATATACTCAATTTCAGCAAAGACGGACAAGCGTCATTTCTATTAACGCCTTCACCTTGGGTAACAAAGGGAATGTGGCGATAATGGGAAATAAGAGGGCCATAACTGCCCTGTAACGCTCACTTGAGTATCATAGCACTTAGAGAACCTGGCCCATAAATGATCAAGGCAAACATTCTGACCAAGATTCATGATGATTATATAAACAAGTAAGACAATGTAGCATGCCTAATGGACCATGAAATATAGATAAAGGTCAAATATGAATGACTGCACTCAAGAGATCATGGTAAGATGTGCTAAGTATCACTGGCTGTAGGACCAATAATTACTAACTGACCTAAATGCAAAAACTAAGTCAGTTGACCGTGGTCAAGGTCAAATATAGATGGGTGCATTCAAGAGGCCATGCTACGATGTCTGCAAGTGCCAAGTATCTCTGCTGTAGGACCAACAGTTACTGAGAAACTGACCTAAATGGAAAAGAAAGTCACTGGGCCGTGAAATATAGGTCATAAATGGCCCAGGTCACACTTGACCTAGAAATCATCAAGGCAAACATTTTGAGCAAGATTCATGATGATTGCATCTGCTAATGGCCCTTTGGTTTTAGAGAAGTTTTTTTTTCTTTACGTTTTAGCTATATAGCTCTATATTAGTAAATGACCCTCAGGGCATGACCAGTTTGGACTTCAGGGACATGGTTGGTAGGATTTATGTAGGAGACCACTAAACATTGCTACATACTAAATATAATATATAAGCTGTAGGCCTAATGGTTTCAGAAAAGAAGATTTTTTTAAGTTTTTCCCATTATAAGTCTATGACCCCCCGGGGCGTAACCAATTTGGACCCCAGAGGCATGGTTGGAAGGATTTGTGTAGAAGACCACTAAACATTGCTACATACTAAATATGTTAGCTATGGGCCTCATGACTTCCGAGAAGAAGATTTTTGAAGGTTCTTTAGCTATATAAGTCTATATAAACTAATGGCCTCCTGAGGCATGGCCAGTTTGGGCCCTAGGGGCTTGATTGGTAGGATTTATGTAGGGGACAACTAAACATTATTACATACTAAATATATAAGCGGTGGACCTCATGGTTTCAGAGAAAAAAAAAACAAGTTATTTTCCATTATCAATCTATCGGAGCTAATGACCCCCGGGGCATGGCCAGTTTGGACCCCAGGGGCATGATTGGCAGGATTTATGTAAGGGACCATTAAACATTGCTACATACTAAATACATAAGCTATAAGCCTCATGGTTTCAGAGAAGACAATTTTTAAGTTATTCCCATTAAAAGTCTTTGGGAGTTAATGAAACCCTGGGCATGGAAAATTTGGACCCCAGGGAAAGGATTTATGTAGGGGTCCACTAAACATTGCTACATACTAAATATATAAGCTGTGGGCCTCATGGTTTCAATGAAGAAGATTATCCAAAGGTTTTCCTATTATAAGTCTGTGGAAGCTAATGACCCCCTGGGTGTGGCCAATTTAAACCCACGGGGCTTGATTGGTAGGATTTAAGTAGGGGACAACTAAACATCGCCCCCCCCCCCACACACACACACACACACGGGATGTGGCCAGTTTGGACCCCAGGGGCTTGATTGGCTGGATGTAAGTAGAGGACCATTACACGTTGCTACATTAAGAAATATATTAGCTTTGGGCATCATGGCTTCAGAGAAGAAGATTTATTTTTTTTAAGTTTTTCCCATTATAAGTCTATGGGAGCTAATGACCCCCAGGGGCATGGTTGGTAGGATTTATGTAGGAGACCACTAAGCATCATTACAAACTTAATCTGTTAGCTGTCGGCCTCATGGTTTCAGAAAAGAAGATTTTTGAAGGTTCTTTAGCTATATAGCTCTATCTAATCATATGTCCACCTATGGGTATAGCCAGTTTGGAACCCATGGATTTGATTAGCAGGATTTATGTAGGAGACCACTAAACATTGCTACAGAATAAATATATTAGCTGTGTGCCTCATGGTTTCAGAGAAGAAGATTTTTAAAGTTTTTTCCAATTATAAGTCTATGGGAGCTAATGAGCCCCAGGGCGTAGCCACTTTGGATCCCAAGGGATTGATTGGTAGGATTTATGTAGGAGGCCACTAAACATCACTACATACTTAATCTGTTAGCTCTCGGCCTCATAGTTTCAGAGAAGAAGATTTTTGAAGGTTCTTTAGCTATATACATTACGAAAACACGCCTATTCAAATATATAGAAAATTTCACCTCCAAAAAATTGAAAATTTTCAGATAAAAAACGCTGATATTTTTCATATTTCTGCTCAAAACATAGATTGTGGGTACTCGTTAGAACCGCCTTGCCGAGGCGGTTCTAACGAGTACCCACAATCTATGTTTTTGAGCAGAAATAAGAAAAATAATGTATACCCCTATAAACCCCAGTTTTACTATATAAAAGTGGGGTTTAAGGGGGTCAAAATTATATAGGTATGTTTTCCTGATGAGCTCTATATAAACATGACCCCCTGGGATGTGGCCAGTTTTGAGCCCAAGGAAGTTTTGAGCCCAAGGACTTGATTACTAGGATTTATGTAGGGGACCACTAAACTTTGCTACATACTCAATTAAGGCATGGGCCTCATGGTTTCAAGGAAGATTTTTTTTAAATTTTTCCCATTATAAGACTGTGGGAGCTAACGACCCCCGGGACGTGGCCATTTTGGACCTTAGGGGCTTGACTGGCAAGATTTATGTAGAGGACCTCTAAACATTGCCACATACTAACTATATAAGCTGTGGGCCTCATCGTTTCAGTGAAGACGATTTTTAGGTTTTTCCCATCATAAGTCTTTGGGAGCTAATGACTCCCACCCCCTCGGGGCGTGGTCAATTTGGACTCTAGGAACTTAATTGGCAGGATTTATGTAGGAGACCACTAAACATCACTACACACTTAATCTGTTAGCTATCGGCCTCATGGTGTCAGACTTGAAGATTTTGAAGAATTTTAGCTATATAGCCCTACATAAACATATGATCACCTGGGTTGTGGCCAGTTTGGAGCCTAGGGGCTAGTTATATAGGATTTATGTAGGGGACCACTTAACATTGCTACATACTAAATATATAAGCTGTGGGCCTCTTGGTTTCAGAGAAGAAGATTTTTTAAAGTTTTTCCCATTATAAGTCTGTGGGAGCTGATGACCTCCAGGGCATGACCAGTTTGGGCCCCAGGGTTTGATTGGCAGGATTTATGTAGGGGACTACTAAACATTACTGAATACTAAATATATAAGCTGTGGGCCTCATGGTTTCAGAGAAGATATTTTTCCTGTTATGTGGGAAATAATGACTCCCTTGGGCATGGCCACTTTTGACCCCAGGAGCTTGATTGGCAGGATTTATGTTGGAGCCACTAAACATCACTACATACAATCTGTTAGCTCTCTGCCTTATGGTTTCAGAGAAGAAGAATTTCGAATGTTCTTTAGCTATACAGCTCTGTATAATCATATGACCCCCTCCGCCCCCCCCCCCACCCCCCCCCCCACTGGGTGTGGCCAGTTTGGAGCCCAGGTGTATGATTGGCAGGATTTAAGTAAGGGACCACTAAACATTGCTACACACTAAATATACGAGCTGTGGGCCTTATGGTCTCAGAAAAGAAGCTTTTCCCCATTTTAAGTCTATGGGAACTAATGACACCCAGGGCGTGGCCAGTTTGGACCCCAAGGTCTTGATTGGCAGAATTTATGTAGGGTACCACTAAACATTGCAACATAGTAAATACATAGGCTGTGGGCCTCATGGTTTCAGAGAAGAAGACTTTTTAAGTTTTTCTCATTATAAGTCTATGGAAGTTAATGACCCCGGGGCATGGCCAATTTTGACCCTAGGAGCGTGGTTGGCAAGATTTATGTAGGGGACCACAACAATGTTACATACCAAATACATAAGCTGTGGGCCTCATGGTTTCAGTGAAGATTTTTTAAGGTTTTCCCATTATAAGTCAGTGTGAGCTAATGACCCCCAGGGCACAGCCAATTTAGACCCAGGGTCTTGTTTGGCAGGATATTTGTAGGAGACCACTTAACATTGCTACAAACTAAATATATAAGCTGTGGGTCTCATGGTTTCAGAGAAAGTGATTCTTTATTTTTTTTCTATTATAAGCTAATGAACCCCAGGCGCAGGGCGGAGCCAATTTGGACCCTAGGGCCATGGTTTGCAGGATTTATGTAGGAGACCACTTAACATTGCTACAAATTATATCTATTACCTCATGATTTTAGAGAAAAAGATTTTTGAAGGTTCTTTAGCTATACAGTTCTATATAAACATATGAACCCTGGGGTGTGGCCAGTTCGGACGCCAGGAGGTTGATTGGCAGGATTTAAGTAGGGGACCACTATACATTGCTACATACTCAACATATAAGCTGTGGACCTCATGGTTACAGAGAAGATTTTTTTCCCATTATAAGTCTATGGGAGCTAATGACCCACAGGGCGTGGCCAATTTTGACCCTAGGGGCGTGGTTGGCAAGATTTATGTAGGAGACTACTAAACATCGCTACATACTCTGTTAGCTCTCGACCTCATGGCTTCAAATTTTTGAAGGTTCTTTAGCTATATAGCTCTATATAAACATATGACTCCCTGGGATGTGGCCAGTTTGGAGCCCTGGGGCTTGATTGGCAGGATTTATGTAGGGGACCAAAACACATTGCTACATACTAAATATATAAGCTGTGGGCCTCATGGTTTCAGAGAAGAAAATTTGTTTCAAGTTTTTCCAATTATGTCTATGGGAGCTAATGGCCCCTGGAGCGTGGCCAATTTGGACCAAAGGGGCGTGGTTGGCTGGATTTATGTAGGAGACCACTAAACATTGCCACATACTTAATCTGTTAGCTCTCAGTATCATGTTTTCAGAGAAGACTTTTGAAGGTTCTTTTAAGCTGCATAGGTGTGGTGTGGCCAGTTTGGAGCCCTTGGGCTTGGTTGGCAGGATTTATGTAGGGGACCATTAAACATTGTTATAGACAAAATATATAAGGTGTGGGCCTCATGGTTTCAGAGAAGAAGATTTTTTAAGTTTTTACCATTATAATAAACGTCAAAAAAGATTGCCCGTGGAAATAAAGAACACACTACAGATTAGAAAATGGGAGTCTCGGTTTTATTGAGACTTCATAAGCAGTAATGAAGTTTATATATGTCTACGGTAGCTAATGACCCCCGGGGCGTGGCCAGTTTGGACCCCAGGGGCTCGATTGGCAGGATTTATGTAGGGGACTACTAAATATTGCTACATACTAAACATATAAGCTGTGGGTCTCATGGTTTCAGAAAAGATTTTTCTTAAGTTTTTCCCATTATAAGTCTATAGGAGCTAGTGACCCCTAGGGTGTGGCCAGTTTGGACCCCAGGGGCTTGGTTGGCAGGATTTATAAAGGAGACCACTGAACATCGCTACATACTAAATCTGTTAGCTCTCGGCCTCATGATTTTAGAGAAGAAGATTTTGAAGGTCCTCTAGCTATATAGAGCTATATAACATAAGATACCCAGGGGTGTGGCTAGTTTGGAGCCAAGGGACTTGATTGGTAGGATTTATATAGGGGACCACTAAACATTGCTACATACTGAATGTGTAAGTTATGGGCCACATGGTTTCAGAGAAGAAGATTTGTTTTTAAGTTTTTCCCATAAGAAGTCTATGGGAGCAAATGACCCCCGGTGCGTAGCCAGTTTGGACCCAAGGGTTTTGATTGGCGGGATTTATGAAGGGGACTACTAAACATTGCTACATGCTAAATATATAAGCTGTGGGCCTCATGCTGAGAATAAGATATATAAAGTTTTTCCCATTATAAGTCTATGGGAGCTATATATGGGCATGGCGGCCATCTTGATTTACAGACCATGATCGTTTGTACAAATTTTCAACCCCCTTTTAATACAAGGCTCCACATGAAGTTTGAAGAAATTTCGCCAAGGGGTTTCAGAGGAGAAGTCGTTCAAATGTGTGAGCGAACAGACGGACAGACGGACGGACTGACGACGGACGGAGAGTGATCACAATAGCTCATCCTAAAGGTGAGCTAAGAAGACAAGAAATGTTACTGGCAGCATCAGGACTAGCAGACTGCATACATCTTCCCTACTCTTAGTGCAAATCTGTATCAAAAATAAATATGGAGATACCCAGGAAAGGGTACAATCATACAACACAGCCCTCTAAAGGCACCTGGTAATGGTTGACTACCACAGAATGGCACGTCATCGAAAACAGAACAAAGAAATGAAAAAGAAACTACACAAAGTTTCTTAAGTAAGAAAGAAAAGTCAAGGGTAAAAATGCGCACTGCAACGAGCTCTCCTCCTGAACATGCAGTATATCAAGTTTCACTAACCCGGTCAGCATTCTACGTAAATCTATATCGGGCCGTCATCGGCCCGTCAGGGTAGCTGACGGGCCGATGACGGCCCGATGTAGATTTACGTAGAATGCTAACTGGGAACCTGCTTTTGCAGTTTCCGAAATAAAACTTAGAAAAATACACTAGGTTAATGACCATGTAGTGGATATGAATACTGAAGTGTCATTAAAGCAGTCAGTTGAACGTCACTAGATGTAAGTATGTACCAGTTTTCATCAACCTAATTCTTGAAGTTCAATACATAAGGTAGCTTAGTGTCATTTAAGCGTTCTACTTCCATAATACAGATCCTTTATATGGGCTGGGTGGCCTAGTAGTTAATGCTCTCGACTTTGAAGCGGAAGTTTGTGGGTTCCAATCCCGCTGCAACCTACTTCATTCTCGACGGGCCCTGGATTGAGTATAAAGCTAGTGGACAGGGAGGCGCTTGGTGACAGAGAGCGGTATCAAGTGCAAGTAGATGATCCATGGAAGCAAGGCTGTACAAAAATGCATGCACATACCACATTCTGCTGTCTCCAGCGTTAAAATGCTGCATAACAGGTACAATATACTGAAGCAAATTACCCTTGTATTTCTTGAGAAATGATTTCAGCCTGAAAAACTAATGTTGATGCAGCTGCCGTTGCCATCCCAGTAGGGATGCAACATTGTGACGTTGCCTCGACGTTAATACGATGTGGTGTATACGTTATGTGCCCGCTGGGCACATAACGTTTACACCACATCGCATTAACGCTGGGCACATAACGTTTACACCACATCGCATTAACGCTGGGCACATAAAATCACATGTTGTTATTCTTATAAAATACAGTAAAACCTGCCCAAAGCGACACCCACTGGAACAAACCAGATCTAGAAATGTGGATGTTTCACAGGTTGTCGGTTTATCAGGTTTTGGACAGCTTAGCCAAAACTCACCAGCTACTTTGGATTCAGCAGTTCTAGGCATGCTGCCATTGTAAGTGCGATGCTTTTGAAGCAAAAGTAAAACAAATATGGCATTATCTTATTTAGTAACAAAAGATAAAAAGATAAAAAAATAATCCATTTTTCATATTCTTTTTTAAAAGTGTTCTATTTTTGCTCACTGCATGATCTTACCAAAGTAGGTGCATGAATGAGTAAACGTTTTACTGGTCACTGAATTAGGCGCATGGTATCTAGCATGACAATGGAAAATAATCATGCATTCAGCCAAGCAGCTTACTTCAGCGTTTTAAACAGACAATGTAATTAAACAATTACATATTAGCTGATTACCAAGCATGACAACAGAAACCAATTGTGCGTTCAGCTAAGCAGGTAACAACAATACTTGACATGGAGAATGTAATTAAATAATTACATATTAGCTGATTACCAAGCATGATAACAGAAATCAATCGTGTGTTCAGCTAAGCAGATAACAACAATAATTGACATGGAGAATGTAATTAAACAATTACATATTAGCTGGTTACCAAGCATGACAATAGAAACCAAGCGTATGTTCAGTTAAGCAGGTAACAAAAATGATTGACATGAATGAAGAGACTCAATCAAACCGAGTCTCCGATTTTCGTGATTTTGTGTGTTCTTCGTTTCCAAAGGCTATATTTTTTTTTACTTTTATTTTACTCTACTGTAGCTGGTGTTGTGCCGTGTGGCGGCCGTAAAAAGTCTCCCCGTACATCATCATAGAACAGGTTATATTTTATTTCCTTTGGGATCATTGAGCCTATCCTTGTTATTTTGAAAATCGAGAACCGCTTAAACTGGCGCTAGGGGTTGTATGCAGCCTCGCAAACTACAGTGTTGCATATGAATCCGATTTTCGTGAATTTTATGCGTTCTTTGTTTCCAAAGGCAATCTTTTTTTTTACTTTTATTTTACTCAACTATAGCTGGTTTTGTGCCGTGTGGTGGCCGTAAAAAAGTCTCCCCGTACATCATCATTGTGCAGGTTATATTTTATTTCCTTTGGGATCATTGACCCTATACTGGTTATTTTGAAACTCGAATACCGCTTAAGCCGGCGCTATGGGGCGTATGCAGCCTCGCAAACTACAGTTGTGCATATAAAGAGACTCAATCAAACTGAGTTCCCGATTTTCGTGATTTTGTGTGTTCTTTGTTTCCAAAGGCAATCCTTTAATACTTTAATGAAGAATGTAATTAAACAATTACATATTAGCTCGTTACCTAGCAAGACAGTGGAAAACAGACGTGTGTTTAGCCAATCACCTAACAAAAATGCTTTGACCTGAAGATTTATTAGATTTCAATCTATATTTATGTTGGTTTGGACAGGTCAGATTTGTATATGTGTGGCATTTTAGGTACTGCATTTTAGTGTCAGTCGGAATGCAAAGGTGTCAGTTTTTCAGGGGATGGATATAGGACATCATATAGGGATTCGATAGGAATAGATCATGCTGTCAGAGTAAAGAGGATGTCAGAATACTGAGGTGTTAGTTTCGGTAATTTCTACTGTATATTGCACAGCATCTCATTCTATTCCATAATTCCACCAAATATCATCAACTTATTCGACAGGGTATTCAATTTACGTAGACACAATACTTGTCATAGTCTTTGAAGATAACTGAAAAAATGGTCGAGATGATTTGTTATTCTTGTATACAAAGCTTCATCTTCACCTATTCAACATTCCCAACAAGTATCATCCCAGCATTCAAAGGGTATTCAAGTACAGTCAGGACACAAAATCTGTCAAGTAAAGAGAGATAATTGTAAACGTAAGACCTTGCAAAAACATTAAGAGGTTATCTTTAATTTCCTGGTATGTCTTCTTTTTTTCAAAAACTGAGCTTGCTGTGAAAACACTGGGCATGTATAAAAGATATGGAACAGCTACACAGCAAAAACAAAACTAAATACATACAAGGTTTATTTTTGAAATACTAATAATATAAGTTCTAGTACACATATTAAAAAATCTGATATAGAGAAATAATTTATCACAAGATCTCACAACTTAAAAAAAATCAGACGACTTGTTAAGGAGTATTTGATGACAATTTTCAGGGACAATTTTCTCTAGTTCTCCATGAAAACATATGCTGTGAGTACTCATTAGAAGCGCCCATCGGGGCGCTTCTAATGAGTACCCACAACATACCGTTTTATGGAGAAATAAGAAAAAAATATCACCAGATAGCCCTCCTTGACACCTTCTCTGAAATAAAACATTATGTGTATGATAGATAAATAAACGGCTAGTAGTATGGGCTGATAAAAAATCTACCTATACAGCAGTTTCAATTCCAAAAACAACTTCCCAATAAAGTCTGATAATTTATATATAAATCTAATGAACTAGAATAATTATTTATTTGTTTGAGTTGAGGTTTAATGACACTAACAACAGTTTTCAGTAATGTCATGAATGTCTGATTGTGATGGTGGGAACTTCTGCCCTTTCATGCTGCTGCATCATTGCAGTATCACACCCCAGACGCATTGACATGACACTACCCCAGACACATAATACTGATCAAACGTGAGCAGTCCAAGCTAACACCAAGTAAATGAGCAGCAAGTGCCAATTTTAGAAAGTCTCGGGTATGACTTTTCTCGGGATCAAAACCACAACCACCACATCAATGGACCACTCAGATTTGTCTGAACTAAGATAAAAACAAACATTTAGATTATGTTAATTCTACATTATTAAAGTCCAGTATTTTCAAGAAAACGTGTTTTAAACATTGTAGCAAATAGAGGAGATAAATTATGTGCTAATAATCTTTTTTCAAACTGATATGGGTATTTGTCCAGTTCTCAAATAAGCCAATATCTCAAAACAGTTTTGTCTGTTAGGTTCTTAAGGTGACTCTTCTGTTAGGTGTCTTAACCCATTTACGTCAAGTGGACTCTTCTACTACACCTCTTTGGATTGGTCTATTTCCAATAGCAGGGTGTCTGTTCAGTTTTTATGATACAATATTTCCAGGAAATTCCTATATTTAATGCAAACAGTGGAGACCCTGATCAGATGAATGTGGCATCTGATCTAGGTCTGCACTGTACGCCAATTACGATTGACTCCAGACCAAAATCGGTTAAGGTGTCTTAAGGGTACTTGATATACTTGGTACATTTTCATTATTTTGGAGTACATACACCAACATTTCCTTAAGATTGTCATCCACGTGATTATCATTGACCAATGAAATCAAACTGCGCATTAGATGGGCCAACCAAATGTTTACGTTATGAAATGAACAATCTATTGTTTCTGAACCGAATTTTATCTATAATCTGGACTGGACTTAGTGCTGGGACATTTGCAAGCGGAACGCAAAGCCTGATCAGGATCTGCAATGTTTGCTTAAATTACAGGAAGTTAAGGTTAAGTAAAATAGTCTTAATTCCCCACTCAGGACCATTTTCCCAGCATACACATTCAGAGACAATCGACCCTCCCGTGCTTTAAGTGCTTTGATTTACAGACAGACAATATTTGTCGCTTCCAATTGCTTTCCTGCACATCAATCCCGTCTGAAAAAGGTCTTCTCTAAAAGGAAAGAATTTGCTCCCAAGGGGAGCATTTTTTCCTTTATAGTTGCCCCTTTTCAGAATGGAGGCAAAATGATTCTGACAGAGTTGCCTTCCTTGAAAGAGTATCAATATAGGGATCAAACATGGTTTTTCATGCATTAACATTCGCCAGGTCCCGAGGGAGGTGTTGAAAACCGAGGCCGAAGGCCACGGTTTTCAACACCTCCCTATGGACCTGGCGAATGTTATTGCTTTGAAAAACCATGTTCGATCGCTATTATTGCATAAAAACTGAAAACATTTGCTACATTTCGCGTTATTTCTTGCACTATTTTGTTTCGCCTTTTCACCGATGTCTCGTGAACGCAATTTCCACGGACTATGCTCGTTCTAGGGTCGGGCAGTACACATCCCGTAACGGCAGCAAATCTGTCGCCCCGGTACGATCATATTGAAAGTTGCGATGCCGTGCATTAACAGCGCGTGAATTACCTTGTTAATACACGGCTTTTGGCCGGTTAATGCATGGCTGTTAATAACGTGAGGCACTGCTTTTTATGCAATAATTCTCTTTAATACGTCTGAGAGAGTTCTGCAAAGGTCTAGATTAGCCAAAATGTGTGCAGGCTTTCAGGGTCTTCAGAGGAGCTGCTAAAGAAGAGTATATGGTGAAAATTCTGGGCTATTTTTTTTTTATTTCTCCATAAAAACTTATGTTGCTGAGGTGCTTCTAATGAGTATCGACAACACAGGTTTTGTGGACAACTCGCGGAAATTTTCTTAAAGCACTACCCAGCAAACACACAACGTCCCAACAACGTCGTTACAACGTCGCTGCAACGTCTTGACGCAGCGACGTTGTTGCGACGTTGTGTGTTTACTGGGTAAGCAAAATTTTAGCAGATTAAATTGTAGCGGACCCCCCTACACTCACTCCCCGCAAACTATGTTTGTGTGTGGGGAATACTGATTTCATATTGTCCATCTCTATGTCCATTTGTCCATTACAGTTTGGTCTCTGAGCGGGGTGGGGGGTATCTAATAAGCAATGCTTATTGACATTTCTTGTTTGTATTATTTTTTCAAAGGAAAGGATCGAAAGAACATTTCATGTGAATTGTCTATTTCTCTGAAAAATGCATAAAAATCAGAATGTCATCTTTAGCATTTAAAGGGCTAAGACGATGTGTAACAGGATGTAATCACTGTATTCTTCAAGCTGATAAAAGATCATAAAACTATTCGCCCGGATAATCATTAACAAACAAAACTATTTCATGATCATTTTCAAACACCACTGCATTTGAGAATGGGACAAATCTTCAATGAGCCATTAATATTCAATACTAGAGGCCCAAGTGGCCCAGAAATCGCTCATCTGGATTAGGCTGATCATGATATGTTACATTGTGCCATGGTGCCATCTTGGCTATCAGATCAGATTGCCTTTACAATCTAGACTCTGCTGTTGTTTAAAGAGTTTCAAGATTGCTGCCATGGCTGCCATCTTGGATATTGGAACTGAACGAGTTTAGCAATTCTGAATCTCCATAACACCCAATGCCTCCCATCAAGTTTAAGCTCAAGATTTTCAAGATGTCTGCCCTGGCAGCCAGCTTGGATATCTGAACGGAACCATTTCAGCAATTCTGAATCTCCAAGTCCTCTTGATGCACCTCATCAAGTTTCAGCTCAATCTGACTTAAGATTCCAGAGGATATAACCGTTGAACAATTCCAACACTTCTTGCCATCTTGGAAATTGGAACAGAACAATTTTAGCAATTCTAAATCTCCATGAGGCCCCAATGCCTCTGACCTAACTTAGGCTTTGGGAGCAGATGTGATTTGAAGACTTTCAAGGTGGCCACAACTGCAGCCGTCTTGGATATGGGAATGGAACGATTTTAGCAATTCTGAATCTCTATGTCCATTCTGATGCCTCCCATTAGGTTTCAGCTCAATCCGATAGATGGTTTGGGAGGAGATGTTGTTTGAAGAATTTAAAGATGGCCACCGTGCCGCCATCTTGGATATTGGAATGTAACGATTTTAGTAATTCTGAATCTCTATGTCGCTCTGATGCCTCCCATCAAGTTTCGGCTCTATCCGACTTACCATTTAGAAGGAGATGTTGTTTGAAGAATTTCAAGATGGCCCCTGTGGTGGCCATCTTGGATATTGGAAAAAGAACAATTATAGCAATTCTGAATCCCTATGTCGCTCTGGTATCTCCAATCAAGTTTTAGCTCAATCCAACTAACAGTTTGGGAGGAGATGTCTTTTGAAGAATTTCAAGATGGCCCCCATGGCGGCCATCTTGGATATCGGAACGGAATAATTTTAGCAACTTTGAATCTCTATGTCCCTCCGATGCCTCCCATCATGTTTCTACTCAATCCAACTTACGGTTTGGGAGATGTCCTTTGAAGAATTTCAATATCGCAGCCATCTTGGATATCGAAATGGAGCGATTTTAGCAATTCTGAATCTCTATGTTGCTCCAATACCTCCCATTAAGTTTCAGCTCAATCCGACATATGTTTTGGGAGATGTTATTTGAAGAATTTCAAGATGGCCGCCGTGGTGGCCATATTGGATATCAGAACGGAACAATTTTAGCAATTCTGAATCTCCAAGTAGCCACAATGCCTCCAACCAAGTTTCAGCTAAATCTGACTTGCGATTCTGGAGATGTCTTAAATGTGAAAAGCTAAGGACAGGCGGACGATGGACAACAGACCACGGCATAAGCTGACCTGGAGCAAAGCTCCAGATGAGCTAATTACTTACAAAAACATTTCTTTCAAAAAAAAATACTTTACTTATTCAAATTTATTTTGATATCTATTTTTATAATTCTACATCAAAAACATAAATCAAAATCTCAACAGTAAATCATTATTAGAAATGAAACTCTCTTATGGCTATACTTGCTAGCCATATGGGAAGCCTTCTGTCTACCAATACAGGCTGGGAGGGGTTGACAAGATTATGGTACTTCCAAATTATAAAACGTATAGATAAAATTTAAAATCAGATCATCAGATATATACAGTGTATGTACATAGATTCAGATAGATTTGCCTTAACCCTTCTCTTGCTTAACACGACATGCCATGTCTTAGCAAAAAGTGTAGATCCAGATCAGTTGGCTTCTGAAGAAGCCAACTGATCTGGATCTGCACTGTTTGTCATTAAATATGTGAATTTCTATCAAAAACCCAGATCAAGTAATCTGATTGGCTGGAAAGTAGAAGGCATGGCATCTTAACTTATTCAGCAAGGGAAGGGTTAGCTTACCTTTACAAAGATTTACCTTATCTCCTCACCAAAACTGTCCTATAATTTGAATGAAATATATGAGAAAAATACTCAAAAAATGCCATAATCATGACTAAGTCCATTTTACTACCTGCTGATATAATTAAAACTGGCCGGATTAGTGGCACAGTGTGGACCTGTAGTGTTTTATTAAAGTCTGCAATGTCTGCACAGGCCTGTATATGCCCCCAAAACTAAGGGTAAATATACAGTACTTGTTCAAATTTGATAAAAATTTAGGATTTGTAAGGATGTAGATAGTCCAAATACTTAGGGTAATAAATATGGTAGTACCCAAATATTTAGGTATAATACAATTCAAAGTCTAACAGAAAACTGATGACCTTTAACAGAGCTAACAGAGCATAAACAGGTACACTGATCAGGGACTTCATTGTCGACCATGCAGTATGTTCCATACAATCTCCATTCTATTTAGGGGAATTGCTACACTTTTTGGGGTGGCAACTATGTCAAACCTGTTTGCCTCCCCTCTGAAAAAGGGTCTTCTCTAAAAGGAAAGCATTTGCTCCTAAGGAGCAAATCCTTTCCTTTAGGAAAAGACCCTTCTTCAGAAGGGGCTTGGTGTGTGGGAAATCAGACAGGAAGTTAAAGAAGTTGTCTGCCATATAAAAAAATGGCAGAAAATCTACCAAGTGTACCCAGTCTCCTTAATACAGGCTTCACTCTGCTGCTCTGCTATAAGGCCCAACTCAGGGTTCAGAAGGGGGCAATTTTACTTTCTGTAGTAAGACAGTTGGCTGAAATGTTAGAATGTCAATACAAATTCATAAATATTTTCTCCCAACTTTAAGAAACTTTTTTTTTTTTTTTTTGTTCTTGTTATTGCAAATCCACTTCCACAGCTCCTGATATGGTACTTTTTTCACCCCAAAGTATAGATTTTTTCTTATTTCTGCATGAAAACATATGCAAGGTGTTTCTAATGAGTACCCATAACATATGTTTTCATGAAGAAATAAGAAAAATATTTACCTGATATCCCCTCTTATCTAGAACAATAATGATTTCCAGACATAGCTCTGTATGTATTTACAGATATCCAGACTGATCTGGGCCTTTGCTCTAAATTCATGCTCAGAGAGTACTTATTACTTGAAAGGGTGAATCTAAAACCTAACAACAACTCCAGGTAACAGAGCTCTATATTCTATGTAAGAGACGGGGTCTCTAGATCATTATTTCTCCATGAAAACATAAGTTGTGGGGACTCATTAGAAATGCCTCGATGTGGTACTTTTAATGAGTACCCACTATGTAAGTTTTTGTGGAAAAAGCTATTAACACTTTTTGGCTGAAAAGGGTGTCTTATCTACAGAGATTAGATATAAGATGATAACTGATATCATACATGATTTGGGATATTTTTTTATTTGTAGCACCAAAAATTGACACTTTTTATTTCTGCACCAAAATTTAACCCAATGTAGTCGGGATACCAGTAAAATGTTAACTGGCAAACAGTGCAGACCCAGATCAGACACTGCAGAATGCGGTGTCTGATCAGGGTCTCCACTGTTTGCAAATAGTTTAGTCATTTTTCTCTAGAAATATCTTAATTTCATAGCCTGACATATTCTTAAAACTACAACTGGACTCTTCCAATATATAGTGTGGGGGAGTCTATTCAGTATAAAATGGGTTAGCTTGTGGGTACTCACTGGCATTGCCTTTCTGAGGAGTTTCCAAGGAGTCTCCACAAACTATATTTTTTTCTGCATAAAACTTATGTTGTGGGTATAGCAAAGCCAATCTTGTGCCATGATGAGGATTCACTGGAAATAACTCATATAGGTGATTCCAGTGAGTACCCAAAAGACAAGTTTTAGTGCAAAAATAACAAAACTTCTGAATATTTTGTCAATATCTGGCTCTTTATCTAAAAGCAAGCAAATAAATTAAGGCATTTATAAAAATTACATCACTTATGAAGAATATTTCTGGTATATTTACACTGTATCACAACACCCTTGCAAACTTTGGAAGCATACCTTGGGTAGTTTTACACTAATACATCACTCTTACAATCTTTCTAATCATACCTTGTGGAGATTTACACTATCACAACACTCTTGCAAACTTTGAAGCATACCTTGGGTATTGATTCACACTATTATAACTCTCTTGCAAACTCTGAAACATATCTAGAGTATAAATTTTCACATCACTCTTGCAAACTTTGGAAGCATACCTCGGGTATAGATTTACACCATCTCATCACTCTTGCAAACTTTGGAGGCAAACCTTGGGTAGATGTACACTGTCACATCACTCTTTCAAACTTGGGAAGCAAACCTTGGGTAGATTCACACTACCCTACCACATCACTCTTTCAAACTTGGAAGCATACTTTGGGTAGTTTTACACCCCTGATACACCCTTACATAGCTTGAGGAGAGTTACATTATCATAACATTCTTACAAACTTTGGAAGCACATAGGTAGATTTACAATATTATATCACTCTTTCAAACTTTAAAAGCAAACCATGGGTAGATTTACACTATCTGTATCACATCACTCTTTCAGACTTAAGAAGCAGACCTTGGGTAGATTCACACTATCAGCCTTGCAAACTCTGGAAGCATACCTTGGGTAGTTTTACACTATCACGCCACTTTTGCAAACTTGGAAGCACACCTTGGGTAGACTTACACTATCATGTAAGTCTTGCAAACTTTGAAAGCATACCTTGGGTAAATTTACACTATCGCATCACATTTGCAAACTTTGGGAGCATACCTTGAATAGATTTACACTATCACATCACTCTTGCAAACTTTGGAAGCATCTTGGGTAGATTTACACATCACTCTTGCAAACTTTGGACGTACACCTTAGTTAGACCTAGATGGTTGCATTATTTAGATTTATGCACCTATAAATGTTTTCCCCCAGCTTGGGTGTGGATACCTTGATGTTTGGACAGCAAAAACATCCCTGCCCTCCAGAATCTGATAGACTACTGAAAAAACTGGGGTGGGATTTTAGATACCTGAATAATTCTTCAGGAAAATAAGAGAAAAATCTAAAGCACACCCAGGGGATTTTTGACACAACATTAGAACTCAGGAGTATGGAATCAGACAAAATTTTCAAAATTGTCTAATTCTAGAGGGGTTGTGATGCCATTGCACTTTGGGCAAATACATTGGTAGGTACATTACACTATCTAGATACATTACACTATCACATCACTATTGTAGGTGCTTAACACTATCACATCACCCTTGCCAATGCTGAAAGCATACCTTGGGTAAGCTTACACTACACATCACTCTTGCAAAATTTGGAAGTGATATTTACCTTTGAAAACTTTAGAAGCATGCCTTGGGTATGTTTATACTACTCACTCTTTCAAACTTTGGAAGTAAACTTTGTGTAGATTTACACTCTTGCAAACTTTGGAAGCAAACCTTGTGTAGATTTTCACTAAACATCACATCTTGCAAACTTTGAAGCAAACCTTGGGTAGATTTACCCTACACATCACATCACCTTTGCAAACTTTGGACACATACCTTTGGTGGGTTTATGCTAAACATCACTTTTGCAAACTTTGAAAACAAACCTTGGGTAGAACTACACTTTGGATGCATACCTTTGGTAAATTTACACTGTAAGATTATCAAATCACTCTAGTTTAATATCAAACCAAAAGTATATACCATATTCGACCTAATTACCACACTGTGCGCTTAGTTTTTTTTCTAAATTACTATAGGTACATTTGTACATTTTAAAAAAAGATAACAAAGGACTTATTTGACAATGTTTATACATTTTTTTTATTTTCTTTATAAAAGCATATGTTGAGGGTACTCATTTGAACTGCATTGACACACTGATGCAATTCAAATGGGTACCCACATCATATGCCTTTATAAAAAAGTAGACAAAAAGTACACTGGCTGTAATCTGAAGACAAAATTGCTTGACTGAGTGATTATATGGGTATGTGAGAAAATTAGGTTGAATACGGTATGCACAGAATATATAATACAATATATGGTACAATATAGTGCAATATTTACACCTAATTTATCCTTTAGTCAATAATTAGCAGATAAGACATTTTTCTTATTTTGTCTTCTCTAAAACAGGATGTGGCATTTCCTTCAAATCATGTCTGAAGAGATTCCTTTTTCCAAAAATTGGGCTTGCATTTCACTTATCTGAAAATGAAATGTTTACTCTATTTTTCTTGAGTGGGAGGGGGAGATAATAACAAAAAGAGACAATCGAATAAGAAAAGAAGAGACAAGTTGAATGTAATGTCAAACCCTATTTTTAGGAAGAATTAAAACATTTCAAAATGCCATTGCTTGCTGTAAAAAAAAAACACACACAGGAGTACTCACTGGAACTGACCTCTTTTGATGATTCAATGAGTTCAACATGGTGTGTTTAAATGCAAAGTTCTGAATACTCCATTGTAGTCTGAAGACCCCTAAAAGGGTAACTGGCAAACAGTGCAGACCCAGATCAGATGCCACAGAATGCAGCATCTGATCAGGGTCTCCACTGTTTGCAAATAGTTTAGCCAATCTTCTCTAGGAATATCTAAATCACATAGCCCAACATAGCTAAAATTGAAATTAGACTCTTCTAATATGTAGAGTAGGGGAGTTCATTCAATAGAGAATATATAGACTCTTTTCCTTATTTTTCCACTAAAACATAATATGTGGGTATAGGAGCATTCATCAGAAGCCACTAATTGATGACGAGTCACCCACATGGTATGTTTTGTTGGAGAATTAAGAAAAATAACGATCCTTTTTGGTTGAATTTTTGTGTTATCTCTCACTATGTCATCGGCTAATTGCTGAATGAAACAGGGAAAATGTTAGCCCTGGTCCTGATGAACCGGATGTGCCCAACCTTTGCAAACAGTGTAGATCCAGATCAGAGAAGCCAACTGATCTGGATCTGCATTGTTTGTTATTAAGTATGTGAACAGTGACAACAACCCTGGATCAAGTAATCTGAACGGCTCACAATTAGAAGTGGGCATGGCATCTTAATTTATTCAGCATGACAACAGTTAAAACTGCTACCAGCCATAAGACTGACTAGCAGCTGCCCTGTGACCAGGATCTCTGGTAGCTTGATAGTAGTTCGGAGGAGGTGGTTCACTCTGTCCAGCAGGTACATGAGCACCAGGTCTGTGAGCATTCTGAGTCCCTGGCCCAGTATAGCCCAAAGCGTTTTCTGGAGTATTGTAGCCTGTGAAGTTGTGATCAGTCGGCACACCCTGTGGATGCAATGCATATGGTAAAGAATGATCTTCATGTTGAAATGGATCATTCGGCAAAGTTGTGCCGGAATGAAGGACTTTGGTATTAGCATCAGTAGCCACACTGTCATATTGAGTGTGGGTATTATAGTTTTTACCACCAGCAGCACTGTGGCCATCACTTCCTACTTCCATTGGGGTGCAGCCCCCACATAATGTAATCACTAATATTGTAGTAATAACTGCAGCAACTCCTAGAACTGCTATTGTAACATAATACTTAATCTCTCCATCACCTGCTGAACTAGCTGAAAATAAAAAAAAAAAATGAAACAAAATGACAGTCACCTTTCTTTGATTTTTAACTACAGTAATTAATATGAGCAGAAACAAACTACTTTTGGGTTCAAAATAACTGAAACTGAAATCAGGGCAAGAGATAAGGGGAGTATCTGAGAAAAAATACCCAAATGTTTTGAGCAAATACTCAATTATTTTCAAAAACTTGGGTATTGATACCCAACTGATTTGACAAAGTACCCAATTATTACCAAATTCAAGGGTGAAAATTAAAGTTTCAGGGCCAGAAAAGTACATGATTACTATTTTATATTATGATAACTGCACATAATAGCTTTTATTATTCTTCATATGACAGATACTATCATAAAAGTAATAGGGAATAAAGAAATACAATGTTTTAAATACCTAAATCAGGCTTTTTAGTGCTCTTCCTTTGTTTTTTAAGTTTTACCCAATTAATTTTCATTTTGGAGGGAATCTTTACTCGAACCGAAAAATAATAATATGATTTTATCCAATTGACTAAATTTTGATGGGGTTAAATACCAAATGCCCCCAAAATTATCTGTTGCTCTGTGAAATTATATGTACATGTAAATAACAAGAGGCCCATGGGTTAAGATTTGCTCACCTGATAAAAACAGCTATTGTATATTTGTAAATGCCATGCAACATTCTTCCAGTACTGCCACAATAGCCAGGACACAAATTTGATCATACCATAAAAAGTCAAAGGTCGTCCTAGTAAGGCTAGTATCATCGTTTGAAGAAACTTGGAGGACCTTGTCCCTAATGTTCTATACCAAGTTTTAGCCTCAATGCTTTCTTAGTTTTGGAGAAGAAGATTTTTAAAAGTTTTTACCATATATGAGCATGGTGGCCATCTTGTTCGATGGTACAGAACCATTTGAACAAACTGTCAACATCCTTTTGAAAGTAGGCACCATGTGCAATCTGGTGAAAATTGGTCAAGCAGCTTCAGGGAAGATGATGTTTAAAGATTTCATGATTTTATACATGTTTATAACCCATGGACAAGGGCAGATAACCCCCAAAATTTTGATGGTAACTAAATAGTTTTACTACTACATGTATAATCATACATTGTCAGTTTCAGTCATTAGCTTTTAATATATTTTGAGAAAATAATTTTTCAACTTTTTTCTCATATAAATGTATGGGGGTGCAATTTTGAACTTGCCGTATAAAGATCAACTCATCATTTGAAGAAACTTGGTAGATCTTGAGTCCTCTATGCTATATACCAAGATTCAGCCATAAAGCTTTCTTGGTTCTGGAGATGTAAATTTTAAGTGTTTTTACCATATATGGACATGGCTCCAATCTAATTCAATGGTGCAGAACCATTTGAACAAATTGTAAATATCCCATTAATACAAGGCCTCATGCGAAATATGATGAAAACTGATCAAGCGGTTTCAGAGAAAGAAAAATTTAAAGACTACACAATTT
The DNA here is from genome assembly GCA_964016985.1 of Anodontia alba. Classification (NCBI taxonomy): domain Eukaryota; kingdom Metazoa; phylum Mollusca; class Bivalvia; order Lucinida; family Lucinidae; genus Anodontia; species Anodontia alba. The sequence continues at coordinate 9,054,836 of OZ024828.1, forward strand.
TATACCTGTATATAGCCCAGGAGCAGGGGCAAATAACCTCCAGGGGTAAAATTTTTATTGAAACTAAAAAGTTTTACTACTTCAATCATACATTATAAGTTTCAGCCATTAATCTTTAATACATATTGAGAAAATGATTTTTCAACAGTTTCCCCATACAAATGCACAGGGTGCAAATTTGACCTTGCCGTAAAATGGTCAAAGGTCATTCTACCGTCAACATTTGAACAAACTTGGTAGATCTTCAGTTCCCTATGAAATATGCCAAGACTCAGCCTCAAAGCTTTCTTGGTTCTGGAGAAGAAGATATTTAAGTGTTTTTACCATATATGGGCATGGCGGCCATCTTGTTCCATGGCACAGGACCATTTTAACAAATTGTCAATACTCTTTCAACAGAAGGCCCCACATGAAATATGGTGAAAATTGCTCTTGTGGTTTCAGAGAAGTTTAAAAATACCAATTTTATACATGTATATAGGCCTGGGGCAAGGGCAGATAACCCCAAGGGGAAAATTGTAATTGTACCTATAGAGTTTTACTACTATAATTATACATAGTAAGTTTCAGCCATTAGCCTTTAACAAATTTTGAAAAAAGTGACTTTTCAACATTTTCCCCATACATGCATGGGGATGCAAATTTGACCTTGCCGTAAAAAGGTCAAAGGTCAACCTACAGTAGGACTTTAGTCCCTGAAGTTATATACTAAGATTCAGCCTCAAAGCTTTCTTGGTTCTGGAGAAGACTTTTCAGTGTTTTTACCATCTACATGTATGGGCATTGCAGCCATCTTGTTCAGTCACATGGAACCGTTTGAACAAATTGTCAATACCCTTTCGAAAATTGCTAAAGCAGTTTCAGAAAAGAAGTTTAAAAATTACACAATTTTATACAGGTATAAAGCCAAAGGGCAAAGGCAGATAACCCCAAGGACAAAGTTTTGACTGTAACTAAAAGGTTTTACTTCTTTAATCATACATTGTAAGTTTCAGCTATTAGTCTTTAATACATTTTGAAAAATACTTTTCAACATTTTCCACATACATATGCATGGGGACGTAAGCTGTCCAAGCTATAAAAAGTTTCAAGGTAAACCTATGATCATTTTTTCAACAAATTTCGTAGACATTGAGTCCCGGATGCTATATACCAAGATTCGACTAAAGCTCTCTTAGTTCTGGAGAAGAAAATTCTTAAGTGTTTTTACCATATACGGGCATGGTGGCCATCTTGATTTACTGACCATGACCATTTTTACAAATTTTTAGTCCCCTTCAACAGAAGGCTCCATGTTAAGTTTGAAGACATTTGGCCTAAGGGGTTTCAGAGGAGAAGTCATTCAAAGATGTGAAAGGACAGACAAACAGACCGAGGATGGGCGAAGGATGGGGAGTGATCACAATAGCTCATCCTGAGCCTTTGGCTCAGAGGAGCTCTCATGCGACGTTTGTCTATCTGAGATTTTATTTATACATGTACACAGGAGCCTCTTTATAAGACGATTGATTATAAGATGGTTTAGATATAAGAGGGTTTAAAGGGGGACCCCAAAAGTGTTGTATCCAAACAAAAATGTCTACATTATATAGAAAATGACCATGGTCATTTTACTGTATAATTTAGACATTTTTGTTTAGATATAGAAAAATGACTGTAAACGATCATTTTTGTCTATATATAATATTCACATTTTTGTTGGATACAACACAATTGTTTAGCTAACACGGTTTTCACTTTGGATCCTAGCAATCATGTTATAAAGAGATTTAGCTGTATGTGTTTTGCAAAGAATAAAAACAAATACTATGGTAACTGTCTATTTCTTAAAACTGCATACAGCAACTTTTCTGACAAAATGGTATATTCAAAAAGTGTGGACCCAGATCAGACTGCCCTTAACCAATAAATACCATAACATATTTTTTTATGAAGAAATAAAGAAAACAATTTAAACTTGAAATGTGTCCAAAGAACACGGATAGCCCCGCCTGAAAAACTTAAACGCAAATTGCTAATGCCAGACGTGCATGGGAGGGACAGGGTTGACAGAGGGAGGGACAGGGATAACACTATATGCCCTTTCCACCATTCTTCTAATGGCACGGGCATAAAATTCAATAGTTATTCATGGAGAGCTCTAGATAATGCATGTTTTTCAACAGGTTCTAGATATTTTAATCATTTCTCCATAAAAAGATATGTGGTTGTACTCATTAGAAATGGCTTACTGAGGAGCTACAAATGAATACCCACAGCATATGTTCTCATGGATAAATAACAAAAAATATATGTCACTGGGTAGAGGTATATAACACACTTGTACTGCCTTGTGGTACAAGCCGGCTTTTATGGTAGACTGTAGGATTTTGAGTCCAGCAGAATGAGTTCTATCTTTGGGTCGGGGAAAAATATGATTTCTATTTTTTCACCTGTTACATATGTATTAGACTGGCTCCAGTCTCCAGTGACTAAATTTTTTTTTCTTATAATCCTCTTTGATAATCCACTATAATAAAACTAAAATAATATTGTGACTATAAAGGTCTAGTGACCAGCCTTTATTGTCATGGTATTATTTTGGTTTTATTTTAGTGGATTATCAAACAGGGGCATAAGGAAAAAAGAAAATTAGTCACTGGAGACTAGTCTATATATGTATCTACAGCACTGCCTTTTTGTCAAAAAAGATGTTATGGACAGAAATCTAGCAAACTAGTAGTCATGTTACATCCTCTGTCACAATTTTTTTTTTTTTTTTTTTTTTTTTTGCAATACATTTTTTGAAATTACACTACTTACTGTTTTCAAGGTCCACTGGGGAAGACACTACGGTTTTCTGAAGCAGGCAAATCAGCAACATAAAACATAATGGAGCTAAATTTTGGCTCAATAAACCTTTCATGTTATTGGTTCTCTGTAAATAAAAGAAATACTGAATTTATCCTCAGTAAATATTGGGACACCTTAACTTCTTCCCATACTTCTACTAAAATGTGAGCAAGTCTATTTTTCTACCTGTAGATGTATCTAAAAACTGTTGGATGAGTGGCAGTGTAGACCCTGATGAGATGCCAAAGAATGAAAGAAACCATCACTGTTCAACATGTAATATTCAATATTAATGTATGCTTATCTTATATGGAATGGATATATTTGCCTCATTATTAAATACCATGGCATTTGAAAACCATCTTTTTCATTGTAACAAAGTTCTGAAAATTTTGTAACAGTAACAAATATTTTTGTGTACACACATATCTGCAGCAACAAAAATGTACATATTATACAATATTATTTTTCAAATTTTTATCATTTTTTTATTTATATATATTGTGACACCCTAATTTTATGAGTATTATGTGCAGGTCTTCCTAGGCAGAAATCAGTACTTAGCAATGTAGATAAAGTGTTTTGCTCAAGGACACAACACACGGTGCTTGCTGGGTTCTAGTTAACCCGCTGACTCTCGATCTTGAATCCAATGCTGTACCACTGCACCACAATGCTACACTGCAATATTGTTTTAAACAAAAGATATTGCTAAAAATGTAGTTTTACAAAGGTCCCTACAGACAAACACCAGGCTAACCATATGGCTGGCCATTTCCTTTGCAAATGCAGCACAATTTTAACCCTTCTCTTGCTAATCACATCATGCCCTGTCTTAGCAAACAGTGTAGATCCAGATCAGTTGGCTTCTGAAGAAGCCAACTGATCTTGATCTGCACTGTTTGTTAAGTATGCGAATTTCTATCAAAACTCGGATTAAGTAATCTGATTGGCTGGAAATTAGAAGTGGGCGTGGCATCTTAATTTATTCAGCATGCAAAGGGTTAAGTTAGTTTACATAGATAAACAAAACCGGTATGATTACACTCTAATTGGAGCACAGTAGCTCAGTGGTTAGTGCACTGGAGTTAGTCGCTCCCTTGTTCAATCCCCACAGAAGATAATAAATTTTCCGAGTCCAAACACACTCTGCATACATTATAATGTCCAGCTGCAGCAAAAGTAGGAAGGAAACTTGAACTAAGGTATTCCACCCGTGGTAGGGTCACTGTATTGTATACATTGTACATAGTCTTCTTTTGTAAATTCAACTTAATGTTTATACATTTATAGTTTATGACATATAACAGGCAGCGTTCTCCTTTAATGCATTAGAAGGAAACAAACAGCTCAGTTTGTTGTTTCACATGGCAGCGTGCATAGGGTAATGCATAACCCCACATAGCAGGCTTAGGGCTTGGCATACATCAGCCTATATGTAGTGTCACCTTGAACTTATTACCAAATATGACACAGAAAAATTTTATACCCAGAAAAAGCTTCTTATTCAGTATCATCACAATTCAGTGTCAATATGGCATAGTTCATAACTTAAAGGGGAACGCAATATAAGTTGTAAGTATATCTTGGAGTAAAGTGCTTAACAAGCCATTTATTTTGATGCAAGACTATTCAAAATCAGACTAGAAATAAGGAAGTTATGGTGGTTTGAATATATTTAAAATGGCTGTCATGGATGCCGCCATATTGTAGGCTTTGTGATGTCACAGAGCCCAAATAAATATGCAAAACCAAATTATAAAGGGTTTTTAAGAATAATTTTGCTACAGATTTTTTTATAATCTTTTAATTCTAGTGACAAGCAATCATTTCCCCCATAATAAACTAACTTTATGAGAATAATTACCTTTATGAAACGAATTTTAATTTTTATGAAACCTCATTAAATATTCAAAATGGCGGTGCCCATACCACCATTGTTAAAATATTCAATTGTCTATAACTTACTTAATTTTCCACCGATTTTGATCAAATTTTTGTCAAAATCCATTGTTTGTAAAGTTCTTTACTTTAAAGCACAATACCTTTTAAGGTTGCGTTCCCCTTAAACGTCCATGAAAGAATTCCAACAGGATACAGGAACAGACAGGCAATATGGAAAAACAGTCCTAGGAATTCTCTCAACGTCCTGATGAAAGAGCCCACGTTGATCCTACAACTCAGTTACATGTATCATCAGTTACCGTCCACCTTAGGCTATCACATATTTACATTATACAAATTACACCCTACATGTACATAACTACAAGGCTGGGTGGTAAATTCCACCCCTGGTATTTACCAGTGGTATTTACCAGTCTGGAAAATACTCTTAAAGTGGCAAATACTGGCATATACTGGTCATTTGAACTTCTCACCTTGAAATAACTACAGAAAACCAAGTTGACTAAATATAATATATACATGTAATCAAACTAAATGACTTAAAGATATTTTAGCTAATTCTTATAAAAGGTTATCACCATCATGCATAAAGAATAAAATATTTCACAATTTAAGCTATCTATCTATCTTCTTGCAGCACCCTCTTGCCAGTATTATGTGCATGTTGAAACAGACAAAAAGTGAATTAATGGCTAAAATTTTGAAATTATTTCAAAAATACAGATAGTATCTTGATCTAAAAAAAAAAAAAAAAAAAAAAAAAAAAAAAGCATCTTTATTATTTGGAGGTAAACTCAATAACATAAAAATACAGGTAAAGGTTATAGGTAAAAATTCACCTGTGCAACTGGCCTTTGACACCTAATAGCAAGACTATGTAGTCTAAATTGTTAAAACAACAAGCGTCAAGAAAGTGTTTATTCGAGAAGGCACAAGATAGCAAGGGGCAAGGATAGAAATGATAAAGTGTCATAAATGCTTTCCTGTTTTATATAAGTAAATAAACTATTACATAAATAAGTTGATACTAGTGTTAAACTTAAGTATAAATATTAAGTCAACTGACCAGTACAACTGAAATTACCCCTATGATGTTGACTGAAGGTTACACAAATTGTATAAATTCCAGGGTGATCAATTCAGTTGGCTCATATTTACCAATATTTGCTGGTATTTACATGTATCTACAATAGTTTATTAAATTAAAGCTATAAATAAGTTGATAGTTGTGTTAAACTTTAGTATAAATAAATATTAAGTCAATTGAAAAGTATAATTGAAATTACCCCTATGAATGCTGAGTGTAGGTTATTGTATAAATTCCAGGGTGGTCAATTCAGTCAACCAGAATTTGCCAGTATTTGCCGATGTTTACTGGTAAATACCGCTGGCATGGAAAATACTCATATTTGCCGGCATTTTGCCAACCTTGCATAACTTACAAGATATTGCACCAGAAAAAAAAGAGAAAAAAGGGACTTCTATAATAACTGTATTAATTACTTGATCACTGCAAAATTTAGAGTTATAAAAACAAGTATATATGTTCAGTTTGCTTCATTCAATAATGAGGTTCTCTTCAGGTGCACAGCAAAACATAAATTTCTGCTCAAAGCTTCCATTTTAGACCAAAAGACATCCATGGGTCCATCATTGATGCACACTTCTAGAACTGAACAGTTGGTAATGGTCAAACAAAGCCACTCTGTATCTGTGATGGTTGCACCATCAGGGACTGCCCGCATGAACAATTGCCTGATTTCAGACATACCCTGTTCTGACAGGCTGCAACCTAGAGCAGTCCAGTAAGAAGTAAACATGTACCTTACTTTACTGTAGAAAATTGCATAGGTCAGACCAATTTTTGGCCATAAATTTAATGTTATGGTAAATACTTCAGAACAACACACAGAAACAGAAAAGACAAAATTAATGATTTCTGAATAAGATATGGTCCAATCTGGAATATGGCAGCTGTGTTTGGGATCCCCAAGGCATAGTTCTTCAACAAGAAATCGAAAAAGTTCAGAATAGAACCTGCTAGGTTTGTTACTAGCAATTACTGCTTTGAAACTGGGAGTATGACTGGAATACTGGAAAAACTAAAATGGGAGTCTCTCAAGAAAAGGAGGAGACAGAGACTGATTCTTTTGTACAAAGGTCTAAAGATTGCTGCCAGCATTCCAACAGATGATCTTGTCCCCCTAATTAGGTGCAGTAGAACTCATCACTCATTGACTTTTCAGACCCATCCACTGCAAGAACTGACATTTACAAGGGCTCATTCTTCCCACAATGATCAGCGGTACATAGAAATACCAGAACACACCGAAACACTGGACCGAACCAGGAACACACTGGCAATTACCGGAACGCACTTAACAGGTACAAATGTATATTTCTTTTCCCTTCAACTGCTTTTCTTAAATTGGTCTTTTTGTTAATATAAAAGTTATTAATAGTGTTAGCAAATCATGAAATATGACCTTGATTGTTTTCATGTCTTGACTGAAGCGAATAAAGGGCAGTTTTTGAATATGGCAATGAACTCTGTGCATTTTGGTAGCCCTTTATAGCTATAGACCAGTTTAAACACTACATCACACAATCAAATCATTCGGAACCTTTCGGTCTTTAATGGAGAGCCTTGCTCTGGTTTGGATGGCAAAATGTCGTTGTTTACTTTATCAGACATGGAAATGGCCAATGTTTTTTCAGAAAAATAAAGCAAAAAGTTTATTTACATAAGAGGTTCTCGTCGACTGATCATTTAAATGTCATAAACACGAATATTAACACATATTTTATCTATCAACTAGGTAAAACTAGGCGTTAAAATGGTCACCATAAAGCCAATATTACGGTTGCAAGCGTGCCTGCTGATATTGGAAAATATCATTGAAACAGTTGTATTTATTTTATGAAAAGCAGTGAAATTGTTTCTTTAAGGTGTGTTTTAAGTTACTAGATAAAATTTACAACTGATTATTAACTAAAAAGGAATTTATTATCCAAGTAAAAGTTGCCTTGAATCAACTGGTATCAATGGAACCGGAAATGTTTTTGCCATCCACAACATGGCATAACATTGTAATCACTTGATCAGTAGCCCAGATGAACACAATAACATTAAAACGGTCTATATACTGAGTACATGTCAGACTAAAAAAGTCCAAGAACGAATGCTTTTATTGTTTGCTTATCGCTTTATTAATTTCAAGTTTTTTGTTTTTCTGATGTGTGCAGAAAATGAAGTTTTATACATCAATATGTATCGAAACGCACTTGGTGTAAATACTGGAACACACTACTCTAAAACTCCGAAATGCGATCAACTAATATATACTGAGATCTAGTTGTTCTTAACATGTTAAACATAAACAAACAACAATTAAGTCATAAAGTCAAACATTGATAATTAGAAAAAAAAAAAAATATATATATATATATATATATATATACATATATAAGTGTGTTCCAGTAAATACCAGTGTGTTCTGGTATTTCTATGTACCCAACAATCAGAGATTGGAATGCCCTTCCAGATTCGAATGTTATATATATATATATATATACCTCTGTTGAAGATGCAGAGGATGGTTTCTTTCTTTCTTCCTTTACTGTGTTCGGTCAATTCTGACCATGATAACAGGTTTGGAAATGTGGCACATAAGTTTCAACAAAAAAAAAAAAAAGTTTTGTGACACACCCACCAGCAGATTAAAAACTATTTACAAGAAGTCATCAGGGGAAGGAATCCATAACCTATCCCCTGCCCACCCCTAGGATATTATATTTTGGCCTTAAACCCATCAACTGTCTAAGCAGGGACAGCTTCGATTGTAAGGTCATTCCAAGTTGTAATTGTCCTGGGGAAAAAAAAGAGTTCTTCATGGGTGTAGCTAGGTTTACCTCTCTGGTGAGAGCTAGGGACTAACTTCCCATATAAAAGGTCCTGGTGAATGAATGTCATTAGACGTATCATCAGTAAAAATTCTGATTCTGGTCAATCAGAACAAATTGTTTTCATTAAAATAAAACATATTTCCGAGTGATGACGATAGGACATTAAGATCGCTTCGATATGCTGCGTACCTATTATCTCAACTGTTTTATCAAACTTCTGCTGTCATTATCTTCTCTTCTTCATGTATTTTGTAATGTTAATTTCGATCAATGCAAAATATTTGATTTCAAAACCCACCAATTCGACAAACTATTGCAAAATAGTATTGCGGAAGTAAACAAACTAAATCTGGCTCTGACTTCTCTTGAACGCTCGTAAAAGGCAACCGGAAACCAGGTTGGCCGACTTCGAATCGAACTCTAGTTCGATGTACAGAGTGCAGTGCACCTCCAGGGGTGTCCATAGGGAGAGTACTGGTAGACTAGATATCCAGAAAAAAGTGCAGTTGGGCAGGCGTACAATGTACAGCATGATGGGAGCAGGCGTGTGTGGTGGATCAGGACTGAATCCAATTGTGTCCTCCCACCTGTGGAAGATATATGTGGTGCCTCGGGTGCTCTATGGTCTTGAAATCCTGTCACTGACTCTGGCTGATGTCACAGCCCTGGAGAGGCTACAGCGAGAGATGCTGCGAAAGCTACAGTCTTTAACCAGAAGTACAGCTACAGTTGCTGTTACATGTCTGTTGGGGATTCGCCCGTTAGAGAATGAGTTGGATCTGAGGAGGCTTACGTTGTTGTGCAATGTTCTTTTCACAGACGGTACACTGGAACAAGATGTCGCTCTGCGTCAGATTGCTGTGAATATGCCAATAGTCATAGCTGGTTTACTGCCTGTAACCGTCTTCTGCATAAGTATAACCTCCCAAATATATACGTCCTTAAGGAGCAGTTTTCTTCAGAAGATAAATGTAAAGCTGCGATCAAAGTGCAAGTGGACAGCTTGGTGTCTAATACTTGGTGTACAGAGGCGGCAACAAAATCAACATTGAAGTACCTAAATGTGAAAGCATGTAAGGTTGGTGAACCCCACCCCTGTTGGAGAACTGTGACTGGTTCGACGCGGGACGTCAAGAGAGCTGTTATCAAAGTACGTCTGTTAACAGGAACCTACTACCTGCAGAAGGATAGAGCAAAGTTCAAAGGAGGCTCGGTTACAGATCTATGTCTGCTCTGTTCTGCTGCAACTGAGGATAGGGTACATTTTATTGCTGAGTGCGGTGCCTTAAGTTCTGTCAGACTGCGCTACCTCGCGGAAATTGAAAATGAACTCACATATAGGAATCACCCAACCGCGGTTGCAAACGTTCAAGACGATAAGGTATTGCAAACGTTCAAGACGATAAGGTAGCCTTAACGCAGTTGGTTCTGGACTGTACGTCAGCCATGGTGGCTGGTAAAGTTTCGATCTCACCCCAGGAAGCTGTTGCTGTTGAACGGATCACAAGGAGGCTGTGCTTCGCGCTTCACTTGAAACGTTGTGAACTCTTGGGACAACCGGAGTGATACGAAAAGTTAATTGCCGATCTTATAGATAGAACTAACAGTACCTTGGTAAAGAGTCAAATAAACTACATAGTTAATGAAAATATTGCATGAACTTTTACCTCTGGATGGTGGATGTACATAGTGTAATATGGCGTGTATGAATCGTGTGCATGTATGGATTTCGACAACGTTACGGATCAGTCAGTCAGTTTCCTAGAACTGTTCGGTACAACTATACATATACATATCGCTCAACATATTGCCCTTGCCCGAGGAAACGCAGTCAGCTTGACTGCGTGTGGGACTATCAAGTCCGGACATCCACAACAAGACAAGACAAGACAAGACAAGTTCGATCCGAAGATCGTTTGGTTAACTGGTTCCCAGTTTTCCTTGAAGGACAGCTGAACATTGGAGCCAGTAATTTTGTTAAGTAATCCGAATTGGCCTGGCACCACGATATGAGTTTTTGACCCGCGCGGGTTAATATATATACAGTCAGGGATCAAAAGTAATTTCATGGCGTCAAAAATCCCATAGAGTTCAATGCATTTTCATGTTTACAAAAAAAAAAAAAAAAAGAAAAAAATAATAACAAAATAAATAAATAAATAAATAAATAAAAATAATTGTTTATATCTTTATAATGTTCACATCATTTGAAAGCTGGACGATTTATGTAATATATGTGGCATGTTCTCATAATTCCGTTCACCCCTATTACTCCGTTCACTTTCTTCTTAGAATAATATGAAAACAAATCTTTCTTAAATTTATGCCACATTAAAATTAACAAGAAATAACAAACATTATAGCTGGTTTTCAAGAAAATCAGTTATCGCTTACAAGTTTATGCATAAAAATCAAAATTTATCACAAAATGCTAAATATTTAGGGGTACCCCAAAAAAATCACTAACCAATGACAAGCATGTGAATGAATACAAATAGTATCAACAATTTTAGAACAGTTATAGTCTAAATTAAATGTTCATTATTTAACCGAGCGATTTGGTTCTCTGCCAAGTTAAGCAGTGGCCACCCATATAGGGTCACCCATCCAGGTACTAACCAAGACATCCGTTGCTTAACTTCGTAGAAAAGCCAGACCACCATACCACGTCGCTATAAAAGCTATCTCATACAGCAAGGCTGTATTAATGATCTATGTACTTTTCTCCCTGTCACATTTCTCCCTCTCATCTTTTGACTTCGCCCTCGAAGTCAACTGAGACTGCTAAGGAAGCAAACTCCAGAGCGAGGAATTAGGGAATTAGGAATTAGGTCAGGGAATTACCCTGCTTTCATAACCCTGCTCGCAGCGCCAAATTTAACCGAGCGATTTGGTTCTCTGCCAAGTTAAGCAGTGGCCACCCTTAAAGGGTCACCCATCCAGGTACTATCCAAGAAATCCGTTGCTTAACTTCGTAGAAAAGCCAGACCACTATACCACGTCGCTATAAAAGCTAGCTCATACAGCAAGGCTGTATTAATGATCTATGTACTTTTCTCCCTGTGACAATTATATAAAATATGCATAGAATGAATCTGGCTGCCTGTGATAAACGAAGAAATTTGAGTGAACGGAGTTATGAGATCATGCCCTAAACACCCCCTTCATATTCTGAAGAGTGTAGAATTTAAAGATGTGACATTTATTTCCTTTAATCTTGGGATTCTTATAGGTATTTAGTCAAATGTATAAAATATATGCACATAAAACCATTCTTGCAATAAAAAATGATAGCAGGATTGCTCAACCTTAGGTGAATGGAGTTATGGGTTTCCAGGCTACATTGTGATTCTCACTGGATTATCAGTATGCAAACTTGAGAGACAAAGACTTAAATTTTGTGTAAGCTATTTTGGGCAGCTTTGGATCGACGTCAACATTGACGTCAATGGAAATCTGCCATTTTTAAAATTTCCTCTTAATTTAAATTGTTGTATCTGTGAAGACAGATATCCGATATTTATCAAAGTCATATATTTTGGGCGTGCATAATTTACCTTTCCAATCATTACAGAACATCAGTATTGTCTTTATGCTACACAATATTAAGTGTCATGTAAACATTAAAATGCATTAAAGTCTATGAAAAAATACTTTTGTGGAATTACTTTTAGCCTATGACTGTAGCTTTGGATTTTTACATATGGGAGCGTGTTCGATTAGCTCTCAAAGGATTTTTAAAACCGCATCGTAAATATTGATAAGTACCTTAATTTTGCAATATAAAGTTACATCGGATGGTTAGCATCTTCGCCCGCTGTCACCCAGACGGGCGTGATTTCGAATAACGCAATGAACGATTTTTTTTTTTCCAAATTCAGTACGCCTCTTCATGGTGACTTTTTTTAGGTTGGTCTACAACCAGTATTTTTTTTCATTTCCTTAGATGTGCATGATTATTGCACATTTTTACCTGTATTATGTGTAGAATGGCATGCAAAGCTACAAATGGGATATATAGAGTGCAAAGTTACAAAATTAATGTGATAAAGATGTCTATCCTACTCATATTATATTTAATTTTCTCAACATAGACATAATAATCACCTTTCATCAGGTTAACAAGCCTATGCATCAAAAACACAATCTTATAAAGTAAAACTGGCTTTATTAGTTGCATTTATCAATTCTGTTGTTTCTGTTCTAAAGCTCGTACGGTACATGTACGTGCGATATTTTTTTTTCCATATCTCAACAGTCACGTAGCAGAAAGCATTCATATTTGGAGCATGTGTACATGTGTAGGAGGGCCTTCTGCGATTCTATAAGAATGGACCCTGAGTTCAAGCCTCGGAAGGGGCTAGAGGTCAAAATCTGGGACACTTCTGTAAAGTGCTCTTATGCTGCGGTTAAGTTTTTAAACGCTTATATGTCGATAGTCAGTCGTCAAAAAAAAAAAAAAAAAAAAAAAAAAAAAAAGCTCTCATATTTAGAACATGTGTATGTACATGCCATCTTCATTCAGGTGCATGGTCACCTATGTTTTATAAATAAACTAAAAGGTTCTTCAGGTGCAAGGTCCACCTTTGTTGTTACCATGATAAGTTTACATAGTGCTATGCCCAGTCGTGTTCACATTTGCATAGCTGTTTTCATTGACCGGTCGGTTTTTCTATCAGTTTGAAGCAGGTCTATTGACCGGTCGGTTTTTCTATCAGTTTGAGTTTGACACGTTGCAGGCATTAATTGCAAGAATCATACATTGAGCATATTACAGTACATTTCAAACAACATGAATCATCTCCAGATTAAGAAAAAAAAAACAAAAAAAAAACAGTGCAGTCCCCTTGTGTTGTTTATTTTGCACGCTCATATGGTTTGCACGCTCACGTATTCTTTTAAGTGTTTCTTTTTTTTTTCACGAGAAATTTCTCGGCATTATATACCTTATAAAAAATACAGTACAGCCCACACAGGTCTTTTCTTTTGCACGCTCGCGCTTTTATAGTTTTTCCACGTGAAATGGTTTGGCTTTATATACTTGTCAGATTAATGTCTAATTTATTTTCATTTCACTAAAAAATTCAATACACCTTAATAAAGCATAATTAAAGAATCGCATTGTTGTTCTTTTTTCCCCGTTACATTGAAAATTTATTAAACTTAAGTATACCCTTGTCCCATATCTCTAAGTAAACATGAACAAAATTAGCGCCGGTACTTAGATGTTTACGTCTAAATATTTCGTCTTGTACATTTCTAAATTAAGAAAGGTAAAATACTCCTCCTAGACTATTTTTCTACACATATCATCTCCCTTACCAGTCAGAAACTCATAACTGATCAGCCAAACCAGAGAGAAGGACATTCCAAAAGATTGGATTTTTTTTTTTTTTTTTTTTTTTTTTTTTGTAAAATATAAATAGTTTTAATGTTGATTATGTATCAGTTAGACGGGGGCCAGTCTAAATTCGGGTCTTCTCTGATGTTTTAGTGGCTTTTCTTTGTACTGATATTTGCCAATAACATCAGAGTAACTCCTGTTATGAAAACCAGGAATTTTCCTGGCCTGTCTAAAATGAGGGTTTTCACCAAAATAGAGGCATGGAAGTTAGTGCCTAATGTAGATAGCCGCTAAGGATTATCAAACTAACATTTTATGACTGAAAAAATGATAATACATGTACTTGAATTTAGTAATGAATAATTGAAATTTTGGACCAACAAATTGGCTTTTACCGTGTACAATCTAGGCAACGAGGGTAGACTTTGACAAGTATAGTAAAAACGCTGGTTATGCAAGTTTCCACTGAAACAAATTATTTAATTTATTGGAAAATGGTTTCTTATGTTTATTCTAAAATTTAATATTGCTGTCTGCTGGATGATAATCAGAATTTTCCTTTGAAAGTGCCCAGTCAAGGCTGGCTGGGGTAATTCTGCATTTTCGATAGCTAAGTTGCTCTGACTGTAAGTGCCGGGTAAATTATCAAAATAAAGAAAAGCCACTTAAATGTCATAGAAGAGTCGGACTATCTGTAAGTAACTAGAGTTAGACCGGAACACCGATGGTTGCTACTAAAGTGACGTCACAAACCTACTAGAGACGAACGATGGGGTAGGGCACCGGTGAACTATGGTTAACTGGTTCCCATTTTTCCTCGAAGGGCAGCAGAACACTGGGACCAGTAATTTTGTTCCGTTGGCATTGACTGGTTGTTTATTTTATAAGGAAGCACATTGTCTAGAGTTGTGCACATTGATGATGAAGTCAATGCTAGAATTGCCAAAGCTAGTGCAGCATTTGGCCGGCTACGTGGAAGTATTTGGGACCGAAGTGGAATCAGACTTGACACAAAGCTGAAAGCATATAGATCGGTAGTGCTGCCAACACTATTATACGCATGCGAAACTTGGACAGTTTACCAATGGCATGCCAAAAGACTGAACCACTTCCATACAAGCTGTCTTAGAAAACTTCTAAAGATCAAGTGGCAAGACAGGATTCCAGACAAAGAAGTCCTGAAAAGGGCAGGGATGCAGAGTATATATACTCTTCTGAAATTGCCACAGTTAAGATGGACAGGCCATGTTACCAGAATGCCTGATGAACGTTTGCCAAAGAAAATCCTCTATGGAGAACAAGTAGGAAAACGCTCTCATGGTGGTCAGAAGAAGCGATACAAGGACACCCTCAAAGCCTCCCTTAAATACTTCAACATACCAACCGAGTCATGGGAACAGATTGCACAAGATCGTACAAAGTGGCGAGGCCTCATAAAAAAGGGAGCTGGTGAATACGAAGCAAAAAGAATCAGCGGAGCCGAGCAGAAACGTGCACAGCGGAAAGCCAGAGCTAAGGCATCACCAACAGAGCTTTCTTCCTCAGACCTCTCTTGTCCTATCTGCAACAGGCAGTTTAGACCTAAGATTGGTCTCATCAGCCATCTTAGAACACACAAATAATAACACATCACAACGTTGATTAGGATTGGTCATTGTCAGTAATGACAGACGAACAAGATATTATAAGATGAAAGTAACAGCAACTAGTAGGAACTAAAGTTCTATTCGAAGTGGGCCCATATGGAGTGCCTATTCTCCGTTAACTTTAGAAGGCGATAATCAATAATGCAAGGGTAATCATGTAATAAATTATCTGTTATTAATCCTGAATATTTTGCATTTCAGTTATTAAAGTCATAAAATCTTTTTGTTAATTTTTGAAGTATAATATTTATAGATTGTTTTGCAAAAAAAAAAAAAAATCACTCAAGTGGATTTTATTGCCGCTAATTTTGGCAAAGGGCTTAAACCTTAATTGCTATAAAGCAATTAGGTATGAAAGGCTCCCTCAAAATTTTTTTTTTATCCCAGAAAGGTTTAATAAATTGATATACGGTATTAATACGATCATAAAATGTGGTATCTGACAGCCTGTAAAATTTTAGTTAGACTAGTCTCTCGTTTTTGAACTGGATCAAAAATGATTTTTTTTTTTTGTTTTTGTTTTTTTTTGTTTTTTTTGTTTTTTTTTTTTTTTTTGTTTTTTTTTATCGTAGGCCTATTTCTGAATTAATGTTGGGTATCTTCACTTATATTTTTATGTTTTTTTGCGTCTTTTTCTTCCTTATTCGAACGCTTTTATGCTGCTGATTTAATCTATTGATTCCAAAACCACTGTCTCGGGCGCCGCCGTTTTGAATAGTTAAATAGGTTTTTGTTAGTATTTTAAAACATTGAATAAAATCTTCTAGACAGCAGAAAAACGCGCATTTTAATAAAGATTAATACATATCCATAGGAGATGCTTTATATACAATTATTGTTGTGAATCCATAAGAGATGCTTTAATTTATATACACTCATTGTTGTAAATAATACTTATTTAGGTTTTGCCTTTTTGATTGAGGATTTATGACGTCATACTTCTAATTAAATATTCAAAATGGCGGCACCCTTAAAAGAAATTTTGATACCTTCAAACCAAAATAACTAAATTATTTTTCGTCTGATCTCGATCAAATTTGCATTAAAATGCACCTTTATCATACATGTAATTGCATTCCGTTTGAATTGGTATGTACCGAGTTTGTTATGGAACGAGTTGTCCAGTTACCGCAGCATATAATATGATTTTAGGCACTGCCTAGAAACGGGCATGCCAATTGCTTCATTTTCAAAGTGAGGCAGGACAGGGTCACAATCTGTAACGATGCAGACGAAAATAAAAATACACTACTACCACTACTACTACTACTATTCAGATTTTTAACGCTACCAGGCAACTGAGTCACATATGGGCAGCGCAAAAAAAAAAAACAAAAAAAAAAAACAACAAAAAAAACAGACTGGCTCTATCTTCTAATATGAAAATAGGCTTAGCCTAAATGCGCAGACCTATATCTGCACTCACAACATCATTAAAGAATGAATATCAGTATATAAAAATATTATGTAAATCAATAATAAATAATAAAAATAATCAGCAAAATATGTTCGTGACGCTTATTGACACTCGTTTGGTCACTTATGGTCGCTTATTAGTGAGATCCATAATCAAGTCCTCCAACTTCCGGTGACAACTTCCGGGAAGAAAAAACGGAAGAAAATTGGTCAGAGCGATTACTGCTGAAAGTATATATCGGTGTATGTTACTTTTTCTTGATCATATTCTCTACTGTAGAGCTCACTTCGTTCGCGACGCTTCGCGCGTCGCGAGCTGTGCTCGCTATTACGATTCCCGCCGAATGTCACCTTGATTAGCTATTCGTTTCCAGTGAGCGTCTCTTTAACGTTGACCAACATTATTGACGTAGTCAAGAATAAATAATTATATTTTTTAAAACGCTAAATATGTAGCTTTGAAATTTCTGCAGTTGCTTAAATTAATATAATGGAAGTTAAACGAGTGTAGAAAAATGTGCATGAAAATGATTTCCATAATACAGTGTCAAAATCCGACTGGTTATATAGCGTTAAGATTATCAATAGACGCTTTGAGTTATAGTAGCTGATATGCTTCTGACGAACTGAGATGAAAGCGCCAGGTGAATCATACAAAATTTCATTTTTGCATTATTTATTCTAACCTAATGTGTGTATATTTCTTACCATTCAAAAGCATCTTTAAAGATTCTCGAAAAGAAAAAAAAATCATTGTAAGAAAACAACTGTTTCTCGCCAGTTTTCAATTCGCGAGATTGATAACTTTGGCACGGATCAGCTGAGAGACATGGGCAGGATACAGTGGTAAGTTTCATGCATGTTAACTATAGGCGTGCAGGCCAACGTTGCCTCGATTGCCAGGCCCGTATTATGCTCAAGTAAAATTCTGGATTGGCGAGATCAAACGATGAAGAACTTCCTTAAAAGTTGAAAGTAGGTCTGGACGCCAAATAGTTAGCATCAACGAGGAAAGTTGCAATCATGAAAGTGCGGGATCTTGTACACCTTATACGCTTGTCACGTTGTACAAAATCCCGCACTTTCAGGATTGCAGCTTTCCTCGTTGATGCTAACTAATGGGCGTCCAGAGCTGTTTTCAACTTCTACGGAAGTTCTACATCGCTTGATCTCGCCAACCCAAAATATACAGGCAGGTGAAAGAGATGGTAAAACCTTAGGGCATTTCACACGGTAGCGTTTCAACAGCTTTACTTTATAATTTAATGGGTATGCGCAAAGCTAACGGTCCATTGCGTCCTCAATCACTTGGCGATGAGTAAATGACAACAAGTATCAGTAAGCGGTTCAGGTCGAAGGGCAATGACTTTTGATTTTGATATAGTCAATTTCCCTTTTCTGGATGGCGATGTCTCCCGGCGTACCTCATATGGGGTATACATATCTCAACTTATTAGATTCGCCAGAGCTTCTTCAGATCTTAGTGCCTTTAACTACCGTAATAAGCCCTAACTGCCAAACTTCTTAGGCAGGGCTATCGTTATTTTAAACTTCGTAAGGCGTTTTCGAAATTTTATCGCAGACACAGTGCCCTGGTAGAAAAATATAGCGTCAGTCTGAAAACACTTCTGCAACAAGGTATATCGAAATCAGAATTTTACGGTCACTTAGTGTACAGATTTAGAAAAATTGTAGGGAAATCTAACTTTTCGGAGCAATTCAGAAAACTTATTAACCGTTATAAAAGAATTGGCTATAGTCTGGATATTCATTATGCGGCAGACTGCATGCCTAGTTGTCAACCCAATCATTGTTGATGACTATGCTTCACTCTTTAATTGCACGACGGCGGTTCGGGCCTCAGACTCAATGACGGCCTCTTCGCAAATTTTTAACCAGTGGGTTGGGGCTTGACGATATGTCTTTGGCTTGGCGCGCCGTGGTTCAACTATTGATTTTCATTTACTCTGGTATACAGTAGAATTAGCCATGAGTACTCGTCTTTGTTTATTATAGTGATTAATTTGATTTTTATGTTTTCGCTTTGATGCATTGACTGTGTAGGGAGCCTTTATGCGAACCGAATTTTTATGTATTTCTGTATTAAGAGTAGCATCGGGACCCAGGGTGATGTTGGTTAGCTGTAAAAGTGCTTTAACTCCCCCGCTTCCCCCCCCCCCCTCCCCCCATCCCGGTGGTTTACTCTACTCAAACCGTTCTAAAGCGGTGATCCCGGTGTTAGTCTTACTTTTTGTTGCTTTGTGGTTTATTCTACGAGGCGATTTGTTTTATGTCTTACCTTGTGTCATTTTGTTCTTGTGTTTTTCAGTCCTTTTAGCATTGCGATTACCTCGCTTGGGGAAGAGAGAGCTAATCTTAGTGCTTTTCGTACGTTTGTTCGATTTGTGCTTGTTTGGATTTGTCGGTTTCCTCTTCTTCTAGGTGTCTGGGAAGGGCTGTGGTTTGTGATTGTGGCACTCCCTGGACTTTTGTTCTTACCTTTTTTTTGTAACTGTGGGTCCATTACTACCCGTAGGTCCAGAAAACAAAGTTTAAAGGTGAGGCATCCCTAATTTTAGAACATTGCTGCGACGAAAATAATGTTGAAAACCGCGTTTAAAAATTCCTATTGGTTCAAAAATTACATGCATTCAAAGTCGTAGTAACTTGTGTTGTTATTTTTTAGTTTAGTAAAAAGCTATCCTACAACTGCACAGTCTATGCTGTCATTGATTCTTTTTAATTTTTACTTGGAATTTTATTTATTTTTCATTTTTTTTTTTTTTTTTTTTTTCAAAAAAAGTTAGACTTTATAATTCAAGCTCGGATGTTTTTCAATGACGAAATCTGATTTAATTAAATTTTAAAAATATTTTGAAAATGTAGATACAGATCACTATGTTGGAAAAAAAAACTTACCAAGAATATTTAAAAAAAAAAAAATACATTCCGAAGGAACGTTTCAAAATGTATATATAATTTCAATAAAGTTACTTTAGAAAACGAAATTTAAATTCATTTTAAAATTTTACTTAATTCTAAATTTGTAGCGTTGAATTTCATCTAAAAACCAAACTGATTATGGAGATGATAAGCACTGCAGCCCTACATATAAATATGGAGGAGCTCTGTTTCTCTTCCCATTCATTCCTTGAATATTTTCAAATTAAAGTCTTTAATGTATTTTAAAAATTATTCATAAGAACTAGAAAACGTTGCCGGCCTCGGTGGCTCAGTTGGATGCGCCGTCCGACTAGAGACCAGGAGGTCGCGGGTTCAACCCCCGCCGAGGTCGGCAACATTCTTTCGTGGAGATTGATCATGAAATATTTTCTGCGGTCATTCTCTCCCCTCCGCTGATTCAATAAGGGCAGTTGTCAGTTTCTGGCGAAAGAATGTGCACAATACTGGTTAACCGCTTAGAGGACTAAGCCTGCCCAGTAAACGTGTGGCTAGGTAAACTGACCGCGCTCGACATGACCCCATTGGGATGACTGGGCCGTAAAACCGCAACACAAACAAACAAACTAGAAAACGTCATTGGTTCCTCGTGAATATTAATGAGATGCAAATGAGCAAAAATTTAAAACCTCAATAACTTTGTGTTTGGATTATTCAAACGGGTTTTCACTAGTGAACTCACCAGCCACGTCTTTCTTTTCAGCATATATACAACCAAAAGTGAAATTAAGGGATGCGTCTGGTTTAAAGTCCTCAGTAGGTATGACTAGTTCCCCCGAGGCCAAAGTTCAAGCCACAATGCCCGACTGGCAAAGTGATGACCACTGTATTTTAGGACGCCAAAGCAGTATTTATTGGCTTGCCAAAAGGGAAAGTACAATACATGGCGAGTTCTATGCAAACTTACTTGACCAAATGAGAATCGCAGCCCGTGAAAATCGAAGCGGTAAACACTCTAAAGATCTTCTTTAGCAAGACAAAGTAAGACTCCAAGAAATTAGGGGATGCGTCTGGTTTAAAGTCCTCAGTAGGTATGACTAGTTCCCCTGAGGCCAAAGAAGTTCAAGCCACAATGCCCGACTGGCAAAGTGATGACCACTGTAGGACGCCAAAGCAGTAATTTGTTGGCTTGCCAAAAGGGAAAGTACAAATGAGAATCGCAGTCCGTGAAAATCGAAGTGGTAAACACTCTAAAGATCTTCTTTAGCAAGACAAAGTAAGACTCCAAGAGTCCATCACTGCAGTGTTTCAGTAACCATTCTTCTGGAGCTGTGGAGGGTAAGGTTTTGCGCCATAAATACTGGTTCAAGCCCGCCGCTCCTCCCTCCTTATGTTTTTTTTTTTTTTTTAATTTATTTATTTTTTCTACTGACAATTCCAAGGCGGGTTCCGCAGTTACATGTCTTCGTTCGTGTGTCGGTGGTTTTCATTTTTTTTCGTTTATTTTTGTCATTGTTGTTCCTCATCTCTTCTTTCGGTGCCTCGGGAAGACTGCTTCTTGATTGTGGCATTTCCATGGTATCTTCATTTATATTTGAGCCAGCGCACGACAAAACCTACAAAATGGCATGTGCGTCCAGCGAAGACAGATCATCCGCCCAGTCTGATCATTGTCCACATGAAGAAAGCTTGGGTCCTTAGCTACCCATTGAGCGCGCAGCGAAGACTGATCAGACTGGTCGGATGCCCAGGCTGATCTGAGTCTTCGGAGGGCGCACATGCCATTTTCTTGGTTTTGTCGTGCGCTGGTTCATGTTTTCAGTGGATGCTGTAGAATAAAATGGGTATGAAAAATACACCACATGCTCGCCTGATCAGGCATCTAGAGATTACTTTTTGTTCCCGAACTTAAACAAAGATATCCGTGTCAGGTCCGATGTAGAAGCGAAGGCAGCAGTATTGGAGTGAGTTAACGCAAAGGGCCCCGAGTTCTTCAGTTCTGGGATGATGTCACTGGAACAGCGTCGGGCCAACGTGAAGTTACATGTAAAAAGAAGCAGTCGGTCATGAACGGAAGAAAGGTAGATTGATTAGTTATTTACTTACCCTCGTATGATCGAAGTAGCAAAACCCTTTAGTTGAGTCAAAATATTGTCTCAAATGGGGTTATTTTGTCCCTGTCCCTGCGCCATGCCGATACACAGCTAACAAAGCTCTGAGCCTGAATATTGGATTATAGCATCAGGGGCAGGAGTATTTACAAATTTGTTCAAATAATGACCCTAGGTTAACATTTTTACGGAAAGTCAAATTTACTGCTCCATACATATGTATGCGGGGTTGAGAATTAAATCATATTCTCAAAAAGATTTATGGTTTAACACATGACCTAAAAAGCAAAACCCTTCGTTACGACAAAGGGGTTTGCTGTTCTTGCCCCTCGGCTGTATGTATGTCGCGTCAAATGAAAAAAGTGCCTCCGATCAATCGCAAAATGCGCAGATTCAGGTCATCCTGCGCATGTGCAAAGTATCATCCGTGCCTTTTTCGACGGAAGTCGTTTAAGCTCATCGTCTTGAGCAGCTGTATGAAATCACGAATATGCCATACAATCGAAAAGAATCTGCACAACGACCTTTTCTGTTATTACCGTAAAAGGGCACATTATCTTAGTCATTGTACATTATGCTTTGAAAAGTGTTTTTAAAATCACGGTAAAACTGCGAGGTTAGGACAAACCTAAACAGGAAAATACTAAAAAATAAAAACAAGATACTTATAATTCTTTTCGAACGATACTGTACTCTTTATCCTTCCATACGCACATTGTTGAGTTATGTATATTTTTAGCTGCAGAAAACTGTAGCTGCTTAGTAATATATAATTAGTTTTCGGGCAGCACCGAAACAGCCCCCATAGCTCAGTCGGGAGAGGGTCGCCTACCACGCGGAAGGTTGCGGGTTCGAAACCCAGGATTTTTTTTTTATGAATCTGTCCCGTTCCCTTTTTTCATTGTTATAAATATGTAAATATATTTCCGTTCCTACGTCGTGTAGCTGTTTTTTTACAGATAGTACTTGGCTCTCCATACATACATTCTGTAGTATCCAATGATTGTTAGCGGACAGTGAAGGTCCTGATCAGACTGCGCAGATGCGCAGGCTGATCTGGGCCTTCGCTGTCCGCATTATGCCCGAAGGCTCGTTTTCACTTGGCGCTCATATGGCAAAAAGACTTCTCTGAAACCCTTCGGCCAATTTTCACCAACTTCCAACAGTTTTTGCTGCTTTGGCCAAGATGGCCACCATGTCCATATATGGTAAACTTACTTCAAAATATTTTTTTCCGAACCAAGAAATCTTTGCGGGTGAAAATTGGTACAGATACACTGTATGCAGCATCCTGAGCGTAAGGTCAACCAAGTATATGTATGTTCAATGATGATCCTGTGTTGACATTTGACCTTTTCATTTTTAAAAAAATCATCTATTTTATCTATTTTGATACTTGCATGAAATATCAGCCTTTTTTCTGGGAAAAGTAGGAAAAATATTTCAAATTATGGTCTGTTGAAATTTTTACCCAACATGGCTAGTTTTAAACGTTTATCTAACGTTTATCAAGTAAAGTAAATAACAACTTGGGCAAGAATATCAGTTTTCACTGTTTACAAGATTCAACACATTCAAATTTTGGATGATTAAAATGAACATTATAGCAACCATTGAAAGAAATAATAAAAACATATTTATCCTAGATATTAGGGCACCTTAACTCCATTCAATACTTGTCCTAAATGTGGACTTCCATTTAACTATCTGATGATGTAGCTTAAACTGCTGAATGAGAGGCAAATAGTGCAGGCCCTGATTAGTATCAGACAGTGTGTTTTGTGGTGTCTGATCTGGGTCTGCTCAGTGCTGCCTGTGACCTTTTTAAACACTACGTCACACAATAAACATTATTCGAAATCTCACGATCTTTAACACAGAGTACGTTCTAGCCTCGTTCCTACTGAATGGCAGAAAGTTGTTGTTTATGTTTACCGGACAGTAAAATTGCCGATGTTTATTCAGAAAATAAAGCAGTTTCATTCGTCAAACGTTTCTTTTCAGAAGAAACTCTCATTGAGTGATCATTTAAATGTCATAACCACAAATTTTAACATATATTTTGACGATATAGTAGCTAAAACTAGGCGTAAAAATGGTCACCATAAAGCAATATTACGGGTGCGCGCATGCCTGCTGATATCGGAAAAATATCATTGAAACAGTTTTATTTTCTTAGGAAAAGCAGTCACATTGCTTTTTAAAGCTGTATTTTAAAACACTAGATAAAATTTACGATTAAATGTTAACCATAAGTGATTTATTTTCCAAGTTTTGTTTGTGTTGAGGTTTTACGGCCTAGTCAACCCAGTGGGGTCATGTCGAGCGCGGTCAGTTTACCTAACCACACGTTTACTGGGCAGGCTTAGTCCTCTAAGCGGTTAACCAGTATTGTGCACATTCTTTCGCCTGAAACTGACAACTGCCCTTCTTGAATCAGCGGAATGGATAGAATGACCGTAGAAAATATTTCATGATCAATCTCCACGAAAGAATGTTGCCGACCTCGGCGGGGGTTGAACCCGCGACCTCCTGGTCTCCAGTCGGACGGCGCATCCAACTGGGCCACTATTTTCCAAGTAAAATATGGCCTGAATGAATTGGTATCAATGGAACCGGAAATGTTTCTGCCATCCACAATTTTCGGTCATGTGGCATAACATTGTAATCACGTGGTCAGTAGCCCGGATGAAAACAATAACTAAAAGAGGTCTATACTTTGGGTAAACTTGGCAACTGAAGGACAACCTGAACTGTCAAAGCAAACTGTCTGGATAAACAAGAGAGCCATGATGAGTAATGGTCGATATGCCCCACCCACTGGCAGCAATATTTTATGACCGATCTACATGAGCTGAAGGAATAGATCTGATAAGAAAACACCCCTGTAAAATTTCATTGAAATCCCTTGAATAGAATATGAGAAGATTTTCAAAGTTTGCACTATAGCCAAAAATGCCTCACCTCCTGGGCGGAGATTGGTGGCCATGTTTTTCGACTGATCCACACGTCGAAGGGATCTGATAGAGAGTCACCCTAAAACATCCCTGTAAAATTTCATTGAAATCCCTAGCACAGATTCTGAGAAATTCTTTATAAACCATAGCTACAGACGGCAAAAATGTCCCGTCCACTGGTAGCCACGTTTTTCAACGAATCAACTTGAGCTGATACAGGGCACCCCTGTAAAATTTGATTGAAATCTCTTAACCAGATTATGAGAAGAAGATTTTTGAAGTTAGTACTATAGCCATATAAAGCAAAATGTCCCGCACACTGAAGAACCTGTTTTACAAGTCGAAGGAATCTGACAGTCACCTGAAGAACCTCCCTATAAAATTTCATTGAAATCCCTTGAGCAGATTCTGAGGATAAGTTTTTAAATTTTTTTTCTTTCTTTCAGGATGTTTTCAAAAGTTTTGGAGGAATTTAAGAAAGGGTGGTCAGAGGATGCTTTCTATGAAGTTTCAGCAAAACTGGTCCAACAATTTCAGAGAAGAAGACGTATTAGTGAAATTGTCCATGTCCGATGCACGGTGGGTGGTTAACAGACGCCAGACACAAGGTAACTAGACCTGTGTGCGAAACACACTCATGCCCCCACCCAGGCACCAATGTTAATAAAGGCTTGATTAATAAATTTCATAATATGCTTAAAATGGGAATTTGCGTGAAACATGTTTATCACATAAAGAACTGGAATTTAGCAGAATAACAGGTCCAACCTTCTAAGCAATCATGTGCAGCATATCAAAAGCAGTGGCTACATCACAGCACTGATTTTCCATAAAGTGTCAGTATATATATCCCTTGTTTGAGAGAACATCAGAAGCAAGGTAAAAGTAGGCATTCTACTGGTATGCAGTGCTGGTTTGCATACCCCAATCTGGTGATACTTGCGGACATTTACAGGCCAGGTCCTCTCATTATATATAGATGGAGAAATTCCTACTATATCATGCTTATGATATTTCATGGTGACAAAAAAGCAGTTCCTAATACTGCTTAGTGCATCACCTCACTACAGCATTAAGTTGGTCTAATGACACTTCCATACTTCTTGCAGTCTCGTGTTCAATGCCAAGTTCTAGACACTGACCTTTTATCCCACTGCCATTGCAACCCTCATGTCTAAGAAGTGCAAGTACAAGCTCTTTGGTTTAAAACATTTGATTTGTCAGTCTGCAATCTATTTTCAATGGTTTTAAGTTTCAAATCAATCCTATAATGACATCAGAAGTTCTTAATCAAAATGTCTCTCAGTGGGACTATTTCTAATTCAGAAAGGGGCCATAATCCATGCAAAATGCATTGCGGAGTAGTGGTACCTGTTATACAAATTCTTTGTAGGGTAATAGGCTAGTATTTCAAATTTCAAATCAATCCCCCAAAGACGACGGAAGTTGTAAACCAAAATGCATCTAAACGGGACAATATCAAAGTCAGAAAGGGGCCACAATCCATGCAAAAATGTAATAGAGTGATGATACTTCTTCTATATATTCTCATTTAAGTAATAGCATGGGCTAGTATTTCAAGTTTGAAGTTAATCCGCAATGATGTCAAAACCGATGAATCAAAATGCATCTGAATAGGATAATATCTAAGCCAGAAAGGGGCCATAATCCATGCAAAAGTCAAAACAGAGTGATGGTACTTGTTCTACAAGTTCTCTGCAAGATAATCAACTAGTACTTCAAATTCCAAATCAATCTGTCATAGATAACAAGACTTATGAATCAAAATGTTTCTACATGTAAATGGGACAATTCCTAAGTCAGAAGGGACCATAATCCATGCAAAATGCATAACAAAGTAATGGCACTTATTCTACAAAATCTCTGCAATGTAATTGGCGAGGATTTTAAGTTTCAAATCAATCCTTCAATGAAATAAGAAGTTATTAATCAAAATGTATCTAAATGGGATACTTTTTAAGTCAGAAAAGGGCCATAATCCATGCAAAATGCATAACAGAGTGATGGTTCTTGTTCTACTAATTCTCTGTGAGGTAATAGGCTAGTATTTCAAATTTCAAATCAATCCCCTTAAGATAACAAGAATTATGAATCAAAATGTATCTAAATGGGATACTTTTTAAGTCAGAAAAGGACCATAATCCATGCAAATTGCATAACAGAGTGATGGTACTTGTTCTACAAATTCACTGTCAGGTAATAGGCTAGTATTTCAAGTTTAAAATCAATGCCCTAAAGATAACAAGAGTTATGAAGCAAACTGCATCTGAATGAGACAATTTCTAAGTCAGAAAGGGGCCATAATCCATGCAAAATGCATGCAGGAATTATCTAAGTTATCCCCGCATTGTGTCTTGCTACAATGTGTATGTGTTCCAAACTGTAAAGCAATCCATCAAAGATAACCAAAGTTATAAGCAATATTCAAATGCGACAGGACGGGACAGGATGCAACGTGATAGGACGCAACAACCAAAGTGAATCCAGTATAGCCCCTACCAAACAAGTTTGGTACTTGTTTGGTGGGGGCTATACTGGATATACAAGTTTGGTGGGGTAAAATCACAATAGCTCACCATGAGCACTGTGCCCATGGTGAGCTTGTCTTCAGGCACTTTGTGCTCATGGTGAGCTTGTCTTCAGGTGAGCTAATAAAGAAAATGAAGACAAATGTTGTTTATTAATCATATATTCACTCTGTAAGGATATTGTTAAAGGTTAGTGGAGATTTGTTTTCTTCAACCATATTTCCTCTAGGTATCTGGACACAATCAGACTCCTTACCATACCTGCCCTAATATCTAAACATCACGAAAAAATACCTGTATAATTTTGACCCCTTTAAACCCCACTTTTATATAGTAAAACCATACTTGCCGAGGCGGCTCTAACAAGTACCCACAATCTATGTTTTCAGCAGAAATATGAAAAATATCAGAATTTTTATCTGAAAAATTTTCATTTTTTGGTGGTAAAATTTTCAGTATATTTGAATAGGCTTGTTTTCGTAAGGCATGTCAATTTTACTACCTGATGACATATCTAAAAACTGCAGGATGATTAGCAAACTGTGTATACCCTGAACATATGTAGCATTTAATCGGAATCTACTATGTTTGCTCAGGTCTGTCTGTCCAAATATGTCGGGTAAATATGCTAACATGTCCCCATTCGAGCTGATTCAATTTGCACTGTGTTTGATCCAACCTTCACACACTGATGTGCAATAAACCCATTTATGCTCAGTGGGTTCCAATATTTTAGAAGTTGGACTAATCTATTTGATCCAGTGCATGACAAAACCAACAAAATGGATGTGCGTCCAGCGAAGACTCAGATCAGCCTGGGCATCCGCTCAGTCTGATCAGTCTGTTGTGTGTTCAATGGGTAACTAAGGATCTAGACTTTCTTCATGCGGACAGCAAAGACTCTGATCAGCCTGGGCGGATGCCCAGACTGATCTGAGTCTTTGCTGGGCAGACATGCCATTTTCTTGGTTTTGTTGTGCGCTGGCTCATTTAGTATTTAAAGAAGTGTTTCACAATACTCTGGATTTCTGTACACTCAGTGGAAAACAGTGCAGACCCTGATCAGATGCCAAATTCTGCAGCATCTGATCTGGGTCTACATTGTTTGCCATACGCCACCTTGCCTGACATTAAATCATTAAGCATATATGGATTAAATAAAAAAACAAATGTAAAAAGAAGAAATTTGAGTATACGGATTGTGCAAGTTATAAATAAAATACATGGTACTATCAAGAAGTTCTCGGCTCAATATACTTAAAATGAATTGAAATGAAACCCCAATCAGTTGATAGTTTCTTCTTATTCAACATCTTTGATAGAAAGAATAGAATTTCAAAGCTATTGATTTCAGTGGGAATCGACTACAAAAAGGGGAAGGGTGTGTTAAACTGAGAAAATGGACAAAGTTGAAGTTAGAGCAGTCATAAAGTACTTCTGTAAGAGGGGCACCTCCTAGAAGAAAATTCATGACAACTTCATTAAAACCCTTGGGGATGAGTCTTTCCTCATGGTAGAAGATCACACTACAAATGGTGCATATTATGCAGAAGAACTAATTAAGGCAGCAGCATCAGGAGATTGTGAAGAAAAGATGAGGAAAGTTGACCAGAGGTGTTCTGCTCTTGCAAGATAATGCATCAGCCAAAAACCTCTCAAGTTGCTATGTCTGCTGCGACTGAATGCAGCTTCGAGGTCCTTCCTCATCCCCATTATTCTGTAGATTTTGCACCTTCAGACTTCTACCTGTTTCAAAATATGAAAAGTAACCTTCGTTGTAGATATTTTGGAAGCAATAAAGGCGTCATAGCTGCTGCTGAGTACTTGGGGGACCAGGAAGAAGGGTTCTATTTTGAAGGAATAAGCAAACTGGAACAGCACTGGAGAAAGTGTATTGAGGCAAAGGGAGATTATATTGAGAAATGATGGCACAATTTTTGCTCTTGGTCATTCCCAAAGTACAGGGGCCGAGAACTTTTTGATCATCTCTGTACATGTCAAAAGAAAAAATAAAACTGCACAGATTTAAGGGTAATGGAAACACTTTTGAGGGAGGCAACTGTGCCAAAAATTTGTTTGGTCTTCCATCTGAAAAGAGGTCAACTCTAAAAAGAAATAATCTGCTCCCAGGAGTTTACTCTAAATGCAAAGAATTTCCTCCCCTGGGAGCAAAATCTTTCCTTTCAAAGTAGACCCCTTTTCAGATGGGGTTTGTTGCGCAAGTCATAATACTTGTTTCCCTTGTAAAACATAGTGAAAAATCTACAAAGCGTATCCCATCTCCTTAATCCATACAAACAGCAACATGAATAACGAAAGCCCAGATCAGCCAGCACACTCAGACATTCTGATCTGGGCCCTCCATCATAAATGCCCACTAACAAAATAATTGGTTATTGCAGAAAACACTGCCAAGTAGTAAAGGCCCTAGTCAGACTGCATGAAATGCGCAAGCTGACCTTGGCCTTCCAATTTGACATACCCTGTTTACTCTAAGTAAGGGACAGAGGGGGGCTTGAGCAAACAGTGAGGACCCTGGCCAGATGGCATCTGATCAGGGTCTACATTGTTTGCCATTCATCCAGCAGTGTCTGGACAAATCAACAGGCGGATAAACAGATATTCAAACTTTAGGACAAGTATGGTAAGGTGTTATGATGTGCCAATATTTTGGGTAAATATGGTATTTTTTTTTATTCTGTTATGGTTCAAATAATAAATGTCTACTATATAAGTACAGAGCTTACCCTAAATATTCTGACAGGCTGAGTCAACAGTGTAAGGTAAATGTACTAAAATGCCATACACCAAAATTTCTCACAAAATGGCACATGCAAACAGTGTTGAACCAGACTGCTCCTGAATGAGGAGTCTGATCAGGGTCTACACAGTTTGCCATTCCATAAGTATTTTAAGAAACAACTGCACAAAAGGCAAAATTTAGGCAAAAAAAAAAAAAAGAGTGAAATGAAGTGTTCAAAAGTTTAGGACATTTACTGTATACTGTATACTCAAGAGCAGTTTGATCAGGCCTGCATCCTGAACAGTTTGATCAGTGTTAAAATGACTTTCCTATCAGCATGCATTTTTTCAGATACATCATCAGATCAGGGTTCTCATTAACTCCAAAGATGGAGCAGGGCCCAGTTGTTCAAAGCATTGTTAGCTTAAGGAGCTCCATAGTGGTCAAAATGTTAACCATTCTAGTAAGTACAATATCTTATTCAGAGGTATTTTTTGCTAAAAAAATGCCAGTAGCTGCAAAAGCTACTCACATTTTTTCAGCAAAAATATTAGCATATATTTCATATTTAATAATCAAAGTTTTAACGATATGTTAACTAACAACATTGTTACTTTTGAACAACTGGGCCCTGGACTCTATTTTATAAGTTGGGACAGCTAATTTTCAGGGAAATTTAGTAAAATTGCATTGTGAGATTCCTACTTTTTCGGTGAAAATGGCTGTGAGATTTCTACTTTCAGAATCCTAGTGAGAACCCTGATCAGATGGTTCAATGCACTTGCTCAAATTATAGGATTAGTAGGCAGCATAGCTCTGGATATACAGGATCTCACATGAATGCTCATTTCATAAGACATTTATCAGAGAGTTCAATAATTTTATCATTTGCAAGCTTTGGCAGGCAAAAGACTAAAGTATTGAATAAACTGAGTAAATGCCTTCAGGAAATATCAATCCTATTCTGGCATGATCACAGTCTGACCTGTGTCTTAGTTGTCTAGTTTACAGAATGAATAGAAACTGTAGAATATAGTGTTGAACAGAACAGGGCACTGATCTGAGTCTACACTGTTTGCTCAATCATTCGCTCTGTAATTCGGGTAAAAACAGTTACTACAACAGTTGACCGACTTCACAACCTGGATTTCTCAGTATAAATATAAAACTGAAGAAAAACAAAAGATATACAACAACATACTGTAATAGTAAAGAGTTCAGATCTTTTATCAGATCATTAGATCAGTTAACCCTTAAAGTGCCACCCACAACAGCAGCAGACAAAATTCTGGGCCCAGTTGTTCAAAGCTAACGACATCGTTAGTTAACGATTCGTTAAAATTTACATTGAGTGATATGCAAATATGCTGAAATTTTTTGCTGAAAAAAATGTGAGTAGCTTTTGCGGTGCAAAAGCTACTCACATTTTTTTCAGCAAAAAATATCAGAATATTGTGTATTGAATCCGCTACAACAGTTAACGAGCTCGTTAAGCTAATGACGCTTTGAACAACCGGGCCCCGATTTTTTTATATATTTTTCAGAGAAAATAAGGCTTGATTTTTCATGTGAATCGTCTACATGTACTTAGTAGATGATTCACATGAAATATCAAGCCTTATTTTCACTGAAAAAATATAAATATATATATTATATTTTTGATTGCTGTCTGTAACAATTTTAAATGACACTTTAAGGGTTAAAAATATATGTACACTAAATTCAAGCAGAAAGCAGCACCTGATCAGGTTCTACACTGTCCTATGCCACTCATACAGCAGTATTTTAGATATATCAACAGGTACTAAAATGTGTCTGAATTCCTAGAGTATATCTGGAAAACCAGAAATATACAGACCCCTATCAGTGATCTGACACAGATCTGGACCATACTGTAAAGGTCTGTAGATTTTACAGAAATAACTTTTGAGAGCTGCAGAATCTGTGCAGCAAACTGTGCTGAACTGTCAGAAGCTGCTGTCATCAAGATCTCTCTTTTCTCCCATCTTTGCCTATACAAGATAGGCTTTTTGCCCATGTGAGAAACTTCTATCTTACATGACCTCACTGGTCCTAGGAACAATCCACTTAAAGGTGGGAGAAAAGAATCCATCATGAGTGTCCATGCAAAATAGGGAAACCTCACTTTCAGGGTAGAAATTTCAACCAGGGACTTGGCAAGCCTTGTCCCTGGATGAAATTCCTACACCTCAGGTGAGAATTCCCTATCCTGCATGGACACTCATGATGGATTCTTATATTCTCATATGAGCTACAACATGAAATACTGTACATTATGACATAATGAAGATTTGGTGTTTTACATCCCTTTCAACATTACAGTCGACTCTCGTTATCTTGACCTCGCTTATCTCGAATAACCACTTATCTCAAAGTGAAAATCTGGTCCCTGTTTTAAAATGGGAATCTAACAACAGGTAACAAAATATTGTGGAAAAGATGAGAAATTGCTCTTACGGAGCAATTTCTCCTCTTTTCCACAATATTTTAAATATATGTCTAACTTCAGGAGTCAAATTACATATTTATTTTGTTAAATGTGGTTTGTAGATTTATTGTTTTCCTCAGTTCTACAAATCTGATATGTCGAGATGTGGTTGTCTCGAAGTGTTTCAGAGAGTCCCTTGGGCTTTGAGATAATGAGAGTCGACTGTATTTAAGTTGTATCACGATGATGGAAGGATGATAGTGTAATGCTCTGTGCAATGAAGTGCCATACATACCTTATATGAGCCTGAACATCCATGCAGTCTGATGAAAGTCTTTGTTTGTTTGTGTTGAGGTTTTATGGACCAGTCAACCCAATGGGGTCAGGTCTAGCACAGTCAGTTTGCCTAACCACACTTTTAATGGGCAGGCTTAGTCCTCTAAGCAGTTAACCAGTATTGTGCGCATTCTTTTGCCAGAAACAGACAAATGCCCTTCTTGAATCAGCAGATGGGACAGAAATATCGCAGAAAATATTTTATGATCAATCTCCATGAAAGAATGTTGCTGAACCTGTGGGGATCAAACCCGCAACCTCATGATCACCAGCCTGACATGCATTCAACTGAGCCACCGAGGCCCACGAAAGTCTTTGACAGACACCTAAAGAAAGCAAGAGCCAGCAAAATCATCTGATCAGACTGCATAGATGGTCAGACTGATTGGAGTTTTCGCTAGCCACACATGCCATTAGGTACATTCTCTCAACTTGTGGCTCATCTTTTATAAGATACTTTCATGCTTGATCAGATTTAATAATATACATTGTATTAACCCTTGTCATGCTGAAGAAATTAAGATACCACGCCCTCTTCTAATTGTCAGCCCATTAGTTTGCTTGATCCAGGTTGCTGATACAAATTCATATACTGAATAACAAACAGTACAGATTCAGATCAGTCAGAAGCTGACTGAGCTGGATCTACACTGTTTGTAAATGTAGGACATATCCTGTTTCAGCAGGACCTGGGTTAATAATAAGATATATACATAGCTACAGATAAGGGTGGGTATCTGGATCATATTTTTCTTACTTTTCTAGGAAAACATGTTGTGGGTACTCATTAGAAGCACCTTAGCAAGGTGCTTCCAATGAGTACCCACAACACTTACGGAGGAATAAGGAAGAACATATTGTGGATACTCATTGGAAGTGCCTCAGCGAGGTCCTTCTAATAAGTACCCACAACACATTTTCATGAAGAAAAAAAAACAACAAAAAAAACAACAACATATATTGTGGGCACTCATTACAAAAGTGCCTCATTCAGGCACTTCTAATGAGTACAAACAACATAGGTTTTCATGGAGAAATAAAAATACCAGGGCCCAGTTGTTCAAAACTAATGATGTCGTTAGTTAACGATTCGTTAAAATTTACATCGAGTGACACGTAAATATGCTCAAATTTTTTGCATATCAGAATATTGTGTATTGAATCCGCTAAAACAGTTAACGAAATGACCCTTAACAAGCTCGTTAAGCTAACAACACTTTGAACAACTGGGCCCAGTACTTTTTGGCTGAAAAAAAGCACCTTATCTGTAGCTATGGTTATATAGTATAAAATAGTCCTAACACAACCACAGAATAAATGCGTAGCATAAAATACAACAATAAAATAGTTCAAACAGTAATATCTATATGTGACTAAGGCCAAAGCAAAAAGATACTTTGTTACAACATTTTTGATGAAAATTGCATCCCTGGCCCCAAAACCTTATTCTAGGTCCTCAAAATGTATCTTTGTGAGTCCAGAAAGATACAGAGAAATTAAAATTAACCCTTAAAGTGCTAATCACAATTACACAGATGATGCATCATTTTTTTTGCGGTTGTTTTTGTTTTTCAGGGAAAATAAGGCATAACATTATATGAGATTCATCATGAAATGTCAAGTCTTATTTTCTCTGAAAAACTACAAAATCAATTTAAGTATTTTGTCTTTACAATTCTGCTTAGTGCTTTAAGGGTTAACTTAATCTTTAAATTGTCAGATAGCTACCCCTTGATTGAATACCGTACTTACCCTAAATATTCAGACACTGTAACTCATGTCCATATTTGTCCTTAACCCGTTTATGCCAAGTGGACTCTTCTACCTCAAGTCTTCGGACAGGCCAATTTCCTATTTAAGGGTGTCTTCTTAGTTTTTATTATTATCATGTTTTGTAGAAATTTCTGAGCTTAATGCAAACAGTGTAGATCCTGATCAGACACCGCATTCTGCGGTGTCTGATCCGGGTCTATACTGTTTGCCAATGTCCCTTATGTGGGACACTAGGCTTAACTGAGTTAAGTTTGAACAGCACCTTGTCACTGCTTGTTGATGTACCTAAGTCTGCTGGCTGAGTGGCAACAAGTGTAGACTCTGATCAGATGCAACCTCTGCAGGGTCTGATCTGCATCTACACAATTTGCTCAGGTCCGTCTGCCTGTGTCCCAATATTTAGAGTAAATAGGGTAGTCACTTTTTTTTTTTTTTTTTTTTTTTTTGTTGCTCTTAGCCTTATTAAAGGGGATATCTAGAAGAATATTTTATTTCTCCAAGACAACACAAATTGTAAGGATTCATTAGAACTGCCTCATCAAAAGTGAGGCCATTTTAGGCCAGTTAATGGATGGGATAGGCTAAACCATTCCTATACAATGATGTTTTTCAAAAGAAATAACAGTACAATTACAAAAAATCTCAAATCTGAACTTTTGGTGTTTTTTCACCATAATACTTGCATTGTCCATGCACACAAGAACAAAATATTAATAAAACACAATTCTAAAGCAGTCTTAAAGACATGTTAAATTTTCATGACCTGACAAACCGAATTTTACTAAGATCTGTTCAAAAATAAGCACCAACTTTTGTAAAATAAGGTGGACAATAATGCCATCTTTTCAGAGTCACACATTTATTTTAGATTCACATGTTCTGAAACAGTACCAA
Source organism: Anodontia alba (assembly GCA_964016985.1). Classification (NCBI taxonomy): domain Eukaryota; kingdom Metazoa; phylum Mollusca; class Bivalvia; order Lucinida; family Lucinidae; genus Anodontia; species Anodontia alba. The sequence continues at coordinate 9,090,598 of OZ024828.1, forward strand.
CTGATGGACAAAATTACCTTCAAAAAACTTAAAGGGAAACAGATAAGCCTTCAAGGGGACATAAAAATATCCTCAGGGAGCATTTTCTTCCCTCAAAAGGTAGCCCCATTGAGAAGGGAGGCAAAAAATTTCAGGTCACCCATTATAGGTGTATCCATTTGCCTTTAGTAACCACAACCGGAATGACTTCTAGGAATGTAATCTATTAACTAAATTAAAACATCAATACAACAACATATTTTTTCCAAACAAAGAAAACTTAGACTATCAATATAGGAATGAATTTTATTTTTGTGGATTTTATCAATGAGTAAACCCTTACTGATCACTCACAAACTGAATAAAGCCAGAAGGGTTTATGTTAACCCATTTATGCCATCCCATAAAACTGACATTGACAAACAGTGTCGACCAGATCAGATGCCATAGGAGGCGTCTGATCAAGGTCTACACTGTTTGTATTTATTACAGGAATTGCTATAAAAAATGGTAACAATAAAAAAAACTAACCAGACAACCCTTAAACTGAAATGAACCAGTCCAAAGAGTTAATATAGAAGAGTCCACTCAGCATAAATGGGTAGGTTTATGAGTGATTCACCTGAGTCTACACATCAATAAAAAGCAACAAAAATAATAATTCATTCCTTATAATTCCAACTTCATCATCAAAATGTTATAAATGTTTCTTTTGAGATGGAGGAAGGAAAATAGATCTGGGCCCAGTTGTTCAAAGCGTCGTTAGCTTAATGAGCAGATCTGTTTTAGCAGATTCAAGATATAATATTCTGATATTTTTTGCTGAAAAGATGTGAGTAGCTTTTGCAGCTACTCGCATTTTTTCAGCAAAAAAATTCAGCATATTTGCGTATCACTCGATGTAAATTTTAACAAATCGTTAACTAACGACATCGTTAATTTTGAGCAACTGGGCCCTGATGGATTCCTGCTCTTGACTTTATTGAAGTATAAAACTATTCTTTAACCAATCAAATTGAGTGAAATGTGTATACAGATGAGGATTTGGAATTACTTACTCATGGAATGTCAAAATTACATAATTTTGTTCATAAATATTCTTTGTAAACCATCCTTTGTAAACATACTATAATGCCCTTCTAAACATAACATACTTCCTTTGTAAACATAATCCTTTTCTAAACATAACATAATTTCTTAACATAATTTGTTCCAGATGAGCCAGAGAAAATTAAATACAACTGCTAAAAATATTACCTGTTAACCCATTGTATACTGAATAGACTCTCCCACACTATATATTGGAAGAGTCCAATTTTAATTTTAGGTATGTCCAGCTACGAGCTTTACATATTCCTAGAGAAAAATGGCTAAACTATTTGCAAACAGTGGAGACCCTGATCAGACGCCGCGTTCTGGGGCTTCTGATCTCGGTCTGCACTGTTTGCCAATTACCCTTTTACATGTCTCCCGACTACAATGGGTTAATGCTATTATGCCAAGAAATCTAAATGTCACTAATCAAAAAACTATCTATTAATATCACTGTAATGTAGCTAGTTATTGCACATAAGTCAATAAAAGATCATGGAGGTTGTTTGCTCTACTACCTCATCTTATCTACCCAGCTGGGCCACACCGAGCAAAAGAGTGATTAACACATATACTAATAAAGTCTTCATTAGGCCATACGAAATAAATTAATAGATTCTCATCCAAATTTTAGAAAAAATGGGGCGGGTGGGTGGATTTTATTTATTTTTAATTTTCATGGAAAACATTAATTAAAAGCAAAACAAGGCAATAGACAGTACTGATTGTGGAAAAGGCAGCAAACCTTTTGTTATTATTCTTCCATTCAAAAAAAGATGCTTTCCAATCAATAAAAGCCAGATAAAAGCTGTCTTCAACATTAGCATGACTGCATGTGAAAAAAGTTTCCACCCCAAATTTTTTATGTCAGATTTTTTCGGGGTGGGTGGGGATGACAATCAAAAAATTTATTTGGTATTGCCTTAGCCTGTTTTGATATTTTATTGTTCTAAAGAGATTGAAGTCACCTGACAACATATCCAATCTTCTTAGTTTCCCACAAGTTGTATTCCAGTTAGTGAATTTAGATTTTTACAGTTTGAATATCTTAAACATTTACCATAAACTCTCTTTTTGCTTGGGGAAGCTATAGCTTGTCTTGTAATTTTTATTTCCAAATGGGAACAGGTCTAACCCAAACAGTACATCTTCTATACAATGACCACAATAAACAAAGCTTGATACAAACACAGTGAGAGATTCAACTATTGTTCAAGGAATACTGATGTAGCTAAAGAAAACAATGCACAAGCCCTTTATTTCAGTTGTTTCCCAAATATTTTTCTTGTATCAGGACATTAATATACAGTAAAAGTTCAATGACTCAAACACCCATCACTAATTTACCGTGGTTAATTTAAACTTGTTTAGGAACTTCTTGTGTCCTTAGGAAATTCTTCTGATAGCTCAAGAGAACAAGTATTTTGCATGATTATGTATGTTGTGTGTACTCATTAGAAGTGCCTTCATGAGGCATTGCTAGTGAGTACACTCAACATACCATTTTTAAATAAAAATTAAAAAGACATTCCTAATTTATCCCCATTTGCCTCCTGACCTGGCGCTGAGATTAACCCTCAGTGGCACGAACTACCCATGTCTAGAAAAAAATTCCATGGTCCCAAAGATCTTTGAGCCACTGCAGTTTGACAGTACAAGCTCAAGCTAAATTTAATCAAAAATAAATATGTATCTAAAATGGCTGAATGTCTACTACTAACCAAATGTTTTACTAAAAATCATATCTCTAGGTAAGGCTCTTTTGAGACCAAAAAGTATGATCTTTCCTGACAACTAGAAAAATGTCCATGGGACAAAGATGCCACCACCTGGTGCCTTTTGTATCATACATTGCTTACGTTAAAGGCCAAGAGTGGTGGTCCAGAGAGAATGCAAACAACATAGAGATCTTCAAGATAAGACAAATTTATCTGATGATCAAATACTAAGGGTGGTGTGTGTGTCGGTGGGTGGCGGCTTTGGGTAATTCAAAAACCAAAGTAGCCAGAGTTGTCTTCCTTGTTCACGACACATCATCTCTTTATGATTTAGCCTTCTCTGAAGTTTCATCAATATATTCAGTATGGTCTTAGAGTTATGAGTCCAGCAAGAATTTTCAGCATTGCAACACATGGATTTTAGGCAAGGGGCAATAATTCAAAACCAAAGTAGCCAGAGTTGTCTTCCTTGTTCACGACACATCATCTCATTATGATTTAGCCATCTGTGAAGTTTCATGAATATATTCAATACAGTTTTGGAGTTATTAGTCAGACATAATTTTCTGCATTACACTGACTGGAATTTAGGTAACCAGACATCTTCCTTATCGCAACATAGCGTCTCCATATGATTTAGCCACCTATGAAGTTTCATTAACATATTCCATAAGAATAAGGAGTTATGACCTGTACACAAATTTTCAGCATTAGGCTACTGGATTTTAGGCAAGGGGAGATCATTCAAAAAACAAAATAGCCAAAGTAATCTTCCTTGTTCGCAACACACTGTCTCAGTATTTAGCCATCTGTGAAGTTTATTGAATAATTTATACTCAATACAATTTAGGAGTTACGAGATGGACACAAATTGTCAGGATAAAACTTCATGGCTTTTAGGCAAAGGGGAATAATTCAAAAACCAAAGTAGCTACAATTGTCTCCCTTGTTTGCAACACATCCTCTCAGTATTTAGCTATCTGTGAAGTTTCATGAACAGATTCCATACAGTTTAGGAGTTATGGCCTGGACACAACATTTGTACCATGCATGCATGCATGGCTGGACAGACAAAGGGTCAAACTTAATGCCTTGCCACCATTCTTCGAATGAGCGGGGGCATATAAAATATGTTTCTGTTGAGAAATAAGAAAAAATATTTACCTGATACCCCTCTTATCTATACCTATGAAAATGTGTCAGTTTCACTGACTATTACAGACGGATTTCACTCACCATGTGTAGATTCCAGTCACTACCAAATTCTGTAAATTTCAGTATTACACTAACAATTGAGCAGTTGGATTCTGTTGATTAACCTTTGCCATGCTGAATAAATAAGATGCCATGTCCACATCTAAGCCAATTTCAGCCAATCAGATTTTCTTGATCAGGGCTGTTATTATATAAATATAAAGTCACATACTTAACGACAAACAGTGCAGATCCAGATCAGCTGGCTTCCACTGATTTGGATCTACACTGTTTGCAAAGGCAGGGCATATCTGGGTTATGATGGAATGGGCAAGTATTAGGATGGGATGGTGCGGTATTGATTACTTAGACTTGTTAACAAAATGAGAAAATTAACATATCATTTGCTAGGGAAAAACAATCAAAATATCATTTGTTTTGCCATCAAATGATTTTTGTCTGTTGCAGAGCAAGAATTAACACTTAGAGCACCATTTATACTTGTGGCAGACATCATCCTAGATTTGTCTGCTGCTGTTGTAACTGGTGCTTTAAGGGTTGTGCATTGTATGCAAGATATTTAAAGTGATTTATACTTCTAAACACAAAACACACAAAACAGAACAGATAAAAAATATCAACAAGAAAAAATGCTTTCACAACGCTCAGAATGCTTGTACCCAAGGGCCATATGGTCCATTGTATTTAACTCTTAAAGCGCCAAGCAAAATTTTGCAGACCACATTCTAATCATTTTTTTTTTATTTTTCACAGAAAATAAGTCATGGCATTTCATGTGAATCATCTGCAAGATTCAAATGAAATGTCAAGACTTGTTTTCTTTGATAAATAATCTAATTTTTTCAGAAGTATTGTCTGCCTCAGTTGTAATCATAGCTACAGATAAGAGGGGGTATCCACATAATATTTTTCTTATTCCTCAATGAAAACATATGTTGTGGGTACTCATTAGAAGCACCTCGGTGAGGCGCTTCTAATGAGTACCCACAACATATGTTTTTATTGAGAAATAAGAAAGATATCAGCAGTTTTTGGATGAAAAAAAGTGCCTTTTCTGTTGCTATGCTGTAGTTGGCGCTTTCAGGATTAAAATATTTACATGTGAGCCTTTCCATATAGAAAGTATCTATGGCAGTGTAAACCCAGAGTCTGCACATCCACTGATAGCACTGAATATGGATTATGACTTTTAACCCTTCTCATGCCGAATAAATTAAGATGCCACACCCACTTCTAATTTCCAGCCAATCAGATTACTTGATCTGGGTTTTTGATAGAAATTCACATAACTAATGACAAACAGTGCAGATCCAGATCAGTTGGCTTCTTCAGAAGCCAACTGATCTGGATCTACACTGTTTGCTAAGATAGGGCATGTCGTGTTCAGCAAGAGAAGGTTAATAGGGAATATGGGAATTACTTCCTGAAATCCATAATCTGACTGCAAAAGTGAATAAAAAGCTGATTAGATATTTAGGGTAAAAAAAAATAAAAAAAAAAGATCACTTACATAGTCTGGTTTTATAGTAATTTTAGAATTTGGGGATTTTCAGAAATTGTGATTCGGACAGGTTTCTATGCTTAATCCCCACAGAACCTGTGTGAAGTGAAGCACCTCCTCTTAAAATCCAAAAATTCTAAAATACTTTTTTATACTTGATATGTAAATGATCTTTTTTTTCAGCGGCAGCTGTCTAGAATTGAGTTTCCTCTAAATTATCCACCAATCAGAAACAATTTTACATTGTAAAATTCTGTACGTCTGCAAGTAAATGGTCTTCTCATTGGTTAATAACTTAGACTGCCAGTGCAAACTTTTTACAAATACCCAATCACTTCAAAATTACACGGAAAGACGGAGATACAGTCTGCTATCTATGTTCATTGAAACGGACTATAATTTCCAGAAATCACAAAGTATACGACTAATGCCAAACATGCATCAGACTAAGGCTCCAAATCAGCAACCTTCAATTTTCACCTCATCCAATCAATCAACATCTAACACCAATCTACTGTGCATAAAAACATCTTCCAATACAACAGGACTTTAAATGTATGTCCTCCTTTGAATGCCGCTGAATATCTTTTTTAAAGATATTTCTTGTTCCATTTAACATCCAGTCAGTTCCATTCACTGTTGCAGCCAGAACCTGGATTTCAGCAATCTAATCACATCCAAGTCATTCCCAAATTCTATAATTTTATAAGGTCAGATTCTATATTTAGAAACTCCAGTGTTAAGTCTGATTAGAACTGTCTTACTCTCATAGACTTGTTTGAAGTCTAATAAGCAAAGACATAATCAGACCATGCAGACATGCTGATCTGGGTCTAACTGATGGAGTGTGTTGTAAGGTTAATTTCTACATATATTTAGGCTCATATTTCTGTCTAACATAATACACAACAAAAAATCCAAAGCTCCAGATAAAATGCTTTTTTTTTTTTCTTTTTTTTTTTCAACCCCAAAATATGTATTTTTCTTATTTCTCCACTTCTAGTGAGTACCCAAAACATGTTTTCATGAAGAAATAAGAAAAATAATTTTCTGGATAACATCCACCAACTTCACCTTATCTGGGGCTATGAAAAATCACATTCTTACTAGTGGAATGAATAATGAAGTTTTATATAAAGCACCATGCCAAAACCAGGGCTATTCAGACATTTTATTAACTAATCAACATGAAAATATACCTATATAATTTTGACCCCCTTAAACCCCACTTTTATATAGTAAAACTGGGATTTACAGGGATATACATTTTTTTTTCTTATTTCTGCTCATAAACATAGATTGTGGGTATTCATTAGAGCTGCCTTGCTGAGGCGGTTCTAATGAGTACCCACAATCTATGTTTTCAGCAGAAATATGAAAAATATCAGAACTTTTATCTAAAAAAACTTTCAGTTTTGTGTTGGTGAAATTTTCAATATATTTGAATAGGCATGTTTTCATAATGTAAACCAGACGCATCCTCTAATTTCACTTTTGGTTGTATATATGCTAAAAAGAAACACATGTGGCTGGCGAGTCCAGTGGTGAAAACCCCATTGAAATATTCCAAATACTTACAAAGTTATTGAGATTGGAGTTTCTTTCCACATTTGCATCTCATTAATATTCATGAGGAATTAATGATGTCACTGGTTTAATGAATAATTTAAAATTGTTTTAAAAACTGTAATTTAAAAATATTCAAGGATTGTATGGAGAGAGAAATAGATCTCTTCCATATATAGTGCTGCAGTGCTTATACATTTTCATAATCAGTTTGACTTTTAAATGCTTTTAATGTTACAAAATAGATTTAAGTGAAATTTTAAAATTAATTTAAATTCCATTTTCTGAAGTTATTTTCTTAAATTTTTCATACATTTTGTAACAATCTTTCAGAATGTAATTTTTTTACAAATTTATTTATCTTGGTAAGCTTTTTTCCAACATAGTGATCTGTATCTTAAATTTTTAATTTAAAAAAAAAATGTTTTTAAAATTTAATTAAATTAGTTTTTGTCATTTAAAAAGTGCTTGCTTGAAATATAATGTCTAACAATTCAACAGTAATAGAATATTTACTATTTTTACCAAAATCAGTAGTCTTGAATAAAATTATGGGGATGAAAAAAAAATAATAAAAAAATTCAAAGTAAAATTTTAAAAGAACCAGTGACATTGTGGTATAGAGTTTTTTTGTTTTTTTTTTCTAAACTATAAATAGCCACACAAGTAACTACTACTTTGAATGCATGTAACTTTTGAACCAATAGGTATTATTAAACACAGTTTTCAACAGTAATCAACACAACTATATCTTTAATTCGAAATATTCTGAAATTAGGGGATGTGCCACCTTTAACAAGCAATTCACAAATTCAGCAGATGACAAATTGATACTTTTTCCTAATTTTCCCAGAATACAGGATTCGACATTTCATGCAAATTGTCTCCTTTGTTCTGGAAAATAAGGAGACAATTTGCATAAAATATCAAATCCTTTCTTTGGGGAAAAATAAGAGAAATATTTAAAAATGTCATCTGTTGAAATTTTTAACTATGCATGTTAAATAAACTGATTTCCACAGAATGTTTCTGAAATGTGAAAATGTATTGCATGGTGCTGCAGAATAAATAAAATAAAGCTGATTAAATCATTATATATCTGTGTAATCTTTATACAATTTATACAATAATAATTCACAAAAACATTATATTCCGAAACATGGCCTTTCGTATAAATACACCATATTTTAGCCTAAATATTCAGACACAGTCCTGAGCAAAACAGTGTAGACCCAGATCAAACTGCTCCAAAGGAGCAGTTTGATCAGGGTTTACACTATTTGCCATTCCATCATAATATCTTAAATATGTCATCTGGTAGTCAAAAAATGGTAAGGAGTTCAGTTGTCCAAATATTTAGGATAAGAAATGAAAGCTTGGATCAGCCTGCTTATCCACAGAGTAAAGAGCCGAACCAAACTGTGCAGATGAATAATCTCAGCTCAAGATAAGACTCATTTTCATTTCTCCATGAAAACATATCACGAAAACAAGCCTATATAATTTTGACCCCCTTAAACTCCACTTTTATATAGTAAAACTGGGGCTACAGGGATATACATTATTTTTCTTATTTCTGCTAAAAAACATACATTATGGGTACTCATTAGAACCACCTCATTTAGGCAGTTCTAATGAGTACCACAATCTATGTTCTGAACAGAAGTATGAAAAATGTCGTAATTTTTTATCTGAAAATTTTCATTTTTGGTGGTAAAATTTTCAGTATGTTTCAATAGGCATGCTTCGTAATGTGGAGAAATAAGATAAACATTTCTCTGGCTATCCCGCTTATCTAGAACTATGCAGTCTGAATCGTAGAAACTGGATTTTGTGTTCGCTGATTTCCTCAGTCTTTAATTATAATGTAAACCAATTTTCTTGCACAGAATTTACAGGAAAATTTTTTTAACCAATACAGGAATATACAAAGTCATGAAATATTTTAGTTGTGAATACTTGTGAAGCCACAATAATAAATTGCTGTGCTTTGCCAGACCATTTGTCAAAATGTCCAGTTTTCGCAGAAAAACATCTTTATTAAGTTCTTCACCCATAAATATACGTACCAAAACGACCTTTCCATCTTTGAATTTGTAAATCCATTCAGAGCTCTAGGTAAGTCGGGTACGGTAAATGTGCTAAAATTTTGTACACCAAACTTTCTGACAAAATGATACATGCAAAAAGTGCAGACCCACATCAGACTGCTAAGATCTCAGTGTTTGTCATTCAACTCTGTATTTTAAGAAACAATTGCACAAAAAGCAAAATTAGGCAAAAACAGTTTTGAATGAAGAGTTTAAAATTTTGCAATATTTACCATATCCAGATATTTCTTTTTCTTATCTGTCCAGAGGACTTGTAAAGGAGGAGTATTTGGTGATAATTATGGGATAATTTTTCTTATTTCTCCATAAAAACATATGTTGTGGGTACTCATTAGAAGTGCCTCATCGAGGCACTTCTAATGAGTAACCACATGTTTTTATGGAGAACTGGAGAAAATTATCCCAGAATTATCACCAAATACTCCTCCTTAACAAGTCCTCTGCTGTCCATAAAAACATATGTTGTAGGTACTCATCAGAAGCACAATAGCAAGATTTTTTACTGAGTACTCAACATATATGTTTTCCTAGAGAAATTTAAAACTAGAAATGTGTCCAAAGGAGGATGCCCTGCCTGAAAAACTACGCAAATTGCTAATGCCATCTTGTATGTGGAGGGAGACACAGGTAACACTATATGCCCTTTCCACCCATTCTTCCAATAGTAGGGGCATAAAAAGATATCAATAAATATTTTGTTGAAAAAGAGCCTTATCTAGAACTACTTCCATTATTTCAGAAGGTTGTGTTTGACACAAACCACAAACAACATACATGTACAGTCGACTCTCGTTATCTCGAATTCCAAGGGACTCTCTGAAATACTGAGATATCCGTACCTCGACATATCAGATTTGCAGAATTGACGAAAAAATAATTTGAACAACCACATTTAACAAATATATATGCTATTGGACTTTGAAGTTAGAGATAGCAATTTCTCCTCTTTTCCACAATATTTTTTTTTATCTGCTGTTAGATTTTCATGTTTAGGCAGGGACCAGATTTTCACTTCGAGATAAGCAGTTATTCGAGATAAGTGAAAATTAGCATTATCCAATTTTACCTGTGAAGGATAAGAACTGTTTGTTCCAAAAAGCCTGAAGATGGCAAAATACTCAAGTAATGAGTTAAATAATTCTGATGGAACATCTTTATTAAGTCTGGTAAACAGGCACTATTCAGTCAGTGAACTTTATCCAGTCTCATGAGTGAAATAAAAGTATGACTGGGGATATATGTAGAGTACAGTTTATGTATGATGTACATGTATTTCTTTCAGGGCCCAGTTGTTCAACACTAAGGATGTCTTTAGTTAACATATTGTTAAAACTTCGATCATTAAATATGGCATCTACGCTAATATTTTTGCTGAAAAAATGTGAGCTACTCACATTTTTTTCAGCAAAAATACCTGTGAATTAGATATTGCACAGACTTACTAGAACAATTAATATGTTGACCACTCACGAGCTTGTTAAGCTAAGAATGCTTTGAACAACTGGGCCCAGATGTTCAGTCGACTGTACAATACTTGTAATTATACAGACATTTTTTTTATTCAGCCACTCTGACCATGTTTTCCACTTTTGTGCAGAACGATACATTTAGGCACTGTTAACAACAGCAAACAGTGTTACACATAGCAGTATTTTTACAGCAGATCAAATATGTATAGCCCAAGAAAAAATCACTTATTCCATATGCAAACAGACCCACATCAACCTGTGCATCCATGCAGTTTGATTAGGCTTTTCTCTCTTCACTGATATAGGTATTTATTCTAATATAAGCCCCATCTCTAATAAATGCCCCCTCCTACTTATCTAGGAGAAAAGCATTACCAAACACATGCAAAACTGACGTACGACCATCAAAATATCTTAGTTTTGGCCAAAATTCTGACTCAATACTGTCATTTAAGCAGCAATGAATTGTAATGCCCCTGGGACATATATCAGAATAAATATGGTATCAAATGATTCTAATAATGGGAAGCAAAGGCCCTGATTGAATATATTAATGTGCACAGGCTTATCTGGGCCTTAGTTGTCGCATATGGCATAATGAGACTGTGTTGCCACATATAGCATCATGGCTATTTCTTGCACTGCACATTACATGTATATTATTAAAGATACACTGGATCAATCCCTGATACAGACACCGGGATTCCTCCCTTATACTTGTATACCACCTCTTTTTAATAGTATTGCTGGGATCCAAAGCAAAAATCATGTTAGCTTAAAAATCACCTTGTGTCCAAACATAAATGTATAGATTACATAGAAAAAATTACCACTTATGGTAATCTTTCTATGTTACGAGTACAGTCTTGTTTTGATACAAGGTGGTTGAAAAATTATCATAAATGGTCATTTTTCTAAGTAATCTATATAAAATGTACAAATTATATAGAAAATGACAATAAATGTTATTTTTTTTCTATATAAACTATACATTTTTGCTTGGATACAACATTTTGGGATCCATCTAAAAAACTGCTGAATAATCAATACATGTACTCTGCTATAATGGATCGAGTTATAAAGAGGTTCTTGCATATTATGGCAAACAGAAGGGATTTCAGTAGATGCTTTTTGTACACACACACACACACACACACACAAACACAAAAAACAACAACAACAAAAAAAAACAACAACAAAAAACAACAGGACATGAATGGATTTACCAAGATATATGAGATTCACTTAAAAATCACTTCATCACGTGTCAATGGCCGATACACACATCAGTCCAAATATCTACACAGTCTGACTTGGGCCAGTATTATTATACATCAGGGCCCAGTTGTTCAAAGCGTCGTTAGCTTAACGAGCTCGTTAAGGGTCATTTCGTTAACTGTTTTAGTGGATTCAATACACAATATTCTTATATTTTTTGCTGAAAAAATGTGAGTAGCTTTTGCACTGCAAAAGCTACTCACATTTTTTCAGCAAAAAATTTCAGCATATTTGCGTATCACTGGATGCAAATTTTAACGAATCGTTAACTAACGACCGTTAGCTTTGAACAACTGGGCCCAGAATTCATAACTCTGGGTATAGTATAATCTAGTTTCTCCACTAAAGCATATAACAACCTCTTTATGACATTACTGCTAGGAAAGCAAAAACCATAATGTTGTATCCGAACAAAAAAATCATACACCACCACCTCTTTATAACATAATTGTTGGGGTTCATAGCATAAACTGTGTTAGTTAAACAACAGTGTTATATCCAAACAAAAATGTATAGATTATATTGAAAAATGACCATTTATGGTCATTTTTCAATATAATCTATACATTTTTTGGATCCATTTTTGAACTGTGTTATATCCAAAACCATGCTATAACAAACCATGTTGTAAAGAGGCTGTAGTGTAGCTTCAGATAAGGCACATTTTTCTTTCTACCGAAAAGTACTGATATTTTTCTTACTTTTCAACAAAAACATGTTTGGGTACTCATCAAGAGAGCCTTGGCGAGGTGCATCAAATGAGTACTCACACATTATGAAAACACGCCTATTCAAATAAACTGAAAATGTCACCACCAAAAACTGAAAGCTTTCAGATAAAAAAATTCTGATATTTTCATATTTCTGCTCAAAACATAGATTGTGGGTATATGTTAGAACTGCCTTGTGGGGCGGTTCTAACATGTACCCACAATCTATGTTTTTTAGCAGAAATAAGAAAAAATAATGTATACCCCTGTAAACCCTAGTTTTACCACATAAAAGTGGGGTTTAAGGGGGTCAAAATTATATAGGTATGTTTTTGTGATGACATGTTTTTCATGGAGAAATAAGGAGCATATTATGTGGACACCACCTCTTATCTGAAGTTATGGAAAATGTATAAATTTATGTAGAAAAATGATCAAAAGTGGTGCTTTATAAACCCTGTTGTAAAGAGGTTCCCATGTACCTAACTATAACACTTCAGTTTCCAAACTAAACTGTTTAGTAGTGTCTCAAAATCCAACAGTCCAGTTGGTGGAAAAATAAGAAAAATAGCAATGGTCTTTTTTTTGGTCAAAATAAAACTCTTTGGAGGCTTGAGAATCCCATCAAGGCTGTATCACCATAAAATGTGATGAAATAACTGTCATCTCACTCCATTCATCATGTGGGAGTTTTCTCGTTATGGGATAGTTGGCTGTTATTGGTCTGTTATTCTGTTGCTAGTACTGCCTTGTCTATTACGTCAATGGCATTCTCTCATTCATCAAGGTTGTGTCAAAGGCATCATCATCCTGAAATTCATTAAGTACTATAAGCATCTGGACAGAAGGGCCTGAGTGAATCGTGCAGACCCAGATCAGAAGCCAGAGAATATGTCATCTGATCTATCTACACTGTTTGCTACTGTTCCGCCAGTTTTTAGACACATCATGAGGTAGTAAAATGGACTTGTTCATATCTTATGACAAGTATGGTAAGGAGTTAACCCTTAAACTGCCAATCACAACAATTGTCGTCTGTTTTGTCATCTGCTTGTGATTTTAAGTCATTTCTGCAAACAGAGTGGACCCAGATCAGACTGTTTGCCTGTCTGCAAAAATAGGTTTGAAAAGTTTGCAAGAATATTCAGCAGACGACATAAACAGATGACATTTTCAGATGCAGGTTTTTTTGGCATTTTAAGGGTTAAATTGTCTGAATATTTAGGGTAAACACACTTCCTAATATTTAAGATAAATACCCTATTTATGTATGTATTCTGACAGACAGGTCTGAGCGAACAGTGTAGACCAAGATGAGTTGCCACAGAATGCTGCATATCATCAGGGTCTACACTGTTTGCCACTCACCAGCAATTTTTAGACACAACATCAACTTAGAATGTCAAAGGCTACAACAGCATAACATAAATCCAATTTTATGAAAGCATAGGTAACCAAATTTGACCTTGCTGTAAAATAGGTCAAGTTCAACCAAGGGTCACCAGTTGAACAAACTTGGTAGAGCCCAAGTACCCAATGGTGCATACCAAGTTCAAGGTCATTGGTCATTCAGTTCCTGAGAAGTTTTCAAATGTTTTTACTGTTAATGGGCATGGTGGCCATCTTGATCATGTGACCCAGATCAAATGAACAAACTTTCATTCCCTCATCCACATGTAATTTGGTTTCAATCAGCCCAGCAGTTTTAGAGGACAAGAAGATAAAAATACTAGATCTGAGGCATCCAGGACAAAGGTCAATAAATGACCTTGACCTTTGGTATTTATAAAAAAAATATTTAGGTGATTGCATATATCAACTTTAAATGTCATAGGTAATAACAGCTTCAGAAAAATCCACTGTTTGCCTTTTTACCATACAAACGCCCAAGTGATTGAATTTGACCTTGATGTAAAATAGGTCAAGGTCAACCAAGGGTCATCATTTCAACAAATTTAGTAGAGCTCCAGTTCCTAATGCTGCTTATCAAGTTTCAAGGTCATCAGCCATTTGGTCCCTGAGAAGAAGATTTTTAAAGGTTTTTACCATATATGGGCACGGCTGCCATCTTGGTCAAATGACCCAGACATTATAAACAAATTTTTGTTCCCCCACCCCATGGAGTCTCCAGATATGATTTGGTTTCAATTGGCCCAGCTGTTTCAGAGATGTCCTTTGAAAATGTTGATGCAGACTTCAATGCCAGTGCTGACATCAACGCCAATGCCGAGGACTACCTGTTCTGTAAGCTCCCCCGGAGCCTTCAGCTCTGATGAGCTAATAATATATATCTTAATTATCATAAATATTCAAATGAGCAACAATATCAGAAAACATACTTTCAGACATGTGTGCTCAGGGAAGATTCAGACAAATCTGTGCATTCACGCAGTCTGATCAGAATCTTCATTGGGCACATTTTGGATAGCCAGGATACAAAGTTTTTCAATCAGACAACAAACACTCCAAGTCTGCAAGAATGCACAGGCTGATTTGAGTCTTCGTTGGGCATTCATGTCAGAGGGTATGTTTTTGCGTGTTATAGCTCAAACAGTGTAACCACATGTCTCACCATATTTCTCCTAAAATTTCAGTAAGAATATTATGATTACCATAACCCTAGTCTTGCTGAACCCATGATGTCCTGCTCTTACGAACAGTGTAGATCCAGATCAGTTGGCTTTTGAAGCCAACTGATCTGGATCTGCACTGTTTGCCATTAAGTATCTGAATTATATCAACAATCTGATCAAGTAATTTGATTGGCCGAAAGCTAGAAATGGGTGTGGCATCTTAATTTATTCAGCAGGACAAGGGTTAATTGTTATGTGTCTAAAGAGCAGTGCTGGCTGAATAAAAACAGAGCCCCTGATCAAATGACCTTCACTTGAAAGTCGAGAGCACTTTCAACCGAGCCATCCAGCCCTTGCGTTTTCTAATCTTTAAATGTTGAAAAAATGAAAAGTAAATGACAATTAAAATGCTTCTCTTTTTGTCGCAGAAAACAGGCTTGACAGTGCATGCAAAGTGTCTCAAAACTAAAAAAGTGGATTGAAATTTTATGTGAACTGTCATTTGACATGTCTTGTTTTCAGGGAAAGAAAACTATTATGCTGACATTTGTCATATGCTACACAGCACTAGATAAGGTGCTTTTTCAACCAAAAAATACAGGTATTGACATTTTTTTAACACGTCATGCTGAGTAAATTAAGATGCCACACCCACTTCCAATTTTCAGTCAGTCAGATTACTTGATCTGAATATTGATATAAATTCACATACTTAACCCTTGTCCTGCTGAACCAAGATATACCCTGCCTTTGCAAACAGTGTAGATCCAGATCAGAAGCCAACTGATCTGAATCTGCACTGTTTTCCATAACGTATATGAATATGTAGCAACAACAGGATCAAGTAATCTGATTGGCTGACAATTATGTGGGCATGGCATCTTAATTTATTCAGCAGGACAAGGGTTAATAACAAACAGTGCAGATCCATA
Source organism: Anodontia alba (assembly GCA_964016985.1). Taxonomy (NCBI): domain Eukaryota; kingdom Metazoa; phylum Mollusca; class Bivalvia; order Lucinida; family Lucinidae; genus Anodontia; species Anodontia alba. The sequence continues at coordinate 9,106,742 of OZ024828.1, forward strand.
TCTGTTGGCTTCTTCAAAAGCCATCTGATCTGGATCTAAACTGTTTGCAAAAGCATGACATATCTGGGTTCAGCAGGACATGGGTTAATTTCTTCATGAATCCCTATGTTGTTGGTACTCATTAGAAGCATCTCACTGAAGCACTTCTAATAAGCTCCAAAACATATGAGCCAGCACACAACAAAACCTATGTGACCAGCAAAGACTCAGATCAGCCTGCACATTAACCCAGTATGGCAAGAGTTCTCATGCGATGAGAGAAAAGTGATCAGACTGTGCATATGTGCAGGCTGATCTGAGTCTTCGCTGGTCGCACAAGTCTTATTGTAGGTTTAATTGTGGACTGGCTCATACATTTTCATGAAGAAATAAGGAAAATGTTTCTCTGAATGCCCCTCCACTCCCCCAGTTCTAGAGCTTTGATTCCCCTTCAGAGTGCAAAGAGGTGAGCAATGCTTTAGTTCTTAAATCAAGAATTGTTAGTATTATTGCTTTCAATAAGCTGGAAGAAAACTTTTTATACAGATATTATTAATACATGTATTCAACAATAATCTGCTTAACAAGTATTGTTAAAACAAAATAGACTGTATATCACAGTTATTAACCCTTGTCCTGCTGAATCCGGATATACCCTATTTTGCAAACAGTGTAGATCCAGATCAGTTGGCTTCTGAAGAAGCCAACTGATCTGGATCTGCACTGTTTGCCAGCAAGTATGCAAATTTATAGCAATTATCTGGATCAAGTAATCTGATTGGCTGAAAATTACAAGTGGGTGTGGCTTCTTAATTTATTCAGCAGGACAAGGGTTAAGAACAAAGTACCAAGTTTCTGCATATAAACAAAGACTTGTTTTCCATCTGTACATGTATATGAGTTCTCTTTCATACCATATTTGATCTAATTACCGCACTGTGTACTTAGGTTTTTCAAAATTACTGGAAAAACTTGTAGTATAAAATATCCACCAAATAAGGGCACACTTTAAAGAAAGAACAGCAGAAGATTTCATGAGGAGCGCATTTAATGATTCTTAAGCGATATTATTTTCTGATTTTCTTTATAAAAACATATGTTGTGGATACTCATTTGAATTGCCTCAACAAGTATGTGGGTACTCATTTGAATTGCCTCAACTTGTCGAGGCAATTCAGCTGAGTACCCACAAAATATGTTTTTATAAAGAAGTAGATAAAATTACACTGGCTGTAATCTAAAGACTACTTAATTGCTTGAATATGCACTTATATGAGCATGTGTGGTAATTAGGTCGAACGCCACTCATCAAGCAGATTTTAGACACATCAGCGAGTACATTATAGTACAATGAACTTGTTCAAATTGTAGGATAATTATGTTAAGCAGTAGCATAGTCAGAATGAAATTATTTTTATCCAAACCCAGGAAAAATCTTGAAAACTGCCTACAATCACTTCTAAAATAGGGGTTATTCAAAAAGGAAAGAATCTGCTCCCTTTTGAGAGGGGGTAAAATCAATTTTCTAAGTGTTAACTGCTCGGCATTTCAAGGCCTTTCTTGTGGAACTAAGAAAAGTATCAATTACCCTTAATCCCAAAACTCTTTGCAGACAAATCACTATACTAAACTATAACATGCCACTGGTTAATGTCAAATTGTATGCTTAAAATGAAGTCAAAGTCAAAACCAATTTCCCTCAACATTCAACATAACCCTGTAAAAGCTCTAACCCGTAACCCATTGTACACTGGAGACCCCTAACGGGTAATTGGCAAACAATGGAAACCCAGATTAGATGCCGCAGCACATGGCATTTGATCAGGGTCTCCATGTTTGTAAATAGTTCCACCATTTTTCTCACTGAATATATAAATCACATAGCCTGACACACCTAAAATCGAAATTAGAATCTTCCAATATATAGTGTGGGAGAGTTCATTCTTCTACAATGGGTTAAAGAACCAGTCACAACAGCAGCAGCAGCATATATTGTTGCAGCTGACATTCTCAAATACTTTTACCAAGAAAATAAGCCTTGACATTTCATGTGAATTGTCCCTCTAGTAGAAAATCTACCATTACGAAAACACACCTATTCAAATATACTGAAAATTTCACTACCAAAACCTGAGAAAGTTTTCAGATAAAAATTCTGATATTTTTCATATTTCTGCTCAAAACATAGATTGTGGGTACTCGTTTGAAACGCATCAGTGAGGGGGTTTTAACGAGTACCCAAAATCTATGTTTTGATCAGAAATAAGAAAAAGTAAACCCCAGTTTTACCGGTACTATATGAAAGTGGGGTTTAAGGGGGTAAAAATTATATAGGTATGTTTCGGTGATGCGTATGATGCTTGATGTGTATGAACTATCAAGCCTTACTCACTCTGTGAAAATATTTAGAATGCTGTCTGCTATAATTTTAAATGGTTCTTTAAGGTATAAAATTCCCACAGTAAAAACTTTGCCAATACAGAAAAGTTAAATGACCAATTTTGCAGACCAGCTCTGGAAAAGGAGCCAATTAGGTAGATGGCTTTGTAAAGTGATGCAATTTACCGTATTCGACCTAATTACTGCTCTGTGCGCTTAGGTTTTTCAAAATTACTGGAAAACACTTGTGGTAAAATATGTATCTGCCTACTAAAAGGTACACTTGAAAAAGATCAGCAAAGAACTTATTAGATGATGTTTAAGCCATTTTTTTCTGAATTTCTTTATAAAAGCATATGTTGTGGGTACTCATTTGAACTGCATCGACAAGTCGATGCAATTCAAATGGGTACCCACAGCATATGCCTTTATAAAGAAAAAGCATATGTTGTGGGTACTCATTTGAACTGCATCGACAAGTCGATGCAATTCAAATGGGTACCCACAGCATATGCCTTTATAAAGAAGTAGCCAAACAGTACACTAGCTGTAATCCGAAGAGTATGGAATTGCTTGACTGTGCGCTTATAGGGGTATGTGCGGTAATTAGATCGAATACGGTAACTCATTTTAGTCGAGCTAACCCCAAAAAGAGTAATTGGCAAACAGTGCAGGCCCAGATCAGATGCCAAAGAATGCAGCTTCTGATCAGGATCTACACTGTTTGCATTTAACATAGGAATTTCTATAACATATACCGTATTTACCCTAAGTATTCGGACACCTCAACTCAACTCCTTACCATATATGTTCTAAAATTTGAACCAATACAATTCACTACCCGATGTTGTGTCTAAAAATTGCTGGATGAGTGGCAAACAGTGTAGACCCAGATGAGATGCCGCGTTCTGCGGCGTCTCATCTGGGTCTATACTGTTTGCTCAGGCCTGTCTGTCCGAATATATATGGTAAATACGGTAGTAGTAATAAAAACTAACCAGACACCCTGCTGTTGGAAATAGACCAGTCAAAAGAGTTCTCGTAGAAGAGACCACTCAATGTAAATGGTTAATTGCTAACAGCCTCCTTTTTTACAACTCAGTACTTGTCTTTTCTATATTGGTAAAGTTTTGAAAACATCTAATTCATGCATCATGTTTTATCCACAATGTAAGAAAAGGGCCCTTCTGCCTATGTGAACAATAAAGGACCTGATTAGACTGCACAAATGTTTTAACTGCTTACTGTTTATCAATATATTCTATAATCTCTAATTATTCTGTAAGCTGGCAACAAAGGTTCTGATCATATTGCAAGTCAGCAGGCTGATCTGGGCTTCTGTTACCTGCATATGGCATAAGGGCCATTTTCTTGCCTTGTGCAATCTTTTATTATGCTGTCTGAACAAAAAGTGTATTTGGGTACTTATTCAAGCAAAATTATAGCCAGCCTCAGTGGCTCAGTTGGATGCGTCGTCCGACTGAGACCAGGAGGTCGCGGGTTCAACCCCCGCCAAGGTCAGCAACATTCTTTCGTGGAGATTGATCATGAAATATTTTCTACGGTCATTCTCTCCCTTCTGCTGATTCAAGAAGGGCAGTTGTCAGTTTCTGGCGAAAGAAAGTGCACAATACTGGTTAACCGCTTAGAGGACTAAGCCTGCCCAGTAAACGTGTGGTTAGGTAAACTGACCACGCTCGACATGACCCCATTGGGTTGACTGGGCTGTAAAACCTCAACACAAACAAACCCCAAGCACCGCGATATATTGGATCTACAGTGTATACTGTACTTACCCTAACTGAAAGACAGGCATGCCTTTGCAAACAGTGTTGACTTAGATCAACTGTTTCTCATTAGACCAAGTTAAACAGGGCACTTTGATCAGAGGAGATTCTAATCAGGGTATATACTATTTGCTACTTTTGGACACATAACCAGGTAGTGAAATGGATTTATTAAACTTTAGAATAAGTATGGTTCAAAGTTGTATACATAAGATCCTGTTCAGACTGCAATATTTGCAAACTACTGTTTTTACCCTTAAATTCAGACACTTTAATTTCTTATCCTACTTACGGAAAATGTCCTAAAAATTTGAACACTTTATTTGATACTTTTTGGGTTCAAATTTTGCTTTTTATGCAGTGTGAATTTGTACCAAAAATTTGAATTAAATAATCTGATTGGCTGGAAATTAGAAGTGGGTGTGGCATCTTAATTTATTCAGCATGAGAAGGGTTAAAATAATTAGTGGAATGCCAAACAGTGTAGACAAAGGCTGGCACAATTAATCGGATAATCGATTATTTGATCAACAGATTCCACAAAAATGATTATCGTTACAGATTAACAAATAATCGATCATTTGATTGCTTTGTCTGTTATTTTACTGTATGTACCCTTAGTATTCAGACACCTCAACTCTTTACCATATTTTATCTAAAATTTGAACAAGTACAATTTATTACCCACTGTTGTGTCTAAAATAGCTGGATGAGTAGTAAACAGTGTAGACCCTGATGAGATGCCACATTTGTGGCATCTCATCTGGGTCTACACTGTTTGCTCAGGTCTGTCTGACCGAATACATACAATAAAGTATAACATATGGTAAGATTCATGCTCAGACAGGTAAAATAATGACCAAATCTTCAGTGATTACTAATCGATTATCGATCACAATGGCAGGACTGACAATTGATTATCTTTTCCGCTCTGATTAGCCAGCCTTAGTGTAGACCCTGATCAGACGGTTCCTTTCGGAGCAGTCTGATCTAGGTCTGCACTGTTTGCATATGCCTTTTTGTCAAACACTTTGATGTACGAAATTTTTGGACATTTACCGTATTCTAATATCCTTTTACCAGTCCATTTACTATCTAGTGGTGTGGCAAAAATATGTTGATGGAATGGCAAATCATGTAGGCCCTGGGTCTAGCCTGTTTGCTCAGACCTGTCTGTCTAAATACTTTGTGTAAATATGGAAATCCTGGTAAGATCCTGCTTAAGTAGAAGGCATGGATTTGACAGACAAGCCTGATCTTTGCTGTTTTCCCACAGTAAACTTAAAATATCTCCTATTAGGAGCAACCATATTAGATTAGCTTAAATTGATCTCTGTTTTGAAGCAAGCAAGTTTAGCCTAACTTCATCTCCTTTTAGAAGCAATGAAGTTTAGCCTAACTTAATCTCCTTTTAGAAGCAAACACTTAAAATTGATCTCCTTTCAGAAGCAATTAAGTTTAGCATTAAAAGACCTCTTTAAAAAGCGACCTAGTATTTAAACATCTGGGAATTTCTGAATACTTGCTGAAGAAAAATACAAACCAGCTATCATTAAGTTCCTTCTCCTCCTGAAAAAATAAAGTCTTTACAATCCCAAGTGCTTCATTGGTTTTTACAATGTCTGCCATAAAGTAGGACCCATTTGTTCAAAACTAACGATGTCGTTAGTTAACATATCATTAAAACATTGATCATTAAATATGGCGTATACGCTAATATTTTTGCTGAAAAAATGTGAGTAGCTTTTGCATTTGCAAAAGCTACTCACATTTTTTCAGCAAAAATACCTGTGAATTAGATATTGTACTTACTAGACCAGTTGTCATTTTGACCACTAAGGAGCTTATTGAGCTAACAATGCTTTGAACAACTGGGCCCAGGTTAACATTCAGAAGAAGACACACTCTACTTCAAATAGCATGAGGCTGTAGAATACCAAGTTTGTTTCACTGTTATTTACAGATATCGATAACAACTTTCATAGCATACAAAATGCTCAGTCATAGTTCCAAATAAAAGGAGTATTCTAAACATTTTTACACCAAAACCTCTTTATAACACTATTGATGGGATCCAAGGCAAAAGCTATGTTAGCTAAACAATCATGCTGTATCCAAACAAAAATGGATAAATTATATAGAAAAGGTCATTTTTCTATATAATCTACACATTTTTGTTTAGATAATATAAAACTGTATAGATTATTAAGACAAGAGTTGTCAGAAGACAATGCAGCTCACTGGTTGCACACCTTTGAAAACTTTAACATTGTGCTAACACGGACATGGACAGATGCAGAAACATGCTAACATGGACGCCGAAAGACGCCAACGCCAACGACTGGGTGACAACATAAGCTCTCCTGGGACATAGTCACGGCGAGCTAAAAAATGGATATATATGATCATTTTTCTATGTATTCTATACATTTTTGTTTGGATACAATAGTTTGGATACAATTATATCCAAAACCCTCTTATAACGAACCATCTTATAGAGAGGTTTCTGTATATTATTATTTTTGTACCAACACATATCTTGTGGCAACATGTTAATGCTACGCATGCTGGGTAAAAATTTCAACTGATGGCACTCGGAAATGTATCCTTATTCTTCCCAGAAAACAGGAACTGAGATAAATTCATGCATATGCAAACGGTCTCCCTGAAACATTAATCTGGGCCCAGTTGTTCAAAGCATCATTAGGTTAACCAGCTCCTTAGTGGTCAAAATGTTAAATGTTCTAGTAAGTACAATATCTAATTCAAAGGTATTTTTGCTGAAAAAATGTGAGTAGCTTTTGCAAATGCAAAAGCTACTCACACTTTTTAAGCAAAAATTTTAGCATATCTGCCATATTTAATGATCAAAGTTTTACCGATACATTTACTAATGATATTGTTAGTTTTAAACAACTGGGCCCAGATGATTAACTCCTCAGTCCCAATAACGCTGCCAAATATCACAGCCATAGCTCAAATACTTTCTGAGATCTCTAATACATAATGTAAAGTGTGACAAATGGAAAAAATGCTGAATTAGAAAAAAATGAATGAATGAACCAATGAATGAATGAATGAATGAATGAACAAATTTACAAACAAACAAACAATGAATGAAAGAACAGATGAATGAATGAATGAATGAATGAATGAATGAATGATCAAAGTAAAAGCAATATGTCCACTCAACTTTTTCAGAATTGGGGACATACAGTCAAACCTCAATGTCTAGAACATCTTTGGGACCATAGAAATTTGTTTGAGATATGGGTTGTTTGAGCCACAGATGATTAATCATGGCACCAGGTCAGGAAGCAAATAATTTAGGGAAATCTTTTCGATCTTTTACACAATTCGTATGTTGAGTGTACTCATTAGTACCACCTCAATGAGGTGATTATAGTGAGTACAAACAACATACATTTTCATGATAAAATAAGAAAATTTGTTTTCTTGACCCAGCTAGCACTCTACGTAAATCTACATCGGGCCGTCATCGGCCCGTCAGCTACCCTGACGGGCCGATGACGGCCCAATATAGATTTACGTAGAATGCTGACTGGGGAGTTACTGGAAGAATTTTGTCGGGCTCCAAAGCGAGTTTGAATTAGCCATGAAAAACTAGCCACTGGTGTTTGAGCTATTGAAGTTCGACTGTAAACAAAGGTAGATAAATTATCTGCAGCACTGTTACTGTTACATGAACATGCATTACAAACTCTTGTTATTGTCAGTGAAAGTTTACTTCTGTATAGATATGGATGAAGCTGTCTTGACAAAAGACATGCATAGTTCCCGATTTCTTCTTTGACAGGTAACAGGACCAAAAAGAGCAATATGCCAAGAGAAATGAACATTTCCTCTTTTCTTTCCTTTTATTTTTCTGTCAATATACTATGCTCCCTTTGCTATTTTTGAAAAGTTTAGATATACACTTTTGGAAAAGAAGGTCACTGTTGTTCAGATTTGTATCTTCATTGCAGAAACTGTTTTTCTGTTTGTTGCCATAGAATACGGGTCAAAGCTATATACTGATGGTGAGCTTCAGCTGGTCTCCTGTAGATGCTGTTGTGGTCAAAATACCACAATCCTAGCTCTTACAGTTTTTGAAGCTGGTTTAAATCCTTATGGTGGGCATAGAATTAACACAGTCAGTGAAGCATGAAAAGCAGACCACACACTGACAGTGGGTGCTCTATCATAGAAGAAACTGTGGTTACAGCCAAGACGAATTTCAACAAATTCAGTGAAGCAAGAAAAGTGGTCAAGGCTACATAGTGATAAAGGGCTTCAGCTGCCCTCCCCTAGATTTTAGAAGTTAACCTAAACATCCAAGGTGAACATAAAATAAATTAATAAAGTCAGTGAAGTATGAAAGTAGGTCACATACTGATTGCAGGTTTCAACTGCTCTCTACTAGATGCAACAATGGCTCAAAATACTGTTCTCCTAAGTCTTACGATTGTAAGTTACAGGTCTAAACATACAAGATGAAGATAAAAATGATGTTCAATACTTTGTTTGATTTTGTTGGAGTTGAGGTATAATGTCATAGTCAATATAGTTTCAGTCACACCATGATGATGTCTGGAAATGACAGTGGAAACTGATTCTCTTTTATATTGCTACTTCACTGCAGTATCATGCCCCATAAATTGATGTGGTTCTGTTACCAGTCACATTATACTGACACCAGTGTGACCAAAGCTAGCTATTCTTTCTAATGCTGAATGTGAAATGAAAGAACAACTAGTACCAATTTTAGACAGTACACCCCCAGGCTCAGAGCAACATACCTCCATTTGCAGCTGAGGCAAAAAAGAAGGAAGCAGGCTGTCATTGCTGCTCTGGTTGTCCCGAAAGACCAGCAGGCCTGACAATAGGGGCCCAGGGAGCTCTTCCTTATATACAGGGGGACTTGACACTCGAAAATGGCACAGCATTCACATGGTCAATGCACCATTTGAATGCAAACTCTGCATGTTCTCTGTATGATTTCCACAATAGGCTGTGGAGACTGCACTGTAACTGCACTAAAACTGCACAGTCTCTGTATGGATATGCCTTGGCCTGCCACCTGAGAGCCCATATGGTGCCCATAGATAATACATACAAAGCTACACAGCCACCTACAATGCCCTAAAAACCACATGGAAAATTTTAGGCCAATTAATTGCATGGTGCCCATGGCAAATATAAACTAGGCATAAATGCACACAAACCATATGCTCATGCTATATCTTAACACACACATTCATGGCTGGGGCATGGGACAAGCATTCCTTTGCTTCAAAGGTCTACAAATCAGGAAGGTGGCAAAATTTTCATGGTTTGGGCATGGGAAAAGCATTCCTTTGCTTTGATGGTCTACTATTCAGGAGGGTGGCAAATATTTTCATGTTGGAGTTAAGAGAAACCTCCCTGAATTGTTACCTCTCAACAACAGCCACCTCTCTATAACAGTCACTTTTCTGATTCCCCAAAACAAATGCTGTTTTACTGTTTTACCTGGACAACAGTCACCTATCTACAAGAGCCAGTTTTGTGTGTTTCCAAGGATAGCTGTTGTAGGGAGGCTGCACTATACAATGATTCAACCAAACACAGTAAAACTTCAATGACTTGAACACCAATGGCTTGTTTTTTAATCTCCAGGAAATTTTTCTGATAGCTCAAGAAAACAGATATTAAGGGATATTTAGAGTAATTTTCTCATGAAAAAAGTATATTGTGTGTACTCATTAGAATTGCCTTGAGGCAATTCTAATGTGTACACTCAACATACCATATTTCTTATAGAAGCTCAGACATCTCTATATTATTCCCATTTGGCCCCGACCTGGCACTATGATTTACCCTCAGCTCAAACTGCCCATGTCTAGAACACATATCCAAGGCCCCAAAAATGTTTGAGCTACTAAGGTTTGACGATAACTGTTACCCATTTCCCAGAAACCAAATGGCGTTTAAGTGCTTCCAAAAGTCTTAAAATATTTTATTTGGCAAAAAGAAAATAAAATCAAATAAGGAAATTGCATTGTACTGGTTTTAAAACATTTTTTTTACTTAATATGAATGCATTAGTGTATTTAATTGTAAAGCTCTGCCCTATACATTTAAACTTACCAAAACCTCTTAAAACTTCCTTATATTTGAAAAGTTTTGTTTATGAAAATGTGCCACTCCCCTAGCCAAACTGTTGTGTTCACCGACAGTGAACAAGGGTCCCTCATATGGTTCATAAAAAGCTGCTTCATCCAATTTCAAAGGCTAGTGGTAATAAGTAAAAGAAAAGGTAAGGATACTTCTAAATTTCACTCACCATATTTACCATAAGTGCTTGGCCAGACGAGTCTGAGTAAACAGTGAAGACCCAGATCAGATGCTGCAGAATGCAGCATCTGATCAGGGTCTTCACTGTTTGCCACTCCTCTAGCAGTTACTACATCAACAGGAAGTCAAATGGATAATCAAGTTTTAGTAAAAGTATGGTAAAGAGATGAGAGTCGAAATATTTAGGGTATAGGGTAAGATGGATATGTCCATGAAAATATACCATCAGGCTTTCCATCAGAATTGTACTAAGAAACCTTCCGAGATTTTCTGATGCAAAAAAATGTTTTATAGTTCACTCTCCAACCATTAAAATACTCTTATAACTCAAACCATAAAATTATTAAGAAAAGACAACTCTAAAATGTCTCTATAAACAGAGGTGGATCCTGAGGGGGTTCTGGGATTGACTGAATCCCCTCTTGAACAGGAGTTATTTTATTTGTGGTCAGAATCACAATTTGTTTACAAATTATTCTCAGATAAATAAGAAAACTCCAAGGACATGTATTTTCACAAGCTGAAAAACAAGTATATGTGGGAACATTTGGACAGAGGCATCAGTGCCCGAGAAACTAACTAGTTTTTTTTTACTTGGCCTTATTACAGTTTCTCTTTTCAGTACTGTTTTCAAAAGGAACAAACAGGAGGTCACAAAGTTTTTATGGCCCAGTCAACCCATTAGGGTCATGTCAAGCATGGTCAGTTCACCTAACCACACTTTTCCTCGGCGGGCTTAGTCCTCTAAGCAGTTAATCAGTACTTGTTTCGCAAGAAACTGACAACTGCCCTTCTTGAATCAGCAGAAGGAAGAGAATGACCATAGAAAATATTTCATGATCAATCTCCACAAAAGAATGTTGCCTCACCCGATGTGGTCAAACCTGCAACCTCCTGATGACCAGTCGGACTCGCATCTCACTGAGCCACAAGAGTCACAAAAGTTGTCTCAAATGTATCCAATCCCCTTAAAAAAGATTAGACACTATAACTCCTTCCTGTATTTATCCGTAAAACTTGAAAAAGTCTGTTTGACAATTCTTTGATGCACCTTGCTCTAGGCAAAATTGCAGACTCTGATCATACTTCCTTGCCATCTGATCTGGTTCTACACTGATTGTTCTGACAGGCACCTTCAGGAGTTCTAATATTCTGTAAACTTAACACCTAAATTGCTTTACTCTATATCATCTGTGTGCTTTTGGAATAGGCTCTCTGTGTTCTGACCTTAAGGTTATAAAACTTTTTCGGAATCAACTCAGCTAAGCATGAAATCTGTCTTGCTAATTAATCTCAAATTACTAACAACTACAAATTCCTTCTTGCTGAACATAGCTGAGCATGAAAATTTCTCCACTTAAAAATATGAAAATGCCAACTACTTTTGTTGGCATTTTCATATTTATTAGCAGAGAAAATTACATGCTTAGCTGAGTTGAGTACGAAAAAAGTTTTATAACCTTGAGACCAGCTGCTGATTCAGTTTGGAGATGACACACAAGATATGTTTTGGTGAGAAAATTCCAGTAAATAAGAACTATGTTCTGGTGAACAAAACATATCCTGTGTGTACTCACAGAATTGCCGTCTAGAAAGGTTAATTCCACTGAGTACCCACAAAAACTGTTATAGTGCAAAAATTACAAAGTTATTCTAAATTGTCACCTCAGTTACTACAATATCTGGAGCTTTGGGAAACTATAGTGACGTCAGTGTCTTCTTCAATATGTTAACTTATTATCTAACCTACCATATTGAAACCAATTAACCTTAGTCCTGAATATGCACTGCCTTAGCAAACAGTGCAAATACTGACCAGTTGGCTTCTAAAGAAGCCAAATGATCTAGATCTGAACTGTTTGTCATTCAGTATGCGAATTTGTATAAACAACCTGGACTAAGTAATCTGATTGGCTGTAAATAAGAAGTGGGAGTGGAATCTTAATTTATTCAGCATGGCAAGGGTTAACCCTTAAACAGGCTTTCAAGTGCCCTCCAGTGAAAAAGTAGGGATAAAGTAGGGCACAAAATTTTGAAAAAGTAGGGCAAAAGTAGGAATTTAAAGCATGAAAAGTGGGGATAGTAGGGATGTTCTGAGTGTTTTCAGACTTAGAAAAAGATAAAATAAGAAAACAGTTTTCTCTGAACAATAACACTATATCACTATAGTAAGGAAATACCAAAATAAATGTTCCAAAAAAGGAGTTACAACTGAAGTAAAAATATTTCATAAACTTTTGCATCGTGACTGTTCAGATTAAGCTGATCCAATTTTTACAAACTTCGAGCAAGCGAGGAAAAAAGTTACAATTTTTGGTCACTTCAAACATTTTTGGACTAAAAAGTAGGGATTGTAGGGCATTTTCAGAAAAAAGTAGGGAAAAGTAGGAACACAAAAAAAAGTAGGGAAAAGTAGGAATAGTAGGAAAAGTAGGGCCCGCTTGAAAGCCTGCTTAAACTATCAATCACAAATGACGTTGACAACATTTTGGTTTTTTTCTTTCTTTTTTTTTTTTTTTTTTTTTTTTTTTTATTTTATGTGAATTGTCCAGTTCTCATGAAAAATGTCAAGCATTATTCTCTCAATATATTTTCTCAACAACAAATATGCTTGTTCCGACAAAATGACAAAGCTGAAAAGGGTCGTAACTCTCACAAAATTAATCTGATTTTCTTTCAAAAGTAATTCAGGTGCTCTACTCCTCAGACCCAATAAGCTCAATAAGTTTCAAGGTTCTAGCTCAAATAGTTAGTGAGATAGATATCTTGCTGACAAAAAAAAAAACAAAAAAAACATGATGAAGAAATGACTGAAAAGCAATATCACCTCCAACTGCTACGAAGAAGTAGGGGGGATAAAAATTAGAATATTTCTCTGAGAGCATACTTTTTCCTTTAAGGGTAGCCTCCACTGTCGAAAAGTTTCAAATACTAGGGAGATCACTTCTCATGTACAAAAGTTGTCTCCCTGCAAAATTACAACAAACCTTCCAGGTGTATCCACCTTGTTGCTTATAATACATTAAGCACATTTTCTGAAATAAGTGGTACAATCAAGTACTTACCTTCTTCATTTTATTCTTGAGTTTTTTAAAGAATCTTGCTCCCTTGCTGTCTTTTATCAACACAGCATCCCCCCCTTCATCTTCCCCTTCCTCCAGGGCACAGCTGTCAACCCCTGGTAACTCTCCTTCCTTCCCTTCAGCTCCTTCTACCAACTTCATATACTTATACTCTAACCTGTGAGGAAAAAAAAAAAAAAAGAAAGATCAGTTAGAGTGGACTTGCTAACCCTTCTCTTACTGAACATGACATGCCTTGTCTAAGCAAACAGTGTAGATCCAGATCAGTTGGCTTCTGAAGAAGCCAACTGATCTGGATCTGCACTGTTTGTCATTAAATATGTGAATTTCTATCAAAAACTCAGATCAAGTAATCTGACTGGCTGGAAATTAGAAGTGGGTGTGACATCGTAATTTATTCAGCATGAGAAGGGTTAAGGAGGAGTATTTGATGATAATTATGGAATAAATTGCTCATAACTGGTGCCACATTGTACAGATCATTTCATTATCACCCTTCCATCCTCTTGATATGACTTAAATAATATTGAAAGGGGCTTAAAACTAGGGCTGGCTAATCAGAGCTGAAAAGATAATCAATTATCAGTCCTGCCATCATGATCGATTAGTAATCGCTGAAGATTTGATCTTAATTTTACCTATGACCCTTTCATATGCTATATTGATTAAACAGTGTAGACCCAGATGAGATGCCACAAATGCAGCGTCTCATCAGGGTCTACACTGTTTGCCACTAACACAGCTATTTTAGACATAACAGTGGGTAGTATATTGGACGTTCAAATTTTAGATAAAGTATGATAAGGAGTTGAGGTGTCTGAATACTAAGGGTAAATACGGTAAAGTAACAAACGCAGAAATCAAATGATCGATTTTTAGCAAATCTGTAATAATAGTCATTTTTGTGGCATTTATCGATCAATTAATCGATTATCCGATTAATTGTGCCAGCCCTACTTAAAACACCAAATCATCATCATCACCTGGGATATTTTTATCAATGTCTCCATAAAATACATGTTGTGAGTACTTATTAGAAGCTTCTAGGTCAGGCGCTTCTAATGAGTATTTTTATGGAGAAATAAGAAAAATTAGCACAGAACAAGAAATTGCCAATGAGCAGTGTGTATTAGATAACCCACGCTAGGACTCAAACGTAACAGATGGAAAGATGGACATACGGATGGACAACTTGAAAACAGTGTATACACTCACCAACTACTCCTCCTAAGTTACATCCTCTGAGTTAGTTCATGACAGAGTCCCATTATAACACAATGGCTGGGGTTCATGAAGTATTATATTGAAGCTAAAATATTTTATATCACAGCTCCATATAAGAGTTGGTATCCACATAATATTTTTCTTATTTCTCCATGACAATATAAGTTCCGGGCACTCATCAGAAGTGCTTCAGCGAGGCACTTCTAACGAGTACCCTAAACATGTTTTTGTGGGGAAATAAGAAAACTATCAATATTTTTGGGTTTAAAAATACACCCTATCAAAAGCTATGGATTATATACCTAGTGAAGTACAGAGACTTCTCAGTTATTTTCTTTAATTCACAGTGTGATGATATGACAAAACAGTATCTAGTAAATTATTCAAGTGTTGGAAGTTTTTATACACTGCTTCTCATGTTATTACATTTATTGCGACAGCTTCTGCTCACAAATGGGACAACCAGATCAACCAAAAGCTATTGCCACTGCTATTATGTCATGACACTGTTGCCTTTAACTCTTTCTGTGCCAAATTTCAGACGACATTTGTCATTTGCTTTTTGATTTTAACAAACTATCACTTGGAAAGACGTTTATATGTAAAGTTGATAAACTGAATACATTTGTATCGAACAGTGTAGATCCAGATGAGACGGCTCATTGAGCAGTCTCATCTGGATCTATACTGTTTGCAAAAGCCTTTTATTATCACCTGTGGCAGTGAAAGAGTTAAGTCGAAGTGATGTCAATGTTACTAATGATCAGACTGAATGACGCCAATATCTGACATTGTTTAGTGTTCCTATGCTCAAGATAGAACAGTTTTGTGGCATCTTCTAGAAAATGGTACTATTACACTGGTTAAAAGGTAGATAAATAGAATAAAGAACAGTGTTTACTTGGCATGAATATGTGTCATAAGGAGCTTGGATAATTCAGTAAAACCAACTATTCCTTTAGGGAGTGGGTTGGGGAGGGGGTACTTGTTCTGAACAAAACTTTGGGCTAATATATACCATTAGTCCATGTATCAACTGAATATATCCAAGCATTCAGGAGATACGGAGTTTTAAGACTTTAACCCTTGTCATGCTAATCACTTAAGATGCCGTGCCATCCTCTAATTTTCAGCCAATAAAATTACTTGATCCAAGTTGTTGCTACAAACTTGTATACTTAATGACAGTGTAGATCCAGATCAGTTGGCTTCTTTAGAAGCCAACTGATCTGGATCTATATTGTTTGCAAAGGCAGGGCACATCTGGGTTCAGCAGAACTAGATTTAACATAAAACCTACATTTGTGGACTCTTAACACCACCTACAGGGGTAGTGCAATGGCTCATCCTAGACTTTCCTACAGGCAAGCTAACAATGTAGAATCTTAATCCTGGTTCTGCTGAACCTGGATATGCTCTGCCTTTGAAAACAGTGTAGATCCAGATCATATGGCTTCTTTGGAAGGCAACTGATGTGGATCTGCACTGTTTGTCATTAAGTATGTGAATCTGAATCTACAACCTAAATCAAATGAAATGATTGACGAATTAGAAGTGGACGTGGTATCTCAATTTATTTAGATTGCAAGGGTTAATTACTTGACTTACTTTTTGTTTTTTCTCCACGTATAGCACAGCAAACAACACAAGATAGAAGCCAGTGCTACTACGGCTGGTATGGCAACTTGAAACTGAAACAAAGATTAAGAAGAATGAATACACTTTCAGGGAAGGCAACTCTGTGAAAATTATTTTTGTCTCCCTTTTGAAAAGGGGTCTGGATTAAAAGGAAAGAATTTATTACTTGGGAAAAGGGGTCTACTCGCCATTCTACTCTGGATTAGTCAGCACAATCACAGGTCAGGTGGTCAAAAGGCAAGTAAATGTGGGGATTTACGGCGACTTGCATAAACTCTATTTTTTTGTTATTTTTGTTCAAAAACATATCTTCTGGATACTCAATGGGATTGCCTCACCTAGATGCAAAAAAAACAGCACCTATCATATTTACCCTAAGTAATGGGACACCTTATCTACTCACCATACATGTCCTAAAATTTAAAATAGTCCATTCTACTACCTTTTGATGTGTCTTGCTCTATGTATGGCAAACAGTGTAGACCCTGATCAGACACCACATTCTGTGGCCTCTGATCTAGGCCTACACTGTTTGCATTGGCCTATCTGGGTTATTATAGTATACTAAAGTATCGCCATGATAATCAACTTAACTGGGGCTACATAAGTGATGCAGGATAAAAAGTAAAAGAGACAGTATAAAGGAACTTACAATAAATGGCAAGGCAGAAAGTTTGAGTGTACAACTCTGTATCTCTTCCACCTTGGTGGCTTTATCTCTCACTATACAGTGTCTGAAAGAGAAGACAAAATCCAGTGTTACAATGGAAGCTCAAGATAAGACTTTTTTGTTTGTTTCTTTTCAGCTCAAAATTACTTGTATTACATTTTCTGAAGTATTTAGACACATTAACTTCTAACTTTACTTATCCTTTAATACATGAGAAAAAGTTCAATAAGGAGTGGCAAACACAGTAAACACAGAATGCATTACGAAAACATGGCTATATAATTATGACTCCCTTAAACCCCACTTTTATGTAGTAAAACTGGGGTTTACAGGGGTATACATTATTTTTCTTATTTCTGCTCTGAAACATAGATTGTGGGTACTCATTAGAACCGCCTCACCGAGGTGGTTCTAATGAGTACCCACAATCTATGTTTTGAGCAGAAATATGAAAATTATCAGAGTTTTTTATCTGAAAATTTTCATTTTCTGGAGTTGAAATTTTCTATATATTTAAATAGGCGTGTTCTCGTAATGGTGGCATCTAATCTGGGTCTACACTGATTACACCAGCATGTGATAAATGATATTTTTTTCTTATTTCTACATGAAAATATATGTTACTGATACTTACCAGAATTCCTTGTATATGTTTTAGACAGCAAGACCAAAGCAAACAGTGCAGAGCAGATCAGATGCCACAAGACTATGGCATCTGATCAGGGTCTACAATATTTCCACACATCAAGCAGTTTCAATACATACTAAAATGCAATGTAGTGAAATGGACTTATCAAAATTTTAAATCAAGAATGGGTATCAGGTATATATTTTTCTTATTTCTCCGCGAAACATATGTTGTGGGTACTCATTAGAAGCACCTTGCTGAGGTACCCACAACATTTGGTTTGCAGAGAAATAAGAAAAATATCAATACTTTTGGACTGAAAAAAGCATCTTATCAAGAGCAATGAGTATGATGGAGTTAAGGTGTCCGAATAATTAGGGTAAATAAGGTAAATACAATATGTTTTCATGGAGAACAAAGAAAACTATTCATCTGAGTATCCCTTTTAGAAGCAGCTGTGCATGGACAAAACATTCAGTACCATTAGAACATTTTTCCTATAGCTCAAGGTAAGAGTGGGTATTCACATATTTTTCTTATTTCTCCAAGAAAATATACGATGTGGTTACTCATCAGAAGGCACTTCTAGTGAGTACCCACAACATAAGTTTTCTTGGAGAAATACAAAAACTATTAAGCAAATATACTACTCAGATAGGTAGCTACCTGACCACATCTTTTGTAGTAGTCATAGTTTAAGTAATTTTCTTGACTTTCTTTAAATACCAACTGGGCCCAGTTGTTCAAAGCGTCGTTAGCTTAACGAGCTCGTTAAGGGTTATTTCGTTAACTGTTTTAGCGGATTCAATATACAATATTCTGATATTTTTTGCTGAAAAAATGTGAGTAGCTTTTGCACTGCAAAAGCTACTCACATTTTTTCAGCAAAAAAGTTCAGCATATTTGCGTATCACTCAATGTAAATTTTAACGAATCGTTAACTAATGACATCGTTAGTTTTGAACAACCGGGCCCTGGATTTTATGCATCTACTTTCTGGTGATATGATTGACAGACAACAAAAGAAACTGTTTTCTACCTTTTGTATTTCTGTGAGACAAACATAGAGTAGTTTGGTAGAACTCATATATGAGCTGGGGTATTGTAAAACCTAGTAGCACTGCGCTTTCTGCAACAACTGAACCCTTGACCATTTTGATACCCGCCCATCTTTTGGATACATAGAGAAATATTTTCTTATTCATCCACAAAAATATATGTTGTGGGTAGTCAACAGAAGAGCCTCAGTGAGGTGCTTCTAATGAGTACCCACAACATGATTTCTTTTTTCTTAGGAGAAACTAGTAACAATGTTTTCAGAGAAAATAGAGGTCACCCCCCCCCCCCCCCCACACCCCCCCCACCCCCATCCCATCAATTTTCAGTTTTACTCTGATTAGGCCTTGAAAATTAGGTCAAGATCACCAAAATCTAATCAGTTCTTTGTTATGTTCAAATTATACAACCACAAAAATTGGTAAGAATCCAATCACTGGTTCACAAGATATTGTGCAGGCAAGAAAGTGTGATGCCAATGCCGACATCAACGCCAACACCAATACTACAGCCAATTCTGACGCCAAAGCCGATGCCTACAGGATTCCCACCAAAAACAATATGTCCCATTCACCTAAGACATAATAATATAAGTATATTATGGTTGAAATACAAACACTGAAATTATAATACCCCACCACTATCATATCCTGGGCAGATATCTATGTCAAACTGACAAAGTTTGCCCATTAGCATTCCCAAAGCAGATCTTTACTATATCAATGCACTTATAGCAAGTCTGGTGAAAATCCATTGATATTTACTGAAGTTATCATCCGTAAACAAAAATCTGGACTTGCTACAGGCAGATAATTCTGTCAAAAATTGACGAAATTTGCACATTAATAATCCCAAAACTACATCCCCACATTATCAATGCACAAATCAAGTTTGTTGAAAATCCACTGATTTTTACTCAAATTATCATTCAAAAATGAAAATATGGACATGTCTAGGGCAGACAACTCACAAAATTTGCCCATTAGCAATCCCAAACTAGATCTCTACAATAGCAAAGCACATACCGTTTGGTGAAAATCCATTGATACTTACTCAAGTTAACATCCGAAAATG
This sequence comes from Anodontia alba, assembly GCA_964016985.1. Taxonomy (NCBI): domain Eukaryota; kingdom Metazoa; phylum Mollusca; class Bivalvia; order Lucinida; family Lucinidae; genus Anodontia; species Anodontia alba. The sequence goes on from OZ024828.1 coordinate 9,126,596, forward strand.
AAAATATGGACGGACGTACAATGAACTGACCGACACATGGACACCCGACATGATACCATAATACCTGGCCACTAATGTAAGGTGGGGAATACCCCGCCACTAACGTGTTGTGGGGTATAATAAAAAGAGCTTTATCTATTGCGATGGAAGACTTAGCAGTATATCTTTCATATAGGTGTGTTAACATAATGTGCAACAACTGAATACCAGATCACCCTGTGCACCTGGATGGACTAGTCAAGGTTTCCCTATTTCATACTTATGAAAAAGCTCCAATCTGACTGTCCTAAGATGCAGACTGCTCTTGATATTCATTGTTTACATACCATATTTCTGGCCCAGTTGTTCAAAGCGTCGTTAGCTTAACGAGTTCATTAAGGGTCATTTTGTTAACTGTTTTAGCAGATTCAATATACAATATTCTGATATTTTTTGCTGAAAAAATGTGAGTAGCTTTTGCATTGCAAAAGCTACTCACATTTTTTCAGCAAAAAATTTCAGCGTATTTACATATCACCCTATGTAAATTTTAACGAATCGTTAACTTACGACGTCGTTAGCTTTGAACAACTGGACCCTGTTCTCTATCTTAGCTCTGGAAAAAGTGTTTGTTTTTTGTTGTTGTTGTTTTTTGTTTTTTTTTCAAACAGAAGCGTAGATATTTTTCTTATTTCTCCATAAAACATGTTGTGGGTAATCATTGGAATTGCCTCAATGAGGCAATTCCAATTAGTAGCCACAACATGTTTTAACAATTCCAATGACTATTTCTGCTTTTGTGGAGAAAACAACGAAAATATCATAATAATTTTCTGGCTACTTTTCTTATCAAGAACCATATAATAAAAATTTATAAATAATCTATCTATAATCTACTTACGCTGGTGGGAAATAATGAACTTTTTGCTTCCCTTTAATACACTCTTCTGTTACTTTTTCAAAATCTTCCATCTTGCAAGTAGGACAAGCTACTTGACTACGCCAGAGAAAGTGAAATGTACAGCCGTCACACGTCCCATCAGCACATTTCGGAGGAACTTCGATAACGCCGCTACCTTTCTCTTCCAGATCACATCTAAGACTTATAACAGTAACTCTTCCCTCTTTGCAAGCTCTTGTTGGGCTGTTAAATAGACAAGAAATCAACTTTCAGGAGATAAAACAAGAACTCGTCATAGCTACAGATAAGAGGGGGTATCCACATAATATTTTTCTTATTTCTCAATGAAAACATATGTTGTGGGTACTCATTAGAAGTGCCTCAGCGAGGCACTTCTAATGAGTACCCACAACATATGTTTTCATTGAGAAATAAGAAAGATATCAGCACTTTTCAGATGAGAAAAGTGCCTTATCTGTTGCTATGACTCATACCTTAAACCTTGCTTGATGAACATGCTATACGCTGCATTTGCAAACAGTGTAGCTCAAGATTAGCTGGTTTCTTACGAGGGTGTATCAAAAAATACGTGGACTTTTATTATAACTTTAAAACTACTCAACGTAAATCGATAAAATTTTGCACACGTATTAAACAATTAAATGTTAAAAGGATCATAGGGTTTACATTGATGTATTATACTTGTGTTTAACAAAATTCAAGTTTTAATAGTCCTGGGTAGGTACCCCCGGCGCAACCCATTTCTTGACTGCACTGCGTAGTGTTAATATCTCTCTTGACTCCCTAAATTAGCGCCAAACTATACTAAACGTCGTCTGTTTATGTGTTGACGTCATATTTAACATCGTTGCAAATTTGAGCGTCATCCGTTGGGTACTTTAGAATATACAGCCAGTAAACTTAAGGCGTACGTGGAAATCGTAAGGTCAAAATGGCGGCACCGGCGCAGGAAGAGACCCGTGCAATAATAAAGTTTTGTGTGGACCTAGGAAAAACACCAACAGAGACGATGAAAATGATGAAGGATGCTAATCGATCTTCAAATGTAAGCAGATCTCTTGTTTTTAAGTGGCATAAAAGATTTTCGGAGGGTAGGGAGTCTCTAAAAGACGACACTGGGAGAGGACGGAAACGAATCGTGAACGCTGGGACAGTAGCGGCAGTGAAGAGCCTTATCGAGGAGGACCGTAGATTGACTGTTAGTGACATTTCAACAAAAGTAGGCGTTAGTTATGGCAGCGTCCACTCGATTTTGAGAAACCAGCTGAAGATGTCAAAGGTTCATGCGCGCTGGGTGCCGAGATTACTAAAAAATGCAGAAAAGGAACGACGTGTTCAAGATTCTCTGTCTTTCCTACAGCAGTATGAGAGGCACAGAGACACTTTCCTCGACAGAATTATAACTACAGACGAGACGTGGCTCTGGTTTTACGACCCAGAGACGAAACAGCAGTCCTCTGTGTGGAAGAGAAATTCATCCCCACCCCCACAGAAGGCCAGGGTCAGCCGGTCCGGAGGGAAGTACATGTTTATCATGTTTATGGACAGACGGGGTATGCTGCTGTGCCATTCCGTGCCTAAGGACCAGACGGTGAATGCCGACTACTATTCTAAGGTAAAAACATTTTCCTTACTATTTTTATTAACAAATGAACTATAATCAAAACATTTAACATTTCTAATAAATGTTCTTCTTTTCAGGGCCGGCAGGTTTGTTTTCAAATGAATAAATCTGGGTATTCGATTTCATGTTTTTCAGGTTCTCAGACGTGACCTGATACACGCACTGCAGAAGAAGAGGCCCGGCATTCCGATCGAGAGATATATTCTTCACCAGGATAATGCCCCGGCACACAGGGCGGACACCACCCGGCTTGAACTCGACCTGATGGGATTAAAGACTATCGACCACAGCCCTTATTCCCCGGACCTGGCTCCCATGGACTTTGCCGTTTTCCCGGAAATTAAAGCACAGCTCAAGGGACGAAGATTTACGTCGCTGGAGGAGCTTACATACTCAACACATGGCATCATTCGTCAGTTCAACTCAGCGTGGTATCAGAAGGTGTTTAGCAAGTGGGTGGAGCGACACAGGAAGTGTGTTGAGTGTAGAGGCGAGTACTTTGAAAAGCGCTGACTTGCAACGTAAGTAGTCAACGTCGAAACGTCATCTTGACGTCGTTACCGTGCGCCGGTACCACTACACTAACCATTTAAGAATGGTTGCTATGGGAGACCCACTGGACCTATCGTACCCAAAGTTAATAGACATATAGAAAAATGCCGATATATAATTACTATGTATATTTGATCTCATTATCTGTAAAAACAAAATTACTGTAACGAAAGTTCACGTATTTTTGGATCCACCCTCGTACTAAGCCAACTGATCTGGGTCTGCACTGTTTGTCATTCATTTTGTGAATTTATTGCAACAGAGAATTTTATGCATAACAAGCAAATTCCATAGGGAATTTATGTCCCCCCACCTTATTTTTATTTGAGCTGTTAAAAATGAGTAAGTTAACCAGAGGACCATTGGTCTTGTATCACTTACCTAAGTACTGAAACAAGAAGGACCATTGGTCTTGTTTCACTTACCTAAGTACTGAAGCAAGAAAAGAATTGAAGTTAAAAATGTGGAAAAAAAAAAATCAAAAAACATATAATTTCAAGATTCTAAGAGCACATGTATATCCTCAGACCACAAACAAAATGTCTGTAAAGTTTCAGAAGCATTTGCTCAAAGCTGTGGGAGGAGTTGTGCTCACAAGCCACCTACTACTATATGCACTTCCATAGTATTAAAGCATGAAAAAAGTCAGTTAAGAGTTAAAAATGTGAAAAAAGTGAAAAAAAAAAAAAAAAAGAATTGCAAGATTCTGTAAAAAGCATATGCATATCTTCAGACTATGGTTAAAACATCTGTATAGTTTCAGTGGGAATGGTATAAAACTGTAGGAGGAGTTGCACTCACAAGGTACCTATTACATATACACTTTCATAGTATTGAAGCATGAAAAAAGTCCAAGTTAAAAATGTGAAAAATTTGAAAAAAATTATTTCAAGATTCTGTAAAAAGCACATGCACCTCTTCAGACCATGATTAAGATACCTGTGAAGTTTCAGAAGGATCGGCAAAAAACTTGAGGAGGAGTTGCACTCAAAACGTACCTACTACAAACTCGGAACCACGCACCACGGAAAGCCAAATACCATGTCCCCTCGCTTTTCTTTGACAAGGCGGGAAACAATTATCACCCAGATAACTGCCACTACAAACTCGGAACCATGCAAAAAAGTCTAAGTTAAAAATGTGAAAAAAGTAAAAAAACAAAATAACTTAAGGATTCTGTAAAAAGCACATGCATATCTTCAGATCATGATTAAAACACTTGTAAAGTTTCAAAAGGATCAGTCCAAAACTGAAGGAGGAGCTCTCACAAAATACCTACTACATGTACACTTTCATAGTACTGAAGCATGAAAAAAAGTTAAAAGTGTGAAAAATTTGAAAAAAATTATTTCAAACTTTTGTAAAGTGCATCTTTAGACTATGATTAAGAAACCTGTGAAGTTTCAGAAGGATTGGTATTAAACTGTAGGAGGAGTTGCACTGACAAGGTTCCCCATACAAACTCTGAACCATGCAAAAAAGGTCTAAGTTAAAAATGTGAAAAAGTGAAAAAAATCAATTTAAGGATTCTGTAAAAAGCACATGCAAATCTTCAGACCATGATTAAAACACCTGTAAAGTTTCAACAAGAGGACCATGATGGTCCTATATCGCTCACCTGACCAAACAGATTTGCATATTTACTGTTGAACTGAATCTTAAAAGAGGGTCACCAAAGGAACATTTCTGCCAAGTTATATTGAAATTGGTCCAGTGGTTTAAAAAGTTTTATATAGCTATAAAGCCCTACGCCCTAACGGCCATGTTTTTTGACGAATCATGAAAGCTTGAACAAACTTGGTAGAGGGTCACCAAAGGAACATTCCTGCCAAATTATATTGAAATCTGTTCAGTGGTTTCTGACAAGAAGATTTTTAAAGTTTTCTATTTAGATATATAGGGAAAATAAGCCCCACCCCATGGCAGCCATGTTTTTTGACGAATCATGACTGCTTGTACAATCTTGATAGAGGTTCACCAAAGCAACATTCCAGCCAAGTAATATTGAAATCGGTCATGGGGTATGTGACATTAAGAATTTTAAAATTTTCTATGCAGATATAGACGAAAAATAAGCCCCGTCCCCCTGGGGGCCATGGTTTTTGACATATCATGAAGGCTTGAACAATCTTGGTAGAAGGTCACCAAAGCAACATTCCTGCCAAGTTACATTGAACTCGGTCCAACTGTTTCTTACGAGAAGGTTTTTAAAGTTTTCTATATAGATATATAGAGAAAATAAGCCCCGCCCCCTAGCGGCCATGTTTTTTGATGAATCATGACGGCTTGAACAATCTTTGTAGAGGGTCACCAAAGAAACATTCCTACCAAGTTGTATTGAAATCGGTCAATTGGTTTCTGAAAAGAAGATTTTTAAAGTTTTATATATAGATATATAGGGAAAATAAGCCCTGCCCCCGGCAGCCATGTTTTTTGACCAATCATGATTACTTGAACAATCTTAGTAGAGGGTCACCAAGAAAACATTTCTGCAAAGTTATAATGAAATCAGTTCAGTGGTTTCTGATAAGAAGAGTTTTAAAGTTATAAGCCCCGACTCCTGGCGGCCATGTTTTTTGATGAATCATGATGGCTTGAACAATCTTGATAGAGGGTTACATAAGAAACATTCCTGCAATGTTACATTGAAATCGGTTAAGTGGTTTCTGAAAAGACTATTAAAATTTTCTATATAGATATATAGGAAAATAAGCCCCGCCCCCTAGCGGCCATGTTTTTTGACAAATCATAACTGTTTGAAAAATCTTGGTAAAGGGTCACCAAGGAAACATTTCTGTGAAGTTATATTGAAATCAGTCCTGTGGTTTCTGATGACAAGATTTTTTCAAGTTTTCTATATAGATATATATGGAAAATAAGCCCCGCACCCTCTAGCGGCCATGTTTTTTTTTTGACAAATCATGATGGCTTGAACAATCTTGATAGAGGGTCACTAAGGAAACATTTTTGCCAAGTTATATTGAAATCAGTCCAGTCGTTTATGACAAGAAGGTTTTTAAAGTTTTCTTTACAGATATATATGAAAAATTAAACCCGCCCCCTAGCGGCCATGTTTTTTAACGAATCATGGCGGCTTGAACAATCTTGGTAGAGGATCATCGAAGAAACATTACTGCAAAATTATATTGAAATACGTCCAGTGCTTTATGACAAGAAGATTTTTAAAGTTTTCTGACGAATGTTTTTTGACGAATCCAAATGGCTTGAACAATCTTGCAACAGGATCACCAAAGGAACATTTTTGCAAAATTATATGGAAATCGGTCCATTGGTTTTGGACAATAAGATTTTTAAAGTTTTCTATATAGATATATAGGGAAAATAAGCCCCGCCCCCTAACGGCCATGTTTTTTGACCAATCCAAATGGCTTGAACAATCTTGCAACAGGATCACCAAAGGAACATTTCTGCAAAGTTATATTGAAATCCGTCCAGTGGTTTCAGAAAAGAAGATTTTTAAAGTTTTCTATATAGATATATAGGGAAAATAAGCCCTGCCCCCTGGCGGCCATGTTTTTTGACAAATCCAAATGGCTTGAACAATCTTGGTAGAGCATCACCAAAGGAACATTTTTGCAAAATTATATTAAAATCGGTCCAGTGGTTTCTGACAAGAAGATTTTTAAACTTTTCTATATAGATATATAGGGAAAATAAGCCCCGCCCCCTGGCGGCCATGTTTTTTGACGAATCCACAAACGGCTTGAACAATCTTCCTAGAGGATCACCATTTGAACATTTTTGCAAAATTATATTGAAATCAGTCCAGTGGTTTCGGACAAGAAGATTTTTAAACTTTTCTATATAGATATATAGGGAAAATAAGCCCCGCACCCTGGCGGCCATGTTTTTTGACGAATCCAAATGGTTTGAACAATCTTAGTAGAGGATAACCAAAGGAACATTTCTGCAAAATTATATTGAAATCGGTCCAGTGGTTTCTGACAAGAAGATTTTTTAAAGTTTTCTATATAGATGTAAAGGGAAAATAAGCCCCGCCCCCTGGCGTCCATGTTTTTTGACGAATCCAAATGGCTTGAACAATCTTGCAACAGGATCACCAAAGGAACATTTTTGCAAAATTATATGGAAATCGGTCCATTGGTTTTGGACAAGAAGATTTTTAAAGATTTCTATATAGATATATAGGGAAAATAAGCCCCACCCCCTGGCGGTCATGTTTTTTGATGAATCCAAATGGCTTGAACAATCTTTGTAGAGGAAAATAAGCACCACCCCCTGGGGGCCATGTTTTTTGAGAAATCCAAATCGCTTGAACAATCTTGGTAGAGGATCACCAAAGGAACATTTCTGCAAAATTATATTGAAATTGGTCCAGTGGTTTCTGACAAGAAGATTTTTAAACTTTTCTATATAGATATATAGGGAAAATAAGCCCCGCCCCCTGGCGGCCATGTTTTTTGATGAATCCAAATGGCTTGAACAATCTTGGTAGAGGATCACCAAAGGAACATTTCTGCAAAATTTTATTGAAATCGGTCCAGTGGTTTCTGACGAGAAGATTTTTTGAGTTTTTAGTTAAAAAATCTATTTTTAGCTCCTGTGACCTAGATATGCAATGGACCGGAACCATTTGAACAACTTTGAAAGAGGAACAACCAAGGATCATTCCTGTGAAATTTGGTCAAAATCCAATCAGTTGTTTAGGAGGAGATGTTTAAACGTTTAAAGATTGTGAACGGACGGGCGGGCGGACGGACAGACGGACGACGACGACGACGGACGGTGATGATCACAATACCTCACCTTGAGCCTTCAGCTCAGGAGAGCTAAAAAGAGCGGTCCAAAACTGTAGGAGGAGTTGCGCTCACAAGGTACCTACTACAAACTCAGAACCACACACCACGGAAAGCCGAATACTATGTCCTCTCGCTTTTCTTCGACAAGGCGGAGAACAATTATCACCCAGATAACTCTCTGGGGACAAAACTTTGATTAAAACTAAAAGATGTTACTCATTAGATCATACATTGTAAGTTTCAGCCATTAGTTTTTAATACATTTTGAGAAAATGATTTTTCAACATTTTCCGAATACAAAGGTATGGAGACACAAATTTGACCTTGTCACAAAAAGGTCAAAGGTCATCCTAGGTTCAGCATTTGAAAAAAAATTGGTAGACCTTGCATCACCAATCCATTTCACCAAGATCAGTCTCAAAGTTTTCTTGGTTCTGGAGAAGATTTTTAAGTGTATTTTTACCATATATACATGTAGGCCTGGCAGCAGAACCATTTGAACAAATTGACAATACTCCTTTAACAAAAGGCCCCATGTAAAAACTGGAGAAAATTCATCAAGCTGTTTCAGAGAAGCTGTTTTACATATTTACATATATAGAGCCCAGGGACAAGGGCAGATCATCATGGTGGACAAAATCATGATTGTATGTAAAAGGGTTTGCTACTTTGATCATACATGGTAAGTTTTGCCATTAGTCTTTAATACATTTTGAGAAAATGATTTTCAATATTTTCCCCATACAAATGCATCAGGATGCAAATTTGACCTTGCTGTAAAATGTCAAAGGTCAACTTAGGGTCATCATTTGAACAAACTTGGTAGACCTTGAGTTCCTGATGCTATATACCAAGTTTCAGCTTTAACTAGTGAAGAAGATTTTTAAGTGTTCTTACTATATCTGGGCATGGTGGCCATCTTACTTAATTGATAGTGACCATTTGTACAAATTTTCAATCTCCCTTTAACAGAAGGTTCCACAAGACATTTGAAGAAAATTAGCCCTGGGGTTTTAGAAAAGTCATTCAAAGGTGGACAAGAAGTGATCACAATAGCTCAGCATGAGCCTTTGGCTCAGGTGAGCTAAAAAGTGGTCATCTTATTTCTGTATGTTACTTAATGAAAATAAAACAATTAAAAAACTTACGTTGAAGACCTGTAGTGAAACTGTATGTCATTTTCTATCCCTGAAAAAAAGTATAAAAATCATTTTTAATGACAAATAAAAGTTGTATGCAGATGTATTCATCATCTCTATAGCCAAATGAAACAACAAAACAAAATCACATACCTTATTTACCCTAAGTATTTGACCAGACAGTCCACAGCAAAGAGTGTAGACCCAGATCAGATGCCACATTCTGTGGCATCTGATCTGGGTCTACACATTTGCCACTCATCCACTCATTTGTTTTAATCACCAGGTGGTCTAATGGACTTAAGATCTTTCAAACTTTAGAACAAGTATGGCAAGAAGATAAGGTGTCCAAATACTTAGGATAACAAGAGCTGTCGTAGGACAGCGTAGCTCGACTGCTGGGTACATTTTATATTGTAACATTTTTATCATTAAGCCATATAATATAGGTCACACTGACCTAGATGTATTTGTATGTAAATGATTTTGTCACATAGATATAATAATCCAGGTATGACAATTCTCCATGAAATAGTAATAAAAATAAAAGGCAAAATCACTGAAGCATGAAATATAGGTCACAATGACCTAGATATAGTAAGTGGTCATTCATTGGGTCACATGGAACTAATATCCCAGGTGTGACATTTATCCAACAAATAGTATTCAAGATATAAGGCAAAATCACTGAACCATGAAATATAGGTCACACCAACAGAGATATATTTTGATGTCAATAATCGGGTCACAAGGAACTAATATCCCAGGTGTGACATTTATCCAACAAATAGTATTCAAGATATAAGGCAAAATCACTGAACCATGAAATATAGGTCACACCAACAGAGATATATTTTGACGTCAATAATCGGGTCACAAGGAACTAATATCCCAGGTGCGACATTTATCCAACAAATAGTATTCAAGATATAAGGCAAAATCACTGAACCATGAAATATAGGTCACAATGACCTAGATATAGTAAGTGGTCATTCATTGGGTCACATGGAAGTAATATCCCAGGTGTGACATTTATCCAACAAATAGTATTCAAGACATAAGGCAAAATCACTGGACCGTGAAATCTAGGTGACCTGGACCGTAAAATGTAGGTCACCATGACCTTCACTCTCTTACACTTAAACCGATGTCACATAGTTAGCTGATGTATAACCAGTTGTGTCTATAACCTGTAGGCATATAAGATTTTACAAATGTGTCCAAGATTTTGACCCCTAGCCCCACTCCAAGGCCCACCTTGAGGTATGAACCCAGGGGTATGTTCTTTTGGAATCTCAGAAGACTCCTCCAGGTACCCAAATTCTAAATATGAATGCTCTGTGAGGAGTGAAAGTCAAGATATAAGAATTTGAAAAACTTTAACACAGTATTACAAAGGTGTCCTAGATTCTGACCCCTAGCCCCACCCAGGGGCATGAACCCAGGGGTTTATTCTCTTGGAATCTCAGAAGACCCTCCAAGGTACCTAAGTTCCAAATTTGATGCCTCTGTGAGGAGTGACTGTTGAGATATAAGCATTTGAAAAACTTTAACGCAGTGTGACGGGAACGGGAATGCAAACGCAAACGCAAACGTGGACGACCGGGGTGACTACAATAGCTCTCCTTGTACTTCGTACAGGCGAGCTAAAAATCATCCACAGAATAATTTCACACAAACCTGTTTATTACATGGTTCATTATAGCATGGTTTCATATCATAAAGTAATAAAAACATTAACCTATAATACCCCGCCATTATCGTGTCGTGGGCAGATAACTGTCAAACATTGACGGAATTTGCCCATTAGCAATCCCAAACCAGATCACCTTCATATCAATGCATGTACCAAATTTGGTTAAAGTCCCTCAACTTTTACTCAAGTTATTGTCCGGAATCGAAAATATGGGCATGTCTCCGGCAGATAACTCTGTCAAAATTTGACGAAATTTGCCCATTAGCAATCCCAAGCCAGATCTCCACAATATCAATGCACATACCAAGTTTGGTGAAAATCCACAGACAGACAGACAGACATACGGACATCCAACATGAAACCATAATACCCTGCCACTATATAGTGGCGGGGTATAAAAAGCTAAACCCCAAAATATTGTGTTCAAACAAATGCCATTATAATGAATCTGCTGTTGTAAAGAATCCTTTATGAACAGAATAATATATAAGAAAAACTTGTTTTATTCTTATTTCCTCATAGAACATATGTGTTGGACATTTGTTAGAATTGCCTCAGTGAGGCAATTCTAACAAATATCCAAAATATATGTTGCTTGAAATTTTAATGCAATATTCTGGCATAATTTCTCATTGACAATCGCCTCTTTAGCGAAAACCTCGTGACATTCGAATTGTCATTCTAACGAATTTTGTCATTGTATCGAGGGTCGGTATAAAGAGGGCTGACTGTACAGAGTATAAAGAGGGCTGACTGTACAGAGTAAAGAACGTTTACATTTTTTGTTTTGGTACAAGATGGTTGTTCACCTAAGATTTTTTGTTTTTTTTTTCTTTTTCTTTTTTTCTTTTTTTTTGTGCTTTGGATCATAGCCATAGTGTTATAATGAGGTTGTGGTTTACTTTCTTAAATACCTTAAAATCCTGGGCCCATTTGTTCAAAGCATTGTTAGCTTAACGAGCTCATAAGTGGTCAAAATCTTAACTGTTCTAAGAAGTACAATATCTAATTCACAGGTATTTTTGCTGAAAAAATGTGAGTAGCTTTTGCAAATGCTACTCACATTTTTTCAGCAAAAATATTAGCATATAAACATTATTTAATGATAAAAGTTTTAACAATATGTTAACTAATGACATCATTAGTTTTGAACAACTGGGCCCTCAGTACGATCCTAAATGAACTGTCTATTACAAGTTTGTTTGTGTTGGTGTTTTATGGCACAGTCAACACTGTTAAGCTTATATCAAGCCAGTCAGTTAACATAATCACACTTTTCCTGGGCAGGCTATGTCCTGTAAATGGTTAACCAGTACTTTGTGCACAAACTTTCACCAGTAATTGACAACTACCCTTCTTAACCCTTGTCCTGCTGAACCCGGATTTACACTGCCTTTGCAAACAGTGTGGATCCAGATCAGCTGGCTTCTGATCTAGATCTGCACTGTTTGCCATTCGGTGTGTGAATTTACATCAACAATCTGGATCAAGTAACCTGATTAGCTGAAAATTAGAAGTGGCCATGGCATCTTAATTTATTCAGCAGGACAAGGATTAACTCAGCAGAAGGGAGGGAATGACCAAAGAAATGTCTCAATGGAAGTTATGTGGTTGAGCTAGGATTGAACCTGTGACCCCTGGACCTGCAGTCAGACATGCTAACAACAGCACTTAGAAGCCTGGCATCTAATACAAGTACCTCAACTGCATCTAATACAAGTACCTCAACTTCTGAGTAAAAAGAGTGAAAGACCTAAATATCCTGACAGGCCTGTGTCTAATTCAAGTACCTCAAATCCTGAGTAAACAAAATCTGTCGCTAGACAGGACAGCTGGCCTGAACTTGGGCTTGTTTATCAATCTTAAAAACTTTGATGTAAACTTTAGCATAAATTTCTAAGTCTGTGAGCTTGACCTTTAGGTCATGAGCAGGGGTGTGGATAGTGCTCAATAAAATCTTGTATCAACATCTACAATAATACAAAATATAAACTAAACCCATCTGTGGATTTAGAAAAACTTTTAAAGTTTCAAAAACTTTGACGTAAATTTTTAACATTTTTTGGTAACGCCACTGCCGCCGACACTGGATGTTGTGCAATAGCTCTTCCTATACTTCTGTACAGGCAAGCTTAAAAGAGTGAAAGACATAAATATTTTGACAGGCCTGTTTAAACAGTGTAGATTCATCACAGAAGCTACAGAATGTGGCATCTGATCAGGGTCTACACTGTTTACCATACACCCAGCTGTATTTAGACACATCTGTAGGTAGTTAAAAAGACTATAACAAAAATGCAGCTTAATCCTCTAGTCCTGTAGATCAAAATATGCTTTTTCAAACAATGTAGATCCAGATGAGATGGCTCATAATGAGCCATCTCATCTAGATCTACACTGTTATCAAAATTGTTCTTGACTTAAGACTTGCATCCCTATATGCAGCAGTGGATGTGATAAAATTCGAAGCTGGAAGAGTCTTCTTTAGAAACTGAAAAGAGAAAGGGGTAACAAAATCTATACACTCTAAGTCTTTACCTGCTATCTCAAAACCACTGGCTTCGTAAAGTTTCTTCATTTCTGTTTCTGTACCATTGTCATGCTCTGTTTCATTCCAGATTATTGACACAAGCCGATCTCCCAGGCTACAAAGAAAAAGTAAACAATGTACTTTATTAGTCAACACAATTCATGGCCTGGGATAAGATGCTTTCTAAAACTACTACATTTTCATATTTCCTCAAAAATAATGGAGCCACTAGACAACATACTTTTGGAAAATTGTGCACCAATAAAGATTCAGGTTAGCCCACACATTCATGCAGTCTGAATAGAATCTTTACTGGGTGCATTTTGGATAGCCATGGATGCAAAGTTTCTTCATGCGGACAACAGATGCTCTGATCATTTGAGTCTTTGTTAGGCGCATGTCAGAACATTCCTTTCTCACAATACAGCTCAATAAACTTATCCTAACCCTGGTCCTGCAGAACCTGGATATGCCCTGCCTTTGTAAACAGTGTAGATCCAGATCAGTTGGCTTCTGAAGAAGCCAACTGATCTGGATCTGCACTGTTTACCTTCAGTATGTGAATCTGCATTAACAACTTGGACAAAGCAATCTGACTGGCTGACAATTAGAAGTGGGCATGGCATCTGAATTTATTCAGCATGACAAGGGCTAAACCACTTCACAATTATCATCTTATCTGGAGCTATGTACAGCTCTTTTTACTTTACCTACCCTCTTTATTTCATTATAGGCTGGATAAACTATCCCACACTATATATTGGAAGAGTCCAATATCAATTTCAGGTATGTCAGGCTATGTGATTTAGATATTCTTAGAGAAAATTAGTTGAAGTATTTACAAACAGCGGAGTCCTTGATCAGAAGCCACATTTTTTGGCATCTGATCTGAGCCTGCATTGTTTGCCAATTACCCTTTTAGGGGTCTCCAGATTACAATGGGTTATTCAAACAGGCAGGCCTGAGCAAACAGTGAGGGCCCAAATCAGACTGCTCCAAATTATTTGCCATAACTCAGTCAAAAACGGACAGATTCTCCCTAAAGGCATACATGCCATAAGCTGTGGACTAAAATCTGTGAGATAAGGCAAAATTTTAAGGGAGATTTGACAAAATTCTGTGAGATTTTCTTAAACATCTCTTTGGAGCTCCCCAAATATAGTCTAAAGTCTTTTTTCTCATGTAAAGAAGCTTGTAAAAACCACAACAGTGTGTGATTTATGTTTATTTCTTCATAAAATCTGTTGTAAAATGGTCTGAAAATTCTGTGAGATTAGAATTTTTTATGGGAATTGCCTTCCATATGGGCCAAATTCTGTGAGATTTTATCCCACAGTGTGAGGTATGGCATGTATGTAAAGGTGTAGTTTGATATGGGGATCTACACTGTTTGCCATAATTCAGTCAAAAAAATTGACAGATTTTATCTAGAAACTGAAATAAATTGACAGATTTTACCCAGAAGCTGATCAGATGATCCATACAATGACCTCAAACAAAGCCAAATATCAAAATCCTAGCTAAAACATTTTTTCTAACATTGTGATAAGACTGCATTTAATAATTTGAAACAGGGTATTAGTTTGAAAGTACAAGTTCAAAAGAAAAGAGAAAAATGGGACAGCTAATTTTTCAAGGCAATCCAAATGAAATTTAAAGACATTAGAATACATTTCTTTAGTCATGTATCATACTCAAAACCATTTGGGATGAAGAGATGGACAGGCATACCAGAGGCAATAATATTATGCACTCTCAATTTCTGATATGGGCACATAAAAATTATCCCAAATTATCACACTACTTTATTGTTCTGGAGTTATGCATAATATTGACAACTATGAAACTTTCAGAGGACTTTTTAACCCTTAAAATGCTAAGAAAATCTGCATCTGAAAATGTCATCTGTTTATGTTGTCTGCTGAATATTCTTGCAAACTTTTCAAATCTATTTTTGCATACAGGCAAACAGTGTGAACCCAGATCAGACTGCTCCTAGAGGAGCAGTCTGATCTGGGTCCACAGTTCGCAAAAATGACTTTTAAAATCACAAGCAGATGATAAAGCAGACAAAAATTGTTGTGATTGGCAGTTTAAGGGCTAATAAGGTGTATCTGATGATAATTCTAGCATAGTTTTCTCAATTTCAGCATGAAAACATACGTTGCAGTACTCATCAGAAGTGCCTCAGAGAGACAATGAGTACCCACAACATATTTTTTTCGGAGATATAAGAAAAATTATTGCATAAAAAGTAGTGCTGCACATTATTAACAGCCATGCATTAACCAGCAAAAAGCTGTGTATTGACAAGGCAATTCACGTGCTGTAATTGCACGGTTATGCAACTTTCAATATGCTTGTACCACAGCCACAGAATTGCTGCTGTCAGATGTGTACTGCCCGGCCCTAGAATAAGCATATAGTCCATGGAAATTGCATTTGCGAGACATCGCTGGAAAGGCAAAACAAAATAGTGCAAGGAATAACACAAAATATAGCAAATGTTTTCACTTTTTATGCAATAATAGCAATCAAACATGGTTTATTAATGCATTAACATTCACAAGGTCCCTTGGGAGATGTTGAAAACCTCAGCCTCTGGCCTTGGTTTACAAAACCTCCCTCAGGATCTGGTGAATGTTAATGCATGACAGTGCTCCAGCTAGCCCTAAATGGAGGGGTGGGCTGCCCCTTTTGCCCTCTCCACCCACCCTGCTGCCCTTCTTAAGCTGCCCTCTGTCTTATTTCAACCCCAGATATAAAACCCTATATTTTGGTGAAAATTTCATGAAAATCGGACCAAACTTAAAAACATTATTATTGTTTAAAGGTCAGTTCTATGTGTACACTATTTTTGAAGTATTTATTGTGGAATGGGATTATATTTTGTAACATGTCTTTATACTAAGCATATCACATGACACACAGTGCCCTCATTCTTGTATGACTGTGCAAAAAGTGCCCTACCCGGCACCCCTCTGCCCTCAAATCCTAGCTCGAGCACTGCATGAAAAACCATGTTTGATTCCTCAATTTATCACAAATTATCATCAAATACAACTCCTCCTTAACAAGTACTCTGACTTACCTTGCTGACTGAGTTGCTTTGACAACACTTGAATCACCAGGTACCATTGTTGACCTACATATCATAGCCTCCACTTTGCTCTGGGATCGCACAGTCTGAAAGCAGAAATGAACAGACATGCTTTAGTGCTAACTCTTTAGGGTATTTGGACATGGGCCCAGTTGTTCAAAACTAACGATGTCGTTAGTTAAAGTATCGTTAAAACTTTGATCATTAAATATGGCATATATGCTAACATTTTTGCTGAAAAAATGTGTGTAGCTTTTGCATTTGCAAAAGCTACTCACATTTTTTCAGCAACAATGCCTGTGCATTAGATATTGTACTTACTAGAATAGTTAACATTTTGACCCTTAATGAGCTCGTTAAGCTAACGACACTTTGAACAACTGGGCCCTGGCCTTCCAAATACCTATGGATATGGATGTTAACCCGTAAAGTGCAAATCATAGCTGAAGAGCATGACATTTTTAAACATTTTTTATTACATTTCAGAGAAAATAAGAATTGGCATTTCATGTGAATCATTTGCAGTCTTATTTTCTCCAAAACTATATTGAAAAAAACAAAACAACAAAAAAAAAAGAGAATTAGGTTGTTATCTACTTCAATTTTGCTTGGTACTTTACATTTCAATCAAATAGTTCGTAGACAGTATGTAAGCCAAGTTTTCTTTTGTTGTCTAAGAAAACAAATCAGGACAAAAGTTTACATACTGGTCTACAGAACTCTTATTTTGCACAGGCTTCAAATGAATCAAATGATCAAGACTGGCCTACTGGCCTTGGAGATATATGTGTTCAAAAGTGTGGATGACGAACAATGACGGACAGAAACCAGAGCCTTGCTATACTATAAGCTCACTTTGTAAGCCTTTGGCTCATGTGAGCTAAAAACGAAAATCACCTTCATTTCTCGTAGTGTTTTGGGGAAATAGACACCATGTATCTTTAATTATATTAAAAAGTCCTCCCCAAACACAGGTAGGAAGTTTGACGGACAATGACAGACAGACACTAGAGCCTTGCTATATTATAAGCTCACTTTGTAAGCCTTTGGTTCATGTGAGCTAAAAACAAAAATCACCTTTAGTTCTCGGAGTGTTTAGGAGAAATAGACACCATGTGTCTTTAATTATATTAACAAGAGGCCCATGGGCCACGACTCTCTTACCTGAGTGACATAACCACTGCAGATATGCAGATGTTATGCAACATTTTTCCAATCCTATCATCGCAACCAATGAAAAGATCATCATTTGAGCAGTTCTTAGTTTTGAAGAAGAATATATGGGCCTGACAGTCAATGGAGCATAATCATTTGAATCAACTATCAATCACATTTCAACAGTACGATCAATGCGAAATTTGGTGGAAATTTGCTTAGTGGTTTCTGAAGAATCATGATTTTATACACGTAAATATAATAAATATAAACAAGATGACTGCCATCTTAGATTTCCAATCAGAACAATTTTTGGTCAAATGTCAATATACCTCCCGTCCCCAATGGCTTATGCAAAGATTCAGCCCAAAGGCATCACTGGATCTGGAGAAGAAGATTTTTAAAGGTTTTTACCATATATGGGCATGGCGGACATCTTGGTCAACGAGCCGTGACCATTTTAGCAATTTTTCATTCCCCCAACCTAAGGAGGCTCCATATGAAATTTGAGCAAAATTGGCCCAGAGGCTCCAGAGGAGGTCGTTTGAAATTCTAAAAATTTTCCCATACAAATGCATAAGGAAGCAAAACTGACCTTACCGTAAAAAGGTCAAATGTCAATGTACTACCTTTATTTTAGCAACTTTGGTAGACCTCCTGTTTCCAATTATATATGTAAAGGTTCAGCCATAAGGCATCCTCGGTTTTGGAGAACAAGATTTTTAAAGGTTTTTCCTATACAAATGCATAGGGAAGCAAACTTGACCTTGCCGTAAAAAGGTCAAATGTCAATATAGGACCTTTATTTTAGCAATTTTGGTAGACCTCCCGTCCACTTATGCAAAGATTCAGCTCCAAGGCATCCTCGGTTCTGGAGAGGAAGATTTTGAAAGGTTTTTACCATATATGGGCATGGCGGACATCTTGGTCAACGAGCCGTGACCATTTTAGCAATCTTTCATTCCCCCAACCTAAGGAGGCTCCATATGAAATTTGAGCAAAATTGGCCCAGAGGCTCCAGAGGAGAAGTCGTTTGAAATTCTGAACATTTTTACCATACAAATGCATAAAGAAGCAAAATTGACCTTACCGTAAAAAGGTCAAATATCAATGTACGACCATTATTTTAGCAACTTTGGTAGACCTCCTGTTTCTAATGATATATGTAAAGGTTCAGCCATAAGGCATCCTCGGTTTAGGAGAACAAGATTTTTAAAGGTTTTTCCCATACAAATGCATAGGGAAGCAAACTTGACCTTGCCGTAAAAAGGTCAAATGTCAATATACGACCTTCATTTTAACAATTTTGGTAGACCTCCCGTCCCCAATGACTTATGCAAAGATTCAGCCCCAAGGCATCCTTGGTTCTGGAGAAGAAGATTTTTAAAGGTTTTTACCATATATGAACATGGCGGCCATCTTGGTCAATGGACCGCGACCATTTTAGCAATTTTTCGTTCCCCCAACCTAAGGAGGCTCCATATGAAATTTGAGCAAAATTGGCTCAGGGGCTTCAGAGGAGAAGTCATTTGAAAATGTTAACGGATGGATGGACGGACGGACGGACGATGGACGAAAAGTGATCACAATAGCTCATCCTGAGCATAGCTCAGCTGAGCTAAAAAGTCCTCCAAAAACAGAGGTAGGACGTTCATGGGTTGTAGTGAACATCTTAGCAAAGTAAATGTTTATTACTAGAAAACAAAATACATTGATTTGTATACCCTTCTTCTTACAGTGGGCAGTTCATTTAAAGGAGATTATGAAATTTAAGTTTGTAAAAGATTATGTAAAACAAACATGTTTAGTTTCCTAATTAATGAGGTAGGTTTCTTAAACCATAACAATATAAAAACCTCTTATATACAGCATTACAAATACAAGAGGCCCATGGGCCACGACTCGCTCACCTGAGTGACTTAACCACTGCAGATATGCAGATGTTATGCAACATTTTTCCAATCCTATCATCGCAACCAATGAAAAGATCATCATTTGAGCAGTTCTTAGTTTTGAAGAAGAATATATGGGCCTGACAGTCAATGGAGCATAATCATTTGAATCAACTATCAATCACATTTCAACAGTACGATCAATGCGAAATTTGGTGGAAATTCGCTTAGTGGTTTCTGAAGAATCATGATTTTATACATGTAAACAGTACAGTGGCAGGGAAATATAATAAATATAAACAAGATGACGGCCATCTTAGATTTCCAATCAGAACAATTTTTGGTCAAATGTCAATATACCCGTCCCCGATGGCTTATGCAAAGATTCAGCCCCAAGGCATCCCGGGTTCTGGAGAAGAAGATTTTTAAAGGTTTTTACCATATATGGGCATGGCAGACATCTTGGTCAATGAGTCGCGGCCATTTTAGCAATTTTTCATTCCCCCAACCTAAGGAGGCTCCATATGAAATTTGAGCAAAATTGGCCCAAAGGCTCCAGAGGAGAAGTCGTTTGAAACTGTGAAAATTTTTCCCATACAAATGCATAAGGAAGCAAAATTGACCTTACCGTAAAAAGGTCAAATGTCAATGTACAACCATTATTTTAGCAACTTTGGTAGACCTCCTGTTTCCGATGATATATGTAAAGGTTCAGCCATAAGGCATCCTCAGTTTTGGAGAACAAGATTTTAAAGGTTTTTCCTATACAAATGCATAGGGAGGCAAACTTGACCTTGCCATAAAAAGGTCAAATGTCAATATAGGACCTTTATTTTAGCAATTTTGGTAGACCTCCAGTCCCCGATGACTTATGCAAAGATTCAGCTCCAAGGCATCCTCGGTTCTGGAGAAGAAGATTTTGAAAGGTTTTTACCATATATGGGCATGGCGGCCATCTAGGTCAACGAGCTGTGACCATTTTAGCAATCTTTCATTCCCCCAACCTAAGGAGGCTCCATATGAAATTTGAACAAATTTGGCCCAGAGGCCCCAGAGGAGAAGTCGTTTGAAATTCTGAAATTTTTCCCATACAAATGCATAAAGAAGCAAAATTGACCTTACTATAAAAAGGTCAAATGTCAATGTACGACCATTATTTTAGCAACTTTGGTAGACCTCCTGTTTCTAATGATATATGTAAAGGTTCAGCCATAAGGCATCCTCGGTTTAGGAGAACAAGATTTTTAAAGGTTTTTTCCCCATACAAATGCATAGGGAAGCAAACTTGACCTTGCCGTAAAAAGGTCAAATGTCAATATACGACCTTTATTTTAGCAATTTTGGTAGACCTCCCGTCCCCGATGACTTATGCAAAGATTCAGCCCAAGGCATTCTCGGTTCTGGAGAGAAGATTTTTAAAGGTTTTTACCATATATGGGCATGGCGGTCATCTTGGTCAATGGACCGCGCCCATTTTAGCAATTTTTCGTTCCCCCATCCTAAGGAGGCTCCATATGAAATTTGAGCAAAATTGGCTCAGGGGCTTCAGAGGAGATGTCGTTTGAAAATGTTAACGGACGGACGCACGGACTCACGGACGGACGGACGACGGACGAAAAGTGATCACAATAGCTCGTCCTGAGCATAGCTCAGGTGAGCTAAAAACACTTGTTTGTACATGCCATAAAAATAGGTAAGTAAACTTGTGCATAAATAATCATCTTAACCCTTCTCTTGCTGTATACGACATGCCCTGTCTTAGCAAACAGTGTAGATACAGATCTTCAGAAGCCAGTTGATCTAGATCTGCACTGTTTATCGTTAAATATAAGAATTTCTATCAAAAACCAGGATCAAGCAATTTGATTGGCTGGAAATTAGAAGTGGGCGTGGCATCTTAATTTATTCAGCATGACAAGGGTTAATACAGATTTCAGCTGAAATGAACTGCATTTCCTGTTATAAAAATGCCACCACTTAGCCTCATACAGTTTACTCTCAGTATCTCTAACTTCATGGGACGTACCTCACAAATATGTTTGAGTTATCAGTAGTTCGAGATAACCAGTTGTGACTCCATAGGTCTGATGGAGCCAACTGTTTGCCCCAATGTGCTAGAAAGGCACATGTATAGGGTTATTCTACAGTACTAACAGTTACATGTACTGCAAATTTCATTGTTATTATTTGTTTTAGGATGCACAATGGTTTGTTTGTTTGTGTTGAGGTTTTACGGCCCAGTCAACCCAATGGGATCATGTCGAGCGCGGGCAGTTTATATAACCACATGTTTACTGGGCAGGCTTAGTCCTCTAAGCGGTTAACCAGTATTGTGCACATTCTTTCGCCAGAAACTGACAACTGCCCTTCTTGAATCAGCGGAAGGGAGAGAATGACCGTAGAAAATATTTCATGATCAATCTCCACGAAAGAATGTTGCCAACCTCAGCGGGGGTTGAACCCGCGACCTCCTGGTCTCCAGTCGGATGGCGCATCCAACTGAGCCACCGAGGCCGACGGATGCACAATGGTTTTTGTGGACTTAAAACTTCATGAACTAATTACAAACAATAGATTTCTCATGTGTTTTGTTGTCTTTTAATTCCTGCAAATCTGGGTTTCAAATAATTTTACACCACAGATAAATTGATTGGTTTCTGCATTATGATGCATGCAATGCTTACAAGTAGCTATACTGTGTTGTATGTCTGAATTATCTCTCCTTGCATAGGTAAAACTTTCACCATTGCAAATAGTGCAGACCCTGAGAAGACAGCTCATTATGAACCGTCTCATCTGGATCTACCATGTCTGTGAGGATATCCGGAATGACGAGTAGGTCCACGCAACCAGTTAAGGAAACGTCACTGACTAATCTTCCAAAACACTATTCAAGGCCACCTTTTACCTTAAAAATGACACAAGACAGTGCTGTGATCAAAAGTTGAGCACTGCATGTCAAACTTAACTCAACAAGTTTGTGATTTCATAGTGGCAGAGATCCTTTAAGGCATTACTTGTGTTGAGTGTCTTTATTTTGACAAACTGGAAAATTACATCATTGTTAGTATTGATTAATTGTTTATCAATGACCTATCAATGATTTTCATTAATTGAGCAACTGGTGGCATTATTCATTTTTTAATTGCTTTTTTTTTCTTGTTTCTGTTGTGAATACCAGTTCAAGATACGCAGCAGTGAAACCGTGAAAAATGTATCTGAAAATGATGGGCGAGATTTAACCCTTAAAATGCCAAGAAAACCTGTATCTGAAAAAATGTCTGTTTATGTCGTCTGCTGAATATTCTTGCAAACTTTTCAAACCTGTTTTTGCATACCTGCAAACAGTGTGGACCCAGATCAGACTGCTCCTAGAGGAGCAGTCTGATCTGGGTCCACACTGTTTGCAAAAATGACTTTTAAAATCACTAGCAGATGACGAAGCATACAACAATTGTTGTGATTGACGCTTTAAGGGTTAAAAGTAGTTTGACATATGCAGAGCTGAAAACAATAAACCCATAAGTGTAATACATGTACTCAGATATTCTGGAGTTAGAAATCCATTTGACACAAGTAATAGGGTCGAGATAAGAGGGGTTGAGATAATGAGAGTCAACTGTATTTTCATGCAAAAAAAAAAAAATAAGAGAAATAAGCAAGCAAACATAAAAGTATTTATGATGCTTTGAAAAGCAAAGCATAAATATAAGATATCTTCCTGAACTAAAATAAGCTTTTCAAGTAATAACTATATACTAGTGGAAATAAAAATGCATTTTCTTTTGGAGTAAAATAATTTTAATTAACTGATTTCGATTGATTGATTGTGTTGGGGTTTAACGATATGTCAATCCTTGTGGGTTACAGCTACAAGGATAGTAGGCCTTGCCCAACTGTAAGCCAATATCAGTTGGAACACCTTGGCGACGTAAGCTACACAACACCTTTGCTACACCTGACCACCATACGCTTTATTGTGTGTGAACTTTGAACAATTTTTACCCCATATTTAATGAAAACTTTAATCCTATTGCCGTTAGCATGCTCAAAGTGATATGTTTATGCTACTTCTCAATAAAAAAAAAAGTTATGAAACCAAAACTGAACTTACATTTTTTATTTCAGCTAGTATATTTCACTTGTATTTTTATTTTCATTTCTACCACCAATTTTCCTTACCAACTTCCCTTAATTCAAGCAAAATCCCTTTAACTCCTAGCATGCTTGGTAAAGATTTCAGCAGACAACATTCTGAAAGTTTTCCTATATTTTTTCAGAAAATAAGGTTTGACATTTCACACAAAAAACCTAAACCTTTTTCTGGAAAACAAAAAAGTGGGCCATGATGGCCCTGTAACACTCACCTGAGTATCATAGCACTCAGAGGACCTGACCTAGAACTGATCAAGGAAAACATTCTGACCAAAATTCATGATGATTATATTAACAAGACAATGTAGCATGTCTAATGGACTGTGAAAGAGAGATGAAGGTCAAATATGGATGACTGCACTAACGTAGCCATGCTAAGATGTATGCATGTGCTAAGTATCACTGGCTGTAGAAGCAATAGTTACTGAGAAACTAACCTAAACACAAACACTTCACAAGTGCCAAATATCACTCTGGTGGACCAATAGTTACTGAGAAACTGACCAAAATGGTAAAAAAAACTTAAAGGAGTCACTGGACCATGAAATATAGGGTCATTAGTGACCCAGTTCAAAACGTCACCTAAAAATCATCAAGATAAATATTTTCAGCGCATAATTCATGATGACTGCTTCAAAAATGTGACTCTAGAGTGTTAACAAGGTCTTCCTTTGATTTGGCCTGATGGCCTAGTTTTTTGACCCCAAGTGACCCAGTTTTGAACTTGACCTAGAAATCATCAAGACAACCATTCTGAGCAAGATTCATGGCGATTGATTAAAAAATGTGACCTCTGAGTGTTAACAAGGTCTTCCTTTGATTAGGCCCAGTGACCTAGATTTTGACCCCAAGTGACCCAGTTTTGAACTTGACCTAGAAATCATCAAGACAAACATTTTGAGCATGATTCATGTTGATTGCTTCAAAACTGTGACCGTTAGAGTATTAACAAGGTTTTCCTTTGATTTGGCCTGGTGACCTTATTTTTGACCCCAAGTGGCCCAGTTTCGAACTTGACCTAGAAATCATCAAGACAACCATTTTGAGCAAAATTCATGATTATTGCTTCAGAAATGTGACCACAAGAGTGTTAACAAGGTTTTCCCTTGATCTGGCCCAGTGACCTAGTTTTTTTACCCAAAGTGACCAGGACCTAGAAATCATCAAGTTGAAGATTTTGAACAAGATTCATGGTGATTGCTTGGAAAATGTGGAGTTCTAGAGTGCTAACAAGGTTTTCCTTTGATTTAGCCCAGTGATCTAGTTTTTGACCCCAAGTGGCCTGATTTCATACTTGACCTAGAAATCATCAAAACAAATATTTTGAGCAAGATTCATGATGATTGCTTCAAAAATGTGACTGCAAGAATGTTAACAAGGTTTTCCTTTGATTTTGCCTAGTGACCTAGTTTTTGACCCCAAGTGGCCGAGTTTTGAACTTGACCTAGAAATCATCAAGACAAACATTTTGAGTGATATTCGTGATGATTACTTCAAAAACTTTACCTCTGCAATGTTAACAAGGTTTTCCTTTGATTTGACCTGATGAATTAGTTTTTTACCCCAAGTGACCCAGCTTCGATCTTGTCTAGAAATCATCAAGACAAACATTTTGAGCAAGATCCATGATGATTGCTTTAAAAATGTGACCTCTGGAGTGTTAGCAAGTTTTTCCTTTGAGCTGGGTTGGTGACCTAATTTTTACCCCAAGTGACCCAGTATTTAACTTCACATAGATTTCATAGAGGCAAACATTCTGAGCAAGTTTCATCAAGACTGGGTCAAAACTGTGACCTCTAGAGTGTTAACAAACAAACTGTTGACGATGGACGATGACTGACAGAGGGTGATCACTATAGCTCACCCTGAGCTTTTGCTCAGGTGAGCTAAAAATGAGACAAATATCATCATATTTTTTGTCTGCTAAATTAGCTCAGAGAGAGCAAAGGTTCAACAGGTAACTAACACTTCCCACATTCATAAGTAACTGTATCTACCCTTACTATCAAGCCTTATCATGCTGAATAAATTAAGATGGCATGCCCATTTCTAACTGACAGCCAATCAGATTATTCTATCCAGACTGTTGACATAAATTCACATAGTGAATGACAAACAGTGCAGATCCAGATCAGTTGGCTTCCTCAGAAGCCAACTGATATGGATCTACACTGTTTGCAAAGGCAGGGTATATCCAGGTTCAGTAGGAGAAGGGTTGAGGCAGACAGGCCAGATCAAACAGTGCAGACCCAGATCAGATGCTTTGGAATAATTGTCTGATCCATGTTTACACTGTTTGTCACTCATCCAGCAGTTATATACACATCAACAGGTGTATGGTAAAAAGTTAACCCTTAAAATGCCAAGAAAACCTGCATCTGAAAATGTTGCCTGTTTATGTCGTCTGCTGAATATTTTTGCAAACTTTTCAAACCTATTTCTGCATACAGGCAAACACTGTGGACCCTGATCAGACTGCTCCTAAAGAAGCAGTCTGATCTGGGTCCACACTGTTTGCAAAAATGACTTTTAAAATCACAAGCAGGTAACAAAGCAGACTACAATTGTTGTGATTGGCAGTTAAAGGGTTTTAAGGAGTCCAAATAAGTTGGGTAAATCCATTTTATCCTCACATTAATGGATAAACACTGTCAGACTTCAATGGCTTGAGCATCTTTAGGAACATGTTTGTTCTAGACATGGGTAGTTTCAACCAATAAGAGTTAATCAAAGCTTCAGTCAAGTGGCAAATAGGAATTATTTAAGGATGTATTTTCAATGTTCAATTCTAGAAAAAAATATTGTTATGTTGAGTGTATCAATGGAACAATTCTATTGAGTACAAACCATATACATTTAGATGATATAATAAGAAAATACCCCTAAAATATCCCTAAATATTTGTTTTCTTGAGCTATTATAGGAATTTCCTAATGACTCAAAAATGATTTGGAATCAGCCACAGTAAACAGGCCATCAGTGTTCGAATCACTTAACCCTAGTCCTGCTGAGCCCGGATATGTACTGCCTTTGCAAACAGTGTTGATCCAGATCAGTTGGCTTCTGAAGAAGCCAACTGATCTGGATATTCACTGTTTGCCATTAAGTATGTGAATTTATATCAACAATCTGGATCAAGTAATTTGATTGGCTGAAACTTAGAAATGGGGGTGGCATCTTAATTTATTCAGCAGGACAAGGGTTAAGTTTTACTGTAATGCATGTATAAAAAGTGAAAGAATTATATAGCCCATCCAGATGAGCAGACTGGCCTGGACTATTCATATGCACAGCATGAGATAAGGGTCTTTAACCCTTGCCATGCTGAATAAATTTAGATACCATACCCACTTCTAATTGCCAGCCAATCAGACTACTTGATCCAGATTGTTGATATTTACATACTTAATGACAAACAGTGTAGACCCAGATCAGTAATCATCAGTTGGCTTCTTAAGAAGCCAACTGATCTGGATCTATACTGTTTGCAAAGGCAGGGTATATCTGGGTTCAGCAGGACTAGGGTTAAGACACATGTGCATAGCACAGGCCCAAATTGAGCTGCTTTGTAGACTCATCAGGACCCTCCTTGTTCAACACATTTTATAGAATATACTCAATATGATTCTGTCAGTGGACCAAGTAATTAGACAAGGATGACCCTGATCAGACAATGTAATCGTGTTTTTCTTATGTTGAGCCTTATATACTGTAACAGTTGTGCAGGAGCTAAATTATTGTTAACTGTTTTGTCTTAATTTGGGTTTATTATCATTTTTAACAATCTTTCTGTCATATCATAACAGTGTTTGGATGTGGTATTAGGAGCTCAATGCTCATTGTAAGAGTGCTGTTTCACCGAAATATCATAACCCAGACACATGATGTGATATTCCACCCAGTCACATTATACTGACACTGTTTCCTAGCTCTGTTTGATGAATGCTGAGTGTCATTTTTAAATTTGGAAAATCTGGGCCCAGTTGTTCAAAGCTAACAATGTCGTAAGTTAACGATTCGTTAAAATTTACATCAAGTGATATGCATATATGCTGAAATTTCTTGCTGAAAAAATGTGAGTAGCCTTTGCAGTGCAAAAGTGCAAAAGCTACTCACATTTTTTTCAGCAAAAAAATATCAGAATATTGTATATTGAATCCGCTAAAATGGTTAACGAAATGACCCTTAACAAGCTCATTAAGCTAACAACGCTTTGAACAACTGGGCCCTGGTAAGAATCCAACCACTGATTCAAAAAATATTGTGCAGACAAGGAAGTATCACTGAATTTTCTTTTTTTCCTAATGCTGTGACCTTGAAAATTAGGTCAAGGTCACCAAAATCTTATCAATTCTTTATTATGTCCCTATTATATATCCAAGCAAATTTGGTAAGAATCCAACTACTGGTTCACCGCACCCCTCTTATCTAGAGCTCTGGTCTTTGAAAATATATGATGTCTGTCTTGTGATCTAATTTAATTCAATTAAAATTGTTTCACAAAAATATGACCATGTACCTTTTCACTTGAAAAGGTTTATTCAACCTGCAATAACATGCTATCACATAAAAAACTGAGGTACACAAAGGGAACATACAACAGCATAAGTGTGTAGTCAAGCCTCCATTAATGGTTGCCTTTCATCAGTTTCCACCTCTCTATAGCAGCCACCTTTCAAATTTCCTACAGTACAATTTTTGTACATACTGTATTTACCCTAAGTATTCGGACACCTCAACTCCTTACCATATATGTTCTAAAATTTGAACCAGTACAATTCACTACCCGATGTTGTGTCTAAAAATTGCAGGATGAGTGGCAAACATTGTAGACCCAGATGAGACGCCGCGTCTATACTGTTTGCTCAGGCCTATCTGTCCGAATATATATGGTAAATACGGTATTTAACTCTTGTCATGCTGAATAAATTAAGATACTATGCCCACACCTTATTGTCAGCCAATCAGATTACTTTTATATGTTGATACAAATTCACATACTGAATGACAAACAATACAGATCCAGATCATTTGAAGAAGTCAATTGATCTGGATCTACACTGTTTGCAAAGACAAAGCTTGTCTGGAACCAGCAGGACATGGGCTAACAACTCTTTATACAAAAGCTATCTAAGCCATGCTAAGGATGTACATTGTAGACAGGCTACATTGTACATGCATGGCTTCAGAGACTGACTAAAACAGTTTTCAGTGTTCACTGTTAGGACAGAGCTGGATTTTCCCATGGTGTGCCTCTAAAATATATATGTATTATGTAGTATAAAACCCAACTCCCAAACAGGAAGTATTAAACTCAACCCCAAACAGGCAAAAAGTAGAAAATAGAACTATAACATGTATAATAATACTTTTGCTATATCTGTTCTTCCAGGTAATCTTGGGGGCTAAATATAGAATTAAAAGCTAGGGATTAGTAAATTAAGCAAAACTGTAAGAGGTTAGCATAGTGAACTGTTCAATGGAAATACAACAGTGAATTAAATACATGAGTAACGTGCTAAAAATATACATGAGATTATCATAACTCAGGGCCCAGTTGTTCAAAGCTAACGACATCGTTAGTTAATGAATCGTTAAAATTTACATCGAGTGATACGCAAATGTGCTGAAATTTTTTGCTGAAAAAATGTGAGTAGCTTTTGCAGTGCAAAAGCACTGCACATTTTTTCAGCAAAAAATATTAGAATACTGTGTATTGAATCCGCTAAAACAGTTAATGAAATGACCTTTAAAGAGCTCATTAAGCTAACGACGCTTTGAACAACTGGGCCCAGGTGTGGAAGAATTTTGACCCTTAAAGCACCAGTCACGGGAGCAGAAGACAACATTCTAGTTTTTTATTGTTTTATTTTTCTGAGAAAATAAGGCTTGACAATGTCAAGCCTTCTTTGATAGGAAAAATAGAGAGAAAAAAAAAACAGAATGTCATCTGCTGCAATTTTGAATGGCCCTTTTAAGGTTAATCTGCATACCTTCAGAGTCATAGCATGAGATGGGGACTGCGGGGACTGCCAAGGGTGAAAATAAGTTTAATTATCATATCTGCACTAAATATTCCTACATATATGCCTCACCAAGCAGATTACACCCAGATCAAACTGTTTCCAGAGGAGCTGTTTTATTTTATCTTGGTGTACACTGTCTGCCCTTTAGTCAGCACTTTTTAGTCACATCACTGTGTCTGCTAATCAACTCTTTCAAGTTAACCACTGATAATGGGGCATAGAGTAACAGACAGTCTGTTTGGTAAATAGTTGGTCTATAATAAGTCATGACTTTTGTTATGGTGGCCTTTCAAAACAACATAAAACATAAAATAATGTCAAAATTCTGAAACAAGGATGAGGATTTTGGCTTTTTAACCCATTGTAGACTGAATAGACCTTCCCACACTACATATTGGAAGTCCAATTTCAATTTTAGTTACGTCCAGCTATGAGATTTATATATTCTTAGAGAAAAATGGTTAAACTGTTTGCAAACAGTGGAGACCCTGATCAGATGCTGCATTCTGCAGCATCTGATCTGGGTCTGCACTGTTTGCCAATTACCCTTTTACAGGTCTCCCGACTACAATGGGTTAAAAGATTATTTGTAGTTTTCTTTCTATTCTTTATGAAGGCAAGGACAGGTTCTTAAAAATATGGTCCAAAGCCTGTCAATGTTATAAGCATACTAATTAATACAAGGTGCAAATATATAATATGAGCTTAACTATACCTAATTTAGTGCCACAGAGGCCTTTCTGTTATTTGAACTATATATGAAAAGATACCTTTTCCCATATCATATGTATGAGCCTTTCCATATGACCCTTAAATGGATCCTACCCCCAAAATATTCTACACCTTCTCCCACATCCACACACATTCTGCAACACACATACATACAAACCCCACTCCAAATACAAACATAAACTCACCATCCTAAATCCACAAAAAACGCCTACTTAAAGACGGCTTTAACTGAGTTACTAATGCTAAAGATAGCTGACATTCTAGAACTTCTGAAGACTCAAGAGCTGATCAGGGAGGAGTATCTGATAATTCTGGGACAATTTTTCTTATTTCTCCATACAAACATATGTACTGGGTACTCATGAGAAGCATCTGTAAAAGGGGTTTCTATGAGTACCCACAATATATGTTTTTATGGAGATCTAGAGAAACTTATTCCAGAATTTTAATTAAAGAATCCTCTTAACAATTTCTTTGCAGAAGAACATTTTCGATCTACTTTTTACATTATCCTGAGTACTTACCTTCTAGATTTGGAGTTGGAGTTTTATGGCCCAGTGAACACTATTAAGGTCATGTTGAGTCAGTAATTTATTCTGCTCTCATATTACATGCATGTATGTATAAAATTATGTGTATTAATTTTATTCTAAAACAACAGTATACATGTCATACCAGAAAATCTGTTATTGAATTAACTTTACTTCTGTACTAGCCATTCAGCCATGGCCATTTGAAATCATCAGCTAAGAGGTAATTCTATTTATCGTCACTACACCTGCTGTTAGTGCCATATGGCTGCCATAAAAGGTCTCCCCGTACTTCACTATAGTGTAGTTTATATTTTCTGATCCTATGTGATAATTGAGCCCATTCTGGGATTTTTGAAAATTTGTATAAGGGTTAATGATGAGGCCTAATAGCCCGAAACTAGCTAGTCTGGCCCAGAAAAATTGACATCTTAGTTGATTTCAGTTTCACATTACTAAAACAAGCCTATTCAAATACATTTTTACTAAAAATTTTACCACCAAAAAATGAAAAATTTCAGATAAAAATTCTGATATTTTTCATATTTCTGCTCAAAACACAGACTGTGGGTACTTGTTAGAACTGCCCTGCTGAGGCAGTTCTAATCAGTACCCACAATCTATGTTTTTGAGCAGAAGTAAGAAAAATAATGTATGCCCCTGTAAACCCCAGTTTTACTAAATAAAAGTGGGATTTAAGGGGGTCAACATTATAAGCAGTAAGCAGTGTTGCAAACTTCATTCATGCTTATGTAGAGTCCCAATAAAACCGAGACTCCCATTTTCTAATCTGTAGCGTGTTCTTTGTTTCCAAAGGCAATCTTTTTGACGTTTATTATATAGGCATGTTTTCATGATTATGAATGTGTTCATTGCTCTCAAGAGTCATTCCTTTTAAAATAAAATTAGTATAAATTTTAAATATAAGTGGGGGTATTTATAACTGATCCATGCTATTAAGTAATGACATCCCTATTAAAGACATTTCTGGGAGGGTAATACAGAGTAATCTGCATGCAATATGGGAGATTTTAAATATTACCTAGCTCTGAATGTCCCATTGACATTTTAAGTGGTTGGACTCAAAGCATTAGATGTGAAGAGGGAAGAAAACCTACAAAAATCCATATGCAAACAGTGAAGACTCAGATCAGCCTGTACAGCTGCACAGTCTAGCTGGAGCCTTTGCTGTTTGGTTTCTAAAATTTTAGTCAAAATACTGAATGCCTGAAAAGTGAAGATTCACGCTAGACTACTGTAATAACTAAGTATTGGGACAGACAAGGCTTATGATGATGATGGTTTGGTGTTTTACATCCCTTTCAACCTTTCAACGTTATTTAACCCATTTTAGTCGGGAAACCCCTAAAAGGATAATTTGCAAACAGAGCAAACCCAGATCAGATGCTGCAGAATGCTGCGTCTGATCAGGGTCTCCACTGTTTGCAAATAGTTTATTCATTTTTCTCTAGGAATATGTAAATCCCATAGCCAGATGTACCTAAAACTGAAATTGGACCCTTCCAACACCTAGTGTGGGAGAGTCTATTCAGTATACAATGGGTTAAGTAATATCAAGACAATAGAAGGTCCATAATGAAAGGCTCTGTGCAATGAAACATCATACAGATATGAACTTAATTCCACTCCAGTGGGATTCGAACCTGGGACTTGTGATAGGAATTTGGGAGCAGTAAACAGAGACAGAAGAGATAGTAGAAGTATTTGTCATTAACAGGCTTGTTAAGCTAACAATGTTTTGAACAACTGAGCCCAGGAACGTCTGTGACTTTGTTATGTACCAATAGCACTAACCAAGGCTCTAAGATTTACCAAACAAAATGTAAAAACATATGAATCCTTCCAAATAAAATTCAACCCAATGACACTAGCACTCTCTAATCTGACATTGGCACTCTCTAATCACTATTTTGCTAACAAAATGTGTCGACCATAAACATCCTTTTGATGAACAGCATAAATCCTGATCAGACAGTGTAGATGAAGTGTGTGATCTGGATCTATGCTGGTTGCACAGGCTCTCTATTTGGAGTCTTTACGCCATATGCCCAGATTCTGTAAGACTGATGTATGGTTGTAAAATACATCATTCTTCCTGGGAGTTGTAAAGTCTACAGACTTCAAATCTGTGAGAAAGAGGCATGGAAGGAAACTGTGCGACTTCTGAGCTGCAAGGCAACATGGGAGTGGGGGAAGGATCATGATTTAGTGTTTTTTAAGTCTTTTTCAACAGTATTTAACTGATATTAAGATTCAGGAAGCGTCATAGTCATAAGATTAATTTTGTTTCCAGTAGGAGTCAAACCAGGGACCTAATGATCCAGAGACAAAAATGCCACCCACTCACTGAAATGAACGCTTGGTGAGAGGCTAAGAATGGGGAATAAATTGTATTATTAATCTATTAAAGTTTTGTTAATTCTGCATATACAATAGTATCTAAAAAATATAACACTAAATTGTATTAGTTGTAAGACTGTCTGGAGAATGCTACTTTCAGATTACATATTAAATAAACATCATTAGAACTACATACTATTGTATTTATTATTGGACAGAAAATATAAATCTAAATACGCCACACTAAAAAAGAGAGCTTAACACAAACAGAACACTCTCAAAAGAAAAGAATCTGCTTTCCCGATACATGTATCCTTCAGAGGGTACTCTTAAAAGTAAGAACTTGCTCCCAAAGGGGAGCAAATTCTTTCCTTTCATAGCAGCCCTCTTTGAAAAGGGAGGCATTTTCTGGAGAAAGCAATCTCCCTTGAATTCCTCAAAAAGAGTACTTTTAACCCATTTTATTCAGGAGACCTGTAAAAGGGTAATTGGCAAACAGTACAGACCCAGATCAGATGCCGCAAAATGTGGCATCTGATCACAGTCTTCAATGTTTGCTAATAGTTTAGCCATATTTCTCTAGGAATATGTAAATCTCAAAGCTGGATGTACCTAAAATTGAAATTGGACTCTTTCAATACATAGTGGGGGAGAGTCTATTCAGTCTAAAATGGGTTAAAGGAAAGAATTTGCTCACATAGGAGAGCAAATTCTTTCCCTTAAGGGTAGTCCTCTTTGAAATGGGAGGAAAGTATTTTCTGATGAGAGTGATCTCCCTTGACTGATGTTTGTAAAAGTAAGTCATCTTTTAGTAGATTATGTAAAAATTAAACCATTAGAAAGCTGCTTCCTTAAAATTAAGCTAGACATGTCACACCAATAGGAGCTTTAAGGTGCACAGATACACATAAATGGGATAGTACTCTGAGCTGGAAGTTTTTACCTCCCTTCTTGAGGAGAGACCATTCCAGCAGAAAAGAGTTTGCTTCCCTGGCATATGAGAATATTATCAAAAGGGGCTTCTCTTAAAGGAAAGCATTTGCTCCCAAGGGTAGCAAATACTTTCCTTTAACCGAAGCCCCTTTGAAAAAGGGAAATAAATACTTCCAGGTCAGAGTGATCTTCCTTAGTAATGTATGCATTCACCTTAAATGTATACACCAGCAGAGAATTTCTAGATCAGACTCTCCATCTTTGTATTGTCATCAGAACCTCATAGTATCAGTTAAATATTTTTCTTATTCTACATGAAAACATATATTGTGGGTACACATCAGAAGCCCCTCTGTGAAGGGCTTCTAATGAGTACCCACAACATATGTTTTTGTGGAAAGATAAGAAAAAAAAAAACATTGAATTTTGGTTGAAAAAAAAAAGCCTTATCTAGAGCTATGCAACCTTCACTGATTACCCAGAAAAAAATTACTGGCATTTTATGTGAATTGTCTGCTATGCAGATGACTTACCGGAAATGCCAAGCCTTATAGGCACCAAAAAAACAACAACAAAAAACAACAACAAAAAAACAATGAATAGGACAAAATGCCTAGCTCGAGATAAGTTCTTATTTAAGTGCCTCTGAGTATCCACTGAAGTTTTTTGTGGAGAAATAAAAAAATCAATACTTTCGATTGAAAAGAAAGCATCTTTTCTAAAGTTATGAAAGATTCTTCTAGAGAATTCCTGATCAATCTACAGATGTACAGGCTGATCCATGCCTTCCCTGTGTATATACACAATAACCTGTAAAGTGCTAATTACAACTGCAAAAACTGCAAGAGAGGACAGTTTGATTTTTTTTTTTTTTTTGTATTTTTTTCAGTGCCTGTAAGGCTTAGCATTTCAGGTAAGTCATCTGCATAGCAGACAATTCACATAAAATGCCAATTCATTTTTTATTCTCTGAAAAATACAAAAAAAAAAAAATGAAATATAGAATATTGTCTGCTACAATTTTGCTTAGTAATTTAATGGTTACCAGTAACCCCACACTTTGTGTGACAGTTTTGGTGAAGAATTACCTGCAAAGCTTCTTTACTTTCTTTATCTAAAACCTATTAAAACCAAATTGAGAATCTCAACAAATTTGTATCAGGCCTTTCAATCATACAGAGGCTTCAATTCTCACATAAGCAACAATGGTCCAGATCTGAATCTACACAGTCTGAAGACAGCCTTATTTGTTCACCTGGGCTAAGCCTGGATCAGTACTGTTGAAGCCACTAGCAGTAATTTTAAACACATTTGCAGTACTGCTGAAGCCACTAATAGTATGTTGATGCCACTAGCAGTACTGCTGAAGCACTAGCAGTATTGCTAAACACATATGTACTTGCAGTACTCTTGAGTTCTAGTTTTACAGCCCAGTCAACACTATTACAGTCACATTAAGCTGGTCAGTTTACTTAACCACATTTTTCAAGGGTTCTCTAAGCGGTTAGCCCGTACTTGCACACATTCTTTCACCAGAGATTGATAACTGCCCTCCTTGAATCAGAGGAAGGGAGAGAATGGTCATATAAAATATTTCGTGATCAATTTCCATGACAGAATGTTCCCGGACCTAGTAGGGATGGAATCTGTGACCTCCTGATTACCAGTTGAGCACTCATCTGACTGAGCCACCAAAGCTGGCTACTTGCTGTACTGTTAAAACCACTAGCAGTACTGTTGAAGCCTCTAGCAATACTGCTGAAGCCAGTAGCAGTACTGTTGAAGCCACTAGCAATACTTTTAAACACATTACAGTACTACTGAAACCACTAGCAGTATTGTTGAAGCCATTAGCAGTACTGTAGAAGCCACTAGCACTATTTTTTGAACTCACTAGCAGAACTGTTGAAGCAACTAGTAATACTGTTGAAGCCAACAGCAGTTCTGCTGAAGCCACTAGCAGTATTGTTGAACACATAACAGTACTATTGAAGCCACTAGCAGTACTGTAGGAACCACTAGTAGTATTTTTGAAGCCACTAGTAGTACTGTTGAAGCCACTAGCAGTACTGCTGAAGCCACTAGCAGTACTGCTGAAGCCACTAACAGTATTGCTGCACATCACAGTA
This sequence comes from Anodontia alba, assembly GCA_964016985.1. NCBI lineage: Eukaryota > Metazoa > Mollusca > Bivalvia > Lucinida > Lucinidae > Anodontia > Anodontia alba. Next base: position 9,162,832 of record OZ024828.1, read on the forward strand.
CAGTTGAAGCCACTAGCAGTACTGTTGAAGCCACTAGCAGTATTGGTGAAGCCACTACCAGTCTGTTGAAACAACTAGCAATACTGCTGAAGCCACTAGCAGTACTGTTGAAGCCACTAGCAGTATTGTTGAACACATTACAGTCCTGTTGAAGCCACTAGTAGTACTGTTGAAGCCACTAGCAGTACTGTTGAAGCCACTAGCAGTATTGTTGAACATAATTCAACAGTATTGTTGAAGCCACTAGCAGTACTGCTGAAGACACTAGCAGTATTGTTGAACACATTACAGTATTGTTAGGGCCATTAGCAGTACTGTTGAAGCCACTAGCAGTATCGTTGAACACAATTCGGTATTATTGAAGCCTTACTTTTGAAGGCACTAGTACATGTAGTACTGCTGAAGCCACTAGCAGTATTGCTGAACTTACATGTGCTTGCAGTATTGTTGAAGCCACTAGCAGTACTGTTGGATCCACTAGCAATATTGCTGAAGCTTCTAGCAGTAATGTTGAAGCCAAAAACAGTATTGTTGAACACATTACAGTACTGTTGAAGCCACTAGCAAGAAGTGAATGCTATGATCATACTTGCGTGGTAACACATGCTGATCTGGATGTGCATATGCATTAAGGCACTCTATGTGAACTGTATACATAAAATAACATACAAACCCATCATTTTGTCACACTCTGCATGCACAGCTTAACAATTCATAGCTCCAAATTATGAAAAATGATTACAGATGATACCTTAGGACATTTCTGCTATCAATGCATCAAAAACATACACTAAGCATTCTTATCAATGTTGCAAAGCAAATTTAATGTTGTGGGTACTCATTACAAGTGTCTCAGTGAAAGGCATCTCTTGAATACCCACAATATATGTCTTTGGGAGATATAAGAAAAATATCCATACTTTTTTGTTTTAAGTATCTTATATGGAGCTATGAAACTGTTACTATTACCCTAGTCTTTGCACCAAATAGACATGTCTTATTTTATTTTTAGTTACTGTTGCTTTCTAAAGTTAAAACTAATCAGGATAGTCTTTCATTTGCAGCAAGCCACCAATCTAGGGTAGGACTTACATAGTCTTGTGTATGTATTTCTGTATTACGAGTAGCATCGGGACCCAGGGTGAAGTTGGCTAGCTGTAAAAGTGTTTTAAACCCCCCGGTGGTTTACTCTACTGACCTTTCTAAGGCGGTGGTCCCAGTGTTAGTCTTACTCTTTGGTGTTTTGTGATTTATTCTGCGAGGCAATTTGTTTTATGTCTTACCTTTTGCCATTTTGTTCTTGTGTTTTTCAGTCCTTTTAGCATTGCGATTACCTCGCTTGGGGAAAAGAAAGCTAATCTTAGAGCTTTTCATATGTTTGATCGATTTGTGCTTGTTTGGATTTGTCATTTTCCTCTTCTTCTTGATGTCTGGGAAGGGCTGCGGTTTGTGATTGTGGCACTTCCTGGACTTTTCTCTTACCTTTTTGTGCAAATCGCTCACTAATTTTTTTTACCCTCAGTATAAGCTTACTACTACACCATTACCTCCTTATATATTGTTGTGTTGAGGTTTTACGGCCCAGTCAACCCAATGGGGTCATGTCGAGCGCGGTCAGTTTACCTAACCACACGTTTACTGGGCAGGCTTAGTCCTCCAAGCGGTTAACCAGTATTGTGCACATTCTTTCGCCAGAAACTGACAACTGCCCTTCTTGAATCAGCGGAAGGGAGAGAATGACCGTAGAAAATATTTCATGATCAAACTCCACGAAAGAATGTTGCCGACCTCGGCGGGGGTCGAACCCGCGACCTCCTGGTCTCCAGTCGGACGCGCATCCAACTGCGCCACCGAGGCCGGCTTACCTCCTTATAACACTACTGCTGGGATCCAAAGCAAAACCTGCCCTATATAATCTATATATTTCTGTTTGGATACAATACTTTTGGGGTCCACTTTTAAACTGTCTTATATCTGAAACTGTCTTATAATGAACCATATATCATAGCTACAGATAAGAGGAGGTATCCGTATAATATTTTTCTTATTTCTCCTCGAAAACATGTGGGTACTCATTAGAAGTGCCTCCGTGCGGTGCTTCTAATGAGTACCCACAACATATGTTTTCATGGAGAAATAAGAAAGATATCAGTGTTTTTTGGATGAAAAAAGTGCCATATCTGTTGCTATGCTATACACAGAATACAGTGTATAAAATTACCAAATGGCAAATTTGTGATCTTTTTTTCTAGTTTTGGGGGATAAAAAAGATGCGCAGGCTTCATAGGAGCTTATTCACATAAAAGATGTTTAAAAATGTCACCTGCTAATAGCTCCTTAGGGCTTAATCTTTTCGAATATCTATGAAAGCAGTGTAAAGTGAGATAAGACTGCTCGCTACAAGCAGACTATACAAAGCTCCAGTTCTGGTGATTCTAAAGGTGATAATTTAGGATACTTTATTCCTAATTTTTGCACCAAAACTTATCTATATTTTATCTTGAAGAGGCAATTCCACCGAGTGCTGAATTTTTAATTAGCTTCAGAACACTAGAATCGACTCACCGAGGCAGTTCCAAGGGTACCTACTAAATATGTTTTGGTGCAAAATTTTGGAACTATCTCTGCATTGTTTACTGTTCTGGGCCCAGTTGTTCAAAGCGAACATTGTCATTAATTAACAATTCATTAAAATTTACATTAAGTGATACGCAAATATGCTGAAAATTTTTTTTGCTGAAAAAATGTGAGTAGCTTTTGCATTACAAAAGCTACTCACATTTTTTTCAGCAAAAAATATCAGAATATTGTATAGTGAATCAGCTAGAACAGTTAACAAAATGACCCTTAACGAGCCCGTTAAGCTAACGACGCTTTGAACAACTGGGCCCTGTTTGTTTGGATTTGACAAATACATACTCCTTTTCAAATTAATGCTCCTGTCTAAACTTAAAAATGGCAAAGTCCAATTAGACATTTAGGGAGGAAAGGGTAAAACAGTATTGCAAATAAGGTTCCATACATGAGCCTAGGAGCAGCAAAACCTAAAACAGCCTATATACAGTGAGGCACCACAGGTCTATAGACTATATTTATTACCTAGACAGGCCTGAGTAAACAGTTTACCACCCATCCAGTAGTATTTTAGTTACATTAAGAGGCAGTAAAAAAAGTTATTCAAACTTTAAAACAAGTATATTTATGAGAGTTGACACATTTGGTAGAAATGTTAAATTTTTAATGTAAAATTGATTTCAATTAAAGCATACTTCAAGATAATGTACCTTAAGATATTATATACCTTTTATCAAGTTGACTAGCGAGTCCGACCTTAAAACAAGACAAGAACTGTCACCAGACAGGATAGCTCGCCTGATATTGCACATTTTGTTTCTGGAAAATTCTCTAAGTCCTTGACCTTGATTTTGACATGACGTGTGGGCATGTGTGTGTGTTGGGGTGGGGGTGGGGGTGGGGGAGTGGGGGGGGAATAAGGTTAGGAAATAATGAGGTCTTAAAAACCTTAGCATTTTTAAAATTCTAAGTCTGTGACCTCGACCTCACGGTCACGAGTGCTAACAGTGTGGTGATAAAAAAAACTTTGCACCAATATGTATCATATATAAATTAAATCCATTGTTTGGTTTAGAAGTAATGAGGTCCTTAGAAACTTTAGTGTAAAATTTTAACATGAAAATGTTTTACATGACTGTCACCTTGACCTTTGTTTGTTTGTTTGATTTGGGCTCAACAATCTTTCAGTCATATCGCGACAGTGTCTTGATGTGGCAAGCAGCTCAATGCTCACTTTTAGAGTGCTGCCTCACTGAAATATCATGCCCCAGACACTTTGACATGATATTCCGCCCAGTCACATTATACTGACACTGAGCTGACCAGTTCTAGCTCTACTTTCTTAATGCTGAGTGCCAAGCGAAAGAGCAGCTAGTACCATTTTTAAAGTCTTTGTTATGACCTGGCCGGGGATCAAACCCGCAACCTCCCGGTCACAAAGCGGACGCTCTACTACTGAGCCACTGTACTGGTACCATCATACCAAAGATTAATCAAATCAGTGATAAGGTTAGGTAATAATGAGGTCTTAAAAACTTTAATATTTGTGGACGCCGACGCTGGGGGTAGTACAACAGCACTGCGTGAATGTTGTTCAGGCCAGCTAAAAAAACAAAAAAGAAAAACGTCAATTCGTCCCAGGTTGTTCCCCCACCAAGCATCCATAATTACCTTAAGAAAACGCTTAATCAGCAATCAGCATGACTGGTTCTCATATGTCATATCAGTGATTGTGTTGGGGTTTAACGACACGTCAACCCTTGTGGGTCATTTTGTGTCGTCTCCCAGAGAAAGGGAGAAAAGAGAAGAGATAGGAACAAGATAAGAACAGGAATGAAAGGGAAGAAACAGAAGAAATAACTAGAGCTGGTGTTTGTAAAACACTATGCCCCCAACTGCCTGACTCTAACACTGTTTGACTCCAACACTGCTTAGCCATGACGGTAACAACAGTACAAATATATGATTTCAATGTTATTTTATCAAAGGGAAATAACTCTAAAATAGGAGATGATTGGGATAAGAAAAAAATACGGATCACCTATTTTTTCATGAGGAATCAAAACATGAAATTTCAAAACATTAGCATACATGGTTCTAAACTTATGCTATACACAATAAAGCAACGACATTAAATGGCCCGGAATTGCGAAGGGCCATAACTCCAACATTTCATTTAATTGGTTCAAAATTTATTCAGGTGATCTCCTCCTCAATCCCAATCAGTATACCAAATATCATGGCTGTAGCTTAAATACTTTTTGAGATATCTTGCTGAAAAAGTCAAAATGCCTAGAACTACAAAGGGCCATAACTACATCAATTTTTCATGGAATTCCCTAAAAAACAAACCAGGTAATCTCCACATCATCCCCAATCATCATATAATATTTCAAGACCCTAGCTTAAGTGCTTTTCGAGAAATCTTGCTGACAAGGTCAAAATGAGCAGAACTGCAAAGGGCCGTAACTTTATCAATATTTTCATGGAATTCTCTCAAAATATAATCGGGTAATGTACACATCATTCCCACTCACTGTATCGAATTTCAAGAACCCAGCTTAAATACTTTTCAAGATATCTTGCTCACAAGATTTAATTCTGATTTTTTTCAAAGGGGCATAACTTTAAATAAACATGCTAGACAAGAAACAAAATACGGGTCGGCTATTTTTTCATTGGGAACCCAAATATAAAATTTCAAAACCCTAGCGTGCAGGGTTCTTAAGATATGGCATGCACAAAAAAAGCTTGATGAACGGACAAACAGTCGGATGGACAAATGAAGGCAAAATAATATGCCCCATCAATTTCATTTGAAACTGGGGGCATAATCAGGTCATCTACTCATCGCTACCAATCTATTCATCAAGTTTCAAGGCTCCAGCTTCAATAGTTTTTGAGATATTTTGTTCACAAGGGAAACATGCCCAAATTTACAAAGGGCCATTATTTATGAAATATTTTTCAGAATTTACAAAAAAATTAATCAGGTCATCTACTCATCATTACCAATCAATTCACCAAGTTTCAAGTCTCTAGCTCTAATAGTTTTTGAGATATTTTGCTGACAAGATAAAAATGCCCAAAATAACAAAGGGGCATAACTCAAGAAGTATATTTCAAAATTTCTTCAAAAGTTAATCAGGTTGTCTACTCATCACTACCAGTCTATTCATCAAGTGTCAAGGCTCTAGTTCCAACAGTTTTTGAGATATTTTGCTGACAAGGTAAAATTGCCCAAAATTACAAAGGGCCATAACTCATGAAGTATTTTTCAGAATTTCTTCAAAAATTAATCAGGTCATCTACTCATCACTACAAATCCATTTACTAAGTTTCAAGGCTCTAGCTCTAACAGTTTTTGAGATATTTTGCTGACAAGATAAAAATGCCTAAAATTACAAAGGGGCATAACTCAAGAAGTATATTTCAAAATTTCTTCAAAAGTTTATCAGGTTGTCTACTCATCACTACCCGTCTATTCATCAAGTTTCAAGGCTCTAGCGTCAATAGTTTTTGAGATATTTTGCTGACAAGTTAAAAAATGCCCTAAATTACAAAGGGCCATAACTCATGAAGTGTTTTTCAGAATTTCTTCAAAAGTTAATCAGGTCATCTACACATCACTACAAATCCATTTACTAAGTTTCAAGGCTCAAGCTCTAACAGTTTTTGAGATATTTTGCTGACAAGGTAAAAATGCCCAAAATTACAAAGGGCCTTAACTCAAAAGGCATTTTTCAAAATTTCTTCAAACGTTAATCAGGTTGTCTACTCATCACTACCAGTCTATTCGTTAAGTTTCAAGGCTCTAGCTCCAACGGTTTTTGAGATACTTTGCTGACAAAATAAAAATGCCCAAAATTACAAAGGGCCATAACTCATGAAGTATTTTTCAGAATTTCTTCAAAAGTTAATCAGGTCATCTACTCATCACTACAAATCCATTTACTAAGTTTCAAGGCTCTAGCTCTAACAGTTTTTGAGATATTTTGCTGACAAGGTAAAATTGCCCAAAATTACAAAGGGCCATAACTCAAGAAGTATTTTTCAAAATTTCTTCAAAAGTTAATCAGGTTGTCTACTCATCACTACCAGTCTATTCATCAAGTTTCAAGGCTCTAGCTTAAATAGTTTTTGAGATATTTTGCTGACAAGATTGCATCCATATTTTTTGAAAGGGCCATAACTCAGAAAAGGGGCATAATCCTGTCAAGAAAAAAAATACGTGTCAGCTATTTTTTCATGAGGAATCCATGTATGAAATTTCAAAACAGTAGCATTCACGGTTTTAAAGTTATGCTATGCATCAAAAAGCGTGACGAACGGACGGACGGACGGACGGAAGGACGGACGGACGGACGGACGAACAACCCAGAAGCAATATGCCCCTCCAACTTCTTTGAAGTTGGGGGCATAAAAACATCCCCTCTCCACCCTTACCTACTACAAGGATAGCGGGCCTTGCCAATATCAGCTGGACGCCCCGGTGACCATCTGTCATATCACCATAGCCAGCCAATAAATGGCCATGTGTCTTCATGCAACATGCTTTTATAGCCACATGCCTAAAGCATGATGGTGGGGAAAAAAACTTCAATAAAAGGTGCCTGAAAGGCAAGTCTTATCAGATTTTGAGGAAGATAAACTAACAGATTGAGAGACCATTCTGTTGGAAGGATTTATCTGGACAAGATAGGCTGTCCGCAAGAATGTTTGGTTTCTCAGGAATAAGGCAAAACTGAATGATGATATTCAGAGCTTTGCACCAATAGAGGAGCACCCATACAAGAATGCACAAAGATGGGAAGAGAGTTCCTGCCTGTTTCTTTCGATAGGCTACCACGGATGAATTGTCTGAAGCTACCTTAACCCATTTGTTGACACAATAAAACTGGAATACCTGAAGAGCAAGAAAACCAGCTTTCAGTTCCAGGGCCCAGTTGTTCAAAGCTAATGATGTCGTTAGTTAACGATTTGTTAAAATTTACATCGAGTGATACGCAAATATGCTGAAATTTTTTGCTGAAAAAATGTGAGTAGCTTTTGCAGTGCAAAAGCTACTCACAATTTTTCAGCAAAAAATATCAGAATATTGTATATTGAATCCGCTGAAACAGTTAATAAATGACTCTTAACGAGCTTGTTAAGCTAATGACGCTTTGAACAACTGGGCCCAGATTTTTGATGTGAAGACCATAGATGTCTGCACCCCAGGTAGGCTGTCTGAGAAAAGATGCAGATCTGGAACAGAGTCCTGTAGAGGGATACCGATCTGATAAATGGAAGGATTCATCCACCATTTTATAAATTATCAGCAATGTCTGGAAAGAGGAACTGGACTATCCAGACAGATAAGAAAATGGGAGTCTCGGTTTTATTGAGACTCTTCATAAGCAGTAATGAAGTTTGCAACACTGCTTATGCCCTCTAGCGTATACATGAGCAGAACTCCATTATCAAAGAAGCCTCCCCAAAGGGATGATCTGCTGCTGCAATGAAAGAGCCTAAAAGAGAAAGGAAGGCTCGGGCAGATTTGGGGAAGAAATCGATGTAGAAGAAGGAAAAATAGGATTAGATTTGGGATCCCACTTGGACTATTTATTTTTAGCCTGACTGGAAGAGGTAAAAGTATTAGCAGGTCTCTTCATTTGACAATTTCAACTTCATGAAAAGGCAATGCCTTTCAATATGGCATGTTGGGGATTATTCATATTAACTCTCAACACCTCTTGGACCTTCGCTCCAAACAGTTTGGTGGAATCCAAAGGAGCTGACCTTAGAGTGTCTTTATTGTGTGGAAGTACTAAAGATGATGTCTCTAAGGCAGCATTAGAACACTGATGAAGGAGCATGGCTGACAGAGCTAAGCCTAAGGCTGTGCTGTGTTTTGCTTAGAGTGTGATAGCAATTATCAAACTACAGAGAACATCTATTTTGAGGTAATCCCAACTTATAATGTCATACATCAAGTTGACTTCATAATGTAACATAAAATCACTGGATCATGAAATATAGTTCACAGTGACCTATGTCTACATTTAAGTTAACTGTCAGATCATACTGATTCATAATCCCAAATAATGATGTTCATACATCAAATAATATTCAAGAAATAAGGCAAAATCGCTGGACCATGAAATAAAGGTCATGGTGACCTACATTATGATGTCAATTGTTGTGCCACACAGAACAAATATCCCAAATACCACATAAATCCATGAAATAGTCTTCAAGATATAAAGCAAAATCGCTGGAGCATAAAAATTAGGTCACAATGACCTTGACCATATAACACCAAATGAGACAAAAACTATATACCCCTTCAGCATACTTTCTATGCCTGGGGTATAAAAAGACCTATCTGTTTTGTTTTGTTTGTGTTGAGGTTTTACGGCCCAGTCAACCCAATGGGGTCATGTCGAGCGCGGTCAGTTTACCTAACCACACGTTTACTGGGCAGGCTTAGTCCTCTAAGCGGTTAACCAGTATTGTGCACATTCTTTCGCCAGAAACTGACAACTGCCCTTCTTGAATCAGCGGAAGGGAGAGAGTGACCGTAGAAAATATTTCATGATCAATCTCCACGAAAGAATGTTGCCGACCTCGGCGGGGGTTGAACCCGCGACCTCCTGGTCTCCAGTCGGACGGCGCATCCAACTGAGCCACCGAGGCCGGCTAAAAGACCTATCTGACTAAGAGTATTCCGAAATATACTTAATCCAGTAACACAGAGAATAGAAGGACTGACCTCCGCACAGTGTCAACGACCTAAAAATTCTGATAAGACTTACACTGCAAGCACCTTTTTATGCTTTAGGCATGCAACAATAAAAATGTGCTGCACAAGAACATATGGCCCTTGTCTGTTGGCTGACTATGGTGATGTGAGGTATGAGAACCAGTCACACTGGCTCCAAAGAGTTTTTTAATGTAATTCTGAATGCTTGGAGGGGGGACAAACTGGCATTTTCCTTTTTTGGTTGTCTTTCTTGTTATAAGGTCAGACTCACTAGTAAAGCTCAATAAAAGGCATATAATATCTTGAGGTAAAGTTTGCTGACATTGAATTTACCATTTCTAGAAAGGGAGACAACTATTGTGATTTCTTGTTTGTTTTATTGCACACCAAGCCCCTTCTGAAAAAGGGTCTATTCTATAAGGAAAGAATTTGTTCCATCTGTTCTGCTCCCCATTTTGTATGTTTTGCAATGCCTGGCTCATACACAGCAACAAGCTAGCATGATACAGATAAGCTTCCACAAAAATTGCTATGTGTAGCTACTAATATGCCAAACATAATACAGTCGACTCTCGTTATCTCGAATTCCAAGGGACTCTCTGAAATACTTCGAGATATCCGTAGTTCGACATATCAGGTTTGCAGAATTGAGGAAAAAATAATTTGATTAACCACATTTAACAAACTGGTAGGTAATTGGACTTTTGAAGTTAGAGATATATTGAAAATATTGTGGAAAATAGGAGAAATTGCTCCTTAGGAGCAATTTCTCCTCTTTTCTACAATATTTTCCATCTGTTGTTAGGTTTTCATGTATAGGCAGGGACCAGATTTTCACTTCGAGATAAGCGGTTATTCGAGATAAGCGAGGTCGAGATAACGAGAGTCAACTGTACAAAAGTAAAAATATCCAGTCTTGAATATTAAAATTTTGTAAAATCATTCTTTGATATATAAAAACTGGGTACAACATAAATGTAATACAACAGACTGCATGCATGGTAGTTAACCCAATCACGATTGATAACTTTGCTTCCCTCTTTGGTTGAACGCCGATGGGTCTGGCCTCAGACTATGACCTCTCTGGTCTAAAGACTTTTAAGTAAGTCGGTTGGTGCCTGATGCTCTGGCTCCGGTCGGGCCCACCGGAGTTCAACTGTTGGTTTTCTTTTGCTTCAGCATTTCAGTTATTTCAAGCTGTCGAGTCCTCATCATTGTTTCATCTCTGCATTTGTTTGATTTTTATGTTCTCGGAAATGTTGCACTGATGAGATAGAAACCCACACGCGGACTGAACAAATGTCTTGTGTATACCATGGCAGAACTAAGGGCTTGGGTTGTGATCACGTAAAATTGATTTAAGCCTCCCAATAAGGTTTTTACTGACCCTTCCAAGGCGATGTTTCTGCTGTGGTTTACTGTTTTTGTCATTGTATGTCCTTTTTGTAAGAAGGCATAAAAACTACCAGTTATATTGGACCATCCATTTAATTTTATGAAAGAGAGCGGTAAAGGCCAAGATCAAACCATGGATCCAGTCTAATCACGACCTTTGAAATATGCATTTTCAATATCTACCAGTTGATTCAATATCACCAGTTTTTCTAGAGTTGAAGAAAGATCATGATCAAGTCCAGAGATTAAAAAACGTTTTTCATGTTCAACTCAGCTGAGCATGAAATTTTCTCTGCTAATAAATACGAAAATGCCAACATTTCATATTTATTAGTAGGGAAATTTTCAGTTCTCAGCTATGTATAGCAAGAAAGAAATTGCAATTGTTAGTAATTTGAGACTTATCAGCAGGACAAAATTCATGCTCAGCTGAGCTGAGCATGAAAAAAAGTTTTATAACCTCAAGGCCAGATTGTAAGAACAGCCAACTGATATGGGCCTTGAATTTTTACAAATGCATTTGACTCCAATTAGTCTGACACTAATTGTATTTTGTCCTGTAACAAACCTACCGATTCATTAGACTTGGTTATATTGTTGACACAAACCACAGGGTTTCCAAACAGACTGATGTTAAAGCCATGGTAATATTGTGTCCCGGTAGATGTAAACAATGGACTCCCCTTCACATAGTGGGGACTGAAAAAGAATCGCACACATAAATAGAGCATTACAAAACATCTCTAGAACAGCCACCTTTGGAAGGGCATAAAACTGGCTGTTGTAGGCAGGTAGCTATTGTATACACCTTACAGAGGTATTGTTAAGGAGAAGTATTTGGTGATAGCTCTGGGACAATTTTTCTTATTTCTCCTTAAAAACATACCCAATGTATGTTTTTATGGAGAATTGGAGAAAATTATCCTATAATTATCACCAAATACTCTTTTTTAACTATTCCTCTGATGTTAAATGTATAATTGAAAAATCTTACTTTGAGGAATCAAGAAAGTGGTTCAATAGCAAGTGACTGTTATTGAAAGGAAACCTTAAGTGGAGGTTCCACTGCAAATATCTTGTTTGAGACTAATATTTAAGACAATATGACCTTATGATCTTATGACCTAAATACTTCTAAACATAGGTCATCATATGTTAGCCCCTTCTACATTTTGGGAACGGGGTGAAATTTTAGAAAGAATAACAGTTTATTACAAAAAAACAAAACAAAAAAAACCTAGACTCAAAGGTCTAAATAGGAGTGGGTATCAGGTAAATAGTTCTCTCATTACTCGACGAAAACACATACCACTGGCACTCACCAGAAGTGCCTCACTGAAGCTCCTCTAATGAGTACCACAAACATACCCTCGTCGAGAAATAAGAGAACTATAGATATGTTTTGGTTGAAGAAAGCGCTTTATCCAAACCTATGCAGACTGCTATCTTTCTTCGAAAAAGTGGGTATGAAAAAATATACATTTCTATCAATCAAGTGATATGAAACAAAGAATTGAACACTAACTGAATGGCAAACTAGATAGCAGACAGTGCAGACCCTGGCCAGGCTGTTTCATTTGGAGAAGTCAGATCTGGGTCAGCAATGTCTGCTTATCAGAGCTCATTGATCTACATAGCACCAAGTTTGCCATTACGGTAACATGATTTTATTTTATTTATTTATTTGTTTATTTATTTAATTGGGATTTTTGAACAAAGTTTACAGACTTCATGTCAAGCACTCTGGGATAAAATTTTCAGCAGACGACACTGAAACGCCTCTCCACAAACAGGATCCAGGATTAACCTCTGACGAGTACACAAATAATAGGTGCCTTGCTAACCAGTTTAGAACACTGATGTTGTAGGTGACAAACCTGTGAAGGATGATGCAGGAGAGATGTCATTGAGCGAAGACTCAAAGCAGAAGGCCTGGCTAAAACACTACCAAAGGCTTCTCAATGTTGAGTTTGACTGGGACCCAGACCACCTGTCTTATCAACCACCAGTGGAAGGCCTGCCCATCCCAATCACTATCCCACAGATGAAGGCTGGCAAAGCACCGGGCCCATCAGGCATAGTGGTGGAGATGATACAAGCAGCCGGTGACATGGGCCCCACCATGATCTGTGGCCTCACAATCATTTGTGATGGCAAGGTACCCTCTGACTGGGAGCAGAGTTTCATTGTCTGCCTCTACAAGGGAAAGGGGGACGCACTGGAAAGGGGCAACTACCGCGGTCTCAAGCTGACAGAGCAGGTTATGAAAATCCTGGAGAGGATTGTGGATGGCCTCATCAGACAGTTGGTGTCAATCGTCGATTCCCAGTTTGGCTTCGTCCCAGGCAGAGGCACTACAGACGCAATCTTTGTTGTCAGGCAGCTGCAAGAGAAGTATCTAGCTGCCAACAAGAGACTCTACATGGCTTTCGTAGACCTGGTGAAGGCGTTTGATCAAGTACCCCGGAAGGTCATCTGGTGGGCGCTGAGAAAACTTGGCAAATGCTTGGAGCTGTGTCCGTGTTGGTGAGGGGTACAGTGAAGAGTTTGAAGTGAAGGTTGGTATTCTCCAAGGATCAGTACTCAGCCTGTTGCTCTTCATCATTGTGCTTGAAGCCTTATCACAATAGTTCCGCTCTGGGGTCCCCTGGGAAGACCTCTATGCTGATGACCTTGTTATCATCGCTGAATCGCTTGAAGAATGTGTCAGAAGGCTCTTGACATGGAAAGAAGCAATGGAGAAGAAAGGACTGAGAGTAAATGCAGGTAAGACAAAGATCGTGATCTGCAGTATGGGACTGGACCTCCTGCAGAGTTCAGGCGAGATTCCATACGCTGTCTGTTGCACTGGAGTGGGCAGCAACAGCATCTTCTGCAATAGCTGCAAGCACTGGGTGCACAAGAAATGCAGTGGGCTCAAGCGCTTGTAAAAAGACCCTTACTACAGATGTACACGGTGTCAGGGAACTGCACGCCCCTTAGATGGCAGACCACAGAAGGAAGTCCAGGTCGGACCTGACAAGCTTGAGGTGGTAGCTTCCTTTTGCTACCTAGGAGACATGCTCTCAGCAGCAAGTGGCTGTGAACTTCCAACCACAACATGTATGAAAACCGCCTGGAAGAAGTTCAAGGAGCTGCTACCAGTTCTCTCTTCACGCCACCTCTCTTTCAAAACACATGGCCGTTTGTACAGTTCTTGTGTTCGGAGCGCAATGCTCCATGCCAGCGAGACTTGGCCATTGACAAAGCCGAACTTCCAGCATCTGGAGCGAAATGACAGGGCAATGATCAGACAGATCTGCAATGTCAGGCCGCAAGACATTATCACCACCAGGTCCAATGAGCTACTTGTGCAGCTTGGCATTGGAGAAGACTCCGATGGTGTGGACATGTGGAACGCTCCAATGGTGCAGTCGACAGCCTTTGACATACAGGTTGATGGAAAGTGTGGGCCTGGGAGGCCCAAGATGACATGGAAACAGCTGACAGAGAGGGATTGCAGAGAGTGGAAGCTCTCGGCTATCAACCTTCATGATAGATATACCTGGAGATCTGGTGCGAGATCTGCCATGCTGCAGCAAGCCAGCTATCTGGAAGGGGGCCCACTGGTGTGGATGTTGCCCCTGTACCTGCACGTTAATCAAAAATCTGATTATGATATGATGACAGACTACTTTGTTTCTTGACAGATAGTATTATCCTGTTTTGTAACATCTCGATTATAGCAGACCTATGGATGGTTAATATGCTGAACCCGGATATACCCTGCCTTTGCAAATAGTGTAGATCCAGATAAGTTGGCAGTTGGCTTCTGAAGCCAACTGATCTGGATCTGCACTGTTTGCCATTAAGTATGTGAATTTATATCAACAATCTGGATCAAGTAATCTGATTGGCTAAAAATTAATAGTGGGTGTGGCATCTTAATCTATTCAGCAGGACAAGGGTTAAGTGATCAAAGGAGCTAGCACCATCAGTCAGAAGCTTTATTTATAGTTCAGAAATTCAGATAACACCTTTTATTTTAACCCATGCAACCCAAATAACTCAAATGTGTCCTTTCATTTTTTTAATTTGGACACAGCCATTGTCTCAAAAAGAAGCATTAGTCAAGTCAAAAACAAAATGGAAAGCAGTTTAAACACAAAATTAAACAAGCATAATACCCCGACATAGCAATTATTTGTTTATGTATTAAAGTTATCGTTGCAAAATGTCTGGAAAGAAAATGACGGAGGGACAGATAACAATCCTAAACCAGATCTTGATAATATCAATGGACAGATAACAATCCTATACCAGATCTTGATAATATCAATGCATATAGCAAGTTTGGTTAAATGCATAGCAAGTTTGGTTAAAAGGCCTTATTTACTCAAGTTATCATCCAGAAACGAAAAATATGGGCATGTCTCGGGCAGATAACTCCATAAAAATTTGACGAAAATTGCCCATTAGCAATTCTAAACCAGATCTCCTTAATGTCAATATATATAGCAAGTTTGGTTAAAATCCCTTGTTATTTACTAAAGTTATCGTCCGAAAACGAAAATATGGGCGTGTCTCGGGCAGATAACTCCGTAAAAATTTGATGAAATTTGCCCATTAGCAATCCAAAACCAGATCTCCTTAATGTCAATGCATAAAGCAAGTTTGGTGAAAATCCTTTGTTATTTACTCAAGTTATCATCCGGAAACGAAAACATGGGCGTGTCTCGGGCAGATAAATCCGTAAAAAATTTGACGAAATTTGCCCATTAGCAATCCCAAACCAGATCTCCTTAATGTCAATGCATATAGCAAGTTTGGTGAAAATCCCTTGTTACTTACTCAAGTTATCATCTGGAAACGAAAATATGGGCGTCTCGGGCAGATAACTCCATAAAAATTTGACGAACTTTGCCCATTAGCAATCCCAAACCAGAACTCCACAATATCAATGCACATACAAAGTTTCGTAAAAATCCATTGATGTTTACTCAAGTTATCATCCAGAAACAAAAAATGGACAAACGGACGTACGACGGATGGACGGATGGACAGACACAAGGACATCCAACGTGAAGCGATAATACCCTGCCACTATTGTGTGGTGGGGTATAAAAAGACAAATTGTGAACATCTTGATGTGATGGCTCAATAATAAGTGCCTCATCTGGATCTACACTGTTTGTAAATCCTTATTTTCTAGTCTATCTAGAGGTATGATAATAAATCTTACCCTGCAGTTAGGTTTCTAAGGTCATACTCTCGCCCTAAACCATCTTCATACAGTCCATCAGTTATGCACACTTTTCCATTCTGCGGCTTCAGCCCCTTTCCACATGGCTTGCAGGACTCAGCTCCATAGGCATTGTGGCTGTAGACTACAGTGCCAGGAGGACAGCTTACACAGGTTGTGTTCACAGGATCTATGAACTGACCATCTGGGCATGGAATACAGCTGCAACAATTACCATTAATGTTTAGCATGCTGGGTTAAAATTTTCAACAGACTGAAATTTAAACTATTTTTTCCTTTTTATTTTTTCCAGAAAATATTGACATTGCATGCAAATTGTCTCCAATAGAGACAATTTGCATGTAATGTCAATCCCTGTTTCCTCAGAAAAATAATTAATATCAATTAGTTGCTTGCATCATCAAAAGCATGCTTAAGTTTAATGCTGTATTTCTTTGCATGTGAAAGATGAATTTAGCAGACATTAAATGAGTGATAATTCTCTTATGTTTCCTAGAAAATGGGCTTTAAACTTTGATGTGAATCACTAAAATCTAAAGCCCAATTTTTTCAGGAAAAACAACTAAGGGACAAATCACACAAAATCTCAAGCCCTACTTTTTGGAAAAATATTATTTCTTTATATTTTTTCCCTTTTTCCGGGAAAATAACTATTAACAGAGAAAGGAGATAAAAATCTTTTTTTTTTTTTTTTTCTGGTAAAGAACAGACAGTCAATTAGAAACAGTCTTAACAGACTGTGCAGAATGATGCAGACTGACCTAATTCTAACACACACAAAATGGCAAAAAAGTAATTGTATCCTTCAGATTCTTCCAACTTTCCGTCATCGCATAAAGATATCCCGCAAACAGTTTTGATTGTGACGCTGTTGTTTACATACATTTCTTACATTGCTGACACGAGAAAAAGCGACATTACACCGTCTAATGTCGTGGAAACGAAGACTGACGTCAGCAAAGTGTCAAAATGACATCGGAATGGCACCAGACAGCGTTGCGCGCTTCCGCCCATGATTTGTTGCAGAATAAATCACTGAATTTATTCACTGGCTATACAGGCCAGGGCCCAGTTGTTCAAAGCTAATGATGTCGTTAGTTAATGATTCCTTGAAATTTACATTGAGTGATACACAAATATGCTGAAATGTTTTGCAGAAAAATGTGAGTAGCTTTTGCACTGCAAAAGCTACTCACATTTTTTCAGCAAAAAATATCATATTGTACATTGAATCTGCTAAAACAGTTAACGAAATGACCCTTAACGAGCTTGTTAAGCTAACGAAGCTTTGAACAACTGGGCCCAGGAGTGTTAGAATTTGAAATAGTCCATTCTACTACCTGTTTCTGTCTCTAAAATACTGCTTTATGTATGGCAAACAGTATAGACCCTGATCAGATACAGCAATCTGTGGCATCTGATTGGAGTCTACACTGTTTGCAAAGGCCTGTCCGTCACAATAATTAGGATTATTGTGATATACCAAATAATTTGTTGGTTTATAAACTGTATTACTGATAGTTATACCAAAGATACTTTTTTTCTTTAACCAAAAAGTACAAATGTATTTATATTTTTTCTTATTTCTCCCTGAAAATGTATGTTGTGGGTACTCATAAGAATTGCCAAACTGAGTGACTTTTTATGAATATCCAAATCAAGTTTTCATGAAAAAAAAAGAAAAACATCTGGGCCCAGTTGTTCAAAACTAACGATGTCGTTAGTTAGCGTATCATTAAAACTCTGATCATTAAATATGGCATATACGCTTATATTTATGCTAAAAAAATGTGAGAAGCTTTTGCATTTGCAAAAGCTACTCACATTTTTTCAGAAAAAATACCAGTGAATTAGATATTATACTTACTACAACAGTCAACATTTTGACCACTAACAAGCTCATTAAGCTAACGATGCTCTGAACAACTGGGCCCTGAATATCTTGCTTATATACAGTTAGGATTACCCCTGCTTGTTTAATCCTTTAGGACATTTCTGACACTTATTCGCTCCTCCTCCAATGGTGTTTGTGACTTCTATAGAGTAGATTTTTGCTATGTTATCCTTGTACTCGTCGGTATCAAGCATGAAGGCTGAGTTCTGGAATGCCACTGTGAAAGTTATGGACTTGTTCTTCTTGATGTTGTATCTGAAGTCAAACAATTATAAATCAGGGCCCAGTTGTTCAAAGCGTCGTTAGCTTAACGAGCTCGTTAAGGGTCATTTCGTTAACTGTTTTAGTGAATTCAATATACAATATTCTGATATTTTTTGCTGAAAAAAATGTGAGTAGCTTTTGCACTGCAAAAGCTACTCAGAATTTTTCAGCAAAAAATTTCAGAATATTTGCGTATCACTCGAAGTAAATTTTAACGAATCGTTAACTAACGACATCGTTAGCTTTGAACAACTGGGCCCAGGTGTTATAAAAAATTTGGAATAATTTGTTCAATACCACTTTTGCCTAAATTTTGTTTTTTTTTGCATTTGTTTCACAAAATATTCAGTGGAATGGCAAACAGTCTATACTGTTTGTACATGACATTTTGTCAGAACAGCTAGTGCACAAAATTTCAAGATAATATCATAAGACAATACTGAAATACCAAATTAGTATAGGGAATTCCAAGCACTCTTACCATTAAGGTTCATATCCACCTATATAATCATACTCCTCATCACTATAGTTGTCCTAAAATTTGAAAATACCCATTTAACTATCTCTTGAAGTGTCTAAAAATGGCTCGATGAGTGGCAAACAGCATAGATCCTAATGAGATGCTGCACTCTGTGGCTTCTAATCTAGAACTAGACTGCTTTCACAGGCCTGTCTGTCCAAATATTTTGAGTATATATGGTAGCAGAGATAACCGGTGAATTTTACTTGATAGTATCTCAACACAGGCACTCGAAGTTATGGCCATCAACCCTTAAACTGTATTGCAGCAGGAAGAATCCAGAATCAATATTGATACTGCTTTTAAATCTCCTGAGTTTCAGGTGTCAGAAGGGGATTGTGGAGACAGAACTTCAAGCACTTGTGTTCTGATCTGGAGTTATTGGGGGTGGTTGATTGAGGCAAAGGTGTCGTGTATCTTATGTCATTGGGGCGTCCAACCGAGATTGGCTCAGTTGGACAAGGCCTGCTATCCTTGCAGCAGGGAAGGGTAGAGAAGGAATGTTTTTTTTTTCTTCTGTTCCTTCTCTGTCATTCATTTTCCTCCTTCTCCCTTGTCCCTCTCTTTTATCTTCTCTACTACCTCTCTTCTCCCTTTTTCAGGGAGATGACACAAAATAACCCACAAGGGTTGACGTGTCATTAAACCCCAACATAATCAATAAGGTGCACCATCAAATAGTGACAAGAGTCAAAATTATGAACATGCAGATATAGGTCTTCAGTTTTTGCATTTTATAACATGTTCATTTTTTGACATTACTTTTTTCCATTTCCTACTTACTCATATTTATTTTTTGGCTTGGAACCTTTCCACATCATGTTTACAGTATCAAAGCCATCATCATCCTGAAACAAAACATATTACAATAAACCAAAGGTTACATTTCATTTTCATACTTACTCGTATTTATTTTTTGGCCTAGAACCATCCCAAACTATTATTACTTTCTGGAACATTTTCACATTCTGAAATAAAATATGTAATAACTATACCTGTGTTTGTAAAATACTATGCTCCCAACTACATGCTTTTGTCCCTATAAAATGCAAAGGTTGAAAAGGAGCATTACATTCAAAAAATGACTTCTTTCAAATGTTAGTAAGGTTATCTTCTCATCATCCCCAAGAAGCTCACCAGGTTTCAAGGCCCTAGCTCAAAGTTAAAAAGTTGTCTCCCTCATAAAAAATGGTGGAAAATTAACCGATTGTATCAAGTCCTCTTAATTCTTGTCAGGCTGAATAAATTAAGATGCCATGCCCACTTCCAATTTTCAGCCAATCTGATTTCTTGATCCAGGTTGTTGATATAAATTCACATACTGAATGACAAAGAGTGCAGATCCTGGTCAGTTGGCTTCTGAAGAATACTAAATGACATACTGAATGACAAACAGTGCAGATCCAGATCAGTTGGCTTCTTCAGAAGCCAACTGATCTGGATCTACACTGTTTGCAAAGCCAGGATATATCCGGGTTCAGCAGGACAAGGGTTATAAGAAAACTACACAAGGAAAAGGAGACTGTAAAATAAAATGCCACATAATAGTGCCATGACAAGCAAAGATCTATATCCCCAATACCATAGCTTCAGACTTTTTTTTTTTTTCCCAAACAAAAAGTATGGATATTTTTCTTATTTCCCATAAATACATATGTTGTAGGCATTCATTAGACGTGCTTTGCCAAGGCACTTCTAATGAGTACCCATGTAGAAATAAGAAAAATAATTTTCTGGGCCCAGTTGTTCAAAGCGTCATTAGCTTAACAAGCTCATTAGTGGTCAAAATGTTAACTGTTCTAGTAAGTACAATATCTAATTCACAGGTATTTTTGCTGAAAAAATGTGAGTAGCTTTTGCAAATGCAAAAACTACTCACATTTTTTCAGCAAAAATATTAGCGTATATGCCATATTTAATGGTCAAAGTTTTAACGATATGTTAACTAACGACATCGTTAGTTTTGAACAACTGGGCCCTGGATACTCCTCTTATCTAGATATGCATTACAGCATAATTTGAACTATTTTAATAACAGAGGAATTGTTATGGAGTAGTATTTAGTGATAATTGTGGGGTAATTTTCTCCAGTTCTCCATAAAAACATATGTTGTGGGTACTCATTAAAAGAAGGGCTGACTATCATCCCAAATTATGACTCAAATTATGATTATCACAATATTATCACTATCACAGATATACTGACTATCATCCAAATTATGACTATCACGATATTATCACTATCATAGATATACTGACTATCAGCCCAAATTATGACTATCATGATATTATCACCATCACAGATATACTGACTATCAGCCCAAATTATGACTATCACGATATTATCACTATCACAGATATACTGACTATCATCCCAAATTATGATTATCATGATTATCACTATCACAGATATACTGACTATCATTCCAAATTATAACTATCACGATATTATCACTATCATAGATATACTGACTATCATCCCAAATTATGACTATCACGATATTATCACTATCATAGATATACTGACTATCTTCCTAAATTATGACTATCACGATATTATCACTATCATAGATATACTGACTATCATCCCAAATTATGACTATCACGATATTATCACTATCATAGATATACTGACTATCATCCCAAATTATGACTATCACGATATTATCACTATCATAGATATACTGATTATCTTCCTAAATTATGACTATCACGATATTATCACTATCATAGATATACTGACTATCATCCCAAATTATGACTATCACGATATTATCACTATCATAGATATACTGACTATCATCCCAAATTATGACTATCACGATATTATCACTATCATAGATATACTGACTATCATCCCAAATTATGACTATCATGATATTATCACCATCACAGATATACTGATTATCAGCCCAAATTATGACTATCATGATATTATCACTATCACAGATATACTGACTATCAGCCCAAATTATGACTATCATGATATTATCACCATCACAGATATACTGACTATCAGCCCAAATTATGACTATCATGATTATCACTATCACAGATATACTGACTATCATCCCAAATTATGACTATCATGATATTATCACCATCACAGATATACTGACTATCAGCCCAAATTATGACTATCACAATATTATCACTATCACAGATATACTGACTATCATCCCAACTTATGATTATCATGATTATCACTATCACAGATATACACTGTAGATCCAATATATCGCGGTGCTTGGGGTCCAAGTTCCGCTACCGCGATATATCCGGATCGCGATATAAGCTGGGGTGGTAGTTTGCTGAGACGCCGCTAATCAATCAACACCAAACGGCTGTCAGTAAAGCTATCGGCCACATTACATCAGTATAGTAGGTTTAGAATTACTCAATGGCAGTATTTACACTGGGAGATTATGTCTACCAATTAACTTTAATCGAGACTAGCTGATAAACGACGTTTAAAATCATTTGTTCGCGGAAATGTCAAGCGAGGACGCCATTTTGGATGAAGGGGGGCAACTCGCATATCCTAAGGATAGAATAGAATAGAATATCACGGACTTTTGCTGAGGCAATTCGGGTTGCTTCCCTTCGCTTCTTTCGTCTGCTGCGGGCCCAAAAACTATTCTATTTATCTTTTGATCTTTTTAATTGTTTCATACTTTATTTATTTTTTATGGAACGCTGAATTCTTTGGTCACCGCAGATCTTGATTTTCCATTCTTGACTTGGTCGATGATGTCGATCTTGTCCTTGATGCTGAACTGCTTCCTCTTTCTTGAATTTTCGGGCTTGTTCATAGCTGACATTTTCACTTGAAAGGCGTGATAGATCACAATGAGGATGCTCTGCATGATTGCAAGTTAAATAGACGGCGCGTGGACATCGTTAATTGATTGAGCACTGAGAACATGTACTCAATTATGACACTGATTATGACAAGTGCGGCGATTAATATTAATTGATTGCCAATTATTATCAATCTGTGTACTGATTGACACTAATTGGATTGTTTGGTCATAATGCGTGACGCGATTTCGCGTTTGGATATGCGCGAAAAATCAATACCGCAACGAATTACAGTCATTTTTTTTTTTTTTTTTTTCAAATTAAGTAAAAAAAACATTTACTTATTTTTTTTTTTTTATGGTCATGGTAAATTTGGGGTCCACGGACGATTCGCGATATACTGGATATCGCGAAATAACGGACCGCGATGTATTGGATCTCCAGTGTACTGACTATCATCCCAACTTATGACTATCATGATTATCACTATCACAGATATACTGACTATCATCCCAAATTATGACTATCACAATATTATCACTATCACAGATATACTGACTATCATTCCAAATTATGACTATCACAATATTATCACTATCAAAGATATCCTATCATGAAACTATCACTATCTAGGGTCTAACATCATGATGTGTCATAATACTATCTCCAAATCACACAGTATTTAAATGAATTTCATTGATTTTATAAAACCAGACTACCTGTAAAGATACCTAGCATTACTGCCCTCTCAAATATCACTTTTTGCTAGCATTTTAAAAACCATTTTGCAAAACAGAAATCCTTTTTGTTCTCATACTTTGCTGATTTAGACAAAAAAAAAACAACTTCAGAATGGTATTATAGAGAGAAAAATCTACAAGGACAAAAACTATCAAAACTATCGATAGATGAAGATATTATTGACGATAGTTATCAATAGTTGAAAACATGATCACAATAGCACTATTATAGCAGTCACTATCATGATGTATCAATATATAGATGTATCATTACACCCCTAATTAGAAGCACCTCATCAACCTGCTTCTAATGAGTACCCACAACATATGTTTTTATGGAGAAATAAGAAAAATCATCCCAGAATTATCACCAAAGACTCCTCCATAACAATTCATTTGAACAACAAAATTTTTCTCTACTGTCTGTCTGCAGATCTACACTAACAAATGTAGCTACACAAGGCACATAAAAAAAACCTACTTCCAGTGTAATCTGATTGTGGATGGTGGTGGAAAAGTTTCAAATGGAAGGACTGAGCAGACAAAAAGAAAAAACATTCCCTATCAGATTCCGTTAGAAATCCTTGATGTACGTGTAAGGAAGAAAAAAATGTGACATACCTTGAACAAATCCATCTATGTTAAACTAGTATGTACCTTTCTCATAACTGAACCTTTTCTCTCAATCAAATGAATAAGTACCTTTTCTCTCAATCAAATAAATAAGTACATTTATCTTTATTGAACAAAATGAATTGTTTATCTTCCAAAATTGTAATTTGATGAAGAGCTGGCATGACATTACATGACTCCTTTGAGTAACAGACAAACATTTCACACAGATTTATACCTGTATATTTTAAAGGTATTTCGTAATATTTGTTTTAAGAAAATTAATCATTATTTGTGTAGGTGTGGTTATATAAGACATGAAGAAGAGTCAATTCTATACTGACAACTTGAATGCTGGCCCAAAACCTATTACTGGATAAATGACTTATTCCAGAGCTCCAGATAAGGCTCTTTTTTTTTCACCAAAAGTATTCATATTTTTTATATTCCTCCACAAAAACCTGTGTTGTGGGTATCCATCAGTGAGGCAGTTCTAATTAGGACCCAAAATGCAGGTTTTTGTGGAAGAATAAGAAAAATATTTATGTGGACACAGTTCTTAACTGAAGCTATGCTATTCTGATTAACAGATGTCAAAATATAAGCCTAAGAGATTCTCTTGAACCTATTTGATGTACAGTAAAACCTGTGTTAAGCAAACACTTAAGGGAAAGCTAAAACTTGGTTGTTTAACCCTTCTCTTGCTAAATACAACATGCCCTGCCTTCAAACAGTGTAGATCCAGATGGCTTCTGAAGAAGCCAACTGATCTGGATCTGCACTGTTCATCATTAAATATGTGAATTTCTATAAAAAAAACAGGATCAAGTAATCTGATTGGCTGGAAATTAGAAGTGGGCGTGGCATCTCAATTTATTCAGCATGACAAGGGTTAAGATAGGTGCCTGCTTAATACAGGTAAATATACTTTTATTTTCCTTCTATGAGACCTGGAAAACTGGGCCCAGTTGTTCAAACCTAATAATGTCGTTAGTTGACAAATCATTAAAACTTTGATCATTTAATATGGCATATATGCTGATATTTTTTTTGAAAAATGCGAGTAGCTTTTTCATTTGCAAAAGCTACTCCCATTTTTTCAGCAAAAAATACCTTTGAATTAGATATTGTACTTACTAGAACAGTTAACACTTTGACCACTAACAAGCTCGTCAAGCTAACAAGGCTTTGAACAACTGGGTCAAGGCCTTTAAATACAGGTGATTGCTAATGCAGGCAGTCTTTAAGACTGATTTGACTGTAGTCAACTTTTGATATACCAGTGACTGCTAGGTAATCAATGACGCTATCTTAGAACTGCCACAAACAGAGAATATCCAGACCAACATATAGACCAAGATACATCATACCTGGATTGCATGTTCTCAATCCATGCAGTCTGACTGTCATCTCTGCTTTTCTCTAAATAGAACATTTTGTCTTTCCAAAACTAATTGGTCTGAAGGTCACAGACTTACAAAAATACACAATTACATAGCACAGAATATGGCCCCTTTTTTGATATACAGCCGACTCTCGTTATCTCGAATTCCAAGGGACTCACTGAAACACTTCGAGATATCTGTACCTCGAAATATCAGAGCTGAGAGAGTGAGGAAAACAATAAATTGAACAACCATATTGAACAAATGAATATGTAATTTGACCCCTGAAGTTAGAAATATATATATAAAATAAAGTGGAAAAGAGGAGAAATTGCTCCTTAGGAGCAATTTCTCCTCTTTTCCACAATATTTTGTTACCTGTTGTCATAGTTTCATGTTAAAACAGGGACCAGATTTTCACTTCGAGATAAGCGGTAATTCGAAATAAGCGAGTTCGAGATAACGAGGTTCGACTGTAATTTCATTCTCCACAAAAAATATATGTTGTAGTACTTATTAGAAGTGCCTCACCAAAAATTTATGTTTTTGATACTCATTAGAAATGCCTCACCAGGGCACTACTAATGAATACCCACAACATGTTTTCATGTAAAAATAAGAAAAAACATTTACCCAACATCCCTTCTTATCTAGAGCTATGCTGAAGAAAAAAAAAATCTTTAAAGAGTAAAGAACTAAAAAGGGTCAACTCACACTAAGAAGAACCAATTGACAGAAGTCTTTACACATCGTCTCAAAGGTCATTATGAATTTGCCAACAGTAACTTCTTCATCACTAGCTGCACTCGCTGTTCGGAAACCAGCAACATGGAACTGCAGAACAACATAGGCTGACTCTCCACGGGCAAAGTGTGTCTCAAGGTGATCTCCCATAGGTAACCATTTTGAGTCATTGTGACAATTAATTTCTGAAACATGGTAATGGAATCATCCTATCCCTTAAATGTTTTTAAAAACATCCTGTGTAAAAATTTCAACAGACAACATTTTGAAACAATTTCTTAGTTTCCCCATAAAATAGGCTTTGACATTTCATGCAAATTGTCTCCTAAGGAGAAATGTCAAAACTTATATTCTTGGAAAATAAGAGAAAATATCAATTTGTCTCAATTAGTCCAGAGAGTGGTATAGCTCAAAGTGTCAAGTAAAACTGTACCAGATGATTTTTTTTTATATTATTATTATTATTGCTAGAGTTGAGGTTTTACAGCCCAGTCAACCCACTAGGGTCATGTTGAGCCTGTCAGTTTACCTAACCACAGCTTTTACTGGGCAGGGTTAGTCCTCTAAGGGGTTAACCAGTACTTGTGCACATTCCTTCACCTGAAACTGACAATTGGCCTTCTTGAATCAGCAGAAGGAAGAGAATGAACATAGAAAATATTTCTTGATCAATCTCCACAAAAGAATAGATGCCAGGCCCCGGGATCAAACCCGTGACCTTCTGATCACCAGTCAGACGCGCATCTGACTGAGCCACCAAGGCCAGAATTTATTTTATTTTTTTCAGAGAGAGTAAGGTTTGAAAGACTCCTCACTAGGCAGACAATCCACATGAAATGCTAAGCTTTATTTTCTCTGTTTGCTCTGCCAGGAAGACAATTCTCAGATTTGAAAATTAGAATATTCTTTACCCCCATTTTGAAAACCAAAAAGTATTTTTGTCTAGTTCCAGATTCTCATAGTATGCTGATGGTGACTTGATACACTTGGTAGATTTTATGCCATTTTGTACAAGGGAGACAACCTCAGTGACTTCCTGTTTTCTTTCCTCCACACTCAGCCCCTTCTGAAAAGGGATCTACACTAAAAGGAAAGAATTTGCTCCCATGGCAAGCAAATTCTTTCCTTTTAGAGTAGACCCTTTTTCAGAAGGGAGACAAAATGGTTTTCACAAGAGTTACCTCCCTCCCATGTAAATGTATACATTCCCCTTTACTGCTGCTTATACTGTTTACTGAACACAGTTCCCAATGCTTTCTGTCAACGCTGACCTGGTACAGGTTCTTTTAGACCAGTATGTAACTGCTGGAGGGTTGTTCATTTTATGATGGCACAGTGTTTAACATCTCTTGCCACATTGTTTAAGCCATACTGAGATGATGAAGGGGTGATAATGACTTGAAAGATATGTGCAATGAAGCATTGTACAATCAAGAGTCAAATTCTGCCCCTAGTAGGATTCGAACCTGTTAACCAAAATCAGGGGTGCCAACTACTTGGTCATCCCGTTACCGTAAATTTCCTAAAATTTCGAATACTTTATTCCATACTCTTTTGGCTTAAATTTTGCTTTTTATGCAGCAGTTTCTTTAAATATTTAGTGGATCAGTGTAGACCCTGATCAGACTGCTCCAGTCTGATCAGGGTCTACACTGTTTGCATATGTCATTTTTGTCAGACGTTTTAGTGTTCGACTTTTTTAGGATATTTACCATACTTATTGATTTCTGGTAATCCACAGTGAAAAAGAGGAATTTCCTTTTAAGTAGCTGTTTTGGGAAGGGAGGCAAACACTTTCAGGTCAGAATGATCTCCCTTGTTGGTATATACATTCACCTTAAGCAGATACTATAACTGTACACAGATTATTTATGCCACAAAATTAAATAGCTGCAAATATGTTACTTTTATAAACAGTGGTTAAGGAAAATAAAAGTAAAATAGAGACCATTTATATCCATGTAATCATGGAAATTTGTCCTCAGGAACATAAAAACCATATTTACCATAAATACTGGGAAACTCAAGCTAATGCAAACAGTGCAGACCCTGATCGGACACTGCATAAAGCAGTTGATCAGGATCTGCATAGTTTGTTGTTCATCTAGCAGTTTTTAGATACATCAACATGCAGTCAAATGGACCAACATTCAGTGTGAAAATGGCATTTACTATTAGAATGTATTTTATTTTGGTGGATTTTAACGAAGTGTAAACTTCAGTGAATCACTCACAAACTGAATACAGCCAAAGGGCTTTGTTTTAAGTTTATGAACATAGCTACAGATAAGAGGGGGTATCCACATAATATTTTTCTTATTTCTAGACGAAAAAATATGTTGTGGGTACTCATAAGAAGCGCCTCGTCAAGGCGCTTCTAATGAGTACCCACAACATATGTTAACGTTAAGAAATAAGGAAGATATCAGCATTTTTCGGATGAAAAAAGTGCCTTATCTGTTGCTATGTATGAGTGATTTGCCTGAATGTACACATCAATGCGACCCAGAAAAATAATAATTCATTCCTTGTAATTCGAACTTTGTGTTCAAAATGTTACAAATAATGCCAAAAATGTCAATCTTTTGAGACTGCCGAAGATAAAATACATCCCATGGATTCCTACTCTGAACTTCAATGAACGGTAATACTCTTTTCCCTCAACAAATAAAATAGCCTGATTTGTATACAAACATGAGGGGTTGGAATTGCATTAGGGTAAATACGGTAAAATTAGTGCTCACCTGAAAATGAGATACAGTTCACATCCACCTCTGCCGGTATACTATTCCAGTTCTCAAATATGTATTCTGTATCTGGGAAGGTAGATGCATCACATTTCTGACACTTGTCACCAACAGAATGAGAATCCTTTGGGCAGTACCGGCATGTGTTATTTACCAAGTACATACCCGGGTTACACGGGCGGCAATCTTCTGGTTCACCATTGGGTGGTAAGTGAACTGAATCTTGGTTGTTAGGCTGACAGATCTGGGGTTGGATCCACTGATATATTATCTTTGTCTAGAGCAAATGAAAACAAAACGGACCATGTCAAACAATGAGGCAGGAGAAAGCAAATGTGAAGAGTATAATCTAATTTGAGTTGTCCGATCAGAGGCTATGCTGGTCACATACCGATATATCAACCAGAAATATGTTTTTGCAAAATATTATGCTCCCAATATTATGTTTATCCCTGCAAAATGCCAAAGTAGAAAAGGGGCATAACCTTCACAAAATTAATCTGTTTTTTTGTTTTTTTTTCTTTAAAGTTAATCTGAAAGGTGATATACTCTAAATATCAAAGCCCTAGTTCAAATACTGTCTTAGGTATCTTGTACTAATGGACTTGTTAAGGCTGAGTATTTGATGATGAATTCTTGGATCATTTCTCCAGTTCTCTGTTAAAACTTACATTGTGGGTACTCATTAGAAGCACCTCAATGAGGTGCTTCTAATGAGTACCCATAATGTATGTTTTTATGGAGAGATAAGAAAAATTATCCCAAAATTATCATCAAATTCTCCTTCTTAACAACACTTCTGTT
This sequence comes from Anodontia alba, assembly GCA_964016985.1. Taxonomy (NCBI): domain Eukaryota; kingdom Metazoa; phylum Mollusca; class Bivalvia; order Lucinida; family Lucinidae; genus Anodontia; species Anodontia alba. The sequence continues at coordinate 9,192,299 of OZ024828.1, forward strand.
GTACACAAGGTAAAGTGTAATAATTGGAATAAGGAATGAATGAATGGCTGGATGAACAGAACAAAAGCCAGATGCCCCCACTTAAATTATGCTTTCTCTGGGCAAATTCAGCAGATGACAGTTTGATTGTGTTGGGGTTTAATGACACGTCAACCCTTGTGGGTCATTTTGTGTCATCTCCCAGAGAAAGGGAGAAAAGAGATAGAAGAGATAGTAGAAGAGATGAAAGAGAGGACAGGGAAGAAAGAAGAAAGAGGAACAAAAGTGAAAGTGAAGAAACAGAAGAAATAAAAACATTCCCCTTCTACCCTTACCTGCTACAAGGATAGCAGGCCTTGCCCAACTGTAAGCCAATATCAATTGGACGCCCCTGGGCCGTGAGGTACAGGACACCTTCGCACCACCCGACCATCCCCTCAGCAGATGACAGACAATATAAATCTAATATTTTGACTGAAAATAGGGTTTGACTCATACATTATGATAGCATTTCCTCCCCTTGAATATGTATCTATTCACCTTAACTACTTCCAAAATTATTGCCTCATTTCGAGTTAATATTCATCAAACATTCATATATCCCACTTAACATAATAACTTACTTTTTTATTTTCATCACATGGTGTGCGAAGACGATAATAGTCAGTTTCATTACAGGATGGACGTGGCTCACATTTCTCAGAACCAGCTCCTGCAATAAAGATAGAACAACGTTCACCTATAATCTTCAACAAAAGTACTGTCAAAAACTTCTTACCACAAACAAAATACAGAGGAAGAGATTTTACTAATTTTAAGTACAGTGGAACCTCAATAGCTCCAACACCAATGGCTCGTTTACCATGGCTAATTCGAACTTGTTTTTGGGTCCCGACGAAATTCTTCCGATAGCTCAAGAAAACAAATATTTTAGGATTTTTTTCTATTTTATCATGAAATTGTATGTTGGGTGACCTAATTAGAATTGCCTCAATGAGGTCATTCTAATGAATACACTCAACATACCATTTTTGTGTAGAAAATCTAAACTATTTTCCTAAAATATCTCCATCTGCTTCCTGACCTGGCATCATGATTAACCCTTAGTGGCTCAAACTACCCATTATCTCGAACAAATTTCCATGGTCCCAAAGATATTTGAGCCTTTGAAGCTCCACTGTATTACTGGTATTAGGTTTCTACTACTATCCCTACATTCCTTTGGGAAAATGTCAGGTATATATGTTTATGTAATATTGGCAATCTGTCTTTCCGTGCATCTGTAGATATTCTGGAGGAGTTTCTGTTGAAAATTTTGTTACCATTTGGTGAATACTGTATCAACCCTAAATATTTGGATAGTCATGCCTGATCAAACACTGGAGAACCAAATCAAATGTAGCAGTGTTTTCATAGTATGCAGTGTTTGCTTTTCAGCCAACAATTTTTGCACACGTAAGGTATGTTTAGGTGAAAAAATAAAGCAAGAGATCATTTCTGCTATGTCATCACTTTTGCACTCAGGACCTTTAAAACACTTTGTACTTTCAAAATTCTGTTTTTCAGCATTTAAAACTTTTGCTCACTTTTTATATTTTCCTACTATTTGATCTACTTGCAGGCACTTAAGGTAATTTCTTAACCTTGTATATGGGCATGGCAGCCATCTTGGTCATATGATCCTGATCCCATGCATAAACTTTCATTCCCCCCATCCCATAGAGGCTCCACATGTAATTTGGCTTCAATATCAGCCCAGCAGTTTAAGAAAAGTTAAAAATACTGAATCTGAGTCAGTAAATGACTTTGACCTATAGTATTTATAAAAGTTGACTTAGCTGATTGCATAAATCCACTTTGATGTCACAGGCTACAACAGAATCAGAAAAATCCACGGTTTTGCTTTTTTTCCCGTACAAAAGCCTAAGTAACCAAATTAGACCTTGCCATAAAATAGGTCAAGTTCAATCAAGGGCCATCATTCTAACAAACTAGATAGGGCCCACAATGCTACATGCCAAGTTTCAAGGAAATCGGCCATTCCTGAGAAGATTTTCAAAGGTTTTTACCATATGTGGACATGGCAGCCATTTTGAAACTTCTGTTCCCCCACCCCATGGAGGCTTCACATGTAATTGGGTTTCAATCTGTCCAGCCCTTACACAGATGTCATTTGAAAATGTTGACACTGCTGCGGCCACCACAAACGGACCACTTTTCTATAAGCTGCCCAAGAGCCTTTGGCTCTAGTGAGCTAAAAATCAAAATTATCATCTAAATCTATACCTCTATATCGGGCTAACATACAGTTTGGTTTTAAAACAGCATGGGAAATACTGTAGTTACCCAAGTATTGGAGCAGACAGCCCTAGGCAGTGTGGACTGAAATCTGATACAGCAAAATGCAGCATCTGATCAGTGTCAACATTGTTTACCATTTTTTTGCTTTTTTTTTAGGTTTAACATCACTGTAAATAATCTTTCTGCCAAGTCATAATACTGTCTGGATGTGACAGTGGGAACTGATGTCCTATTTATAGTGCTACCTCGCTGCAGTATCAGACACTCTGCCATGATACTACCACTAGTCAGTATCAGACACAATGACATGATACTACCACCAGTCAGTATCAGACACACTGACATGATACTACCATTAGTCAGTATCAGGCACACTGACATGATACTACCACCAGTCAGTATCAGACACACTGACATGATACTACCACATCAGTATCAGACACACTGCCATGATACTACCACTAGTCAGTATCAGACACACTGCCATGATACTACCACCAGTCAGTATCAGACACACTGATATGATACTACCATTAGTCAGTATCAGACACACTGACATGATACTACCACCAGTCAGTATCAGACACACTGACATGATACTACCACTAGTCAGTATCAGATACACTGACATGATACTACCACCAGTCAGTATCAGACACACTGACATGATACTACCACTAGTCAGTATCAGATACACTGACATGATACTACCACCAGTCAGTATCAGACACACTGATATGATACTACCACTAGTCAGTATCAGACACACTGACATGATACTACCACCAGTAACACCAGTGCACCCAGTTCTAGCTTTTCTTCCTCATGCTGAGCACCAAGCCAAAGAGCAGTGTGCCAATTTTAGAAATATTTAATACAGTGAGGTATGACCTTGCTGGGGACTGAACCCATCACCTGCTGATCCAAAAGACGGGTGACATTCTACCAACTGAGCCACTCTTAACAGTCTAGCAATTTAAAGACAGATCACCAGACAGTAAAACTTGTTCAAATTTTAGGGCAAGCATACCTTTTTGGCCTGAATTTTGTTTTCTATGCAGCTGTTTCTTAAAATATTTAGTGGAATGGTAAACAGTGTAGATCTTGATCAGACTGCTCCTTCAGGAGCAGTCTGATCTGGGTCTACACTGTTTGCATATACCACTCTGTCACACATTTTGGTGTTCGAAACTCTAGGACATTTACCTTAAATATAGTTCTTTTTTCAAGCATACAAAAGAAGTTTTTTCATAGAATACATACTTGACCATTGTGTGGCCTTGTCACACTCTGAGCACTGTGGTGCACCTTTGTCAGAGAATGTATTTTCTCGACACAACGAGCAATCAGAAGCACCCTTACTGCTGTAGGTTCCAGCTGGACATTTTGTACACTCTGACGTGTATGCAGCTCCTGTAAATTAACAAAAGTATCATCTATAATTGTTACAAATTATTAACAAGAAATTTACCGAACAGTCATGTCATGACTGCTGGTGGTGTTCAAGAAATGGAGCTCACCTCATAATCTCAACATTTGGTAGGGTGACTTTCAAGGCTGAAAATTGTGAACCCGGACCCCCCCATACCACAAGATGTGTCATATACCAAAATGTTCCACATTCTCTGTAGTTTCTGAAACTGCCGGCATAAATTGGCATAAATGATGGCGAACCGAGAAATCCAATATGGCTGCCAACATGGCCGCCAAATACTAAAAGTCTTTTTTTGAAGCCTAAATTGTCTTCTGGTTGTTCTAGTATGCATGCAAAATGTATATTTTGATTGATATGTACTTGTTACAGGCAATACTATTTATTTAAATACTAAAAGAAGCATTATTTAAACATTAAAGGCTAAATTAGAGGGCAAATGGCCAATTTTTGGTCTAAAAATAGAGCACTTAGAAGAAACAGAAGTTCCCTAAAATTTCTTAAGCGATATCACTTACTTCATTTTAATTTAAACAACACACCAGTTATCATGGCCAATTTAAACATCATATTTCTGTTGAAAATATTAAACCAGTATTGAACAGTAAGCAGTTTGTTACCCCTACCCCCACCATTCGACTTCAAATTTTCTGAACTGATGCTTGTGAAGCTTGACAAGAGACAAGAGAAGAAATGAAAAAGATGGACAGAATGGTAAACTATTTCATTTATCAACATCTTTTAATTAGGAATTGTTTGATTTTCTTCATAGTTCAAGTTTTAAATCACAGACATAATAACAAATAAGAAACACTGACCTGGATAAAATTGGCTTGATAATGTTTACTATAACACCGACAGAAAGTGTTATGGAGGGAAACTTTAAAAATACATGCATGTAAACATTGTAAATAAATTAATTAAAAACAAATCTAGAAGGAAATGGCAAGTGTATTTATAAACTATCAAACACATGCAGACATTTTGCAGAAAAGTCGACACACTGTAAGGTCGACTTTGGAAGAGTGTGCTATAATGGACTTATCCATCCATCGTAGACACTTCGTGAGCCTGTCTGTGGACAGTCAGCGAAAAATACAAAAAGCTATTTTGATATATTTGACATACTCGAGCTATTGAATTCCCTTTCTAATGCCACTTTTCATTACTAAGGCTAAGGCGTGGGCCATGCATCTTAGCGCCAGTAGATTTTATTATTAACCAAATCTAAGTAGGCAATTAAATTGAAAAAAAAAAAAAACATGACAGTCTTCAAATGTAAACAATGATGCAAGATGCAGATATGGCTGAAAACATTAATTTCAGTGGGTAAATCATCCAAAATTGCACACGATTCGGAACAATTGTCGTCAGAATGAAACATATTTTGGCGTAAATTTTGGTGCTGCGTTGTAGAATTTAATTCTGCACAGTATAGCATTCTCCAATTTTTAAAATAACGCCCTCCTAGACGACAAAAGCCCCAGACTGTCGACAAGCCACCTGAAACAGCCACCTTTTTAGCTCGCACTACTCATGTCCGGATATTCATGTCACTTATTTCTTTGCAAAACAATTGGCCATGAGTGACGTGATTACTGCCCGTGACATAGAAACAATAATGCATTGAAAATCTTGCCTGAGTCTGAGGAAGCAAGAGCCATTTTAAAGGAAGAATTTAAGGAAAACATTAAAACTGACTGGCAATAAAATAAGAAGATAATCTAGATTCACTCTTATAATATATATCCAATGCAGTCTAGTGCTCCATTGTGTGAAAAGTTGCAGACGTAACAAAGTGTCTGACTGCAGAATAAGCTAGGGTTTACCCGTATGAGTTAAGCTCTTCTACTGGCTTCTTACTTCTATACAAATAGTAAAGATAGATTGTTAGCACAGATGTTTTAGTGTTATGATGATCTGACCAGAGCTGTTATGATTCGGAACAGATGGCAACCATCTTCGTATATCAGTTTTATCTTAACTATATCACCAGCTTCATTTAACTTTTGCCTTACTGGACGACCAAATGACGAAAAAAAAGAAGATGGTCTGGAAATTTACAATGTGCCTCAAGGCAGCTCCAATACAAAATATACTGGGAGCTGCCTATTGTAGCTGCCTATAGGTAGCCTGTAGGAAGTGCAATATGCTGCCTATAGGCTGCCTACTGGAAATTTGCCATGACAATGCCTAAAAAGGGATCTGGAGCTGCCTACTGTTCCTATTCTGCTTCCTCGTCTGTCCCTGGCCACTGAGCTGCCTACTACTGCCTCTTAAATGCTTTCCCTGCCTATTGAGCTGCCTACTACATGTTCACTGGCAACTGAGCTGCCTACCCTGCCTATTCAGTGGGAACTGAGCTGCCTATTCTGCCTAATAGATGTTCATTGGCTACTGAGCTGCCTACTCTGCCTATTCAGTTGGAATGAAGCTGCCTATTCTGCCTAGTGCTTGCCTACTCTGCCTATTCAGTGGGAACTGCTCGTGAGCTGCCCATTCTGCCTACTACATGTTCATTGGCTGGCATTGAACTCGGCACCTCTAGCGGTAGAGGCAAGTGCACTAACCACTTAGCTAATCACGCTGTACATTGGCTACTTGGATGGGTTTTTCCAAAAATCTGTCCCTTAAAATAAGGATGTCCAGGTAGGTGGGAGTCGGGTGAGCGGGCGGGCGTCGTCCCAGGTTAATCTTTTGGTTAACCTTTTTTCAAAGTTATGTTACCTTTATTCTTCAGTGGATTGCTTTCACATTTGGTAGGGATGAAGAAAAGGACCAGTAGGTGTTTGCCATGCAAGAGAGGCAACTCACTTTCTTCATTATTTAAAAAAAAAAATCCATAATGCCTTTAGGCGTTTTTTTTACAGAAAAAAAATTGTTCACGGAGAGAGCAAATTCCTTCCTAGAAGAGTTGCTCCCATTTAGAAAGAGACTGAAAACCAGGGAAGCGAAGTCATGTTTCCAGCAGAACTCACTTGACCATGGACAAGTAAATTCAAATTTGCTCGACTGAGCAATCGATGCTGGGTTTATACCTCTATGATACCTTATGGTCATGCATTGATAGCAGTGGTATCAATATCAACCCTCTGCGTTATTGGACCTTAAGCTTAAGCTTAATTGATCTCGGCTTATAATGGCGTCTCAGGTTGATAATTCAAGCAACAATCATAACCCAATCTCCATGTACATGTATTAGGCAAGCAGATCTATGTATCTTAATGTATAGTCAGAATTACACCAGATTTACATATTTATGGCATCAACTTGCTTTGATATGTAACAGGAAAAAGGCATTAAAAAGGCACTGAATTAAATTAAGTAAATTAAACGTTTTTCTACCTATAACAAGCATAGTAGTTATGTTCACTAATAAACAAACAAGTAGCCTACTTACATTCACTGAAATAAATTTCTGTTTAATCTAAAACATCCTAAATACACATTTTCAATCAAAATGACTGCTATATTTTCCCGCCAATTTCACCTGACAAAGGATAGAGCTGCCTACTGTGCCTAATAATTACATAAAGTAAACCCAGCTGGAGCTACCTACTCTGCCTACTGCAGAAAATAAAATAAGCTTGAGTTGCCTAGTCTGCTTACAGGAAAAAAGACATTAAGTTTGAGCTGCCTTCTTTGATTACTGCAAGAAGTAAAATAAAGTTAGAGCTACCTACTCTGCCTCCTGCAGAAAATTAAATAAGTTTGAGTTGCCTTCGCTGCCCATAGTAAAACATAAATTAGGTTGGAGTTGCCTACTCAGCCTGTTGTACAAAACAAACTTACTTCGAGCTGCCTACTGGTTGCCTGTTGTGCCCATAGGCAGCAAGAAGGGCAACAAATAGGCAGCTCTTGCCTACTGGAGCTGCCTACAAATTAAATGTAAAATAGTAGACCACCCATAGACAGCCTCCTTTTCTTTTACGGGAGAGTTCACTGGGTGAAAAGAACTCCTGCTGCAGCCCTTCAGTTTTTTGTAATTCTGTTTTGTAGGATAATTGTGGCTTGGTGCAAAATCAAGACATCACTTGATTCCAAATCTTTGAACTTGTCAGAGAGGTCTGTGTTGCAGTCTTCTGACTCAGGATTTTTTCAGCTTACATATTTTGACATGGGATTTCAGCCCTTATAACATTTAACAGAATAAACATCAGTCCTGGACAAATCTATGCTTTTTATGTACATTGATTTAAACTTAAGTTTATCAATGGATACATCATTTACTCTTTTTAATTTCTATTAAGCGTGATTTCAAAAATGATAATTCAAATAGATATTTTTTTCAGTTTCAATCTTTCCACTCAGTATTCTTTAAACTAGCTTCAGCTTTCTCTAATTTGCTTTGTTCAGACAGGGTTTTAAATACATTATTCTTTCTTTGAACAGTATAAGTGGCAAGACAACTTTTTTTCTTGATGACTCATTGCTTCATCAGCAACAAAATATCCCTTTGAATTCAAGTTACAATATAGGGATATAATGCAGCAAACGGCACACATAGCTGTTAACCAAATATGGTAGGTAACTTTGCTTCCCTATTTAATTGCACGAAGGTGAGTTAGTCTCCGTCTCAATGACAGCTCCCTCCTTAATCTGTTTAAGACTGTTGACACCTGACTATGAATGTCTGTATGTGGTTGGGCCAATTGTGGTCCTGTTTGTGGTATTCTTGTGTTCAGATTGCCATTGAGCTTTTTGCTTTGTTTCTTCACAATGTTTAAGATTATATGTACTTCACTGTGATATTTCACTGATGCGGTACAGGACCCCTATGCGAACCGAGCATTATGTTTATAATTTGGGGCTGCATCAGAATCAACTGTGATGAGGTTTTTCATAAAAATAGTTAAAGCCCACAGTAGTTTTTCAACTGATAGTTCCAAGGTTGCTCTTCTGTTGCAGTTCTATGTTTATGGTTCGATGGTTTCATAGCTAACATTTGCTTTGTCATTGTTTTTCCTCATCTCTCCTTCTTTTGAAGTCTAGGGAAGGAAGGCTGTGCTTCGTAATTGTGGCATTGCCCGGGTATCTTCACATATGACTTTCTAAAAATTGTGGATATCTTCTGGTCATTAAAGCCCCTAGTGGCTCTGTTTCTGTCTCATAACTATAATGTTTGAATTGTGGATAGCTTCTGACAATTAGAAGCCGCTGGTGGCTATATAGCCACTAGTGGCTGATATAGCTGGTCGCGACTGACACTTGTGGCAATATTGCAGCAACAGATCTACTGGCCGTTATCATTGGCTACTTTCTGGCTAGAAGTTGTGTCTACTAAATTTTAAAGCAGCTTTATTGCAGCTACAAAGCCACTTTAAAGCCGCTACATTTTCATTTCTGTAAGGGTTAGGAAAATATGTGAAAATTCTGAAGCCCACCCACGGGATTTTTGACACTAAAGTAGAACTCAGGGGTCCCATGTCAGAGGTATGGAATAGAACATAAAATTTTCAAAATTACCGGGAGGTAATCCTGCCACCCTGTTCAGAGGAAAACATTTATATGTGCATATTGTATGATAATAAGTGCCTTTTATTTCTATATTTTGTTTCAATTAATTTATTGACAACTTTACATAGTTTCAAATTTTCCCGCCACAAGTTCTGTCGGTGTCACAGTAAATATTGTCAAGCCAATTTTATCCGGGTCATTTTTTCTTATTTATTGCTCAGTCTGTAAATTAAAACTTAAATTCTGCAGCAAATTGAATAATTCCTGGAAAACAGAGGTTGATAAATGAAATAGCTTGCCATTCTGCCTGTCTTTATCATTTTTTCTACTGTCGTTTATCAGTCTTTACCAGAGTAAGTTCAGAAGCGATGAAATCAAATGATGGGGGTAGGGGTAAAAAACTGCTAACTGTTTAATACTAGATTAATATTTCATACTGAAACCTGAGTTTTGAGCAGGCCATGATACCTGGTGTGTTGTTTAAATTAAACTCAAGTAAGAAATATCACTATAGTAATTTTCAGGAACTTCTATTACCTCTCAGTACACCATTTTTAGACCTAATATTGAACTTTTGACCCCTAAAATTGCCTTTAATTTTTAAATTATGCTTCTTTTTGTATCTAACTAAATAGTCTTGCTTGTAATGAGTTAAGGTCAATCTAAATGTACATTTTGTATGCATACTAGAACAACCAGAAGACAATTTAGGCTTCAAAGGCAGACTTTTAGTATTTGGCGGCCATGTTGGCGGCCATATTGGATTTCTCGGCTCGCCATCATTTATGCCAATTTATGCCGGCAGTTTCAGACAATAGGGAACATTTTGATATATGACTCATCTTGTTGTACGGGGGGGGGGGGTCCTGGTTACCCCTAGAAAGAGTGGCCAGTTTCACTCATTGTCACCCTACCAATTGTTCAGCCAAGCTTGAAAGATAGGTCAATGTCAGTAAAGGCTGATGGCATCATTATCCTGGATGTGTGTATGAAGTTTCATTGGCCTTGGTATTTGAGAAACAGCTTAACGCACAGACTTAACATTGTTGATGCCGACAATGAAGACAATGTCAACTCTGACGACACCGAAAGGGATCCCTATGTTGCTTTTAAAGCAGCCACTACAAAATCATAATAAAAACCTTAAACTATAATACCCCGCCATAATCGTGTAGCAGGCAGATAACTGTCAAACATTGACAAAATTTGCCCATTAGCAATCCCAAACCAGATCTCTTTAATATCAATGCATGTACAAAGTTTGGTTAAAATCCCTTGCCATTTACTCAAGTTATTGTCCTGAAACGAAAATACGAGCATGTCTTGAGCAGATAACTCCGTCAAAATTTGACAAAATTTGCCCATTAGCAATCCCAAACCAGATCTCCACAATATCAATGCACATACCAAGTTTGGTAAAAATCCATTGATATTTTGAAGTTATCATCCGGAAATGAAATACAGATGCACAGACAGACGTACAACAGACAGATGGACACATGGACATCCAATGTGAAACCATAATACCCTGCCACTATCTTGTGGCCAGGTATAAAAAGGTATTATTTAGACCATGTCAAATAAGAGAACTCTGTAAAAGATGGGGGACTGTCAGTCTTACTATGGAACTAAACAAATGCTAGAGCCGAGGTAGATAATGAGAAGAGAAAGTCATAAGATCATGAAATACATGTCACTGTCATAAAATGACACCACACTCTTTCAATCCATGTTAGGGTGGAAGTGTATGCCTGCACAGCTAAAGACTTTTTTCACCCAAAAAGTAATGATATTGTTTTTTTCTACATAAAATAAATATTGTGGATACTCATTTGAAGTGCCTCATCGAGGCACTTCTAATGAGTATCCACAACACATTTTTTCCTGGAGATAATAGGAAAATATTTACCTGGAAACTATTTATACCTGGAGCTGTGTGCCAGGTTTGATAGTAGTTTAGGTAGGTTTTATAGTCCCCTTAGGCGGTTCTAATGAGAATATACGAGATATCTTCTTAACATATTCTTAGCGTTAATGTCCTAAAAGGGGACTTTTACAAATAGTGCAGACCAAGATCAGTTCTGCAGTATCAATCAGGATCTTCTGTTTGCACTAAATATAAGAATTTTCAATAATAATTACTAAGCGTTCAACTTGAGAAAAAGGGTCCTCATGTTGTATGTGAACAGCAAAAACCCAGATCAGCCTATGCACCTATGTGGTCTGATCAAAGCAATCTCTGTCACTAAGTACTACAAAACAAAGGGATTCTGTACTGTGGGCAATGGCGAAGTGAGTTTGGCCTTCATAGACTGCATACACAATACAGGCCCTTTTCTCCAAAGACAACGCTATATATCCACCATGTATATCCCTGTATATACGGTAAATGTCCTAAAAATTTCAAACACTTTATTCCATACTATTTTAGCCTAAATTCTGCTTCTTATGCAGTTGTTTCTTAAAATACTTAGTGGAATGGCTTCCTTCAGGAGCAGTCTGATCTAGATCTGCACTGTCTGCATATGTCATTTTGTCAGAAATTTTTGATGTTCTAAATTTTAGGCCATTTATTGTATAGTCAGATGACACATATGTATGCAATCACTTTTTGTCTGGAATATTCTGAAAATCATGGACGAGTTGACAATTTTTTCATGTCAAGATGAGGTAGATATTAAAAGCATCTTGGCATCATAGTGATTTTTAAAGCTCTTCCAATTTATGAAAACATTAGGAAAAACCACTTTACAGAAAAACTGGAAGTTTTCTCTACCACCACACTAAAGTTTTCTTGAAAGTTTTCTTTAGGAAGAGAGTCTTGAAAATTCATTTTGATGATAAAATAGACTCTATCTGAGCCAGCACATGACAAAACCTACAATTAGACTTGTGCGACCAGCAAAGACTCAGATCAGCCTGTGCATCCGCGCAGTCTGATCAGAGTCTTTGCTGATCACGTGCCTTCTACAGCATCCAGAACCCTAGCCATACTGGATGGATGTACAGGCTGAGTCTTTGCTGGTCACTCAGGTCTTATTGTAGGTTTTGTCATGCACTGGCTCATATTACCGTACTCGACCTAATTACCACACTGTGCGCTTAGGTTTTTCAAACTTACAGGACACACCCATTTGTAGTCAAATATGTATCTATCTACCAAGGATACACTATAAAAAAGATCAGAAAAGGACTTATTTAATGATGACTATGCGATTTTTTCTGACTTTCTTTACAAAGGCATATGTTGTGGGTACTCATTTGAATTGCATCGACTTGTCTATGCAATTCAAATGAGTACCCACAACATATGCCTTTGTAAAGAAGTAAAGAAAAAAGTACACTGGTTGTAATCTGAAGACTACGGAATTTCTTGACTGTGCACTTATAGGGGTATGTGCGGTAATTAGGTCGAATACTGTATGTCTGCCTAGCAGAGGCATATAAAATTCAACGGCTCTTTTTAGCTTTAAAAATTAAAAGTACACTGGAATCTCTGTATAAGATGGTTCATAATAGGACAGTTTTTGGATATACGATGGTTTAAAGGTGTACCAAAAAAAGTTGTAATGAAACCAAAATGTATATATGATATAATTTATACATTTTTGTTGGAATACAACATGCCTGTTTAGCTAACACATTTTTTTTTTTTCATAGGATCACAGTAATATCCATATAAAGAGGTTGTGGTGTAATTACAAACCTTTGTACCATCTGAATACATACAGAAACATACAGGCATATATATGGTAGTATTACCTTCTATTGTTATTGTCTTTATGATCACTGGCATTGAGTCCTGTTCATCAATTCCAAGCCCAATCACCTTAAATGTGATCACGTTGAACCCGGTGTTCAGATCAACCTAGGAAATAGAACAGATTTCAAGTGCAAAACAGGAAAGCAAGCCTTATACCAAATGCAGAACAAGAGCTTCAGAAGCAGTGTATTGTAACCTAGAAATAATATGCACTGCTCCACACCATGGTCTAACAATAATAAGTTTCAGCTTGATTGGATGTAAACTGTAGGATTTAGCCGGAAATGGAAAGTTTACAGAAATTTTCAAAGGGACATAACTCTGCTGATATTTGATGTGCTGTAACCTCAAAATAATATGTGCTGCACCACATCATTACATAACAATTTACTGAGTTTCAGCTTGATCAGATGCAAACTGTAGGATGAGTTAGCCAAAAATGAAATGCAATTTCTATAGTAGAGTGATTTTTTTTTATTTTCTGTCTAAGAAAATATCTTTTATTTTTCTTTGCTGACGTTTATTCATTGATGTTTCAACAGAACATTGTGAAAATTCCAGATAAAATGAACAAGCGGAACAAGAAAATCTGCCTACAAGTTACCTACCCTACAGATTTCTGCATAATTTGCATTCATGTTTACTATGAGAGAAAGTGAAAATATTTGATTTTTTTTTTAAAAACCAATGACTAGAATAAAACTTTTTGTGCATAGGTAGTTACGACAAATGGTTTTGCATTAAATCATGACAAAAGTTTGCAAATTTACTTCTTCTGTGTATATGCCAAGCAAAAACCAACTTTCTGAAAGATGTCGAAAGCACAGTAGACCTACGACACAGCATATCAAAGACTCCACTGTCTACGACTCATCCACCAGTTCCAGACACATCATGGACTTTCAAAAATTTTAGGCAGTTATAATGAGTATTCGTGTCCAAATACAGTTGAACCTCGTTATCTCGAACTCGCTTATTTCGAATAACCGCTTATCTCGAAGTGAAAATCTGGTCCCTGTTTTAACACAGAGAGCTACCAAAAGGCAACAAAATATTGTGGAAAAGAGGAGAAATTACTCCTTAGGAGCAATTTCTCCTCTTTTCCACAATATTTTCAATATATCTCTAACTTAGGAGTCTAATTACATATTCATTCTGTTTAAGGTGGTTGTTCGATTGTTTTCCTCAGTTCCGCAAACCTGATATGTCAAAGTACGGATATGTCGAAATGTTTCATAGAGTCCCTTGGAGTTCGAGATAACAAGAGTCAACTGTACTTGGAGTAAATATGGCAATAAAAACAGCATGTAACAGGCTCATCTCAGCCTCTGCTGTCTGAATTTGCAATTTGTAAATGTCCTAAAATTTTGAACACTTTATTCCATACTTTTTTGGACTAAACTTTGTTTTTATGCAGTTATTTCTTAAAATACTTGGTGGAATGGCAAACAGTGTAGACCCTGATCAGAATGCTCCTACAGGAGCAGTCTGATCTGGGTCTGCACTGTTTGCATACGCCATTTTATCAGATAGTTTAGTGTATGAAATTTTAGGACATTTACCGAAAGTCCCTTTTTAAATGTGAAACATGGTCTACAAGTACAGAAAGCTCAATACAGTAAACAAACCAACCTCCGCTTCTCCCCATTTGGAGTCCACAGTTGCTACAGGCCAGATACTGGAACTGCTGTCTGTTTCTTTCTGACACTGGTCATTCTGAACCTGAAAAAAAAAAGAAACAAATCCTTCATACACTTGTCTTAGTTTTAACAAGCAATACAAAGTCTTATCAAAATATAGCAGACAGTGAGCAAAGCTCACATATCCCCGGCCATAGCCATCAGATGCATGCAGAATAAATTTTAAAGATGAAAATGAAGTTTTTTAAAAGTAAAACATATTTTAACGAGTAATACTTAACCTATAGATAATGTGCTATTCTATTCTGTTTTCACACCTTCCACAGAAAAAACGACCTTTCAGTCGTTAATTAAAGTCTTAAACCAGAAGGTCCCTTAGGCAGTTACCTGTGTGACGTAACTCTTCCCGCTCAATTGACCACGTGTCAGTTTCTTTTATGTGTAAAACAATAGACACAATTAGGAGAGATAAGCGAGGGTGGGCGGAGGGAGATAATTGATTATCTATAGGTTAAGTATTACTCGTTAAAATATGTTTTACTTTTAAAAAACTTCATTTTAACTTCATAATACATTAACCTATAGATAATGTGCTAGAATTTGCAGAATAGGAGGGAGGTGCTCTCCTAATTCTAACACCAATAATATCTCACCACTTCTGGTTAAGACTCAGGAAACTCAAAGGAATCAGATACATTCTAATTCTATATTTAATAGAAAGAATGATCTAGATTTACAAAATAGCATACCTTTAAGGTGTTATGATCTAACAACCTTATATATATTAGTAGACTCTAGAGGAAGCCAGTTCTTAAGTCTCAGAGACCTAACATTGCCCCCCCCCCCCTCCCTCTTTTTTTCTTTTTGGGAAACAACAATTGGCTTCAAAAAGAAAAGGGAGTCATTGAGACATAACATAAATATTCCATCGCAAAGTAAGCTAGGAATATAGAAAAATTTTGAAAACAAAATTTGTAAAACAAAAAGCCAAGACCATACACTGTAAGTAGTCTATGTAGGATCTTGAATAAATAAGGAAAAATCTACTCGGTGGAGTTTCCTATAGATAACTGACATATGTAGATATTTTGGATAAAATTCTAGATATGTGAAGCTATGTAATTGTAATAGTCTAAGCTATTAGAATTATAAACTAATTAAATTCTGTTAATTGGAGCGACAGGACAGTTTCCGATGAACAGACACAGACTTAAAATAACCATAATGTGTAATTATTTCCCTTGATCAAATTAAAGAAGGGGAGATAATAAAGTAGATGGAGTTAACTTAACTATAACTAAGTTATCCATCAGAAGAAAAAAAAAAGTATAGACAAACATAATGGTTAAAACTATTGCTAGACTAATTGTATAACGAATTTTTAGTCAAGCAATAAAATAATACAGAGTTTGCATATAACTGCTGGGAAGAAAAAACAACCTAAACCATTGATAATTAGTTTTGTCATAGACATATAAAAGCGTTTGATGTCCTGACAAAAAAATAAAGAATAAACTGTCAACATCATAACTAAAGAGTTTGACAGAGAATAAGAGAGATAAGAATAAGGTTGATCGCAGCAAACTGTATGACGGTCATAGTTTGGCTAAATCTTACCGTATTGATAAGATTAAACAATAATAAATAAGCTGGATAGAATCTTTCTATACCAGAAGATTGCCATGAAAAGTACTCCTGAGTAAATAATCATGGAAATCAAGAAATGTTAAAAATCCACTTTGATACGAATCAAAATGTTCATAAAAAGAGAAGGACTCAGAGAAAAAGTAATAGTGTGATAATCTCTGAAGAAAGATTATACAATAATACTGATTATTAATCTCAAAAAACACTTAATTTAAAAGTTAAGAGATAGTATTACTATTCTATACGCATATTTAAGAATAGTAAGAAATATATTAATACTAAATAAAAATTATACTACTGAACAAAATTCCCGCTATAAATCAAAGGTTAAGCGTAACTATTATTTAAGCAAGGAATTATTAAACATATAACTCTCTATAAAATTACTGCCCGGAAATTTTATAGATAAACATTCAATCAAATTTTTTTAGAATTGAATATTAATAGAATAAAATCTATGTCTGCATAATTGGTAATTCCTGAAATATCAAATTACGCACTCGCAAATGAGTTCAGGAAGAAAATACATATATATACTCTCGAGATCTATGTGTAAACCATAGAGAGTAATAATATTATTACCGCGATCCCTGACGGAAGGGTAAAAACATGTATATGAAAGAGATAATAATTAATTTAACGTCATATAGGTTTAAGATAAAATTTGTTTAATCTTTAACCAATATGCAGCAACAGTGACTCGATATTCTGTATTCGTACGTAGAAAAGGAGTACTTAGTCATTAGAATTTTGAATGATTGAAATAGAGATAATGGGATCTAAAAGGATGTATCTCCATGAACTGAATCGAAGGATAATATCCATTCTAAAAAACTAGGGCTTGTTTTAGGCTTAGTTTAACAAGCGTAGAATTGAATTATTTTTAAGTATTCATGAAGTCGTTATGCTCTGAATACTGAGAAAAATGTTAAAATATTGTTTAGGAAATAAAAAAGTGACTGTTCCACAATGTTAGCTAGATTTAAACCTGGAACGTAGCGAGAAGGTCAATCTAATTTAAAAGTAAGATGAGAAAGATAAATAATGAAGATAGATATATAAATATCGGAATAATATATTATCTCCAACAATTATCAAATAATCTGGATGTTTAAAAGCATAAATACTACTCGAAAGTTTATTTACCAATGTATAATCGGAGAAAACTTTCAGTATGTTCAAAAACGTATCACAAAAGTAAGATCTGACCAGGAACGTAGGTGCAGCACTTACTAAGTTGTGAAGTTAATATAAACATATTTTATATTATAAATTGAAGCAGTGCATTTCAAAATCATCGACATCTTGAAA
Source organism: Anodontia alba (assembly GCA_964016985.1). Taxonomy (NCBI): domain Eukaryota; kingdom Metazoa; phylum Mollusca; class Bivalvia; order Lucinida; family Lucinidae; genus Anodontia; species Anodontia alba. The sequence goes on from OZ024828.1 coordinate 9,209,829, forward strand.
TGACTTATTGTGTGGAAAAATAAATAAATATCCAGTTTCGGAAAGATATTTATCTATATATATAGACCATTTTTGATGCGGACTGGAAATCAAGATATTAATCTTTGCATTATTCGCAAACTGAACTTGAACTCTTAGCGAGAATTACTATGATCCCTTTAACGAATGTAAACATAAAGGAGGGGTAAAGAGATAATTAAGAGTGTCTTAATTCTTTACCGGCTCGTATACTAATAATTAAGGATGTTTTCCCTTTTGTCTAAGCCTAGACTATAGATTGATTAATATAATTATAATAATATCTGCTATTATGAGGTAAACTCTCGTTAATTAACCTCTAAGCATATATCAAAAATATATATCAACATAATCTAGAGCTTCGGTAAGTTTAGAGGAAGGAAATGATTGACTTTGGCAGTTTCTGAATAGTTACAAAGTCAATAAAACAAAATATCAAAAGGAAAGTATTGTATATAAAATCTAATTTAGGCAATAATAATCTGTCACGTACTGAATAATTAATGCCTTTACTAAATATGTATCCATTGTCAATACCAAAGTGCAAGAAAATTTTGATTGACATGGACTCTAGTTATAAATAAAATATTAGAGGTATAGAGCTAGTCGAAGCAAAACTATTCCTCAATAAGATAAAGTAGACCTATAATATACGAGGATTAATTGGGTCTAGAATTATAATCATAATAAAATTATTATTCCAATATGAAGAATCTTCAGCGTAATAGATTCTTACTGAGGCAAAAATATCTGGTATATTGCTATCGTAGTCTTAAATGATCCAGAAGAAAAAATAAAACAGGCAAAGTAAAGAACGTATCGAATTATATCTATGCCTAAATATAAGATTTTTTTCTTATTTATTATTTTATAGCAGAGTTTAGACAGAGCACGACTGACCTAGACCCTAATATAATCAATCAAAAGATAGTATAAAATAGAATAATAGCTTATCTGATCAACTATTTTCCATGTAGAAAAGGCAAAAGGAAAATATGTACCTCAACTAGAATTTTAAATCGTAGTAATCTAGAGAGGTAGCGAATAAATAAATAAACTGTTAATTTATTTATCTGGTTGGTGTAAATTTCCGATACCTTAAGAATGAAAAATTAATAGAAAGTAGAAAAGATCGATTGCTACTTTCTTGTCAATTTACTCCTTAGATTACATGCTGATTACATATCGGAGCATGTAGAAGAAAAACAGGGGAGGAAAGAAGAAAATTTTTTATATTTCGTGTATATTTTTCTTCTTATAAATAACGATAGTTTTATAGTTCACCTTTGCCCTAGAGCCGAATAAGGTGAATATGAAAGAAGTCAATCTCTTTGTAGCGAATAAAAGAGATATAATTATAGCTGGAAGTATCTTCTACACTTAGTGAATGAATTGCGAATTTGATCGTAACCGATAATTCTTAATTCATTTTCAATAATAAATATATATATAGAATTTAAGTCAAGTTCAAAAGTGACTGGACAGAATTCAACAATATAAATGGCTACTAGGTATTAGAACCCATCGCTGTCATTCAATAACCTATAATCCAAGACTATACATGTCTATAGTGGTTATAAATGAATATATGTTGAGCGAGTACTAGTGACTACTACTCGCACACTAGTAATCCGACACAAAGTCTACGAAACAACTGCCCGGTGGAATTTCGTCAGAATGACCTGGCACTACTCTACGAAGTGCCTCCCGATGAAAGTTTCGTTAGAGCCGGAATTTAACCGCTTTCTAGCGAATTAAAGAGATAAAACATCATTTGAATGACCTGGCACTAGTCTACGAACTGCTGCCCGGTAAGAATTTTGTTATAGTCGGAAGTTTAACTCTTTCTAGCGGATAAAAGAGATAAAACGTAAGTTAATTTAAAATATTAATGGAATTACACACCTATAATAAGTCAATGGAATATTAAAAATTCTAGTCTGATTTGGGAAAGACTGTACAGAATTTTTTTTTTTTTGTATAAAAAGTTATTATGTATTTCACTTAATAACCTATATCCATTGACTTAAACGTGAATGGAGCTCTATGAACGATAATAGATTGTTCGGGAATTAGTAATCATTATTTTGACACTAGTTACCCGACACAATGACCGGACACTAATATTCGTAACTGTTGCCCGGTAAAGTTACAAGTAATTTGACAAATTGATTGGATAGTAGTATTCGTAACTCTAGTCCGATGAAAAAGGGAGATTATATATGAAAACTGAGCGGGCACAAGTATTCGAAACTTTTTCCCGAAGATAATTAATTATTAGGCAAAAATTGACCAGACACTTTCTGTAAAAGTTTGTCTGGTGAAAAATCAGAAATAATATAATAATATGACCGGGTATAAGTATCAGAAATATTACTGATACTTTGCCCAGTGAAAAATTTTTTTTTTTTTTTTTTTTTTAATAATTAGACATAATGACCGGAAGTAAGTATACGTGACTATTTTGTCCGGTGAAATATGTCAGAAACTAAGTCTTTCCAGAAAATAATTAAATTATTGACTGGAGACTAGTTGACTGGTGCCTGGTTGATCGGTGACTGGTGACTGGTGACTGGGTGACTGGTGACTGGTGACTGGGTGACGGGTGACTGGTGACTGGTGCCTGGTTGACTGGCACCTGGATGACTGGTGACTGGTGCCTGGTTGACTGGCACCTGATTGACTGGTGACTGGTGAAGCTGATTGACTGGTGCCTGGTTGACTGGTGACTGGTGACTGGATGACTGGTGACTGGTGACTGGTGACTGGTGGACAGACTTTATAGGATACTAAGTACCCAAAGATGCCACCTTGATGGGTCTTACCCCGGCAGTATAGCCATATGGGGTGGGGCTCCCATCAGTAAAGAATTGTCTTATAACCCATCAAGGGTTGACAAGTTCTTTACAATCAGCTTCTCCACCAAGAGAATCTTTAGCCAACTGAAGATCTCTGCAAACAAAAGTCCAGGAAAAACATATCGTAATTGCTGAATAACCTGGAACGAAAAGAACAAAAATATTCTGCATATATAAACACGACTATCGAACCGATCGCGCACGAGCGTTGTGCCGAATAGCGAGAGTCGCCAAAACGCATGTGGAAAAATACCAGTCAAAAATACATGAAATCGAAAATTGAAAATTTTAAATAATAACACAGAAAGTGAAAGGAGTGATAAATAAACAAAAGAAACACAAGGATACATAAATTTATCCGTGAGGAAAGAAATAATCCAAATTTCTATCACAGGTAAATAATCCTTGTTGAATTTCTTTGTCCACAGAAAAGAAACTGACACGTGGTCAATTGAGCGGGAAGAGTTACGTCACACAGGTAACTGCCTAAGGGACCTTCTGGTTTAAGACTTTAATTAACGACTGAAAGGTCGTTTTTTCTGTGGAAGGTGTGAAAACAGAATAGAATAGCACATTATCTATAGGTTAATGTATTATGAAGTTAAAATTTCCCTATACATTGCATTGGAGTGAGAGATGCAAACTGGAAAAAAGAAGGCAAAAATAAATCTCAGCATTTTTGTTTTCTGTCCAACAATAAACTTGGAGCTGAGAGATCTGTGACGAAATTTTTTAATGGATAGAAATACAGGTCAGTCCCGTTATTACGCGCTGGTCGGGATGCACAAATCCAGACCGCGATATAGGCGAGGCGCGTAGTAAGTTCGGAGCCGATTGATCAGACTTTATAAATGTTGACATTTGTATAGGACACACGAATATACATGTTTGGAGGGATTTATGAATGAAAACAATGATATTTCATGTGTTATTTATATAAATAAACGAATGAGTACTAACGTTGTATGTTTTGTCTTTTTTACACCCTCTGATGTATTTTTTCTGCAATATATACGCTAAATACTTATTTACGTTTCCATTTTGTGGCTCAATCCGCCATATTTCCCGGTGTTGTAATACAGACGGTGTTGAAGTGCGGTGTGTCATATAAAAAGTCCGGTATCAATACCGGTCCCCGCAAGCATAGCGAATTATTTTAGTCCAGTAAAAGAAATCTTATTAATAAAACGGCAGAAATCGTTAAGTTTTTTAATATTTCTGCTTGTATAGAATAGAACGAAAGCTCAAAGAAAAAAAAATGACTAGAACCAAAGCATTTGATTTCCAACAAAGTGCCATGTTCAATAGCCTCAAGTTTTTCTTTAACTGTGAAGGCTTTTCGTTTTCTTCTTTGGTTTTCCATTTTAATCAGTGTTAATCTGATAGCAGAATGAACTTTTTCAAGACAACAATGAGTGCCAGACAAATTTCACAGTTACACGCTCTACTACCTGACCGCGTGCGCAGTAACCAACGTCCAGTGATCCGCGTCGCTGATTGGATGAATATCTAATTAGGTCGGCAAGGCGGCCAAATCAAACTGGAAAACTCGGTGTCTTTCAAGTATTTACAAATTAATTATGGATAAATGTGGTCATTTTCCCATTCTTTAGATGCGGGATAAGCCATTTCTTGATAGATATGTTTGTATCGTTTAAAAGTTAAATGAAGTTTTAATTGGCAAAAGTTCGTCTTCTTAAAATAAACACCAAAAGGTCAATTACGGTCATTACGCACGTACACAAACAAAAAATACAACAGAGACAATACATTGATTAGCTTTATTCTTTCAAAATTATTTTTTTTTTATTTGCTATTATGACATGTACAACAGCAGTAAATTTCTTTTTCTGTAGATCTAAGCTCTGAAAAACAAAAAACACATTTTGTTATTTTGACCTAGAGGATGGGGAAATTGGGACCCTTCGAAAAAATTTTGGGAGGCATGACGTCCCCGCGTTATATCCGTATTCGCGCACTAACGACGCGAGTACTAACGGGACTGACCTGTAACAAGAGGCCTATGGGTTACTACGCTCACCAGAGCTCAAGTGGGCGAGCAAGTCTGCTTCTGCAACCTTAACTCTTTTGCATCCAGAACTTGCACTTTGTGTGTGTACTTTCACAGTTCTGTTTTTCAGTATTGAAATTTTGATATACATTGCTTACATTTCATATTTAAAACAGGTCGTCAATCAATGGTCACCATTTGAATAAACCTGGTAGGGCCAGTCCCCAGTGCTGCATACCAAGTTTCAAGGTCTTTGGCCTTTCAAGTCCTGAGAAGAAAATTTTCAAAGGGTTTTAACCATATATAGGCAGGGCGAACATCTTGATAATTTTTCCCAAATTCCATGTACAAATTTTCACTCCCCACCCCACAGGGGCTCCACTTGTAAATTGATTTCGATCAGCTCAGTAGGTTTAGAGAAGAAGATAAAATACTGAATCTGAGGCATCCAGGACAAAGGTCAGTAAATGACCTTGACCTTTGGTAGTTATAAAACTTCATTTACGTGATAGCATATATCAAATTTGAATGTCATAGGCTACAATAGTTTCACATAAATCCACAATTTTGCCTTTTTCCCACACAAAAGCCTAAGTGACCAAATTTGACCCTGCAGTAAAATTGGTCAAGGTCAACCAAGGGTCACAATCTGAAAAAAAATTAGTAGAGCCCGAGTACCCAGTGAAGTATACCAAGTTTCAAGTTCATCAGCCATTCGACTCCTAAGAAGAAGATTTTCAAAGGTTTTTACCATATGTGAGCATGGCAGCCATCTTGATCATGTGACCCAGATCCCATGAACAAATCTTCATTCCCTCATCCAGCAGAGGCTCCTCATGTAATTTGGTTTCAGTCCGCCTAGTTTTAGAGGAGGAGAAGATAAAAAATACTGAATCTGAGGCATCCAGGACAATGGTCAAAAAAGACCGGGACCTTTGGTGTTTATAAAAACTCATTTAATTGATTGCAAACATCAACTTGATGTCATAGGCTACATAGCTTCAGAAAAATCCAGTTTGCCTTTTTTCCCATACACAAGCCCAAGTGACCAAATTTGATCTTGCTGTAAATAGGTCAAGACCAACCAAAGGTCATCATTTGAACAAACTCTGTAGAGCCCAAGTGCCTTATGCTGCATATCAAGTTTCAAGGTCATCAGCTATTTGGTTCCTGAGAAGAAGATTTTTAAAGGTTTTTACCATCTATGGGCATGGTGGCCATCTTGGTCATGTGACCCAGACATTATGAAAAAACTGTTGTTCTCCCACCCCATGGAGGCTCCACATGTTATTTGGTTTCAATATTTAGTTTAGCCATTTTTCTCTAGGAATATCTCAATCTCATAGCCTGGACATACCTAAAATTGAAATTTGACTCTTCCAATATATAGTCTGGGGGAGTCTATTCAGTCTGCAATGAGTTAATCGAAGTCACTAAAGTGTGGGGACTTGTGATGGTGTGCCAGCAATACACTTTTACTTTCATTTTTTTTATATTTGCATCAAAGTCTTGTAGTTAACCCACTAAAATCACCTTGGTATGTTTCGGAACATAACAAAAATTATTCTGAATCATCTAAAAGATTATCCCTTAAAGTGCCAAGCAAATTAAAAACAAATTGTAGCAGATAACATTCTAAAATTAATTTTGTTATTTTCAGAGAAAATTAGACTTGACAATTCATAAGAATCATCTGCTAGGCAGAAAATTCAAATGAAATGTCAAGCCTTATTTTTTAAGAAAAATAAAAAAAAAGAATATTTCAAAGTGTCATATACTGCAGTTGTGATTAGCACTTTAAGGGTTAACATCTTATCCCTTATCCTGCTGAACCCGAATATACTCTGCCTTTGCAAACAGTGTAGATCCAGATCAGTTGGCTTCTGAAGCCAACTGATCTGGATCTCCACCGTTTGTCATTAAGTATGTGAATTTATATCAACAACCTTGATCAAGTAATCTGACTGGCTGAAAATTAGAAATGGGTGTGGCTTCTTAATTTATTCAGCAGGACAAGGGTTATCATTTATATACTTACAGTGACATGAAAAATGACATTGGTATCCGGTAGCTTGTATTTAAACCGAAGTTTCCCAGCTTTTATAAGGGAACCCGAGTATCGAAGATAGGCTGAACAACCACCAGGTGTTGTTGCAATGTAAGATCCTTTTGGGGTCCATCCATGCCTGAAGTAAATAAATGCAAACAATGAAATAAATTGCATTACGAAAACATGCTTATTCAAATGTACTGAAAATTTTACCACCAAAAAATGAAAATTTTCAGATAAAAAATCCTGACATTTTTCATACTTCTGCTCAAAACATAGATTGTGGGTACTTGTTAGAACCGCCTCATCGAGGCAGTTCTAACAAGTACCCACAATCTATGATTTGAGCAGAAATAAGAAAAATAATGCATACCCCTGTAAACCCCAGTTTTACTATATAAAAGTGGGGTTTAAGGGGGTCAAAATTTTATAGGCATGTTTTCGTGATGTAATTTCTATGTCTATCATAGTTCCAGATATCCAGATGATATTTTTCTTATTTCTCCTGGAAAACATACGTTGTAGGTATTCAAAAGAAGCGCCTCGGTAAGGGGCTTCTAATGAGAACCACAACATACATTTCATGGAAAATAAGAACAATATCAGTATGTTTTGTTTGAAAAAACGTGTCTCATCTGGTGCTATACATCTATGTCTAGGAAGTAAAAACATGTCTAGAAATGAAGAGAATCAGTTTATTCTTATTTCTCCATAAAAGAGTCTCAATGGAATCATCTCAGATCAATGAGACAATTCTGGTGTTACAAGAACATGTTTCATAAAAAAATGCAACATTTACCCCAAATGTTGGGACATCAGGCCCAGTTGTTCAAAGCTAACGACGTCGTTAGTTAACGATTCGTTAAAATTTACATTGAGTGATATGCTAATATGCTGAAATATTTTGCTGAAAAAATGTGAGTAGCTTTTGCACTGCAAAAGCTACTCACATTTTTTCAGCAAAAAATAGCAGAATATTGTATATTGAATCCGCTAAGACAGTTAATGAAATGACCCTTAACGAGCTCGTTAAGCTAACGATGCTTTGAACAACTGGGCCCAGATGAGTTGTTAAGGAGGAGTATCTGATGAATAATTCTGGGATAATTTTCTTATCTTTGATAAAAGTATATGTTGTGGGAACTCATTAGAAGTGCCTCATTGAGGAACCTCTACTCAGTACGCATATTATAGGGGTTTTTTTTATGGAGAAGGAGAACTGGAGAAAATTATTCCAGGAATACCATCATTTTTTTTTTTTGCTATGTTTTATGGCCCAGTCAACCTATTAGGGTCATGTCAGTTTACCTAACCATACTTTTTCCTGGACAGGCTTAGTCCTCTAAGCAGTTAACCAGTACTTGTGCATATTCTTTTCCCAGAAACTGACAACTGCACTTTTTGAATCAGCTGAAATGAGAGAATGACCTTAGAAAATATTTCATGATCAATCTCCACAAAAGAAAGTTGCCGGACTCTGGGGGATCAAACCCGCAACCTCCTGATCACCAGTCAGACACATCTGACTGAGCCCCACCTCCCCGACGCTGGCTATCATCAAACACTCTTCCTTATCAACACCTCTAGAACACCATAACTCCTTAGCATACTTGTCCCACACTTGTTCTAACAATTTGAACAAATCCATTTCACAAACTGCTGATGTGTTGTAACCCTCCTCTTGCTAACACAACATGCCCTGTCTTGGCAAACAGTGCAGATCCAGATCAGTTGGCTTCTGAAGACCCAAACTGATCCAACTGATCTGGATCTGCACTGTTTGTCATTAAATATGTGAATTTCTATCAAAAACCTGGATCAAGTAACCTGATTGGCTGGAAATTAGAAGTAGGTGTGGCATCTTAATTTATTCAGCATGACAAGGGTTAAAACTGTTGGGTGACTGGAAAAGTGTATAGATCCTGATCAGTTATCATATGTTTTTTTTTTACTTTTCCAACAATTATGGCTTGACATTTTTATGTGAATGGCGTTTAATGAGGCTTTACATTTCATGCAAACTGTCTGATGAGAAAATTCACATTACAGTAAAACCTCAATGACTCAAACACTGATGGCTCGTTTACCATGGCTAATTCGAACTCGTTTTTGAGTTCCTGGCTAATTTGAACATGTTTTTGAGTCCGTAGGAAATTCTCTTGATACCCCAAGAAAGCAAATATTTATAGATATTTTACTGAAATTTTCTTATTTTATCATGAACAGTATGGTAAGTGTAGTCATTAAGATGGCCTCACTAAGATACATACCTTTATTATATAGAAAATCGAAAAGTCATCCCAGGGTAAATTATATCCATTTGCCTCCTGATCTGGCATTATGATTAACCCTTAGTGACTTGAACTACTCATGCCTCAAACAAATTTACATGGTCCCAAAGATGTTCAAGTTATTAATCCTTCTCTTGCTAAACACGACATGCCCTGTCTTAGCAAACAGTGTAGATCCAGATCAGTTGGCTTCTGAAGAAGCAAACTGATCTGGATCTGCACTGTTTGACATTAAATATGTGAATTTCTATCAAAAACTTGGATCAAGTAATCTGATTGGCTGGAAATTAGAAGTGGGTGTGGCATCTTAATTTATTCAGCATGACAAGGTTTAAGGTTTGGCTATATATAACAAGCCTGTTATATAAAAAAATAACTAAAAAAAAATAGTCTACTAATATTTAAAATATGCAGTTTATTGGGTAACCCTGAAAAAGCCAATCACATCTGCAGAAGACAACATTTTTTAAATTTTTCTTCATTTTTATTTTTATAGAAAACAAGTCTTAACATTTCATGTGAATTGTCTGCTTTGCAAACGATTTATATAAAATGTCAAGACTTATTTTCTCTGAAATATAAAACAAAAATTAGAAAGTCATCTGCTACAAATTTTGCTCTGCACTTTAAGGTTCATCTACCACTCTCTGGACAAATTCAGCAGATGGCACATTAATAATATGTTTCTTATTTTTCCCAGAAAACAGGCTTTGACATTTCATACAAACTGCATGACGTATCAATGCCTATTTTGTGGTAAAAATAAGGAAGATATATTAAAATGTTGTTTGCTGAAACTTTTACCCAGAGTGCTGTGTTGAATGACATCTTTATCATCATCATACTATGTAACCTAAGAAGACAATATTCAATATCCTGTAACTTTAGAAACATCATACATGAGTAACCATAGGTCTAGATAAAGGTGGGTATCTGATAAATATTTTTCTTATTTCTCCACAAAAACATATGTTCTGGTTACCCATTAGAAGTGCCTCGGCGAGGCACTTCTAATGAGTACCCTCAACATATGTTTTTGTGGAGAAATAAGAAAAATATCAATACTTCTGAATTGAAAAAAGCGCCTTAACTAGTGCTATGCATGACTATGATCCATTATCAAAGCGCTAGCCAGATAAGTGGGTATCAAGTAAATATTTTTTCTTATTTCTTCATGAAAACATACACCAAATACACCAAGACCTCTTTATAACACTATTGTTGGGGTCCATAGCATAAACCGTGTAAGTTAAACAACCGTGTTATATCTAAACAAAAATGTATAAATTATATTGAAAAATGACCATTTATGGTCATTTTTCAATATAATCTATACATTTCTTGGATCCATCTGAAGCGTGTTATATCCAAAACCGTGTTATAACGAACCATGTGATAAAGAGGTTGAAGTGTATATTGTGGGTTCTCATTAGAAGCACCTCGGGGAGTACCCACAACATATGTTTTTGTGGAGAAATAAGAAAAACATCAATAGTTTTGGCCCGAAAGAAAAAAAGGGCCTTATCTGGGGCTTTGCATTATGACAATCAACAGTGCTCTACTTTGACTGAATAAATTGCTTATTTCAATGACTATTTTCCTTGTACATGTATCTCCACTAAAACACACCTTTAGGGTAAGCATAAGAACTGTTCAGTTTCTCCAATAAAACATGTGTTGTAAGAACTCATTAGAATTTGGATGTTGTGGTTGAGCGATAAAAATTTGATATTCCATATTTACCCTAAGTGTTTGGATAGATATGCCTGTTCTACCAGTGTAGATCCAGATCAGATGCCACATAATTGTGATTAGGGTCTACAATGTTTGCCACTCATCCAGCAGTTTTCAGACACTTCATAAGGTTGTAAAAAGGGACCTGTTTGGATTTTTGGGCAAGTATGGTAAATAAATCCCAGCAGGCACATGACGTAAATACAACGTCACCTCAACGTCGACGCAACGTCATGACATTGCGTCGATGTTGAGCCGACATTGTATAAACGTCATGTGCCTGCTGGGATATGATATATATGGCACTGAAATTTACTTATAACCTTTCATAAGCTCAAGCAGTGCCTCTGCTAGTCCTATATGGAGGATGGAGGGTGAAGGGTAGGCTTCCCCCATCTGGCCGTTTTGCATTGTAAGCCCCTGTGCCATTTTGTACCTCCCATCTGCTATTCCTATTCCTTTCACGAACTCTTACATTTCAGTGGAAGTTTCATGAAAATCAGACAAATATTAAAAATGTTATTGACAGATGTCTACCTGTTGAACTCTTTCAGCCTTATAAACTAACCTGACACCTTTGCCTGATGATACGGCTTGTAATGAGCCTTCTCATCAGGATCTTTATACTATTGCTATTCTGTTTTTGATTTTTGACTAACATCCCCATTTCCAACAATGCACCAGTCCAAATCCAATGGCAGAAGAGACTACATCAGAAACACAGGGTTACACATCATCTGATCTGATTCACATGGAATGTCAAATTTTATTTTCTATGAAAGAAAATTAAAAAAAAACTAGAAATGTGTCAGTATGACACAGATGCCCCCGCCCAGGGCAATCCTCACCCACATGCAGGCATTTTGCAAAAAATTTTGCAAAAAAATGAAGTTGAAAAAAGGGCCATAACTCTCATAATAAATGGCAGATTTTACCCTAAATCGAACTTAACCATATTTTATGATTATATACCTATGTATAAAATATGAATCCAATACACAAATCAATCTTTTTTAAAAAAATATCGGAAGGATTAAACATCTTCTGAAAGTGAAAAAGGGCCATACCTCCCATAATAATGGGCTGATTTTACCATAATTGGAACTTGACCTCTATTTTATGATGATATAACTGTGTGTTAAATATGAATTCAATACACTAACGTTTTCAAAAGATATCAAACTGAAACTATTTTTCAACGTTGAAAAATGGCCATAACTCCAAAAATAATTGGTGGATTTTACCCTAAATCAAACCTGACCTATATTTTATAATTATATGCTTGTTATAAAATATGAATCCAATTCACTAATCTTTTCAAAAGTTATGAAACGGAAACCATTTTTCAAAGTTGAAAAAGGGCCATAACTCCCAAAATAATTGGTGGATTTTACCCTAAATCAAACTTGACCTACAGTTTAAGATTATATGTCTATGTATAAAATTTGAATCCAATACACTAATCTGTTCAAAAGATATTGAACGGAAACCATTTTGCAACTATTTTTCAACACTGATAAAGGGCCGTAACTCCAAAAATAATTGGTCGATTTTACCCTAAATTGAACTTGACCTATACTTTATAATGATATGCTTGTATATAAAATATGAATCCAATACACTGATCTTTTCAAAAGTTATGGAATGGAAACCATTTTTCAAAGTTGAAAAAGGGCCATAACTCTAAAAATAATATGTGGATTTTACTCTAAACCAAACTGGACCTACATTTTATGATTATATACCTGTGTATAAAATTTCAATTCAATACACTAATCCTTTCAAAAGAGATCCCACGGAAACCATTTTTCAAAGTTGAAAATTTTTCAAAGTTGAAAAAGGGCCATAACTCCCAAAATAATTGGTGGATTTTACCCTAAATCGAACATGACCTACATTTTATGATTATATACCTGTGTATAAAATTTCAATCCAATACACCAATCCTTTCAAAAGATATCCAACGGAAACCATTTTTCAACTATTTTTCAACATTGATAAAGGGCCGTAACTCCAAAAATTATTAGTGGATTTTACCCTAAATCGAACTTGACCTATATTTTATAATTCTATGCTTGTGTATAAAATATGAATCCAATTCACTATCTTTTCAAAAGTTATGGAAATGAAAACCATTTTTTCAAAATTGAAAAAGGGCCACAACTCCCAATATAATTGGTGGATTTTACCCTAAATCGAACTTGGCCTACATTTTATTATTATATACCTGTGTACAAAATTTCAATCTAATACACCAAACCTTTCAAAAGATACAGCATGGAAACCATTTGTGTTACGTATGGGACGGATGGACGGGACGGATGTACCTACGGACAGCGGTGATACTATATGCCCCCCATTGAAAATGGCAGGGGCATAAAAATGGAAGATCCCTAAAGGGGATGAATGCCCCCCCCCTACTGCCAGTTTGGCTTTTTGTAGCAAAATATCTGTGTAAATCAAGGATTTGTAACTCAAGTATAAAAACTGGATCAGAGTTCTGTGACCTTTCATGCACATGCCCTGCTTATATTCTTACTTTACTGCAATTTTCAAATCATTATCTTGAAAACTGTTGAAGTTCTGAAGACACAAACCCTACTATGCCATCTGACTAAGGCAAAACTAAGTAAATCCTGGGTATGTAATTCCAGCAATAAAAATTTGATCAGAGTTCTGTGACTTTTGTGTACATGCCCAGCCTATATTGCTGCAAGTTTTATATCATTATCTTGAAAACTGTACAAGTAATTACGGAAACATGAACCCTACTATGCCCTGAATATAAGATAAATTTCTAAGTAAATAAGGGCTATGTTAACTCTACTAAATAATAATTCCATTAGAGTTCTGTGAAGAATATGCTCAGTTTCAAACCATTACCTCGAAAACTGTAGAAGTTGTGGAGACACAAACCCTACTATGCACTTTGTATAAGGCTATAATATTTCTAAGTATTTGTTTGTGTTGAGGTTTTACAGCCCTGTCAACCCAATGTGGTCATGTTGAGTGTGGACAGTTTACCAAACCACACGTTTACTGGGCAGGCTGTTCTCTAAGCAGTTAAACACAGTATTGTGCACATTCTTTTGCCAGAAAATATTTCTAAGTAAATCAAGGGTATGTAACTCTACCAATAAAAAATTTGATCAGAGTTCTGTGACCTTTATGCACATGCCCTATATCCTTAGTCTATATCCTTACTATGGTGCAAGTTTCAAATTATTACCTTGAAAACTGTAGGAGGAGTTGAGGAGACACAAACCCTTCTATGCCATGTGTATAAGACAAATTTTCTAAGTAAATTAAGAGTATGCAACACTAGCAATAATAATTTGATCGAAGTTCTTTGACCTTTATGCATATACTCAGTGTATATCCTTACTTTGGTGCAAGTACCAAACTATATAACCTTGAAAACTGTAGGAGGAGTTGCGGAGACATGACACTTCTATGCCATGTGTATAAGACAAATTTTCTGAGTAAATCAAGGGTATGTAACTCTAACAATAATAATTTGATCAGAGCTCTTTGACCTTTATGCATATGCTCAGTCCCTCAGAGTATATCCTTCCTATGGTGAAAGTTTCAAACTATCAATTACCTTGAAAACTGTAGGAGGAGTTGAGGAGATACGAACCCTTCTATGCCATGTGTATAAGACAAATTTTCTAAGTAAATCAAGGGTATGTAACTCTATCAATAATGATTCAATCAGCGTTCTTTGACCTTTATGCACATGCTTAGTCTATATCTTACCATGGTGCAAGTTTCAAACCATTACCTTCAAAACTGTCATAGCAACAGATATGGTACTTTTTTCATCCGAAAAATGCTGATATCTTTCTTATTTCTCAACGAAAGCATATGTTGTGGGTACTCATTAGAAGCGCCTCAACGAGGTGCTTCTAATGAGTACCCACAACATATGTTTTCGTCCAGAAATAAGAAAAATATTATGTGGATACCCCCTCTTATCTGTAGCTATGAAACTGTAGGAGGATTTGCAGAGACACGGACCCTTCTGCCATGTATATAGGACAAATTTTCTAAGTAAACCAAAGATATGTAACTACCAACAGTAATTTGATTAGAGTTCAGTGACCTTTGTGTACATGCTCAGTCTATATCCTTACTATGGTGCAAGTTTCAAACCATTAGCTTGAAAACTTTAGGAGGAGTTGTAGAGACATGAAAAGTACTATATAGTATGACAGACAGATGGACACAGGGGTGGTTGGGTGGTGCGAAGGTGTCCTTTATCTTACGTCACCGGGGCGCCCAACTGATATTGGCTTACAGCTGGGCAAGGCCTGCAATCCTTGTAGCAGGTAAGGGTAGAGGGGGATGTTTTTATTTCTTCTGTTTCTTCACTTTCATTCCTGTTCCTCTTTCTTCCCTGTCCCTCTCTTTCATCTCCTCTACTATCTCTTCTATCTTTTCTCTCCCTTTCTCTGGGAGACGACACAAAATGACCCATAAGGGTTGATGTGTCGTTAAACCCCAACTCAATCAATCAACAGATGGACACACAGTTGGATGGACAGAAACATGGGTGTATGACAGAGGGTAAAACTATATGCCCTCCCCCATTTCATGGCGGGGGCATAAAAAATATTTAAAAGTATTGTTTGTTGCAGTTGCAACTGGCACTATAGGAGTTACCACTATATTCAGACAATACTTACTGAGAACAATTAGCATCATGGACAACAAAACTCAAAGAGATATCTTGTACAGATGTAGTGAACCCATCTGGTATACTAGTCCAGTCATCATATTTGGCCGTATTCCCCATAGAAAATGTCCCTGGTTCACACTCTTTACATTTCTGTGATTCTATGTCTAAGTAATGTCCAGCGCTACATTCAAAATCTGGATAAAAGAAGAAAATTCAGTTGAATACATCAGAAAACATTTTTACTGACTTTCTCTGTTTAACCCTTTAACTTTTACCACTCTATGGGCTAATTCAGCAGATGACAAATTGATATTTTTTTTATTTTTCCAAGAAAACAGGATTTGACATTTCATACAAATTGCCTCCATTGGAGACAATCTGTAAGGAATGTTGAATCCTGTTTTCTGGGAAAAATAAGAAAACATATTTCAAAATGTCGTCTGCTGAAAATTTTGCCCAGAATGCCAAGAGTTAAGGCAGAATAGGCCAGTTTCACAATCGCTTGTTTTACCGCTCTCGCTAATCCACGCATAATTTTGTTTCTCCAGAACGAGGCTTGCGGTGTATCACAGATAACAATGACGGATCATCAGACCGTGACTAAGTACACAATAGATTTGTGGAAACTTCTGTGTAATAAGCAGTCCCTTTTCTTCTTCATGACTGTCCTCTACATTGCTTTTCAGTTAAATTCAGTGCCCCACCCCAAAGAAGATCGTTGTTGTCTGTATGAAGTGATCTTGTTAGGGATTTTAAGAGAAACATACTTTCATCAAAACTGATTTAAGCTTTCTTATACGCTATCGCAAACTTGTAAATGAAATATAACCACACATTCTGATCATGACCACCTCTGTTGAGCTTCCCGCAAAACATCATTTCAATGTTTACATGTGCTGTGATCAATATACGCTACAAAAAAATATCCGGGACTTATTTTTTATTTGCTGACATTTTGATCTACTGCTGTGATTCGCTGAAAGAGTCTTGGTAATTTAGTTCTGTTTTTAATATGTGTCTGTGTTATATGCATTTCCGACAAGAAAATGCTCTACATTCCAATAAACGGTTTCCCCGACACGCTGTCGTCTGACGTTAACATTACAAGCACGCATTACCGTTATGAGCATGCGCTTTTTTTTTTTTTTTTTTTTTTCATGTGAGAGCTATAGAAAAAAATGACTTATAATAGAAACACAAACAGTTCAGTGTATCATCGTCTTGTGTGCATCTGAGCATCCCAAAAGATGAGACTCTACACAGGGTTTACGTGATACATTCAGTGGTACTTAGAAGCTATTTTAGTGACAAGCAGGAATAACTGTTTTGATGCGCAGATCTCGCAAACGGATAAGGTACTATTTTGCTTGGGTGCTTGTCGTCTTTCAGCAGAAAACGGTGAGTGTGCATCTCTAAAGTCAGTGACAAAAATTCGACATCCAAAAATTTTGAATCGGAAAAAAAGATCAATTAAAAAAACAAACAGCAAAAAAAAACTGCCAGCCTCAGAGGATAAATAAAAGCACCGCAAGCATATTATACCCCTCCATAGCAATTATCTGTTTATGCATTAAAGTTATCATTGCGAAAATGTCTGGAAAGAAAATGACGGAGGGACAGATAACAATCCTAAACCAGATCTTGATAATATCAATGCATATAGCAAGTTTGGTTAAAAGGCCTTGTTATTTATATGTACTCAAGTTATCGTCTGGACACGAAAATATGGTCGTGTCTCTGGCAGATAACTCAGTAAAAATTTGACGAAATTTGCCCATTAGCAATTCCAAAACAGATCTCCTTAAGGTCAATGCATATAGCAAGTTTGGTTAAAATCCCTTGTTATTTACACAAGTTATTGTCTAAAAACGAAAATATGGGCGTGTCTTGGGCAGCTAACTCCGTAAAAATTTGACGAAATTTGCCCATTAGCAATTCCAAACCAGATCTCCTTAATGTCAATATGTATAGCAAGTTTGGTTAAAATCCCTTGTTATTTACTCAAGTTATCATCCAAAAACGAAAATATGGGTGTGTCTCGGGCAGATAACTCCGTAAAAATTGGCAAATTTTGCCCAATAGCAATCCCAAACCAGATCTTCTTAATGTCAATATATATAGCAAGTTTGGTTAAAATCCCTTGTTATTTACTCAAGTTATCGTCCGGAAACGAAAATATGGGCGTGTCTCGGGCAGATAACTCCGTAAAAATTTGACGAAATTTGCCAATTAGCAATCCCAAACCAGATCTCCACAATATCAATGCACACACCAAATTTGGTGAAAATCCATTGATGTTTACTCAAGTTATCCAGAAACGAAAAACGGACGGATGAATGGACAGATGGACGGACGGACGGGCGTACGACGGACGGATGAAGGACGGACGGACAGACACACGGACGTCCAACTTGAAACCATAATACCCCGGACATGATACCTGCGTGTGTATCTCGATGAATCAGTCGGTTGGGAGAGGTAATACACAATGAGGAAAGGGGTGCATAACGGTGTCAACTGCATGCTTGAAACTTGAAACCATAATACCCCGGACATGATACCTGCGTGTGTATCTCGATGAATCAGTCGGTTGGGAGAGGTAATACACAATGAGGAAAGGGGTGCATAACGGTGTCAACTGCATGCTTTTATTGCAATCGCTGAAGTGTTAACTGCCAACACCTGTTTAACTACCGCTTGCTTGTCAAGTAGATAACGGTACTGTCGGAGGTGTGAAAAACTAGTGGCGGATTATTCTTTTAAGATGCTACTGTCGGTAAGAATAACACGTTGCGGACATCAGTCAGATAATCCAATCATAATTAGTAGTGGTCCCATAGGGTAAAAGATGCGTCCGGCGGACTCGGCTTTGGGAATTTTTAAGAATCCGGACCCGAATTTATGTGTCCAAGGACGCAGGATTCTGCATCCCCGAGAACCCTGAATTTATCACAGGTTGTAGCAAGCGTCTTTCATTTCCGCATTGTCAATACACCGCCAGCCTCAATCTCGATACATTTCTGGAAATTTTCCACTCGGCAATTATTGGAAATTGCGATTGTGAAAAGGGTCTATTGCAGCATACCACATTTTAATTATTTTTGTTTATTTTTCAGATAAAATGAAATGTCCCATGAAATGTCAAGCCTTTTTACTATAGTAAACAATGGAAATAATAAAAAATTATTTGAAAATATTGTCTGCTACAGCTGTAATTGGTGCTTTAAGCATTAAGGGGTGGCCATATTTATTAACCTATACCACTCTCTGGGCATCATATTTTTCTTATATTTCTCAGTGAAAACATAATTATATTGTGGGTACTTATTAAAAGTATCTCAATGAGGCTCTTCTAATGAGTACCAACAATATATGTTTTCATGAAGAAATAAGAAAAGTATCAATACATTTTGGTTGAAAAAAAAAGCACCTTCTCTGTAAATACATGTATGAAACAGGCAATTTGCTAACTAAACTATGAAACCAAGTTATGTAAAGCTAAATAATTTTTTCCAATTAAAAGGTGATTATGACATAAAAGCTTTGAGGGATTTACATACTTTTAGAGTATTTTCATGATAAAAATGTATTTTTCACAATTAGCAGATTTTTCAGGTTACAACTGAGAGTATGATATTATATATAGCTCCAGAGGGGTCGGCAAAAGCACATGTTGCGGGTACTCTTAAGCGCCTCCCTGATGCACTTCTAATGAGTACACACAACACATCTTTTCATGGAGAAATAATAAAAAATATCTATACTTATTGGTGGACAAAGAGGCCTTATCTGGAGCTATGCATATATTTACCCACCTTTTCTATTTAATTCTATGATTGTAGTATTTAATTCTGTTCATTTTAGTAGCTCAGCTATCAACCTTTAACCCTTAAAGCGCCAAGCAAAATTTGTAGCAGACAACATTCTAAAAAAAAAACAAGTCTAGACATTTCATGAGAATCATCTGCCAAGCAGACAATTTACATGAAATTTCAAGACTTGTTTTCTCTGAAAAATAGAAAAAAAAATTGTTGTCTGCTGCACTTGTGACTGGCACTTTTTATTTTTCAGAGAAAACAAGTCTTGATATTTCATGTGAATCGTCTGCCAAGATTAAGGACACCATCAGTGTTCAGCCAATCTTTTCAGGACAGCTTCTTTGTCAGTCAGAAGACTAGTTCCATCTGCACTAAGGAGTGGGGTGGTTCCTGAGCTCTGGGGACCATATATTGTCTTGAGTGCATCAAAGAACTTCTTCATATCCTTTCTGTCTGCAAAGGACTGGATTTCATCAGCCATTTTGCTCAGCCAGGAGTCTTGCATGTCTCTGAACCTAGTCTGTACTGTCTTGCATATGTTTGAATAGGCAGTCTTACTAGATACTGAGCTGGTATTTCTGAGGTAAGCCTTGTGTTTTTGGTGTTTCTCTTCAAGGAGTCCCTGGATTTCTTTAACCAACCTTGGTGTTTGCGAGATACTGGTCCTAGGAAATCCATTGCTGAAGAGTGAACGGTGTCTCTGATGACTGTCCAGCTCTCATCTACATCTTCTGAACTGTGTTCCAGTGCATCTAAATGGCTGCAGAGATCATTGACGAATGCTTGCCTCTTGCTGTCTTGTTTCAGCTTGGAGACATCCAATTTCTTTGGCACCTTCTTGCCTTGTGGTCATCATACAGGCTGAATGTGCAGGTTGAGTTTGCTGACAACAAGCCTGTGATCTGTCCAACAGTCTGCACCACACATAGTCTTTGTCACTCTGACATCCTGTCTGTCCCTCCTTTGCACTATGACATGACATCCTGTCTGTCCCTCCTTTGCACTATGACATAGTCAATGAGATGCCAGTGTTTGAAGCGAGGGTACATCCATGATGTCTTTCTGCGAGTTGGTAGATGGAAGACTGTGTTGGTGATCAGTAATTATGCTCTGCACACTTCCTTAAAAGGAGGAGTCCATTGCTGTTGCACTTCCCTACACCTTCTGATCCAATCACTCCTTCCCAGGTTTGGTGGTCTGTGCCCACTCTGGCATTGAAGTCCTTAAGGAGGATGAGTTTGTCTGTCCGGGGTGCTGCAGAAATCACAGAGTCCAGATCATCATTGTGGGTGCATAGGCACTTACAATTGTTGCATGCCTCTTGCCAGATAAGGGAAGTCTCAGCATCATCAGGCGTCATTTATGCCTTTTGGAAGTCCTGAGAGCTTGCTGATGAGGTGTGACTTGATGGCGAATCCTACTCCTGCTCCACGCCGCTCTTCTTTCTTGCGTCACTCTAGAAGAAAGTGTAACCAGCACCAACTTCGTTTAAAAGCCCTTCTTCTGCAAGGTGAGTCTCACTCAGAGCTGCAATCACGACTTTGTATCGGTAAGGTTCTCTACCAACTAGAGCTGTTCTTCACTGAGGTCTGTCAGAACCAGAACTGTCCATTAGGGTGACACAATCCAAGCGCGAATGGTTAAAGGTATCACCTTCATCTTCTTTTTTCTTGTTTGACCGCTAAGTGGGAGTCCCGCTGATCAGTTAACCAGCCAGGAGTTTTGAAGCAGGCAATTGTTTAGGGCACCTTTTCTAGCCCCTTCCCCATGCTACGGGGGGTGAGCAGTGTGATCCTAAAAAGGTCTGCTCAGTTTGGCTGCTGAATTCCCCATACTGCTTCGCTCGAAAGCTACCATATAGAACCAAGCCGCCTGTGTGCAGGTCCGCAACTACAGATTCCAGTGTTTCCTCACCTGCTGCTTCACCGCTCGCCCATCGCCACAGGGCTTTTGTATGACTTGCATATGTGTGCTTGCTGTGAATGTGTGTTGCTGATTAAGATGACATGCACTGTGAATTGGATTATAATGAGGGAGAGGAGCGCAGAATCAACCCCACTCTCTCGTCCTGACCTAGCTGGACCCAGAGGCAAGACAGTGTCTGGAGCTTAAAGCTCGGATGCAGTGGATGACCATGACTTCTGTTGTGCCTTGTCATGCTCTCCATGCTCCACAACATGCTGCTGCATCGCCGTTGAATCATGGTAATGATTTCCTCCACCCCAGCTGCCGAAGCAGACTTTACATAACTGGAACAGGCAAATCCAGATATGCAGGTTTTTGTTTGAGTTGCCAACTCCTAGATGGATTGCCGACCAGGGCTTGAGAGCTCCATCTACCCTAGATATTGCTACACAGATTCAGTTAACAGCTATATAGAAGCAGTAACTTAAATGTCTTATGTATTGAAAACTCCTGTCATCTGGCAAGGCTCCAGGATCAGATATAATACTACAAAGCAGAAGGTCCTCCAGTTGCAGCGAAACTGACATGCAGAGAAACTGACAGAGTTTTTTCACATTATGTGGAGAAAAGAAGCCATCCCTCAAGAATTCAAGGATCCAACAATTATCCACCTATTATAAAGGAAAGGGAATCCTCAAGTCTGTGACAATCATCGAGGCATCTCTTTATTGTCAATTGCTGGGAAGATCCTTGCTAGGGTCCTACTGAATTGATTAAATGAACACCTTGAAAAGTCAGGGCTTCTACCAGAAAGCCAGTGCAGATTCAGGAAAGACAAAGGAACAATAGAAATGATCTATACAGCAAGACAGCTTCAAGAAAAATGCCAAGAACAGAATGTGGACCTCTACATGACCTTTGTTGACCTTACCAAGGCATCTGACACAGTCAGTCGACAGGGACTTTGGAAAATTATGGCGAAGTTTGGCTTTCCTGCCAAATTCATAGCAATAGTGCAGCAGTTCCATGATGGTATGCTTGCAAAGGTCCAAAATGATGGCGAGTTTTCTGATCTATTCCCTGTGACAAATGGAGTTAAGCAAGGCTGTGTACTAGCTTCAACACTCAACAGTTCATCATGATGTTTTCTGCCATGCTTACAGATGCTTTCCAGGATGGTGACAATGGTATACCTATTAGGTATTGCTTTGATGGGAAACTTTTCAACCAAAGAAGGTTGCAAGCTAAATCCAAGGTGCAGACAGCGGTGCTAGATGACTTCCTCTTTGCTGATGACATGGCAAAGGGTGCTCCAACAGAAGAGAAAAAGCAAAAAGGTATGGATCAAATATCTGATTCATGTGACAGCTATGATCTCACAACCAGCATCAAAAAGACTGAAGTAGTATATTAGCCAGCACCTGGAAAGCCTTACATGGAGCCTACCATCACAGTGAAAGGTCAATGACTGCAAGTGGTAGACAAGTTCACCTACCTTGGAAGCACATTGTCTAGAGTTGTCACACTGATGATGAAGTCAATGCTAGGACTGCCAAAGCTAGTGCAGCATTTAGCCGGCTATGTGGAAGTATTTAGGACCGAAGTGGAATCAGACTTGAAACAAAGCTGAAAGTATACAGATCGGTGGTGCAGCCAACACTATTATACGCATGCGAAACTTGGACAGTTTACCAACGGCATGCCAAAAGACTGAACCACTTCCATACAAGCTGTCTTAGAAAACTTCTAAAGATCAAGACAGGATTCCAGACACAGAAGTCCTGAAAAGGGCAGGGATGCAGAGTGTACATACTCTTCTGAAATTGGCACAGTTAAGATGGACAGGCCATGTTACCAGAATGCCTGATGAATGTTTGTCAAAGTAAATCCTCTATGGAGAACTACAAGTTGGAAAATGCTCCCATGGTGGTCAGAAGAAGCGATACAAGGACACCCTCAAAGCCTCCCTTAAAGATTTCAACATAACAACAGAGTCGTGGGAACAGATTGCAAAGGATCGAACAGTGGTGAGGCCTCATAAGAAGGGGTGCTGGTGAATACGAAGCAAAAAGAATCAGCGAAGCCGAGCAGAAACGTGCACTGCGGAAAGCCAGAGCTAAGGCATCACCAACAGAGCTTTCTTCCTCAGACCTCTCTTGTTCTATCTGCAACAGGCAGTTTAGAGCTAAGATTGGTCTCGTCAGCCATCTTAGAACACACAAATAATAACACATCACACAGTTGATTAGGATTAGTCATTGTCAGTAATGACAGACGAACGAACCATCGAATATTTAAAGACGATTCACATGAAATTTCAAGACTTGTTTTCTCTGAAAAAAAAAAAGAAAAAAAAAAGAATTGTCATCTGCTGCAGTTGTAACTGGCCCTTTAAGGGTTAAAGGATTTTTGACTTGGTTCCCAACAATATTGGGTGTTCAAATTCTGAATTAATGTATTTAACCTAAACTTTCACACATCTTAACACCTTAATTAGAACACTTGTCTTAAAATTTGAATAAGTACTGTAGCCACCCTATTATTTTAAACACAACAACTTACCAAACTTAGCCTATAATTTTACCAATTATGACTCAAATATGAGTCAAATATACTAATCTTTTCAAAAGATATATTATAAAACAGACACCATTTTTCAAAGTTACAGGGGCTGTAATGGGACGTACGGACGTATATACAGACACATGTACAGACAGCAGTCTATATATGCTCCCCACTCATCCCCCTTTAAAAATGGTGGGGCATAAAAACAACTGCTAGTTAATTGGCAAACAATATAGGACCTAATCAGATGCTGTGTTCTGCAGCATCTGGTCAGACTGGGTCTACACTGCTCAGGTTTGTCTATCTGAATACTTAGAATAGAAAGTACCTTCCAGACAGAACTGAGCAACAAACAAACACTCTTGCCTAAACAGTTAGAAAAGGTCATGAAAATATAGGGTTTCAAATACTAGGTTAATTACCTTTCCTGCAGGTACACAAGGAAAAATGAGCAGACATCAAATGAAAAATCTTGCCTAAACTTAAAATGCAGGGTTTTCAATTACCATGTTACATTTGAAATCTAAAGTTTCTGAAACCTTAACTGCACACCATACTTTAGCTGTCCATTTAACAGTACATGTAAATATCCTAAAATTTCGAACACTATTTCATACTTTTGGGCCAGAGTTTAGCTTTTTATGCAGTTGTAGTTTAAAACACTAAAAGGAATGGCAAAAAGTGTAGACCCTGACTGCTCCTTCAGGACTGTCTGATCTGGGTCTGCACTGTTTGCATATGCCAGTTTGTCAGACATTTTGGTATACAAGATTTTAGGACATCTATCTGTTGATGCATAGCTCCAGATAAGGTACTTTTTTAAGCTGAAAAGAACTGCTATTTTTCTTATTTCCCCATGTTTTTTTTTTGTTTTGTTTGTTTGTTGTTTTTTTTTCTGGGGGGGGGGGGGGGGTGGTGGAGGGTTACGGCCCTTTCAAGAATAGTTCACTTATATTGATGGATCATTCATCAAAGTTGGGTGAAAACTGGAGAACCTGGGGAGGAAAAAACCACCTGACCATCTGTAAGCAGAACTTGGCTTTCCCACATGTGACCTGGGCGAGGCTCAATTCACAGTGGTGAGAAACCTAATGGATTAAGAATCAGCTCTCTGATCCACTAGGCTAGGGGGGCCCGCCCAAACATATGTTGTGGGTACTTATTAGAAGTGCCTCAATGAGGCACTTCTAATGAGTACCCTCAACATATGTTTTCTTGGAGAAATGAGAGAATTATTATGTGGCTATTGTAAACCCCCTTTTACTTCATGACTGGTGAGGTTAACTCCTACTGAGTCTCCACAACATATTTACATGGAGAAATATGAAAAATATTTTGTGGATACCCCTCTTATCTGGAGCTATGGTTGTTGTGTCTCAAAACTGCTGGATGAGTGCCAGTGTAGACCCTAATCTGCAATCAGATGCCACATTCTATGGTGTCTGATCTGGGTATACACTTCTTTCTCCAGCCTGTCTATCCTATTACTTAGAGTAAAATATCTTTCAATGAGTATCCACAATGTATGCTTTCCTGGAGAAATAAGAAAAATATTTAACTGGATACTGTTATTATGATATTTGACCTAATTACAGCACTGTGCACTTAGGGTTTTCAAAATTACTGGGAAAACTTAGGGTAAAATATGTATCCAACTAATAAGGGTATGCTTTAAAAAAAAAAAAAGATCAGAAAAGGACTTATTTGATAATGGTAATGCAATTTTTTTCTGATTTTCTTTATAAAAGCGTATGTTTGGGTACTCATTTGAATTGCATCAAGTCCATGCAATTCAAATAGGCTGTAATCTAAAGACTATTGCTTGACTGTGCGTGCGCTAATAGGGGTATGTATAGTAATTAGGTCGAATATGGTATCTAAACATGCTAAAACTATGAGAACCTTCAAGGGAATGCATGGTATGGATCTGATCTGCTTCTAGTTAACCCATTTATGCTGAATGGACTCTTCTACCATAACTCTTTGGATCAGTCTATTTCCAAAAGCAGGGTATCTGGTTAGTTTTTATTATTACTGATGGTTTATAGAAATTTCCTTAGTTCATGGAAACATTCTGCGATGTCTGATCTGGATCTACACTGTTTGCCAATTACTGCTTTGGGGGTTTCCTAACTCAAATGGGTATACATATTACAAAAAATTATTTCATTTTAGGCTGGAACCTCATTTCCTATTTTCATGCCCATGTATGATGTAACATGCCTATGTTGCCGGCCTCGGTGGCTCAATTGGATGCGCCGTCCGACTGGAGACCAGGAGGTCGCGGGTTCAACCCCCGCCGAGGCCGGCAACATTCTTTCGTGGAGATTGATCATGAAATATTTTCTACGGTCATTCTCTCCCTTCCGCTGATTCCAGAAGGGCAGTTGTCAGTTTCTGGCGAAAGAATGTGCACAATACTGGTTAACCACTTAGAGGACTAAGCCTGCCCAGCAAACGTGTGGTTAGGTAAACTGACCGCGCTCGACATGACCCCATTGGGTTGACTGGGCCATAAAACCTCAACACAAACAAACAAACATGCCTATGTCAATGTTTTTTTCACTTTTTGGAGCACCCTTGACTGTTAACCCTAGTCCTGCAGAACCTGGATATGTCCTGTCTTTGCAAACAGTGTAGATCCAGATCAGTTGGCTTCTGAAAAGCCAACTGATCTGGATCTGCACTATTTGCTATTCAGTATGTGAATTTGTATCAACAATCTGGATCAAGCAATCTGACTGGCTGAAATTTGAAGTGGGTGTGGCAGTTCAATTAATTCAGCATGACAAAGGTTAAGATTTTCTAGTATCAAACAGGAGTCTGCAAACAAACAGATCTCATGCAGACTCTGTGTCTGTCATATGAGGGACAACATCAGAAAACATACCTTCAGACATGTGCACCCTGCAAAGATTTAGATCAGTTTGCGCATTCGCTCAGTCTGATCAGAATCCCAGATGGGCACATTCTGGATAGCCATGAATGCAAAGTTTCTTCATGTGGACAAAGAATGATCAGACTGTAGATGTGCAGGCTGATTCAAAGGAATTGTTAAGGAGGAGTACTTGGTGATAATTCTGGGATAATTTTTCTTATTTCTCCATAAAAATATGTTGTGGGTACTCATTAGAAGTGCCTCAATGAGGCACTTCTAATGAGTACCCACAACATATGTTTTTATGGAGAACTGGAGAAAATTATCCCATAATTATCACCAAATACTCCTCCTTAACAATTCCTTTGCTGATTTGAGTCTTCTTTAGGCACTCATGTCAGAAGGTATGTTTTCTCACATTGCGGCTCATATACAGAAAGACCAACACAGGGTCCATAACTACACCCTGGGGAACATCATATAAGACTGGGATACTACCAGACTTCACACCATTCATAACAAATGCTGTCTAAAACACAGCAATGAATAAATCCATTTAAGAACCAATTAATGACCTTTTTTTTTTTTTTTTTTTTAATCTACCTGCCAGCTTCTGTCCCTGCACTGTTCAGCGTTAACTTAAGTATTTGTATCAACAACCTGGATCAAGTAATCTGATTGGCTGAAAATTAGAATGGGTATGGCATTTTAATTTATTCAGCATGACAGAGTTAAAGACCACTCTCTGGAAATTGAACTGTACTCAAGGGACTGCTTAACGCTTAGCATGGTGGGTAAAAATTTCAGCAGACGACATTTTGAAATATTTTTCTTTCTTTTTTTTCCCAGAAAATGGGCTTTGACATTTCAAGAAGACAATCTGCATGAAATGTCAGAGCCTATTTTCTGGGGGAAATTGACAAAAAAAGAACGACAAATTTGTCATCTGCTGAATTAGTCCAGAGAATGGTAAAGGTTAAAACCATGGTTGAAAATTGGCTCAATTTTACTGGCTAATTCTTTTAGAACTCTTGTGAATTTCTTGTCCAGAAGCTTTAGACAGGTTCAAATCTTTGAGAAATTTTGTTACACCCTCAGAGATGACATTTAAGAGGTATTTTCTATAAATCTGGGGCTAACACTTTTATAAAGATTTCTGTACAGTCACACTTGGTGAACAGACTTGTGAATTCTGTGTTATTATACTGTTAAAGGATTCAGTCTCCCCGACCAGGATTTTCGTTAAGAAAAATTGCTGAAGAGACCATAAATGAACTTGAGGCAGCAAAATTCACATTGCCAAGTAGCACAACACATGTGATGAACTCTTGACATTGCTTATTAATGTTATATACAAAATCAGAAGCTGAGGCAGTGAAAAAATGATTTGAGACACCCAGCCATCTCTTAAATGATTCCCCCTGCCCCCATCTACACCCCCTCCCCACACACACATGGTTTTAATACTTCTGCAACTTTTTTTCTGACTGTGATTTTCCAAAATGTTTACAACAGATTTTGTCTTGTCTAATTGACAGCTGTTTCATTTAGCATTTAGCAACATGACCAGAGGAAAATTGCCCCACTTGTTAGATTCTGCCAGTCTAGATCCAATACATGTACCACACACTCAGCTGACAATCATGGCTGACAGCTGAGACACATTCAGCTGGGGAAGCAGATTGAATGCAAGTAGCTCTTTAGTCTATTAAGCCCATATGCAAAGCAAAACAGGTATAGGCACCATAGGTCTAGATAAGATTGGGTATTAGGCTCGTAAATATTTTTTCTTATTTCTCGACGAAAACGTATGTTGTGGGTACTCATTACAAGTGTCTTGCCAAGGTGCTTCTAATGAGTACCCACAACACATGTTTTTGTGGAGAAATAAGAAAAATATCAATGGTTTAAATCTGGATTGAAAAAAGCACCTTACCAAGAGCTATGTGGCATGCTTGACAATCAACAAATAAACATACCAAACTTTGTTGGTGCATTTACTTAACTTGATCGAGTTCAACAGTCCATTTCACAACAAAAATTCCCAAATCGCTACGGAAATGGACGGCCAGATTCTGGAGCTAATTGTGTTATAAAATTATCAACCAATCAAATGCTGGCGGTAAACAAAACGGCGACAGTCATAAAAGGGGCTCAGAGAAGGAAATTCAAGCTGATTTGATAGTTTCTTTTGAAGCAAAGTATGCAAGGATTGTGTATGTGACATATTTTTGCTGTTTCCTTGGCTGAAATGCGTGTCTTTTCAACAAAAACAATTTTTTTAATGAAAAAATTGGTGGTGAAATGTTTACTGTAACACCATTTTTACTTACATGAATGTGTCCCCCTGTAAACAATTTGAAACTTTCTTCATGGATGGCTTTGAAATCTGCTTTGTTTTGAACAAAATTGGTTAGAATAGTTGTTATGTTGAACTTCTTCAAGACTGTGGGCAAATGAGCTTTGGAATATGATTCCTTCAAATCTAAATGACCTGCAGAATTTGTTTGACAGCCGGCTGCTGACTGAAGCAGTCGCCACTTTTCCGCCAGAAATCTATTGGTTGACTGAGTCATGTGACATAGTGCCATGTGACTTGAATGACAAGCGGTTTACCGAAAAATACAGAATCCCTATGAAAAAACGACTATAACACACAATTTTCAACCTAAAACTGCTAATATTTGTCTTATTTTTCCATGAAAACGTATGTTGTGGTATTCATTAGAAGTACCTCGGCTAGGCACTTCTAACGAGTACCCACAACATATGTTTTCATGGAGAAATAAGAAAATTATTAATATTTTTTGATTGAAAAAAAGTGATGTATCTTATCTATGAAAGACCTCCCATATACATGTATGACCTGCAATCTCCATTTAAAATTAAAAAAAATCTGTTTCATCATCATCACAATTACAAAACAAAAAAAATGCCATGGTATTTTGGACAGGTTTTTACATAACTAATGTGAGAGTTGTCTCTCTTGCACACAAAACACCTACTGGTCCTCCTCTTCATCCCTACTAAATATGAAAGCAACACACTAAAGACTGAAGGTAACATATAACTTTGAAAAAAGGGTAACCAAGATGTTAATCTGGAACTATGCCGATGCCTGCCCAGACACTGCTGTTTTAAAGGACAGATTTTTTTTTAAAAACTCGCCAAAAAATATATTAAATTTGTGGGTAAAAAGCAGAAATACACCAAGTATTAGTTAAACAGGCTTTAGCCCATTTTAGTCTGGTAACTGGCAAACAGTGCAGACTCAGATCAAACACCACAAAATGTAGCGTCTGATCAGAATCTTCATTTTACAAAACTAACCACACACCATCCTACTGGAAGTAGACTGGTCAAAAGAACTGTGGTGGAAGAGTCCATGCTATGTAATTGTGGGTTAGTTTGTGCAGGAAAAAAAGGGAGAAAGACTCAATCTTATTTGTTAAATCAAGACTTAGTGCAATTATTTATTCAACAAGACTTTCGAGGGTTGAGCGCAAGACTATGGTAACTCAAACATATTTTTGAAACCCTTGTTTAGGGGCAACTTGGACCCCTTTGTAAACAATGCAAATTTAGGTGCCATTGCTCATACGAGCAATGGCACCTAAATTTTCATTGTTTACAGAAAGAAATGTTGTAATCTTCATAACGCCTTCATGGTGAGGAGATTAGGTTTGGGGAAAAACAACCATCTGACTTACGCTAGTCTTGCGCTCAACCCTCGAAGTGGCTTACAGTTCCTATTTAGAAGCTATTATTTTTATCTGTTACAGACAGTACACAGTCATATGAATTAACGCTTAGCACTCTGGGTAAAATTTTCAGCAGACGACATTTTGAAATATTTTTCTTATTTTTCTCAGAAAACAGGATTTGACATTTCATGCAAATTGTCTCCTTAGGAGACAATTTGCATGAAATGTCAAATCCTGTTTTCTGGGAAAAATAAGAAAAATAACATCATTTTGTCGTCTGCTGAAAATGCCCAGAGAGTGGTAAAGGTTAAAGATGTTGTCAAATCAATATGTTGCTACATCGCAGGTCTAGATAAGAGCAGGTATTGGATAAACATTTTTTTTTTATTTCTCCATGAAAACATATGTTTTGGGTACTCATAAGAAGCACCTTAGCAAAGGCGCTTCTAATGAGTATCACAACATATGTCTTAATGTAGAGATAAGAAAAAGATCAATATTTTGGTTAAAAAAAAGTACCTTAACTGGAGCTGTATAGCTATATAATTTGCATGCACTGTTAGTTATCGACTAACAGCTGTTTTAAACAGCCTAGCTGATTTGACAAGGATCACTTTTTATGCTGCAAGATAATTATACCTTTCACAAAAAGTAGCGCTATTTTTTTGTAACCCTTCTGGCAACTCTATCATTAGTGGCACAAAAGGTTAACTGGGAGAATGACCATTTCTAGCTCCAGATATAAGATCAGGAAAATATTTTTCTTATTTCTCCACAAATATATATACCGTATTCCACATAATTACAGCACCATGCATTCAGGTTTTTCTAAATTACTAGGAAAACTTGTGGTAAAGTATGTATCCACCTATACTAAGGGTACACTTAAGAACTATCAGCGATTTATATAATCAAGGACTTATCTTGTACCCACAACATATGCCTTTATAAAGAAGTAGACAAAAAGTACACTGTCTGCAATCTGAAGATCACAAAATTGCTTGACTGTGCACCTATAGGGGCATGTGCGGTAATTAGATCGAATACGGTATGTTGTGGGTAATCATCAGAAGTGCCTCAGTGAGGTGCTTCTAATGGGTACTGACTATATCTTTTTGCAGATATAAAGTTATTTTTTGGTACAAAAGCATACATACTCTTTAGAAGTGCCTACTGAATAACCACAATGTACGATTTGTGGAGACATAAGAAAAAAAAACATTAATGAATAACTGAATAACCACAATGTACGATTTCTGGAGACATAAGAAAAAAAAAACATTAATGAATAAAAATCAATCAAAATGAGAAACCATCATACTCTGCCATCATTGTGTGGCAGGCAGATAACGCTGTCAAAAATTGACGAAATTTCCCTTAGCAGGCCCAAACAGATCTCAGCAACATCAATGCACATTCCAAGTCTGGTGAAAAATCCATTGACATTTAATCAAATTATCATCTGGAAATGAAAAGATGGACAGACTGACATATGACAGATGGACACATGGACATCCAATGTGAAACCATAATACCCTGCCAATATTATGTGGGAGGGTATAAAAAGAGAAAATATATCAATACTTTTTTGGTTAAAAATAGCATCTTATCTAGAGCAAAGTCCTGACCCATAGCAACAGTAAATAAGGCGCTTTTTTTCATTCGAAAAATGCTGATATCTTTCTTATTTCTCCACAAAAACACACGTTGTGGGTACTCATTAGAAGCACCTCGGTGAGGCGCTTCTAATGAGTACTCACAACATATGTTTTCGTGGAGAAATAAGAAAAATATTATACCCCCTCTTATCTGTAGCTATGCTGACCTGCCTACACATATGTGAGGTCTGGTCAGGGTTTTAATAAAATGTCATTGTATGATGAAATCTACAGGTTCTAGGGACTACCCAATGATGAACGAGAAATTCGTGTAAGAGGCTGTTGTATCTGTGGTGCCTGTAGTATAAGTATAAAAAACAATTTAAGTTCAACACTAAAATGCAAGTAAAAAATTTAAAAATGTCATTGGACAGCTATAAAAGACACCACAGTGTCTAAGATGAGGCCCTTTTAGGGAGGAAGTGCATACCAAGTTTGATGACTGTTGGTCATAGGGTTAATTGAAAATGAAGCTACATGTATATGCTATGACTGATGCAAGAAAGAAAAAAACTCATTAGACTGTGAAATACAAGTCAAGGTCATAAAATGATACCATAGACATGGAGCTAAACTGCAAAGGTTGATGTAAAACTGGTCATTTAACCCTTAAAGCGCCAAGCAAAATTTGTAGCAGATGACATTCATTTTTTTTTTTTTTTTTTTTTTCAGAGAAAACAAGTCTTGACATTTCATGTGACTTGTCTCCCAAGCAGACGATTCGCATGAAATGTCAAGACTTGTTTTCTGTGAAAAATAAAAAAAAAAATAAAAAAAAAAAAATGTCATCTGCTGCAGTTGTGATTGGCGCTCTAAGGGTGAACTATGAAATATAGTTCAGTCGTAAAATAACACTGCAGTGTTTGAAACCATGTTAGGAAGAAAGTACATTATATGCCACTGGTACATGACAGTAAGCATTCCAGTTTATCAGAAAGGCAATGATTTTTTTTACCTGCAAGTCCCACTTCATGTACTGGACTCAAAACTTTTTTTGTCTGGAACTCACAAATTTTATACATGTGAATTCCCAAACTCGTGAAAGACATGCTCAAAAATAAGTTTTAAGGCACGATTTTATCCTGGGACTCAATGAATTTCAGTCATGCGAATCCCTGGGACTCAGAAGAATGGCACCAAATGGTAAATAAATCACTGGAAAAGGAGCTAAATGCTAGGCCCGACATAAAAAATGCCAAAACTGGTGGACTGTAAAAAGAGGTCATGGTCATAAAATGATACTATAGTGACTGACTTGAGTCCATGTTAGGGAGAATAAGATGATCATAGGTGTAACTTACTTAGAATTGACTTGAAAACTTAGAACAAGTAAAAGCCCATAAATGGAGGTGCCAATAAGCCGCATTATCTGGCACTACATGTAAAGACGCAAAAATACATGTCTTTACATGTTTTTCTGATGAAAGGGTAGGGTTAACTACATGTAAGTTCTACAATGTAAAAGACGATATTTATGTTTTCATAAGACATTTTCATTTTTATGACAGTTGTCTGTTTTAGATTAAAAATAAAAGGTGTTGCAAATCAAGTACTCAGCAAAGTAACACAGCAAATGTAGAGATACAAACTTAGCTTACAATGACTTATTTTTGAAGTTTAAAGCTGCTTATTAAGATTCCTTCAATGGCAACTGCTTCCATGATGTCACTTGTTTTTGCAAGAAGTATATCAATAGGAGATATGTTTCAGTGAAAAAAAAACATAACAAAAACCTCTGAAAATCCCTAAAGTGGCAGTTTTTTTGTGGGGTGGGGGGTGGCCTCATTTTTTTATACTATCGATTCGTATAGCCTTCTTGACTCCCCACAAAAAAATTGACTCACACTGTCTGAAATATGGAACAACTTTTTGTTTGTCATTGAGAATAGCTTGTGCCACACTATGTCAGAAACTGGCTGTTGTAACCTGCTTAGTCATGGTCTATGGCAAACAAAGATGGGATCAGTCCATTCAATTCTGGTGTAATCACACACATCTGTCAGAGATGGTAACCATGGGACGGCTTAGCATCTACCTCTCAGTTCATGTGTTGGATCAGAACACCTTACGCTGCTTCTGTCTGTTATTAATCGGTATGCCATTCTGTTAGGAGCTGGGAAGTCAAGCAGCCTGGCATCACTTAATCATTCACAAAGGTCAAGTGAGTCGCCGCAAGGAAAAGAGCCAAATATTTGTATAAACTTGTGGTGTATATAAGAAACTAGAACAGCCATTTTCTTTTGTTTTGTTTAACTCTTTTGGTGCCAAATTTCAGACCGTCTGCTTTTCTTTTTTAACAAACTTATAATCCCTTGAAAAAAAGTTTTTATGTAAAGTAGAATGACTGAATGTCAAACAGCGTACATCCAGATGAGATGGCTCATATGAGCCGTCTCATCTGAATTTATGCTGTTTGCAAAGCCTATTATTATCGCCTATGGCAGTGAAATCTTGAGTAAAAGTAAAATTGTAGCAGATGACAGTCTTACAATGTACATTTCATTATTATTTTTCAAGGAAAATAAGGCTTGACATTATATGCATAAATTCACATGAAATGTCAAGCCTTATTTTTTTCCCAAAATGTAATAAACTAAAAAAGTACTTCAAAAGGTCTGTTGCAACTGTGATTGGCTAAAAAAAGGTAGTTATTACCACAATCATAGCTCCAGATAAGAGGGAGTATCCACATAATATTTTTCTATTTGCCACAAAAAGTATGTTGAGGGTACTCATTAGAAGTGCCTCACTGAAGTGCTTCTAATGAGTACCCACAACATATGTTTTTGTGGAGGAATAAGAAAAATATCAGGGCCCAGTTGTTCAAAGCTAACGACATTGTTAGTTAACGATTCGTTAAAATTTACATTGAGTGATATGCAAATATGCTGAAATTTTTTGCTGAAAAAATGTGCACAGCTTTTAAGCTACTCACATTTTTTCAGCAAAAAAAGTCAGAATATTGTATATTGAATCCGCTAAAACAGTTAACGAAATGACCCTTAACGATCTCGTTAAGCTAATGATGCTTTGAACAACTGGGCCCAGTACTTTTTGGATGAAAAAGTGTGTCATCTGGAGCTATGGGCAATTATCCATTTATCTGAAGCTGTCCTTAATGCTTAGCATTCTGGGTAAAATTTTCAGCAGACAACATATTGATATTTTTCCTATTTTTCCCAGAAAACAGGTTTTGATATTTCATGCAAAATGTCTCCAATGGAGACTTTCTGCATGAAATGTCAAATCATGTTTTCTGAGAAAAATAACAAACATATCGCTAATATGTCATCTGCTGAATTAGCCAAGAGAGGGGTAAAGGTTAATACATTATGCAAGGAACCACCCTGCAGCAGTGCACATCTGCAGTAGTCACATTGCACATAGACATGCTGAATTAAATGATGATGAACATTTGAACCCTTTAAATGCTAATCACTACTCAACAGACAAAAGTTTGAACATTTTTTTTTTTTTTTTTTAATTTTTTCTGGCTTGTTACACTGGACAGGTGCTTGGTTACCATCCATTTTCCACAACCCTTATTTACATACATTTTCTGCAGTCAATCTTATTTTTTCAGAACTAGAATTTGAATAAAAACAACCCTGTTCTGACAATGAAAAATATGGGCTCACATTACTGGAATGTTTCAGGACTTTACCACTTTATGAAAGGGGCATAACTCTGCCAATACTTGGTGCACTGTAACCTCAAAAAATTGTGCACTTTAACCTCGAAATAATATGCGCTGCTCCACATCATTGTGTAACTATTTATGATGTGTCAGCTTGATTGGATGTAAACTGTAGGAGGATTTAGCCAGAAATGAAAAATTAATAGAAATTTTCAAAGGGGTATCTCTGCTAATATTTGGTGGACTGTAACCTTGAAATAATATGCGTTGCTCCACATCATGGTCTAACTACAAATCAAGTTTCAGCTTGATCGGATGTAAACTGTAGGAGGAGTTAACCGGAAACGAAAAGTTTACAGAAATTTTCAAAGGGGGCATAACTCTGCTAATATTTGGTGGACTGTAACCTCGAAACAATAAGTTTCAGCTTGATTGGATGTAAAAGGTAGGAGGAGTTAACCAGAAATGGAAAGTTTATAGAAATTTCTATGGGCCATAACTCTGCAAACATTTCGTGGACTATAACCCCGAAACAATATGTGCTGCGCCACATCATGGTCTAACTATATACCAAGTTTCAGCTTGATCTGACGTAAACTGTAGGAGGAGTTAGCCTGAAACGAAAAAGTTTACAGATGGATGGGTGGACGGACGGACGCCATACCCCGTAACATAATACATGTATGTCCCATAAAAAAAAAAGACACACCTCTAAAAATCTCGCCAGAAAATAATCTCTGACATACAAAATGTATCAAAGATTATTATGGGTCTGGATATGAAATGTTACAGATTTTTTTTTTTTCTTATTTTTACATAAAAACTTCTTACAGTATGCTGTGGGCACTCATTCCCCCAGGGCACTTTTAATGAGTACCCAGAAAATATGCATTCATGGAGAAATAAGAAAAATCCAATAATTTTTGACAGCAAAACAAAATCTTATTTCAACTTATTTCAATCTGAATTATACATGTTTCATACTTGATTTTTTGTACAAGTACTTTTTTTATGCCCCGGCATCGGATGACGGGGGCATATTGTTCTTCTGTTTTCCGTGCATACAAATGTACATCTTTCTGTACGAATGTATGTACATACGTACGTACGTGATCCTGTTAGACTCAGGTTAAGACATTTGTACCAGGTAAAATTTTGCAGTTTTATAGTCAGGTACCCCACAGCAGGGGCATCCATGTACTGTGGACACATTTCTAGTTAACCCTTGTCTTGCTGAATAAATTAAGATGCCGTGCCCATTTCTAATTTTTAGCCCATCAGATTATTTGATACTGGTTGTTGACAAAAATTCTCAGACCTAATGACAAACAGTGCAGAGCAAGATCAGTTGGCTAACTGATCTGGATCTACAATTTTTGCATATACAGGGCATATCCAGGTTCAGCCAGACCAGGGTTAACATGTCAACCTTTTGGGTCATTTTGTCTCCCAGAGAAAGGGAGAAAAGGGACAGAAGAGCTAGCAGATTAGCCCAGTGGACTCTTCTATCACACCTCTTTGGACCTGTCTATTTCCAATAGCAGGGTGTCTGGTCAGTTTTTATTATGTTTTACAGAAAGAGTTCTAATTCAAACAGATTGACTCTGATCAGACGCCACATTCTGCTGCCTCTTATCTGGGCGGTTTTTGACTAAAATGGGTTAGAGGAAAGAGAGAAAAGAGGTGCAGTGTGGAGAATCCATGTGACCAAATGACTGGGTGCACAGCGTTTGTTACTATTTTTAGCTCCGCATCAGGCAGGATTTTTTTTAGAATATCTCGATTTATACCTGATGGAATTTGTTCAAACAAAAGGGCAGAGTACGCCTAAAGTCAAGCTCTTTCTGGTGGTGTAAGCGCTATTCTGCAATCTGGCCTTATTCTCGAGAACATTCGGAGAATGTTTTTTGTCAAAAGTCATGTACATTGTCCCGGTAGCCCAGATTGACAGCAAAAACATTCTTTGAATGTTCTCGAGAATTAGACCAGATCACGGAATAGCACTAACACCACCAGAAAGAGCTTGATTTTCCACGTACTCTGCGCTTTATTTGATCAAATTCCATTTGGTTTGAACAGAATATTCTAAAAAATCTTACCTTATGTGGAGCTAAAAATAGTAACAAACTCTGTGTACCTAGTCATTTGGTCACGTGGATTTCCCACACTGAGGTGGATGATGGAAAAAATGAATGACAGTGCAGAAACAGAAGAAATACTAACTTGCCCCTTTCCCCCATCTGTGACAAGTACAGTAAGCTCTTACTAACACCCTAGTCTACCACATTTTTTTTTATACTTGATCATAACACTGTTACACAAGCAGTCTCAAAGCGAAGCACAAAAATGCAACATCTTTGAAACAAATTGTCTGGGGCTATGCAATGAGTTGCCTTGTATAACCTCATTAAATGTGTTAAATAAAATTAAAT
The DNA here is from genome assembly GCA_964016985.1 of Anodontia alba. Classification (NCBI taxonomy): domain Eukaryota; kingdom Metazoa; phylum Mollusca; class Bivalvia; order Lucinida; family Lucinidae; genus Anodontia; species Anodontia alba. The sequence goes on from OZ024828.1 coordinate 9,248,069, forward strand.
AAAATATGCACTCTTACAACAAATTTGTACATGTAAAAGGCTACAACTCAGAGCTCCCAATAAGATGCTTTTTCAACCAAAAAATATTGATATCTTTCTTATTACTAAACAAGAATTCTGCCGAAGGCTATCTTATACCATGCAAATTTACTAAGCCAGTGAACCGTGAAATACAGGTCAAGGTCAAATATGGATACATGTATTGCTGTCTGATTATAAAGTATTGTCACTGTAGCCATTATATAGTTGGAAAATGAACTTGAACATAAGGAATGAAGTTGGGGTTAACACAAATGTTGATGGATTGACTAACGGATGCATTGATGGACAGAAAACTGGATCCATTTATCATGCCCCCCCCCCCCCCCGAACCGGTGGGGTTGATTTTTTAGCCCACCGCAGATCCTCCCAATACCTCACTCCAATTCCCCCCGCGACAGATTTTTCGCCCACCACGTTTCCGCCGAGTTCCCTCCACAAAACCACCCACTTACCTGTAGAACTCCATGGTGGGCAAAAGTTTATCCTGGCAAGTTTGCAATGAAAGATTAAGGACGTCAGAATGATTGACAGCTCCGAATTTTCCGAGTTTGCATGGGGAGGAAATCAGAACCTTTATTTTGCTTATGCATCATTCGGCTGATTTGTCGCTGAATAAATACAGAAATATTTCTACCTTGAGATTAAAACAAGAAAAAAAAAAAACAAGAAAAGAATAAAGGAATAAAAAAATAACATATTTCTATTTGTTTATTTCTTACCTTGTACCCGGGTACTTAAAGGGGCGCTTCTGCTATCTTAGAGGCTTTTATATGGAGATCAACGAGCATTGTCCCGAAAATAAAAACAAAAAAAAAAAACACAAATAATGCCTCTGAGGCGGACACATTAATCTCTGATGGTCCTAAGTATTTCAATGATTTGGTGGCAGAGGGGCCTTCAGTAAAATCCAAAGATTTGCGCTTTTGCTTCCCTTTCTCCGCTAAGTTTGAGCTGAAGAAGCTCAGAATGCTAGCTTGTGACATCTTTGTTAAAGCGTTTCAAACTGACCATGTGTTTTGGCTAGGTAATGAACAATCAAGATATCCCTCTCGGATATAAAACACATGGCCATCAGTGATTGGATAATGTGAAAAAGACCATTGCAATAACCAATGAACAATTATCTCATCCCTCTCTCTAAGAATATAATTAAATTCTGTGATCGATGTAACGATCCTCAATCTTTTGCACTGGGCTTACACATTCGATATTGTCCCCTGGCAATCGGAGTGTTCCGATGCTTTATTAACATTCAAAAGGATGCTAATGAGCCAAAACTGACTCAAGCATGACATATGAAAGTTGCAATTTATACGTGCATCAAATTTGCGGTACATTTCGTGTACTTAGATACCAACAATTCTGTACGCTCATGGCAGGTTATCCACGTGTTAATTGCTGTTACACATTGAGTGGAAAGGACTGATTTTGATCATTTCTGCAGTTTGGTCCTGTTCAACCGAAACATGCCGAAAAGTATGACTGGCTTTAGCCACGCCCCTTTGGAAACAGCTTTCACACTTCATCGCGGAAACACCGCATGGCCCAGTGGCTGTTTCAGTTGCCTGTCATAATCTCTTCAAATTTTACTTTTCGAAAGTAATTTTATCCGACAATTTTTACCGCTGGAACACAGCAGATCCATCGGCCGGGTGAAACCACTGTGGTATACTAATATCTAATCCTTCCCAGTCGAATCCTCTCCCCACCAGCTCGAGGGGAGGGGGGGGGGGGGGGGGCGGATTTTGAAAAAACACTCGAGCTGTACTGTACATGTATGTTGTGCATACTCATTAGAAGTGCCTCACAGAAGTGCTTCTAATGAGTACAATAAATGTCCTGAAATTTCGAACACTTTTTTCCATTTTTTGTGGCCTCAATTCAACTTTCTATGTGACTGCTTCCTAAAATATTTAGTGGAATGGCATATAGTTTAAACCCTGATCAGACTGCTCCTAAGTATGCACTGTTTGCATAAATCATTTTGTCAGGAACTTTGGTGAACGTAATTTTAGGACATTATCCATAGCCACAATATATGTTTTCATAAAACAAGAGGGCCATGATGGCCCTAAATCGCTCACCTGTGTCCTATTGCTTTAGGTTCAGGATGGTTGTATTAATCTAATTTAAATCTATCAAGTGGTGGAGGTGGTGGGTGGGTGGGTGGGGAGGCAGGGGGGAGCTGGGGGGGGGGCATGTTGTGAAATTGAAAGAATTTAGTAAAGGAAGGAACATTTGAGACAGGTTGGATCAGTGGTTTACTTTTTGACTGTTTTCACTTCAATTTTTCAAAAACTGCCGTTTATTTTTTGGTGGCGGGGCATAAAAATGCCTATTACAATTCATCCACTGGTTAAGGAGGAGAAGTCATTTGAAGGTTTTTCTATTTTTAGCTCTGGCAGCCATTTTGTTCATCCGAGTGGAACGGTTTGAGCAATGTTGGTAGAGGGTCACCCAAGGAACATTCTAGTGAAATTATTTCAAAATCCATCCATTCATTCAGAAGGAGAAGACGTTAAAAGTTTTTTTCTATTTTTAGCTCTGGCTGCCATTTTGTTCATCCAAGGGGATTGGTTTAAGCAATTTTGGAAGAGGGTCACCCAAGGAACATTCATGTGAAATTATTTCAAAATCCATCTACTCGTTTAAAGGAGAAGTCATTTAAAGGGTTTTCTATTTTTTAGCTCTGACAGCCACCTTGTTCATCCGAGTGGAACGGTTTGAGCAATTTTGGTAGAGGGTCACCCAAGGAACATTCCATATGTAATTATTTTAAAATCTGTTCACTGGTTAACGAGAAAAAGTCATTTAAAGGTTTTTTCTATTATTAGCTCTGGCGGCCATCTTGTTCATCCGAGAGAAACGGTTTGAGCAAGTTTGGTAGAGGGTCACCCAAGGAATATTCCTGTGACATTATTTTGAAATTGGGCCAGTGGCCTTGGAGGAGATGTCGTTTTAAGGTTTTTCTATTTTTAGTTCTGGCGGCCATTTTGTTCAGCGAAGCAGAACCATTTAGGCAATTTTGGTAGAGGGTACCCCAAGGAACATTCCTGTAAAATTATTTCAAAATCCATTCACTGGTTTAGGAGGAGATGTCTTTTAACTAAATTGTTGACAGACGAGAAGATGTTTAAAGGTTTTTCCAAAATTTTAGGCAATTTTGGTAGAGGGTCACCCAAAGAACATTCCTGTAAAATTATTTCAAAATCCATTCACCGGATTAGGAGGAGATGTCTTTTAATAAATTGTTGACAGATGCACAACACACATCAAGCAGTCACAAAAGCTTACCTTGAGCCTTTGGCTCAGGTGAGCTAAAAAAAAAAAAAAAAAAATCAAGATCTGCATACCCTTTGTGTATGCTATTTCAATGTATCAAATCACTTAACCCTAGTCCTGCTGAACCCAGATATACCTTGCCTTTGCAAACAGTCTAAATCCAGATCAGTTGGCTTCTGAAGAAGCCAACTGATCTAGATCTGCACTGTTTTCATTTAGTACACTGTATGTGAATTTGTATCAACAACCTAGATCAAGCAATCTGATTGGCTGACAATTCGAAATGAGCATGGCATCTTAATCTATTCAGCATGACAAGGGTTAAAAATACCCAAAGAAAGGACACAAATGTACTTAAGCAAGTATATTGTATATGGATATCTGGGTATTCATGACACTATCACCTATATAATGAAATGTGTCCTGTAATAAGAAAACATCATTGACCATAATTACCCAAAATGTTGCAACACCGTTACACGGTAATTTCTTACCAATCTGGGTCTACACTATTTGCTAAGGCATGTATGTTGACCCTTGAGTAGGAATATTGCCATTCTGAATATTTAATTAGATATTTAACTCTTGTCTTGCTGAACCCTGATATGCCCTGATTTGCAGTAGATCCAGATCAGTTGACCAACTGATCTTGATCTACACTGTTTATCATTTAATATGTGAATTTATATTAACAATCTGGATAAGTAATCTGATAGGCTGATAATTAGAAATGGGCATGGCGTTCTTAATCTGTTCAGCATGACAAGGGTTAAGACATCAGAAAAAGCTGCCTGCTGACAGACATATGTTGTTAATGTGAGCTAGTTGATAGCATATAAGCAAATAAACACATTTACACATACATGTATAGAGCAACACAATTTTGTGCCAGATGTGGTTTACTCAGTTTTTGCAGATTTTGACAGCCCTAACTCATAAAACTGGCAGCATTTTTTAGGTCTTCAAATCCCTATAATTTTTTTATTTCTTAATCAATTTTCATAATTTTTTCACCTATCTAAACAGGCTCTTAATTTTCTAATGTGTTTATACTTGACGTGTAGTGGATCTGTGAGGTGCTTCAAATGAATACCAACAACTTAAGTTTTTGTGGAGAAATAAGATAAAAAAAATAGCAGTGCTTTTTGTTGAAAAAAAAAAAAAAGCCTTACCTGGAGCTATAAACCTGCATATTGGAATGTCAAGCCCTATTTAAATATATAAACTGCCTAGAATGTTGTCTGTTGACATTTCATTCAACATTCAAAGAATTTATTTTAAATCAAGTTGCAAGTTATAACACCGACCCAGTGGTTCATTGGTAATTTTGTTTGTGTTGAGGTTTTACGGCCCAGTCAACCCAGTGGGGTCATGTCGAGCGCGGTCAGTTTACCTAACCACACATTTACTGGGCAGGCTTAGTCCTCTAAGCGGTTAACCAGTATTGTGCACATTCTTTCGCCAAACTGACAACTGCCCTTCTTGAATCAGTGGAAGGGAGAGAATGGCCGTAGAAAATATTTCATGGTCAATCTCCACGGGTTCATTGGTAAAGCATCTGCTTTATACTGCAAGGTTGTGAGTTCAATCCACTAACAAGTCATACCAAAGACTTAACCCTAGTCCTGCTGAACCCGGATAAATCATGCATTTGCAAACAGTGAAGATCCAGATCAGTTGGCTTCTGAAGGAAGCCAACTGATCTGGATCTGCACTGTTTGCCATTCAGTATGTGAATTTATATCAACAATCTGAATGAAGTAATCTGATTGGCTGAAAATTCGAAAAAGGCGTGGCATCTTAATTTATTCAGCAGAACAAGGGTTAAAAAAAAAAAAAAAAAATAATGGTACACATACTAGATGCCCTTTGGTGCTTAGTATTAAGAAAGTAAAGTAGAGCTAGAACTGGTCAGCCCAGTGTCAATTTAATGTGACTAAGTGAAAGTATCTGCAGCACAATATTTCAGTGAGGCAACACTCTAAAAGTGAGTGATGTAAAACCGGAATAAAACAAACAATCAACTTACTACAAGCTGTGCCCCTGATTGGTACTCGTTCACCTTCAGGTGTACACACATCATTTTTTGGAACTGAGACACGCCATCTTTGAGAAGTACTGTCACACTGAGTATATTCAAACTTGTAGTCATCCTGAAACAAAGAACAGCACATGACAGCATCATTTTCTGGGGCATCAAGAAAGTTGACGAAAAATGTTATTTGTTGATACAAATATCAATGCACAGGACAGTTGTATTTCTCAAAAATAACAAAGCACATCCCTAGTTTCCCAAAAAATGAAACCTGTGTCCAAATTTTAGGTAAACATCTATTAGTCAAAATGACCAGTTTTAGATGGAATACCATCTTAAAGCATCATTTTTAACAGATGACATTCCACAATCTCTATTTTCCAGAGAAAATTGTCTTGACATTTCATGTGAATTGTCTGACTGGCAGATGATTCACGTGAAACATCAAGGCTTATTATCTCTGAAAAAGAAAACTAACATAGATTGTTGTCTGCTGCAGTTGTGACTGGCACTTTCACCTTGCCATGCTGAATAAATTGAGATGTCACAACCACTTCTAATTTTCAGCCAGTCAGATTATTTTGTTCAAGTTGTTGATACAAATTCACATACTTAATGACAGTGTAGATCCAGATCAGTTGGCTTCTGAAGAAGCCAACTGCTGGATCTGCACTGTTTGCAAAGACAGGGTATATCTGGGTTCAGCAGGACCTGGGTTAAGGGTTTACTAGATGTAAACCTATATCAAATGTCAGCATAGGTTTACAAAGTCAGGGATTTTTTTCTAACCTAAATTTAGGGCTGTAAATTGGCCTAAATTTTTCGTAATTTAGAGATAAATTTTCCCAAAATCTATCACAATTTCCAATTTTCTCCTTTTTCAACACTGAAGATTTAGAGTAAAATTAGAATTATCACTATTTATTAGTTTATAAACTAGAAATACGTCCAAAGTACACTGAATACACAGATGCCCCTGCCTTGGATACATGTACAAATGTACCTCCATAAGACGGCCTCGGTGGCTCAGTTGGATGCGCCGTCCGACTGGAGACCAGGAGGTCGCGGGTTCAACCCCCGCCGAGGTCGGCAACATTCTTTCGTGGAGATTGATCATGAAATATTTTCTACGGTCATTCTCTCCCTTCCGCTGATTCAAGAAAGGCAGTTGTCAGTTTCTGGCGAAAGAATGTGCACAGTACTGGTTAACCGCTTAGAGGACTAAGCCTGCCCAGTAAACGTGTGGTTAGGTAAACTGACCGCGCTCGACATGACCCCATTGGGTTGACTGGGCCGTAAAACCTCAACACAACAACAACAACCTCCATAAGACATGTCCTCATAAAATATTTCGAGTTGCTACAATAATACCAACCCTGAAACCTACCTCCTACAAAAATCTTAAAAATCTTTGCAAAATCAGCCTGAGTCAGAAGTCAGTGGACTGTGACATATGGGTCATTGTGACCGGATTCAGGTCAGTGGACTGTGACATATGGGTCATTGTGACCGGATTCTTGTACATTCATGTTGTACTCATAGACACACAGCAACAGATAATTTTAGGGGCAAATGGGTATTTAATTTAACCCTATCAAAATTTAATCAACTGGGTAAAATCATATTTTTATTTTTTGGTTTGAGTAAAGATACCTCCCAAAATGAAAACTAATGGGTAAAACTTATAAAACAGAAAGAAAAAGCACAAAAAAGCCTGATTTAGTTATTTAAAACATGGTATTTCATTATACCCTATTAATTTTATAATAGTATTTGTCATATGAAGAATAAAAACACCTATTATATGCAGTAATCATGAAATGAAATAGAAATCATGTGGTTTATTGGCCTTGAAACTTTAATTTTCACCCTCGAATTTGGAAATAATAGGATACTCTGTCAAATCAATTGGGTATCAATACCTAAGTTTTTGAAAATAATTGAGTATTTGCTCAAAACATATGGGTATTTTACATATGGGTATTTTACTCAGATACTCCCCTTATCTCTTGCCCTGTAGAATACATGTAAATCCTCATACCAAATTTCAAGTTGTAACAATAATAGGAACCCCCTGAAATCTACCGCTTACAAAAATCTTTTAACCTTGCAAAATTAGACAAGCCAGCAACTCAGTGGACCATGACGCATGTGTCTTTGTGACCTAATTCTTGTATATTTCTGTTGTACTAACAGACATAAATCCTCACTCCAAATTTCAAGTTGCTACAATGAAAGGACCCTTGAAATCTACCTCTTACAAAAATCCTAACCCGAGTCTAACAGGATCCACATATGTTCTCTGCAAGGTTGGGCCGTCAAAACCAGGGGCGGTTTAAACCGGTTAAAACTGCCCCGGTTAATACTCTCAGAGTGGTCAATACTGGTCGACTGAAATATTGAGTGGTCGATTGAATATTTTAGTGGTCAGTTGGAGATTATGGTAGTCAGTTGGTTAATTGATTATGGGTATGGCCTGTTGGCTGATAATTTAATGTGGCCTCTTAGCAATACTGTCTGGCTTTTTTAGCCCTAGGCACTTTTGTCTATGATTCTTCAGTCGAGAACTTAACACTAACTTCAATATTACAGCCTTTGCACCTTGCACTGGTTTTTTTTGTTCTCTTCCAAAATAGTGAAGAAGTTCCAAATTGGGTCTTCAGGTTTCATTTTTGACACCTTCAGTAATAGCTTGATGATACCTCATAAGATACTATCTAGACTGCAGATAAATAAAAATTTCACACATTAGGAATAAAGCCTGGTGTCAGTGTAGTTCTGTTTTCAGATTTTTAATGCTGCCAGGCAACTGAGTCTCATAGAGGCAGCGCCAAATAAATCTGGATTAGTTTTACTGAACTACTGGGTTGGCTTGAAACGGTGCCTAGTTATAATTCATAACTAGGTCATCTCGCCCAGACACAGAGTGCGTGCACGTCCAGGCACAGTGCGGGCATGTTCCATACCTCGTGCGAGAGTAGTAGTCTAGCCTGTAAGTTGCTGAATTTTGCATATAGGTCGAAAAGTTTGAGCTTTTAATCTCATACCTAATGCGTGTCAATTCCAACTGCATGATGTATTAGGCACTCAGCTCGAGTCGTGCGAAAGTTTCAGACACAGGCCACATGACATCAATCGGGCGCCGGAAAGGGTGCAAGGTGGGTGTTCTCACCCAGGAGCCAAGTGGGTGTCCTCACCCAAAAGCCGAGGAGTGGGTGTCCTCACACAAGAGCAGAGAGAGTGTCCTCACTCAGGAGCCAAGAGGGTGTCCTCACCCTAGTACCTCTTGGGTGTCCTCACCCGAGTCCGTGTGCCACCAGCTGACCTACTTAGAGTAAGTCTTGCCAAGATAACTTGGCGGCATGAGCCAAAGTAGTGATGGTCCTCCACCATCCCCTAAGGGATCTCGACATGACTTTTCCAGGACGACGTACCAATACGCCGTGTTTGTCTGTCGCACGCCAGTCGCCCCCCATCAGCATCTGGATGTTGGTGTACCACGGGGATCATCGTTTGTTTGTGTTGAGGTTTTACGGCCAAGTCAACCCAATGGGGTCATGTCGAGCGCTGTCAGTTTACCTAACCACACGTTTACTGGGCAGGCTTAGTCCTCTAAGCGGTTAACCAGTATTGTGCACATTCTTTCGCCAGAAACTGACAACTGCCCCCGGGGATCATCGTAGAACTTGCTGGTAGGCCCCTTGATCTGTAATCAGTGTTTGTTTTCTTTGTGGTAGACGAAGAATACTGGGAGATCTATGTTGAGCTCTTTGTCTTCCCTGGGCAGTCTTGTTGCTTTAATAATGACCTTGTAGGTGGTGGCATGGACGTCCTGGAGATCGTATTTCTCGTGTAGAGGATATTCGTTCTCTATGCTGACGTGGAAATACTGTGTCGGCTGTTTGTTCGTGTACTTCGGCGACTTTGTTCTTGGTCTCTTGGCACGTGGAGTCTCTGGAGAAGAAGCCGGTGTAGCCAGTTTCTTGATGTATGGAGATGGCGTGAGCTGTGCTGTCTTTGGTGGTCTTGAAACTGTGATGGTGTCTGGTGTGTTGATCTCCAGTGTCTGTAGTGCTGGCGGTGAGGTCTCCTTCTCCGGTGCTGTTGGCTCTCGGTGTGCTGTAGGCGTCGATCTGGTCGTAGGTGGTGGACGTCTAGCAGCTGTGGGCTGGCGAGGCCACTCGCCAGCAGAGGGTTCAGGCTACCTCCTGCATTCGGCCCTCCTCTTGTAGACTGGTAGAGTTGGTAAATTCTTATGGAAGGTCAGTTCAACGTGAACATGATCCTTCCCGTCAGCCATCCTCCAGAGAGGATGACCAACAAACTTGTACTCACTCAGGGCCCTGAGCAGTACTGCAGGTATAACGCTCAGACATGGTTATTCCTTAATTATTCTGCAGACGATGTTGACACTTCAGAGGTTGAAGGTCGAATCCCTAAAAGATGTGTCAGTGTATAATACTCCTATTTCTTGTATATTCCTGTTCAAGGACATGTGATTGGTCACTTTGGCAATTTGATCTATGCCACTCCCACTGCAGTGGCATGGGGCAGCTTTTACACCTTTCAAAAATCTGTTTTGACAGCAATTTACAGGTGTTGCAGATACTTAAATATACTTCAAAGCCTTTTACAGATGTACTTTTTCACAAGTTCACAGGCCTAAAGATTAATGACAGGTGTATTTCACATGTTTGTCAATATGTGACAATTTTCTGCAATAACATCAACACTATATGTTAGCTGTTTTTTTATGTAACCTTTAAAATTTTATGATCAAAGATTATGTTAAATAATTGATATTTTCAAAGTTTAAGAGGGAAGAAGATTGGGGGTGGGGGTGGGGGTGGGGGGAGAGAGAGAGAGACGTGTGTGGTACAATCTGGTACAACATTTTTTTTTCTGTCAATTATTCCTGTGAATCAAAATATGAACATTTAATCAAACCTATAAAGGATCACGCTAGAGAACAACTGTACTCAAAATTCGCAGTAGTCGGGGCTTGGCTGCAGTCGATGAGGGCAGAAAGAATACATTTTTTTGTTTACCGCGTTCCTATAAACGAGTAAGTTTTTTACAAGTATCTATTTTCACGATGGTGTTTTCATTTGGAATTATCAGTCAAATAATTTTGTGCATTCTGGCTCAATTGGAGCCTTCAAAATCTAAAACTAGCTAAGTAACAGCCAATTTCAGGCGAACCGATGGAATTTTATGTGTCCGAAACATGTTCATACACAAATTTTTTTTTTTTTTTAGCCGGCCTCGGTGGCTCAGTTGGATGCGCCGTCCGACTGCAGACCAGGAGGTCGCGGGTTCAACCCCCGCCGAGGTCGGCAACATTCTTTCGTGGAGATTGATCATGAAATATTTTCTACGGTCATTCTCTCCCTTCCGCTGGTTCAAGAAGGGCAGTTGTCAGTTTCTGGCGAAAGGATGTGCACAATACTGGTTAACCGCTTAGAGGACAAAGCCTGCCCAGTAAACGTGTGGTTAGGTAAACTGACCGCGCTCGACATGACCCCATTGGGTTGACTGGGCCGTAAAACCTCAACACAAACAAATACACAAAATTTTGCTCCACTGAAGTCAATAATTAATATTTTATTGTATCAAACATTGCAGAATACGAATAAGAGAAGAAATAGAAAGTTTGACATATTTCTGTTTATTGCTGGCCAAGTTATACGCAATTTTGTTGCTGCACGCCAAATTTCAGTAGTCGCGGTGTTATATATAAGGTATTCAATTATTTTAAGCATCATGTTTACTATGTTTCCATTAATATCTTTATTTACTATGTTTCCAAAAATAACTTTCTGGAACAATATGTTTACAATAACATGTTGTTTATGTTCTTGATTCTAGACTAAGTTATTTTTGGCATGTCATAGAATCTTTAGAAGTTTCTTGACTAGATCTGGAAAATAAGAGATGCTTGTAGTAATTGATTGTGTTGGGGTTTAACGACACGTCAACCCTTGAGGGTCATTTTGTGTCATCTCCCAGAGAAAGGGAGAAAAGAGATAGAAGAGAGAGTAGAGGAGATGAAAGAGAGGGACAGGGAAGAAAGAGGAACAGGAAAGAAAGTGAAGAAACAGAAGAAATAAAAACATTCCCCCTCTACCCTTACCCACTACAAGGATAGCAGGCCTTGCCCAACTGTAAGCCAATATCAGTTGGACGCCCCAGTGATGTAAGATACACAGCACCTTCGCACCACCCAACCATCCCGATGCTTGTAGTAAATTCTTTTTCTAGAACGTTCTTTGATATTATATAAGGAGAGAAGATTTTCAAATGGGCATCTTTGTGTACTTTCACTGGAAATTATTCTATACTGGATTACCTTACTATTTTATTCATTCTGGACTTAAATTCTGAATTCAGGAACTTTAAATTGTGGGATAAGAAACTGTTATTCAAAGGATTTGTTTTTATAAAATTCTTGTGGATTATTTTTGAGGGACTTTGTGACATAAACTTGAAAGGTACTGTTTACTTACATTCTTTTGTTTTGAATCTTGTCTTATTTTTTTGTGAATAAATATTGTTAATAATTTAAAGCTTGTTGCTGGTTTTACTTTCATTTCTCATTACGCCTGGCTCATAACAGCGGGCACTGTACCAGTAGTCGGGTATCTAAATACATGTATGTAATCTGTACCCAGCCGTCAAGTAATGACTGGGCGCAGTTGATATGAGCACGAATGGATATATAGGACTCATCGAAACTCTAGAAGGATATAGATAGATTAGGATGTTCGGCTAGAAAATGGGGTGTGAGATTTTAGCCATTTAAATGCAATATAATGCAGATAACTAGGAAGAGAACAAACTAAAATTGAGGCTTCTTACACTTCAGAGGTTACGGTCCTCGAAAATGTGAATTCCATTAAATACCTAGGACTAACAATCATACATGACTTGAGATGGAATACACATATTCGCAACATGTGTACTAAGGCAAATAGAATACTTGGTTTCCTAAGATGAAATCTTTATCAATGTCCCCAGGATGTAAAAGAGGCAGCATATAAAGGACTTGTTCGCCCGGTTTTTTGGAATATGGCAGTTGTGTTTGGGATCCCCAAGGTAGGACTCTTCAAGATGAAATCGAAAAAGTTCAGAATACGGCTGCTAGGTTTGTAACTAGCAATTACTGCTTTCAAACTGGGATATGACTGGAATACTGGAAAAACTAAGATGAGAGTCAAGTGAAGGAGGAGAGACAGTATACTATATTTTTTTTGTACAAAGGTCTAAAGGGTGCTGCCAGCATTCTAACAGACGACCTTATTATCCAAATTAGGCGCAGTAGAAATCATCATTAACTGACTTTTTTTTGCAAGAACTGACATTTACGGCTCATTCTTCCATCAAACAATTAAAAATTGGAATGCCCTACCAGATTTGATTATTCCTCCGCTAAAGGTCCAGGGTCCAGAGAATGGTGCGGCTAGGTTTACCTCTTTGGTTATAGCTAGGGACTAATTTTCCATATCACAGGTCCTGGTGAATGAATGTCATAGACGTGTCACCAGTAAACATTCTGATTCTGAACGTTTTGTTTTTTTAGCATTACTTCCATTAAGAAAGCACATTCTCTCTCAATTTCAAATCTTTATGACGCTCCTGTTACAAATACTGAACATGGGCGAAAACCGGAGAACCCGGGGAAAAACCACCTGACCATCCGTAAGCAGAACTTGGCTTTCCCACATAAGACCCGAGCGGGGCTCGAACCACAGCGGTGAGAGGCCTAATGAATTAAGAGTCAACTCTCCTACCCACTAGGCTACAGGGGCCCTGATCATTCACTAAACGCATTTAATACCATTACCTCCTGCTGAAACACATAAAGAGGCCAATGAAAATTTCAGAACAACATAATTTGCCTGACATTATATGGACATTAATGTTTGTCAACGCGCGCGCGGGCACACACACACACACACAGAGGACTGTATCGTTCTCGACAATTAGACTGTACTGGGTAAAATTATCCATCAACTCATGTCATTTCTAATCTGAGTCTTTGCTCAAATGCCGAATGAGTTTCACAACAACAACAAAATCATGTTTTTTTGAAAAAAAAAAAAAAAAATACCATGGAGTTTATAAAACACTCAGTCCCAAAATTATGCTTGCTCGTAAAAATTTACAAAGCACACAATGGCCGAAATGACACACATTAACCGGGAAGATGAAACTGTTTTGTTAAAATCAAAATTTTATATAAATGTTCATGTATCTTCATCTAGTTGAACAAAAATCGTTTCCTTATCAGACAAATGGTAATAACAAGAGTAAATAATTCATGATTTACTACATCATGGAAGTTGAAACTTGGAAGATAGCATGTTAAAATAAACTAACTTCCGTATCAGTCAGATTATATCAAATTTTCGAATCACTCAAAGCGTTCTATCTCGATTTTGGTTTGAAAGCAAATGCAGTATAGAAACACTCGACTTATGGGTACAGTTCTCTTTTGTCCAAACTCGACAAATGCGTACAGTGACGTCCTAATCACTGGGTCAGTGCACGTGACATGTATTACTGTGCGTACAGTATGAAAACCTCGCATAACTTCCAAAATGTACTACATGTGTACCTGCAAGTTTCGAACTTTTGCACATTATAAGTACTGATTTTTCCAGTTTTTCTAAAGTAAAAATAAATAAATTTCAGAACATTTCCATAAATGAACAAAACCTGCTTTTTACCCTTTTTTTCATAAAATACAAGTACATACTTGCATAATTCGGGCGCTGCAACGGCTATCGCTTAACTTGCATGTCTGTTGTTAGGCACATATAAGGTTGGATACATGTATATAAGTGACAACAATCAGTGAAGAATTCTTCCCAAAGAATAATATTTAAGAGTACAAACATTTTTTTAATATCCCGGTAAACAAAAAAAAAATGTCCAATTTCTGCACTCGTCGACTACAGCCAACCCGCGACTACTGCGAATTTCGAGTACAGTGGTTCTCTAGCGTGAAGGATAATAATAAAGATTGTTTGGTTGAAAAGAACAGATCTGTCTATAGTTCAGTGAGTCAATCCAATCAATCTCTTCAGCTGACCAGCAATAATGTCTTTTGATTTATGATCAAATGAAAAAAGGACCTCAAATAATTACTGTTACATGTATTAATAAAAACTATTTTGTCTTGGTCACTGATGAAAATATAGTCTAACCTCTGTCCTCATGTACATGATGTAGGGGGAAAGCTTTTAAGACCAGTTTAGCAACAGGACAGAGGCGAGGCATATACTCCAGTGATTTAATCGACCCAATCAACCACAAATAGACCAGCAATCGACCAGTAATGACTGGTTAAAACTGGTTTTAACCGCCGGCCCGGTCAATACTCATATTGACCGGCTTTTTGCCAAGCTTGTATGTAGGTCTACAAAATAATGTACTTGTATGTACAACCAAAACACTATAATATATATGCCCCCCCCACACCTCCACCCTCAGGGTGCACACCGGTTCACAGTTTATACTGGATACCGGTGTTTCATATTCGACTGATATACCAAATACGAATGTTCCTACATGTATATCAAACAACATATCAAACCTCAATCTTAGATGTTTGATAATGTTGTTTCAGGCTTAAAATCTATTGTTTTTTTGAATAAACATGAAATTCCAAGCTATAAAGCAGTCGCCTTCCCTCTTTTATCGTATCAGACATTGTTATGGTAACATGATGGTCTATTAGACTGGTTACTTGTACACTGTTGTGTTGTTGTTGATATTATCTACCTTGAATAGGCACATCTCTTCTCAAGTCTCAGAAAAGGGTTACAAGAATTAAAGAGTATCCCTGCTTAACCCTTGTATTGTTGTTGTCCCGCAAAATGAAAGTGAAGATACTCGTTTTTTTATTATTATTATTTAACATGTTTATGGACACTTCAGTACAAATAATGGCACTTTATTTTGTTGATGTTTACTCTCGAATAAAAAAAACACCAAGCTAAATTACATTGTGTAGAGCAGCCAAATGACTTGACATTCTATATAGGGGTGCCACTTTTGGAGGAACTCTTAGCAAGAAGAGAAAAACTGTCTCTTCTGCTAGGAGGTACAAATAGTCGGTCATGCACAGTGGCATAAATAAAATCATTGGGTAGAAAAAAGATGAAACAGGTTAGCATGCAGCAGAGTGTGATTAAAAGCCAACAGGTACATAAGGACTATTATTTGAAGACATTAAAGTGTTTGATGTATACAAGCGGTATGCATTTTAATCAAAACATACAGTAACAGATCACTGCTTTCTGTACTTTCTAAAAATGTCAAATGATATATGGACTATAGATCAGTTTGAATTGATACAAGTATTGTTACTGTTTCTCGATTATAGGGTTTTTCATGAACGATCATCAAAAATCATCAGACAGGAAGTTTCGATTGATTATCAATTATAATTGAAAGCTATTGAACACAAGAATTCCGCGGAAGGCGTCATCGCACCTGCTGGGGCAAAAGTCACAGGAGCCACAATCAGAATGTGGTTATTAAATAAGTTTATTTCATTCTTAGCAGTGCTTACTTGGAAAACTGGGTTGAAAAAAATGTAGACAAAGTGCCTAGTGGGGCACATATATTCCAGGCCAGTCCCATTCCCTCTAATGGCTATATCTTCAGCACTGACTTTTCGTATCATACAGCCGAATGATAATGGAACGTTGACTTAAAATGTGTAAAAGTCACTGGAGCATGAAATATAGGTCAAGGTCACAGGTCAAGGTACCTGCTAATTCAGTACACCAAGGAGAAGCACAATGCAAGGTATGGTGGTTGTAGGCCTTATAGTTGAGGAGTTATCAAACATCAACATAAAATGTGTCAAATATAGGTCAAGGTCACCAGGTCAAGGTACCTGCCAAGCCAATGCAATGAGGTGAAGCACTACGCAAGGTTTAGTGGTTGTAGGTCTTATATTTGAGGAGATACCGAACATCAATATAAAATGTGTCAAAGTCACTGGAGTGCACAATATAGGTCAAGGTCACCAGGTCAAGGTACCTGTTGAGTCAGTACATCGAGAAGAAGTGCTATATAAGGTTTGGTGGTTGAAGGCCTTACAGTTGAGGACATATGGAAGGGTGACGTAAAAGGTGTAAAAGTCAATGGAGTGTGAAATATAGGTCAAGGTCACCCAGTCAAGGTACCTGCAGAGTCCGTACATTGAGGAGAAGCACTATGCAAGGTTTGATGGTTGTAGGCCTTATAGTTGAGGAGATATTGAACGTTGACGTAAAATGTGTAAAAGGCACTGGAGCACAAAATATAGGTCAAGGTCACCGGGTCAAGATACCTGCCAAGTCAGTACATATAGGAGAAGATCTATGCAAGGTTTGGTGGCTACAGGTCTTACACTTGAGGAGATCTGGAACGTTGACGTAAATTATGTCAAAGTCACTCCAGCCAAAATATAGGTCAAGGTCACCAGGTCAAGGTATCTGCCAAGTCAGTACATTGAGGAGAAGCACTTTGCAAGGTTTGATGGTTGTAGGTCTTATAGTTGAGGAGATATCAAACGTCAACGCAAAATACGTCAAAGTCACTGGAGCGCAAAATATAGGTCAAGGTCACCGGATCAAGGTACATGCCAAGTCAGTACATCTAGGAGAAGCACTATGCAAGGTTTGATAGTTGTAAGCCTTATAGTTGAGAAGATCTGCAACGTCAAGGTAAATTGTGTCAAAGTCAATAGAGCGCAAAATATAGGTCAAGGTCACTGGGTCAACACATCTGCCAAGTCAGGAGGTCAGGGAGATGTGTCATGCAAGGTATGATGGTTGTTGTAGAATTGTAGTTGATTAGAATACTAACTTTGACGTAAATGTCGAAGTTCGACATAACAGAACTGTTAAGAGACAGACGGACGGACGAACGGACAGACGAATGGAAAAGCGGGCACCTATGTCGCAAAGTCAAGAGGTCAAGGAGATATTTCATACAAGGTTTGATGGTTGTTTAGTCTTGTAGTTGATTGGAATACTAACTTTGACATAAATGTCGATCTTCGACATAACAGAACTGTTAAGAGACGGACAGACGAACAGACAGACGAATGGAAAAGTGGGCACCTATGTCGCAAAGTCGGGAGGTCAGGGAGATGTTTCATGCAAGGTTTGATGGTTGTTTAGTCTTGTAGTTCATTAAAATACTAACACTGACATAAATGTCGAACTTCGACATAAATGTTGAACTTCGACATAAATGTTGACAGACGGACGGACGAATGGACAGACATACGGAAAAGCGGACGCCTATGTTGCAAAGTCAGGAGGTCAGGGAGATGTTTCATGCAAGGTTTGATGGTTGTTTAGTCTTGTAGTTGATCAGAATACTAACTTTGACATAAATGTCGAACGTCGACATAAATGTTGACAGACGGACGGACGGACGGACGGAAAATCGGACGCCTATATCGCACCCTGCTACAAGCAGGTGCGATAAAAAGGAAAACCTAGCCTAGAAAAGTTGGGTTCTTTCACTTACTCAGAGTTCTCACTAGGATTTTGAAAGCAGGAGTTTAAGAATCCATCTCTGAGAAAAGTTGGAGTTAAAATTGAAAAATAGGAGTTTGACCTAGAAAACTTGGAGTTTTCGGCTAAATATGAAAACTTAATATTTAAGGACATTGTCTGGACAACTTCATTTTTCAACATACATGTAGTTAACCTTGACCACTGAGTGTCTGGTAAGGATCCAAAAGCTTTTGGAGGTTAGGAAATAGTGACAGGACTTCCATTTACTTCCAGACTCAGGAATTCCCAGACTTCCTACCCCTCAAATTTGGAAGTCCCACAGGAAAATCTAGGAAGTCCCACTTTTTTTCCCTGCTGCGGCGGTCTGCCCTTTCTTTAGTAGAACAGAGGTTCTTAATTCAGTGTCA
The DNA here is from genome assembly GCA_964016985.1 of Anodontia alba. Taxonomy (NCBI): domain Eukaryota; kingdom Metazoa; phylum Mollusca; class Bivalvia; order Lucinida; family Lucinidae; genus Anodontia; species Anodontia alba. The sequence goes on from OZ024828.1 coordinate 9,266,362, forward strand.
CACAGAATCATCATGATATACACTTCTCTTAGATGTGTTTTAAACATATCCTTATCGCTTATTAAAATTTGATCGCATCTTTTTGGAAAGCCTGTACTTGTATGTCGTACCTTAGAGAAAGCATCAACATTGGTCCAACTTCATGTTCGTTTCAAAGCCCAGAGAAAGAAAAAAAGAAAAGAAAATACATGAGAGAAAACACCCAAAACATGTTTTCTTAAAAACAAACTGTGCTGAAATTATTTTGCAGAAATGTATTTAATGAAACATTTGCTCGGATTGAAGCTGATCAAAACGAGCGAGCGAGTTGCTTACTTCACAAAAATTGCGGGAAAACGGCACCGACTCATGCAACAACAAACAAATAAAAGGCAACTCTCTATGAGTTACCAACAGCAATTCGTTCGTTCGCGGAGAATAGCAAGCAAAACCATTGCAATTCGCCTATATCTAGACTTACTTTGCGTCTTTTCTGCGCTGGTAAACAGCGCAGCCGGAACAAGGCTACGAATTTAGAAACGGGTTTTCCGAAAATTTTGACGAAAAATATGTTTTCTTCTCATTTGAAAAATTCCTTTTGTTGTCATGACAAATATAAGCTTCTAAATTCGAATAGATATAAATTTGCGTTCTGTGCATAATTATTTATTTATTTAATTTCACTCGGTAACTCCCGGAAGTGTTGAGGTGTTTTCAGATGACACGCGTTCTTAGCAAAATAATAATTTAAGATTTTAAGACGTGAATATTTAAAAATAATAATGACTTCATATAATTTCACCGAATATTTTCGGGTGTCGCAGAAGAAAGTTTAATTATACAAACATCAATTAATCAACTCAGCATGCGTGACAAATACACACAGTGATCACTCAGCCATCAAAAGGGTGCCGCGTCGCTTGACACCGATGTCAATAAAACTCCCGCAAGCGGAAAGTGGGACGTCCTTAAAGCTCAGTCAACACAGGTAGCGAATTTCCAATAAGTAGGCGGGGCAAACATTATACAACTCGTTAAAAGTGGGCGGGCTTTTTGACAATTTTTGGACATCTCGGGTATCGATTTCGACGGACAAAAGAAATTTCGGAAGTCCGTGGTACGTCTTTGAAGTTCAGTTTGGACGTCCGGTGGCAATAGAGCGTAAATGAGAATCCTCGGAAGGAAATTTTACGCTTACAAAAGCAAAAATAGGCGTAAAAATATGCTGGATTCGGCGTTTCCGAGAACTCTGTTACTCCATAAAAATATTAAAAATCTGCATACTTTATCATTTGCATGCATGGTTTGAGTTTTACTACCCGATACTCAACAGGCTCAGATATAACATTCATTTTTGAAGTCACTGAAATTTCTAAGTCCTGCTATATGGTTTCCAGTTGTTGCAGAAACACCAATTTTCAGGCCATGTGCATGAAAGTGCCCTACCCAGCACCCCTCTGCCCTAAAATTCTAACTGGAGCATTTAAACTGTGCACAGTTATGTATTTCTTTTGTTGGTTTTCTTGGATTTGAGGCTAACCTGCTAATAATTAGAACTTGCATTTTTGCACCACCTGGACATACCTGATTTTCAAAACCAGTCCAGAATGCCCCCATGGTGATTGGCAGGACTGTCTGCCAGGTAAGCTCAGTTGGTAACTCATCTGACTTGCAAGCAGGGAGTTGTTAGTTCCAGTCCTCTATCAGACCTTCAGGCTTAACTTATAATAATGGCACCCAACGGTAATAACCTATGGGTTAACACTAATAATGGCATGTAGAAGCTAGAAACTATGTTCAACAGATGCTTTGCTTTAATTGGGAATGAGTGTGGTGATTGGCAGGACTGTAGGCCTGGCTATTTTAGTAGGTAGAGCACCAGATGATGATGATGAGCTCAGGTTTAATGACGCATCAACCCATGAGGGTCATTTGCATCAAAATGGTGAATTAACATGGTTCTGTAATGAAGCGATTATAATGATAAGTCATAAGGTAGAGCACCAGACTAGCAAGCATGGAATCACCGGTTGGAGTCTTGCATCTGGCACATATTTTTTGTCCTTATTTTTACTTTAATGGAGCCCAAAGTGAATAATCCATGGGTTTAGCATTGGCAAGTGCAGGTAGAGGCTAGAAACTAATAGAATGATCAGCTGATGCCTTGCATATTAAAGTTAAAGTGGAGAACGACAGGTCCGCCCAGTTGGTAGTTAGTCCAGAACTTTGGTAGAGCAGATTTGCATGCTGTGGGTTGAGGGTTTGAGTTTTGCACTAGGGAAAGTGCAGTTGTCAGTTTCTAGCAAAAGAATGTGCTACTGGTTAACCACTTAGAGAACTAAGCCTGCCCAGTAAACGTGTGGTTAGGTAAACTGACTGCGCTTGACATGACCCCATTGGGTTGACTGGGCTGTAAGAACCTCAAAACAAACAAACAAATCTCCAAAATTTATTTTAGCAACACAAAAACACCATCTAAGCCCTGCCAGAGTACAAAGTTCAAGCTGAGGTGGAATCCAATATCATTAACACCTGAATCCAATATTAAGCTCATTGCTAACAAATCTCCGACTATAACTTTACCAAATTTTATTGTTATTTTCCATTAATGCTTAACCCATTGTTGGGACTATTAGCATGTGTACATTGTACAGTCTGGTTTTGCAGGAAGGCCTAAGTAACCATTTTGATTTTACCGAAGGGTTCTTTAACCTGCACAGGGTGTGACTTACCCTGCACAGGAGGCCTCCAGTTAACATCTGATCCAAAAGACGGCACACTGTTTACATGTCATGCCTGCAAATGACACAAATGAAAGCGTGTTCAGACACCAAAAATTCCCTTGCCTAAGCCTCTGATCGAACCCCGTAACTTTTAGCTCTAGAGGCCAGTGCCCTCACCACTGAGCTACCACTCTTAGTACATTTATTCAGCTAGACTTTAGAATCTGTCTGCCACCATTTACTGACCTCAGCATGTGTGTGTACACCTATCAACTACACTAAAAGTTAGGGTTTACTTAGAGCCTGGTTACTAATGATTAGGGTTAGGTCAATTGAGGGATCATGGTTGGCATACCTATGGGATATTTGCAGATGGTTAGAGTAAAGTTAAGTAGCGACAGATTCTAAAAGTGCTCCATTTCTTCTACATTAAAAGTAATAATTAATTATGCTTTACTTACTGCTTTGCACATTTCTGCGCCAGCTGCAGCAAAACCAACAATGCAAAAACAGACGGTCACTTTCCACAAATTCATTTTGTTGTTATAATTAAATCCAGTTGACTTGTCAGGCAGTGCAACAAGATACCATTTCTTTGTATATTTCACAGTTGGGCAGCTTTCAGTATTGACACAGTTTATTGTTTATTTCGCTAATTTGCGTTAAAATATGGTCACAATTAATTTTTCCGTCGCTGCGAACAACCGGATGTTAGCGCAGATGATGAGTGCTCGATTGGAAATATTAGTGTTGTACAACACTGACACGAACGGCGTAATGAAGAGAATAGAATAGAAGGTATGCTTTACGTGGCGCACCCTATACATGGAACCCCGTGACCGAGACCCGGCTCCGTAACCAAAATTTCTATCCTGGATTGCAAGACTAATATGTTTTTAACTTTGTTCATTTTGGATTAATATTATGAGGTATTAAATATACATTATCCAACATAAAGGAAAATTAGATCAGACCTGTTGTTATTTTTTAAACTCAGATTTACCGTTTCAAGGGGTATGAAACCCACAGGCCATCCATTCTTCGGTTTTTTTAAGTTATTTTCTATAATCTACGATAAACAATCAATTTTATTGTTACACAAGTTTTTCAAATACAAAAATATATCATATATGGGTAGCTGAAGCTATAACAGAAACGATAAAGTGTTGAATTTTACGATTTTCACATATTTATTATATTTCTAAGAAAATTTGATAATAACCACAATTTTCCTAATTTACAGAAATGAACCGAAAGGTAAACGCCCATTCCGTTAGTACACACAACTGCAAGATGAGCCAATTGTTTTATATACAATAATAATGATAATTAATTTTAAAATAATAATAATAATAATAATAATAACAGTAATAATAATAATAATAATATGGTTATTATTATTATTATTATTATTATTATTATTATTATTATTATTATTATTATTATTATTAATGTGACAAGGAGGAAAGTACATATTATCATTAATACAGCTTTGCTGTATGCTAGCTTTTATAGCGACGTGGTATAGTGGTCTGGCTTTTCTACGAAGTTAAGCAACGGATGTTTTGGTTAGTACCTGGATGGGTGACCCTATATGGGTGGCCACTGCTTAACTTGGCAGAGAACCAAATCGCTCGGTTTCATTTGGTGCTGCGAGCAGTGTTATAAAAGCAGGGTAAATCCCTAACCTTGTACACATTAGCTCCTTGCTCTGGAGTTCGCTTCCTTAGCAGTCTCACTTGACTTCGAGGGCGAAGTCAAAAGATGAGTAGGAGAAATGTGACAGGGAGAAAAGTACATAGATCATTAATACAGCTTTGCTGTATGAGGTAACTTTTATAGCGACGTGGTATAGTGATCTGCCTTTTCAACGAAGTTAAGCAACGGATGTCTTGGTTAGTACCTGGATGGGTGACCCTATATGGGTGGCCACTGCTTAACTTGGCAGAAAACCAAATCGCTCGGTTTAATAGTATTATTATTATTATTATTGTTGCTAAGCAAATACTCATTCCGCCAAAGCATACAAATGTGCTAATTGTTTTATATACAATGTTACGTTGGGCATGTACTGACCGTGCTGATATCAAAGATACGGATGAGCATGCGCATTCGCGCACTGTGATATGGACCTTTATTTTTATTTATTTATTTTATTTATTTATTTTTTTTTTTTTTTTTTGCTGTAGTAATTAGGTTTAGCAAAGTTTCAGACAATTTGAGCGTTCAATGCTTCAAATTTACTAATTATTATCTTCAGTTTTCATATGCCCATACCATACTGTCGGATGCTTTGCTCAGGTCAGCGCATGTATAATGAAACCATTTCAAGCACTCTGAACTGTCATATTGGATCATGTCATCATAGATATTCGTATAACCACAAGACGAGCCACAATCTGCTTCTATTGAGTATTCTTTAGAGTTTATTTATTTATTTTTATTATTTTTTATTTTATTTTAATTTTATTTTATTTTTTTTTATTTTTTTTTTTTATTTATTTATTTTTTTTTTTTGTTTTAAATTTAATTTTCTTTTAACTTTAGGAAAAGGGACTAACTCAAGATTTTCTATACAATTTACAAGATGTTGCCAAAATTTTAGCAAATCAAATTCTGCATTTAGAACTGCCTTTCAGACCAGTGAAACAAAACTCTGTACAAAAAGCTATTGCAAATACTCCTTAGTCTATATGATTGTCTTGTTGCTGAACTTTAAGCAAAGACACTTTAATTTTCTTCCTATCCTGACCATAAATATTTAATAGCTGCATTTCTATACTAGTACCTGCCTCACTCCTACTACCAAGCATGCTATCTGCAACATACACAGTGTCCGATGAGTCAGCTTTCGGGAAAATACCCAATATTTGGCTTGCAACGAAGAATGTGTTTTTTTTTTTGTTTTTTTTTTCACTTCTGATGTATACAATAACCACAATTTATGGTCGTGTCAAAAAGTCTGTGACGCCCTTGTTTATCTTTTGGATAATATTTTTATTAGATTTGGAACTAAACTTTATAGGCAAACTATTGGTATTCCGATGGGAACTAATTGTGCTCCTCTTGTTGCAGATTTGTTTCTTTTTATTGTTATGAGAGAGATTTCATGAAGTCTCTCTCACGCGAAAATGAGGCTGACATTATTGAGGCTTTCAATTCAACTTCAAGATACCTTGATTTATTAAATATTGACAATACTTACTTTGACCAAATGGGGGACCGCATATACTCTAAAGAACCCCAATTAAATAGAGCAAATTCTTCCGATACCGAGGCACCTTTTTTTTTTTTTTTTTTTTTTTTTTTTTTGATTTGAATCTATGTATATCTAATGGTACAGTTCCACCAAAATTTATGATAAACGGGACGATTTTGATTTTGATATGTCAATTTCCCTTTTCTGGATGGTGATGTCCCCCGGCGTACCTCATATGGGGTATACATATCTCAACTTAATAGATTCGCCAGAGCTTCTTCAAATCTCAGTGACTTTAACTACCTTAATAAAACCCTTACTGCCAAACTTCTTAGGCAGGACTATCGTTATTTTAAACTTCGTAAGGTGTTTTCGAAATTTTATTGCAGACACAGTGCCTTGGTAGAAAAATATAGCGTCAGTCTGAAAACACTTCTGCAACAAGGTATATCGGAACCAGAATTTTACGGTGACTTAGTGTACAGAAAATTACGGTTAATAACTTTTCTTCCCGCTTTAACTGCACGCCGGCGGGTTAGGCCTCAGATTCTATGATGGTTCCAGCGTAAAGACTTACTTGAAATTTAATTTTGGGTAATGTTGGTTGGTACTTGATGCTCTATCATTGGTCGGGCCCACCGGAGTCTAACTGTTGGTTTTCTTTTGCTCCAGCATTTCAGTTGTTTCATGCTGTCGAGTCCTCATCGTTGTTTCATCTCTGTAATTAGTTGATTTTTTGTGTTCTCGGAGATGTAGCACTGATGAGTTAGGAAGCCTTCATGCGGACTGAACAAATTATGTGTCTAAACAGCGACAGAAGTAAGGGCGAGGATTGTGGCCATGTAAAATCGATTTAAGCACCCCGCCCCCGCACCCCCGCCCACCCTCCTCAGTCAAATACTTTTCACTGACCGTTCCAAGGCGGTTCTTCTGTCTTGGTTTATTTCTGTTATAGTTCGTCTTTTAATGTGTGTGTCGCTTACATCTTTTTGTTTTGAATAGCCATTTGGCCACTTTGTGGGAAAGTAACTGTCCGTTTGGCTTTCTGCTAGTGATGTTTCCATTAGGGTCTAGTTATTTCGTGTTTGTGTTTCTTTCCCTTTGATGTCTCTGATGGGAGGTGTGGGATAATGGTATCGATTCCTGATCATTGCCTTCCCTTCTTTTTTAGAAAAATTGTAGGAAAATCTAACTTTTCGGAGCAATTCAGAAAACTTATTAACCGTTATAAAAGAATTGGCTATAGCCTGGATATTATGCGGCAGACTGCATGCCTAGCTGTCAACCCAATCATTGTTGATGGCTATGCTTCACTCTTTAATTGCACGACGGCGGTTCGGGCCTCAGACTCAATGACGGCCTCTTCGTAAAACTTTCTAGTGAGTTGGGGCTTGACGATATGTCTTTGTCTTGGCCCGCCGTGGTTCATCTATTGGTTTTCATTTACCCTGGCATACAATAGAATTAGCCATGAGTACTCGTCTTTGTTTATTATAGTGATTAGTTTGATTTTTATGTTTTCGCTTTGATGCATTGACTGATGTGGGAGCCTTTAGGCGAACCAAATTTTTATGTACTTCTGTATTAAGAGTAGCATCGGGACCCAGGGTGAAGTTGGCTAGCTGTAAAAGCGTTTTAACCCCGCCCCCCTCCGCCCACCACCACCCCCCCCTCCCCCACCCCCGGTGGTTTACTCTACTGACCGTTCTAAGGAGGTGGTCCCGGTGTTAGTCTTACTCTTTGTTGCTTTGTGGTTTATTCTACGAAGCGATTTGTTTTATGTCTTACCTTGTGTCATTTTGTTCTTGTGTTTTTTCAGTCCTTTTAGCATTGCGATTACCTCGCCTGGGGAAGAGAGAGCTAATCTTAGTGCTTTTCGTACGTTTGTTCGATTTGTGCTTGTTTGGATTTGTCGGTTTACTCTTCCTCTTGGTGTCTGGGAAGGGCTGCGGTTTGTGATTGTGGCACTCCCTGGACTTTTCTCTTACCTTTTTTTTCGAAAAGACATGATCCAGTGATCATCCCCTGCATGATGGATTTGAACACATGGTGCACATTTACATTTCATTTTACAGACCGTATTTCCAGTTACTATCAGCTTTTATTGAAGCATACCCAAAGTTTGGAAGTCATTGATTCCTGGGAACTGCGAATGCAGTAATTCTTGACGGAAGTTTATCACATCAGAATTGATTTTTTTGGCAAAGCGTATATCATTTTTGTCTGCAAAGGTCAAAGAGTGTTTTTTCTTTTTTTTTTTTTTTTTTTTTTTTTTTTTTTTTTTTGTTTTTTTGCCTGTTAATACTCTCCAAATTCGCTAAGATTTTGAGTTACCTATTTTATTTTTAATATCATTAGAAGGTGATTTCACTGGTGAAACGGCGTCCGAAATAACTATATTAGACTTCTGTTGCACATAGAGTGCTAGGTTAGGTTTATACATATAATAAAATTAGTAATAATGAAGAAAAAAATCGCAAGTGCGCGAATGCACATGCTGCACTTTGTTATCAGCCGAACCCCACAGATGCTTGTCTACTTCTTGGCTAAACCTATTTACTGCAGCAAACAACAAAGGTCCATATCACAGTATGCGAATGCGCATGCTGATCCGTATCTTTGTTATCAACTCCACGGATGCGCAGGCGTGTCTATTTCTAAGCTAAAGCTATTTACTGCAGCAAACAAGAAAGGTCCATATCACAGTGCACGAATGCGCATGCTGATCCATATCATTGTTATCAGCCCAAACCACAGATGCGCAGGATTGTCTATTTCTTAGCTAAATCAGTTTATTGTAGCAAACAACAAAGGTCCATATCATAGTGCGCGATCCGTATCTTTGTTATCAGCCAAACCCCACACATGCGCAGGCTTTTCTATGTCTTTGTTCTTATTACACGCCAAACGTAACATAGATGATGCTGATAATAATAATTATTATTAATATTATTAATATTTTATCATTCAGCCTAGTTCGTATTTTCTAAAATTATATTTCTGTATATAACACAATAGACCCTTTTCACAATCATAATTTCCGATAATTGCCGAGCGGAAAATTTCCGGAAATATATCGGGATCGAGGCTGGCGGTGTATTGACAATGCGGAAATGAAAAGCACTCGTTTCAGCCTGTGATAAATTCAGGGTTCTCGGGGGGACGCAGAATCCTGCGTCCTTGGACGCATAAATTCGGGTGCGGATTCCTAAAAATTCCCAAAGCCGAGTCCACCGGACGCACGTTTTTCTCCCCGTGGAATTACTACTAATTATGATTGGATTATTTGACTGATGTCCGCAACGTGTTATTCTTACCGTCGGTAGCATCTTAAAATAATTATCCCCTGCGACTGTACGTTATCTACTTGCTAAGCAAGCGGTCGTTAAATAGGTGTTAGAGGTTACACTTCAGCGGAGCAATTAAAGCATGCGACTGACACCGTTATGCACCCTCCCCTGATTGTGTATTGCCTCTACGCGCCGACTGATTCATCGAGATGCACACGTGGGTATCATGTTTTTTATCCTTTGAGGCTGGCAGCTTTTTTTATTTGATTTTTTTTTTTTTTTCGATGCCAAATTTTCGGATGTCGAATTTTTGTCATTGACTTTAGAGATGCACGCTCACCGTTTTTGTTGAAAGACGACAAGCATCCATGTAAAATAGTAACTTATCCATTCGAGAGATCTGCGCATCAAAACGGTTATTCCTGCTGGCCACTAAAATAGTTTCTAGTACCACCAAATGGATCACGTAAACTCTGTGTCTCATCTTATGGGATGCTCAGATGCACACCAGACGACAATACACTGAACTGTTCGCATTTCTATTATAAGTTATTTTTTTTCCATAGCTCTCGCAAGAAAAAAAAAAAAAAAAAAAAAAAAAAAAAAAAGAATGCTCATAACAGTAGCGCGTGCTCGTAATGGTAACGTCAGATGACAGCGTGGCGGGGAAAATCTTTTGGGAGAAAAAAAAGAACTATTACCATCCATGTTAGATTGTAGAACGTTTTCTTGTCGGAAATGCATATAAAACAGATTATTATTAAAAACAGAACTAAATTACCAAGACTGTGTCCGCAAATCAAAGCAGTAGATCGAAATGTCAGCAAGTAAAAAAAAAAAAAAAAAAAAAAAAACAAGTCCCGGATATTTTTTCGTAGCGTATATTGATCACAGCATATTTAAACATTGAAATGACGTTTTGCGGAAAAGCTCAACAGAGGTGATCAGAATGTGCGGTTATATTTCATCTATAAGTTTGCGATAGCATATAAGAAAGCTTAAATCAGCTTAAAATCCGTAGCATTCAAGATCGCTTCATACAGACAGCAACGATCTTCTTTGGGGTGGGGTACTGATTTTAACTGAAAAGCAATGTAGAAGAGAGTCATGAAGAAGAAAAGGGACTGCTTATTACATAGAAATTTCCACAAATCTTCTATTGTGTACTTAGTCACGGTCTGACGATCCGTCATTGTTATCTGTGATACACAGCAAGCCTCGTTCTGGATTAACGAGATTATGCGTGGATTAGCGAGAGCGGTAAAACTCGCGATTGTGAAACCAGCCTATTATGCATTTGTATGCACTGGCTGTATGGGTGTTTACCATTCGGTACGTTTCTGTACATTAGGGACATTGTGGTTATTATCAAATTTCTACCTGTTCTATTTTTAGAAACATAATTAATATATGAAAATCGTAAAATTTAACACTTTAACGTTTCTGTTATAGCTTCAGCTACCCATATATAATTTACTTCTGTATTTGAAAGACTCGTGTAACAAAAAAAAAAAAAAAAGAATGTATCGAAGATTATAGTAAAAACTTCAAAAAACCGGAGAATGGATGGTCTGTGGGTTTCATACCCCTTGAAACGGTAAATCTGAGTTTTAAAAAATAACTACAGGTCCGATCTAAATTTCCTTTTTGTTGGATAATGTATATTTAATACTTTATGTATATTTAATACTTCATAATATAACCCGAAAACGAACAAAGTTAAAAACATATTAGTCTTGCAATTCAGGATGGAAATTTTGGTCACGGTGCCGGGTCTCGGTCACGGGGTTCCGGTCTGTGGGTTTCATAAATTAAAGGCATAAAAAGAAAACTGAATAGGGCAAAGGAGATTTATAAGAAGAGAGGCACTCCAAATAATAATAATAATAATAGTAGTAATAATAATAATAATAATATAAAATGAAACAAAAATTGATATGGCGGAGGAAATTTTTGATGAGAAATTCAAAATGAAAGCAGAGTACAGAGTTAGCAAGATTGTCAGAGAATGTCGTGGTGAGATAGGTGATGATTTTTTAATAGACACATAATTTTGCAAGAAATAGAGGCGGCCATTCAATTGCTTAAGAAAGGGAAAGCTCCTGGTCCAGACAATATCTATTCAGACACATCAAAAGAAGATGATTAAGAGCTGATAGAAGCGGTAGCTACAATCTATCGGAAGCCATCAGAATCAGACTCAAATCAGCCTGTGTATCCGCGCAATCTGATCAGAGCCTTTGTTGTCCGCAGGAAGAATCTTAGCATCATTGACTATAAAAATGCCTAAAGTAAAGCTTAATGCGCGAATGCGCATGCAGGCTGGTCTGAATCTTCGCTGGGTTCACACTTTCACTAATACGTTTCTTGACGTTGCGGCACAGACATTGTCATTCAATGACAATCCAACCATTCCATACCTCATAAGAAAAAGTCCCCATTTTTCTCCTGGCCACTGTTCAAAGGAATATTATCCTAGAAATCGCTGTTGCTTCACACATTCCTAATATTTTTAACCCTTGTCCTGCTGACCCCGGATATACCCAGCCATTGCAAACAGTGTAGATCCAGATCAGTTGGCTTCTGAAGAAACCAACTGATCTGGATCTGCACTGTTTGCCATTATGTGAATTTATAGCAACAATCCGGATCAAGTAATCTGATTGGTTGAAAATTTGAAGTGGGCGTGGCATCTTCATTTATTCAGCAGGACAAGCGTTAAAACTGCTTTTGGTGAGCTTCAACACCTAAGAAGTAATGCATAGCAAAATGTTTCTAGACTGCATATTTAGCCAGTTTCAAGTTACTGAAAACCCAAAGCCATAAAAAGTCTCCCTGTGCTTCAATATAAAGTCGAACCTCAATAGCTCGAACACCGATGTCTCGTTCCGTACCATGGCTAAGTCGAATTTATTTTCGAATCTTTACGCAATTTTCTGACAGCTGAAGAAAACAAATATTTAAGGAAATTTTCTTATATCATGAAATTGGATGTTATGTGTACTCATTAGAATCGCCTCATCGATGCGATTCTAATATTCAACATACAATCATTATGTAGAAAATCGAAAACATTTCTCTAAATTATAGTTATGTGGGTCCTGACCTGGTGTTATGATTAACCCTCAGTGGCTCGAACTACCTATTCTCGAATAAATTCCCATGGTCCCAAAAATGTTCGAGTTATTGAGGTTTTACTATAGTGAAGTTTATATTTTCTGGTCCTTTTTATCATTCAGCCCTATTTTGCTAATTGGCTGAAACCAGGTGGTCTGGTCCAGAAAATTTGACACTTCAGATGTTTTTAGCTATTTAGGCGTGTTCATTATTCTCAAGGGTCATTCCTTTTTGAATTTTTTTATCTATAGTACGTACAGCTGATAATAGTGCCGTGTGGCGGCCGTAAGACGTCACCCCTTACTTCATTATACTGTACTTTATATCTACTGGTCATTTGTAATTATTGATTCCATTCTGGAATTTTGAAATTTTATATGTGAATCACTGGTGAATTTTAAGTGGCTGAAACTAACTAGTCTGACCCAGAAACTTAAGATTTAAGCTGTATTTAGCTCTGTGAGTGTGTTCATTGCTCTCAAGGGTCATTCCTTGTAGTATCTTTTTATCTTCACTAAAGTTAATAATAGTGCCGTGTGGTGGCCGTAAAACGTCTCCCGGTACTTCACTTTACTGTACTTTATATCATTTGTAATTATTGATTCCATTCTGGAATTTTGAAATTTTATATGTGAATCACTGATGAGTTCTTATTGGCTTAAACTAGCTTGTCTGACTCAGAAACTGTTAAACTGTTTTTACCTTTGTGAGTGTTCATTGCTCTCAAAGGTCGTTCCTTTTTTGAATCTATTTATCTACAGTACAGTTGTTAATAGTGCCGTGTGTTGCGATAAAACATCTCCCCGTACTTCACTATGCTGTACTTTATATCTACTGGTCATTTGTAATTATTGATTCCATACTGGACTTTTGAAAATATGAGAATCACTGATGAGTTCTAACTGGCTGAAACTAGCTAGTCTGACCCAGAAACTTGAGACCTAAGCTGTTTTTAGCTTTGCGAGTGTGTTCATCATTACGAAAACGTGTTCATCATTACGAAAACATGCCTATTCAAATATACTGAAAATCTGACCACCAAAAAAAGAAAATTTTCAAAAAAAAAACTTTGATATTTTCATATTTCTTCTCAAAATATAGATTTTGGGGTCTCGTAAGAACCGCCTCGGAAAACCGAGTTCCGCTTAAGCCGGTGGTTTGTTTGTGTTGAGATTTTACGGCCCAGTCCACCCAATGGGGACGTGTCGAGCGCGGTCATTTAACCTAACCACACTTTTACTGGGCAGGCTTAGTCTTAGTCCTCAAAGCGGTTAACCAGTATTGTGCACATTCTTTCGCCAGAAACTGACAACTGCCCTTCTTGCATAAGCGGAAGTGGTAGGTGGCGTATGCAGCCTTGCAAACAACATTGCTGCCATATGAGGGATCTCAATAAAACCGAGATTGCTATTTCCATTCTTAAATGCGTTCGGTGTTTCCAAAAACAGTCTTTAAAGATTTTATTTGACTTCACTGCAGCTGGTGTTAAGTGCGCTGCGGTGGTTTTTCCGTTCTTCACCACAGTGCAGTTAATAGGGATAACTTTGTCCATTTAAATATTTTTGAAAATTGAGTCCGCTTAAGCCAATGTTAGGGTGTGCAGCACTGCAAACAACATTGTGGCCGTACAAAGGGTCTCAATGAAACCAAAAGTCGCAATTGTTCTCCTTCTTAAATTGCTCTGTATTCCAATGGCAACTTATATAGCCTTTAATATAATTTGGAACTGTGTCAGAATTAACCCGTTTAGGCCTAGCAGAATGCCGCGTCTGATCAGTGATTACACTGTTTGCATTAAATCTAGGACTTTCCATAAAGTATACTGATAATAAAAACTAACTAGACAATCCGCGATTGGAAATAGATCTGTCCAAATAGTTATGCAGTCGACTCTCGTTTTCTCGACTTCGCTTATCTCCAATAACCGCTTATCTCGATGCGCAAATCTGGACCATGTTTTAACATGGAAATCTAACAGCAGGTAACAAATATTGCGGAAAAGTGGAGAAATTGCTTCTATGTCTCCTCTTTTCCACAATATTTTCAATATATCTCTAATCTCAGGACTCAAATTACGTATTCGTTTGTGAAATGTGGTTGTTCGATTTATTTTTTCCTCAATTTTGCAAATCTCATATTTAGAGGCACGGATATCTCGAAGTATTTCAAAGACTTCCTTGGACTTCGAGATATCGAGAGTCGACTGTAATAGAAAATTCCACTCGGCATAAATGAGTTAAGGATGAGTTTGTAGCTGCGTAAAACTGGTTTAATCGAAACACTCCTATACTGTACTAACAGTAAAATGTCAATGACTATGACACCATTGGTTCATTTACCGTAACTGATTCGAACTCGTTTTTCAGTCCCAAAGAAATTCCTCCGATAGCTCAAGAAAACAAATATCTAAGGATACTGTGGAGAACTTTTCTTATTTTATCATGAAAATGTTTATTTGTGTACTCATTAGAATCGCCTTATCGATACGAATCTAATGAGTACATTCAACATAATATTATTTTATAAAAAAAAAATCGAAAAAACATCGCTACATTATTCCTCATTTGCCCCTGAGCTTGCGCTATGATTAACCCTCAGTGGCTCGAACTACCCATGTCTAGAACAAATTTTAATGGTCCCAAAGATGTTCGAGCCATTGAATTTCTTAACCTCGTTTTGAATATGCATCCAATGTGATACTATTACTGTCGTGTGATTTTAAGTGTTAGGTCACAAAACTAAAACGCAGAGCATATGCTTAATTTCAGATATTTAATTTATAATATGTTTTCAGCACATCAATCTCACCATCCATGTGCCGCGTCAAGCGCAAAGGAGCCTCACAGCAAAGACACAGACCAGTCTGTGTATCCGCACAGTCTGCTCAGGGCATTGGCTTTCTACTCACAAAATCAGCTGACATCGTAACCCCAAATGGGACTAAACAGATGCAGAAACTAATTAGGGGCCACTTGATTCCCTTGTTACAAAGATACTATCGCTTGGCTGGACTCTCGTTATCTCGACCTCGCTTTTCTCGAATAATCGCTGATATCGAAGTGAAAATCTGGTCCCTGCCTAAACATGAAAATCTGACAAAAGGTAAAAAATATTGTGGAAAAGAGGAGAAATTGCTCCTAAGCAATTTCTCCTCTTTTCCACAATATTTTCAATACTCATATCTCAAGAGTCCAATTACATATATATTTGTTAAATGTGGTTGTTCGAATTATTTTTTCCTCAATTTTGCATATCTGATATGTCGAGGTACGGATATCTCGAAGAATTTAATAGAGTCCCTTGGATTTCGAGATAACGAGAGTCGATTGTACTTTATTTATCCTAAGTATTGGGACACAACACACCTTACCATACTTGTCCTAAAATCTGTGAACGGTCTATCCTAATGCCTGTTGATGTATCTAAAATATTGATGAACGAGCTGCAAATAGTGTAGTCCCAGATCAGACGCCACATTCTTCATCCTGCAGCGTCTGATCTGTGTCTACACTGTTTGCCTATGCCTTTCTGTTCCAAAACATTGGGTTAGTATTGGACACCTCAATTCCTTATCCTTAGCTGTCCAGAAATATGAAAAAAATCTAGTCTGCTACTTGTTGAAGCGTCTAAAATATTGCTGGATGAGTGGCAAACAGAGCATATGTGATGAGACATCCTGTTTGCTCAGACCTGTCTGTCCCAGTACTTAGGTTAAGTATTGGTATTGGGACACCTCGATTCCTAGACATGTCCTAAAATTTGTATAGTATACTGTCTGTTGATATGTCCAAATATTGCTAGATGAGTGGCAAACAGGGTAACCCAGATCAAACGCCCCATTCTGTGGCATCTGGTCTGGGTGTACACTGTTTGCTCAGGCCTGTCTGTTCCAATACTTAGTGTTATTCTGGTAAACTGAGAAATTCGATGCATTGGACTAATAATAGACTGGTTCCAGTCTCCAGTGACAAAATAATTTTATTATAATCTGTTCAATAATTCAATTGAATAAAACCAAAGTAATATCATGACTATAGAGGCTGGTCAGTTAGTGACCAGCCTTTATAGTCATGATATATTTTTGGTTTTATTTTAGTGGATTATCAAACAGGATTATGAGAGAAATATTTAGTCACTGGAGACTGGAGCCAGTCTAGACTATCAAGTGTCTTACGAGGACTGAATACACATGATAGAATTTCCACTATTTTTTTACAAGGGAGACAACTTTTGTGATTTTCTATTTGCTTTCTAGCACATCAAGCCCCTTCTGAAAAAATACTCTAAAAGGAAAGAATTTGCTCCCAGTGGGAGCAAATTCTTTCCTTTTAGAGTAAATCCTATTTTAGAAGGAAGACAATACAATTTTGACAGAGTTGTTTCCCCTGAAAGTGTATCCAAACTTCCCTTAATTCATATATGAGAGCAGCACAGCAGTCCTGACTGGCTCATGGATCGTCCTAACAATTCAGTCATCCCGGATTTCACGTTTGTCATTAGAATCTGATTATGCCTTCCACCACTTATTTTTGCTTGACGCCACACAGATTTAACCCTTAAAGCGCCAGTAACAACTACTGTCGTCTGCTTTGTCTTCGGCCGGTTACTGTAAAAGTCATTTCTGCAAACAGTGTGGACCCAGATCAGATTGCTCCTTTAGGAGCAGTCTGATCTGGATCCACACTGTTTGCCTGTATGCAAAAATAGGTTTGAAAAGTTTGCAAGAATATTCAGCAGACGACATAAACAGACAACATTTTCAGATGCAGATTTTCTTGGCGCTTTAAGGGTTAAGCTAAAAACACACACCAGGAGATTTTGTTGTCAATTTTAAAGGTAGATAACTAATGACGACAGGCTTTTGGTTCAATTAGTATTTAAAGCCATTATAATATGTGTCACCTCTTAAAGGAAAGAATTTGCTCTCAGAGTAAGGTGATTAAATTTACTTTCTCTTTCCTTTGACAGTGGTTCTCAATGGGAAGGAAGGCAAATATGTCTGTCTGAATTATTTCCCTTGAAGTTGTATCCAGCATAGAAACACACACGACTGAATTTATTTCTTCTTTTTGTTTCATTATTTTAGCACTTCTGCAAGAGTATAGTATATCAACGAATTTGTGAAAACATAATACAGCACTTTCGTTGCATTTTTATCTCAGTAACATCCCAAAAGAAGGTTTGTTCCTTCCGCATTTGCAGTCACGCAACTTTGTTACTGGGTACACTCAGTAGTCATTAATGAGTTCCCAAAATGAAATTAAATCCCCGAGATTTCTGTGTATTTCTGTGAGAAATCACATACAAAAAGGGCGCCAGTTGTCCTAGTGTGATAAGTTTGATGAATAACTCATGTATACAGAATGTCATTTCATTTAAGTTAATTCCCATTTTTTTCTTTAATGCTTGATAAAATGTACAAGTGAATATTGACCAAAAGGAATGCATTATCCAAGTTTGGCTAGAATCAATTAGTATCAATGGAACCGGAAATGTTTTTGCCATCCACAATTATAGGTCACGTGACCTAATATTATTATCACGTGGTCAGTAGCCCGGATGAAAACAATAACATTAAAAAGGTCAATAGTCAATTTCACTACGAAAACTCCCGAGTCGCTACGGAAATGGACGACCAGATTCCGGAGCTAATTGTGTTATAAAAAAATATATCAACCAATCAAATGCTGGCGGTAAACAAAACGGCGGCGGTCATAAAAGGGGCTCAGGGAAGGAAATTCAAGTTTATTTGATAGTTTCTTTTGAAGCAAAATATGCAAGGATTGTGTGTATTACATATGCTTCCTGTTTTCTTGGCTGAAATGCGTGTCTTTTCAACAAAAGAAAAAAATAATAATAATAATGATAAAAAAAAAAAAAAAAATCAGCGGTGTAATGTTTACTGTAACACCGGTTTTTGTTTACATTAACGTGTCCCGCTTTAAAAAATTCGAAACTTTCTTCACGGATGGCTTTGAAATCCGCTTTGGTTGGAACAAAATAGGTTAGAAAAGTGGTTATGTTGAACTTCTTCATGGCTGTGGGCAAATGAGCCTTGGAATATGATTCCTTCAACTCTAAAGGGCCCGCAGAATTTGTTTGACAGCCGGCTGCTGACTAAAGCGGTCGCCACTTTTACGCCAGAAATCTATTGGTTGACTGAATCATGTGACATAGCGCCATGTGACTTGAATGACGAGCGGTTTACGGAGAAATAGGAAACGATATGAAAACGACTATATCTTACATGCTGAATCCCTTAGGTTGGTTTGGACGAAATATGAAAGCTATATCTTACATACTACAGCAGTCATGTACACTTTTCAAACTTTAAACACAGCTGTGAATGACAAAGTATGACTTGACCTTGATCTAGGCAGAAGGTCAAACTGAGGAAGGGATGTATACTACTGAAATGTCTTACCCCAAGGTAGACGTGGGCCAAATATTAAAGTGGTATCTTGAATATTTCAGCAGTTACGAACACTTTTCAAAACTTAAACGCGGAACTCAAACATGGGTTTAAATGACAAAGTATGACCTGACCTTGACCTAGGCAGAAGGTAAAACTGAGGAAGGGGTGTGTGCTATTGAAAAGTCTAACCCTAACGTTGGTATGGTCCAAATATTAAAGCGGTATCTTGAATACTTCAGCAGTTACAAACACTTTTAAAACTTAAACGCAGAACCCGAAAATGGGTTTAAATGACAAACTATGACCTGACCTTGACTTAGGCAGAAGGTCAAACTGAGGAAGGGGCGTGTACTATTAAAAGGTCTTACCCTAAGATAGTTGTGGGCCAATATTAAAGCGGTATTTTGTATACTTAGCAGTTACAAACACTTTTTAAAACTTAAACGCAGAACTCCAATATGGGTTTAAATGACAAAGTATGACCTGGCCTTGACCCAGGCTAAAGGTCAAACTGAGGAAGGGTGTGTGCTATTGAAAGGTCTTACCCTTATGTTGGTCTGGGCCAAATATTAAAGGGGTATCTTGAATACTTCAGCAGTTACAAACAATTTTCAAAACTTAAACGCAGAACTCCAACATAGGTTTAAATGACAAAGTATGACCTGACCTGGACCTAGGCAGAAGGTCAAACTGGGGAAGGGTGTGTGCTATTGAAAGATCTAACCCTAAGGCTGGTGTGGGCCAAATATTAAAGCTCTATCTTGAATACTTCAGCAGTTATGTACACTTTTCAAAACTTAAACACAAAACTTGGTACTACCCTAGGACAAATATGAAAGCAGTACCTTAAATAATTAAAAAAAAAAAACTATGCACACCTTTAAAAACTTAAACACTGTACTAACGCGGACGCGGACGCGGACGCCGACAGACGCCGACGCCAACGACTGGATGACAACATAAGCTCTCCAAGGACAAAGTCCCGGCGAGCTAATAAAAATAAAATTTTAATTAACAAATTTATCAAGAATTAAGTTATATGCCCTTCCCTAAGTTACTATTACTATTATTATTATTATTATTATTATTATTATTATTATTATTATTGAAGTTAATTAATATTTTAATTAACAATATTGTCACGAATCAAGTTATTTGACCTTCCCTAAGTTATTATTATTATTATTATTATTATTATTATTATTATTATTATTGAAGTTAATTAATAAAATTGTCATTCACCAAGTATTTTCATAATGGCCCAGTTACAGGTCCTCGATCTGCTGTATTGGTCCGAGGCCTTCGGACCTGTAACAGGACAAATATGAAATTACTTGGCTAATAACATTATAATATAAACGTATGTGTCCGCTGGGAATGAACGAACTGAAGGGCTGCTATATTGCACAAGCCTTTGACCCAAAATAAGGTTTTGTAATTTTTCAAAAGACCACTGAGGCCCTCGCAGGGGTTTTGGTGGAACAAGACCACTTATTTTAGGGGAACAAAAGAATTTTCGGGAACAGGGAACACAGAAAATCAAAACATTGACTTTGGAGAACAATGGAAAATGTCGAGTTATTTCAAAAGAACAAGGGAACAGGTCCCCCCAACACACACACACACACACACACACACACACACACACACACACACACACACCTAGGAGGGCCTCATAATTTTAGAGTTGTTTGATAAATGCGCCAGACAAAGCATGACCTGACAATAAAGGCCCAGGCGTCATAGGCGGAACTAGGCTTTTGCTGTCTGCTTACCGAACGTAGCAATAAAAATCAAAGCCCCTGATGATATTGTGCAAATACTGAAGAATATTTGAATCTACGTGTTTTGCATATGCTAGGAAAAAGGTTTACTTGACGCAGCCCAGATATGTTACATCGACGTCACGTGACTGAAAGTTACCATGGTGTATTTGAAGGCTCATTCATCATGTGCAAGATATGTTACGTCCACGTCAAACGAACGAAAATACGAATAAAGTTTAATAATATAGGTTACAAGTAGATTGGTTTAGAACCGCCTAAAGTCCAGTGCGTGCATCCTGATATACACTTCGCCTTCCAGTGTATATTAGTTTCTTAACTAAAGATATTAAGTTTCAGTGACGTCGACGCCTATGCGCACCGTATATATTAATGGGGTCTGGTGTTGACTGTTATTGCCACAGTTATCAAGAGAAAAGACAAACTATATAATAAAACAATTGTGGACTATTGAGGTATTGAATGTGACGTCGATATCCACAATCGTTTACTAATATTGACCTCGGCTATCGCCTCGGTCAATTTGATAACTGATGGATATCACGTCATATCTTATACCTCAACAGTAAAAAAAATGTATATAGCTCACTTTTGATCAACGGCCCAGTGGGCACATATGACATATATACAACGTCACGTCAACGTCGATACAACGTCAGGTTGTCTCAACGTTGCGTGCCCGCTGGGGAAGAGTATGCAGCATACAGCGCTGCCGTCCTAATCGAAAATACATCAGTAACACATTTTAGTACTGCTGGAACAGTGTAAATAATACGAGTAATTGCTTTGTTATCCGTAGCATTTGTATTTTACGTTTCTTTTTTCTCAAAGGAAATTATGTTAATCTTTTTGTTGTAGTTGTTGATATTGGCTTTTTTTGTGTGTATGGTATTTTTATCAAGAAAATGGGCCGTATTGTTTACAGTGATGTTACCTTCTTTTTTTATTTTTTATTTTTCTTTCTTCTGTATGATATGTAGAGTCGGCCACTAAAACAATTTTCTTGCAAAATCACTTGAATACCTGGAAGTGAATGCAATTCTTTTTATAGGGGAGTGGCTCGGTTGTGTTTGGGAGGTTAAGAGTTTGAGGTAGGGATTGTAAAGGGAACTCATTAATGAACTGAGTGTTAATACGTAACGTACTAAACCTATGTATGGGGACACCTTAACTCCTTACCATATTTGTCCTAAAATATGAGGAAAAAAAAAAACACATTTCATTACCTCATTACGAAAACACTTCTTTTCAAATAAATTGAAAATTTTACCACCAAAAAAAATTCTGATATTTTTCATATTTCTGCTCAAAACATAGATTGTGGGTACTCGTTAGAAACGCCTCGGCGAGGCGGTTCTAACGAGTACCCACAATCTATGTTTTGAGCAGAAATATGAAAAATAATGTATACCCCTGTAAACCCCAGTTTTACTATAAAAAAGTGGGGTTTAAGGGGGTCAAAATCATATAGACGTGTTTTCGTGATGCTGTTGATATGTCTAAAACCGGCGGATAAGTAGCAACCAGTGTAGGTCCTGCTCAGACGTCGCGTTTTGTGGCGTCTGATTTGGGTCTACACTGTTTGCTCAGATCTATCTGTCCCTATACTTAGGGACATTACGGTTTATTTATCACAATTACGCAAATCATGTCTTGACCTCATTAAGTAGCCGGCGGTGGCATATTTCCATAAAAAGCATCATACTTGTATCCAGGTCCCATGTGACCGACGACGGCGCTATATGAAGGCGGAGGCGGTACTTCCTTTGCATCTACGTACGGCGGTGGCTGGATAGAATAAGGAGGTGGCATAGGTGCCGTCGGCCCAGCCGGCGGTTGCATAGGTGCGGACGGATAAATTTCACCGAGCGTAGGGCCGGGCGCACTTGGATAATGTTGCATATAGGCAGGATTCATGTGACCTTGAGTGTGTCGTTCTGAATGATGAGAGTGTGTGGGATGTACGTAATGCCTATTTCCGGTTAATCGACGACCTGTAAATAAAATGAAATAAAAGATATACACTGTGGACACAAAACTGTGCAAACTCTGATGAAGTAACTGTCAATGAATCTGTTTGCTTCATGTTTGTTTGACAGTCAAATGTCATTCATGGACAATTCTAACAATTTACGCTGATTGATCTTATTCATTTTGACAAGTATTTATTCTATTTTAAGTTGATGTATGTTCTTGACAGTTGAGATGTATTTTAATTGGCTGATGCAGGGCAGGCTCTGCCGTGAAATGGACAACTTCTTATGTTTTGCATTTATACATGGCTAGCAGTTGACTGACAGGATGGTAAAATGAAATGAAGCCCATCAAACTTTGTACAGTTTTGTGTCCACATGTGTAGAACTTTTGATCACTGCCAAGTGATAGAGAGTACAGAGGAAGTGGTGAAGTGTATTTCGAGATAATTCTGGGATAATATTTTCTCCAGTTTTCCATAGAAATATATGTAGTGAGTACTCATTAGAAGCGCCAACTTTACATCATTGGCTATCCAAAATGCGCCCAAGGAGGATTCTAATCAGACTGTGCGAATTCAAAGGCTGATCTGAATCTTCACATGGCACACATGTTCGAGGGTACGGTTTCTGATGTAGCTTCTTATCTGACGCTACACCAGTGTGTCTCGGGTAAAATCTGTATAACAATATAGGGATCAAACATGTTTTTGCATGCATTAACATTCGCCAGGTCCCGTGGGAGGTGTTGAAAACCGAGGCCGAAGGTTTTCAACACCTTCCAAGAGCATTGGAGAGACCTGGCGAATGTTAATGCATTAAAAAACATGTTCGATCGCTATTATTGCATAAAAACTGAAAACATTTGTTATATTTTGCGTTATTTCTTGCACTATTTTGTTTCGCCTTTCACCAATGTCTCGCAAACGTAATTTCCACGGACTATGCTCGTTCTATGGCTAGGCAGTATACACATCTCGTTTCGGCAGCAAATCTGTGGCCCCGGTACGGTCATATTGAAAGTTGCGTAGTCGTGCATTAACAGCGTCTGAATTGCCTTGTTAATACGTTCATGGCTTTTCGCCGGTTAATGCACGGCTGTTA
Source organism: Anodontia alba (assembly GCA_964016985.1). Lineage (NCBI taxonomy): Eukaryota > Metazoa > Mollusca > Bivalvia > Lucinida > Lucinidae > Anodontia > Anodontia alba. Next base: position 9,289,946 of record OZ024828.1, read on the forward strand.
ATAACGTGCGGCATTGCTTTTTATGCAATAATAACAATAATAACAACAGCAGCAGTACAACAACAAAGCCGGATAGGATATGTGGCAAAGATGTCAATACTGCTGTCGAGCTGCAAGCGAAAGGTTGTGGATTCGTACCCACTCGGACTGCGTATAAAATGGACAGAGAGGCGTTTAGTCACATACAGCGACACAAAGTGTGCCTGGACGATCCACGAAAACAAAACTACAGTCGAACTTCAATGGTCTGGGCATCGAACCCAGTGGAAATATTCATAAATTATTATATATAGTAAGAACGTTTTAAATGCATTTTTATCATATTATTTCCCTTCCTACAAAGGTTGAGGGGATATATTGCTTTCGGCCCGAATCCCGTTTAGTAAAGCGTTGGCCTCGGCGCGACGGTACTTGTGTGCACGACTGTCAGGCTCTTGAATGGTTGGCTGATTTTCAACAAACTTGTAGAGATATACCATCGGGTGCTTATTAGATTTTAGTGACCGTGACCTCATTTTCTAAATAACAGTACTCCAAAGAATGTCAATTTTTAACAAAAACAAAAAGAAAAAGAACAGCTTGTGTGTACTGTTTCTACTTAACATATGATGATTTTAAATGGTTGTAAAAACGTATCATTGGGACAATGCCAAGAGTTTTGGCGACTTTAACCCAATTTTTAATATCACAGTACTCCTAAGTTTGCCAAATTTAAACCCAAACAGGTTTCTGTGCTCTCTCTCTCTCTCTCTCTCTCTCTCTCTCTCTCTCTCTCTCTCTCTCTCTCTCTCTGCTAAACCGAGAGATGGATTTACGCCGAACTCGCAGAAGATATCAGTCAGGACACTGTGAAGAGCTTATTAGCTTTCAGTGACTTCGACGTTATTTTCAAGATTAGCAGATACCAAGAATGTTGGTGGTGCGAGGACATCTGTTTTCTTTGAAGACAAATTCCAAGTTAGAATTTTGCTTAAATCTATATCGAACCGTTATCGACTACACTGGATTCCTGTCAGGCCGATATAGATCTAATCATTATCGTCCTAAAATTTGAAGACGTTAATTTGACTACCTGATGACATATCTAATAGTGCTTAAAGTTGTGGCAATGTTGACCCAGGACAATCTTCTCCCTTAAGAGAAGTTTAATCTGGATTTATACTGTTTGTTCTGGTATTTCTGTCCGAATATTTAGGGTAAACTCGGTTTAGATTTGCGCACGGAGACAGCTCTAGAAAAAGGACTTTCTTGATAATTATTTTTCTTATTTCTCCATGTATACGAATACTGTGGGTACGCATTTAAATCTCCTCGCTTGTGCGTTTTAATGAGTATCCTCAACACCTGACTTGTGGAGAAATACGAAAAAAAAAAAAAAAAAAAAAAAAAAAAAAAGAAAAGAAAAGAAAAGAAAGAAAACAACTACAGTATAACCTCAATGGCTCAAACACGGATGGCTCGTTTACCTTGGATGATTCGAACTCTTTTTTTCAGTCCCTACAAAATTCTTCCAATAGCTCAAGAAAACAAATAGTAAATGCTTTTTTTCTTATTTAATCATGAAATTGTATGTTGAGTGTACTCATTAGAATCGCATCGAGGCGATTCGATGAGGCGATTCTAATGAATACATTCAACATACAATCATTATGTAGAAACTCTAAAAGATTTACCTAAATTATCGTTATTTGCTTCCTGAACTGGTGCCATGATTACACTCAGTGGCTCGAACTACCCATGCCTCGAACGAATTTCCCTGGTCCCAAAGATGTTCGAGCCATTGAGGTTCGACTGTAGTATCAAGACTTTTTGGTGGAAAAAATCCATGTTTAAGCTTAGGCACTCTGGGCAAATTGATACTTTCTCTTTTCCCCTTAGAAAGTAAGGTTTTACTTTTCATGCAAACTGTCTCCTTAGACAGTTTGCATGAAATGTCACTCTTTATTTTCTGGGAGAAATATTTCAAAATGTCGTCTGCTGACATTTTTACCCAGCTTACTAAGTTAAGTGTTCAGATGTTTGACTTCTGTATATTAAGACTCAAATACAAACCGTGATTTTCAGGTCGAACACCTGCCAGGTGCGGCCTCATTCCAAAACGGCCAAAAAGTCCAATGTGTTGGGAAGGTTTAGATTTTTTCCTGTAACAATAGTAGGCGACAGCTATGAGAACAGCTATGGCTACAACGCCACCTATGGCACAGCCAATAATCTGTAATGTGACGTCACAGCAGAATTCTTCGTACTTGTTTCCACAGCAACCTTGATCACAATGTCTTACATGAGGGTCTTCTTTATAGTTGTAACATTCGCGACAAAGCACAACTGAAAATAAAGAACCGGAATACGTCCAAAAATTTACCTTAAAACTTCATGTGCGCCCAGCGAAGATTCAAATCAGCCTGCGAATCTGCTCGGAATCTTCATTGGGTGTTTTTTGAATTGCCAAAGGCGCGAAGTTTCTTCACACAGATAACGAAGAGTCTGATCTGACTGTGCGGATGCGCTGGCTGATTTGAGTCTTCGTTGTGCCCACGTGTCAAAAGGTGCGTTTTCTCGCTTTGCGGCAAATAAATATGCTAAAAACAAAGAGGGTTCTTGTTTAAATATTGAATAAAATCTACAGTCGACTCTCGTTGTCTCGAAATCCAAGGGACTATAAAACACTTCGAGATATCCGTACTTCGACATATCAGATTTGCGGAACTGAGGAAAACAATTAATCGAACAACCACCTTTAACAGAATGAATATGCAATTTGACTCCTAAGTTAGAGATATATTGAAAATATTGTGGAAAAGAGGAGAAATTGCTCCTAAGGAGCAATTTCTCCTCTTTTCCACAATATTTTGTTGCCTGTTGGTAGATCTCTGTGTTAAATCAGGGACCAGATTTTCACTTCGAGATAAGCGGTTATTCGAGATAAGCAAGGTCGAGATAACGAGAGTCGACTGTATAACGGTTGCCCTTGAAAACACCGAACCCATGAAAGAACGATAACCGGAGTCTCGGTTTTTACCGAGACTCTTCTTACAGCAGCAATGTAGTTTAGGGCTGCAAACGCCCGTAGCACCGGCTTGAGTGGAACACGATTTTACAAGACTTCAGAATGGGTTGTTATTCCAAGGAAAATAAATCAAAGCACTGAGAGTGCTGAGCGGGGCGGTTGCCAGAAATTCTACTGGCCTCTAGAACCGTCTACTGGATTTCCCCTTTTCGGTGTTACATCTTCTTTTCAGTTTCAAAAGTCATATATAAATTGTAATACTCATATCATGTTTATTGTCCTTTTTGATATCTGAGTTCTTTTTCAGCCCTTTTTGGTGAAAAGGTTCTTTTCGTTGTTTAGTAGGACCGCGGCTCGGGTCACACATTTTATCCAACGCTTTTACTGGAGTATTAATATTCGTCTGTCGATATTTTACTCAGCGTCATGAAAATCTTACGCCTTCAAAAGTTTGAAGTTTTCTTTTTTTCTTTGGTTTTGTTTATTTATTCGCTATTTATAAGGATCAGAATGCATAAGGCGAGTGGGTTTGAATGCAGGAATGCGTTATGAGCGTTAGTCAGGGAACTTTTTTGTAGGTAGTTATTAGGTTGGTAGAAACAGGAAAACGGATTTACGCAATATGGCATTTTAAATTCAGTGGCCGCTTGGTAACCGCCCTCAAACATGGTCAAAGCACTGAGAGTACTTATGGGCACAGTTGCCTAAAATTCTACAAGCCTCTAGAACTATTTGGGATTAACGCGGAAATAAAAAAGAAAAAAAAAAAAAGAAAAAGCCGCCCATACACAGTAACCGATGGCCTGTTTTTGGCCCTTTTCGGTGGAAAAGTCCTTTTTGATATTTAGTAGGGCCATGGCTCCGGTTACACTTCTTACCCAGTACTAGAGTATTCATATTGGTCCGCCGATATTGTACGCAGTATGATTAAAATCTTATTTCTTCAAGAGTTTGAAGTTTTCTTTGGTTATGTTTATTTATTCGCCATTTTTAAGCACCAGAGTGTATAAGGCTAATATGTTTGAATACAGACTTTAGCATTATCAGCGTTAGCAGGGAACTATTTGTTAGGTATTATCGAAATGTGGTATCTTAAAACTGCTGGCAGTTTGGCAGCCGCCCCAAAACTGTACTTTGGTGGAGTACGGGGAGACATTTTACGTCCGTAACACTGCACTTAACACAAGCTACAATGAAATTGAATAAAATCTATAATACCGAACACATGAAAGACACGAAAATCGGGTCTCGATTTTATTGAGACTCTTCATAACGCAGCAATGTAGTCTGCAGGTTGAACTTATTAACGAGGCATCACAACCAGTGCAAACATAAATCTACTAAACAGACCCGTGAGTTGTTCGTCACGAAAACATGCCTATATAATTTTGACTCTCTTAAACCCCACTTTTATACAGTAAATCTAGGGTTTACAGGGTATACATTATTTCTCTTATTTTTGCTCGAAAATATAAATTGTGGCACTCATTAGAACCGCCTCGCTGAGACGGTTCTAACGAGTACCCACAATCTATGTTTTAAGCTGAAATGAAAACTATCAGATTTTTTTATCTGAAAATTTTCAGTTTTTGGAGGTGAAGTTCTCTATATATTTATATAGGCATGTTTTCGTCGTATAGACCAGTCTATTGATTTACATGATGACTACAGACAACATTAAAATGTTTTTTGTTGTTGTTTTTTTTTTCTTCTTATTTTTCAAAATAGGATTGCATTTCATTCAAAACAGAATACGCTGTCATGTCTTAATTTCTGTGAAAAAGTATATATATATTAATTTTCATCTGATGATTAGCTTGAAATGTGTATGTGACGGAACTGACAATTGTATTGTATGCATTCAGCGTCGCAGTCATAGATTCTTGAGAAGGAAAGGATTAAGATGGGCCGCGTCAAGTGATACAGAACCTTCGAACATGCGCGAATTGCGCGGATTCAGATCATCCTGCGCATGCACAAAGCATCATCAAGGCCTTTGCTCTCCATTCATACATTCTATAGCATTTAGTGTTCTGTTAGCGGACAATAAAGGCCCTGATAAGACTGCGCGAATGCGCATGCTGATCTGAGCCGTCGCTTTCCACATATGTCCATAGCCACGTTTTCACAGATCGTGACCCAAGATTTAGAGGAACACGAAAAAGGGACCTTTTGACATATTATGCGAACAGCATAGGCTCAGATCAGCCTTCAAATTCTGCCAGATCTGTTCAATGCCTTCATCACGAAAACATGCCTATACAATTTTGACCCCCATAAACCCCACTTTTATATAGGAAAGCTAGGGTTTACAGGGGTATACATTATTTTTCTTATTTCTGCTCAAAAACATAGATTGTGGGTACTCGTTAGAACCGCCTCGCCGAGGCGGTTCTAACGAGTACCCACAATCCATGTTTTGAGCAGAAATATGAAAAATATCAGAATTTTTTATCTGAAAATTTTCATTTTTTGGTGGTAAAACATTCAGTATATTTGAATTGGCGTGTTTTCGAAATGTATTTTTGTCGATATACATGGACATCTACAGTATCCAATGATTCTGTGGGCGGACAAAGAAGAGGCCCCAATCCTGATCAAACTCCTCGAATGGTTCTTCATAATCTATATATTGTTCAGACAAGCGTAAAGATTAAGTTCAAGATTGATTAACCCTTGTCCTGCTGAATAAATTAAGATACCACACCTACTTCCAATTTTCAGCCAATCAAATTACTTGATCCAGTTTGTTGATACAAATTCACATCATGACAAACAGTGCAGATCCAGATCAGTTGGCTTCTTTCAGAAGCCAACTGATCTGGATCTACACTGTTTGCAAAGGCAGGGTATGTCCGGGTTCAGCAGGAGAAGGGTTAAGATTGCAATGCTTGTTTACAGGCCAGGTCAATATTTATTCAATTTAAGGGGATAATATACACTTGATAAATTTTCCGCAATTTTTACAAGGGAGACAACTTTTGTGACTTCCTGTTTGCTCTCCTGCACACCAAGTCGGTTCTGAAAAGAGCATTAAGCTAAAAGGCAAGAATCTGCTGCATTCTTTAGAGTAGATTCTTATTTAAATTTAGCTACTCATTGAACATTATTACCTTGTAACGTTGAAAAAAAAAAACAAAAAAAAAAAAAAAAAAAAATAAAAAATAAAAAAAATAAAAAAAACAACAAAAAAAAAAAAAAACAAAAAAAACGAAGGAATAACGAAAGATTACTAATGCTACTCAAAGCGGAGACTGCGAAAATTCAAATTTTGATACTTTATTATATATACAGTCAACTCCCGTTATCTCGAAATCCAAGGGACTCTAAGAAACACTTCGAGATATCCATACTTCGACATATCAGATTTGCGGAACTGAGGAAAACAATTAATCGAACAACCATCTTTAACAGAATGCATATGTACTTTGACTCCTGAGTTAAAGATATATTGAAAATATTGAGGAAAAAGAGGAGAAATTGCTCCCAAGCAGCAATTTCTCCTCTTTTCCACAATATTTTGTTGCCTTTTGGTAGATCTCTGTGTTAAAACAGGGACCAGATTTTCACTTCGAGATAAACGGTTATTCGAGATAAGCGATGTCGAGATAACGAGAGTCGACTGTAATTATACTATTATAAGTGCTATGTAGATATTGAATATTCGTAGCAATAAATCAGTGGGTAAACTAGTATAATTATGTAGTTTGAAGCAAACATAGCAATGAGCGTCTTTTCAGAAATTGGCCAAATTGTTTGAATGAGACAATCAGAAGTACAGCCCATGATGTTGAAGATCTGGGTATCTTCTGGATCACACCTCCCATCGCACTCACTACTCCAACAGGGGTTGAGGCTTACTACCATTTCTAAGGGCTCTCCATTGATTTCCTTTAGACAAGTGCTTTGAGTAGTGCATGAGAAATTCGGAGCTTTACAATAGCTTTACAATACGGATCTACTTTGTATATGCAATATATATATATATATATATATATATATATATATATATATATATATATATATATATATATATATATATATATATATACATTCGACTCTCGTTATCTCGAATTCCAAGGGACTCTCTGAAATTCTTCGAGATATCCGTACCTCAGTACATATCAGATTTGTAGAATTGAGGAAAAAAACTAATTCAAGTAACCACATTTAACAAATATATGTGTAATTGGGATATATTGAAAATATTGTGGAAAAGAGGAGAAATTGCTCCTTAGGAGCAATTTCTCCTCTTTTCCACAATATTTTTTACATATTGTTAGATTTTCATGTTTAGGCAGCGACCAGATTTTCACTTCGAGTTAGGCGGTTATTCGAGATAAGCGATGTCGAAATAACGGGAGTCAACTGTTTATATAAGAAATTCAACTTGCACGTTTGCCAACATTTCTTGGTAAATGGACAAACAGCAGCACACCGAGGCTGGCACGGCGGGCTCGATTGTGGTTGTCGGCTTGGGATGAGTGAGTGTATGTCTACGAACCACTTGCCACGGGTCAGTCTGACCCGTGGTTGGTAATTCTCGGCTGGTTGCTTTCTCCCTGTTTCTGCTTGTTGAATTTGACTGTGTTCGTTGCCCTCTATAGACCTTTTTCGACACTACGTCACACAATAGACAGATTCGAAACCTCTCGGTCTTTAACGCAGATCTACATTCTAGCCTTGTTCCTTTTGGATGGCAGAAAGTTGTTTACGTTTACCGGACAGTATAATTGCTGGTGTTTATTCAGAAAAATAAAGCAGTTTCATTCGTCAAAAGTTTCTTTTCAGAAGAGATTCTCATCGAGTGATCATTTAAATGACATAACCAGAAATATTAACATATATTTTGACTATATAGTAGCTAAAACTAGGCGTAAAAATGGTCACCATAAAGCAGTATTGCCTGCTGATATCGGAAAAAATATCATTGAAACAGTTGTATTTGTCTTCAGAAAAGGAGTCAGATTGCTTCTTAAAGCTGCATTTTAAAACACTAGATATAATTTACGGTAAAATATTAACCAAAAGTGATTTATTTTCCAAGTAAAATTAGGCTTGAATCAATTGTTATCAGTGGAACCGGAAGTGTTTTTGCCATCCACAATTTTTGGTCACGTGGCATAACATTGTAAACATGTGGTCAGTAGCCCGGATGAAAATAATAACATTAAAAAGGTCTATAGCGTTAGATGTTTCTGGATAGCCAGTGTGACACCTGTGATATTGTTTTGTATAATTTCATTTGTTTAATTGTTGTTCATGTCTTCATTGGTGATAATCCTAAATTTGTCTGGATTTTAGACCAATAAACTTGATTTGATTTGAAAGAAAAATGTCAGAATGTCATCACCAGCAAAGGCTTAGATCAGCCTGTACGCATTAGCGATGTCTGATGACAGTGATTACGGCGTCATCTGTTCACCTGTACAGTCTATACTAGCCAGTGATTCTGTAAGTATATAACCAAGGTCCTTATAATCGAAATGTGTGAATGCCCCGGCTGATCTCGGTCTTCTTTCCTTGTGTATACAATATGTCCCTTTTTCATGTGACTCATTTATTTCAACTGATTCAAATTGTCATGCTGAATACGTTGTTGATCTCGAACAGAGCTGCAACAATGAAATTAATGTACACATACACATGCTACCAAATGCCCGGGTAAAACTGCATAAAAGTTACTGAATAAAATCATTTTGAGCTTCTATTTTGTTGTTTCTTTCGGAGTTTTTCTTTTTTTTGTTTGTTTGTTTATTTTTTTGTTGTGTGTGTGTGTGTGTGTGTGTGTGTGTGTGTGTGTGTGTGTGTGTGTGTGTGTGTTGTTTTACTTATTTGAAAAACAACAACAACAACGCTTTCATATTTTACCAAAGCAGTAATATAGTTCTTCTAGCTTTTCTGTCAGACATTTTTAATTATGTAAAATTCACTTTTCAAAAACATTTAGAAAAACAATTCACTTAAAAAGATAAATAAAGTTAATACTCACCATCAAATAAAGAAAGAATCGTTATTATCACATCGATAGAATCCATATTAACTAATACAGTTTGTCAGACCTGTAATCTTTTCAGTCTTGTTCTGACACCATGTCGTCTGCAGTCAGCCATGTTTGATATATCTGTAACAATTTTAAAGCGGTTTCTGTTTAGACAGATCAATATTTATGAGAATCGATACCTGCCCATTATACCCAGGTATTAATCATTGTCTTCGCGCAGTTTTCCGATTTGGTCCATTTATATTGGCATAGGAATGTAAATTCCCTGTCCAATAACGGAATCTTTTCATCTCTTAATTGATATGGGCTGGTTTCCAGCGAAAAAGGTACCATAGGGCATATGCGCCGCGTCATGACATCATAGATGAACTGCGCATGCTTTGGCGAGACTGCACATGCGCAGTCTCGCCTGAGCATGCGCAGTTCTTTCAGACGATATTGACCTTGACGAAAATCCAAACTGCGCACGCCCAGACGAAACTGCGCACGCGACTCATTTGCGGCTGGCGAAGACTGTGTTGCATTCTGAAGGCATGAGAGGGAGATTAGCTTATACAGATAAGAAGATTTTCCATAAATATTGAAAACAGAAGTGAATCTAGTTCTTCTGGTAATGGGATTGGAAAGTTCTACCATATCAAAAAAGACAGAATGTGTTTGCTTGTGCGCGTGCATGTGGTTTTACTTTTAGCACTCTCTGGACAAATCAACCGACGACAATTTAGGTAGCATTTTTTTTTCTCAGGAAAATAGGGTTTGATGTTTCATGCATATTATCTAGAAATTTTAAACCCTATTTTCGGGGAAATAAGTACAAATATTTCAAAATCCCCGTTAGCTGAATTTTCCGAAGCATGCTAATCGTAAACGCAGTTTCAACAATTTTAAGTTTGTTGTCTGGATGTGACAAGAAAATCATGGCTTGATTTTTGCTACCGTCTCAGTGAAATATCTCTCTAGACGCCTGGCAAATATCCAGTCACAAACGTCAAGACCTATTTTAAGGTGAATGTATACGCTTTCATGGAAGGTAACTGTCAATATTGTTTTCCTCCCTTCTGAAAAGTGGTCTGCTCTAAAAGAAAAAAAAATGCTCTCAGGGGTAGCGAATTCTTCCTTTTTAGAGTAAACACCCTTCTTAGAAGGGGATTGGTGAAAGAAAGAAAACGGCAAGTCACAGACGTCGTCACCCCTTGTCAAAATGACTAAAAACTACCAGTTTTATCCAGTCCACTTAAAGCTTAGCGCTCTGGATAAAGTTTTCAACAGACGACATTTTGAAAACATTTTCTTATTTTTCCCAGAAAACAAGATTTGGCATTTCATGCAAACCGTCTACAATTTGCGTGAAATGTCAAATCCTGTTTTCTAGTGAAAATAAGAAAAAAATCTCCAATCTGTCGTCCGCTGAATTAACCCAGAATTGGTAAAGGTTAAAGGGAAATGGCGAGCGTAGTCACTAGTTGCTCAGTGGTTAGGATGAAATGACTTCCTGTTTGCAATCCTGCACGTCAATGCCCTTCTGTAATGGGTTCTGTTCTAAAAGTAAATAATTTGCTTCCATTGGGAACAAATTCTTTTCTTTTAGAGTAAATCCCCTTTCAGAAGGGAGACCACAAAATGTTGAAATCTTGAGTTATTTCCCATGAAAGTGTATCTAGTCCACCCACTTACAATAATGGTTTACACGTTTTAAAGCATTAAATATATTGTTCACTAATTTACATAAGCTTGTCAAAATAAAATGACTAGTAACATAGTTAAACGTCTGTTATGCCATACGCGACCAGCGAACGCCCAGATCGACCCGCGCAACCGATCAGTCTGATCAGGGCCTCTCGGTTCTACGATGCATTTTTACAATATCCAGCGGTTCTTTAAGCGGGCACCGAAGGATCAGATCAGACTGCGCAAATGCGCAGTCTGATCTGGTCCTTCGTTGCTTGCGTGCGTGATTATAGCCCTTTTCTGTGTTGCGTGTCAAATTAATTTTCCCCGAGTCCTTTCAAATAGAAAACGAACATATGCCATATATGATCAGCAAGGCTCAAACCAGCCCGCGCATTAGCTCTATGATCAGGACCTATGTCGCTCAACGCTTATTCACTGCTCTCAAATCATGGCTAAGCCTGAACGGATTGCGCGGATGTGCAGATCTGGGCCCACGCTGATGGCGAGGTTACATTCTAAGATTGGTTTCGATTTGCTTTAGCTAATGTAATCATAAAGAAACGCACACACTGCACTGTAAACAATTGTTGTTTACTTTTATGCTTGAAACCTTTTAATACAAGATAACCAGGCCATGGTATTAAAAAAGAAATATCCCCATAGACATGCTTGAAAAAAAAAAGAAAAAAAAAGTGCATACCGAGATCGACTACTGAAGTTCTGCACTGTTTGTGATTCATTCAGTACTTTTGAGAAGCGTCCGGGTGGCCAAGTTGTTAGCGCTCCCGACTTTGCCACGGGATCACAAGGTCTTCGGTTCGAATCCCACTGGAGGCGGAATTCAGCTTATGACAATATACATATATACAAGGGGGTGCGAAAGTGTCATGTATCTTACGTCACTGGGGCGTCCAACTGATATTGGCTTACAGTTGGGCAAGACCTGCTAGCCTTGTAGCAGGTAAGAGTAGAGGGGAATGTTTTTATTTTTTTTCTTTTTCTTCACTTCCATTCCTGTTCCTTTTCGTCTTGCCTGTTCCTCTCTTTCATCTCTTCTACTATCTCTTCTATCTCTTTTCTCCCTTTGTCTGGGAGACGACACAAAATGACCCACAAGGTTGACGTGTCGTTAACCCCAACACAATCAATCAATATATTCGTTTCATTGCACAGTGCCTTTCATTATCACCTTTCCGTTTTCTCGATATGACTTCAATAATGTTGAAGAGGACGTAAAACACCAAAAATCATCATCAGTACTTTTAACACTTTACAAGCTAGATTAAGGGGACTGGATATATTTGGTAGATTTTAGCCCTTTTCTACAAGGGAGATAACTTTTGTTCCTTCCTGCTTGCTTTCCAACACACACCAAGTCCTACTCTAATAGGAAAGAATTTGCTCTCCTTAGTCCCTTCTGAAAAGAGGTCTACTCTAAAAGGAAAGAATTTGCTCCCAAGGAGGAGCAAATTCTTTCCGTTTAGAGTTGACACCCTTTCAGAAGGGAGGCAAAAGCAATGTTGATACAGTTACCTTTCCTGAAAGAGTATCAACTTTAGTAGACATTCGATTTTTAGGCTAGGTATAGTAAAGAGAAATGGGTTTGGTAATTTAGTGTAAATATGGTATCAAGTGGACAATTTCTCTTTTTATATTACCTAAAACTTACAGATGTACCGCCAAGTTTATAAAGTGGTTAAAAGTATAGTGCCAAAGACTGCATTTACATGTATAGTCCGAAGCAGGCGTTCTTTTCAGAATCTCTTTTTGGGGTCGGTTGCTAAACCGCCACCAGATTTAACATACCACATTCTGTTTTCCTGTTACTACCAAACGCAATAACTGCCTAACAAAAGGTTCCCTAACTAAAAGTGATAACGCTGAATTCTGCATTCAAATATGTTTGTCTTATACACACCTTGATGATTGTAGATAGCGAATAAATAAACGAAACCAAAGAAAACTTCAAGTTTTTGAAACAATAAGATTTAAGTCATATTGAGTCGAATATGAATACTCCAGTAAAACGTGCCAAATCTACAGCGTTGGGTAAAAAGTGTAACCCGAGCCGCGGTCCTACTAAACACAGAAAAGAACCGTTTCCAACGAAAAGGGGCTATCGGGTACCGAATATGACTGTATAAATATGTTATTTCAATTTACATATGGCTTTTGACACTGAAAAGAAGATTTGTTACACTGAAAAAGGGATATCCAGTACCGAAAACGGTTGCATTTATATGAATTGATAAGAAACATTGAACAAATGTAAAAGTCCTGATATAAATCTATCCCTAATCTTGTCCATATTAAAAGATAGAAGTATTCGGTATCCGATACCCCATTTCGGCATGAATATAACTTCTTAAATATAATAACGCTGCGTGTCTTTGTTATTAAACCCGTACATATGCACGCTGAAGATTTAATTTTTACATTCGCTGAATAGATTCAGCAGATGACAAATTGGTTGTATTTTTTTCTTATTTTTTTTTCCAAAAAAGAGACAATTCACATGAAATGTTCAAGCTTATATTCTGGGAAAATAAGAAAACGATGCTGAAAGTTTTACCCATCATGCTAAGCGACAATATGCATGAAATGTCAAAGCTCATTTTCTTGGGAAAATAAGAATTTTAAGAAGATTTCAAAATGTCGTCTGCTGAATTTGCCATCCAGCATGCTAAGCATTAATTTGGTTTCTCAAGTAGGACTACTCTTTGCCTTTAAGCTATATTAAACAGGGCCCATTTTCTCAAGCCTTTAATACCCATTTCAGACCCTCTTACAAAGAAATGTGTCTAGACAGTTATAATGATAAGTGGTTAGATCTTCAAGCTGGCAAGTCTGACATGAAATAAAATATTTTGCACAGCATTTGGCAGCACGAAAACACGCCTATATAATTTTGACCCCCATAAACCCCACTTTTATATAGTAAAACTGGGGTTTACAGGGGTATACATTATTTTTTTTATTTCTGCTCAAAAACATAGATTGTGGGTACTCGTTAGAACCGCCTCGCCGAGGCGGTTCTAACGAGTACCTACAATCTATGTTTTGAGCAGAAATTAGAAAAATATCAGAGTTTTTCAGCTGAAAATTTTCATTTTTTTGTGGTAAAATTCTAAATATTTGAATAGGCGTGTTTTCGTTATGGAAAGTCAGGTGCATAAAGTGCATAAACAGATCGTGACTTGAAATTCAAAAGGTTTTTATGGAAACACCTGACAAACAGTTCAGTGACTATACAGGGAGTATTTGGCAATTAACCCTTAGAGCGTCAGTTACAACAGCATCAGACGACATTTCTTTTTTATTATTTTTTTTTTTCAGAGAAACTATGACGAAAATAAAGATGTACATTTTCTAACAGAAGATTCATATAATGTGTCAAGCCTTAACATCTCTGAAATAGCCTTGTTTTTCTCTGAAAAATAAAAATAAAAATTAAATGTCGTCTCCTACAATTTTTAAAATATACCTAAAAATAGAGCCTATTAAGCTGAGCAGATTGGTGAAAATCGGTTGAGAAATAATAGTCATCTCAAAGAGTGCATGTCCATCAATCATGCATTAGGAAGTTAACTTCAGACATGTAGCACAAAATGCAGCGATTATAAGAATTTATATATACTTATACATTCAGAGAGAGCTTGCATAATATTGTTCCATGAAACTGGTTTTTTTTTTTTTTTTTTTTTTTTTTTTTTTTGGCAAGTGTAATGGTTCGTTGGTATTAACGGTTGTCTTTGAATGGCTAGGCACTGTGGCCGCAGCCGGCGTGGGTTCGAAACCAAGCTCTCTTCATTTGGGATCTTGAGCTCATTTTGTGCAAATATGAAAATAGAGTACTGCTGAAGATGGTGCTAGAAGGCAGTATAACAGTCTGCTATTTTCGTTTCTTTCTTGTGTTAAAACATTACGAAAACACGCCTATTCAAATATATAGAAAATTTTACCTTCAAAAACAGAAACTTTTCAGATAAAAAACTCTAATATTCTATGTTTGGAACAGAAATAAGAAAAAATAATGTATACCCCTGTAAACCCCAGTTTTACTATATAAAAGTGGGGTTTAAGGGGGTCAAAATTATATAGGCATGTTTTCGTGATGGGACCACTCTTTTCAGAATGTAATTATCTGTCTTTACTACAGCTGACGTTACGTGTTTTGTGGCGGCCATTGAAAGTCTTCCATTACGAAAACACGCCTATTCAAATATACTGAAAATTTTACCACCAAAAAATGCAAATTTTCAGATAAAAAGTTCTGGTATTTTTCATATTTCTGCTTAAAACATAGATTGTGGGTACTCGTTAGAACCGCCTCGTCGAGGCGGTTCTAACGAGTAAACACAATCTATGTTTTGAGCAGAAATAAGAAAATTAACATATGCCCCTGTAAACCCAAATTTTACTACATAAAAGTGGGGTTTAAGGGGGTCAAAATTATATAGACATGTTTTCGTGATGCCATACTTCACTACATAGTTTATACTTTGTGGTCCTTTAGGATTAATGGGCTCATGCTCAACAAATCTGAAAATAGACTACTGCTCAAGCCGGGGCTGGAGAGAACGTTTCAGCCCAGCAGGCACATAGCGTTGAAACGACGTCGATTCAACTTTGATTCAACGTCCAATCGACGTATTTATAGCCGTTGAATCGATGTATTTATAGACGTTGAATCGACGTTGTTTCAACACCGTGTGCTCGCTGGGTTAGCGTTTCATTATACGGTACTGCTCTTGAAGGACTGAAAAAAACCTTATCTGCTATGTTCGCCTTAGACTGGCTCCAGTCTCCAGTGACTATTGTTCTTATAATCCTGTTTGATAACCCACTAAAACAAAACCAAAATAATACCATGGCTATAAAGGCTGGTCACTATTTTGGTTTAATTTTAGTGGATTATTAAACAGGATTATAAGAAAAAAAATAGTCTCTGAAGACTGGAGCCACTCTATGTTCGCCTTTGTGGTGTGCTTCTTGCGTCCGAAGAAATTCTTTTTTCAGAATTTATTGAAATATACGCAACACGATTGTACAGGATTGTAAGATAAATCATCCGAGCCAAAGGTATCAATATCTTTGGTCGGCAACGGATAAGTGGATTACAGGTTTGAAATATATGATGAACCAGTCTCAAGAATAGGGCGAACTTTTTTAGTCATCAATAGGACATACGGTCGTACATTCTATGGAATCGACTATGATGATACATGAACACTAGCAAACTTGACACCGAGAGCAAAGAATAGATGATTTCTGATAACCATATATTACAATGAATACATATGGATGTCACATTTTTTAACAAGACACGGGATCTCAGACAAATAAACGTACAGATGTACACCAACGATTTATCACTAGAAAAGAAACCACTGGATGTGAAGGCATGTAGATTATTACAATGTAATACGGGCAATTTTAATGGACCAGAATGATTCCTAGGCAGCCGTCTCATTCAGAAAGAACAAGTTTTCTCCCACCTTTACCTATATGAGATAGGCTTTGTAACCATGTGAGAAACTTGTATCTCACATGAGCCCTTCATAGGCTCACTGGTCCTAGGAATAATCCTCTTAAAGGTGGGAGAAATAGAATCCAACATGAGTCAGTCCATGCAGTATAGGGAAATGTCACTCTCGGTCGGAGTAGGAATTTCAACCAGGGACCCGACAAGCCTCGTCCCTGGTCGAAATTCCAATCCCTCGGGTAAGATTTCCCTATCCTGCATGGACACTCATGATGGATTCTTATAATCTAATTGAAGTCCAACCCAGCTAGCATTCTTTATAAATCTATAGCGGGCCCGATAGCAGCCCGCTATAGATTTATAAAGAATGCTTACTGGGAATGGACCACTATCACTAAAATAATATACTTAATGAGCCGCAACGTCAGATAACGTACATTCGGACATGTGCGCCCAGGTAAGATTCAGATCAGCCTGAATTTTCGCGCAGTCTGATAAGATTCAGGCTGGCTTGATTATTTGTTGGGCGCACATGTCAGAAGGTATCCCAGCAGACACAGAACGTTGAAACAACGTCGATTCAACGTTGATTCACTGTCAAGACGTTGAACCAACGTTGAATCGACGTTGGTTTAACCGATGTTGAAACATTATTGATTCAATATTGATTCTACATCAAAACGTTGAATCATCGTCGAATCGACGTTGTTTCAACCAACGTTGAAATAATGTCGATTCAACGTTGATTCAACAGCAGGACGTTCGGTCAACGTTAAATTGACGTCGTTTCAACGTTCTGTGCCCACTGGGACGTTTTCTCACGTCGCGGCTCTTGTTTATTAGAGCAACGACGACGAACGAACAATGTAGAGTTGCTGCTGCTCCTACAGAGCCAGTCTTGTCTGCTCAGCAGAGGACTCGTCTTGAAAGCTACTCATGAGCAACTCTACTCATAGCACTGAATAAGATCCTACCAGAATTAACCCATTTATGCTGAGTGGACTCTTCTACCTCAGCTGCTTGGACCGGTCCATTTCCAACTGAAGGAGTGTCTGGTTCGTTTTTATTATTACCATATTTTATGGTAATTGCTATAGTTAATGCAAACAGTGTAGACCCTGATCAGACGCCGCGTTCTGCGGCGTCTGATCTGGGTCTACATTGTTTGCCAATGTCCCTTTTATGGGACGCTAGGCATAAAGAATTGTAAAGAAGTTGTGTTTGAACAATAAACAGTTATATTCAGAGATATATAAAGACATAACGCCTTTATGGAGGCAAGAAATCAATTCTGAAAATGTTTGAAAGGCACGTTTTTGTTACTGCTGTTGTTGTTGTTTTTAATTTATAAAAAGTGTCCATTGTATATTGTGTTGTATTTGTGTTGTTATTATTGTTGTTATTGTAGACCGTAGAAGAGAGACGATCCTAACAATGTTTTGAAAGTATTCAGTTCGTTAGCAAGACAAAAACGTTATTGTTTTAAAATGTTGTTGTTTTCATTTCTTTTCTTCCTGAGCGTAAAATACTAGGCACGGGAACGAAGTGTGTGTATACAGATATCGGTGCACTAAACTCTGAATACAGTAAAACCTGTGTAAGACAGCCACCTTGGAAATTGACCTTATTGGTTGATGTGGAAAGATGGTTGTCTTATAAAGGTACATGTCATGTAATTTTGCTAGCAAAATTACATGACATGTACCTTTATAAGACAGACAACTTTTTCCACATCAACCACTATTTAAAGTCAGTCTTGAAGGTGGCACTCTTACACAGGTTTTACTGTATAGTCTTTACGGGTACAAGAAAAAAGTGTATCTAGAAACCTGTACCCAGAACTTTGGATTTGACTTTTGGATGGGAGTTTTAAGACCCAGTCAACACTGTCACACTTTTTCCCGGGCAGGCTTAGTCCTCTAAGCGGTTAACCAGTACTTGTGCACATCCTTTCGCAAATAGTTGACAACTTCCCTTCTCGAATCAGCGGAAGAGGAGAACGACCGTAGAAATGATTTCATGAGCAATCTCCACGGAAGTTATGTGGCCAAGCAAGAATTCGAACTCGCGAACCATGGATCAGTATTCAGACGTGCTACCGACCGCGCTATGGAGCCCGGCCCCAGAACTTTGTACGCAAACTTTTAATCAATAGTTTTTTGGTTTTTGAAGAAGAATATGAAGGCCATGTGACATTTATTAATCGTTTATCTCACGTTTTTTTTTACAGTCTGGTACAATATAATACCGCACATACCCTATATATTCTGACAGACAGCCTTCAACAAACAGTGTTGACCCTGCGGCGTATAATCAGGGTCTACAGTGTTTGCTACTCAACATTTTTATACACATCAATAGATAGTTAAAATGGACTTGTTAAAGTTCAAAAACCTGAGTTTGCTGAAGTCACTGTTTACTATTAATTCAATTCTGTCAAAATCGATACAAACCTATTAGTTTCCGAGACAGAGAGTAATGCCAACAGTTTAAAATCGAAACCGGTCGGTTACAAACGTGTACTGTTAGACTCTTAAGTTATAAATATTAATGCTTAATGATTTTGTAAAAAGTGCGAATTAATAATCATGAAACAGAAAATTTGAACAGAGAACCCGAATATGAATAGAATTTATAAATGAAAAAGAAAAAGAAGTAGAAGAGGAAAAAGAAGAGAGAGAGAGAGAGAGAGAGAGAGAGAGAGAGAGAGGGACAGGCAGACACAGAGAGAGGGGAAAGAAGAAGAAGAAGAAGAGAGATTATTAGTTTTAACCCAACGTTATTGAACTGTTCCTCCTTTTTCTTTCATACAATTTGCAAAAAAATCGATGGTAAAATGAAGAGGGCTGGGTTACACTGGCTCGAATACCTTTGCTGATCTGCTTATATTCCTTCGAAATAAGAATATACCTGCATTATAACCTGTACGTATGAAACACAATTTTGAAAAAAAAAATGGAAACTGATTAAAGTTTACTTCGATCAGACTGCTTAATCCTTAAAGCGCTAATCATAACTACAGCAGACTACATTTTGATTTCTCAAAGAGATCTCAGAGAAAATAAGATCTGATATTTCATATGAATCGTCTGTTCAGCAGACGATTCACATGAAATGTCAAGTCTTATTTTTTTTTTCTGAAAAATAAAATTATTTCAGAATATCGTCTGCTAAAAATTTGCTAAACGTTTTAAGGATTACTAACAAACAGGAAAATTAACAAATATGCGAAGATTCTTCTTCCATTGAAGTGCATGGCCCACTCTGGAGCATCGTTGCGCAGGTTAACCCTTAAGCTGCCAATCACAACAATTGTCGTCTGCTTTGTCATCTGCTTGTAATTTTAAAAGTCATTTTTGCAAACAGTGTGGACCCAGATCAGACTGCTCCTTTAGGAGCAGTCTGATCTGGGTCCATACTGTTTGCCTGTATGCAAAAAGAGGTTTGAAAAGTTTGCAAGAATATTCAGCAGACGACATAAACAGACGACATTTTCAGATGCAGGTTTTCTTGGCGCTTTAAGGGTTAAAAGAGGATAAAAAGTTGAAAATAGCCTGAACAGTCTAGTAGGAAGCTTACCTCTGTAGACCCTCCTTAACCTTTTCAGACCTGAGTTTCTAATGCAGACTCTTCCATCTTTGGATTTGGATTCTCAAAACTGACATGACAGTCAAAAATCAAAAACAGAATGGCAGTCGTTACGAGCTGTCTCATCTGGATCTGCACTGTTTGCAAAGATGTTTGTTTGGGTTGAATGGGTTTAAGGCGTCCAAGGAGGGGGCTGTGACAAGGACTTCCAGCAGCTTGTTCCACAGGCGGATATCTGATGGGAACAGAGAATAGGCATAAGCGTCTGTCCGGCAGTATAAAACCAGCAAATTCAGGCTTTGTCCACGGGTGTTCAGTAAGCTTTTGTAAGTCTATTATAAGTACAGAAACATACTATTCTCTCGATATGTGGGCATTCTACGAATTGTTTAACTAATAGATAAAGTAAAAATCATTGAGCCAACGCACGACAAAGCCTACAATCAGACTTGTGCGCCCAGCGAAGACTCAGATCAGCCTGCGCATCCGCACAGTCTGATCAGAGCCTTCGCTGATCGCATATGCCTTCTACAGCCTCCTACTTGGTGGATGTACAGGCCGGTCTTTGCTGGTCACACAGCTCTTATTGTAGGTTTTGTCGTGCGCTGGCTCATTTGTATTCTGTGTTTGATGCAGATATAAATTCTGCTGACCATTACCAAAAGTGTTGTCTCTTTGCTTATACGAAAGCGTCGGTTATTCCCAGTAAGCATTCTACATAAATCTACAGCGGGCCGTTTGCGGCCCGTCAGGGTAGCTGACGGGCCGCTAACGGCACGCTGTAGATTTATGTAGAATGCCAGCAAGTTTGTAACCGAGTCGTTGTGTCTTGTCATTGTTTGTTCATTGTTCATTCATATCTCTTATTCTTTTTGTGCCTCGGGAAGGCAGTGTTTCGTGATTGCAGCTTTCCTGGATAACTTCATTTATATTTCTATATTTTCTCTGAGGCCAAAGCATTATTTTGTAAATATTTTTCATTCGTGCCCTCCAGTGTGATCCATTTACACACACACACACACACACACACACACACACACACACACACACACACACACACTATATACAATATTTTATGGTTATGTGGAGTATAGTGAAAACTTGTCCCGCGGTACTGTTGACGACCGGATGCACTATTGGCCTCGGGCAATAGTGCATCCGGAAATAGTGCATCGAGGCCGAAGGCCTCGGGCGATAGTGCATCCGGAAGGCCTCGGGCAATAGTGCATCCGATCTTCCATAGCACTTAGGGGCAACAGTTTTGTCTATACTCCACATGAACTAACTGTTTTATTACCAAGTCTTTAGTATGCACTGTATAGGCTTCTCAAACGGATATCGGTCAATTCTTTCTTTTATTTATTTATTTATTTATTTATTTTTTTTTTTTTTTTTTTTTTTTTTTTTTTTTAATTTTCATTGATTATTCTGTGCGTAAGTATATATATGCAGGTCTGACTAATGTTTGCATATTAAAACTTGTCATAGCAGTTAATAATAATAATGATAAAATAAGTTGCAAAACGTTAAGATGTGATTTATCTTTCGCCCTGTTCACGCCTGGTAAACTATCATAGGTACCTCCGCGGAGGTACCTGTGATAGTTTACCAGGCGTGCTGTTGTTTTCTGTTTAGATAAGTTGATGTCATCGTTTTTTTTACAGGTAAGTCTCCTGGGTGCAAGTAAATAGTGAAAGCACTAATTCACCACAGACGGCCATCCTACAAAAACTTTGCAATAAAAGATTCATTTGATTAATAAATAATTACTCGTTGTACGGTCACAATTCTAATTTCCATAACCTCATCTCTCATAGCCTTTGAGTTAACTAGATTCTATTTCTTGATTGTATTTTCTTTAATAATTCAATTTGTGTTTTGTTTGCACAAAGACGTATAAAATTACCACATTATTTACTTCCTTGGTTTGCATTAACTCTTTCACTGCCACAGGCGATAATAATAGGCTTTTGCAAACAACATAGATCCAGATGAGACGTCTCATCTGGATCTACACTGTTTGACATTTAGTCTTTCAACTTTACATATAAACGTCTTTCCAAACGATAGTTTGTTAAAATAATAAAAAAAAAAGCAGACGACAAATGTCGTCTGAAATTTGGCACCGAAAGAGTTAAAGCAGGAAAAATGTTTTCTGGCATTTAATCATTGGACTACCGTATTTACCCTAAAGTTCGGACATGGCTAAGCAAACAGTGTAGACTCAGATAAGAATGCGCCGTCTGATCATGGTCTACATTATTTACCTGTCACCCAGTAGTTATTTAGACACCTCAACAGGTAGTCAAATGGATGGATTTGTCGCTTAGCACTCTGCTAAGTAAAATTTTCAGCAGACGACATTTTGAAATATTTTTCTTATTTTTCCTAGAAACAGGATTTGACATTTCATGCACATTGCATGAAATGTCAACTCCTGTTTTGGGAGAAAAATACGAAAAAAAATATAATCAATTTGTTGTCTGCTGAAAATGCCCAGAGTGGTCATGGTTAAATTTAAGCCGGGGAAAACACGATAACATTAACCCATTGTAGACTGAATGAACTCTCCCACACTATATATTGGAAGATTCTAATTTCGATTTTAGGTATGTCAGGCTATGTAATTTAGAAATTCCAAAGGAAAAAAATGGTTTAACTATTAGCAAACAGTGGAGATCATTGCCTACATCAGACAGGGCAACTTTCCTCTAAACAAAATAACTCTGCATGAGGGTCTTCTGTTGAACCTTTAACCTTTACCACCTAAAGGGTAGATGTACAATTAATATTTTTCTTATTTCCCACAGAAAAAAAAAACAACAAAAAAAAGCTTTGAAATATAATGCAAAGTGTCTTCTTAGGAAAACCATTTGCATGATATGAAAGTCAAACCCTATTTTCTGGGAAAAATAAGAAAAATATCTTAAAAATGTCGTTTGCCAGCCTACTAAACATTTAAATGGATACACTCTCATGAGGCAAACATGTTAAAACTGATTTCCCCTTCTGAAATGGGGTCTACTCTCTGAGGTCTGCTCTAAAGAAATTTGCTCCCCTTAACCCATTGTAGTCTGGAGACCGCTAAAAGAGTAATTGGCAAGCAGTGCAGACCCAGATCCCAGGCCTTCGCAGTCCACATATACTTGAATACGTATTCATATGGCACGGCCCATATGGTGCGGTAGTTTGAACGGTGAATTTTTTTTTTTTTTATTTGGTAGAACCCTGTTAACTTTTACCACCTTAAAGGCAAATTCAGTAGATGACCAAGCTATTATATGTTTCTTATTTCTTTGGGAACAAAAACATTTCTTTCTTATTTTCCTCAGAAACAGGATTTGATATTTCACTGTTTTCTGTGTAAAATAAGAATATATAAATATCAAAATGTCTACTGATCTTTTTCCTAGCATGCAAAGTGTTAAGTCTGTTTGTGTTGAGGTTTTACGGCCCAGTCAACCCAATGGGGTCATGTCGACCGCGGTCAGTTTACCTTATCACACGTTTACTGGGCAGGCTTAGTCCTCTAAGCTGTTAACCAGTATTGTGCTCACTCTTTTGCCAGAAACTGACAACTGCCCTTCTTGAAATAGCAGAAGGGAGAGAATGACTGTAGAAAACACTTCATGATCAACCTCCACGAAAGTATGTTGCCTACCCGGCAGGGGTCGAACAGGCAACCTCCCGATCACCAGTAGAATGTGCATCCAAATGAGCCACCGAGGTCGGCCCAAGGTGTTAAGGATCTTTGAGCAAATAAATATATATATAAGACAGAAGGAAGACAAATACAGGTTATAATAATTTATTGTCTAGATCATGAAAATGAAAACACTGAACAGAGAATACTTAAAATGACTAGTTTCACAATAATAACAGCATGTTTAACACTTACCATGCTATAAGTAAATTCAGCAGCTGACAAACTAATATTTTTCTTATTTTTCCTAGAAAATAGGATTTGACATTTCATGTACATAGTCTCCTTTAGGAGACTATGTACATGAAATGTCAAATCCTATTTTCTAGGAAAACATAAGGAGAATATTTCAAAATGTCATCTGCTGAAATTTTTACCCATCATCCAAGAGTTCATGCTATATATGTCATGGTCATCATGTGATAAGGGACCTTATGGCATATGCAGAAAGTGAGAGCACAACTGAACCTGTGCATTTGCACAGCCTCATCACAAAAACATGCCTATATAATTTTGACCCCCTTAAACCCCACTTTTATAGAGTAAAGCTGGGTTTACAGGGGTATACATTATTTTTCTTATTTCTGCTCAAATACATAGATTGTGGGTACTCGTTAGAACTGCCTCCATGAGGTGATTCTAACGAGTACCCACAATCTATGTTTTGAGCAGAAATATGAAAAATATCAGAGTTTTTATCTGAAAATTTTCAGTTTTAGGAGGTGAAATTTTCTATATAGTTGAATAGGCGTGTTTTCGTAATGTAATCAGAGAATCATTGTCTCGAGGACGTGCTTCTAATGAGTACCAACAACATATTGGCATTCTTTATAACCAAAAAGTATCAATATTTTTCTTATTTCTCCATGAAAATATATGTTGTTGGCACTCATTAGCAGTGCCTCTGTGAGGCACTTCTAATGAGTATCCACAACATGTTGCAGAGGTGCTTCTAATGAGTACTTACAACATATTGTTTCCACAGAGCAATAAGAAAAGTATGCAACTGATACCCCTTTTATCTAGAGCCATGTGATCAATGGATACTGTAGAATATATCAATGAACAGAGAAGACCCTGATGAGACTGCACAGATTTACAGGCAAATCTTGGGCTTTGCTGCTTGCATATGGCATAAGGGCACTTTTCTCATTTTGTGGCTCAAACAAGCCAAATCACTCAAACATGGGCATATGTATGTAGAGAGTAACGGTCCTGATCAGCCTTTGCATGTGTGCAATCTGATCAGGGCCTTGCCTTTCAGAAGCAAAAAAAAATATAGCAGAATATACTGGTGAACCCAGATCAGAGTTCTATACAGATGACCCTCATTATCTCAAGCACTGATAACTCAAAGTAATGTTTATTTCAAAGTACATAAAAGCAATATTTTGATTGCTATATTCATATACTTTTATCTCAAACTTCTGTTATCTCAAACCAACGATTCTGGTTCCTTGGAGTTTGAGATAATGAGAGTCAACTGTATTTACATCAAAAAGCTTCAGGTGAATACGTCTCTTATTTCTCTCTGAAAGCATATGTTGTGGGTACTCATTAGAAGTGCCTCAGTGAGGCACTTCTAATGAGTACCCACAACATATGCTGTCAAGAAGAAATAAGAAAACTATTAATACTTTTTTGTTAAATAAGTGCCATATCTGGAGACGTGAAATTTACCCTAAATATCCTGTCACCATAATTCCTTACCATGTGTATCCTAAAATTCAAACAGGTTTTTTTGACAAACCTGGTGAGGTGTCTTAATTGTGATGGAATGGCAGTGAAGACCCTGATCACAGACTATAGGTGCAATTTGATCTGGTTATTCAAAGTTTGCTCCGGCATGAATAATTTGGGTATATACAGTAAATGAGGATACTGGGAAAACCTACCTTGTTTCATGTGCAAACAGTGAAGGCTCAGACCAACCTGTATATCTATGCAACTGGATCAGGACCTTCACCCCTCTGCATACATATTTAAACCCCATAATATGAAATCCGGAAACCAGACAAAGGGAGTATTCAAAAGATAGTTTTTGTTATTTGTGCATCTAAATGTATCTTGCAGAACCTGGTGCTAAGCAGATTTGCAACCCAACCCCCACCAGCCACCCCCCACCCCCCACCCCAGTGAGATACATTTTGGTTAAAAAGTAATGATTTACCCAAATTACAAACTCAATTTACACCTTATCCTGAGCTATGCATGTACACAGTATAGTGCAAAAATATGAACCTGAGTACATGACTATATAAGAGCAGAATATGCCATTTGCAGAATATACCTTAACCCTTAAAAAATGCCAATCAAAACAGCAGCTGACAATTTAAGAAAATAAGGCTTGACATTTCATTTGTATCACTTGCTAGGCAGAAATTCATATGAAAGGTCAATCCCAATTTTCTCAAAAAAACAAAACAAAAAATAATAATAATAATTAGAAATGTGTCCAAAGGACACGAATAGCCCCACCTGAAGAACTAAAAA
The DNA here is from genome assembly GCA_964016985.1 of Anodontia alba. NCBI lineage: Eukaryota > Metazoa > Mollusca > Bivalvia > Lucinida > Lucinidae > Anodontia > Anodontia alba. The sequence goes on from OZ024828.1 coordinate 9,315,897, forward strand.
GCAAATTGCTAACACCTGAAAAATTTAAACACAAATCGCTAACACCATCTCAGATGCAGAAGGAGACGGACGGATGGACCGATGGACAGGTAACACTTTAAGCCCTTCCACCCTTCTTGGAATGGCAGGGACATAAAAATCATTCCAGAATGTGTCTGCAGCAATTTTGAATGGCCCTTAAAAATAATGGCCAAGGTAGGTTTTATTAGTGTATGCTGGTGTATTCTTTCTCCAGTCACATACATTACTAATGCACTTTTTTTTTAAAAAATGTAAAACATATCACTATACAAAGAAATTCCTGAAGCATGGATAATTGTAATTTGAAAAAGAAGCCCTAATAAACCCAAACATCCATACATTTGCCATACCCTGTTTACTTAGAGAGCTATGGGAAAATTCAGCAGATAACATATTGATGATATTTTTCTTTTTTTTTCCCAGAAAACAGGATTTGACAATTCATACAAATTGTCTCCAATGGAGGCAATTTGCATGAAATGTTAAACCCTATTTTCTGGGAGAAAATAAGAAAAATATTTAAAGATGTCTGCTGAATTTTTTTATCCAGCATACTAAGTGCTAATGAGACAATCTCAAAATTTATACACATCAATATACATTGATTAGTTTCAGAAACCATAAAGCATTCTCTGCACTATACTGAAACATAACATAAAAAAAATTACTAGTTTTTATGTACTATACTGGGGAAAAAGTTAAGAGTATCATTAAAATATCAAAGGGCTGAATAGCCCTGAAATGACAGATTCTATGAGAAACTAATAAATTCCAGGTATCATTCTGTTTTCCATTTAAGTATGTGAGACGCTTCTTCATCGAAAAAAAAAATGAGCTACAGTGAACAACAAAGGGTGCTGAAATCAAGCACAAGTTGCACTACTTTTGTATGGACAGCTCTTCAATGGCGTACTAATATACACACATTGAAACATTGGGTCTGCTTTTGTGCGCGGATGAATATGAAATTGAAAAGTAGTCAAAGTCACTTTCTCTAAAACCGTCCGTGGCAACGAAGAATGACAGATAGAATCTGTCATTCAAAATGATCCCACATTACTAGAAAAAGACTTTCTGATCTAGGTGATGAGCATAACCAAGATCAGTCTGATCTGAGTACACATTATGTTGTATATACCTAAAGTGAAAATAGGTGACAGACATTCATGCAAACTCTCTCTCATAAGGAGGCAATTTGCAGATAATGTCAAACCTATTTTCAGGGAAAAAATAAGGAAATGACAACCTGATATTTTCTTATTTGTTCCCCCCCCTCGCACCCACCCACAACCCCCTAAACACAGGTCTGACAATTTATGTTAATTGTCTGCTTAGGAGATAACTTGCAGGAAAAGGCAAACCCTCATTTCAGGAAAAATAAGAAAATGTTCGAAAATGTCCACTAAAGTTCTTACCTGGCATGCTAAACATTAGATGATAAAATTAGCGAGCAACAAATGGATGATAATCACCAATTTTAGTCTGATGACCCCACCCCAACTCCCAAAAGGATAATTGTCAAACAGTGCAGGCCCAGAGCAGATACTGCAGAATGTGGCATCTGATCAGGGTCTACAGTGCTTGCATTAAATACAGGAATTTCTATAAAACATAGTAATAATAAAAACTAAACAGACATACTGCTATTGGAAATAGACCAGTTCAGAGTTTATTCAGTCTAAGATGGGTTAAACTCAGTGTTAAAGTGTTCAAAATATAAATAAAACAAAACAAAATCATCTATCAATTGTCTAAAACAAAATGTATGTTACATATAAAATGAGGTAAAAGCATCTGGTAAAAAGAATACATGCATGTACTGTAAAACATAAAAGGTGAAAAATATGGATGTCATCCTTGAATGGAAATAATCCAAACGTAAAACTGTTCATATACCGTATTCAATCTACTTACCACACTGTGTGCTTAGGTTTTTCAAACTTACTTAAAAAACATTTAGTAAAATAATTACCTTTAAAGGCACGTGTTACAGAAAAAAAAAATCAGCTGAATATTTCATGAGAGGATTATTTTAAGATGCTTATGCGGTATTTTTTTCTAATTAATTTCTAAAAGCATATGTTGTCAGTACTCATTTGAATTGCCTCAACAAGTCAAGGCAATTCAAATTAGTACCAATAACATGCTTTTAGAAAGAAGTAGATAAAAGCACACAGGCTGTAATCTGACGACTAGAAAAAGAAATTGCTCGACTTTGCCCTTATAAGGGTATGTGCAGTAATTAAATCGAATACCGTAAATCAAAACTAAAAAAAAAAAATCAAAATTAGATACTTATACTTTATCCTAAACTCTGAAGTTCATCCAACTACCTGCTGATGTGTCTAAACACAGTTACTGTCCTTTCGACATCTCTCGGAAAGACGTTTTTTGCTTGGCGTTTTATCTTAAATGAAAATATTTTGTTCTGATTGACTATATCTTATCAGAAACCATTTGTTTTTTCTGTTTCTGTGTTTTGTTCTCAAATATGTACCCTAAAATTAAATTTATCGCCAAAAGTTGGTCTGACCTATGCAATTTCTATAGTAAAGCGATTTTTTGAAATTTTTGTCTTAGTAAATATTTTTTACTTTTCTTTGCTGAATTTGAATTATTGATGTTTCACAACAATATTGTGAAAATTTCAGAAAAATTGAACAAGCAGAACTTGTTGAAAAACTGCTACCAATTTATCTACCCGACAAATTTCTGCATAATTTCATTCATTTTTACTATGGGAAAATATTGGATTTTTTAAAAACCACTGACTAGAATAAAACTTTTTGCACATAGGTAGTTACGACAAATGGTTTTGCATTAAATCATGACAAAAGTTTGCAAATTTACTTCTTCTGTTTAAAGCGCCGAGCAAAAAACGACTTTCTGAAAGATGTCGAAAGGACAGTAGATGTTTGGCAAACAGTTTAGACCCTAATCAGATGCTGCATTTTGCAGCATCTGATCTGGGTCTACACTGTTTGCTCATGCCTAGCTGCCCCAATATGGTATGTCAATTATATCAGGAGGACGGCAGGGTGATTATTAAAAGCCCTGTGCAGAGAAATGCCATGAGCTGAATTTAGCTACCAGTGGGAATTTAACCTGGGGTGAGTTGCATAAGGAAAGCGCTTTCATGTAGCGCTCTGTAGCGATTTGTCCTTGCTATGCAACGGTCTGTTTGTTTGGAGCGCTTTTTAAAATGTCTGCCAAAATGACACGATTTTCAAACTAGGAATTGCTCGTAAAAACTTGCTTCAACGATTGGTTTTTGTGTTCTATGGTCATTTCTGCACAATGCACGTCGTCTAAGGACAATAAAATAAATTAGAAACATTTCATCTCTTAAAACGGACACTGACTACGTCGAGCGCCGCCATTTTGTTTTGTCTCGTTGCTATGCAACAGTCTGTTTCAGATAGCGAGTCAGCTCCGAACACAGTTACAAAGCGCTACGAAGCGCTTTTTGGTAACGTACCGTTGCACTGCGAAGCGCTACAAAGCGCTCTGTAAAGCTCGCCTTATGCAACTCGTCCCAGGAATCTTCTGATCCAATGTCAAGAGTGCTGCTAAACCACTCACTCAAGTGGATGCTTCCAATTAAGAAAACAAAAACATCAAAACCCAGTCTTTTAACATGGAATACTCAAATATTTCATCTATTTGTTTTCATTAGTAGGAATACTGTAGTCAAATTTGTCAAATTGCATCTTTTTAACATGAATATTCAAATATGTGTGTAAAATTTATATGTAGCAGCAGGACACAGGGTCATAACTGCATCATTTTTTTTTTCCAGAATTTTTACTGGTGATGTGTCCAATGACATCCATTCACCATTTTTTCCAAGTGGTTCCAGGTTTGGCCTAACTTTGATATTGTAGGATCTGAAGGAGGGGACCAGACAACATAACATAACATAGCACAAAATACCTGGAATGTTTGAAAAAAAAAAATCAAATATACAAAACTAAGACAATCAGAGATAATTTAATGACACTATTAAACAAATATCAGTTAGGGCACATTCATCTTTAGCATTCTCTGGGTAAAATGAGCAGAACAAAATTCTAATGTGTTATTTTTTTCTTATTTTTTAACAAAATTCTAATGTGTTATTTTTTTTTTCTTATTTTTCACAGACACTGACATTTCATTCAAACTGTCTGTGGTACTTCAGATAAAAGTGATATTCACTGAGATAAAATTTTGTTTTTCATATTTTTTCATAAAAGCATATCTGGCTGCTTTGTCCTTTTGCCCAAGATCAAGCCCCTATGTTTCTGTTAGTCACACTTTAAATCATTTAACTCTTAACAAACTGATGATAAAATTAGCAGACAGCATTAAAAATATCTAACAATGTTGTCCGCTAATACTTAAATTCAGCAGATTAATTTAAGAGTCATGTAACATGAAAACAAATACATCAACACTTCAACAGTCAAAATAAAACATGTATAAGGTACACATTAGGAAAAACAGCATTTTCCACCAAACAAACTGTAGACACTGGCTATGGTACCTAGATCATCCACATCTGCTGCAGGGTCTATGGTATTTGTGTGTGAATACTGTGGTACCCAGCTCATTCAGTCAGATCAGGGCCTATGGAACCATATTTTACCCTAAATAGTCAGACAGTGATGCTGCAAACAGTGTAGTCCCTGATCAAATTGTTACAGGAGCAATGAGATCAGCATCTCCAATGTTTGCATTTCAGTCAACACCTTTAACCCTTGTCATGCTGAATAAATTAAGCTGTCATGCCCACTTCTAATTGCCAGCCAATCAGATTGCTTGTTGATACAAATTCACATACTAAATGGCAAACAGTGCAGATCCAGATCAGTTGGCTTTTGATCTGAATCTACACTGTTTGCAAAGGCAGGGCAGATCCGGGTTCAGCAGGACCAGGGTTAACCCTTCACTTGCTGAACAGGACATGTCCTGTCTTAGCAAACAGTGTAGATCCAGGTCAGTTGTCTTCTGGTTCTGCACTGTTTGTCATAAAATATGTGAATTTCTATCAAAAACCCAGATCAAGTAATCTGATTGGCTGGAAATTAGAAGTGGGCGTGACATCTTAATTTATTCAGTATAACACGGCTTAAGACATCGATTTGATCAAATGCACTTGATAAAGGTTTGGATAGGTATGGTAAAGAGTTAATGAATCCGATTATTTAGGGTTATTATGGTAACAGACAAAAGTGGTGTGAAACATTTAGAATTTTTTAAGTTTGTTTGTGTTATGGTTTTACAGCCAAGTCAACCCAATGGTGTCATGTCAAGGGTGGTCAGTTTACCTAACCACTGGTTAACCTCTTAGAGGACTAAGCCTGCTCAGTTTACTGAGCAGGCTTAGTCCTCTAAGCGGTTGACCAGTATCCTGCATATTGTTTTGCCAGAAATTGACAAGTGCCTTTCTAGAATCAGCAGAAGGGAGAGAATGACCACAGAAAATATCTCATGATCAATCTTCAAAAGGAATGTTAGCGACCCGGCAGGGGTCGAACCTGCAACCTCCTGATCACCAGTCAGACCCGCATCCAGCTGAGCCACTGGGTTTTAAGTAACAAACAACTAGTGCATGACATTGTATCATGACCATACTTCATGGATGGAAGGTTGGTGTATGTTTCTACTGTTCATATCAGTAGAAAAATGCTGGTTTTCTCACTGGTTTACCTCTATATTGCACACTTGTAGTTCAATGGAAATAAAATCTTGGATAAAAACAGAGATACCATAGCTCCAGAGTAGGTAATAATTCAGAGTATTTTTTTGGTTATTTTTGCACCACACTTTTCCTTAATCCTTCTCTTGCTGAACACAACATGCCCTGTCTTAGCAAACAGTGCAGATCTGGATTTGCACTGTTTGTCGTTAAATATGTAAATTTCTACCAAAAACCCAGATCAAGTAATCTGATTGGCTGAAATTAAAAGTGGGTGTAGCATCTTAATTTATTCGTCAAGGCAAGGGTTAAGAGAATGCATCAAAATGATCTCAGTGCAATAAGTCCACTGAGTACCAAAACATACATTTGGGTGCAAAAATAACCCAAATTATCTCCTGAATATTGCCCTTACCTGCACCTAAGGACACTCAAATGGCATTCACAAAATATATTTTGAAGCTCGAAAGTTTTGTATTCAATGCAGAGGTGAGTCATACACTGCCACAAATATTGAAGTTTATTTGCCTTGACCTTACATATTTCTATCTTAAATAGCACACATATGAACAACAAATACCAAGATCAACCTGTAAATTAACACAGCTGGATAACAAGGAGTTTTGCTGTTTGCACACCAGAACCCTGGATTCAATGGGGTGGATGTGCATGGTGTGCATATGTGGAGTGTGGGGGCATGGGGTGGGGAGGGGGTACTTGAACCCCAAACTAAACAATGACAGCACTGTTCAAGCATCCTTACCGAATCCCCCACTTCGACTCCACCATTTAGGCCTAGGTACACAAAACTGAGGTTGATTAGGGTGTTTCCCTATTATATTTCTATTTGTTTTTGTTAAATCCAAGATTTTATGTTCATATATTATAAAATGGAAAAACAATATTTTAGTAACTTTACAAACTATATACATGGAATTACAATATAAACAGATACAAAAAAAAAAAAAAAATTACGAAAACACGCCTATTCAAATACACTGAAAATTTTACCACAAAAAAAAGGCATTTTTTCGGATAAAAATTTTTGATATTTTTCATATTTCTGCTCAAAACATAGATTGTGGGTACTCGTTAGAACTGCCTCGGCGAGGCGGTTCTAACAAGTACCCACAATCTATGTTTTTGAGCAGAAATAAAGAAAATAATGTATACCCCTGTAAACCCCAGTTTTACTATATAAAAGTGGGGTTTAAGGGGGTCAAAATTATATAGGCATGTTTCCGTGATGTGGATTTCTTTTCATCACTGGAAGCAAATCAATATGCTTGATTCAATAAAAGGGCCATGCTCCTTGACAAAAGGTCTTACGACAGCTGAACAGGGAATGATGAGATCACCAGGCATATGCAGTCTAATCACTGCCTTCACACTTTAATTTTTACCACTCCCTGGGCAAATTAAATTCAGCAGATGATTAACTGATGATATTTTGCTTATTTTTCCCCAATAATAGACTCTGACCTGTCAAAGACTATGTTTTGGAAAAATCAGAAAAATATTTCAATTTTTTTACCCGGCATGTTAAGCTTTAAATTCTATAGTACTGGCATATGCACTAGATAAGAGGCATATCCTGGGCCCAGTTGTTCAAAGCTTCGTTAGTTTAACGAGCTCGTTAAGGGTCATTTTGTTAACTATTTTAGTGGATTCAATATACAATATTCTGATATTTTTTGCTGAAAAAATGTGAGTAGCTTTTGCACTGCAAAAGCTACTCACATTTTTTCAGCAAAAAATTTCAGCATATTTGCGTATCACTCGTTGTAAACTTTAACGAATCGTTAACTAACGACATCGTTAGTTTTGAACAACTGGGCCCTGGTAAATATTTTCTTTTTCTGCATAAAAACATATGTAGTGGGTACTCTTTAATCATCATTAAAACATACCTATATAATTTTGACCCCCTTAAACCCCACTTTTATATAGTAAAACTGGGGTTTACAAGGTTATACATTATTTTTCTTATTTTTGCTAAAAAACAGAATGTGGGTACTCATTAGAACTGCCTCAGTGAGGCAGTTCTAATGAGTACCCACAATCTAAGTTTTGAGCATAAATATGAAGAAATATCAGACTTTTTATCTAAAAACTTTCAGTTTTTGGTGGTGAAATTTTCAATATATTTGAATAAGCATGTTTTTGTAATGTAGAGCCCCTGCGAGGCACTTCTAATGAATACCACAACATAGGTTTTTGTGGAGAAATAAGAAAAATATCACTTCTTTTTTGCCCAGATTTGTGAATGACTAGACTGCATTTTTGCAAGCCAAACTAGTCTTTCATATTGCATGTACCATTAAAGTCCCATTTGTGTTCAGCATGGCCAATATAAAAAGCGAAAAATTTACATACTTACAAAAATGCAAATATACACACAAGATCTTCACATCAATAATGTAGATAAACATACATACATAGCTCTTCATAAAACATGTTTTCACCTTATTTCTCCACAAAAAACTTATGTTGTGAGTAATCACTGGAACCTACTTTGTGACAAAATTTAAAAAGTACCCACAACATATGCTTTTGAGAAGAAATTAGAAAAATATCAATTTTTTTGGTGGAAAAAAAAAGCATCTTATGAGCTATGCCTTGTGACACTGAGAAAAAAGCTACCATGTTGTCTGATGAACAATGTGTAAAATCTGATAATGACCAGGTCCCAGTTGTTCAAAGCGTCGTTAGCTTAACGAGCTCGTTAAGGGTCATTTCGTTAACTGTTTTAGCAGATCAATACACAATATACTGATATTTTTGGCTGAAAAAATGTGAGTAGCTTTTGCACTGCAAAAGCTACTCACATTTTTTCAGCAAAAAATCTCAGCATATTTGCGTATCACTTTATGTAAATTTTAACAAATCGTTTTTTTTTTGTTTTTTTTTTTATTTGGGTTTTACGGCCCTTTCAAGAATATTTCACTTATATCGAGCCGATCGTTCATCGATGGTGGGCGAAAACCGGAGTACCCGGAGAAAAACCACCTGACCATCCGTAAGCAGAACTTGGCTTTCCCTCATATGACCCGAGCTAGGCTCGAACCACAGAGGTGAGAAACCTAATGGATTAAGAGTCAACTCTCTTATCCACTAGGCTACGGGGGCCCGCTAACAAATTGTTAACTAATGACATCGTTAGCTTTGAACAACTGGGCCCAGATTGTCCCATATATATGCCACTACATGAGAAAATATACCTTGTGACATATGTGTAAGCAAAGACTCTGATCAGCCTGTGTATACACACAGTCTGATCAGTTTGCTCTCCATCTGTAGAAGCCTTGGCTATCCACTGCGCACCCAAGACAGTCTGATCAAACTGTACAGATTCACATGCTGATCCGAGTCTTCACTGAGCACACTGTATTTGACCTAATTGCTGCACTGTACGCTTAGGTTTTTCAAAACTACATGTACTGGGAAAACGTGTGATAAATATGCACCTGCCTACTAAGGGTATGCTTTAAAAACTGATCAGCAAAGGATTTATTTGATGATGTGTATACGATTTTTTTTTCTGATTTTCTTTATAAAAGCATATGTTGTGGGTACTCAAGTCGATGCAATTCAAATGGGTACCCACAACATATGCCTTTCTAAAGAAGTAGACAAAAAGTACACAGGCTGTAATCTGAAGACTACAAAATTATTTGACTGTGCGCTTATAGGGGTATGTGCTGTAATTAGGTTGGTTATGGTAGCTCATAGAGTATATTTTCTTACGATATAGCTCATATGAACAACAAATCGGCAGACCAGTATCATCCTTATACATGTGCAGGCCAATATATTTCAGTCTCTGGACTATTTTTCATGTGAAATAATTTACTTTTCCCAACATAGCTTAATAATAATCTTCTCAAGGTTGTTTCCCTTACATTAATATTAACCCTAGTCCTGCTGAGCCCGAAAATGTCCTGCCTTTGAAAACAGTGTAGATCTGAAGAAGCCAACTGATCTGGATCTGCATTGTTTGCCACTAAGTATGTTAATTTATATCAACAAACCAGATCAAGTAATCTGATTGGCTGGAAATTAGAAGTGGGCATGGCATCTTAATTTATTCAGCAGGACAAGGGTTCTATGCTCCAGACAAAAGGGATATACTGATAAATATTTTTCTTACTTTTCCAGGAAAATCTATTTGTGGAACTTCATTGAGAGATTCTGAATGAAATGACATGAAACATGCTTTTTCTGGCATCTCACGAGAACAGCCAAAATGTAACAATTATGACCCATTTTACAATAATGTCCCACAATGTGGGTTTATGCAAACAGTAATGACTCCGATCAGAAGCTGCACATCACAGAAACATGCCTATATAATTTTGACCCCCTTAAACCCCACTTTTATATAGTAAAACTGGGGTTTACAGGGGTATACATTATTTCTCTTATTTCTGCTCAAAAAACAGACTGTGGGTAGTCGTTAGAACTGCCTTGGTGAGGGGGTTCTAACAAGTACCCATAATATATGTTTTGAGCAGAAATATGAAAAATATCAGAATTTTTATCCGAAAACTTTCAGTTTTTGGTGCTGAAATTTTCAATATATTTGAATAGACTTGTTTTCGTAATGAGAGTGCAGTGTATGAACAGTCTGCATCATTTGCCATTAAATTATACAAGGGTCGTGCAAAATGTTTTGTCACTGCCCAGCGGGCACATGACGTTAATACAACGTCGCCTCAACGTCGATGCAACGTCATGACGTTGCATCGACGTTGAGCCGACGTTGTATAAACGTCATGTGCCTGCTGGGTGGGTTCAGATTACTTCAGTGCTACGTTTTATCAAACATATTTTTATTACAAACCTTCAAAGTATTCCCCCTTTACTGAAACACATTTCTGTAACCTTTTTTACCCAGTCGCGAAAAGCAGATAAATAGTCTTCTTTTGGTATCTGTTGGAGACACTGATAAATAGCGCTGCCAAGAGAACTTCTAGATGTATACTTATTCCCAGAAAGCATTTTCTTAACTTGGAAATAAAAAGAAGTCACAGGGACTCAGGGTGATGGTTTAAAACTTTCATCTTTTCAGAAGCCAAAAAGACTTAACAACCTCACACTTGGTCGTATCTTATTGTAAAACTCTTTCACTTTCTTCTGTACAGAATTCTTGTAGAATCGGCCAGTGACTGTATGACCAGATGGACAAGGCACTTGAATGACTGGCCCACTTGAATTAAAGAAAATTGCGTACAACATCTTTTTCAAACTTATGGTTCTCTTGGCAATACATGGGCGTTTTTGATCTTTTTGCTTCCATTGCTTATTATCAGCCCTTCTTTGTGGCTCAAACATGTGCACCCAGGTTTCATCACCTGTTAGCAAGCTAGAAATAACCCAACTATTACAGCCTCTGTATGTTTTCAAAAGTTCCCGGGCACATTTAAGGCATTGTGTCTTTTGCTCCTCAGTGAGCAAATGAGGTACTCACCTAGCGCAAACCTTTCTCAGGTCCAAACACTTTTTCAGAATTGTTTACACACTGCCTTCTGATTCGTCAATACAACTAGCTATATCTTTGACAGACAATCGCACATCCTGTTCGACCACCATCTTTAAAGCAGCGATGTTAGCCTTAGTAAAAGAGGTTTTTGGCCTTCCAGGACGGGTATCATCTTCAACAGAAAAATTCCCAGCTTTAAAAGCTTTAATGCACCTAAAAACTGTGTGCATTGAAATGGTCTGAGGCCACACAGTTCATTAAATATCTGCTTTGATTCTATATTAAGCCTAATGCGACATTTAATATAGCTACAAATTTCAGTCTTCTGGTCCATGTTCCAATGTAACAAGTAAATTGGTCAGTGTATATGACTGCATTTATTTCAATTTGAAATAACTCGGTCAGTTGGAAAGCAATTTGCACGAAATAAACAGGTATCATTAGCTATTCAACACACCAGTCAAGTGCAGTGAAGCATTTTAAAATATACCTGGGATAAAACTAAGGAAGCCTATTAGTGACAGAACTTTTTGCACGACCCTCATATTATTTAACACCCCTTTAATAATAAATGGGTAAGTCCAAACTTCCAAGATGGAAGAATCAACTAGCATAAATGGGGTAATGAGATGCATAGCACAGTTTTTCATTGATCTGTATATATGCTATTCAAAATGGCAAACAGTGCGCAAGTACTGGGCTTAAGAACAACAATGACACTGACCATACAACATGACAGCACAGGCTGTTCTGGTAGTACTTGCTATCAACATGAACCATTTCACAGGTTCCCTGTTATTCTCTTGTATTATTAACCCATAGGCAAGTTGTGGTAGTTTAATTTTATTTTGCCCAGAAATTAGGGTCTGACATTTCATGCAAACTGTCTCCTTAGGAGAAAATTTGCATGCACTGTCAAACCCTATTTTCAGAAGAAAAAAAAATCAGAAAAATATTCTACATATTGTCTGCTGAAATTTTGTTTTTTTTGTGGTGAGGTTTTATGGCCCAGTCAACTCAATGGGGTCATGTCGAGTGCAGTCAGTTTACCTAACCACACATTTACTGGGCAGGCTTAGTCCTCTAAGCGGTTAATCAGTATTGTTCACATTCTTTCGCCAGAAACTGACAACTGCCCTTCTTGAATCAGCGGAAGGGAAAAAATGACTGTAGAAAATATTTCACGATCAATCTCCATGAAAGAATGTTGCCGACCTCGGTGAGGGTTGAACTCGTAACCTCCTGGTCTCCAGTCAGATGGCGCATCCAACTGAGCCACCGAGGCCGGCTGCTGAAATTTTATCCAGCAGGCTAAGTGTTTAATATATCAATGAAGGTCCCAGTAAGGATTCAGGAGAGAGACTTATCTTTTGGTGAAGCAATTACAATGAGTACCCACAAGATATATTTTGGTACAACATAACCTTAATTAATAAATCATCACCTCAGTTATCGTCATATCTGTGGCTATGTATAATATAACTTACTTTGCTTTTTATAAACCTCATCTACTCTTCAAAAAAAAAACCAAACAAACAAATGACATTTTTACACACATTTACAAGATTTGAAACAATTCACACTGGCAGTTTGGTTTTTTTTTAACAATTAAAGCACGAACAATACCCCAAAGCATACATGATTCAATCTATATGCGAATTATGATCGGATAAGCAGTACTTTTTTAACTAAAACAACGTGATTCCCTACACAAAAAGGGTCCTTATGTAATATGCGAACAATGCAGGCCCTGATCAGCCTGCGCATAAGCGCAGGCTGACCTGGGCCTGCATTGTCCGCTTACAGAATTAATGGATACTGTAGTATATGTTGATGGACAGAAAATGCTCAGATTAGACTGTACCATTGCACATGTTGATCTGGACCTACATAGTCTACAGCATAAGGGCCCTTTTCGTGCATTGCTCATCACATGTGCATCACGAAAACATGCCTATATAACTTTGACCCCCTTAAACCCCACTTTTATATAGCAAAACTGGGGTTTACAGGGGTATACATTATTTTCCTTATTTCTGCTCAAAAACATAGATTGTGGGTACTTGTTAGAACTGCCTCGTCAAGGCGGTTCTAACGAGTACCCACAATCCATGTTTTGAGCAGAAATAAGAAAAATATCAGGATTTTTTATTTGAAAATTTTCATTTTTTGATGGTAAAATTTTCAGTATATTTTAATAGGCGTGTTTTCGTAATGATTTACAATATGAGAAAAGGGCCTTTTGAACAGTAAAGGCTTAGATCTAATTCCATACAGATGCATCTGGACCAGCACTTTCTCTCTTGATCGAGCAGTACTCACTGATCCTGTAAGCAGGCATCAAAGATCTTTATTAGACTGCATGTAAAGGCTGATCCAGGTCTTTCCTGTCCGTATGAAGAAAGCTTGGGTTCTTAGATACCTATTGAGCACAGAGTGCAGACTCTGATTAGACTGGGCAGATGCCCAGACTGATCTGATTCTTTGCTGGGTGCACATCCAATTTGTTGGTTTTGCCATGCACTGACTCATTCATAAACAAAAACAATTATCTGACTACCCCTCCTATCTGGACCATTGTTCCAAGAATTTCTTAAAAAGACTGCATACTTTTATCAACAAATTAATAAGGGTGATAACTTGTAACTTCTTCTTTGCTTTCCTGCAATAAAAACTGGATCTACTCTAAAAGGAAAGAATTTGCTCCACTTTGGAGCAAATTCTTTCCTTTTAGAGTAGACTCCTTTTCAGAAGGACACTCTTGTACAATAAAGCAAACAGGAAGTTACAAATGTTGTCTCCCTTGGGAAGAAATGAAGAAAATGTACCCAGTGTATCGAGTCCCCTTAACGATGACCCTTCTCTTGTGTTAATACTAAATGAGGGCCTGTTAACATTTTCAGGCCTGCTGATTAAGATGGTTTTATGTTATATGGTAGTGGCTTTTTTTTTTTTTTTTTTTAATTTCTCCAGAAAAATATTATCTTATGATTTCATATAATGAATATGTTTTAACACTTACCACTGTGAGTAAAAAATTCAGCAGACAACTCTTTTAAAATATTTTTCTTATTTTTCCCAGAAAATAGGTCATGCAAATTGTCTGGTGGCATGTCAAAGCCTATTTTCTGGGAAAAATATAGAAAAAAAAAAATATCGCCATCTGCTGAATTTGCCCAGACAGGGTAAAAGTTCTGGAGAAGTAAAAAAAAAAAAAAGAAGATATTTATATCCTGTCAACTGGAGCTATGATCTGGTAATGAATATTGCACTTTGTCAATCATGAATCTTACATATTCATATGTTCGTAAAAATTCAACAGGAATGCTGCAACGTAAACTCCAACTGAAAGCACTATTTGTCCAATTAAGCCAATGTCTCTTCAGCATTGATAGCGTACACTCTGACTAAATCAACACTTGACACACATGTTCCCATAAATAAATATGCAAATTTTAAAGCACAAAGCATCACAAGTTTCAAACTAACGGCATGACACATTTCACGATACAACTTGCATTACACCGTTTTTCCTGAATATAGGTATAAGTCAATAAATGTGATCCTGCTATACAAATGATAATAAACATGTTTTCACATCCGCCACATGTCACATGTTGTTTTCTATCCTTTTTATCGTTTCACATCATTTCTGCTAATTACCATTTAATTATATCACAATTATTTCTTAATTTGTCACTGCACTGTGATTTAAATCCACCATGGAACATTAAAAAATACCTAAACTGTAATCCTTGTTTTCATGCTGTTAATACAAATTTTACACTTTTTAAATGTTACAACAACTAATACATAGCTCATACCCTGATAAATATCTCCCTTATTTCTCGACATAAACATTTATTGTGGACACTGATTTGAAGCACATCAGTGAAGAGCTTCTAATGAGAAACCACAACCTATGTTTTTGTAGAGTAATAAAAAAATATCAATGCATTTGGGCTGACGAAATGTGTCTTACTAAGAGCTATACTACATTATCATTTCGAAAACATGCCTGTTCAAATATAGAGAAATTTACCACAAAAAAAAAAATGAAAACTTTTTTGAGGAAAAATTCTGGTAGTTTTCACATTTCTGCTCAAAAATATAGATTGTGGAGGCAGTTTAATGTGGTGAGGTGGTTCTAATGCATACCCATAATCTATGTTTTTGAACAGAAATAAGAAAATAATGTATAACCCTGTTAACCCCAGTTTTACTATATAAAAGTGGGGTTTAAGGGGGTCAGCATTATATAGGCATGTTTTCGTGATGATTGTCAAAGTACACTCATCAAAATTTATCTACATCTAGTTCTAAGGAAAACTTTATAACTATCCAAAAGCTACTTAGCTCTTAAAGCATTAATCACAACAGCAGTAATCAACATAATATACCGTATTCAATCTAATTACCGCACATGCTCCTATAAGCGCACAGTCAAGCAATTTAGTAGTTTTTAGGTTACAGCCAATGTACTTTTATCCACTTCTTTATAAAAATATGTTGTGGGTACTCGTTTGAATTGCCTCGACTAGTCGAGGCAATTCAAACGAATACCCACAATATATGCTTTTATACAGGAAATAAGATAATCATATCGCATAAGCAGCTCGTTGTCATCTGCTGATCTTTCTTTAAAGTGTGTCCTTATCAGGTGGATATTATTATGTTTTTTCCAGTAATTTTGAAAATTTTAAATGCACAGTGCGGTAATTAGGTCAAATACGGTAACATACTTTTATTTATTTTTAGAGAAAATAAGGTTTGGAATTTCATGTGAATCCTCCGCATCAAGCCTTATTCAGTCTAAAATTAATAAAACAAAAAATTAAAATGTTGTCTGCTGCAATTTTGAATGGTGCTTTAAGTTTTCATTGATATTCTGTTGAAACATAGCTCTAGATAAGAGAGAATTAAAACAAAAATATCAATAAACTCAAATCTGTCTCTCAGACCACAACTATCAATAGATGATCCTTTGTATTTTCATAATGCCCTGTATTAAGAAACCACCTGCCCTAAAAGAACATACAGTCGACTCGTTATCTCGAACTTCACGGGACCTGATAAAAATTTTCGAGTTATCAGTAGTTCGAGACAACCAAATTGTGACGTTATAGGTATGACGACTGTTCGCCTCTGTTCGCCAAAATGTGCATGGAAGGCATATGTATACGGCAATTTAAATAATTTACGCGTACTTCAGTTTACATTGTTACTGTTTGTTTTAGGAGATGCAATGGTTCTCTTGGAATAATATCATCAATAAATGTTAATAATAATAAATTTCAAACGTCTCTTGTTGTCTTTTAATACTCCTGCAAATTTGGATTTCCATATGAGCTATAAATAAATTATTGGTTTCCGGGTTGTGTTATGAACTGGTTTGGATTAGCTCCCTTTGCATAGATGACTCGATAAAGAGTTGACTGGTTTCCGATTTTGCATAAAACGCTTACAATGTCAAGCGGCAGCTGTAAGCTAGTTTGGATTATCTCCCCTGGCATAAACAAACCATCTCAGAGCGGCAAACTGTAGATCCTGCAGAGAAAGCTCGTTATGAACAGTCTCATCTGGACCTACATTTTTTGTGCGGGTATCCGTACCAGTCTACAGGATCGGAAGGGTTAACATCGGTACCCACGTGTGATTTGAGGCCGTGCACGACAACTCCTATTAGAGGACTGTGGGACTGTCAAAGACTGGGATCAGCCTGCACGCCCACAAATTTTCCATTATATGCATAAGCCTTATCTGGGCTTACCAAAGAGCACCACCTGACCAAAGAGTAACAAGCGAAGATTCAGAATTAGCTAGCCTGATCAATACAGGCTGATCTGAGTCGGAACCTGTCGCGCACTGACTTTTCTTGAAGACGCTATATCATTCAGACGGACAGTTCTCAATAGTGAAGAGCATATCTAAATTATAAATTAAAGAAACTTCGTTGATTAATCTTCCATAACACTATTCTGGGCCGCTTTTTATCTTACAAACCCGACTCGACACGCACGTGATTTCATAATTACGGATTTTAGACATTGTTTGTGTTGTTTGTAATTACCTGGACAAAGGGGAAAATTAAAATACTGATTTATTTATCAATGGCCTATTATGATTTTCATTAACTGAGAGACCGGCGGCGCCGCATCTTACATTTTTTTCCTTCGTCATGGTCCGAGTTCGAGATACGCGGTAGTAAAAACTGTGAAAAATATATTTAGGGACTGAAAATGATGGACGAGATAGCCGAAGTGCCGACATAAAAGTAGTTCGACATACGCAAAGCTGAAATACATAGGGAAAATAATCGGGACTTAGAAATCAGTTCGACATAAGTGATAGGATCGAGATAAGAGGGGTCGAGATAACGAGAGTCAACTGTATTTTTGCACTTCCTGAAATGGTCTCTTAACCCACTGTAGTTTGGAAACCCCAAAGAGTAGGCTAACAGTGTAGACCCAGTTCAGATGCTGCAGAATGTGACATCTGATCAGGGTCTTCACTGTTCACAATTAGTTTAATAGCCATTTTTCTCTAAGAATATCTAAATCTTATAGCCAGACATACCTAAAACTGAAATTGGACTTTATATAGCACAGCAGAGTCCAATCAGTCTACAATGGGTTGAGAGTTTTGACTGTACAATTTGGATGGAAACAAAATCTTATCTACAGCCATGTCAGACAAGCAACAAAACTAATTGCAAGCTTTTCTGCTTTCAACATCTTTCAGAAAGCCATTTTTTGCCTTGTGCTTTACACAGAAGTGGTAAATTTACAAACTTTTGTTATGATTTAATGCAAAAACATTTTGTCTGTGCTCATAAAGCCTTACTCTAGTCATTAATTTAAGAAAAAAAAATCAAATATTTGCATTTCTTAATAGTAAAAATGACTGCAAATTGTGCAAAAATTGATAGAGCAGTTAAATAATTTATTACAGGCAGATTTTCAATAAATTTCATGCGTTCAAATTTTCTGAAATTTTAATAATATCGTTGTGAAATACCAGTATTAAAAATCAGTAAAAAAAGAAAATATTTTCTAAGATAAAAATTAAAAAAAAAAATTTTTTTTACAATAGAAATTGCATAAGTTGGACCAATTTTGAGCCATAAGTATAATTTTAGTGTCAATATTTGAAAACAAAGCACAGAAACAAACAGTCATATAGTTTCAGATAAGATATGCTCAATCTGAACAAATTACTTTCATTAAAAATAAAACGCCAAGCAAAAAACATCTTTCCAAGTGATGATGAAAGGACAGTAGAGTATTATACTTGCAATATTTTTGTTTTTGGTTGTTGTTTGATTTTCAGTAAATTATTATATGTAACTATATAAATAACTAATCTACGACTGACCTAACTCCAGAATTTGCAATGATAGATTCATAACAAGCAACAATAACATGCATAACAAAAATATTTCAATAACCGACAAAAACCTTGCAAATGGAATCTCTGAGTCTGATTTCAGTGATGGTAGAATCAAGCTATTATCCAGTTCATAAAAAAGCATCATATACTTTCTTCTAAATAATGTGAAAATTTTCAGAGCTAGATATGGTAAATGTCCAAAAATTTTAAACACTTTATGCACTATTTTCTTCCCCTAAATTTCATTTTTTATACATTTTTTTTTTTTCCACAAAATCTTTAGTGGGACGACAAACAGAATAGACCCTGATCAGACTGCTTTTTCAGGAGCAGTCTGATCTTGGTCTGCACTGTTTGCATTTGAAAATTTTTCAAGCAATTTGGTGTACAAATTTTAGGACATTTACTGTATATATTTTTAGCAGCTAGATTTTTAACCCATATATGCTTACTGTGAACTTTAGTAATTGGCAAAAGTGACAGTTTTGTTTTTGTTTGTTTGTTTGTTTCAAGAAAGATATAGCTTGACATGTTAAAAAATGTAATCTTAGCATCATATCGAGGGTTGAGCGCAAGACTATCGTAAGTCAGATGATTGTTTTTCCCCAAACCTAATCTCCTCACCATGAAGGCGTTATGAAGATTACAACATTTCTTTCTGTAAACAATGAAAATTTAGGTGCCATTGCTCGTATGAGCAATGGCACCTAAATTTGCATTGTTTACAAAGGGGTCCAAGTTGCCCCTAAACAAGGGTTTCAAAAATACGTTTGAGTTACCATAGTCTTGCGCTCAACCCTCGATATAGGCAAATTCAACAGTCTACAAATAAGAAATATTTTTCTTAAGTTTTTGCAGAAATGTAAATTGTCTTATTTTCTGAAAAATATTTCTAAATATCATCTGCTGCTATCTAAACTGTCAAGCAGATAATTCCCATAAAATGTCAAGTCATATATTCTCTGAAAACAAAAAAGCAGCATTTTTTTTGTGTTTTTTAAATGTGAAAACATCACCTGCTAATTTTTTAAGTTCAGCAGGTTAAAATTTAACAACTGGACATACATCACATTTCAACAATACCCATACAATGTGCATTTATCATCAACTCACAACAGTACAGATCCAGATAAGGGTAGCATTTAAATGATTTTTTTTTTTTGTTCTTTTAGCACAGAAACATATCTTGAGGGTACTCATTAGAATCACCTCTTTGAGAGGATTCCAATGAGTACCCGCAAGATATGTTTTTGATACAAAAATAACAAAAAACACAATTTCAATTTCTGCATAAAAAATATGTTGTGGATACTCTTTGGATGGGCTTTGCTAACGGGCTTCCACTGAGAAATCACAACATACTTTTTATAGAGAAATCAGAAAAATTATCCAAGATTTATAACTCCTCTTTATTAAGTCCTCTGACAATATTTGCCTTATCTGGAGCCATGCAACATTTAGAATATGAGTTGTTCACAATGACGAACAATTAGTGCTTTCCAACATCAAATACATCGGCTGGTCCACATTTTGAATGCATGATATAGTAATTCAGTTCATCGTTACTGGTGTAAAATGTCACAGACACAGGGTTCCATGAAAATAATTACATTTAGCAGTTTCAGTTAAGTTCTTGCAGCATTCCTGTTGTTTACCGTCAGACGAACGTTGACATCGCTGATGGAGCGTTTGGTTCGGAGGTGGGTTTAGCATCTCCATACTGTCCAATAAATGACCCATCCTCATTAAATTTACTCGGATCTACATCTCCGTACTCTGCCATACTGTCTGTTTCACTTCCGCCAACAACTTTTTCTGTATCATTATCGAAGGAATCGGGACTACCAGCAGCTAAAGGCTCTGTTTCACCACTGTATCAGAGATTTAAAGAGAAAAAAAAAATGATGATAAAATAAAGCATACTGTATTCAACCTCAAGTATAATCTCAATGGCTCGAACACGGATGGCTTGTTTACCATGGATGATTCAAACTCTTTTTTCAGTCCCTACAAAATTCTTCCAATAGCTCAAGAAAACAAATATTTAGGGATTTTTTCTTATTTTGTCATGGAATTATATGTTGAGTGTACTCATCAGAATTGCCTCATCGAGGCAATTATAATGAGTACACTCAACATACAATCATTGTGTTGAAAATTGAAAATATTTCCCTAAATTATCGCTATTTGTTTCCTGAACTGGTGCCATGATTAACCCTCAGTGGCTCGAACTACCCATGTCTCGAACGAATTTCCATGGTCCCAAAGAGCCACTGAGGTTTGACTGTAATTACTGCACTAAGGTTTTTCAAAATTACAGGCAAAATGAATAATTAACCAGTTACAACGAACGGTTTCAGAGAAAACAGATGTCCCTTACCCACCCAGCCCCTCAGTGTAAATTTTCAGTTTTTCTACTGCTGTAACCATGAAAATTAGGTCAAGGTTACCAAAATCTAACCAGTTCTTTGTTATGTCCCAATTATATATCCATGAAAATTTGGTAAGAATCCGACCACTTGTTCACAAGATATTGTGCAGACAAGAAAGTGTGATGCCCACGGCAATGCTGACACCAATGCCAATGCAATAAATATGTCCCCCCCCCTCTTAGGTGGGGATGAGAGTTGGTGGAGGGGTGGGGGGGGGGGGGGCTATAGGTATCCACTTAATATGTGTACACTTAACATAAAGATCAATAGAAGTTTTCATGAGAGGAATGTGTAATGATGTGTATGTGAATTTTTTTCTGATTTTCTTTATAAAAGCATATGTTGTGGTTATTCATCTGAATTGCAAGTTCAGACAATGCAAATGAGTACCCACAACATTTGCTTTTATAAAGAACTGGATAAAGTACAAAGACAGTAATCAAGAATTGCTTGACAGTGCACTTATTGCAGTATCTGTGGTAAATATTATGAATATGGTAATCATAAGTACATTAGTACACTCAATTAGCTCTTCCAAACTAATTAGACTTACCAAAACCCTGTCATCATGAAAACACGTTTATTCAAATATACTGAAAATTTCATCACCAAAAACTGAAAGCTTTCTGATAAAAAAAAATGATATTTTTCATATTTCTGCTCAAAACATAGATTTTGGGTACTCGTTAGAATGTCTCATGTTTTCTAGCAGAAATAAGGAAAACATGTATACCCTGCCAACTCCAGTTTTACTATATAAAAGTGGGGTTTAAATTAAATTAAATTATATAGGTATGTTTTGATGGTGTGTTTCAAATCTACAATGCAATCTTAGGTCCATGTAAGGTGACAATTTAGGATAATATTTTTGTTATATTTCTGCATCAAAAAAAAAAAAAAAAAAAAATTGAGGGTATGGTAAATATATGTCCTAAAATTTTAAACACTTTACATCATTGTTTTTGCGTGAATTTCAGTTTTGTTTTTTGCAGTTGTTTCACAAAATACATGGTGGAATGGCAAAAAGTGTAGATCCTGATTCGATTGCTCATTTATGAGCAGTCTGATATGGATCTGTAGTTTGCATATGCCATTTTGTAAGGAAAGTTATTTTACAAAATTTTAGGACTCTTGCTGTACTCACTGGAATTCCCTAACTTAGATGATCCTTATGAGTATCCAAGAGGCATGTATTGATGTAAAAATAGCAAAGTGGGTGGAGAGATTTCAATGTACCAATAGGATTCATTTTGGAGCAAACACAACAAAAATACTAGGATATGTAATAATGAATAATAAAAGGTCAAAAAGACCTGTTAGAATTGAGGCATGCTACTTCAGGGTCATGTCAGAACTTCAGGATCATGTTAGAACTGTCAAATTATTTCAGGGCCATGTTAGAACTGAGATATGTTATTTCAGGAGCATGTCAGAACTGAGATATGTTACTTCAGGGCCATGTTAGAATTGAGAGATGTTACTTCAGGAGCATGTTAGAACTGAGATATGTTACTTCAGGGCCATGTTAGAACTAAGAGATGCTATTTCAAGGCCATGTTAGGACTGTGAGATGATTTATTTCCCTTGACAGTGTTTCCATATCCTTTTAAAAGAAATAAAAATAATCAATCTACTCACTTTTTGTTAAACTCATTGAAATGATCTTTTGTTGCTGCTTCTGGATCTGTGCCTCTTAACCTCTCTCTTTCTTGAACTGTTCATGAAAAAAAAATCAGGTTCCAGATAACAACATATATTTTTATTATATACTTAACAGTGAAGTATGGGGATTTCTCAGTTAAATCACAATGTGACAATATGATAGCAGTAACTAGTGAACTATTTCACAGTGACAGAACTGTTATTATAGACTGTTGCCCACGTTATTGCATTTCATCTTGATGTCCTCAGCTGCCAAAAGAGACATAAATCCTACCTAATGAAAGGTGTTACCAAAATGTCATGAAACATCATGAGGTGACATCAATTTTGCTAATGAAGGGACTGAATAACAACCTTTTCCTTCTTTCTTTATTGTTCCTCCGCTCAAATAAAAACAATTTTGTGGCACTTTCAAGAAGACAGTACTAGCAAAAAAAGGTATATAATAAACAGACTAATGAACAGTGTTTGCTTGATATGAAAAATATGTCACTCAGGAGCATGGATAACTCGATAAATAACTCATTCCTTTGGAACTTGTTATTGCTGAATTAACATTCTCCTTCATGACAGATTTTCCATCTAAAAAACACTGTTGATTATTCTCTATATAACTCTTATGCAGATGACAAATCTGTGTCAGAGCTGCAGATAAGATGCTTTTTTTCATCCGAAATGTACTGAATTTTTTCTTACATGTCCATGAAAACATATGTTGTGGGTACTCATTAGAAGCATCTCAGTGAGGTGCTTCTAATGAGTACCACAACATATGATTTTGTAGAGAAATAATTTGTTTGTCTGTGTTGAGGTTTTACGGCCCAGTCAACCCAATGGGGTCATGTCGAGCGCGGTCAGTTTACCAAACCACACGTTTACTGGGCAGGCTTAGTCCTCTAAGTGGTTAACCAGTATTGTGCACATTCTTTCGCCAGAAACTGACAACTGCCCTTCTTGAATCAGCGGAAGGGAGAGAATGACCGTAGAAAATATTTCATGATCAATCTCCACGAAAGAATGTTGCCGACCTCGGCGGGGGTTGAACCTGCGACCTCCTGGTCTCCAGTCGGACGGCGCAGCCAACTGAGCCACTGAGGCCAACTGTAGAGAAATAAAAAACTGTTATGTGGATAGCCCCTCTTATATGGATCTATATGTATTATTTTTCTTATTTTTTATTTACTTTTTTTTTCTTTTTGAAATTAAGGCTTGTCAAATAACATAGCAAACCTTTTTTTTCTTCAAAATCAGACATGTGTCCAAAGATGACAAAGACCCCTGCACTTTGCTCTTTGCCCATATGGCAACAACATCTAGATGCATAAATTTGTACACCTTTTCTAAATGCCATCACAAAAACATACCTATAAAATTCTGACCCCCTTAAACCCCCCTTTTATATAGTAAAACTGGGGTTTACAGGGGTATACATTATTTTTCTTATTTCTGCTCAAAAACATAGATTGTGGGTACTCATTAGAACTGCCTCGATGAGGCGGTTCTAACGAGTACCCACAATCTATGTTTTGAGCAAAAAAAATGAAAAATATCAGAATTTTTTATCTGAAAATTTTCATTTTTTGGTGGTGAAACTTTCAATATATTTGAATAGGCGTGTTTTCGTAATGTCAATCAGATCTGTTATATATTTTGTCTCCTAACCCCACCCCAGAGCATGTCTAAGGGGCAACTCTAGCACAGAGTTAAAGGTTTAGGCAAGGGTCAGTAGCGTACCAAATTTCCTAGCAAAGCAGGTACCCAAGTTATGACCTCCAAGAGAAACGTGGACGTAAATGTTAATGAAAATTTGAATGTAAAATCTGACCTGTTATACATTTTGACCCCTAGCCCCACCCCAGGACAAGACCAAGGAGCAACTCTAACACAGAGTTCAAGGGTTAGGTCTGGGTAAGTAGCAGACCAAATTTCAACTTCCTAGCATAAACAGTATCTAAGTTATGATCAGATTGCGCTGATGTACTGGCTGATCAGGGCATTCACTCATGGGGCCAGTTAAAGGGGAAGATTGGTTTTTTTTGTTTTTTTTTTTTTTTAATTTTGTTACACAAATAACAAACATAATCTTTAACCATTAAAGCCGTAGCAAAATTGTAGCAGATGACATTCTATTTTTTTTTTTTCAAAGAAAATAAGACTTAGCATTTCATGTGAATCATCTGCCTAGCAGATGATTCACATGGAATGTCAAGCCTTATTTTCCCTGATAAATACAAGAAAAAAATGAAACTGTTGTCTGCTACAAACTCCTCTCATAAAATTTTTTCCAGATTTTATATTAAGTGTGCCCATATCATTAAGTGGATACTTAACCCTTGTCCTGCTGAATAAATTAAGATGCCACTCCCCCTTCTAATTTTCAGCCAACCAGATTACTTGATCTGGATTGTTGCTATAAATTGAAATACTTTATGGCAAACAGGGCAGATCCAGATCAGTTTGCTTCCTCAGAAGCCAACAGATCTGGAACTACACTGTTTGCAAAGGCAGGGTATATCTGGGTTCAGCAGGACAATGGGTTAAGTGAATCAACACTTGAAAGGTTAAATATCACCTCAATCATCATCTTATCTAGTGATTTTTTAGTCAGTTGATTCAGTTCACATATGCTTACCATGATATTTTTCTCCTCTACTTCTCTTGAAGAAGCAGACAATGATAAGGAATAGAATGAGAACAGCTATGGCAACCATCATACCAATAAACCAGAAGGCCTGAGCAATACTTGTCTCTGTGCTTTCCATAACAGCTGTAAATTTGAAATTAGAAAATCAAGATTAGAAACTAGGAATTCAGGTGAACAGGTACTGAGATAATGTTGGCTCACAGATATTTTACTGGAAATGTACATGTATCTTTATATTAGTGAAAGGGGCATTTACAAAACTGAAGGGCAATTCTGCCCATTGCATCTTCCAAATTTATCCCCAAAATACACTTCCAAGGGAGATTACTCTTGACTTGACTGTAATTGGCTATCTTCAACTAGGGGTCTATTCTTAAACAAAAGAATTTGCCTCATGGAGCAAATTACATTTCAACCTCTTTATAACATGGTTCGTTATGACACGGTTTTGGATATAAAACGGTTCAAAGACGGATCCCAAAAATGTATAGATTATATTGAAAAATGACCATAAATGGTCATTTTTCAATATAATCTATACATTTTTGTTTGGATATAACACAGTTGTTTAACTAACACGGTTTATGCTATGGACCCCAACAATAGTGTTATAAAGAGGTTGTGGTGTATTTCATTTAAGAGTAGAATCAGACTGCATGGATGTGAATGGCTGATCTGAACCTTCACTGTCTGCATATGCCCGAAGACACATTTTTGCATGACACAGCTCAAATATTCTTACCTCCACCTTTTGTGATGACCTCTTTCTTCTCACTATGTTGTTCCAGCTTCCCATTAGATGCCACGACAATGAGCTCATATTTAGTGGCCTTCGCCAGACCAGATACGTTCATCCAGTTGTGAATTCTTTCTTCATCTGTCTCCTCCCAGTCCGACTCCCCTGTAACAATAAGGGGAACAATACACATTCAAGGGAGGCAACTATGCCAATATTGTTTTTATCCCTTTCAGCATAAGGGTCTACTCTAAAAAGAAAGACTCATATGTAAGTCAGATTAATGTAACAACCGTATAAAATGTAATAGAATTATTTTTTTCCATTTACTAGTCACCTCTGAAAAGGTACACAGAACTAAGAACTTCACTAAGTTACAAAAAATATTGTAAAAGTTGTAAGCACCTGGGTTACCTTGAATAATTGCTAAAATTTTAATAACTTCAAATATCACAGACTTTGCCGTGTCCATCAAGTTTGTAGCCAAGCGGAACACCATTAATGATAAAATGAATCCAGAACTATACCTAATCCATAAATATTAGCCATTTTTCCCCACAACATATTAGCTCTGACATATCTATCTCATTACGAAAACACGCCTATTCAAATAAACTGAAAATTTTACCACCAAAAAATGAAAATTTTCAGATAAAAAATTCTGATATTTTTCATATTTCTGCTCAAAAACATAAATTGTGGGTACTCATTAGAACCGCCTCGACGAGGCGGTTCTAACAAGTACCCACAATCTATGTTTTGAGCAGAAATAAGAAAAATAATATATACCCCTGTAAACCCCAGTTTTACTGTATAAAAGTGGGGTTTAAGGGGGTCAAACTTATATAGGTATGTTTTCGTGATGTTTTTTGATGACTGCTGACTTCCATGCACTTGAAAACTAAGGTTTATATAAAATATATACAAATAACAGAAGGAAAAGTAACTCTACCTGATTTTCTGTATTTGATGTAGTGTATGGACCCAGCGGGGGCATCGTTGTTACCATTCACACTCCAAGTAACATTGACAAAATCTTCACCAGTAAGGGCGATTTCTACAATTGGTGTCTGTAAAGCTGCAAATACATAAACAATAAGTTAACCATTAAAGCACTAAGGAAATTTGTAAAAGATAATCAAATTTTAAAAAAAATATTTTTCAGAGAAAATAAAATTTGGCATTTCATGTGAATTGTCTGCTAGGCAAGCAATTCACAAAAAAATGTCAGGCCTTATTTTCTTTAAAAAAATACAAAAGAATCTAAAGTGTCCCATAGTCTTGCATTGTTTGGTTTCGGGTTTAACGGCCTAATCAACACTAATAAGGTCATGTAGAGCCAGTCAGTTTGCCTAACCATTCTTTTCCTGGGCAGGCTTAGTCCTCTAAGCAGTTAACTGGTACATGTACTTGTGCACATTCTTTTGCCAGAAACTGACAATTGCCCTTCTTGAATCAGCAAGAGAGAAAATGGTATAGCCTTGCAGCCACAGGATCAGTGGGAGTTTGAGCGAAACATATCATAGGCATAGCATATAAAAGATGGGGCCCAATCCTTTCCTTTTGCTGCCTTTAATTTTGCCCTAAAGGTACCCTATTCACTGCTGGATGAACAGAGAGAGTGAGGAAATTCTAATGAGTACCCACAAGATATGTGTTAATACAAAAATACCAAAAAGAAATTATCTTCAGAGGTCAGGCTACAGGGCGACTGGGGCAAAATAGTCGTCCCTGAGGGCTCTGTCGCCCTAGGAAACCCTGAGGGTGACAAAAACTTCACCCTCGATTTTTGCAACTTTTGAAAAAGCTAGTACTTGTGCAAAACGAACTTTTAGTTAGGAGAAATCCAGTAAAATTGAGCAAATATACGAAAGTAAAATTCTTTTGAAAAAAGTTGTTAGATGTATCAAAATGCCACAGAATAAAAGTCTGATGTGGTTTAACAAGTTTTGGAGGAAAAATGTTTGCCTACTAAGTGACCAAAAGATCGTTTTCGTCAATGTCATTAGTTTTCGTGGGTGTCCGTTTTTTCATAAATGAACCATTTACCAGCTGAAAATGGGTCAGAAACATCATTAAAAATGCTAAAAACTAAGTTTAAAAGTTGACAGACATTTTAGTTCACAAATTTCTTTTTATCATTATGTTTATAGCTTATCCACAGATCTTGATGTTTTGACTGGATCTACTGAGAAGATCAATTTCCAAAAAGATATGGGTCCAGATATGATGCATTTGCCCTACTCATGTCTGTGTTTCTGTGGCTCATTTAATTGGTTTAGAAGTGAGAATGAACAGGTCTATAGTAAAAATTGTTTCCTTTTTTTGTTTATCCCCAAGACAATGTGGTAAAGCGAGTTGAGAGAGTCCTTAAGTGTCATTTTTTCAGTAAGGTGATGGGTTGACCGAGTATTGACTTCTCCCTCATCCTATCAAACTTCTCCCTCTTTTGTCTGGAGGGAGAAGTCACTTCTCCCTAAATTTCTGAGCCAGCTTGACCCCTGATCTTTTGATTACTACCTTTCTCTTGCGCTATGATTATATGGGACACACAATGCGAAAACATGTCTTCGGGCAGTGAAGGCCTTGACATAGCAACAGGTAAGAGGGGGTATCCACATGTTATTTTTCTTATTTCTCGACGAAAACATATGTTGTGGTACTCATTAGAAGTGCCTCGCTGAGGCGCTTCTAATGAGTACCCACAACATATGTGGTACTCATTAGAGGCGCCACGCTGAGGCGCTTCTAATGAGTACCCACAACATATGTTTTCATCGAGAAATAAGAAAGATCTCAGCATTTTTCGGATGAAAAAAGTGCCTTATTTGTTGCTATGCCTTGATCAGTCTGCACCTTGGCATGGTCTCTTCAGAGCCTTCAATGTCTGCTAACAGAATCATTGGATACTACAGAATGTATGAATAAAGACCAAAGGCCCAGATGATAGTTTGCCCATGATTATCTGTATCTGTGCATTTTGTGCATGCTTGAAGGCACTTTTTCACTTCATTACGAAAACACGCCTATTCAAATACACTGAAAATTTTACCACCAAAAAATGGCAATTTTTCAGATAAAAAATTCTGATATTGTTCATATTTCTGATCAAAACATAGATTGTGGGTACTCGTTAGAACTGCCTCATCGAGGCGGTTCTAACGAGTACCCACAATCTATGTTTTTGAGCAGAAATAACAAAAATAATGTATACCCCTGTAAACCCCAGTTTTACTATATAAAAGTGGGGTTTAAGGGGGTCAAAATTATATAGGTATGTTTTCGTGATGTAATGCATTAGAACCTTCCTTCAGCTGACATAAATCTAGTTTTTTGTTGTTTGCCAAAGTGTATTGACAGTTTCTAATTTCTCCATGAAAAAATATTTTGTAGATATATTCACTAAAACAGCATAAGTGTGGCAAAAGAAATGAGCCACCTTTACATGTTTTTTGTGAAAAAAAAAAATACATATGATATACCATAATCTCTTAAAAACACTACTGCTGAGATCAAAAGCCAAAAAAAAAAAAAAAAAAATGTTAGCTACATGTATACAACAATGTCTTATCCTAACAAAAACCTAAAGATTGTAAAGAAAAATGACCATTTATGATCATTTTTCTACATGATCTATACTCTATACATTTTTGATTGGATACAATTTTTTTTTTCGTCCACCTTTAAAACATGACCCAAAATCCAGCTTCTATAATGAACCATGTTATAAAGAGGTTTCTCTGTATCATAAGAACAGGCATAGTAACCATTACTCTGTGGGTAATAGAAACTATCTGCAATGAAGAAAGAGTATCTGAAATAAAAATATTTTCCTTCTTCATCACAGGAGCTACTCTAAAAGGAAAGAATTTGCTCCCAAAGGGAGCAAATTCTTTCTTTTAAGAGTAGCCCCAATTTTGGAAATAAAACAAGGGATAATTTTTTTTTTTTTTTTAAGAATTTTCCTTGGGGTGTGTAAAAATAATTCCATTCTGGCTATGCCACTGACAAGCTCTATTTGAGCCACAATGTCAGAAAACATACTTTTGGACATGTGCCTAGCAAAGATTCAGATCAGCCTTAGAATTCTAGCAGACTGACCAGAATCCTCACTGGGCACATTTAGGATAGACAAGGCTGCAAAGTTTCTTCATGCTGACAACAAAGGCTCTAAGTAGTATGTTTAGATGTGCAGGTTGATTTGAGTCTTTGTCGAGAGTACATGTCGGAAGGTGGGTTTTCTCCGCATGCGGCTCATGGTATAAACTTACGTCCAGGATTGGCTGTTTTGGCATCAATGTAGTACTCCTCTCCTTGGCCAGCTTTTGTCAAAGCCCAAACATAAATCCTATATTCTCTGCTTTCAGTCAAACCACCAAGATATGCTCGACTCCTCTCTGGATCGTCAAACTGTTCTACCTTCTGTATATCGCCAATTTCTAAACCATTCACTAGAAATACACAATACAGGATGTGCAGTGCAAGAAAAAGTCCCTTAACCATTGTAGTCTGGAGACCCCTAAAAGGGTAATTGGCAAACAGTGCAGATCCAGATCAAATGCTGCAGAGATTGTCCAGATCAAATGCCACAGATTGCGGCATCTGATCAGGGTCTCCACTGACTGCAAATAATTCAACCATTTTTCTTTAGGAATATCTAAATCACATAGCCTGACATACCTAAAATAGAAATTAGATTCTTCCAATATACAGTGTGGGAGAGTTCATTCAGTCTACAATGGGTTAAGCTATTAACAAAGAAGCAAATGCCCAGTTTCACCTGTGTATCTGCATAGTCTGTTCAGCATAGACTCTGTATATCAAGTTATACAGTCAAACTTGTCTTAGCAACAATCTGTGTTGGGTGACAACCTGTATTTAAAGGTTAATTTTCAGGCCCTGTAAAAGAAAACATGCTGTCTCAAGAAACCGCTTTTTGCCTTTCCCTTAGGTGCTTGATTAACATACCGTATTCAACTTAATTACCGCACTGTGCACTTAGATTTTTCAAAATTACTGGGAACACTCATTTGTGGTAAAATATGTATCTACCTACTAAGGATACACTGTAAAAAAGATCAGAAAAGGACTTATTTGATGATGATTATGGGATTTTTTTCTGACTTTCTTTAAAAGGCATATGTTTTGGGTACATACTCATTTGAACTGCATCGACTTGTTACAAGTTGATGCAATTCAAATGAGTACCCATAACATATGCCTTTATAAAGAAGTAAAGAAAAAGTACACTGGCTGTAATCTGTAGACTACTGAATTGATTGACTGTGCACTTATAGGGGTATGTGTGGTAATTAGATTGAATATGGTAGATTTGGCTGTACTACAGTATGCAACAATCCTACCTGTATATAGGCAATGAAAGTTTGTATTGCATACACAGACAGCAAAAGCCCAGTTCTGCCAACACAGATAGTCTGATCTGAGCTTTTGCTGTCTGCAACTTTGATAAAGGCATTTGGTTTCTCAAAAAAATGCCCAAATATTTTTGCACAGAATTCAGATATGGTGCCATTTTTTGACTCAGTTACTACAGCCACTTTGGTATAGCAAGTATCAATTTATTTTGCTCCAATCACCCCCTCCCCTCGCTGTTAAGCTGATATATCTAAAAACTGATGGCAAACAGAATGTAGTGTCTGAGCTGGGCCTACACTGTTTGCTTAGTACCAACAACCTAGGTTTCCATGGAGATATAAGTAAAGTATATATTTTTCTGGAAGCTCTTCTTACCTGCAGCTGTGACAATACCAAACCAAACAGTTTTTCAAGATATGATGTGCAACATGAGAATAAGGCCCTTATGCTGTATGAGAACTTCAAAGATGCAACTCAGCCTGTGCATCTGTACAATATGGTCAGGGGTTTCTCTGTCTGTCAACATGTTTACAGTATCCATTCATTACGAAAACATGCCTATTCAAATATACTGACCACCAAAAACTGAAAATTTTTAGATAAAAAATTCTGATATTTTTCATATTTCTGCTCAAAACATAGATTGTGGGTACTCGTTAGAACCGCCTCAGCTAGGCAGTTCTAATGAGTACCCACAATCTATGTTTTTGAGCAGAAATAAGAAAAATAATGTATACCCCTGTAAACCCCAGTTTTACTATATAAAAGTGGGGTTTAAGAGGGTCGAAATTATATAGGTATGTTTTCGTGATGTGATTCTGTAAATAGTCAATGAAGCATTTGATCAGATGGTGAAAATGCAGGCTGATCTAGGCCTTTGTTGCCTGAATATGGCATAAGTGTCATTTTCTTGTATTGTGCATTATATGAGAATAACAAAGACCAGAACAGTTTGCCACATGAGAAAACAAAGACCAGGTCTATTTGCCACCTGAGAATAACAAAGATCAGATCAGTTTGCACCCTGAGAATAATGACAAGATCAGTTTTCCACTCTGCACAGCCTGACCAGAGAATTCAATGTTACACCAATGCCAACTTCAGTAACTCTAATGCAAAGTTTGACAAGTGTTTTCAGTTTTAAAATGTAAGACCCATTTTTCTTACCAGGCTATGGAATTCTTAATCAGTATAATTCTTGAATATGATCACTGTATTTTCTCTAAGTATTTGGACTCTTTAACTACCTACCATACTTGTCCTAAAATTTAAACACATCCATTATATTGGCATGAGTGGCAAACAATGGCATCTAATCTCTGTCTAGCTCAGGCCTGCCTATCAAAATACTTTGGTTAACTAGTAACAGTGTTTTCAGAGATAACAGATGTCCCCCCACCATAGATTTTCATTTTTTCTACTGCTGTGGCCTTGAAATTTTGGTCACAGTCACTAAAATCTAATCAGTTCTTTGTTATGTCCTAATTATATATCCAAGAAAATTTGGTAAAAATTCAACTACTGGTTCACAAGATATTGTGCAGGCAGGAAAGTGTGATGCCCACGCCAATGGGATCCACACCAAAAACAATATATATCCCCCTCCCCTTAGGTTGGGGGACATAAATATGGTAACTTATCAAGATGTGTTAAAATACCTTCTTGATAGCCTATTCTATATCCTGTCAGATTTCCATTCTCTTCATCTGGTTTGCCCCACTCCAGGAGAAAATGATGGGACCCTCTGAGTAAGATTCGGGCATATCCCACTGGCCCTGGCACTGAAATGATCAGACATGCGAAAGACAATTTATTACTGATGCTCACATGGAAAAAAAGCTACATCTTCAGATAAAATGATAATTGTGGTGATAATACAAGGATCAAACTTGGATTTTCATGCATTAACATTCGCCAGGTCCCATGGGAGGTGTTGAAAACCGTGGCCGGAGGCCACGGTTTTCAACACCTCCCAAGGGACCTGGCAAATGTTAATGCATTGAAAAACCATGTTTGATCGCTATTATTGCATAAAAACTGAAAACATTTGCTACATTTGGCATTATTTCTTGCACTATTTTGTTTCACTTTTTCACAGATGTCTCGCAGACGTAATTTCCATGGACTATGCTCCTTCTAGGGCTGGGCAGTACACATCTCGTGACGGCAGCTATTCTGTGGCCCCGGTACAAGCATATTGAAAGTTGCGTAGCCGTGCATTAACAGCATGTGAATTGCCTTGTTAATACACGCCTTTCACCGGTTAATGCACGGCTGTTAATAACGTGCGGCACTGCTTTTTATGCAATAATTTGGAACAGTTTTTGTTATTTCTGCAGCAAAACAAATTTTGTGGGTGCTCCAAGGAAACCAGAGGGGATTCCTGTGAACACCCACAAGACCTGTTTTAATGCAGTAATAAACACAGCTCCACAGGGAAAGGATTATTGGACATAGCTTTAGATAAAGCATCTAGTTTTTTTTTGTTTTGTTTTTTTTTATCAACCAAAAAGTGCTTATTTCTCTACAAAAGTGTATATTATGGATACCCATTGGAAGTGCCTCACTGAGGTCCTTCTACTTCTACTTCATGGAGAAATAAAAAAATATTATGTTGCTACCCCTCTTATCCAGAGCTATGGAACTGGTATCATAATTAACTCTTTTTGTACAGAACTTCAGACAACATTTGTTGTCTGCTTTTCTATTTTAACAAACTATCGTTTGGAAAGACGTTTATATGTAAAGTTGAAAGACTGAATGTCAAACAGCGCAGACGCAGATTGAGCCGTCTCATCTGGATCTTTGCTGTTTGCATAACCTATTATTATTGCCTGTGAGAGTGAAAGAGTTAATATTTTTCTTATTTCTTCATGAAAACATATTGTCAGTACCCTGTTGAAGCGCCTTGATGATGCACTTCAAGTTAGTATCATAGGAATTAGAAAACTATCAATACTTTTTGACTGAAAAAAAGTACATTTTTTTTGGATAAAGAAAATAATCTTGACATTTCATGTGAAATGTCTGCCAAGCAGACAATTCACATGAAATGTCAAGACCTATTTTCTTTGAAAAAAAAAAATAACATACATGCCATACCTCACACTGTGAGACAAAATCTCACAGAAATTTGGCCCTTCTGGACCCCATTTCCCATAAGATTTTCAAATCTCACAGAATTTTCATACCATTTAATAAGCTACTTTTTGAAGAGCTAAAAATAAACCACACATTAGCATGGCTATCCCAAGCTTAATTCATTAAAATAATGGCTTTTAACTTACTTATATAAGCTTGAAAGTGATTTTCATAAAAATCTCACAAAATTTCATCAAATCTTCCCTAAAAATTTGCAAAATCTCACAGATGTCTGTCAACAGCTTATGGCATGTATGAAATAAAAAAAATTAGAATGTTGTCTGCTACCAATTTTGCTTGCCACTTAAGGGTTAGCTGTCTGTATAGAATATATCATAAAGGTATTTATACCTCCTTCGGGAGTCGTAATGTTGATCACATTACTGGCATTGGATTCATAGTAAGTATTCATAGCAACGATGTCAGCCTGCATGTGTGAGAATGGATATAAACCGTTCACTTCTGCCGTGTCTTTTATTGCTCGCCTGATCCTGTTGTTCAACGGTGGTTTTCGAGTGATCTCAATTTCTTTTCTTGTGTTATCAGGATCATCAACTTTCCAAAATCGTATCTGAAACAAGAACAGTGTTTTCAGAGAAAACAGATATTTGTATGCTAACCCAACACAGTTCACGAGAGAGAGAGAGAGAGAGACAGAGAGAGAGAGAGAGAGAGAGAGAGAGAGAGAGAGAGAGACAGACAGACAGACAGACAGACAGACAGACACAGACAAACAGATAGACAGACAGACAGAGAGACAGACAGACAGATGGACAGAGAGAGAGACAGACAGAGAGATAGACAGAGAGAGAGACAGAGAGAGAGAGAGAGAGAGACAGACAGACAGGCAGACAGACAGAGAGACAGAGAGAGAGACAGACAGAGAGAGAGAGAGACACACACACACACAGGCTTAAAATGCAGGAAATATTTCCTGAAAATTTTGCAAGTCTGATAAACAAACATGTGCATTAGCACATATTTTGATTTTAAGATTTGCAAGTCTTGAGGGAAATTTCCTGTATTTTAAACTCAAGGTGTAATAACATATAAATTACATATCATCAAGATGATTCTTTTCTTCAGATTCTGTTTTATGCTCTTTTGACATCTTAAAAAGACATCAATAACTTTTGCGAAGTTAGGTCACAGTGTTCTAAAGAAAATATGTGAAATATTTCTTCCCACAGAAATTACACACAAAAAAAAGAAGTTTCATACTCATACATGTAAATATTTTTTTTCTCTAAGAAAGCATATCATCACGAAAACATACCTATATAATTTTGACCCCCTTAAACCCCACTTTTATATAGTAAAACTGGGGTTTACAGGGGTATACATTATTTTTCTTATTTCTGCTCAAAACATAGATTGTGGGTACTCGTTAGAACTGCCTCATCGAGGCAATTCTAACAAGTACCCACAATCTATGTTTTGAGCAGAAATAAGAAAAATATATTTTTTTTTTTATCAGAAAATGTCCATTTTTTTGGTGGTAAAATTTTCAGTACATTTGAATAGGCATGTTTTCGTAATGTGTTGTGGGTACTCATTAGAAGTTCCTCATATATTTTTGAGGATCAATAAAATAAAATATCAATATTTTGGTTGAAAAAAAAAGGACCTTATCTGGAACTATGCATTACTGTAACTCTTCTTCTGTTTTAATATGGGTAAGCGAAGTCAGTGCTGTCAATTTTCTAGCTTAAGGTAAAGATATTTTCATAATTTCTGCCACCAAAATGTGTTGTTACTTTGCTTACAGTCGAACCTCAATAGTTCGAATACCGATGGCTCGATCACCATGGCTAATTCGAACTCATTTTTGAGTCCCTACGAAATTCTTCAGACAAGGAAACAAATATTTAGGGAAAACTTCTTATTTGATCATGAAATTGTATGAATTCATTAGAATTGCCTCATGGAAGCAATTCTAATGAGTGCACTCAACATATAATTATTATGTAGAAATTCGAGAGGATTTTCCTAAATTATCGCTATTTGCTTCCTGACCTAGCGCAATGATTAACCCTCAGTGGCTCGAACTACTCAAATTTCCATGGTCCCAAAGATGTTCGAACCATCAAATTTCGGCTGTATTTCCCCACCAAAACATATATTGTGGGTATTCATCAGAAGCCTTAGTGAGGTG
Source organism: Anodontia alba (assembly GCA_964016985.1). Lineage (NCBI taxonomy): Eukaryota > Metazoa > Mollusca > Bivalvia > Lucinida > Lucinidae > Anodontia > Anodontia alba. The sequence continues at coordinate 9,352,615 of OZ024828.1, forward strand.
CTTCTAATGAGTACACACGATGTATGTGTTCCTTTATCTATTGGGATATTTTTTTTCTCTATGAGGTGTGCAAGTCTCATTACTATCATGTTTATTCTAATAATCAACCTGTGGGGGTGCTCCAGTTCAGAGAGTTTCAAAAATGCCATTCTTGAGATGGACTTTGGGTAAAAAATAAGACAATTTAAAGGTCTAAAGTTATGTCATCTTTTACCAATCAATTTCAAAGGAGGGGACACTTTTAAGAGAGACAGCCTTTATTAAAATAAACATGACACACTGTTTATATGTACAGCAAGAAAATGTAGTACAAAAAAAAAAAAAAAAAAAGCAAAACAACAACACAGGCTCTCTAAGCTCCCACTTCCCTATCAGAACCACAAAACTTACCTTGTAACCACGAAATTCTCCCCTCAATTTCTCTGGTGAAGTGTTGACAGCATCCCACTGGAACCATGCCGACTTTGCTTTAATCTCTTTGCCAGTAGTATTAAGGACCTCAAAATTGTCTGGACTCACCAAGGGTTCTAAAATAGAAGACATTATCTTGGTGCATCGATAGCTCTAGATAAGGTGGTAACTGAAGTAATATTTTAGGATAATTTTTGTTAATTTTGTATAATTTTGAGGTACTCATTGGCATTGCCTTGCTGAGTTTAGGTGCAAACATTACGAAAAAACTATCCATTACGAAAACATGCCTATTCAAATACACTGAAAATTTTTCCACCAAACAATGAAAATTTTCAGATAAAGAATTCTGCTCAAAACTGAGATTGTGGGTACTTGTTAGAAACGCCTCATCGAGGCGGTTCTAACGAGTACCCACAATCTATTTTTTGAGCAGAAGTAAGAAAAATAATGAATACCCCTGTAAACCGCAGTTTTACTATATAAAAGTGGGGTTTAAGGGGGTCAAAATTATATAGGCATGTTATTGTGATGTTTTGATTATTCACTTACACTCAAGCATACATATAGTTCTAGAGAACTGTGAGAATTGAGATGATATTTTGGGATAATTTTTGTTAGTTTTGCACAAAAACATATCTTGTGGATACTCATTGAAACTGTTAAGTACAGAAATTACAAAATCTGTCTTTTGATTATTCACATACTCTTATTTTTTTAATCACTATATCTGGAGTAATGGCAAATGAACAGTGAAGATGGTTCTGAATGCATAGATGCACAGGCTGGTCTAGGTTCTTCACTGTTCTTGTATGGAAAATAACCTCATTGACATACCTCTAATGAGTACCCACAATATCTGCTTTCCTGGAGAAATAAGAACAAGAGGGCCAATATGGCCCTGTATCGCTCACCTGATTACCAGGCAAGTTTCAAGTCAATTGGCCTTTTGTTCAAGAGAAGAGTTAGTTCAATATAAATTTTCAAGATGGCGGCCATCTTGGATTTCCAATCTGAATGATTTTAGCTGTTTTGATCTACAATTCACCTTGATACTTCCAATGAAGTTTCAAGTCAATTGGCTTTTTGTTTCAGGATAAAAAAAAGTTCACAACAGACTGTCAACATGGCTGCTAGGGCGACCATCTTGGATTTCTGATCAGAATGATTTTAGCTATTTTTGATCTACAAGTCACCCTGATATTTCCTATGAGGTTTCGAGTCAATTGGCCTTACTATTCAGAAAAAGTTCAAAATAGATTTTCAAGCTGACGACTGTGGCAGCCATATTGGATTTCCCATCAGAATAAATTTAGCAACTTTTGATCTACATCACGAAAACACGCCTATATAATTTTGACCCCCTTAAACCCCACTTTTATATAGTAAAACTGGGGTTTACAGGGGTATACATTATTTTTCTTATTTCTGCTCAAAAACATAGATTGTGGGTATTTGTTAGTCTAACAAGTACTCACAATCTATGTTTTGAGCAGAAATATGAAAAACATTTGAATTTTTTATCTGAAAATTTTCAATTTTTCGGTGATTAACTTTTCAGTATATTTGAATAGGCATGTTACGTAATGACAAGTCACCATTATACTTCCTACCATGTTTCGAGTAAACTAGCCTTTCCCTTCTGGAGAAAAAGTGCAAAATAGATTCCTAAGATAGTGACCATCTTGGATTTCTGATCGGAACGATTTTAGCTATTTTTGATCTACAAGTCACCCTGATGCTTCCTACCAAGTTTCAAGTCAATGGGCCATTCATTTCAGGAGAAGAGGCGAGGAATAGATTTTGCAAGATGGCGGCCATAACTCCCATCTTGGATTTCCTATCCAAACAATTTTAGCTATTTTTGATCTACATGTCACCACATAGCTTCCTACCAAGTTTCAAGTCCATCTTTCAGTTCATGAGAAGAAAATGGATTTTCAAGATGGCCGCCGTTCCAATAGGAACACTTGTAGATATTTTTGATCTACAAGGCACCCCGATGCTTCCTACCAAGTTTCAAGTCAATTGGCCTTTTGATTCAGGAGAAGAAACGAAAAACAGACTTTTTCAAGATGGCGGCCATCTTGGATTTCCGATCCGAACGATTTTAGCTATTTTTGATCTACAAGTCACCCTGATGCTTCCTACCAAGTTTGGGGTCAATTGGCCTTTCTGTTCAGGAGAAAGAGTGAAAAATAGATTTTCAAGATGGTGGCCATCATGGATTTCTGATCGGAATGATTTTAGCTATTTTTGATCTACAAGTCACCCTGATACTTCCTACGTTTGAGGTCAGTTAGCCGTTCAGTTAAGGAGAAAGAGTAAAAAATATATTTTCAGTGACGGTGGCCACCTCGGATTTCCAATTGGAACAATTTTAGCTATTTTTGATCTACAAGTCACCCCGATGCTTCCTACCAATTTTCAAGTCAACTGGCCTAGAGGGGTAGGAGGAGTTGGCTTTTAAAGCAAATGTTGATGTTGCAAGATGAACATTGACCAATGACAATAGCTCACCTTGACCACATCATGCTCAGGTGAGCTAAAAACATACATCTTGATACTCCTCTTATCTACAGTTATGATATGAATGTAAGAAAAACATCACGAAAACCTATGCCTATATAATATTGACCCCCTTAAACCCCACTTTTATATTGTAAAACTGGGGTATAAATTATTTTTCTTATTTCTGCTCAAAACATAGATTGTGGGTTCTCGTTAGAACCGCCTCAGTGAGGCAGTTCTAACGAGTACACACAATCTATGTTTTGAGCAGAAATATGAAAACTATGGGAGTTTTTATCTGAAAATTTTCAATTTTTTTTTAGATTAAATTTTCTATATATTTGAATAGACGTGTTTTTGTAATGACTTTTAGTTTAGAGTGCTCTCCCTTTGAAGAGTGTCTAACTCATCTTAAGCATTTCAACCCTCATTGAAGCACTTCTAATGAGTACTAACATATGTTTTTATGGAGAATTGGAGAAAATTATCCCAGAACTATCATCAAATACTCCCCCTTTACAAGTCCTCTGACAAACACGGTAAGGGGTTAACATCCGTATAGTTGAGGTAAAATATGGTAATTGTTGTAAGACAGGCAGGAAAACTGTATTTACTCACTGTCTTCCCCAGTGTAACCTATATGTACAACAGCAGGGCGAGAATATGGTCCCAACGTATTGTGAGCCTCAACATAGATTTCATATGGTGAGTAGACATCTCCATAGTTGATCTCCTTCTGGTTTTCTTGCCAATCATATATCTCATGTTTGGTCGTCTTTCCATCCTTTTTGATCGTCAGTACATATTTGAAGTTATCAGCATTGTGTTGTATTTCTGGCATTGGCTGTCAAAAGGAAAAAATTACGAATTTAAAAATTAAAAAAAATAGATGAGTGCAGGCAGCTTTATTCTTATTTTCATTTTTCTGGTTGGGTACATTCTTGGACACTAAGGTTTGTTTGGCTAAACAAAATGATGTTGGTTTTACAGAAAGTACCTGAAATGCAAGTTTCATCTCAAACAACATAAACAGATCTTAATTTACCAATTTTCTTTGCAAGTTAGTAAGAATGCCATATATTTGTGGTCTGGATTGCAATTTGGCTAGAAATAAATTTTCAGATAAACAAGAAAAATCCAGTGTCATGTATTTGCGTGTGTGTGTGTGTGTGTGTGTGTGTGTGTGGAGGGGGGTGGGGGGGGGGGGAAATTACCACTAAAAAAAAAAAAACACATATGAAGGGCTATTTGGACAGATGTGGCAATGCCTGAGAATCTAATACCTTTCTTTTCTTTTTATGGTCTAACTCAAGCTATAAAAAGTACAGTAAATGCCCTAAAATTTTGAACAGTTGTTTCCTGTGCATTTGTTTTACAAAACACTTGGTGGAAAGACAAAAAGTGTAGACCCTGAACTGACTGCTCCTGAAAGAGCAGTCTGATCTGGGTCTGCACTGTTTGCATATCAAAACTAACACATGCAAATAAATACTTTCCTACTTCTCTACAACATATAGCATAGTATCTGTAACATATATAGTGGTACCTATTCGAATTGCCTCAGCAGGACAACTGCCCAAAACATAGGTTTCAAAAACACAAAAGCAACCAGAGGACCAATGGTCCTAAACCGCTCACCTGAATGCTGAGTGTTTTTTTAAATGAATTTGAAGGTCATTATAGAAGACTGTCCCATGGACCGTTAATATGCTTATTGGAAGCCAGGTTCATGTTATGGGGCTTTATACCCCTCTTTAGGATCATGAACCTAGGGGTCTGTACCATGAGTTGATTTGCTGATTATGTCATGTGACCTGGACCATTTGAACAAACTTTTGTTCCCCCATCCCACAGAGGCTCTACATGAAATTTGACTTCAATCTGCCCAGTGGTTTCAAAGGAGAAGAGGTTTGAAAACACTGACAGACCACAGACGACGACAACAGAGACTACTCATACTATAAGCTCACCAGTGGGCCAAAGGCTCAGTTGAGCTAAAATTTCAGTCCAAAAAACTACAATTTTTTTTTTATTTCTCAATAACTGAGTGCTGAGTGTATACAGAGCCATTTGGTTTCTGAGAAGATTTTTGAAGAGATTTTACCATGGCAGCCATCTTGGTCATGTAACCTTAACCATTTGAACAAACTTTTGTTCCTCTATCCCATAAAGGCTTCATATGTAATTTAGCTTAAATTTGCCCAGCTGTTTAAAAAAAAAAAAAAAAAATTGTTATCTTCGTAGCGGAGTGGTTAGTGCACTGGACTCTGGTGCTAGAGGCCCTATTTCAATCCCCAAGGGAGGTGAGAAAAAATTTGGTGGCGGAACATGCTTTCCTTATTGTCATTTGCAGGTATCACAAGTGATTGAATTTGACCTTGGTGTTGAATGGGTTAAGGTCAACCCGAACTCATCATCTGAAAAAAATACAATGGGCCATAGTTCCCAACGCTACATTCATAGTTTAAAGGCCATTATCCCACTGGTTCCAGAGAAAAAGATTTTTAAAGATGATTTACCATATATGGTCATGGCAGCCATCTTGGTCATGTGACTGGGGCCAATTGAACAATATTTCATTTTGTCAAACCCATAAAAGCTTCATATGAAATTTGACTTCAATTTGCCCAGCAGTTTTTAAAGAATATTCAGTTTTGATATTGACATATGAGTGACCTTGGTCAAAGATCAAGGAGTGACCTTGACCTTTGATACTCATGTAGCTTCATTTACACATTTAATTGATGGCAAATACAAAATTAAAAATCACAGGCAACAATAGTTTCCAAAAAATTAACAATTTCCACTTTTTCCCCTACAAAAGCATATATGACCAAATTTGACCTTGACGTAAATTGGGTCAAGGTCAAGCTAGTCATCATTTAAATAACTATGATGAGCCCGAGACCCCAATACTACATACCAAGTTTCAAGGCAATTGGTCCATGGGTTCCGGAGAAGACGTTTTTTTTAAATGTTTTTACCATGTACAGGCAAACCATATTCGTCATGTGACCAAACTCATATTAATTTTCATTTCCTTGTTCTTAAAAGCTTTCCTATGAAATTTGGTTACAAATGACCCAGTGGTTTCTGAAGAAAACAAGCTTTAAATTTTCATATCTGAATGACCTTGGGCCAAGGTCAAAGAATGACCTTGACCTTGAATATTCATTTAGTTTCATTTACTGCTTTAGCTACTTGCATCTACAAATTTTCAGATCAAAGGCTGCACTAGTGTCTGAAAAATACAGTTTTGACTTTTTCCCATATAAAAGCCTATGCGAACAAAGTTGACCTTGGCCTAAAATATGTGAAGGCTATCCAGGGGTCATCATTTGAATAAACTATGATTGGTTTGAGTCCCCAATGCTACATACCAAGTTCCATGATAATCAGCCCACTGGTTCTAAAGAAGAAGCTTTTTAAAGGGTCTGACCTTATATGGGCATGGCCGCCATAATAGTCATGTGACCAAATTCATATTAATTAATTTTCATTTTCTTGTTCCTAAACACTTTCATATGAAATTTGGTTACATATAACCCAGTAGTTTCTAAGAAAATCAAGTTTTGATTTTCATATATGAATGACCTTGACCTTGAATACTCATATAGTTTCATTTACTCATTAAGCTCACTGCATCTACCAATTTTCAGATCATAGGCTGCAACAGTTTCTGAAAAATACAAGGTTTTGACTTTTTCCCACACAAAAAGTCTATGTGAACAAATTGACCTTGGCCTAAAATAGGTCAAGGTCATCTAGGTGTCATCATTTGAACCCAATGCTACATACCAAGTTTCATGAAATCAGCCTACTAGTTCAAGAAAAGAATTTTGAAGGGTTTTTACCTTATATGGGCATGGTGGCCATCTTGGTCATGTGACCTGGACCCTGCAAACAAACTTTTGATTCCCTATCCCATGGATGCACCACATGGAATTTGACTTCAACAGGCCCAGTGGTTTCAGAGGAGAATATGTTTGAAAATGTTGACAGACAACAGATGACAGACGACAGAGGCTAGTCATACCAGTGAGCAAAAGGCTCAGGTGAGCTAATAACTGGAAATGTGTCCACAGTACACAGATGCCCCCACCCAGACCCCTAGCCCCACCCAGGAGCATGACCCTGGGGCAACAGTACCATACATTAAAAGGTCTTGATGTAGGTAAGTGTCATATAAAGTTTCAACTTTCTAGCTGAGAAGGTATAAAAGTTATTACCTGCAACGGTACCATACATTAAAAGGTCTTGATGTAGGTAAGTGTCATACAAAGTTTCAACTTTCTAGCCCAGAAGGTATAAAAGTTATTAGCTGCATGATGAACGTGGACGTAAATTTGCACCTAAACTTGCAGGTAAACTTGAACCTGGTTACGAGCATGACATATGCACATACGCACGTACGCGTGTAACATCATGGCGAAACGCTATATGCCCCACTCCTGCCAAAGGCAGGCGGGGGGCATAAAAATATCAATACTTTTTTTTTTTTTTTTTGGTAAATGGAAGCATACATGTTTAGGACGTATCCTAAATTTTCAAACATTTCATTTCATATTTTTCCAGCTGAAATTACATTTTTATGCATTTGGCTTCACAATATACTTGGTTCAACTGTAAACAGTGTAGATCTCATCAGGCTTCTCCAAAAGCAGTCTAATCTGGGTTTGTATTGTTTGCATATTGCCAGTTTATCAGAAAAGCATGAAGGTTTAGAACAATTCCAATATCTGTACATCCTTTTGGGCCTTAGATCCAAGTGATAAATCTGAAGACAATTCATTACGAAAACACGCCTATTCAAATATATAGAAAATTTCACTTCCAAAAACTGAAAATTTTCAGATAAAAACTCTTATATTTTTCATATTTCTGCTCAAAACATAGATTGTGGGTACTCGTTAGAACTGCCTCGGTGAGGCAGTTCTAATGAGAACCCACAACCTATGTTTTGAGCAGATATAAGAAAAATAATGTTTACCCCTGTAAACCCCAGTTTTTCTATATAAAAGTGGGGTTAAAGGGGGTCAAAATTATATAGGCGTGTTTTCGTGATGGAGCAGCATTATGGGAGGAGAGCCGAACAGCAACTGTTCATACAAGCCTGCACATGTATGCAATCTCCCCAGAACCTATATTGTTGGCTCACTTAAACCGTAAGCCAAGAGGAAGCTTCAGCTTAAGAACTAGACAGGGGGCCTCTATAAAACCGTGCTCCGAGATTATAAAATTTTTTCATGCTCAACTCGGCTGAGCATGAAATTTGTCCTGCTAATATATCTCCAAACACTAACAATTTCAATTTCTTTCCTGCTAAACACAGTCGAACTTCGATGGCTCGAACACCTTTGGGACCATAGAAAATTGTTCGAGACATGGGTGGTTTGAGTCATTGAGGGTTAATTATGGTGCCAAGTCAGGAAGCAAATGGCGATAATTAAGGGATTTTTTTTTTTATTTTCTACACAATAATTGTATGTTGAGTGTACTCATTAGAACTGCCTCTATGAGGCAACCCTAATGAGTACACATAACATACAATGTGGCAATAAAATAAGAAAATTTTCCTAAATATTTGTTTTCTTGAGCTATCGGAAGAACTTCGTAGGGACTCAAAAACGAGTTCGAATTAGCCATGGTAAACGAGCCATCAGTGTTCGAACTATCGAGGTTCGACTGTATAGCTGAAAATGAAACTTTCTCTGCTAATAAATATGAAAATGCCAACAATAGTTGGCATTTTCATATTTATTGGCAGAGAAATTTTCGTGTTCAGCTGAGCTGAGCATGAAAAAGTCTTATAGCCTCGGGGCCAGGGCATGTGCATTGAAAAATGATTCCATTGAAAGTCCTAAGAGCTTTTTTCTTGTGATGTGGGTCAATTTAAGATGATGATAGTACAAGCAAACATAAAAATGCATGACCACGGGCATTTTCAGAAGCGATATAATAGCATACTTAATGCAAGTATTCAGAGAATAATGTAAAAACTGATCATTGTTTATTCCATTCATCTAGCACTCTTTCTGCATATCCTCAAACAATCAAATGGACTTCAGGGAGTTGTTAAAGATGAGTATTCGAAGATAATTTTGGGATAATTTTCACTAGTTCTTCATAAAAACATATAATGTGGACACAGAGGTGCTTCTAATGAGTACCCACAACATATGTTTTTATGGAGACATTACGAAAACACACCTATTCAAATATATAGAAAATTTCACCCCCAAAAACTGAAAATTTTCAGATAAAAACTCTGATATTTTTCATATTTGGCAAGGCGGTTCTAACGAGTACCCACAATCTATGTTTTTTCAGCAGAAATAAGAAAAACAATTTATACCCCTGTAAACCCCAGTTTTACTGTATAAAAGTGGGATTTAAGGGGGTCAAAATTATATAGGCATGTTTTCGTGATGAAACAAGAAAAATATCCCAGAATTATCACCCAATACGTCTCCTTAACAATCTTCTGGACTTGTAAGGTGTTAAAATGTCTAAATATTTAGGTTAAATATTATATACATTAGCCTATTTTAGTCTAGCCCCAAGGCTATACAACTTTTTTATGCTCAGCTCAGGTAAGCATTAAATTTTCTCTGCTAATAAATATGAAAATGCCAACAATAGCTGGCATTTTCATATTTATTAGCAGAGAAATTTTCAAGTTGAGCTAGGTTTAGCAGGAAAGAATTTGTAATTGTAAGTAATTTGAGATTTCTTAGCAGGACAAATTTCATGCACAGCTGAGTTGAGCATGAAAAAAAGTTTTATAAACCCTCAGGGCCAATTTTTGTCTGGAGACTCCAAAAAAGGTAACTGGCAATCAGTGCAGACCTACATCAGAATGTGGCATATGATAAGGGTCTCCAATGTTTGAAAACAGTTTAGCCATTTTTCCCTAGAAATATCTAAATAGCACAGCCTGATATACCTAAAATTGAAATTGGACTCTTCCAATATATAGTGTTGGGAGAGTTTAACCAGTCTAAAATGGGTTAAACTGTCTTGTGGGTAGTCATTAGAACTGTATCACTAAATCCATGAAGGAAAAAAGAAAAGAAAAATATCTGATTCAATAATTTCTAGAGATTTAGTAGATATAGAAACACTGAAATAGGCAGCCGCCATTTAACCATTTCCACCCTAAGTTTCAACAGTGGACTCTTCCATCTTTGAATTTGCACATATCCACTGTTGCAAATAGAGACATGTCAAAAATGTAAAATTGTAGATTGTGATGAGATGGCTCATAATGAACTATCTCATCAGGATCTATGCTGCCTGAAAAGGTATCTGTTTTAGTCCACAGGGCTGAAAGGATTAAATTACCCAGCCATGGCCAAAATACTGTATTCGACCTAATTACCGCACATACTCCTATAAGCGCACAGTCAAGCTATTCCGTAGTCTTCAGATTACAGGCAGTGTACTTTTTGTCTACTTCTTTATAGAGGCATATGTTGTGGGTTCTCATCTGAATTGCATCGACTTGTCGATGCAATTCAAATGAGTACCCACAACATATGCATTTATAAAGAAAATCGGAAAAAAAATCGCATAATCATCAAATAAGTCCATTTCTGATCTTTTTTATAGTGTACCCTTAGTAGGTACATATTTTACCACAAATGAATGTTCCCAGTAAGTTTGAAAAATCTAAGAGCACAGTGCAGTAATTAGGTCGAATATGGTATTATATATTTCCTGATCCCTATTTGTATAAATTACATGTAACATGGATGCAGAGGAGTTGCTACAGTGATGTATTTGATGATAATTCTGCAATATTTTTCTCCATTTCTCCATAAAAACATATGTTTTGATTACGCATTAGAAGCACTCATGTGAAGTGTTTCTAATGAGTACCCACAACATACGTTTTTACTGAGAAATAAGAAAAATTATCCCAGAATTATCACCATGAAAACATGCCTATATAATTTTGACCCCACCTTAAACCCAGCTTTTATACAGTAAAACTGGGGTTTACAGGGGTATTCATTATTTTTCTTATTTCTGCTCAAAAACATAGATTGTGGGTACATGTTAGAACCTCCTTGCCAAGGCAGTTTTAACAGGTACCCACACATAGATTGAGGGTACACATTAGAATCACCTTGCAAAGGTGGTTCTAACAGGTACCCACAATCTATGTTTTGAGCAGAAATATGAAAAATGTCAGAATTTTTTATCTGAAAATTTTCAGTTTTTGGTGGTAACATTTTCAGTATATTTGAATAGGTATGTTTTCGTAATGTCACCAAATACTCCTTGTTAAGAAGCCTCTGCATGCATCATTATTCCATGTATTAGCGTTTGTGAAAACTAATGCTTGGTTATAATAGTGTTGAGCAGTCTATGAAAAATAGCATTGGACCAGTCCATTACTTTTTGTAATCTGCTTCCAAAGCAATTTCAAACCCTAAGATTGTTTATGCCCGTGGTGTGCGCAGACAATAATTTAGCTACTTACATCCCACTTTATAAAGAGAACACCAGGCTTGCTTCTGTCTGTGTGCACATTAGATGGGTGCTGATCAGGATAATCCTCGTTTGACTGGCAAACAGCTTTGCTGAATTGGCTCGGCTCACTATCACCTAGCTCATTCACAGCAATCACTCGGAATGTATAATTTGCATGGGGAGATATTTCCACACTACATTCGGTGACCTCAGGATTATCTACCTCGGCGCCTCTGGTCCATTCACTGGGTGCATAGGAATGATTGTACTCGACATAATACTTCGTGATCGGAGAGAAATTGTCTCTTCCAGGAGTCCAAGTGACAAGTGCACTTCTTGCAAGGCATGACTTGAAGTTCACGTTCGATGGAGGATCAGGTGGTGCTGTAAGAAATAACAGAAATGAGCTGATACATGTGAGAAGAGTCCTTACTGCATAGTGACAGATAAGATAAAGTGTCAATATTTATTTTTATTTGTCCATGGAAACATATTTGTAGATATACCCATTAGAAATGCTCCAAAAGTGCTTCTAATGCATACCCACAACATATGAATGGCTGGGTCAGAATGTACGATGATGATGATATGGGCCCAGTTGTTCAAAACCAACAAAGTCGTTAGTTAATGTATCGTTAAAATTTTGATAATTAAATATGGCATATATGCTAATATTTTTGCTGAAAAAATGTGAGTAGCTTTTGCAAATGCAAAAGCTACTCACATTTTTCCAGCAAAAATACCTGTGAATTAGATATTGTATTTACTAGAAAAGTTAACATTTTGACCACTAACAAGCTCGTTAAGCTAACAATGCTTTGAACAACTGGGCCCTGGTGTTAAACATCCCTTTCAACATACTTAAGTAATATCGAGATTATGGAAGTGTGAATGAAGGGCTCTGTGCAATGAGTGCTATAGTCATAAGCAGAATTCTCCCTCCAGCAGGAGTCAAAGCTTGGACCTTGTGATCCAATGTCAGAAGTGTTGACCACTTGGCCACCCAGACACATTATCAGAATATGTGATTGCACAGGTAGTCTTGGGTTTCATTATTCTTCTGCGGGAAAGTTAAAGTTTCCAATGCTGGTCTCACTATATTTCTAAATGAACTCACCTATAACTTTAACTCTGCACTTCTATTGTCTGACTCCAGTCAATCTCATTATATTTCTACATTAATTGACCTATAACTTTAACCTCAGCACTTATACTGTCTGAGTCTAATCACTTTCATTAAATTTCTACATGAATTTACCTATAACTTTAACCTCAGCACGTCTACTGTCTGAGTCTAGTCACTCTCACTAAATTTCTACATGAATTCACCTATAGCTTTAACCTGAGCACTTCAACTATCTGATTCTTGTCACTCTCATTATATTTATAAATGAACTCACCTGTAGCTTTAACTTCAGCACTTCTACTGTCTGAGTCTAGTCAGTCTTAAAATATTTATAAATGAACTTACCTATAAGTTTAACTTCAGCACTTCTGCTGTCTGGGTCTGGTCACTCTCACTATATTTATACATGAACTCACCTATAACTTTAACTTCAGCACTTCTATTGTCTGAGTCTAGTCAATCACACTATATTTCTACATGAATTCTAAAGAGGTAGAACTTTAACCTCAGCACTTCTACTTTTAAGTCTAGTCACTCTCATTAAATTTCTACATGCATTCACCTATAACTTTAACCTCAGCACTTCTATTGTCTGAGTCTAATCACTCTCAATATATTTCTAAATGAACTCACCTATGACTTGCACCTCAGCACTTCCCCTATCTGAGTCAAGTCAATCTCACTATATTTCTAAATGAACTCACCTATAACTTTAACCTCAGCACTTTTACTGTCTGAATCAAGTCCGTTTGATGCCACACATGTGTAATTCCCTGTATCTGAACTGCTTACATTGGTGACCAGCAGTCCTTTTCCATCTGTCTTGCTGATACGAGGATCCTTCAAGTTCACTGGTTCTCCATCTTTCAGCCAAGATATGGTGAGACGACTGACCTCATGGTGATCAGTTGTTGCTTGGCATGTGAACTGAAGTCTGCTACCATGTCTAATAGTCTGGGTGAGGGGATAGGGGCCAGATCGGATAGTAGTTTTGACTGTAATATAGAAAAACAAAAGATTCTAAGTCATTGCATGCTAGTACAGACTAAACAAGAAATCCGCGGAAAGCGATGTCGCACCTGCGGGGATTAAGTCATACAAGTTCCTATTTGTATTGAAAAAAATCTATTTTGCAGTATTCAAGAAATTGATAGGTAAGTTAATGGACAAAGTAGAAAATTTGGAATATTGGCTTGCAAAATTTTATCTAAACCAGTCCATTATTTCACAAGATATTGATATTGAGCGGATATCATTTTTGCCCATTAATCAAGGCCAGTAACTCAGCTGAAAATTGATGAAATCCCAAGCTAGGTATTGTTAACAACAATATGTATGCAAAATATGATCCTAATCCATCAATTCTTTCAGAAGATATTGAGCGGAAACCAATTTTGGGGATAAATCAAGGACCCCTAACTCTGCTGAAATGAATCTGAAATTAATGTGCAAAAAATATGCACATCTTCAGACCATGTCCTAATCATATGTGAAGTTTCAAAGCTATTAGCCTAAAACTGCAGGAGGAGTTGCACTCACGAAACACCCACTGACTATAAGGGTTTTAGGCAAAAACTGACTAAGTTAACAAAGTGAAAAAAGTTTAAAAAAAAAAATCTGAGATTTATGTGCAAATAATATGCAAATCTTCAGACCCTGACCTAATCATTTGTGAAGTTTCAAAACTATTGGCCTAAAACTGCAGGAGGAGTTGCGCTCACGAGACACCCACTGACTATAAGGGTTTTAGGTAAAAACTGACTAAGTTTTAAACAAAGTTGAAAAAGCTGAAAAAAAATCTGAGAATTATGAGCAAACAATATGCGCATCTACACACCATGGCCAAAACATCGGTGAAGTTTCAAAATGATTGGCCAAAAACTGTAGGAGGAGTTGTGCTCATGAGACACCCACTGACTATTATGGTTTTAGGTAAAAACTGACTAAGTTAACAAAGCGTAAAAAGTTGAAAAAAAAATCTGAGAATTATGAGCAAACAATATGCGCATCTACACACCATGGCCAAAACATCTGTGAAGTTTCAAAATGATTGTCCAAAAACTGTAGGAGGAGTTGCGCTCACGAGACATCCACTGACTATTAGGGTTTTAGGTAAAAACTGACTAAGTTAACAAAGCGAAAAAAGTTAAAAAAAAAAAAATCTGAGAATTATGAGCAAACAATATGCATATCTACACACCATGGCCAAAACATCTGTGAAGTTTCAAAATGATTGGCCAAAAACTGTAGGAGGAGTTGTGCTCACGAGACACCCTCTGACTATTAGGGGTTTAGGTAAAAACTGACTGAGTTAACAAAGCAGAAAAAGTTTAAAAAAAAAATCTGAGAATTATGAGCAAACAATATGCACATCTATACACCATGGCCAAAACATCTGTGAAGTTTCAAAATGATTGGCCAAAAACTGTAGGAGGAGTTGCGCTCACAAGACACCCACTGACTATAAGGGTTTTAGGTAAAAAACGACTAAGTTAACAAAGCAGAAAAAGTTGAAAAAAAAAAATCTGAGAATTATGAGCAAACAATATGCATATCTACACACTATGGCCAAAACATCTGTGGAGTTTCAAAACGATTGGCAAAAAACTGTAGGAGGAGTTGCGCTCACAAGTCAATTGTTGACGAACGGACGGGTCACGGCACGCCTATATCGCACCTGCGTGCTAACGCAGGTGCGACAAAAACAGACAAGCACAATTTTACTTATTAACCCTTAAAGTGTCAATCACAACTACACCAGATAACAATTTTACTTTTATTTTTTTCAGTGAAATAAAGTCTTGACATTTCATGTGAATCATCTGCACACATGAAATGTTGACTTATTTTCTCTAAAAAATAAATAATAATAAATAAACAAGAGGGCCATGATGGCCCTGTAATGCTCACCTGAGTATCATAGCACTTCGATTTGGGCCGGTGACCTAGTTTTTTACCCCAAGTGACCCAGTTTTGAACTTAACCTAGAAATCATCAAGATAAACATTTTGAGCAAGATACATGATGACTGCTTCAAAAATGTGACCCTTAAAGTGTTAACAAGGTCTTCCTTTGATATAGCCAAGTGAGCTAGTGTTTGACCTGAAGTGACCCAGTTTCAAACCTGACCTAGAAATCATCAAGACAAATATTTTGAGCAAGATTCATGATGATTTCTTCAAAAATATGACACCTAGAGTGTTAAAAAGGTTTTTTTTCTATTTGGCTTGGTGACCTAGTTTTTGATCCTAAGTAACCCAGTTTCGAACTTGACCTAGAAATCATCAAGGCAGACATTTTGAGCAAGATTCATGATGACTGCTTCAAAAATGTAACTGCTAGAGTGTTAACAGTCTTCCTTTGATTTGGCCAGGTGACCTAGTTTTTTTATCCCAAGTGACCCAGTTTTGAATTTGACCTAGAAATCATCAAGACAAACATTTAAAGCAAGATTCATGACACTGTTGACTCCAAGTGATCCAGTTTCGAACTTGACCTAGAAATCATCAAGACAAACATTTTGAGCAAGATTCATGATGATTGCTTGAAAAATGTGACCTCTAGAGTGTTAAGAATATTTTCCTTTGATTTGACCTGGTGACCTAGTTTTTGACCTGAAGTGATCCAGTTTTAAACCTTCAAACCTGACCTAGGTTTCATAGGGGCAAACATTCTGAGCAAGTTTCATCAAGACTGGGTAAAAACTGTGGGTAAACACTGTGGCCTCTAGAGTGTTAACAAACTAATTGTTGGCGATGGACGATGGACGACGGTGGACGAACGATGGACAGAGGGTGATCACAACAGCTCACCCTGCTTGCTCTAGCTGACAAATATTTTAGCAATAGAGACATAATAATGGACTAGTTCAACCTTTACCACTCTCTAGGTAAATTCAGCAGGTGACGTTGATCATAAATCTGTGATATTTGTAGTAATTTTCCCAGAAAATAGGCTTATAAATTTCATGCAAATTGTTTCCTAAGGAGATAATTTGCATGAAATAACTAAACCTATTTTATGATACAATTGCATGAAATGTCAAAGTCTGTTTTCTAGGAAAAATAAGAAAAATATTTCACATTGTCATCTGCTGAAATTTTTACAAAGCCAGCTAAGGATTAAATTTTAGGGCAAGCTTATAGTTTAATACAGTAAGTTAGAACAATGGTCTTTTTACCTAGTGTTGAACAGTCTACCATTAAGTGCTTGTACAGTTTAATGTTGTTTTTTTTTTTTTGTTGTTTTTTACTCATCATTTTTTATGCTTTTGAAAATGGTGGGTTGGAGAAAAATTGGAGTCAAATGCTCACCCATGTTACAAATGAATTTGTGCTATAAGGAGGCTGGGGTGTACTTATAACAACTGTGCTAAGGCATGGTACTTACTTCGGACTTGAAGTTCCCCTGAAGCACTGGCCTTCCCATATCTGTTTTCAGTGAAACATGTATATTGGCCATCATCACCTGTCTGGACATTCTGTTAAAAAATATAAGCTACTTTTAATGAAAAAAGTAGGCAAAACTATGAAAACTAATAAAATTCTATCAAATAACTAGAGTAAATCTGGCAACCTATAGTATTCTCTGAACAAAATCAGTGAGCAACATATTGAAAATATTGTTCTCATTTTTTCACTTAGAATATGAGTTGACACTTCATACATACTGTCTCTATGAGGCAATGCTATTCAGTACCCTCAAGGCCTCAACACATGGTTTAACCCATTGTAGACTGAATGAATTCGCCCATACTATATATAGGCAGATTCTAATTTCAATTTTAGGTATGTCAGGCTATGTGATTTAGATATTCCTAGAGAAAAAATGGTTGAGCTATTTTGCAAACAATGAAGACTCTGATCAGATGCTGTGTTCTGCAGCATCTTATATGGGTCTGCATTGTTTGTCAATTATCCTTTTAGGGGTCTCCAGACTATAATGGAATTGATACATTTTCAGGGGGGAAATCCATACATGTGATCTTTTATGATCTGGCGTAAAACTCCCGATTTTTTGCCTCTCTGTAAGACCTCCCGCTAAAGAAGCAGAATCTCCCGCCAAGAAAAAAAATCCTTTGTTGGTTTTTCCTCGACCTACCATTTTAAGGTTTACCATTATGATGATCCAATAACCCAAATTTACCATGAGCTAAAAAAAAAAAAAAAAAAAAAAGCTTATGGTATGTTTTTTGTTTTACTTAATTTGAAAAAGTAACGGACTGTAATTAGTTCTGGCCTTGATTTTTCGCGCAGAGACGCAAAGTCGCGCATCACGCATTTAATATGACCAAATAATCCAATTAGCGTCAGTCAGTACATGCATTGATTATAACTGGCAAACAATTAATTTTAATCGCCGCACTTGTCATAAACAGTATCATAATTGAGTACATCTACTCAATGTTCAATCAGTCAACGATGTCCACGCACCGACTAAAAAATCAAGATGAATAAAATGATAGATTTTGGGCCCGCAGCAGACGTAACAAGCGAAGGGAAGCAACTCAAATTGTCTAAGCACTTAGGATATGTGAGTTGCTCCCGTTCACTGTTATAGGGAACCAGTACATCCAAAATGGCGTCCTCATTTGTTATTTCAGAGAACAAATGTTTTCAAACGTAATTTATCAGCTGGTCTCGATTAAATTTAATTGGTAGACATAGTCCCCCAGTGTATATACTGCCACTGAGTAATACTGAACCTACTGTAATGGTGAAATATGGCCGATAGCTTTACTGACAGCCATTTGATGTTGATTAATTTGCAGTGTCTCGGCAAACTACTGCCACGGACTTATATCGCGATCCGGATATATCGCGCTAGTGGAACTTGGACCCCAAGAACCGCGATATATTGGATCTACAGTGTATATGGTTATAGACTTTCAGCAGTATATTGCAGTCATATATGGACAATTGATCAAGACAATTAAAAGATGAACATGGTTCAAATTAGGGTGAATATTATATATGGTTATAGCCTTTCAACAGTATTTCAGTCATATGTGGACAACTGAAGGATGAACATGTTATACAAAGAAACTAACATTATTCGGTGATCAAAGTCACCATACATTTACAATTAAAACATTATATGGTGGTCTAAAGTATGTCCAAAAAAAAAAAAAACAAAAAAAAAACTTGTTACTAAAATGAATATTTTGGGATGCGAAAAAACCTCCCTCTTTAAGACCAGGATCTCCCTCCTAAAAATTGCAGATCTCCCACTTTGTGTCCCAGAAAATATCACATGTATGGGAATCCCTTCTCAAAATTATAATTGTTCCCTTCTGAAAAGGGGTCTACTCTAAAAGGAAAGAATTTGCTCTCATTGGGAGCAAATTCTTTCCTTTTAGAGCAGATCCCTTTTCAGGAGGAACTTGACGTGAGAAAAGCAAATAGGAAATCACAAAAGTTGTCTATCTTGGCAGAACATCTGTATCCAGTCCCATTAATCTTTAGTGTGGTAAATGTTCTAAAATTTCAAACACTTTATTCCATACTATTTCGGCCTAAATTTTGCTTTTTTTATGCAGTTATTTCTTAAAATGCTTTGTAGATTGGCTAACTGTGTAGACCCTGATCAGACTGCACTGTTTGCATATACCATTTTGTCAACAACTTTGCTGTACAAAATTTTAGATTATTTACCATACTAAGCATTTGACAGATGACAAATTATTGATTTTTTTTTTTTGATTATTTTTATTTTTCACACGTGACTGGCATTGACATTTTAAGCCTATTGCTTTTTAAATTCAGCAGAGGATGATGAAATAATAAAAATAATAAAAAAATGTTTTGTTCTCTGGATGCCATGATACTTGTCAAGTTCCACACAAAAGAAAGAAATAAGACAGCATATGTACATAAATATGGAAATTTGATGATTTCCATGGATTAACACAGGTGACAATTTTTTGCAAATTGTACATGCTGGCAATGACTCTTTCAAAATTAGTATTTCTCATTGGTTAATTACATAAAAAGCAGTGTCGCACATTATTAACAGCTGTGCACTAACTGGCGAAAAGCTGTGTATTAACAAGGCAATTCACACGCTGTTAATGCACGGCTACGCAACTTTCAATATGATTGTACAGGGGCCACAGATTTGCTGCCATTACGAGATGTGTACTGCCTGGCCCTAAAACGAGCTTAGTCAGTGGAAATTACGTTCGCGAGACCTCGGTGAAAAGGCAAAACAAAATAGCGCAAGAAATAACAACAAATGTAGCAAATGTTTTCAGTTTTTATGCAATAATAGCGATCGAACATGTTTTTTCAATGCATTAACATTCGCCAGGTCCCTTGGGAGGTGTTGAAAACCGAGGCCAAAGGCCTCGGTTTTCAACCTCCCATGGGACCTGGCGAATGTTAATGCAAGAAAAGCCATGTTTGATCCCTATATTGGCTGAGGGAAATTACAAAATGTGTCCTAGGCATATGCAAACTGTGCACGCCCAAAGTTGCCCCCAACCAGCCTCAGCATGGACACATGTACTTCACTCAAACAAGTCTGCAAGCTACAAATATTGCATAGCAAACTGAACATGCCCTGACAGACTGTGCACAGTCTGTTCAGGGCTTGTGCAGTTTGCAAATGCCTGAGAAGATTATGTCATGATACATTTGTTTGTTTATTTGAGTTGGAGTTTTATGACCCAGTCAATACTGTTTAGGTCATGTTGAGCCATTCATGATAAAGGCCATGTATAATTACATCTATAGTAAGATTTCCTGTTCTATGGATGAAGTATCTTCTCCCTTCCAACTTCACGTCTCCTTTCTTCCAATATATAAGAGGTGTTGGCTTGCCATCTGTTTCACAGGGGAGGATAACAGAATGGCCTTCTGCAACTTTCACCTTTGTCAATGGGATCTTTATCTCTGGCTTGTAAGCTGAAATAGTGAAATAAATATTCTTCTAAAATTATGCATGTATCGGTACTCATTAGGGAGGTGCTTCTAATGAGTACCCACAACATGTTTTGATAGAGAAACAATGACTAAAAATCAGCCCTTTGTCCTTAACCCATTGTAGTCGGGAGACCCGTAAAAGGGTACAGTAAAACCTGTGTAAGACAGCCACCTTTGAAATTGACTTCAGCGGTTGATGTGGAAAGGTGGTTGTCTTATAAAGGTACATGTCATGTAATTTTGCTAGCAAAATTACATGACATGTACCTTTATAAGACAGACAACTTTTTCCATATCAACCACTATTTAAAGTCAGTCTTGAAGGTGGCTCTCTTACACAGGTTTTCTGTAATTGGCAAACAGTGTAGACCCAGATCAGACGCTGCAGAACACGGTGTCTGATGAGGGTCTCCACTATTTGCAAATAGTTTAGCCATTTTTCTCTAGGAATACGTAAATCTCAATGCCAGACGTACCTAAAATTGAAATTACACTCTTCCAATATATAGTGTGGAAGAGTCTATTCAGTATAGAATGGGTTAAAAAAGCATTGCATCCCTAGCTATCTATTTTACAAGACTCTAGGCAGTGATTTGGTGCTTATATTCTATACACTTGAAAATCAAAATTCATTAACCCTTGTCATGCTGAATAAATAAAGATGCCACACCCACTTCTAATTTTCAGCCATTCAGATTACTCGATCCAGGTAGTTGATACAAATTCATATACTTAATGACAAACAGTGCAGATCTAGATCAGTTGGCTTCTTCAGAAGCCAACTGATCTGGACCTACACTGTTTGTAAAGGCAGGGCATATCCAGGTTCAGCAGGACTAGGGTTAATGCAAGCATGTCTGAGATGAGAAAGCAGACCTGATATAGATTTTGTCTGTAAACTGATGTCTGTAAATTGATATTTAGGCTAAATAAAAAACATTTGTGATACCAGCTATTCAATTGATCCTTTTGAGTCACAAGTTTTATGTCCCAGTCAACACTGTTAAGGTCATGTTGAGATGGTCAGTTAACCTACTCACACTTTTCCTGGGCTGACTTTAAAGTGATTAGCCAGTACTTTAAGCATATGCTTTTGCCAGTAACTGCATGACAACAGCTTTAATCAGTGGAAGGGGAGAATGACTGCAAAAACTATTTCAAGATCAATCTCCATGAAATTATGTGGCTGACCTACGACTGGAACTTGCAGTGCCTGGATCTGCAGCCAGATGGGCTAACAACTGCACTATGAAGCCTGGCCTAATTGATCCTGGTTTTTTGGCTCTAAACCCAACCCCAAAGCTTTCAATCAGAAACAAATTGGAGATTAGATTGTCCCTTGTTTTTTTTGTTTTTTTTTGTTCATACTCGCAATGTAATATTGTCATCTTTATCTTATTTCTGCAATCAAGAAAACTTCTCACATTTCTAGATTAATTTTGTCATCACTGTTTGATGTAGTCAGCTTATAATTATCAGAAGAATTTTTTTTCAGCTTAGAATATGATCAATAATACAACAATAATGGAACGATATTTCAAAACAAGGTTGGATCTAGGATGGTTTCTGAGGGGCTAGATTTGATTAAATTTGCGTACTTACTCTACATATTCAGAAGGACAAGCCTGAGCAAACAGTGTAGACCCAGACCAGATCCTGCTGAATGCAGCATCTGGTCTGGGTCTGCACTGTTTGCCACTCATCCAGCAATTTTATACATATTCATAGGTAATAAAATGGACTTGTTGAAGAGAAGCATAAGGTAAAGAGTATGCATATTTAGGGTGAATATGATATCCCAAATATATCATATTTATCCAAAATTTCCTACGAAAATGAAATTTTGAGTTAAAGGGGCTACTAATGTCTTCCACAGCTCTAGATAAAACCTTTTTTCAACCAAAAAGGAGTGATATTTTTCTTATTTCCCCACAAAAACATATGTTGTCGGTACTCATTATAAGGGCCTCACCAAGACACTTCTAATGAATACCCACAACATATGCTTTTTCTCCAATCAACAAACAAAATGTTCTGTGTACACATTAGAAGTACTTCACTGAGACACTTTTAATGAGTACCCATAACATGGCCGGCCTCGGTGGCTCAGTTGGATGCGCCGTCCGACTGGAGACCAGGAGGTCGCGGGTTCAACCCCCGCCGAGGTCGCCAACATTCTTTCTTGGAGACTGATCATGAAATATTTTCTACGGTCATTCTCTCCCTTCCGCTGATTCAAGATGGGCAGTTGTCAGTTTCTGGCGAAAGAATGTGCACAATACTGGTTAACCGCTTAGAGGACTAAGCCTGCCCAGTAAACATGTGGTTAGGTAAACTGACCGCGCTCGACATGACCCCATTGGGTTGCCTGGGCCGTAAAACCTCAACACAAACAAACAAACTAATAAAATGTTTTTGTGGAGGATCAAGAAATATATTCACCTGATACCCACTCCTATCTCCAGGTTTGGTCTTAATTTGTGTCAAATAAATGTTTGCTTAATCAAATAAGTACTTGTATACTTTCCATAATTTGGCTGAAGAACACAGAAAATGATTTGAGAACTACCATAATAACCCTAAATATTGGGACAAACAGGCCTGAGCAAACTGTGTAGACCCAGATCTTATCAGAATCTACACAGTTTGCGATTCATCCAGTAGTTTTTACACATTTTTCAACATGTGTTAATTTTAGGAAAAGTGTGTGACTGAATGGCAAACAGTGTGGATCCTGAAAGACTCCACACTGTTTGCTCACATATATCTGTCCAAACATTTTAGTTAAATAAGGTACTTATGTTGACACAGTATACAAAAGCTGGTCTTAACCCTTGTCCTGCTGAATAAATTGCCATGCCCATTTCTAATTTTCAGCCAATCAGATTACTTGACCCAGATTTTTGATATAAATTCACATACTTAATGGCAAACAGTGCAGATCCAGATCAGTTGGCTTCTTCAGAAGCCAACTGATCTGGATCTACACTGTTTGCAAAGGCAGGGTATATCCCGGTTCAGCAGGACAAGGGTTAATAGTGGAGTGGTCCTGAAATAAAGTGGTCTTTATAGTGGAATTTTACTTCACTTCCTTACCTAATATACTCAAAGACACATCCTTCCATTGGTACCCGTGGATGTTGGAAGCATTACACTGAATCACTTGGGCATCGTCCCGGGTCAGGTTTAGGAACCTCAACTGACCTAAGCTCAGTGTACGTCTTGGGTCTTTCATTATATCTGCAGTGACAAACAAAATCAATTCATGTAGTCAATGCTCTGAACAGTAAAATCTTAGCATAAAAACATGGAGAAATCTTTGAGGGAAGTTACCAATTTAGTTAAGGAAGCCGCTCTTCTCAAAATTTGACACTTCCCTGTACTGTGTTTTCTGAACAGTAAAATCTTAGTTCCAGACCATAAGGAATTCTTTGAAGCACATCACGAAAACATACATATATAATTTTGACCCCCTTAAACCCCACTTTTTTATAGTAAAACTGGGGTTTACAGGGGTACACATTATTTTTCTTATTTCTGCTCAAAAACATAGATTGTGGGTACTTGTTAGAACCGCCTCACTGAGGTGGTTCTAATGAGTACCCACAATCTATGTTTTGAGCAGAAATATGAAAAATGTCAGGGGTTTTTAATTTGAAAATTTTCAGTTTTTGGAGGTGAAATTTTCTAAATATTTGAATAGGCATGTTTTCGTAATGCAAATTATCAATTTAACAAATGGCCTGCCAGTGCAAAACTTGATACTTCACTTTACTACGGTAAAAGTACTGAACAGTACAATCTTGGTTCCAAAATATGACAAATTCTTTGATGAAAGTAACCAATTTTGCAAAGGGAGGTAATTGCTTCCATTTGCAAAATTTTTTATTTTCCTTTATTATGGTACAAGCTCTGAAAGTAAACTCTTAATTACTTTGAAAACATGAAGAAAACTTAAAGGTTAACAGGTAACCAATTTTGGAAAGTGAGGCAACTGAATTGTCTCCCTTTTCAAAATTTGATATTTTCCTTTTTCTTGGCAAATGTTTTGAAAGTAAAAATTGTAGTTCCACAAAAAGGAGAAATCTTTGAGCCAAGTAATCAATTATGCAAAGCAAGGCAATTAAATTGCCTCTCTTTGCAAGATTTGTTACTTCCCTTTACTTCATTTGTGATTAGTCATAAGAAATTCTGATTATTTTTCTGTTTAATCTTTTTTTAACATTAACCATTATCTGTACGTATGATTATTTTTTGTTCTGGCAAAATGTATAGGTATTTTTCTTATTTCTCAACAGAAACATGTGTGTGGCAGCAAGCTACTAATGTTTTTTTGCAAAACATCACGAAATCATGCCTATATAATTTTGACCCCCTTAAACCCCACTTTTATATAGTAAAACTGGGGTTTACAGAGGTATATATTATTTTTCTTATTTCTGCTCAAAACTTTGATGGTGGACACTCATTAGAACTGCCTCGCTGAGGTGGTTCTAACGACTACCCACAAACAAAGATTTTGAGCAGAAATATGAAAAATATGAGTTTTTTATCTGAAAAATTTTCAGTTTTTGGAAGTGAAATTTTCTATATATTGAAAATAGGCATGTTTTCGTAATGGAAGACAGTGAAGTCCCTGATCAGCCTGCACACTGATGCAGGCTGATCAGATACAAAATCATAAGATACTGTGGCCTACAGTGCTTGAACAATCTACTTGTCCTACATGGCCTGAGGTATTGTGATTTTAATAAATTATAATGGGGAAAAGTAAAAATTGTCACTAACTTGTCCTGCAGCCTGGGGCATTTGTCGAGGCAATTCTAACGGGTACCCACAATCTATGTTTTGAGCAGAAATATGAAAAATATCAGAATTTTTTATCTGAAAATCTTCATTTTTTTGGTGTTAAAATTTTCAGTATGTTTGAATAGGCTTGGGTTCGTAATGTGCTTTGTGGAAACCAAGGATCCAAGGCCTCTTTGAATGGAGATTGAAGAATCTGACCAGACTGCCAGGATGCACAGGCTGATCAGGGCCCAGTTGTTCAAAACTAACGATGTCGCTATTTAATGTATTGTTAAAACATTGATCATTAAATATGGCATATATGTTTATATTTTTGCTGAAAAAATGTGACTAGCTTTTGCATTTACAAAATCTACTCACATTTTTTCAGCAAAAGTACCTCTGAATTTGGTATTGTACTTACTAGAACAGTAACATTTTGATCAATAACAAGCTCATTAAGCTAACAAGGCTTTGAACAACTGGGCTCTGATCTTCACTGGATGCACGTCATAAGGTACTTTTCTCACATTGTAGTTCAAATTATTTGCAAACCACTTAGTTTGCAGGTGTTTTATTTTTTTCAATTTGGAATATCTAAACTTTATACAAATGCAAAGAATACATTCTTGCATTTGTATGTAAATTTTATAAACTTCAACATTTTGAAAAAGCAAAATAAATTATTTGTCATTAGATATGGCAGAATTTGGGAGGAACATTTAACTTTGTAAATGGAACATATAATTTAACCCTTGTCCTGCTGAACCCGGATATATCCTGCCTTTGCAAACAGTGTAGATCCAGATCAGTTGGCTTCTGAAGAAGCCAACTGATCTGGATCTGCACTGTTTGCCATTAAGTATGTGAATTTATAGCAACAATCCAGATCAAGTAATCTGATTGGCTGAAAATTACAAGAAGGTGTGGCATCTTAATTTATTCAGCAGGACAAGGGTTAAAACTAGTAATGTAATATACTTTTCAACATAAAGTATGTCGTCTATATTGATTTGAAAACTGTAAATTGTAGCAGATAACATATAATATTATTTCCTTATTTTTTTTATTTTTTTATTTTTTTTTTGCAAGAAATATGGCTTGACAATTTCTGTGAATAATCCTTTCTATGCTGATTACTTACATGCAATGTTAATAAGTATTTTCCATATCACAAATCTATCATCTGTTAATATTGTGATAAGGGTTAAAACTAAGAATTCCTTAAGACAAAGAATTCATACAATAACCATCTATTAAAATGAATCAAATGACACAGTTCACTATAACCTTCACCCTTCTTTTGACAACAATTAGTTGACAATAATGGAGGATCAGTTTTCTTATTAGTACTCTGACAATAACAAGAGGACCATGATGGTCCTATATCTCTCACCTGAGCATACAGCTTTTCATACTTACTGTTGAAGTTTCAGCCAAGTTCACTGCTCTAAGATTTTGTATAAATTTTATAGCACTGCCCCTAAGTGCCATGTTTTTTTCATGCATCATATGGCTTGAACTGAATCTTGAAAGAGGGTCACCAAAGGAACATTTCTGCCAAGTTATATTGAAATTGGCCCAGTTGTTTCTGACAAAAAGATTTTTAAAGTGTTTTATATAGCTATGTAGGGAAAATAAGCCCCACCCCCTATTGGCCATGTTTTTTGATGAATCATGACAGCTTGTACAAACTTGGTAGAGGGTCACCAAAGGAATATTCCTGCCAAGTATTGAAATTGATTCAGTGGTTTTTGACAAGAAGATTTTTAAAGTTTTCTATTTAGATATATAGGGAAAATAAGCCCCACTCCTAGCAGCCATGTTTTTTGACGAATCATGATTGCTTGAACAATCTTGGTAGAGGGTCACTAAAGCAACATTCCTGCCAAGTAATATTGAAATCAGTCATGTGGTTTCTGACAAGAAGAATTTTAAAATTTTCTATACAGATATACAGTGTAGCTCCAATACATCGCGGTCCGTTATTTCGCGAAATCCAGTATATCGCGAATAGGCCATGGCTCCCAAATTTTCGAAAAGCAAAAAAAAAAAAAAAAATTTTTTTAAAACATAAAATGTTTGTTGTTTTATTTAACTTCAGAAAAAAAAAAGCGTTCCGCCTCCGGTAATTGATTTTTCGCGCCTATCCCGACGCTAAGTCGCGCGTCAGGTATTATATGATAAACAATCCACTTAGTGTCAATCAGCACACGTTGATTATAATTGGCAAACAATAAATTATATCGCCGTAATTGTCGTAATCATTATCATCATTTAGTACATAGATCTACTCAATGCTCAATGAGTCAATGATGCCCACAAACTAATTTTGCTCAGCAGGGGAAAACGGTCCACCTCCTTTTCAACACCAGCAAATTTTACAAGACAGTAGTCTTACGATGTTTCTGTCCAACATACACAGATCGTAGTCCGCTTATTTTACACTTCTGTAGATATAAATATTTCAGAAGAAAACAACTGCGTCAAAAAAAAAAAAAAACAAAAAAAAACAAACAATAAAAAAAATAAATAAAAAGAAATTAACTTTGTTTTTTTTGCGCCCGCAATATAAGCGAAGGGAAGCAACTCAAGTTATCTTAGCACAATGGAGTAACTTCCCTTCGCCAGAGTATCCAAAATGGCGTCCTAAATTGTCAATCCGATGATTTCTTGTTTTCAAACGTAGTTTATCAGCTGGTTTCGATTGGAATTACTTGTTAGACATAGCGCACCATTGTAAATCATTCCATTGAGCAATTCTAATCCAATTTTAATTAGGAAATATGGTGACAACATAACTGAATGCCATTTATCCGTGATGTCTCAGCAAACTACCACAGCGACAAACCGAGCGAGAGTTATGCACGCCGTTATACATGCATGGTACATGTCGGGACTTATATCGCGCTCCGACCGCATCGCGGTTTCAGGGTTATGGACCCGCAATACCGCGATATATTGGAGCTACACTGTATACGGAAAATAAGCCCCGCCCCCTGGTGGCCATGTTTTTTGATGTATCATGAGGGCTTGAACAATCTTGGTAGAAGGTCACCAAAGCAACATTCCTGCCAAGTTACATTGAACTCGATCCAACAGTTTCTTATGAGAAGATTTTTAAAGTTTTCTATATATATATAGGGAAAATATGCCCCGCCCCTGGCAGCCATGTTTTTTTGATGAATCATAACAGCTTGAACAATCTTGGTAGAGGGTTACAAAAGGAACATTCCTGCGGTGTTATACTGGAATCGGTCCAGTGGTTTCTGACAAGAAGATTTTTTAAAGTTTTACATATAGGTATATAGGGAAAAGAAGCCCCACCCTCTGGCGGCCATGTTTTTTGATGAATCCAAATGGCTTGAACCATCTTGGTAGAGGATCACCAAAGGAACATTTCTGCAAAATTATATTGAAATCGATCTAGTGGTTTCTGACAAGAAGATTTTTAAAGTTTTCTATATAGATATATAGGGAAAATAAGCCCCGCCCCCTGGCGGCCATGTTTTTTTATGAATCCAAATGGCTTGAACAATCTTGGTAGAGGATCACCAAAGGAACATTTCTGCAAAATTATATTGAAATCGGTCCAGTGGTTTCTGACATGAAGATTTTTTAAAGTTTTCTATATAGGGAAAATAAGCCCTGCCCCCTGGCAGCCATATTTTCAGACAAATCCAAATGGTTTGAATCATCTTGGTAGAGGATCACCAAAGGAACATTTCTGCAAAATTATATTGAAATCGGTCCAGAGGTTTCTGACAAGAAGATTTTTTAAGTTTTTAGTTAAAAAATCTATTTTTAGCTCCTGTGACCTAGATATGCAATGGACCAGAACCATTTAAACAACTTTGAAAGAGGACCAACCAAGAATCATTCCTGTGAAGTTTGGTCAAAATCCAATCAGTGGTTTAGGAGGAGATGTTGTTTAAAGATTGTTGACGGACGGACGGACGCGAACATTGACGGACGGTGAGTGACCACAATAGCTCACCTTAGGCCTTCGGCTCAGGTGAGCTAAAAAGCTTGACTTTTTTTTTTTTTTTTTTTCAGTTGTCTTCTCATCTCTCTTCTCATCTGGTACATGAAATGATTTTAATAAAATGTCTAATCCTTAGTCATTAAAGAATCAAATTTAAATATAAGCAGGCAATATTTCAATAGCTGAGATAGCTCAGTCTGTAGCGAGGTTTGTCTCAGGACTAGATGCACATCAGTCATTTGCAGCACAGGTTTGAGTCCAGCTGGGGACATAAGGGTAGTTAATTTATGTAGGAATGGTTGGCAGTTCCTTCCCTATTGCTATGGTTTCACAGGGGTATTGCCTATAAAACTGGCAACTACCCGAACTTTCCTCCAAGTGGACTGGGTGGCCTAGTGGTTAGCGCACTCTACTTTCAAGCTGGATATCATGGCTTCGATTCTTGCTCGAGTTGAGACAATTTTCAGACCATTAGTACACCTAGCTCATACTCAAAATGCCCTGAGTTGAGTATAAAGTGGACAGGGAGGTGCTTCTTGACAGACATCGGCACCAAGTGTGCATGGGTGATCCAAGGCTGTACAAATACATGTATGTAACAATCGCCGCTGCCTCTATGTGCCTTGGGTGCCTGGTAGTGTAAAAAATCTGCATAACAACAACAAAACCTTTCCTCCACCACTGAACTATCCACTAGATTATAGCCAGATTAAACTGTTTAAGGAAGATGAAGAAAATATTTTTTCAAGAAAAATAGTGCTTGATATTTCCCATGGAGATAATTCACATGAAAAATTAATTCCTATTATCTAAGAAAAAATACAACAATTCCTATTTTCTTAACCCTTAAACTGCCAATCACAACAACTGTCGTCTGCTTTGTCATCTGCTTGTGATTTTAAAAGTCATTTCAGCAAACAGTGTGGACCCAGGTCAAACTGCTTAGGGGAGCAGTCTGATCTGGGTCCACACTGTTTACCGGTATGCAAAAATAGGTTTGAAAAGTTTGCAAGAATATTCAGCAGACGACATAAACAGACAACATTTTCAGATGCAGGTTTTCTTGGCATTTTAAGGATTAAAAAAAAAATTGTGGTCTGCAGATGTCATGATATATTTGTTAGTTTTGTTAGCATGAGAATATAGGTAAATTTCAAGACAGGGTCTTGTTCTTTTAATTACTGATATCAATGTCATTTTTACTGTTACAGTGATGACAATAAAATGCAGAGGAAAATGTAAGAATCATCCACTGATAGGTTATTCAGTCAATCCTCAGCTCCAGATAAGGCATTTTTTTCAAATGAAAAGTACTAACATTTTTCTTATTTTTCTAAGAAAACACATATTGTGGTACTCATTAGAAGCAAGCACCTTGGAAAGGTGCTGCTAATGAGTACCCACAAGATATATATTTGTGGAGAAATAAGAAAAAATATTTTATGGATAACCCTCTTATCTGAAGTTATGGCAAAGCACACAAAAAAAACAGTTTCAAATTTTGCATAAAAGATATTTATAATAGAGCCTAAAGTCACATCAAACGATGCAGCTGAGTAATCTTACGAGTGTAATCAACCTGTGCTCAACAGGTGAACATCAAGGACCCAGATCAGACTGCACAGACACTGCACATCTGTGTGGTTGGGCCACAGTTTTGGCAGTTCACTATATATATTCCAGAAGTTACAAATACTGAAACATGAAGATCCTTGTCTGACTGCAAAGATCCACAAACATGCCTTGGCTTTTTAGTACTTGTGTACAAGGTATGGGTGATTATTCTATAGTGGGGTTCAATTATTTTTTTCTTATCTGAACATCATATTTTCTTTATCTTTTTGATGCATGAAGAAACCATATTTGATAACTAAATTATGTGGTACAAATGGGTCATACTGCTCCAGATAAGGCATTTTCCTTTTTCATCCGAAAAGCATTTATACAGTCGACTCTCGTTATCTCGAATTCCAAGGGACTCTCTGAAATACTTCGAGATATCCGTACCTCGACATATCAGATTTGCAGAATTGAGGAAAAAATAATTCGAACAACCACATTTAACAAATATATGTGTAATTGGACTCTTGAAATTAGAGATATATTGAAAATATTGTGGAAAAGAGGAGAAATTGCTCTTAGGAGCAATTTCTCCTCTTTTCCACAATATTTTTTTACCTGTTATTAGATTTTCATGTTTAGGCAGGGACCAGATTTCCACTTCGAGATACGCGGTTATTCGAGATAAGGGAGGTTGAGATAACGATATTTTTCTTCTTTCTCCATGAAAACATATGGTTTGGATGCTCATTAGAAGCACCTCAGTGAGGTGCTCCTAATGAGAACCCATAACATATGTTATCATGGAGAAAAATATTATGTGGATTACCCGTCTTATCTGGAGCTATGGGCCATAACATATTCTTGTGACAAACCAATAGTGATAACCTTTAATGCACGGAATTTAAATATAAGTGGGAGACATTTTGATTTTTTTTTTTCATATTTTTCTCTGAAAATAAGGTTTGACATTTCATATGAATCATTTAATAAGATTATTCGCATGAAATGTAAAGCCCTGTTTTCTGAGAAAAACATTAGCTTATTGATTGTCTGTATTTTAATTGTATGTGTGCTAAGATTTAATAAAGCCATTCAAAACCTGTGAAATATGATATGTGCTGTGCCATGCAAAAATATTTCTTAGGGCATAGGCAGACAGTAAAGGCCCTGATCGGCCTGCGCATAAGCACAGGCTGATCTGGGCCTTTACTGTTCACCTATAGAATCACTGGATACAATAGAATATAACAACCAAGCATAAAGCTCCTGATTAGACTGTACCATAATAACCCTAAGTATTGGGGCACCTTTTCTACTTACCATACTTGTCCTAAAGTTTGAAATAGTCCATTCTACTACCTCTAGATGTGTCTGAAATATTGCTGAATGTATGGCAAACAGTGTAGACTCAGATCAGACACCACATTCTGCAGCGTCTGATCTGGGTCTACACTGTTTGCAATGGCCTATCTGTCCCAATACTTAGGAATATTACGGTATACAAACATCCATGTTAAATTCTTCCCACTGATTCACATATGGTTAAATGCAGTTTTCTTGTCAGTCTGTAGTTTTGATAGATTTGTATTTTGTATAATGCTTGGAGCTGCTTTGAGACAAAAAACGAGGGCTGGATGTTCCGAAGACCAGGTTCAAGCCCCGAACATTTTTACTGGTGACCATTCAACGGTTATACTTCTGTTGCAGTTTGTCTTCACTTATTTATTCTGTGTTTGATTAAGTTCTGTTTTGTGTTGTAAGTTTGTTTGCATGTGTTGAAGTTTTACAGCCCAGTCAACCTGATGGGGTCATGTGGAGCTTGGTCAGTTTACCTAGGCACACTTTTACTCCACTAAGCGATTAACCAGTATTGTGCACATTCTTTTGCCAGAAACTGACAACTGCCTTTCTTGAATCAGCAGACTGGAAAGAATGACCGAAGAAAATATTTCATGATCAATTTCCATGAAAGGATGTTGCGGGACCTGGCAGGGATCGAACCAGCGACCTCCTAATCACCAGTCAGATGCGCATCCAACTGAGCCACCCAGGTTAGCTTGTCTTGCGAATGTCAGGTAATTAAATCCTTATCTTGTATCTTGGGAAGAATTTTCTTCCATCAGGAACAAATTTTCTTTTCCAAATCAATTTTGTCCGAGTTGCCTCTGCTGCATGTGTATCAATACCCCTTAAATTAAATTTGAAATTCACATATTCCAACCACCCTGCATTATCAGCACAGTTTCATAAGGATCTACAACATCTAATAATTGAGCTGTAAGCAGACAGCAAAGGCCCTAATCAGACTGCGCATTTGCGCAGTCTGATCGGGGCCTTCGCTGTCGGCATATGACCATAAATATCTCTATGCTTGGCAAAACTACTATAATTCTACAAGGAAACACTTTTGTTAGTGAACAATACAGATCCTGACCAGACTGACCCGGAGTTTTGTTATTTTCCCCACATTGCAGCACAAGCAGAAGAATAATTCATGGTTACCTGGTAATGGTTTTCCGTTTATAAACCAATCAACTTTCGGTGTTGGTTTGCCATCAGCAGCACATTCAAATGCAGCATTTTCTTCTACTCCGGACCTCACTGGCTGCGGTTCAGCAGTCCATTCGGGGTGTGCTGTTGAGAAAAGAAAAAGAATTATGCAGATAACCCTGGTCCTGCTGAACCAGGATCTACTCTGCCTTTGCAAACAGTGTAGATCCAGATCAGTTGGCTTCTGTAGAAGCCAACTGATCTGGATCTGCACTGTTTGTCATTAAGTATCAATAACCTTGATCAAGCAACCTGATTGGCTGAAAATTAGAAGTGGGTGTGGCATCTTAGTTTATTCAGCATGGCAAGGGTTATCAAACAATAACCTTTAGCACTCTGTAGATAAATTCTGTAGACGATAAACCTATGACATTTCTCCTATTAGCAGTTTTTATATATACCATAGAATGGAAAACTGTCCTATGAGTAATGCCACTGGTGAAAATCTAGACTAAACTGTAGTAGATAAAGAGGAGAAACCTCCCCCACCCACCCCGCCCACCCACAAGAAAATTTTCTTATTTCTCCATGAAAACATATGTTGTGGGTACTCATTAGAAATGCCTTTTCTCCACAAAAACACATGCTGTGGGTACTCATTAAAAGTGGCTCACCAAGGCACTTCTAATGAGTACCCACAACATATGTTTGCATGGAGAAACAAGAATATATGTATCAATACTATTGGATTGAAAAAAAAAAGAACATCTTATCAAGAGCTATGAAGGATGGATGGATAACTGGGCCCAGTTGTTCAAAGCTAACGATATCGTTAGTTAACAATTCGTTAAAATTTACATCGAGTGATACGCAAATATGCTGAAATTTTTTTAGCAAAAAGTGCAAAAGCTTCTCACATTTTTTTCAGCAAAAAATTTCAGAAAATTGTGTATTGAATCTGCTAAAACAGTTAACGAAATGACCCTTAACAAGAAGCTAACAACGCTTTGAACAACTGGGCCCAAGATGCCTATATAGATAAGCCATAGAGCAAGCTACAAATTCATTAATCCTGGTCCTGTTGAACCTGGATATGCCCACCTTTGCAAACAGTGTAGATTCAGATTAGTTGGCTTCGTAAGAAGGAAAAAGCCAACTAATCTGGATCTGCATTGTTTGTCATTTAGCATGTAAATTGTATAAAAAACCTGGATTATGCAAACTGATTGGCTGACAATTAAAAGTGGGCAGGGTTAATACTTACATTCCACTTGCAGGGTGAAGCGATGGGTTTGTGCCTGACTTGAGATGGCGTTCTTTCCTCTACATTCATATACACCAGCATCAGAATATTCAATCCCACGAATCAACAGCTCCTGGTGGTACTGAATCATGCGACTTTCGACTAGATCACCATTAATCCGCTTCCACTCGATCTGAGGCGTTGGGCTGAAAAATGAAAATAAAAGCAGTTTCAAGAGAATGGATACACCTTCATGGGAAAGAACTTTGACATGGAAATATTTACCTCCCTTCTCACTGGGAAAAGCAATATTGGTGAAGAATGTGTCTGAGATGCAAGAGCTTGACAAATCATGCATTTTGATTAAAATTTGATCAAAACTGGACAAAAAAAAAAAATAGAAATGTATCAAGTAATGACCATATCAAAACTGCTTTTATGGGTCATTTCGAAAACACGCTTATTCAAATATGTAGAAAATTTCACCTCCAAAAACTTGAAAATTTTCAGATAAAAAACTGATATTTTTTTCTTATTTCTGCTCAAAAGATAGATTGTGGGTACTCGTTAGAACCGCCTCGGTGAAGCATTTCTAACGAGTATCCACAATCTATCTTTTGAGTAAAAATAAGAACAATGATGTATACCCCTGTAAACCCCAGTTTTACTATATAAAAGTGGGGTTTAAGGGGGTCAAAATTATATAGGTATGTTTTCGTGATGACTACCATTTTGAATATTTAATGAGAATTTATGATGTCATAAAGCTTTGTTTAAACATGCAAAACCTAAATAAATAATATTTGCAACAAGATTCAACCTCTATGTTTGTGTATATGGCTTCTTCTCTAGACATCTATTGATTTTGCTTGAAAACCTTATTGCTTTCTGTCTAAAAGAAGATTTTATCTAGTATTTTGGAACTTTAAGAACCTCATTGAATATTCAAAATGGTGGTGCCTTTGACAATGGCTTTGAATGTTTTAAACATCTTTAACTTCCTTAGTTTTAATTGATTTTCACCAAATTTGCATCAAAATGTTTGATTTGTCAAGAACTTTCATTTCATTTACATTTTTCACCACCTTTGCATTTCCCTTTAAACAGTGCTCTGTCAATAGATCATATTCTGTTTTATATAATAGTTCTAATGGCTACCTATATTGTTTGACATTTTTAATGCGGCATCTAGGGTCATTTAAGAATTTGTTGGTCTGCAATAATTTTAGGTGTAAGTTAAGTATTGGCAATTGGTTAAGTACATATTTTACGTCTCTTTCAACATTGAGATAAAGCGAGGCTCTGTCTAATGAAGTGTGGTTCCAGTCATGAGTTGAATTCCACCTCCAGCTGGACTTGAACTTGGGACCCCATGATCCACATTCAGGAGCTCTAACCACTTGAGGAAACTTAACCCTTGTCATGCTGAATAAATTAAAATGCCACGCCTACTTCTAATTTTCAGCCAATCAGATTACTTGATCAAGTTTGTTGATACAAATTCACATTTTCAATGAAGAACAGTGCAGACCCAGATCAGTTGGCTTCTTCAGAAGCCAATTGATCTGGATTGTTTGCAAAGGCAGGGCATATCTGGGTTCAGCAGGACTAGGGTTAAGTGTTCTTGAAATTTCAGCTCATTTACATTCATGCACTTTTCAAATGGAGCTAATCAGAAGCCAGAATCTCAATTTCCTACAATTGCCATAATCTCTAAATTATCACAGGATAAGTAAAAGATCAGACACAAGTTAACACCTTTCATCTCAGGAATATTTAGCTATCTAAATGCAAATGGGGAAGTCAGCAGTCACCATTTTAAGCTGAGATTTTAAGGTCACAACAAACATAACTCTAGATCAGATTCTTGTTTTTTTTTTGTTTTTTTTTTTTTTTTGTTTTTTTTTCAGTCAAATAGTATTGATAAAACACTTCTGGATAAGACCAGTCCTTTCAGTCTGTGCCAAAAATAAAAAAAAAAGGTGAAATAAAGGATGTCTCTTTGAAAGAAATTATGATGCACCTAGGGAAACAGACTTACTGAATGGACTGTAGCCAGTCTACTACCCTAATAACCCTAAATATTGGGACATCTCAACTCCTTGCAATACTTATCCTGAAATTTATACAAGTCGCTTTTACTCCCTTCCCTCCCTTGCCTTAAAACTGCTGGATGCATCACGAAAACATGCCTATATATTTTTGACCCCCTTAAACCCCACTTTTATATAGTAAAATTAGGGTTTACAGGGGTATACATTATTTTTCTTATTTCTGCTCAAAAACATAGATTGTGGGTACTCGTTAGAACAGCCTTGTGGAGGCGGTTCTAACGAGTACCCACAATCTATGTTTTGAGCAGAAATATGAAAAAAATATTAGAATTTTTATCTGAAAACTTTCAGTTTTTGGTGGTGAAATTTTCAGTATATTTGAATAGGCGTGTTTTCGTAATGGAATGTCAAACAGTGTAGACATTGATTAGATGATGCATTCTTTAGTATGTGATCTGGGTCTACACTGTTTGCCTAGGCTTGTCTGTCCCAATACTTAGGGTTATTCTGGTACTCAGCAGTTTTTAGACACATCACTAGGCAGACAAAGGAACTTGTTCAAATTTTTACCTTAAAGCACTAAGCACAACTACAGCAGATGACACTTTGGAATTTTTAATTTTTAGAGAAAATAAGGCTTGATATTTCATGTGAATTGTCTGGTACCAAGTCTTATTTTCCCTGAAAAATAACAAAATCAATTTCAGGGTCCTGTTGTTAAAAACTATATTGTCAGCTAAGGTAACTTTACTTTACATTTCTATTTTGAAATATAGAAAATACATTGATATTTTTTGCTGAAAATATGTGCAAACGCTACTTACATTTTTTGCATAAAAAAAATATCAATATATATGAGAATACCTTAGCTACAACAGTTAAGGAGTTTGTCATTAACAAGCTCGTTAAGCTAACAATGCTTTGAACAACTGGGCCCAGAATGTCATCACTACAAATCTGCTTATCGTTTTAAGGATAAAAAGATAGGAGTTAAGCTGTCTGCAAATTTAGTGTAAATATGGAACTGACTTTACTTACTTTCCTCCGAAAATACATTTAAATGAGACAGATTTTCCCTTGAGACCAACAACACTGTCCGGTGTTGTATAATACAGCAGTTCTGCTGGAAACTGGGCCTGGGGATCACCTGCAAAAAAAACATGGAAATCATGAAAATAATACTTAACTGCCAATCACAACTATAGATCAAAATATAACCTTGTCTGGTTCCCAAATTGAACATCAAAACTAGAAGTCATAGGTAGCCTTGCAAGGTTAAATTTATATCTATAAAGCAGGCCACAATTTGATTTTTTTTTTATTTTCCAAAGAAAATAGGCCTTGACATTTCATGTAAATCATACGCTTCACAGTCACATATGAAATGTCAAGGTTTATTTTCTTTTGAACAATACAAAAAAAAAACAGTGTCCTCTTCTTTACTTGGTGTTTAATAGTCCTCAACAAGAGCTCCGCCAAGCGGGGCATTATACGCCCGTGGCAAGTAATAAGATGCAGCACATTAACTGGCTCCTGTATAATTCAGTGCTCCGGATATAAACTGTAAGTGGAATTACAAAAAAAAAAAAATTAAAAAAAAAATTCATTGGGGCATAATCTCTGCTGATATTTGGTGAACTGTAACCTAAGGGTCCAAGCTAGCCAAGAAATTAAGGGAGAAGTTTGCTGCTTCTAGGGAGAAGTGCTTTCTGACGGAGGACACACCACAGAAGCATGGCTATATTATAAGCTCATATGAGCCTTTGGCACACTATTACCTCTAAACAATATGCTGTGAAAAGTTTACAAAAATTTTCAAAGGGGCATAAATCTGCAAATATTTGGTGCACTGTGTCCTAAAAATAATATGTGCTGCTCCACATCATCATGTAAGTATTTATGAAGTTTCAGCTTGATCGGATGTAAACTGTAGGAGGATTTAGCCGGAAACAAAAAATTAATAGAAATTTTCAAAGGGGTTTACCTCTGCTAATATTTGGTGGACTGTAACCTTGAAACAATATGCGCTGCTCCACATCATGGTCTTACTACAGATCAAGTTTCAGCCTGATCGGATGTAAACTGTAGGAGGAGTTAGCCGGAAACGAAAAGTCTATTGAAATTTTCAAAGGGGCATAACTCTGCTAATATTTGGTGGACTGTAACCTTGAAATAATATGCGCTGTTCGACATCATGGTCTAACTATATATGAAGTTTCAGCTTGATCGGATGTAAAATGTAGGAGGAGTTAACCGGAAATGAAAAGTTTACAGAAATTTTCTAAGGGGCATAACTCTGCAAACATTTGGTGGACTGTAACCCTGAAACAATATGCGCTGTGCCACATCATGGTCTAACTATATACCAAGTTTCAGCTTGATCGGATGTAAACTGTAGGAGGAGTTAGCCGGAAACGAAAAAGTTTACGGACGGACGGACGCCATACCCCGTAACATAATACGTCCTGTTTTTCAAACGGGCGTATAAAAACAGACATTTTATTTTCCAAGAAAGGTTAAAAAATATAAGAGTCATAAAATGTGGCATTTGACAACCTACAAAATTTCAGTTAGTCTTTCATTCTTGAACTGTATCAAAAATGAAATGATTTTTTATTGTATCTCAGAATTAATGTTGCCAACATTAATTCAGAGATATGATAAAAAAATGTATCTTGTTACTCTCATTAGAAGTACCCAACCGATACCAGCAGCAAAACTAGAAAAACTCTCTTCCGACATGACATTGTGCACTTAATGAAAACTCAAATCAGTCTGCACATCCATGCAGTCTGATCAGAGTCTTTGTTGTCTGCATGCAGAAACATCACGAAAACATACCTATATAATTTTGACCCCCATAGACCCCACTTTTATATAGTAAAACTGGGGTTTAAAGGGGTATACATTATTTTTCTTATTTCTGCTCAAAAACATTGATTGTGGGTACTCGTTAGAACTGCCTCTGTGAGGCAGTTCTAACAAATACCCACAATCTATGTTTTGAGCAGAAATATGAAAAATATCAGAATTTTTATCTGAAAACTTTCATTTTTTGGTGGTGAAATTTTCAATATATTTGAATAGGCTTGTTTTGGTAATGGAAAATAACCGCCTGAATCAGACTATAGGCCTTTGATCCCAGTTGGCATATGTAACAAAATCCCTTTTTGCAAGACATATTCCAGGTTATAGTGTGTGTGTGTAAAGTGAATTGTGAGAAAAGGATCCCTATGCAAGATGCAGATGCAAAGATCTGAGCCGGTTTTGTAGTACATTCTGATATGTGCCTTCTCTGTTTGTGGATATATATTTTATATTAATGTCTAAATAGAACAGGACTGTGGAGATGTGCAGTCTTATAAGGATTTTTGCCATGTCCATAATAAATGTTAATATCTGGGCCCACTTGTTCAAAACTAACGATGTCGTTAGTTAACGCTTCGTTAAAATTTACATCGAGTGACACGCAAATATGCTGAAATTGTTTTCTGAAAAAATGTGAGTAGCTTTTGCAGTGCAAAAGCTACTCACATTTTTTCAGCAAAAAATATCAGAATAGTGTATATTGAATCTGCTAAAACAGAAAACGAAATGACCCTTAACAAGCTCATTAAGCTAACAACGCTTTGAACAACTGGGCCCTGATGTGCAAAGTGAGAAAAAAGAGTCTATGATATATGGAAGGAGTAAATGCCCAGATTGGTCTGTGAATTTGCAGAGTGATCATCTGTCAATATTTCTACTTCATCCAATGAATTGCGTGACAATAGCTCCAGAAATCCAGATAATGTTTTTCTTATTTGTCCATGAAAACGTATATTGTGGGTACTCATTAGAAGTGCCTTGCTGAGCAATGAATACCCACCAACAAATGATTTCATGAACAAATAAGAAAAAATATCAGTATGTTTCAGTTGGACTGTGGTCCAGAGAGAGAATGCAAATAACATAATAGAGATCTTCTTTGCCTTGATATGATTTTGACATCTGTGAAGTTTCATGAATATTTTCCATACAAGTTAGGAGTTATGGCCCACTATACAATTATTTTTCAATGGTCACACAGGGGTATAAAAAAGTGACTTTAGTATCTGGAGCTACAGAATTCTGTAGGTGAAATGCAAATGCCCCAATCAGACTGCTCAGATGTGCAAGCCAGTCTGGGCATATGAAAGAGCTCTAGAAAAGAGGGATATCCAGATAAATATTTTCTTATTTCTCCATGAAAACCTACTTTGTAGGTATTCATCAGAAACCCATGAGGTGCTTCTATTGAGTACCCACAACATATGGTTTTGTGAGGAAACAAACAAAATATCAACACCTTGCACTTGAAAAAAAAAAAAAAAAGCCTTATCTAGAACTCTGATATGCTGTCCAGATTTGGCATAAGGGCTCTTTTTCCATGTTGCAAATTACATAGCTCTAGATAAGATGGAGTATCAGGAAAAAATTTTATTTCCCCAAGAAAAAATGTTGTGTGTGGGTACTCATTAGCAGCACCTCGGCGAGGTGCATCTAATAAGTACCCACAGTATATGATTTCATACATAGAGAAATAAGAAAAATACCAACAGTTTTTTGTTGAAAAAAAACCCATCTTATCTGGAACTTTGACATAAATTTTATACATAGGGCAATACTTACTAAAACCTGATGCATATTAATGGCAGATGTTAAGAATGGTTATTTTATGTTAACCACAATCAGGAGATATACTAAACCAAGCGGAATAATGTTATACAACATTAAAACCACATTTTTTTGTATTTTTACAGTAATTAATATACCTGGCATTGTTTCAATCTGATTTCAGGTGATCACACCTCTAGATAAGAGAGGTCTTCAGGTAAACCATTTTCTTATTCTCCTCAAACACATATATTGTGAGTATCCATTAGAAGCACTTTAATGAAGTGCTTCTAATTGGTAACCACAACATGTTTTTCTGGGAGACATAAGGTAAACATCAATCTTTTTTACTAACAAAAAACACCTTTTCTAAAGCTCAGGGCCCAGTTGTACAAAACTAACAATGTTGTTAGTTAAGGTATCGTTAAAACTTTGATACTTAAAATATAGCAAATATGCTAATATTTTTGCTGAAAAAATGTGAGTAGCTTTTGCATTTGCAAAAGCTACTCACATTTTTTCAGCAAAAATACCTGTGAATTTGGTATTGTACTTACTAGAACAGTTAACATTTTGACCACTAACGAGCTCATTAAGCTAATGATGCTATGAACAACAGGGTCTTGTATAACAGGCATAGCTCCAGATGAGACATTTTTTTTTTTCAACAAAAAAGTCCTGATATTTTTCTTATTTGACCATAAAAACATATGTTGTGGGTACTCATTAGAAGCACCTCACTATATGTTGTGGTACTCATTAGAAGTGCCTCACTGAGGCACTTCTAATGAGTACCCACAACATATGTTTTTATGGTCAAATAAGAAATATATTTTTTGGATAACCCCTCTCATCTGGAGCTATGAACAGGGATAATTATTTTCTTAATCTCCTCAACAACATATATTGTGGGTACTCATTAGAGGCACCTAAATGAGATAGGTCTCGCTAAGACACTTCTTTGGAGTACCCACAGCATATGCTTTTTGGGGAAAGAAAAACATAGCTACTTTATGTTTAAAATGCACCTTTACAGAGCTAAGGTTGATCAATACATTGTTTTCTGGAGATTCTTCATATTTCTCAAAACTGTATGTTATTCTGGTACTCATTAGAACTGCCTGAAGCATATATATATTGCAGCTATTTATTAGAATCAGCTTGGCAAGGCAATTCTAATGAGAAACCATATGTTTTTTTTTGTGAAATAAGAAATAAAATTTATATTTAGATATAACTACCTATTATCAGGGCATAAAGACTACCGGTATATTTTTCAAATTTTGACAATACACCTGGCATTGTTTCAGTCTGGTTTTAAGTGATTTACCGCTTATTTTTGGAATGCCATAAGAATTGTGTCTGGTTTGTGGATAGAAGGAAGGTAAACCTAAATATCTGAGTACGTTGGAGTTTTACGGCCCAGTCAACACTGTTAAGGTCATGTCGAGCCGATCAACTGATCTACTCATATTTTTCCTGGGCAGGTTCAGTCCATTAAGCGGTTAATCAGTTCTTGTGCACATACTTTAGCCAGTAGCTGGGAACTGCCCTTCTTGATTAGCGGAAGGGGAGACTGACTAGATATCATAGTGATTTTAGGAATCTCCATGAAAATTATGTGGCTGAGCTGGGATTCAAACTTGCGACCCCTGGATCTGCAGTCAGACACACGACCGACTGCACTTTGTAGCTTTGCAAAAAACAAAACACCTAAATGTCATATTGACATTTCATACAAATTGTCAAAGATTGTTGCCTGGAAAAAATAAGACAAGAGGGCCATGATGACCCTGTAACGCTCACCTGAGCAACATAGCACTTTAAGAGCCTGATCTAGAACTGATCAAGGCAAACATTCTGATCAAAGTTCAAAATGATTATAACAAAGTTTTCTGCTGATTTGGCCCGGTGACCTAGTTTTTGATACCAAGCGACCCAGTTTCGAACTTGACCTAGAACTCATCAAGACAAACGTTTTGTGCAAGATTCATGATGATTGCTTGAAAAATGTGACCGCTAGAGTGATAACAAGATTTTAGGCTTATTTGGCCAGGTGACCTAGTTTTTGACCCCAGGTGTTCCAGTTTCGAACTTGACCTAGAAATCATCAAGACAAACATTTTGAGCCAGATTCATGATGACTGTTTCAAAAATGTGACCGCTAGAGTGTTAACAAGGTTTTCTGCTGATTTGGCCCGGTGACCTAGTTTTTTACCCAAGTGACCCAGTTTCAAATATATCCTAGAACTCATCAAGGCAAACATTTTGAGCAAGATTCATGATAATTACTTCAAAAATGTGACCGCTAGAGTGTTAACAAGGTTTTCTGCAGGTTTGGCCTGGTGACCTAGTTTTTGACACCACGTGATCCAGTTTCAAACCTGACCTAGAAATCAGCAAGACAAACATTTTGAGCAAGATTCATGATTATTGCTTCAAAAATGTGACCGCTAGAGTGTTAACAAGGTTGTCTGCTGATTTGGCCCGGTGACCTAGTTTTTGACTCCAAGTGACCCAGTTTCGACCTCGACCTATAAATCATCAAGACAAACATTTT
The DNA here is from genome assembly GCA_964016985.1 of Anodontia alba. Taxonomy (NCBI): domain Eukaryota; kingdom Metazoa; phylum Mollusca; class Bivalvia; order Lucinida; family Lucinidae; genus Anodontia; species Anodontia alba. Next base: position 9,396,381 of record OZ024828.1, read on the forward strand.
GAGCAAGATTCATGATGATTGCTTAAAAAATGTGACTGCTAGAGTGTTAAAAAGGTTTTCTGCTGATCTGGCCAGGTGACCTAGTTTTTGACCCCAAGTGACCCAGTTTCGAACTTGACCTAGAAATCATCAAGACAAACATATTGAGCAAGATTCATGATGATTGCTTAAAAAATGTGACCGCTAGAGTGTTAACAAGGTTTTCTACTGATCTGGCCCAGTGACCTAGTTTTCGACCCCAAGTGACCCAGTTTCGAACTTGACCTAGAAATCATCAAGACAAACATATTGAGCACGATTCATGATGATTGCTTCAAAAATGTGACTGCTAGAGTGTTAACAAAGTTTTCTGCTGATCTGGACAGGTGATCTAGTTTTTGACCCCAGGTGACCCAGTTTCAAACTTGACCTAGAATTCATCAAGACAAACATAATGAGCAAGATTCATGATGATTGCTTCAAAAATGTGACCGCTAGAGTGTTAACAAGGTTTTCTGCTGGTCTGGCCCTGTGACCTAGTTTTTGACCCCAAGTGACCCAGTTTCGAACTTGACCTAGAAATCATCAGGACAAACATATTGAGCAAGATTCATGATGATTGCTTCAAAAATGTGACTGCTAGAGTGTTAACAAGGTTTTCTGCTGATCTGGCCAGGTGACCTAGTTTTTGATTCCAGGTGACCCAGTTTCAAACTTGACCTAGAAATCATCAAGACAAATATAATGAGCAAGATTCATGATGATTGCTTCAAAAATGTGACTGCTAGAGTGTTAACAAGGTTTTCTGCTGATCTGGCCCGGTGACCTAGTTTTTGACCCCAAGTGACCCAGTTTCAAACTTGACCCTGATTTAATAGAGGCAAACATTTTGAGCAAGTTTCATCAAGATTGGGTCAAAATTATGACCTGTAGAGTGTTAACAAGTTTTTCCTTTGATTTGACCTGGTGACCTAGTTTTTGACCCCAAGTAACCCAGTATCGAACTTGACCTAGATTTCATAGAGGCAAACATTCTGACCAAGTTTCATCAAGATTGGGTCAAAACTGTGACCTCTAGAGTGTTAACAAACTAATTGTTGACGACGAACGACGGACGACGACGGATGACGGACATAGGGTGATGACAATAGCTCACCCTGAGCTTATGCTCAGGTGAGCTAAAAAATATATCATCAATTTGTCGTCTGCTGAATTTCCTCAAAGAGACCGTGAAGAAGTTGCTTTGTTGTTGTTGGCTTTTTTTTTTTTGTTTTGTTTTGTTTTGTTTTGTTTTGTTTTTTTGTTTTTTTTTACTACAAAATATTGAAACCCTAACACTTTTACCCCTTATAGTATTTAACCTAGACTGGCTCCAGTCTCCAGTGACTGAATATTCATTCTTATAATCCTTTTTGATAATCCACTAAAATAGAACCAAAATAATATCATGAGCATCCTTTATAGTCATGATATTGTTTTGGTTTTATTTTAGTGGATTATTAAACAGGATTGTAAGAATTAATATTTAATCACTGCAGACTAAAGCCAGTTATACTTAACCTAAAAGCATTTAACTAGCTAAAGTCCGCTGATTAAACAATGACAAACAATGTAGACCCTGACCAAATGGCTTTTTCATCATATCTGGGTTTACAATTTGCTCTTGCCTATCTGTCAGAATTCCTAGGTGAAAAAAAGTGCTTTACTTATTCCCATTAAAAGGCGATTACGTCGAAATGTGGAAAAAATATCAGTCCTCTTTCCCTGGAATAAATACTCAAGCACTATTCTGATGACTTGGCTGAATATTGATTCTTGGGTTAACCCATTCATTCCTATTTTCTGGAATGGACTCTTCTTTTGATTTGGACAAACCCAATATATATCATGCAGGTCAGTCAAAAATCATAAACAGAACAGAATGCATTGTAGATCCTGATTATATGTCACCTCAAATGGACCTACAATGTTTGATGTTTGCCATTTTAGTGTGCAAAGTTGAATGTTATTAACCCATTGCAGACTGAATAGATTCACCAACACAATACACCACAACCTCTTTATAACACTATTGTTGGGATCCATAGCATAAACGGTGTTAGTTAAACAACCGTGTTATATCCAAACAAAAATGTATAGATTATATTGAAAAATGACCATTTATGGTCATTTTTCAATATAATCTATACATTTTGGGATCCATCTTTGACCCGTGTTATATCCAACGAACTGTGTTATAAAGAGGTTGTAGTGTATATTGGAAGAGTCAAATTTCAATTTTAGGTATGTCGGGCTATGAGATTTACATATTCCTAGAGAAAAATGGCTAAACTATTTGCAAATTATGGAGACCTTGATCAGACACCACAGATTGCAACATCTGATCAGGGTCTACACCATTTGCCAGTTACCCTTTTAGGGGTCTCCAGACTACAATGGGTTAAGGAAAATGTGTACATAATTTCCATATACAAATTATTCATAGAATGACAAACGTCCAACAACTGGAATGTTAATGTCTATAGAATCTTCCTTTGATTTTCATACAAATAACAGATGCAGTTAATCATGATATGTCATTATGCAGGATGATATGTCACTGTGAGGGGACAAAATTCATTGACAGGATACATTTAAATAGTTTCAAAGAAGGTTACAACTCAAGCAATAACTTTGTTACTATTGCACTCATCCAGTCTTCAAGTCATGAGACCCGCTTGTTTTTGCTAGCTTGATTTAATTACCATGATGCCCTAAATCTTGGAACATCTTAGTTCCTTACTGTAAATGTCCTAAAATTTCGAACACTTTATTCCACAAAATTTTGGCCTAAATTTTGCTTTTCATGCAGCTGTTTATTAAAATACTTAGTGTAATGGCAAACAGTGTAGATCCTGATCAGACTGCTCCTTCAGGAGCAGTCTGATCTGGGTCTGCACTGTTGGCATATGTCATTTTGTCAGACACTTTGATGTTCGAAATTTTAGGACATTTACCGTACCTCAGATATCCTAATGTTTGAGCAAATCCGTTTTACTATTTGTTTCTGAGTCTAAAAAACTGCTGGATAAGTGGTACACAGAGTAGACCATAATCAGCAGGCACATTCTGTGGCATCTAATCTGAATCTACACTGTTTACCAAAGCCTGTCTGTATAAATACTTAGGTTTATACATGAGTTTTCAGTTTTTCTACCTCTGTGACCTTGAAAACTAGGTCAAGGTCACCAAAATCTATTCAGTTCTTCCATATGTCCATATTATATACCGGATCCATGAATATTAGGTAAGACTCAACCACTGGTTCACAAGATATTGGGCTGACAAGTGTCAGACCAAGGCCAATGCAGATGCCAATACTATCACCAACGGGATCTGCACAAAAAAAAACCCCAAAAAACCAGCAAAATATGTCCCCCTTCCCTTAGGACATAATTATCACCTGAATTATCACCTTACCTGGAGCTCTGTATATAGATGAGAGGAGAATCCTTGGTAGCCGTGAATTTTCTTACTGCTCCTCAAAAACATATATGGGTACTCATTAGATGTGTCTCAGCTTGGTGCTTCTAATGAGTACCCACAACATATGTTTCATGGAGATATAAGAAAATTATCAGTACTTTTAAACTGAAAGAGTGTCTTTTCAAGAGCTCTGCTGTATTTTCTTCTGGCTCTCTCTTCATCACACACCACGTTAGGGTTTCAAATTTAATCTCAACAGGAATATTCCACATACTCTATTCAGCTCTCCAATATTTTACATTTCCCCAGAGAGGTTGGAAAACAGTAATATTTCAAAACTGCCAGTGAAGCACAAAGCTATAGATTTTATTTTTCAAGGCCAGTCTGTTAATGCACAAACTTAACCCTTAAAGTGCCTAGAAAACCTGCATCTGAAAATGTCTGTTTTTGTCGTTTGCTGAATATTCTTGCAAACTTTTCAAACCTATTTTTTGCATACTGGCAAACAGTGTGGACCCTGATCAGACTGCTCCTAAAGGAGCAGTCTGATCTGGGTCCAAACTGTTTGCAAAAATGACTTTTAAAATTACAAGCAGATGACAAAGCAGACGTCAATTGTTGTGATTGGCAGTTTAAAACTAGATTAGAGGTGTATCCAGATAAATACATTTGTAGTTTTCTTATTTTTCCACTCATTAGAAGTGCATCACTGATGTGCTTCTAATGAGTACCAAAATAATATTTTGTTTGTGAAGAAATAAGAAAACTAGCAATATCTGTTGACCATTACGAAAACACGCCTATTCAAACATATTGAAAATTTCACCACCAAAAACTGAAAGTTTTCAGATAGAAATTCTGATATTTTTCATATTTCTGCTCAAAACATAGATTGTGGGTACTCGTTAGAACTGCCTCGATGAGGCAGTTCTAACGAGTATCCACAATCTATGTTTTTGAGCAGAAGTAAGAAAAATAATGTATACCCCTGTAAACCCCAGTTTTACTATAAAAGTGGGATTTAAGTGGGTAAAAATTATATAGGCATGTTTTCATGATGACTGAAAAAAGAGGCTATGTTTAGCTTTCTCAAACATGCAATAAAAAAAAGCGCTATTTTAGCTTCCCAAAACATGCTTCCAAGAAGCCCTATGTTAAGCTTCCCTGAACATGCCTCCAATAAATGCTTTGTTTATAGCTTTCCCAAACATGCTGAAAAAAGGCGCTATGTTAAGCTTTCCCAAATGGGCTGAAAAAGAAGCTATGTTTAGCTTTCCCAAACATGCTGAAACTAGATGCTATGTTTAGCTTTTTCAAACTGGCTGAAAAAAAAAGCACTGTTTAGCTTTTCTAAATGGGCTGAAAAAAAGGTGTTATATATGTTAAGCTTTTCCAAATGGGCTAAAAAAAGCACTATGTTAAGCTTTCTCAAAATGGGTGGAAAAAATAGCTATATTTAGCTTACGTGAATGGGCTGAAAAAAAAAAAGGCAATATGTTTAGCTTTGCCAAACAGACTGAAAAAAAAGAGTTATCTTACACAAGCCCAAATGGGCTGAAAATAAGGCACTGTGTTTAGCTTACCCAAATGGATAAAAGACTGCTATTTTTATTTATTAGTTTAATTGAAAATAGGACTAAGTATTATGGTAAATTACCTAAATTTTCCAACCCTTTCTTCCATACCTTTTGGCTTAAATTTTGCTTTTTATGCAGTTGTTTCTTCCTAGTGGAATGGCAAACATTGTAGACCCTGATCAGACTGCTCCTTCAGAAGCAGTCTGATCTGGGTCTGCACTGTTTGCATAATTATGCCATTTTGTCTGAAACTTAGGTGTATGAAATTTTATGACATTTACAATACTACGAGAGCGTGTCAATAAATAACCAGCCTATCCCATTTCCGATGGACTGAGAAGGTCACGATTTTCAAGCTTTGTTTCAATATATGTTTTATACATGGGTACAAAATTGCACACGTATTGAGTCATTCTTTAATAAGATATTGAATGTCAAACAAGGCTAGTGATGCAAAGGCATGCTTTTCATCTAAAGTTGAGTACCGTGCTGTAATTCGGTACTTGTATTTAAAAGGTAAAACAGTCAAGGAAATACATGGCGAGTTAGCCGATGTTTATGGGTCTTCTGCACCATCTTATGCTCAGGTTAAATTCTGGGTAGGGGAATTCAAACGCGGTAGAACATCTTTAGAAGATGAAGCCAGGTCTGGACGCCCACTGGATGCCACTGATGAAGAAATGTGTAAGAAAGTTCGGGATCTGGTATACTCTGATAGGCAAATTCAGGTGGAAGAAATAGTGCAGGCATTAGGCATTTCACATGGTAGCGTTTCAACAATCGTTTAGGTATGCACAAGCTAACAGCCCGTTGGGTCCCCAAATCCCTTAGCGATGAGCAAATGGCAACCAGAGCATCAGTATGCAGCGCCTTGTTGAAGCATTTTAGGTCAAAAGATGATTTTCTTTTCCGTCTGGTGACTGTAGATGAGACTTGGGTTCATTATTATGGGCCAGAGAATAAAGCTCAGGGTAGTCAGTGGGTAGGGCCTGGGTCCACCGAGGCTAAAGAAGTTCAAGACGCAACCATCTGCTGGCAAGGTGATGGCCACAGTATTTTGGGACGCAAAAGGCGTTATTATGTTGGACTTTTTACCCAAGAGAAGTACAATAACTGGAGTGTACTATGCAAACTTGTTAGACCAGCTGAGAACCGCCATCCATGAAAAACGCTGAGGTAAACTCTCTAAATGTGTTTTGCTGCAACAGGACAACGTGAGAGTCCACACTTGCAAAGTTGCAATGGATGCTGTAGAGCGAAACGGGTATGAATTAATACCACATCCTGCCTATTCGCCTGACCTAGCTCCTAGCGACTTCTTCCTATGCCCAAACTTGAAAAAAGATATCCATGGACTTCATTTCCGGTCTGATGAAGAAGTCGTAACGGCAGTTGAGGAGTGGGTTAATGGAAAGGACCCTCTTTTTCAGTTCTGGTCTGATGGCACTTGAACACCGTTGGTCTAAGTGCATCACACTAGAGGGCAATTACATCGAAAAAGAAGAGGTGGATTTCAACTGGAAATAAGTTAGGCTGGTTACTTATTGACTCACCCTCGTAAATCAGAACCCACAACATATTTTTCACAACACATGGAAGTATACTTTGTGGGGCTCCTTGCAATTGCCTCACTGATGTAATTCTGAAGAATTACAAAAACAAAATTTTTTATGGAAAAATTAGATAAAAATTTGCTAATGAATCCTGACCAGGAGTCCAGATAACAACAGCATTCAGAATAAGTTTTGTCAGTATTGCACCTTGGGAGCGAATTCTTTCCTTTAAGAGTAGGGCCCTTTTTCAGAGGGGCACAATTTACCATTACACAAACCGAAAGTCACAAAATGTTGTCTCTCTTGTAATAATGGTGGAAAATATGGTCATTGCATCGACTTCCTTTATACCTGCTGCCTTTTACTTTTAGTCTAGCTGTGATCATCATAAGCTTATCTGGTCCTATTGTTGGTCTCAATACCATCTTATCTAGAGCACTCAGCTATCTGTGCCATCCATGATCAATGGCTGTTCTGATGCAAAATGGCTGTAGGTCCATATAAGATGGGTAGCCAGATAAACATGAAAGATTCTCCATGAAAACAATTATCTGTCAAGGTACTCAATAGAAATGCCTTGCAGAGGTGATTCCAATGAGTACTAACAAAATATATTTTCGTGGAAAAATAAGAAAAAATACATCATCACTATTTTTGTCAAAAAAGAGGCCTTATTCAGATACAAAGTCCATACAAAGTCAGCTGCAAGAAAGCTGTCCTTGTTATCCTATTTATCTGCTGCTGTTTGGTAACAATTCAGTAGAGGACATTAAATATATTATAAAAAAAAAAAAATTCAATACTTTACAGTGGGACCATGTAGACAAAAGCAAATTTTAAGGCCCAAACTACTGTGGACATCCAGATGGGCAGACTGGATTACATCTTTGATGTCATGTGGCAGTATATTGTTAGTTTAGCTGGTTCCCAGTCACTCTCAATGATTACCTGGTAGAACTTCTATGTAGGAATAGGCTCCCTCAATGTACACACTCAGTTCCATAATGTTGGTAAGGCAGGCATATTTCTCCCCGAAATTATCGTCTTTTTGTTGTATATTAGCAAAATACAGATTACCTGTAATGTGAAAAACAAAAACTTGAATTATTACATGTTAAACAGACAAGGCAAAACATCTGGTAACAAAACCATGGGAAGGGGTTCAGATAAGAGGATCAGCCAGACAATATTTTTGTTATTTCTTCAAAAAACATGTAGCTACTCATCAGAAGCACCTCACCTAGGTGATTCTAATGTGTACCCACAACATATGTTTCTGTAGATAAATAAAAAAAAATATCAATACCTTTTGGTTGAAAAAAAAGAAAAAAAAAAGCATCTTATCTAGAGCTATGCACAGGATTTCAATCTTGAACATTTTGAATTTAATGATTAGCATGCTTGGTAAATTGGCATTTTAACCCTTGTCCTGCTAAATAAATGAAGATGCCACACCCATTCACTAATTTTCATCCAATCAGATTATTTGATCTTGATTGTTGATATAAATTCACATTGTTAATGGCAAACAGTGCAGATCCAGATCAGTTGGCAGAAGCCAACTGATCTGGATCTACACTGTTTGCAAAGGCAGGGTATATCTGGGCTCAGCAGGACAAGGATTAAAGAATTTCTCTTTTTTCCCTAGAAAATAGGGTCTAAAAATATCTTTTGATTTTGCCCAGAGAGTGCTCATGGTTTATACCTGACTAGTGTGAATCCTTGCAGAGTATAAATTTTAATGTTGGCAATTTTTATTTCAACCATAAACACATCAAATTATATACTCAAAACTTGGTTTATTCATGTTTATGAATCCAATAAACTAGAAAATATATTTATAAAACCACAATTTCCTAACTATAGTAAAATTCTGCTACTAAGACCACTAGAAATTAAGATTGCTGGCAGGTTTTGCCAGTCCAAATGCATATGGTTTCTTTTTTTATTGCTGTATTCCCTCTAATTACCGCACTGTGCGCTTAGGTTTTTCAAAAACACTTGGAAAACTTGCAAAACATGTATTAAGGGTACACTTAAAATTGATCAGCAAAGGACTAAACAACAGGGCTCTGGAAATTTTGAAATCTGAATCGGTCCAGCCGATGACAATGACGTCATCAATGAGCCCACTTCCAAAAAAAAAAAATATGTGTATATCACCTGTCACGAAAACTAATGACAATTGGCAGTCCTATAACTCCTTTTAAATAATACACCTCAACTCCGTTATATGACGGAAGTCCGGGTACAACGAGCATGATCAAAGCTGGCGTCATCAATAAATACAGTCAGGTATGTAAAAAGAAAGAAAAAAAAAAAGAAAAAAAAAGAAAAAACAGTTTTGTTATTTCCACCTCCACAGGGTTTTCCTAAGCTATTTATAAACAACTGATTCCCGTCTTGTATAAGCGCGAAGACAGCGGGAAACAGGAGAGACGGAACGAAACGACTTTCATGGACCTAGTTAGGTCTAATAAAAAAGGCCTGCACCACGGGCGGTTTTGCAGTTTTCAGTGTTTCAAGATTTGATCAGACTGCTTAAATTTTAAGCACTGACCAATCTTGCCTAGCGCAAGTGGTGCATTACTTATTTTTACTGTGATATCTACCTTGAATTATACTCGCGTGTTACGGCAATCAACAAAAAAAAAAAAAAAAAAAAGAGAAGCAATCAATAATACCCAGATCAGACGCCGTTGTATGCGACATCTGATCAGGACGTACACGGTTTGGGAATTCATTTATCGAATCTGGGACCGACAAACCGTGTTGATCAAAACAAAAAAGAAGAGGAAGAAAACGGGTGCGTTCAAGCGGTGCATTCTTTTATCACTCTCAGTAAAACTACTTTTGATCTTTTGGACACGCTGACTGCACCTGGATGTTTTGCAGTCTCAGTGTATTCACACGTGTCACACAAACGGATTAATTATCAGACTACTGTTACTGATGATTCATGTTAATCGCTTGTTTACCGCACAAAGGTCAGTGAAGTGTTGATTTATTGACAATGTTTTGGATAATGACGTAATTAATTTGTGCTGCGGGTAGTTTGCCGTTATTCAGCTGTCTCTCCAATAAACATGTCAAATGACCGTTTAGAGCCTTTTAACTACCATAATATCGCATTTAAAAGGTGGGCGGACGTTGTCAGTTTTGAAAGACTTGACCGTTGTGATATTTTTAGACATCATTGATTTGTGAAAATTGGTTGGTTTGGGAAAAATGGGGTTCAAGACACAAACCTGTTGGACCGATTTATTAGCGTTTTGGGGTGTTTGAAATCGGTCCAGAATTCTTAATTTCGGTCCAGACCGGCTATTTTTCCGGTTTTCCCGAGCCCTGCTTAACAAATGATGCTTATGCGATGTTGTGATTTTTTTTTCTTGTCTCTATATGAGCATATGTTGTGGGTATTCACTTGAATTGCATCAACAAGTCGATGCAATTAAAATGGGTTCCCATAACATATGCCTTTATAAAGAAGTAAAAAAGTACACTGGCTGTATTTTGAAGATTATGGAATTGCTCGACTGTGGGCTTATAGGTATATGTGCGGTTTATGTCGAATACAGTAGTCTATATTCAATATGAAGACAACCCCACTAATAAAACCACTTTTAGACAGTCCCAAAGGTGGTCTTAATAGTAAAATTTAATCCATTGTAGAATGAATAGACCCTCCCACACTATATTTTGGAACAGTCCAATTTCAATTATAGGTATGTCAGGTTATGAGATTTACATATTCCTTGAGAAAAATGGCTAAACTTTTTGCAAACAGTGGAGACCCTGATCAGACGCCGCATTCTGCGGCGTCTGATCTGGGTCTGCACTGTTTGCCAATTACCCTTTTACGGGTCTCCCGACTACAATGGATTAACTGTGTATGCTTTTTTCTGATAAATGCTGAAGCTGAAACAAGAAAAATCTTGATCACATTACGCGGAACTTCTCAGGGCAAAATGTACCCTGCATTTCCTATATATTCTATCTAGTTAAAAACCACAGACCAAATGGGTGCACTGCCTCCTGTAAGGGTATAAAATCAGTGCAGGTAATATTGGAAGATGCAACTCTGTGGTCAGAACTATTAATTTATTCTCATAATAGTAATCATAATAATTTGGTCCTCTTTTGGATGAATTATACACTTAAAAAGCACTTAAAATGCACAAAGTATTCAAGTATTAGACTCTTATTAATAATACAAATAAATTCCTGTGATGAAATATTTATGGAATAGACCTAAACATTCAAATCTAGTTCAAAACAGTATGCTAAACTTGAAAATCCTAAAATGTTGCTTTTTTCATGGACAACTCATATGAATTTTGTGATCTGACCTAAATGGAGCTTAAGTGTATCTTACCTTATTTATACTAAGTATTGGTACAGAAATGCCTGAGCAAACAGTGTGGACCCAGATCAGGCATATATTGTGGGTACCCATTGCATCGGCTCAAATGAGTACCAACAACATATGATTTTATAAAGAAAATCAGAAAAAAAAAATACATGTATTTGATAAGTCCTTCATTGATCTTTTTTTTTTTTTTTTTTTGAAGTGTAGCCTTAGTATAGGCAGGTACATATTTTACCACAAGTTTAGGGTCTTTATGGTAAAAATTAATGTAACACCTTATCTCCAGACAGCAGAGAGGATTAACCCTTGTCCTGCTGAACCCGGATATACCCTGCCTTTGCAAACAGTGTTGATCAAGATCAGTTGGCTTCTGAAGAAGCCAACTGATCTGGATCTGCACTGTTTGCCACTAAGTATGTGAATTTATAGCAAAAATCTGGATCAAGTAATCTGATTGGCTGAAAAAGAAGTGGGCGTGGCATCTTAATTTATTCAGCAGGACAAGGGTTAAATATTTGAGCGGCTGCGAATGTGAGGAAATGTTCCTTCTGACATGTGCCCGACAAAGACTGCGCGAATGCATCCACACAGTCTGATCAGAGTCTTCATTTTCCACATGAAGAAACTTTGCATCCTTGACTATCCAAAATGTGCACCTTGAAGATTCTGATCAGACTGAGCAAATGCACTGGCTGATCTGAATCTTGGCTGGGAGCACATGTCCAAAGGTAAGTTTTCTGTTACGACTCATCTCATCACTTAAACATGCCTATATAATACTGAACCCCTTAAACCCCACTTTTATATAGTAACACTGGGGTTTACAGGGGTACACATTATTTTTCTTATTTCTGCTCAAAACATAGTTTATGTGTAATCGTTAAAACCGCCTCTATGTTTTAGAGCAGAAATAAGAAAAATATCAGAGTTTTTTTGTCTGAAAATTTTCAGTTTTTTGGAGGTGAATTTTTCTATATATTTGAATAGACATGTTTTCGTAATGTTGCATCTTATATTTTATCAGAACTCACAGCTTGGCATTTAGTATCATTTCCAAAAGCAGACAATTAAACCTTAATGCTTAGTGCTCTTGGTAAAATTTTCAGCAGATGAAATTTTGAAATATTTCCTATTTTTCCCAGAAAACAGGTTTTGATATCTCATACACATTGTCTCCAATGGAGACAATTTGCATGAAATGCCTAATCCTGTTTTCTGGGAAAATAAGAAAAAATATGATCAATTTGTTGTCTGCTGAATTAGCCAAGACAATGGCAAAGGTTAAAGCACTAGTCACAACAACAGCAGACATTCTAAATTATCATTTTTTGTTTTTTTGGGGTTTTTTTTTTGAGAAAATAAAGCTTAGCATAAATTCTCTTAAAATGCTGGTCATGTCACCAGAATGCCTGGCAAATGCCAAAAATTTGTGACACTGAGAAGTTGGCGCAATGCAAATATTTCCGACATATGCCCTTTACCCTACACTTGCAAGTAGATGGATGCTGTAGCTATATATAATCAAATTCTATAATCAAACTAAATATAAAAGCTACAGATGAAAACATTCTGAGAAATCAGCAAACATCTTAAGCATGTGACCTTGACCTGAGGTCATGGGTTGGTAGATTTTGTCATAATTAAAAACCAATATTACTACAAATCATCAATCCTATAAACAAGAAACATCTTAAAAAAAGGAAGAAAATAAGCAATGAAGAATAAAAGATAATATTTGCAATTCGGAAGGTACTAGGACCAGATCATGTGAGATAAGAACTCATGGATGACTTAGATGAGGTAACACAAACTACCCAAATTATGGTGCATCTAAACACTAAATGCACACCAATATATCCTTGACAACCTACAAAGCCACCAACTTCATTCCTATTATTCACGTTAAACAGAGATAAATGGCAGTTATTGTACTTTGGTTTAGTTTTTGAAACATCATTACATGCCAGTCACTACATTACACTACAACCTCTTTATAACACTATTGGTGGGGTCCATAGCATAAACAATGTTAGTTAAACAACAGTGTTATATCCAAACAAAAATGTATAGATTATATTGAAAAATGACCATTTATGGTCATTTTTCAATATAATCTTTACATTTTTGGGATTCATTTCATACTTTGGGATTCATACTTTGAACCGTGTTATATACAAAACCATGTAATAATGATCAAACCGTGTTATAAAGAGGTTGTAGTGTATTTAGTCATGGAAAAAGATGACTTTCTAAGCCTTTTAAAAAGCTAACCAAATTTATCTTTGCTTACGAAAGCAGCAGTATTGACAGAAGCACACTACGTATTACAATAAAAAAAAATGGGGAAAAGGGAATTTTATCAAGCATTTAGTTCTTTCTTCTGTTTCATATTTTAATACCATTAATAGTGATAAGTTTAAAATAGATATCAAACATCCCAAAACATCCCACTTAGTTAAGAAAGTCGACTTTAAAGATATGAAAAATAATGAATATCTCATGACATACTGTTTTCAATACAGATATTTACATTCATGGATTAGCGAATGATTTTAACTGACTTCGTCAAAAAAATAAAGACAAAAGCTGTAGCAATGAACTTACTCTTAAAACAAAATTGTAGCAGACATTCATAAACTACTAATTTTTATATTATTTGTCAGAATAAAATAAGACTTGGCATTTCATATGAATCACCTGCTAGACAGACACTTTATTGAAATGTCAAGTCTTTTTTCTCTGAAAAAAAAAATGTCATCTGCTGCAGTTAAGATGAATGAACAGGGGCAAACTATTAAAGCCAATGGGATCTATTTTCAAAGAAAACAACACAATTCACATGAAATGTCAAGCCTTATCAAAATGTCATCTGCTGCAGTTGTGATTAGCATTTTAAGGGTTGCTGGGGTTATTATTATCTTCTGAATATTTCATTATTATCTTCTATTATCTGAATCTATGTACTAAAAACATCTTTCTAAATAATATTGTACCAACCATCATCATTTATGAGGCTATTTATTTTGTAAGCGAACACACTTTGATCACACTTTGATGGTTGCAATAGACCTCAATTTATTTCCTTAAATAGGCAAGTAATAATAGTATATATAAACCAATTTCTACGTAGGAGTGACCTTGCCTCACATAACATAGCTCTGGAAAAGGGGCTTTTTTTTAACCAAAAACAACTCATCACGAAAACATGCCTATATAATGCTGACCCCCTTAAACCCCACTTTTATATAGTAAAACTGGGGTTTACAGGGATATACACTATTTTTCTTATTTCTACTCAAAACATAGACTGAGGACACTCGCTAGAACCACCTCACTGAGGCAGTTCTAACGAGTACCCACAATCTATGTTTTGAGCAGAAATATGAAAAAAAAAAATATTAGAGATTTTTATCTGAAAATTTTCATTTTTTGGATTATAAAATTTTCAGTATACAAAATGTATTTGAATAGGAGTGTTTTCGTAATGGCTGATACTTTTCCTATTTCTCCATGAGAACATATGTTGTGGTATTCATTAGAAGCACCTCAGGCACTTCTAATGAATACCCACAATATACCATATGTTTTTTTGAGAAATAAGAAAAATATTTATCTGGATACTCCTCTCGAATCGATTAATCTAATCGGATAATCGATTAATTGTTCAATAACTTCCACAAAAATGATTGTCGTCATAGACTTGCTAAAAATCGTTTGATTTCTGTGTCTGTTACTTTATCATATTTACCTTAAGCATTCGGACACCTCAACTCCTTACCATATTTTATCTAAATTTGAACAAGTATAATTTACTACCGAATGTTGTGTCTAAAAAGAGCTGGATAAGTGGCAAACAGTGCAGACCCTGATGAGACGCCGCATATAGCATATGAAAGGGTCATAGGTAAAATTAAGATCAAATCATTTTGTGGCATCTCATCTGGATCTACACTGTTTGCTCAGGCCTGTCTGACCAAATATAAGTAGTAAAGTATAACATATGGTAAGAGTCATGCTCAGACAGACAGATAAAATTATATGATCAAATCTTCAGTGATTACTAATCACTTATCGATCACAATGGCAGGACTGATGATCAATTATCTTTTCAGCTCTGATTAGCCAGCCTTACCCCTCTCATCAGTAACAGCCTCACAGATATTTGTTTGTTTGTTTGTGTTGAGGTTTTACGGCCCAGTCAACAAAATGGGGTCATGTCGAGCGCGGTCAGTTTATCTAACCACATGTTTACTGGGCAGGCTTAGTCCTCTAAGCGGTTAACCAGTATTGTGCACATTCTTTCACCAGAAACTGACAACTGCCCTTCTTGAATCAGTGGAAGGGAGAGAATAACCGTAGAAAATATTTCATGATCAATCTCCACGAAAGAATGTTGCCGACCTCGGTGGGGGTTGAACCCACGACCTCCTGGTCTCCAGTTGGACGGCGCATCCAACTGAGCCACCGAGGCAGCCTCACAGATATGCACAAAATGATGTCTATGAAAAGACAAAATCACAGAACATAACCCAACAATGACAACAGAAGGAAGAG
Source organism: Anodontia alba (assembly GCA_964016985.1). Taxonomy (NCBI): domain Eukaryota; kingdom Metazoa; phylum Mollusca; class Bivalvia; order Lucinida; family Lucinidae; genus Anodontia; species Anodontia alba. The sequence continues at coordinate 9,411,878 of OZ024828.1, forward strand.
TGAATAAACTGCAATGGACAGCACACACATTACAAACCAACAAAAGCAAAGGAACCAGCGCCCTCTTCCACAGCTAGGTGATTACAATGCCGGGACCCATCAAACAAAATTAAGATGCTTCGCCCACTTCTAACTTTCAGCCAATCAGATAACTTGATCCAGGTTGTTGATACAAATTCAAATACTGACTGGCAAACAGTGTAGATCCAGATCTGTTGGCTTCTTCAGAAGCCAACTGATCTGGATCTACACTGTTTGCAATGGCAGGGCATATCTGGGTTCAGTAGGACAAGGGTTAAACAGAATAAAATACCACAAAAAGCCTGCAGCAAGCAGACAAAGTACCTCAAACTATAACTGACACTAAAACTACCACCTTAGAATCCATGGTAGGTAGTAAATACTTTTTGGGATGTAAACTGATTTTACTGGTGCCAAATCTTCACCCTAGCTTCAAATGATGTAAAAACTACAAAAAAAAAATGTTCAGCTCAATTAGGGGCTTCCTAACTCAATCAGTGAAACATCACAGAAAAACAAACAGCCAGAGTTAAACAAAACCATCGGAAAAACACAAGAAAACTACAAAGCAAAGGCCAGGATCAATTTTACGTCTTTTACCAGGCAGACAACAAATGCCCTTCTCAGACAGCCCAGATGTATTTAATTATTTGCTAAGGCCCTTTTCTACTGATCTAGTCAAATTATGGTTTATTTCTGAATATGAAATATGCACTGTCTGACATCAAGTTAATAGCTGTCCCATGTAAAAATGTCCCTTATGGTGACTAGATACACCTGGAGACACCATTTTTTCCAAAGGGAGACAACTCTATGGAGCTATGTTCCCGAATATTAAAATACTTTTAAAAATGGGAGCTACTCTTAATGAGAAGAATTTGTTCCCAAAGTTTATGGTGTAACACATACCCTAAATACTCTGATAAACATGCTTGAACAAACAGTGTAGAACCAGATCAAACTGCCCTTCAAGGAGCAGTTTGATCTGGGTCTACAATATTTGCCAATTCATCACAAAACTTTTATAACATTACAAGCAGTCACTTGTGTTTGTTCAAATTTTAACGTACCTATGTTGTGGAGTTAAAGTGTCCAAATATTTCGGATAAACACAGAACATACCTTCAAGGCTGCTTTTTGTCAGTATTGATATAATTCTTATTTCTCCATGAAAACATACATTGTGGGTACTGGTATTCATTAATGAATACCCATTATGTATGTTTCTGTGGAGAAATAACAAAAAGACGCAGCAGAATGCAAATAGTTCAACCATTTTTCTCTAGGAATATCTAAATCACATAGCTGACATGCCTCAAAATGAAAGTAAATCTTCCAATAGATAATGTGCCTCTTTTGCATAGTAAAACTGGGGTTTACAGGGCTATCTTTTTTTTTCAATTTCTGCTTTAAAAAATGATTGTGGGTACTCGTTAGAACCGCCTCGGCGAGGCGGTTCTAACGAGTACCCACAATCTATATTTTGAGCAGAAATATGAAAAATATCGGAATTTTTTTATCTGAAAATTTTCGATTTTAGGTGGTAAATGATTTTTTTTTTTTTCAGGCTAACAGCATATGTCATGAAGACTTTTGTGCAGGCCAAACCGTATATTTTTATATATGATGGATACATCGAGGATATGATTCAGTGGATATTCAAACAGCAGAAAAGTGATGGTTATTTTGTGGAGCCTGGCAAGGTAATAAACAAACCATTACGAAAACACAAGTTTATTCAGTCTCAACAAAGAAAAAAAAAAACAAAAAAATACAACAACAAAAAACAAGCATACCATCATCATCTACTGCTACTCTATCATCCAACTGCACAGATCTTGTATCAGTCTCATCTTTGATATATTTAACCCACTTTGTTTTTCCCGGCGGATCACTCTCTGGTGGATTACATGTCACTTTTAAACTAATCGCTGGAACCACTCGGTATCTTTTCACATCCTTATCCTTTTCTTTAAATATTCCTATAGTTGCTTTGACTAACTGAACTTTTTTAGACAACGATGTGCCATAACGATTAGATGCTTTACACTGATATATTCCCTCATCCGCTTTCTCGAGTTCCGATATCATTAAGGTACCGGTTCCTTCACTCACTCTAATAATCCTAGAATCACCTGAGCGTTTTGACTTGTATTTTGGGTCAGAAATATTCAGTATTTCTCCATTTTTGGTCCACTCAAATCTGTAAAAAAATCATATTCAGGAGTTACTGTATTTGCCATAAATGTTCTGCCAGACATGCCTGAACAGTGTTGTCCCAGATCCAACTGCTCCTAAAAGAGCAATTTGATCAGTGCCAACACTGTTAGCCATTCATTCAAAATTTCATAGACCCATGACAAGGTAATCAAATTAATTTGTATTAATTCTGCAGTAATTAGCATATGGAACCATGGCTCTAGATAGAATGTGCAAAAGGGATATCCAGTTACCCTTGTCCTGCTGAATAAATTAAGATGCCACACCCATTTCTAATTTTCAGCCAATCAGATTACTTGATCTAAGTGTCAATATAAATTCACTTACTTAATGGCAAACAGTGCAGATTCAGATCTACACTGTTTGCAAAGGCAGGACATATCCGGTTTCTGCAGGACTAGTGTTAATATTTTTCTTATTTTCAGATGAAAATCTATGTTGTGGATACTTGTTAGAAGTGCTTCTTTTGAGTACCCACAACCCAGGTTTTGTTCAGGAATAAGAAAAATACAAATACTTTTTGGTTGAAATAAAAGCCTTATCTGGAGCTCTGCAGTAAATGTGTCTATATTTATTTTTAACCATAGCTCCAGACGTTTTTCATCCAATGATATTTTTTATTTTATTGCTTCATGAAACATAGGTTGTGGGTACTCATTAGAAAAGCCTCACAGAGGTGCTTCTAATGAATACCCACTATATAAGAAAAATATGTGGCCACCCATCTTAATCTGGAGCTATGAATTTCAGGGTCTTACCGTAGCTGTCAGAACATTGGAGCATGGCTCCTGGGTGCTTGCCATCAGCAGGATTCATTTAAGAAAACGATATTATATGAAAACAGGCAGAATGTGTACAAAATACTGGCTCCATCCCCTCAGGCAACCGAGGTCAACAAAAGACCATATCCCTTTTAAATAGGCAGAAACTGACCCCTTTTAGTCCGGGAGTAACTGATTCTTTGTCAGCAAGAAACTGACCCTTTAAGTAAGATAGAAACATATCCCTTTAAGTCAGTGAGAAGCTGACCCCTTTAAGTCAGCATGAAACTGACCTTTTTAAGTCAGCATGAAACTGACCTTTTAAGTCAGCCAGAAACTGACCCTTTTAAGTCAGCGAGAAACTGACCCTGTATGTCAGCGATAAACTGACCTTTTAATTAAGTCAGTGAGAAACTGACCATCTTAAGTCAGCAAGAAACTGACCATTAAGTCAGCCAGAAACTGACCCCTTTAAATCAGCAAGAAACTAATCCCTTTAAGTCAGCCTGAAACTGATCAAAGTCAGTAAACCATGGAAACCAGGTCAAGGTGAGAGACTGACCTAAACAATCTTGCTGGTCATTAAATTAACCAAGTCAGTAAAGGATGAGATGTAAAGTCACAGTAATATAGTACTGCACAAAAACATTACCAATATTTACTATTATTCCGCATAGCACTAGTTAAGGCACTTTTTTCAGTCCAAAAGTATTGATATTTTTCCTATTTCTCCACAACATACATTTTCATTGAGAAATAAGAAAAATATTTACCGGATACCCTCCCTTCTCTAGACCTATGATTCCACATATTAACTGAATCCACCAATTTAGGGTTTGGATAATGGCAGTCTTTAAAATCTTTAACCTAAAACCTTAGCATATATGATATCTTTACCATTCTCTGGGCAAATTCAGCAAATGGCAACTTGATGATGTTTTTGTATTTATCCCAGAAAATAGGGTCTGACATTTCATACAAATTGTCTCCGTGGGAGACAATGCATGAAATCCCAAACCCTGTTTTCTGGCAAAAATAAGAAAAATATTTTATAAAGCTGTTTGCTGTAATTTTTTCCCAGCATGCAGAGTTAATAAACACTGATTACTAAATTTGATACGTGTGCTGGTGGTAATGCAGTAGCTTTCCTGTACTTCATGCAAGCAAAACGTCCTGGGCCCAGCTGTTAAAAGCTAACGACATCGTTAGTTAACGATTCGTTAAAATTTAAATCGAGTGATACGTGAATATGCTGAAATTTTTTGCTGAAAAAATGTGAGTAGCTTTTGCAGTGCAAAAGCTACTCACATTTTTTCAGCAAAAAATATCAGAATATTGTATACTGAATCCGCTAAAACAGTTAACGAAATGACCCTTAACGAGCTCGTTAAGCTAACGATGCTTTGAACAACTGGGCCCTGATGTTGTAACAATTAGCCAGATTTATCCAAAATATTTGGACAGGCTTGCTTAATGTCTACAATGTTGGATAAAACTTTCAGCATACAACATACTGAATTATTTTTCTTATTTTTCGCAGAAAAAAGACTTTGATACTTCAATCAACTTTGTTGTCTTCTAAATTAGCCCAGAATGCCGAAAAGTTTAATAAAGTAATGCTTATTGCATGCTGGGTAAAATTTTTAGACCACATCTTGAAATAGTTTTCTTATTTTTTTTCAAAAAAATTGACTTGTGACGTCAACCTACATAGTTACAATTAATGAGTCACAAGTGATTTATTTGTAAAATCTGTAAACTATGTATTAACTCATGCAATCATTTTACAATTATTTTAAAAAGACAAAAACTCAATCACATCAACACAGTTTCAAAGATGGCTGCATCCTTGGTTGCAAACAGAGACTGCGTCACAAGTCACATGTTCCCCAACCCTAAACTTACTTTACAGGTTTTGATCCAATTGCCCGACAAGGCAAGTCTTCTCTCCCTTCTCCATCATCTATAAAATATATAATGTCAGCTACTTGCATCTCTGGTATGATAGTGGGGGGCTGTGTTACTGAAAAACAAAAAAATCATAATAATAACAATTCACTGGAACCTATTTATTATAAGACAGTTCATTATAAGACGGTTTCAGATATAAGATGGTTTATATGTGGATCCAAAAAGTGTTGTATCCAAACAAAATTGTATAGATTATATAGAAAAATGACCATAAATGGTCATTTTTCTATATAATCTATACATTTATGTTTGAATAACAGTCAACATAAATAAAAAAATTGATATAAAATCTATACATTTTTGTTTGGAATTCTTTTTTTTTTTTGATTGGGTTTTACGGCCCTTTCAAGAATATTTCACATATATCGAGCCGATCATTCATCAAAGGTGGGCGAAAACCGGAGAACCTGGGGAAAAACCACCTGACTATCCGTAAGCAGAACTTGGCTTTCCCACGTGACCCAAGCGAGGCTCGAACCACAACCGTGAGAAGCCTAATAGATTAAGAGTCAACTCTCCTACCCACTAGGCTACGGGGGGGCCCACATTTTTGTTTGAAAACTTTGGATACTTCAGGATTATTTTTGTTATTTGGATACATAATAACCATTTAGCTTACACAGTTTTTGCTTTGGATCCAAGCAATAGTGTTATAAAGAGATTATAAAGAGGTTATAAAGAGGTTGTGGAGTAATACATGTAATAACAAAATGCATCACTACATATTAACTAGAAACTAGTAACAGTTAAGGAGAACAGATTACACACCTCCAAAGGAACTTAATCTGACATGGAAATATGTATCTCCCTTGTAATATGGAGTTATACTAATGGAAAGAGTTTGCTCCCTCAAGCAAATCTTATCCTTTAAGACTAGCTCCCATTTTCAAAAGACTTTGAACACTAGGAACCAATATTCTTATCTGTAAAAGTTGTGTCAGCAAAATCTTTTATTGTGCATCTTTTCACCTTAATCCTAATCCTCAGGTCAAGCATATTTACTTTTCAGAGGGAAAAGTCTGCAACTTCAGTAAGTGTCAGGATTTTAATCATTTTCTGACAGTTCACACATATTTACTTTTTTCTGGATAGGCCTACTTCAGCAAATTCATAGCTCCACTTAACCCATTTATGCCGAAAGGACTCTTCTAGCTCAACTTTTTGGGGAGGTCCATTTCCAATATTTCTAATAGTCTGATTAGGTTTCAGTATTACCATGTTTTATAGAAATTCATGTTTTTAATGCAAACAGTGTTGACCCTGATCAGATGCTGCAGATACGACTCAAAATAAATCAAATCATGCTTGTACTGTCAATATTTTGTGTTATCAGTAAACTCTTGAACATTTTTTTTTTTTCAATTTTGTCTTTTTTTTTTATTTTGATTTAATCTCTTAAACTTAACCCTAGTCCTACTGAACCCGGATATGTCCTGCCTTCGCAAACAGTGTCGATCCAGATCAGTTGGCTTCTGAAGAAGCCAACTGATCTGAATCTGCACTGTTTGCCATTAAGTATGTGAATTTGTAGCAACAATCTGGATCAAGTAATCTGATTGGCTGGCAATTAGAAGTGGGCATGGCATCTTAATTTATTCAGCAGGACAAGGGTTAATCATTATCATTGTTTAAAATTGTTCATGGCATTACTTACTTCTGGGTGGTGGTTCCACAGCTAACGTATAGGCACTATATAAGACTAAGAAGGCTAGCAGATTTGACAATGGCATCTTGGTTGCTAGGCTACAACTGGTTACCATGAAGCTATGTATCTACTGTTGCTATGGTGCCACTAAGGTAAGCTATACGCTACATTCTGGTCGGATCTGAAAATAGAAGGAAACAATATAAGCATGTATAATAAACAAATTAAAAGAAAATACACAAACATCCATCTAAACTTTCCTAATTTTGCAACTCCAGTTCTTCTACACTTCAATCTAGTTCCCAAATAAAACAAGAGGCCCATGGCCCACAGCTTGCTCACCTGAGTGAAACAGCCATTGCATATCTGAAGATGCTATTGCAACATTTTTCCAATATTGCCACAGTACTATTAAGTGGATCAAGATAGTCCTGTATCGCTCACTTGAGCAGATAGGTTATTAATATGTAACACAGGAAGGTAATGTCTACCAAACACTATCTGTCTAGTGATAAAACTAACAAGTATAATCTTTCACAAAAAGCTTGGTCTACGCTTTGCACACAACAAATGTTAAAGCCGATTTTAATACAGAATAGTCTTGGGTTCTTGACATGCAAATCTTGGCTAAATGGGGTAAATTCCATAATACAAAAGGTGATTTTGAGAGGTCTATATAAATGAGATCTTCTGTAGGTTCACCATGATGCATGTCAGCTTTTATGACAATTACATCAAATTTTTGTCACCCTGTCCCGTGAATACTATAAATTGCGCTTAGCAGTACCAATGCATCGAACTACTTTCAAAGTGAAATTGTCAAGATTAATGTATATCCCATAACCTTTAATAAAGTGTTGCAATTGTAACCTTTTAGAACATCACATAAGTCCAGTGTGCAGAAAAAGTGTATGTGAATGGAGAATACCTTCTGCATATGTAGGTGTTCCAATAAATATTATTCTACTCTATTCAATTTAGTCCTATATCTTGTCTCAGGTTTTACCTATAGAGAACATGCATAAGACCAGTTGTGCATTGTTGATCAACATATGATTCACTTCTGTGTCCCAACCAAACCCTATGTTGTCTACGCTCATGGGCACAGACAACAACATAGCAGTATCATTGAAGACTCACAAATATAAGCAAAGACTAAACCCCCACTTTAACAGGCAGACAGACAAAACATACACCCACATAAACTTTGTACATGTATGTCCGGGGATATAAAGACTAAATACCAAAAAATAACAATAGTTTGAATTCCCATCACAATTATCACCATATTCAGAGCTACTATATTTACTCTAAAAACTGTGACACTTTAGCATCCTTATCTGGAGCTACCGACTATACCCTAAATATCAGGACACTGCAACACCTTATCCCTAACTTGCCCAAAAATCTGAACAAATCCCCTTTACTTCATATTGATGGGTCTAAAAGCCACTGGAGGAATGGCAAACAGCGTAGACCCTGATCAGATGCCACTTTCTGTGGCATCTGATCTGATCTACACTGTTTGCACTGAGGCCTATCTGTCCCAATACTTAGGGTTTGTATGGTATAAGAATGTCATATCAAAGGATATTTTCTTTTGACATTCTTCAAACTTATCAAGCCGATCCGTCAGCTCTATGGCAACTTAAATCGATCTTTGTTAACAACCAGTATAGTAACATGGAATATTGAATAAAACCTAACTTTCAATCTAATTAGCCTTTACCAGTCTATTGGCTAATTCAGCAGGCGACAAACTGGTAATATTTTTTTTTATTTTTTCCCAGAAAACAGGATTTGGCATTTCATGCAAATTGTCTCCATTGGAGACAATTTGCATGAAATGCCAAATCCTGTTTTCTGAGAAAAATGAGAAAAAGCTTTCAATATGTCGTCTGCTGAAAATTTTACCCAGAGTGCTAAGTGTTAGAGATTGCGATGTATTATACCATAGCCCAGATGAGATGAAACCAAGATGAAAATTAAGGATTATTTTTGTTATTTTTGCACTAAAACATATCGATAAGGCAATTCCATAAGTACCAACAAGATATGTTTTCATGTAATATAAAATAAAATATAAAATGTTTACTATAAATTTATATGTTTTAAAATGTAGACATGCAGGGAAGAGCTAGATCACAGTACATTTCGAGGCTGGTCTGGGTCTCTGCTGTTTGCATAAATATGGAATAAGGGTGACTTTATCAAGTGCAAATCAAAGCGTATTAGGTTGTAATATCCCTGTGGAGGCTGGATGTTATTTGTCTATGCCCATGGGCGTAGACAATCTTTATGCTGGCCACTGCTCTGGAAGAGCTTTATAAAAGGTAATGGACTGGTCCAATGCTGCTCAATATTATACAACCAAGTATTAGCTTTCGCAAAAAAGGTTTTGTCTACGCTTAGCACACATTGTGTGCTAAGCGAAGATCAAGCTTTTTTGTGAAAGCTAATACTTGTATTATTGAATCCTGATAAGGTGTTATTTGTGATCAATAAATATTGGTATTCTTTTTATTTTGCATGAAATCACCTAGCTCCCTATTATGCACTTTTTTCAACAGAAAAGTACTGATATTTTTTCTTATTTCTCCACAAAATCATATGTTGTGGTTAGTGACTGAGATGGGTCCACTGTAGATATTAGCATACGCCTCACAGCTCTAGATAAATAGAGTTATATTCACGACAAACATTTGAATTTTCTTTTTATTTTATACATGTACATCACTTTCGATAGAAGAGATGCAAATCTTGCCATGACGTTCACATTTTGTTTGGTGACGTTAGATATGACGTCAGAAATGCGCATTGGCCTGAAACAATAAAATAAAAAAAAAAATTTACTCTTTTTCTGTGAATACCAAAAAAATTTTCATCTTGTGTAATAAAAACATGCAAATTTTCGTTCTTTGTGCCGTCCGAATAGTTCCAGATCTTATATTTTTCACTGCTCAGAGGAGTGAAAATATAAGTTTTATATTTTCACTAGTGAAAATATAACTTTTTCGAAATATGCATTTTATTTCATTAATAATTCTCTATATTTCTTTACTTTGGATATAATAAAAGGGGATATCAGATGGATATTTTTCTCCATAAAAACATGTTGTGGATACTCATTAGAAGTGCCTCGCTGAGGCACTTCTAATGAGTATCCATAACATCAGTTTTCATGGAGAAAATGAGACAAATATTATGTGGATATCCCTCTTACCTGGAGCTATGAATCATATATTTTTGGAAAGCATTAGAATTGTCTCATTAGTCTAAGACAATTCTGGGAATAAACAATAATTTAGGTTTTCATGAATAGGCAAGAAATATTAGTTACATCTACAGGGCTCCAGAAAAGTTTGATGTATGTTTTCATAGAGAAATATAAAAATCGTAACCCATATGGAGAAGTTCTCATGATGCAGTAATGCCCCTTTTCGATGTTCAAGCTCAACTAGCAATTTCAATAAAATCAGGCCTGAATGGTCTGTGTGAAAAGAAAAGTCAGTGTAACATTGAAGAATAAAATAATCAATTCTTTCAGATAATTATGAGCAGTATTCAGATTTATATTTTCATGTTTATTGATTTATATTTTTTCCTATTTCTCTATCACATCATGTTGTGGGTATGAATACATACCGTATTTATTCTAATATAAGACCCCTCTCTAATAAATGCCCCTCCTACTTTTCTTGGAGAAAAAGCATTACTAAACCCATGCAAAATTGAGTTCAGGCCATCAAAATATCTTATTTTTGGCCTAAATTTGGACTCAATACTGTAATTTTAGCAACAATGAATTGCAACCTTGCCCCAGCGCATATATTAGAATAAATACGGTATATTGAGGGTACTCTTAAAAACTGTCTCAGTTATGCAATTCTTTTGAGTATATAAGAACTTTTTTTTTTTTTTTTTTTTTGTGAATGTACTTATTTGGTTAAGCAGAATGGGTACACTTTAAAAATTTTGTTACCATTTTTCAAAGGGAGAAAACTTCTGCATGTGGATATTTTGCTGCCTTAATTGTACTTGAATTGTACTTGAATCCTTTAAAAAATGCTGACTATTCTTCAAGGAAATAATTTTGCTCTAAGAGGGAGCAAATGGTTTCCTTTACTTAAAGTGTACCACAATACCCAGTGCAAAAGGAGGCAAATATTTTCATGCCCAAGTTACTTCCCTTGAAGGTGTATCTATACCCCTTAAAATTTCATCTGGAATTATGAAATCTGACATGTAAGAAAAATGAACTTATATAATGAAATAACCATAGATCTGTCTGGAGTTTCTCTACTATTTCTTAGCTTAACATTTTCACTACCAAATACATGCATGTTCGAAATGGAACATTTTTCTTGTATATTTCATTTTATCTTAATTAAAAAAAAAAACAAAAAAACATTGCATTCTCCATCAGACATTACTGTAAATGTCCTAAAATTTTGTACACCAAAGTTTCAGACAAAATGGCATATATAAACATTGCAGACCTCGAACAGACTGCTCCTGAAGTAAAGTCTGATCATGGTCTTCATTGTTTGCTATTCTACTATGTATATTAACCCTTGTCATGCTGAATAAATTAAGATGCCACTCCCACTTCTAATTTTCAGCCAGTCAGATTACTTGATCCAGATTGTTGATATAAATTCACATACTTAATGGCAAACAGTGCAGATCCAGATCAGTTGGCTTCTTCAACTGATCTGGATCTACACTGTTTACAAAGGCAGGGTATATCCAGGATCAGCAGGACAAGGGTTAAGAAATGACTGCATAAAAAGCAAAATTTAGGCACAAAATGTATAAAATAAAGTGTTTAAAATTTTAGGATATTGATTTATCATATTTACCCAAAATAACTGGACACCTTAACTCCTTATATTTCTTCTCTGAAAATTTGAACCAATCCATTTTTTCAACTTATTGATTTGTCTAAAAAATGCTATATGAGAGGCAAATAGTGTAGATCCTGATCAGATGCCACAGACTGTAGTATCTGATCAGGGTCTACACTGTTTGCCTAGGCTCATCCTTTGACCCTGAAGATGCCAAGAAAACTACATCTGAAAATGTCATCTGTATATGTTGTCTGCTGCATCTTCTTGCAAACTTTTCAAACATACTTTTTACATATAGGCAAAGAGTATGGACCCAGATCAGACTGCTCCTAGAGGAACAGTCTGATCTTGGTCCACACTGTTTGCAACAATGACTTTTAAAGGAACCGGCAGAAGACAAAGCAGACGACAATTGTTGTGTTTGGCATTTTAAGGGTTAAATATACTTAGGAGAAATATGGTACCGCATTACAGAGGCAGGTGCATCTTTAATTAGATTATCTGTAACAGGTAAATTTCTCAGGTCAATGTACGATGCCATGAATGTTTCCATTTTTTAAGTACATGTATGATGATAAACTGCTTAAATCATAATAAAGTTCTGTTCTGTTCTGTTACGTAAAAAGACTACTAAGAAGATATTTTTTTACATTTTTATTCTAAAAATATCTTGTGGGAACTCACTAGAGCAAGACAATTCCAAAGAATACCACAAAATATGCTTTGGTAAAAACTGACAAATCACCCATAATTTTCACCTCAGTTATCACCTTTATAACAGAACGTATGACAATTAGAACCTGTAAGAAGTAATATGCAGTGCTGAAAGAGAAAGGAAAATTCACATCAGACACTTGAATCCAAATATTGGTTTTGGCAACAAAAGACTCCCACTCGAAGGGACTTTGCCAAATGGAAACATGATCTTACAGCATGATGCCAACATAAGGCCTAACTGATAACAAGAGGTTTCAAGGAAATATTTTTCTAATTTCTCCATGAAAACATATATTGGAGGTACTCATTAGAAGTGCCTTCTAATGAGTACCCACAATATCTGTTTTCATGGACAAATAAAAATTAATTTTACAATTTTTAGCTGAAAAAAAAAAATCACCTCATTATGAAAACACGCCTATTCAGCTATATTGGAAATTTTACCACCAAAAAAAAGAAAATTTTCAGATAAAAATTTCTGATATTTTTCATATTTCTGCACAAAACATAGATTGTGGGTACTCGTTAGAACCACCTCGATGAGGCGGTTCTAACAAGTACCCACAATCTATGTTTTGAGCAGAAATGAGAAAAATAATGTATACCCCCTGTAACCCCCAGTTTTACTATATAAAAGTGGGGTTTAAGGGGGTCAAAATTATATAGGCATGTTTTCGTGATGTTATCTAGAGCTTAGTGAGGCTCATCAGCAATGTGAGTCCACTGCTCTGGAGACTGATAACTTAGGTGATAATTATTACTGATAAATTCTGTTATTTTAGCACTGAAACACATCGTTGGTCTCACTGAAATTGCTTCATGGAGGCAATTTCAATGAGTACCCACAAGAAATGTTTTAATGCAAAAACAGCAAAAAAGTATCAAGTGAATTACTCCTTGCATCCAAAGCTCAGTCAAAATGGCCCTCCCATAATTTGTGACAGCTTTTTCTTTTCACCTACATTTAAGTGGACAGGATAAACTTGGTAAAGTCTGCCCTTATTTTTACAAGAGAGAAAATTTTTGTGATTTTCCTGTTTTGCATGATAATCCCCATGCATTCTATAGAAGAGTAGACCCCTATTAAGAAGAAGGCGAAAACAAATTATTTGACAGAGTTGTATCCCCTGAAAGTGTATCAATTTCTCTTTTATATATCGAGTGTTTGTCACTTTAAAGACAGCAAATGAGCATTGCCTGCAAAGTCCAAAAAACATGGGCCCAGTTGTTCAAAGCATCGTTAGCTTATTGAGCTTGTAAGTGGTCAAAATGTTAAATGTTCTAGTAAATATAAAATCTAATTCACAGGTATTTTTGCTGAAAAATGTGAGTAGCTTTTGCAAATGCAAAAGCAACTCACATTTTTTCAACAAAGATATTAGCCATATTTAATGATCAAATTTTTAACAGTACATTAACTAACGACATCAGTACTTTTGAACAACTGGGCCTTGGTCCTTAGTCAGTCGATTAGACACCTAACCTTTAATTTCAACAAAAAGTGTTGATATTTTTCTTACTCCTTCATGCAAACTCATTGCGGGGATTCTCAATAGAAGACCCTTAATGCCCTCCTACTGAGTACCCAAAGCATACTTTTTATGAAAAATATATTTAATCAAAACTGAATATAAATATATGTATATAATATAAATTTAAGAATACATGTATTTAAAAATATTTATAAAATATATATATATGGTTACCCCTCTTATCTAGAGCCCTGTCATGTTTGGATGAGCAGGCTTGTCTGTGCCTCATTGTTGGCAAGGCAACAGCACAAGACAAGTTTTGCCACAATACAGCTCAGATAATGGTGCGGATTTCTTCCTGTTGCGTTTTAATTTTGCATCAGTCAAGGAAAATAGATGAAAGATTATTGAACCACTTGACAGAGTGGCAGAAAACATAGCTCTAGATAAGAGAAGTAAGTACCCAAATATTTTTTCTTATTTCTCGTTAATTTTTTATTTTGTGGCTATATCATCAGAAATACACCATTGAGTTCTCCATGACAATATATGTTACAGATACTCAATATCAAAGACACACCTGGGAAAATTGCTTTAATGAGTACACCCACAAAACATACAGAGAAATTATAAAACTTTCAACACTTTGGGTTGAAAAAAAAAAAGGTGCTTTAACAAGAGCTAAGAGAAAAGGCATTTGATCTGAGTCTACACTTTTTTGGTCAGGCATGACTATCTGAAGTTTTAGGACAAACCATCTTGCTACTTTTGCAAGAAAAGATATATTGCAACTATCTCATTTGAACTGCCATTCTGAGGTTATCATTATGGGTTGTCACAATGTTATTTTTATTTGTGTATGTGCAAAGAAATGCTTAACATTTTATGCAGGGCAAAGATCAAAACATAGGTCACACTGACCTACTTTTGGAAAGCCACATAACTATCTTCAATAGATGTGATCATGCAACAATCTGACAAGAGTAGGTCATAGCTTACAAATGTAGAGACTATGTTCAACCCAATTTTTTTTTTTTTTTTTTGTAAAAAGCAGGTCAGAGGAGAAAATATATTGAAGTCACAGTGACCTATTTTATGTATGTGAAACATGGTCTTTAGTAAATTGTCTTTTACATAAAAAAAAGTAGATCAAATTAATATATAGGTCACAGTGACTTACCTTTGGAACACCACACTCTGTCTTCAATAGATATGTCCATGCCACAATTTTGCAGGTGTAAGCCATAAAAAAACAAGTCAAGCGATATGCTAGAGATATGCTCCATGCTAGACTGGTTCCAGTCATTTCTACATTTTTTTTTTTTGGTCATTCTTTATCACTTCCTGTAGCTGTATTAATTTTGTCTCTTTAATCCCATTTCATTGTTTTACTGCAGAAACTTTATCTTTTCCACTAAGTCGGCCTCGGTGGCTCAGTTGGATGCGCCGTCCGACTGGAGACCAGGAGGTCGCGGGTTCAACCCCCGCCGAGATCAGCAACATTCTTTCGTGGAGATTGATCATGAAATATTTTCTATGGTCATTCTCTCCCTTCCGCTGATTCAAGAAGGGCAGTTGTCAGTTTCTGGCGAAAGAATGTGCACAATACTGGTTAACCGCTTAGAGGACTAAGCCTGCCCAGTAAACGTGTGGTTAGGTAAACTGACCGCATTCGACATGACCCCACTGGGTTGACTGGACTGTAAAACCTCAACACAAACAACATCTTTTCCACTATGGGACATAACTTATCAAATCATTATAAGCTGTACTAGATTGTATACCTTTGAAAAGAAACGAGAAAATGATAGAAAAGATAGAGTCTGGAGACAGACTAGCTCCATGCATGCAAACTTTGGTAAGATTAGGCCATAAACTAAAAGTACAGGAAATATGCAACAGACAGTTTGATGGCCTGAGTGATCAACTTTTGGTACACAACACATTGTCTTCAATCAATGTACCCATACCACAGACAATTAAAAATATTTCATTCTAGTCATCTGCAAACTTCTGACTGAAAGTCACAGGAAAAAGAAGATAAAAAGAATAAAAAACAACTTTGATAGTTCCAGATATGTGGTGGTATCCACACAATATTTTTTTATTTCTCAACAAAAACATATCTTGTGGGTACTCATTAGAAGTGCCTCGGTAAAGCACCTCTAATGAGTACAAAACATATGTTTTTGTGGAGAAGTAAGAAAAATATTAGTACTTTTTGGCTGAAAAAAGGACCTTATCTGGTGCTATGATTAGTAGATTTCTGGGTTTCTGCAAAATTATAAAATGTTACTGACCTAGCTGCCAAAAGGCCACAAAATTATTCCAACATCATCACACAATTAACTCCAGGGTATTTTCATATGGCATATTCCAGTTTAATCCAGTAAATGGTACTTAATTAACTCTCACTATCATCCTCATTTAACCCCTAATGTGCCCAGAAAAATTGTAGCAGATGACACTCCAATTTTTGTATATTATTCTTCAGAGAAAATAAGGTTTGACATTTCATGTGAATTGTCTGCATAGCAGACAATTCACATGAAATGTCAAGCCTCATTTTCACTGAGAATTAAAAAAATGCCACCTGATGTAGTTGTGATTGGCATTTTAAGCAGAGAAAATAAGGTTTGACATTTTACGTAAATTCACATGCAGCAGACAATTCACACAAAATGTCAAACCTTATTTTCTCTGAAAAAAAAGTCATCTGCTGCAGTTGTGATTAGCATTTTAAGGGTTAAGATTGCACTTTTACACCTTAACTCCAGATAAGATACATTTTTCGACCAAAAGATATTAAGATTTTTGCATTTTTCTTATTTCTCCATGAAAACATATGTTGTAGGAACCCAACAGAAGCCTTCTAAACCATACCAACATCATATGTATTCAAGGAGAAATAAGAAAATTATTTATCTGCCTACCCCTCTTTTTGCTAGAGTTATGTCAGTCACAGTAATACTATTTTATCTTCACATCAACCCATAAATCATGTTTACCTTCAATAAAACACTTAACCCTTTTCAAAGATTCAGTTTTTAAAATCCATCATTCAGGTAAAAATATCACATTAATTCAAGATTATATCTTATATCAATCTGTTGAAATTCTGTAGCAATTCATCACTAGCAAAATTTAAATCCAATAAGCCAGCTGACACAGAAAATTTTCAAAAATCGGTTACACATAACTTAAGCAGTACCACGATTATTTTACTATATATGGTTAAAACCTGCTACAGAATCATGTTCGAAGGTTTTATTGGATTTTACTACCATTTAACCCTTAACAAGATTTGTTATTACAATAAAAATCCTTGACTCCTTCATAAATGCATTTTATTTTGTTAATTCTTACATATAAGTCAATAATTTATCCAATAATTTATACTGTATAAACTTGAGCAAATCCCTTCACAAACGTAAGAATACCATACAATTCCAAATAAGAGGGGCATCCAGAAATTACTTTTCTGATTTCTCCATGAAAACATATGTTGTGGGTACTCATTAGAAGTGCCTCATGGAGGCACTTCTAATGAGTACCCACAACATATGCTTTTGTGGGGAAATTAGAAAAATATATACATTTTTTTAAAAAAATTGTCTTATCTAGAGCTAAGTATAGCACTGGGGATATAGCACAAACCAACAAAATAACTGCCGAGGTTCAACAAATCACACCATCTAAATTTTGAGTTAAATCATATCAGTGATAATTTTTTACCTGTACCAGAAGTGTCACAGAGGAAACTGTGATAAACGGGTCCTTCATTTCTATGTACGAGGCTACCCTCGTATGTAAAAAACAGATCACTAATAACATGAAAATGTGGTGAATTTAATTGGTAGAACTGCAACAATTTCTTTGTTGATTCACACCACATCTCCAGTGGATATGGACAAAGTAATTGGAGTTAAAACGGACAGGTGCAAATTTGAAAATTGCATTATGTGAATTATGAAAGCAGTTACAAATCCATAAAACCATATTGATCAATATTAACACAAGGTTGTTTGACAGGGTTTTAAAGGTCACAGACGACAAAATCTTTTTGCACACCCAGTTGTGGTTCACGACTCAGTAATAAAGAGTTGTAGAATGTTTGCCTCTTTCTAAGGATTTTTTTCTTGTTTTGTTTCTTAAGTATTCTGATGCCAGAATACAGTCAAATCTGTGTTAAGCAAGCACCTAAGAGAAAGCCAAAAAGTGGTTGCTTAAGACAAGTACTTCCTTATACAGGTAAATTAACACTTATTTATCCTTTTTGGGGCCTGAAAAACTAGCCTTAAGTACAGGTGTTTGCATAATACTGTTGGCCTTTAACCCTTGTCCTGCTGAACCCAGATATACTCGTCCTTTGCAAACAGTGTAGCTCCAGATCAGTTGGCTTCTACAGAAGTACTGTTTGCCATTAAGTATGTGAATTTTTAGCAACAATCATGATCAAGTAATCTCATTGGCTGAAAATTAGAAATGGGCATGGCATCTTAATTTATTCAGCAGGACAAGGGTTAAAAAAAGTTTGACTATATTTCAAAATGTACAATTCAGGCAGTACATATGGGCAATATTGCAGATCTTCAGTGGCTGCTTTTGAAAAGTACCTAGAAAGTCATCTGGTGAATATCATAAGCTATAGGTAAGTTGAAGGATGATAAAGAACAGATAGTTAACCCATTAAAGACTGAATAAACTCTCGCACACTATACATTGGAAGAGTCCAGTTTCGATTTTAAGTAAGTGAGGCTATATGATGTAGATATTCCTAAAGAAAAATGGTTGAACTATTTGCAAACAGTTGCACTATTTGCCAGTTACCTATTTAGGGGTCTCCAGTCCTCAATGGATTGAAGATCAGTAAACAATAGGCAAGCTAAATGATGACAAGCTGTAGGTAGGCTGAAGGATGATAAAGAACATATAAGTTGCAGGATGAGAAACTATAGGCAAGCTGAATGATGACAAGCTATAGGCAGGTTGAAGGATGATAAAGAACAGAGTGATTGTTGCAGGATGATAAACTATAGGCAGGCTGAATGATATCAAGCTATAGGCAGGCTGAAGGATGATAAAGAACAGATAGTTGCAGGATGATAAACTATAGGCAAGCTGAATGATGACAAGCTATACGTAGGTTGAAGGATGATAAAGAACAGATAGTTGCAGGAAGATAAACTATAGACTGGCTAAATGATGACAGGCTATAGGCAGATTGAAGGATGATAAAGAACAGATAGTTGCATGATTTTAAACTATAGGCAGGCTGAATGACTACAAGCTATAGAAAGGTTGGATGATGATAAAGAATAGACAGTTGCAGGATGATAAACCATAGGCAGGCTGAATGATGACAAGCTTTAGGTCAGTAGAAGGATGATAAAGAACAGATAGTTGCAGTATGATAAACTAAAGGCAAACTGAATGATGCCAAGCTATAAGTATGTTGAAGGATGATAAAGAACAGACAGTTGCAGGATGATAAACTATAGGCAGGCTGAACGATGACAAGCTATAGAAAGGCTGGATGATGATAAAGAACTAACAGTTGCAGGATGATAAACTATAGACAGGCTGAATTACGATAAGCTATAGGTAGGTAGAAGGATGATAAAGAACAGATAGTTGCAGGATGATAAACTATAGGCAAACTGAATGATGCCAAGCTATAAGTAGGTTGAAGGATGATAAAGAACAGAAAGTTGCAGGATGATAAACTATAGGCCGGCTGAAATATGACAAGCTACAGGAAGGTTGGAGGATGATAAAGAAAAAACAGCAGAATTATGAGCTTTAGGTAGGTTGAAGGATGATTAAGGACAGATAGTTGCAGGATGATAAACTATAGACTGGCTGAATGATGTCAAGCTATAGGTAGGTTGCAGGATGATAAAGAACAGATAGTTGCAGGATGATAAACTAATAGCAAACTGAATAATGCCAAGCTATAAGAAGGTTGAAGGATGATAAAAAACAGACAGCTGCAGGATGATAAACTGAATTATGACAAACTATAGGAAGGTTGGAGGATGATAAAGAACAGACAGTTGCAAGATGACAAACTATAGGCAGGCTCAATTATGACAAGCTATAGGTAGGTTCAAGGACGATGGAGAACAAACAAATGCAGGAAGATATAAACTATAGGCAGGCTGAATTATGACAAGCTATAGCACAGCTTCTTATCTCTACGTGCGCAACACTGTATTGTGAAAAGAAAATCGTAAGGAGCTCTTCCGGAGGTGGTTGCGGAGAATCAGTTCAGGTAGCACTGAAGGCAGGTGTCAGTTGAAACAAAGCTAACAAAATGGCTGGATCCCTGATATCCAAAATCAGGTATGTAATTCAACCTCTAACTTAGTCTTCCATATAATAAGACCAGAATTGTAGTCTTTTAAGCCAATACATAACAAAAGTCATTTTTCTTCTGATGCAAGGGTGGTTAGATTTTCCAGTTTTGGTGACAGACAGGCATGTAAATTCCAGTTCTTTGAGAAATTACAAATCCCTGGTTAAATACATCAAGGTTTCAGTGAAGGTTTAACACGTTTCTGTGCAATGGCAAAAGAAAATATATCACATTCTTTTGTTATTGTACAGAAACTAGGCATTTTATTGAGTGCTGATGCGTAAGGAGAGTGGTGGTCAGTAAAGGGATATGTGATGATTGAGAAAGACCATGGTTTTTCAACAAGAAAGAAAGAAAAAGGTAATAATGACACTGGGATTGAAAAATAGGCGTCAGGAACACATTTGCCATGAATGGATCAGAAATCATATGTAAAACACTACTGGTAGAATGAAATACAGTATTGAAATCCCATAGGATGATAAACTATAGGCAGGCTGAATGATGACAAGCAACAGGCAGGCTGAAGGATGCTAAGAACAAATAGTTGCAGGATGATAAACTAGAGATCACTAAAGGTAGGCTGAATGATGTCAAGCTATAGGCAGACTAAAGGATGATAAAGAACATATAGTTGCAGGATGATAAACTATAGGCAAACTGAATGATATCAAGCTATAAGCAGGCTAAAGGCTGATAAAGAACTGACAGTTGCAGGATGATAAACTATAGGCAAACTGAATGATGACAAGCTATAGGTAGGCTGAAGGATGATAAAGAACAGAGATAGTTGCAGGATGATAAACTATAGATCACTATAGGCAGGCTGAATGATGACAAGCTATAGGTAGGCTGAAGGATGATAAAGAACAGAGATAGTTGCAGGATGATAAACTATAGATCACTATAGGCAGGCTGAATGATGATAAACTATAGGCAGGCTGAATGATGACAAGTTAGGTAGGCTGAAGAATGATAAAGAACAGAGATAGTTGCAGGATGATAAACTATAGATCACTATAGGCAGGCTGAATGATGACAAGCTATAGGTAGGCTGAAGGATGATAAAGAACAGATAGTGGCAGGATGATAAACTACCGTATTCAACCTAATTACTGCACTGTGCGCTTAGGTTTTTCAAAATTACTGGGAACACTCAGTTGTGGTAAAATATGTATCTACCTACTAAGGATACACTATAAAAAAGATCAGAAAAGGACTTATTTGATGATGATTATGCGATTTTTTCTGACTTTCTTTATTAAAGCATATGTTGTGGGTGCTCATTTGAACTGCATCGACAAGTCGATGCAATTCAAATGAGTAACCACAACATATGCCTTTATAAAGAAGTAAAGAAAAAGTGCACTGGCTGTAATCTGAAGACTACAGAATTTCTTGACTGTGCGCTTATAGGGGTATGTGCGGTAATTAGATCGAATACGGTATATATACCTACAGGAGGCTGAATGATGGCAAGCTATAGGCAGGCAAAGAATGATATATAGAGCAAATATTTGCAGGATAATAAACTACATGAAGGACAGATGATGATAAACTGTAGGCATCACTGAAAAATAAGCTAAAGGCATGCTGAAGGTTGATAAGCTAAACACAGACTGAATTACAAAACACCTTTGCCGGGTGCTTCTAATGAGTACCTACAATGTATGTTTTTGAGGAGAAGAAAGAAAAAAGTTATTATTTTTTGGTTGAAAAAAACACTTTATCTGGAGCTAAGTTAAAGGATAATAAGCTGCATTACAAAAACATGCCAATGTAAATATATTGAAAATTTTATAACCAAAAAAGGAAAATTTTCAGATAAAAAATTCTGATATTTTTCATATTTCTGCTCAAAACATAAATTGTGGGTACGTTAGAAATGTGAGGCGGTTCTAACAAGTACCCACAATCTATGTTTTTTAGCAAAATAAGAAAAATAATGTACACCCTGTAAACCCAAGTTTTACTATATATAAGTGGGGTTTAGGAGGGTCAAAATTATAGAGGTGTGTGTTTGTGATGGTAGGGACCATAGGCTGAAGGAAAACAGACTGTCACAAGCAGATAGAAGGATGATAAATCATAGACAGGTTGAACGATGCCATCAATTATTAGGGGGGCTGAAGAATGACATTATTATTTTTTTTTTTTTTAATGTAGCGATTGTTTGGGACACGACTCTGCAATATGAAAATTCGTGTCAAGTCATCTGGGGATCTCATACCGATATATTTATCACCGCACAAAATGAGACATCTCTCTGACCAGCATGAAAACAGTTTTCCTGTAAATTCATATTTAAACATCTATTATATTTTCTGTCATAAATAATTTATAGCCTAATATCCAAATGGGCTTTCCATTATAGACTGACATCTTTTTCCAGCTAAATAATTGATTACGATATCCAGGCAATATTACACAATATTGTAATTGTCCGGAAACATGAAATATTGCCATGGAAACATAAAACAACACTGAAATCAATCCAAGAACTTTAGAAAATGGAGAAAAAGCGAGATGGATTGACCCCAGAATAAGGCCCTTGGGGATGCTATATGATATCAAAACTAGATACCCACACTGGGGACAGTATCAGTCAAAACAGATGATAATATTACATTGTGGCCCTCATTTAGGTTAATTTATCCTTAACCCTAGTCCTGCTGAGCCCGGATATACCCTGCCTTTGCAAGCAGTGTAGATCCAGATCAGCTGATTTCTGAAGAAGCTATCTGGATCTGCACTGTTTGCCATTAAGTATGTAGATTTATAGCAACAATCCGGATCAGGTAATCTGATTGGCTGAAAATTAGAAGTGGGAGTGGCATCTTAATTTATTCAGCAGGACAAGGGTTAATGCTTAGCATGAGGCTGGGTAAAATTTCAGCAGATGCATAATTGCGGAATATTTTTCTTATTTTTTCCCAGAAAATAGGCTTTGAGAATCCATACACACTGTTTCTTTGAGAAACAATTTACATGAAATGTCAAAGCCTATTTTCTGAATTTGCCCATAGAATGGTAATGATTACAGTGTTAATCACTACTACAGAAGACAGACAACATTCTATTTTTCATTTTCATTTTTTCAGAGAAAAATAAAGCTTGACATTTCATGTGAATTGCTGGTTTGGCAGACAATTCACATAAAATGTCAAGCTTTATTTCTTCTGAAAAACTAACCCTAAATTGAACCTTAAAGAGCCAATCACAAACACAGCAGATGACATTCTATTTCTTGTTTTCACTTTACAGAGAAAATAAAACTTGACATTTCATGTGAATCATCTGTTTGGTAGATGATTCACATGAAATGTCCAGCTTTATTTACTTTGAAAAATAATAATACAAAACCTCTAAGAATGTCTCTGCTGCAAATTTGTTTAGTGGTTTAAGGGTTAGGGAAAACTCACAGCTCTTGACAATCTGGTTTTGTTTTGTTTAAAAAACTGAAATTTATTTTAACTTATCCCGAAAAACATACATGTACATTGTGGAGATATTAATTAAAATTGCCTCACTGAGCCAATTCTAATAAGTACATAATATGTTTTTGGACAGAATATGAAAACTTTCCAGATGACTCCCGCCTTATCTAGAGCAAAGGAAGATGGAAAAAGGGAATTTTAGGCATATTCTGTAAGGAGATATATGTATCCGGCAAGACACATTCCCAGAACATAGTCTACCAATGACACCAAATCATCTTTAACCCTTGTCCTGCTGAATAAATTAAGATGCCACGCCCATTTCTAATTTACAGCCAATCAGATTACTTGATCCAACTTGTTGATATAAATTCACATACTTCATGAAAAACAGTGCAGCTCCAGATCAGTTGGCTTCTGAAGAAGCCAACTGATCTGGATCTACACTGTTTGCAAAGACAGGACATATCCGGGTTCAGCAGGACAAGGGTTAAACCTAGTTTCAATTTGTTACTTTAATTTCTGTCAATCTTCTGAACTGCCGAATATGTCACAATATACTCAATGATCAAATTTTTCTCCTTTTCTCTGTATTATAGCGCAAATGTCTTGGCTCATATCACTCTAGATATGAGTCCAGATAAACATTTTTTCATTTCTCAAAAAAAAAAAAAAATTGTATGTTGTTGGTACTATAAGCAATAACAGTGTTTTCAGAGAAAACAGATGTCCCAGTGCACCGTGAATATTCAGTTTTTCTACTGCTGTGACCTTGAAAATTAAGTCAAGGTCATCAAAATATTTATGTTCCAAATATATATTCATGAAAATTTGGTGAGATCAAAAGATATTGTGCAAACAAGAAAGTGTCACAGAATTTTCAGTTTTTCTACTGCTGTGACCTTGAAAATTAGGTCAAGGAAAAATCTAATCAGTTCTTTGTTATGTGTCAATCATACATCCATGCAAATTTGGTATGAATCCAACCACTGGTTCACAAGATATTGTGCAGACAAGAAAATGTGACGCCAACACTAACGCCGATGCCAATGCCGACGCCAACCCCAACAGCATCCGTACCAAAAACAATATGTCCCCCTCACTGAGGTGGGGGACATAATGTGGAGGACCCACAACCTATGTCTTTTAGGAGAAATAAGAAAAATATCAATATGATTATTTTGTTCATAAAAGTGCCTCACCTAGACCTATGCCTATTTGCTAAGCCTTAGGAGCAATGTCTATGGGGAAAATTGAAAACATCAATCCACATGCTCACAATAACCCTTGTCCTGCTGAATAAATTAAGACGCCATGCCCACTTCTAATTTTTAACCAATTAGATAATTTGATCTGGATTGTTGTTATAAATTCACATACTTAATGGCAAACAGTGTAGATCCAGATCAGTTGGCTTCTTCAGAAGCCAACTGATCTGGATCTACACTGTTTGCAAAGAAAGGGTATATCCGGGTTCAGCAGGACAAGGGTTAGCAATACAGGCTCTTTTTCAATGATCCACTACGTAAAATACCGATGAATATCATGTCTTCTGTGATCACTAAATCACATGTGACAAATATGGAATTCTAATACTTCTGAGAGAGTTTGGATTTCACATGCAGGAAAGTCTCTTCCTGGTTCTTTGCCGATATGTTTACTGATAATATTCTCAGAACAGTTCTGAATTTAAGCAAGAATGACAGTTTAAG
Organism: Anodontia alba; assembly: GCA_964016985.1. Lineage (NCBI taxonomy): Eukaryota > Metazoa > Mollusca > Bivalvia > Lucinida > Lucinidae > Anodontia > Anodontia alba. Next base: position 9,437,042 of record OZ024828.1, read on the forward strand.
TCATATCAAAACCAGTCTAACGTCTCCACAATGGCTGAGTCACTGGTCCAGATAAAGTGTTTTAATCCAAAAATGTCCTGCTGAACATAGACATACCCTGCCTTTGCAAATAGTGTAGATCCAGATCTGAAGCCAACTGATCTGGAACTGCCCTGTTTGCCATTAAGTATATGAACTTATAGCAACAATTGGGATTGGCTGAAAATTAGAAGTGGGTGTGGCATCTTAATTTATTCAGCATGACAAGGGTTAAGACAGGTATTTTTCTTATTTCTCCATATGAGCACACATGGAATCAATTAATTAGTGTCCTCATGGACCATTATTATTGAATGCAGCAGAAAAATCATGATCAAACGGAGTGGCTGCACCAAGCAGTCTGGACCCATGATGTCAATATTCAGGCAGATTTTCTCCCTAGATTTTCTCCTGATCTTGGCTGAACAGTAAAACAATATGACAGTAATTATATGCGACGGTTATTTTCTTAGCAACAGAAAATGTCTCTAAATTATAGCCAAGATTCAGTAAAAGCAATCAAGTCTAGGAAATAAGGCCCTTAACCCTTAAAATGCCAAGAAAACCTGCATCTGAAAATGTCATCTGTTTATGTTGTCTGCTGAATATTCTTGCAAACTTTTCAAACTATTTTTGCACACAGGCAAACAGTGTGGACCCTGATCAGACTGCTCCTAAAATGACATTTAAAATCACAAGCAGATGACAAAGCAGACAACAATTGTTGTGATTGGCAGTTTAAGGGTTAAAGGGAACTGATACATTTGTTTTCATTCCTCATCACAAAACATGCCTATATAATTTTGACCCCCTTAAACCCCACTTTTATATGGTAAAACTGGGGTTTACAAGGGAATACATTATTTTATTTTTTTTCTCGAAAACATAGATTGTGGGTACTCGTTAGAACCGTATCACCGAGGTGGTTCTAATGGGTACCCACAATCTATATTTTGAGCAGAAATATGAAAAATATCAGTTTTTTATATGAAAATTTTCAGTTTTTCAGGTGTAATTTTCTGTATATTTGAATAGGCGTGTTTTCGCAATGTGTTAGGTTAACCCTTCTGGAAAGGGTCTACTCTAAAAAGAAAGAATTTGCTCCTAGAGAGATAAAAGGAGTATCTAGATAAATATTTTCCAGGGCCCAATTGTTCAAAACTAACAATGTCGTTAATTAACATATCATTAAAACTTTGATCATTAAATATGGCATATATGCTAATATTTTTGCTGAAAAAATGTGAGTAGCTTTTGCAAAAGCTACTCACATTTTTTTCAGCAAAAATACCTGCGAATTAGATATCATACTTATTAGAACAGTTAACATTTTGACCTCTGACAAGCTCGTTAAGCTAACAATGTTTTGAACAATTGGGCCCAGATTTCTCAAAAAAAACTCAAAAAAAAAAAAATATTTTGTGGGTACTCCTATTTTACACAAACTTGCAAGGTTGTGATCCAAGGACGCCCCACATGCAATTTGAGTTCAACTGGCCTTGCAGTTTCAGAGTTGTTTATATGTTTTTACCATACATGATGATGGATGCCAGTTCCCACCAGATTTTGTTCAAAGGATATATTCCATATACAATTTTAATTCATATAGCCTAACAGGTTTGGAGAAGAACTGTTTGAAAGTTTTAGCATATATGGTCACGGTGGCCATTTTGATAAATATTGCAAACTTCAAAACTCTTGTCCCAAATGCAATTTGGTACAACTGGCATAACAATTTCTGAGAAGAGGTTTGAATGGACTTAAGCTTTTTCCCATTATAACTCTATGGGGAATTGTCATAAATGTAGCAAACTTGAATTCCTCTGATTCAAGCAATATTTGTATTAAATAAGGTTTGAATCACTTCAGTGGTTTCGAACAAATCATTAAAAAGTGTGACCTGACAAACAGACAGACAAATGTAGCATAGACAGTTATCACAATAGCTCGTCTTGAGCTTTGCTCAGGTGAGCTAAAAAGGGACTTATCTGTAGCCGCAGTTGGACTGTGTTTGTTTGAAGCATTCAACTTGATTCTAGGTTCATGATATCTCTTAAAAACATTTTGTTTAATTAATCTAGATTTCAATAGTTTTAATGGACTATAAACAAGAAAACTTAATAAATCTTCCTGTTCCTGCAGTTAATCCATCATCCTCAAACACGGACCATTGTCAAATGCCAATCACAGATCTCTTAAAACAGAGCTCCAGGTATAAGATTTGTTTAACAATCATAATGATATTTTTTTTTATTTTTTCATGAAAACATATATTGTGAGTACTCATTAGAAGTGCCTCACTGAGGCACTTCTAATGAGTACTCACAATGTATGTTTTTGTGGAGACATAAGAAAAGTATTGCTCTTAGTACCTTCTTAACCAGAGAGCTGTTTGAAAATAACTCAGACAAGCAATGTCCAACAATCACTTACTCCAGTGATCAATAATGAATGACTCTTAGGCTGTGACTATTCAAAGCTCCAGATTAGCGGGTGTATATTCCTTATTTCTCCACTAAAACATGTATTGTGGGTACTCATTAGAAGTGCCTCGATGAGGCACTTCTAATGAGTACCTACATAACATGTTTTTGTGAAGAAATAAGAGAAATATGGGTAGTTTTTGGTTGAAATGAAAATGCTTTATCTAGAACTATGACTTTCTATAAATTTTTATGATTAATCTATTAGATGGCTATCCCTCAATTAATGTCCTTAAAGATCAATATAATACTGGGGTCATATGAGGTCGCAATGGGTGTCATTTATGGGTTTATTTCAAAGGGAGGATAATATCACTTACTGTATGGTGTCTGTCATGGGGTTCATATTACTCTTTTTAGATAAAACAAAAGGATGACACCAGATGGCATCTGCATAGTATGATGGGGGTGGGGTAAAGGTGTTGACGAGGTTGCTGAAGCTGGGAACTTTGTGGAAGGGATAGAGCTGTTGATAAATAAGCTACTATGCCTTTCTGGTAGAAAACTACTAATATTTAAGGGTTAAAAACAATGCCTTTGAAAAGATATACATTTACCATTTTTCTATGTTATAAGCTACTGTATAAATGGCAAAGGTCATTGTTTTTGGTAACTTCTCATTTACTGCAAATCAAATAAAACTGTTTTAGCTTTTATGCTGCAGGCTCCCTGTATTCCTGACCTGGAATAAATTATTCACAACTTAATTCAAGAATTATTCATGAGTTCTATTCTAGAAATTTCTGAACATTACAGAATACCAGTAAGAATGAATTTACGAATTTACCCTTTCCATTCAGACAGTAAAGCCTGAACAGTGTAACACCCAGTAAGCATTCTTTATAAATCTACAGCGGGCCGTTATCGGCCCGTCAGGGTAGCTGACGGGCCGATAACGGCCCGCTGTAGATTTATAAAGAATGCTAGCTGGGCAGGAACATGTGCCAAATAACACAGCATCTGGCCAGGATCTGCAGTGCAAAACTGTTTGCAACCCATTCAGCAAATTTTAATTCTATCCTGTTTGTGATGATTTATGTCTTCATGGGGTAGGCGTACTTGAGTGTGTCCTGAGACACACTCAAGTGCACCTACCCCATCAGGGGTGAGAAAAGTCACTAATAATCAATCCTGAAATTTAAAACTAATCCTTGTCCCGCTGAATAAATTAAGAAGCCACACACATTTCTAATTTTCAACTAATCAGATTACTTTATCAAGGTTGTTGATATAGATTCACATATGCAAACAGTGCAGATTCACATCAATTGGCTTCTTCAGAAGCCAACTGATCTGGATCTACACTGTTTGCAAAGGCAGGGTATATCTGGGTCAGCAGGACAAGGGTTAAGTCCAAAAACTACCAATATTTTTCTTACTTCTCAATAAAACATATGTTGTGGGTATTCATTAGAAGCACCTCAGGAGGGCACTTCTAATGAGTGCCCACAACATGTTTTTATTGAGAAATCCTGAGGCATTTCTAATGAGTACCCACAACATATCTTTTTATTGAGAAATAAGAAAACTATTATGTGGATACTCACTATTATCTGGAGCTATACAACTAATAATTAGTTTAATAATGACTTTTTAAAGTTATTTCACGTAAACATTCGTAAAAGTGATATTTCATGCTTAAAGTGAAAGTTCTCGATCCTGAAATCAGGATTAATCCTGGTTTCCCATCCCTGCCCATGAAAGCATAAATTATCACAAACAGCAAGATAAGGTTCATATTTTTAGTTCTAAATTTTCCATCAGCAGACAGGATGTGCTTCAACAAAAACTGTTGTTGTCTGCATTCAAGGCCAGCCAGTGAGATATTAAACTGCTCCTAAATCAAAGTCAAATGTCACCACTTTTTGTTTTTCATTTTTTTTTTTTGTTTTTTTTATTTTTTGGGTCTTGCCCCTATCGGATCAAATAGGGTCCTGTGCTAACCAAATAGACTTTACCAAAATAACTTCTGGGGATAAATATACACAAACAATAGATGTATCAATGTAAGTAATCAATTCCTTCCTGCAATAGACACATTTGGTGCTTAAGTCCCTTGTTTATTTTTTTTTTTTTATATTATACAAACACATCTGTCATGTGACTTAATTGCTATCACATGTTAGTCACATATAATAATGGATGATCTGCTGATTTGTTTGTGTTGAGGTTTTATGGCCCAGTCAACCCAATGGGGTCATGTCGAGTGTGGTCAGTTTACCTAACCACACTTTTACTAAGCGGTTAACCATTATTGTGCACATTCTTTTGTCAGAAACTGACAACTGCCCTTCTTGAATCAGCAGAAGGAAGAGAATGACAGCAGAAAATATTTCATGATCAAATCTCCACAAAAGAATGTTACCGACCCGGCAGGGGTTAAACTCGCAACCTCCTGATCACCAATTGGACGCGCATCCAACTGAGCTACCAAGGCCGGCTGGCTGATCTGCTGAATGTGTAAGTCTGAATAAAACCAGTGAAACAGCTGAAAAGTAAGGGTGCCCCTCCTATAGACCTAGGTCAGAAGAAAATGCTGCTAGATAAGGCTTAAATACATCATGACATAGTCAAAACGACTTATAATCAAAGCACTGACAGCTCTCAGGTAGATTGACTATATCTCCAAGTGTAGGGTGGGAAAATGGTCCCGAACGGGAACTTAAGACTGCTTCATTTAGCCCTCAGCATCCTGTAATTTTAGCAAACAGTGCAGACCCTTATCAGACATCTGGTCTGGGTCTGCACTGTTTGCCAATGTCCCGGTCCAGGTCTTACAAATAACCCTCTTTACAGGGCACTCTGATGTCAAAACGACAAGAATAGTGCTGCTATAAATAACCATTACCTTGATTTTTTACAAACACGCTGTTTGATTTCATTGGACAATGATAATCACGTGGAAAACAACGTTAAAGAATTTTGGTGTATGTATACTATGGCTTGATTGTGAACAATCAACCCAAACAGTTTGGTGAAGAGCTAAAATATGGTATTCTTCAATAACTTGGGCCCAGTTTTCAAAGCATTGTTAGCCTAGCAAGCTCATTAATGACAAACCTGTTAACTGTTGTAGCCAAGGCATTTTCAAATGCATTGATATTTTTGCTGCGAAAATATGAGTATATAGCTTTTGCAATGCAAAAGCTACCCACATTTTTTCTGCAAAAAAAAATCAATGTATTTGCCATATTTCAAGATAGAAATTTTAATGTTCGCTAAAAATTTCATTAAGTTTTGAACAACTGAGCCCTGGTATTTGCAACATTTACCCTCAATATTATGACAGATATGATTGAGCAAGTGGCACAGACACAAGAAATGAGTCGGGAAACAGTATTTCCTAAAGGTTGCAAGTGCACCCTGCGATGACTCGGAGTCTTGGCTGTCCACCTGAAGAGGCTTTGGATCGTTGGCTATCCACAGAGTACCCTGCATAGACTTTGATCAGACTGTGCAGATGGCCAGGCTGATCTGAGTCATTGCTGGGCACAAAATTATGCGATCTTGTAAGTTAATGATGTGCCCAAGCTCAAATGCAGTTTGCCACTCAGCCAGCCAGGGAGTGAAATGGGCATTCGTATTTTACAGTATGTCTTTACCCTAAGTACTGGGACAAACATGCCCACCCAAACAATGTGGACCCAGATCAGAGTGAGACACTGCAAAATGCTGTCTGATCAGGGTCTCCAATGTTTTTCCACTCATCAAGTAGTTTTAAGGCACATACTCATGATAGTAAAAAGGACTTGTCTAACCCTTTGTAGTCTGGAGAGCCCTAAAAGGGTAACTGGCAAACAGCGCAGACCCAGATCAGATGCCGCAGAATGCGGCATCTGATCAGGGTCTCCACCGTTTGCAAATAGTTCAATGATTTTTCTCTAGGAATATCTAAATCACATAGCCTGGCATACCTAAAATCGAAATTAGAATCTTCCAATATGTAGTGTGGGAGAGTTCATTCAGTCTACAACGGGTTAAATTTTAGGACAAGTATGGAGATGAGGTATGGTGTCCCAGTATTTTAGGGTAAATACGGTGTGATTCAACTGTGGTTCCGGCCGTCCATAAGTTCTCCAAAAAGACAGGGAAGGTCCTGACTGGACTGTTTGAATTCTTGTTTCACAACAGGTCAACCCTTGTGGGTCATTTTGTGTCATCACCAAGAGAAAGGGAGAAAAGAGATAGTAGAGAAAAAAGAGAGAATACAGGAGGATAAAGAAAAAATGCAAGTGAAAGTGCAGAAACAGAAGAAAATTACAAACATGCCCCCTCCCCACCAACTGCAAGTATAGCAGGCCTTTTATACCATTACCCTACCTACCATCCAGGTCCAGATGAGATGCTTTTGTTCAAGTAAAAGTGATGAAATTTTCTTTTTTCACCTGGATGAGGCACTTCTATTAATCCATTGTAGTCTGGAGACCCGTAAAAGGGTACTTGGCAAACAGTGCAGACCCAGATCAGACGCCGCAGAATGCGGCATCTGATCAGGGTCTCCACTGTTTGCAAATAGTTTAGCCATTTTACTCTAACTTCCCTAGACCTATTAACCCTTGTCCTGCTGAATGAATTAAGAAGCCACACCCATTTCTAATTTTCAGCCAATCAGATTACTTGATCAAGTTTGTTGATAGAGATTCACATACATTGTACTTAATGGCAAACAGTGCAGATCCAGATCAGTTGGCTTCTTCAGAAGCCAACTTAACCCTTGTCCTGCCGAATAAATTAAGAAGCCACACCCATTTCTAATTTTCAGCCAATCAGATTACTTGATCAAGTTTGTTGATATAGATTCACATACATTGTACTTAATGGCAAACAGTGCAGATCCAGATCAGTTGGCTTCTTCAGAAGCCAACTGATCTGGATCTACACTGTTTGCAAAGGCAGGTATATCCGGGTACAGCAGGACAAGGGTTAAATTAATTCTTACCATTCTCTGACCTAATTCAACAGATGACAAACTGATAATTTTTTTCTTATTTTCCCCAGAAAACAGGATCTGACATTTCATGTAACTAGTCGCCATTGGACAATTTGCATGAAATGTCAAAACCTGTTTTATGAGAAAAATTAGACAAATATGTTGATATGCCATCTACTGGAAACTTTACCCAGAGTGTTAAACATTAACTTAAAGACTGTTGTGTCAGTGAAGGGTCCCTCCAAAATCATCCGTCTATCCATATCCAACTGAGGAGTCAGTGACCTGATACACAGTCAGTGAATCACCAAGATGTCACTTGCACCCTGCTTCCTCTCCCCACCCACCCCACCCCCCCCCCCCCCCGCACCCCCCCCACTCCCCCGAAACATATGATGCAAACAGTTACCATAATAAACCTAAGTATGGGATAGACAGAGGCCTGAGCAAACAGTTCAGACCCTGATCAGACATCACAGAATGCGGCATCTGACCAGGGTCTACACTCTTTGCTACTCATTGAGCAATTTTTAGACACATCAACAGGCTTGCTCAGATTTTAGGATAGATATAGTAAGAAACAATGGTGTCCCAATATTTAGGGTAAATATGGTAATGCCAAATCAACCTTCATTGCCGCTCTAATCTAGGCCTTTCTTAGTTCAAAATAAGGCCCCTTTTCAATTGAAAAGTATTGATATTTTACTTATTTATCAATAAAAAAGGTATGTTGTGGGTACTCATTAGAAGCGCCTCTAAGCACTTCTAATGAGTAACAACAACATACAATTTCATGGACAAATAAAAAAACTTTCTTCTGGCTGCACTTTTATCTACAGCTATCCAGGGCCCATTCAATGTTTGCCTTGATGTACATGCAACTGGGGAAATGGGAAGACTCTGTTCAGGCTGCACTGATGCACAGGCTACTCTGCATCTTAATGTTTCCCATGATGCTTTAAGGCCCTTTTTACGTGATAGAAGCCCACATCACTAGTCTGCCATATTGTTTGACATTACCTTCCATAATCCAAAATAAACTGCCTGTTAAAAGACTTGACTTATGAGTCCTGCTAAAAATTAACACAAAATTACCATTAATTATTCACACAATCTACCGAATATGCAAGGTATGTACATACATTACATTTCGCTGCATTAACCTCTTCCCCAAACAACAAAAAACATTACCGAACCAAGAAAAACTGTCTGCAAACTGCTTCCTAGCCTAATGTATTCAAATCACAGAATACGGGGACAAAATTCCTATTTCAAATTAAAGAAACACATTTCCGGCATAAAAGACTTCCATCAGTTAGAAATTCCTACCTTAATTAAAATCCACACTGCCCAGAATGGCTCAAATTTATAATTAGGCTCAGAATCAATTGACAAGTGTGAAAACAGACATTAACCCAGTCTAATGGAATCCTTGCTCTGTAACTCTGCCGACCATGTTTTGCTCCAAGAATCAATAGCGATCAATATGTGACATCATGCATACATTTTCTGTCTTACAAATAATTCCAGTAGAAGACTGACTCACTTTTACAATGATCTAAAATACTGTAATAGAACTCCAATACAGCACAGAAAAATACAGAAAGGAAATCTGTTAACCAATAAAACACTAAGCAAAACTGTAGCAGACAACATTATGAATTTTTATTACACATGTATATTATTATTTTTCAGGGAAACTAAGATTTGGCAAAATTGTAGCAGAAAACATTCTAATTTTTTTTATTATTATTTTTTAGAGAAAATATAAGGCAAGGCAAAATTGTAGCAGATGACATTTTGTTTTGTTTTTTTATTATTTTTTCAGAGAAATTACTTGGCATTGCATGTGAAATGCCTGTCTAGCAGACAATTCATATCAAATGTAAAGCCTTCTTTTCCCTGAAAAGTACAATCAACTTGTAACAGTATTTTCAGAGAAAACAGATGTTCCTAAATCATGCATTTTCAGTTTTTCCTTCTGCTGTGACTTGAAAATTAGGTCAAGGTCACCAAAATCTAATAATTTCTTTGTTATGTCCAAATTATATAACCATGAAAATTTGGTAAGAATCCAAAACTGGTTCACAAGATATTGTGCAGACAAGAAAATGTCACGCCAATGCCAATGGGATCCACACAAAGATCAATATGTCTCCCTCCCCATAGGTTAGGGGACATAAAAAAAATCAAAATGTCATCTGCTGCAATTTTGAGTAGCAGTTTAATCTTTATCACTCTCTGGGCAGATTCAGCAGACAACAAACTAATATTTTTTCTTATTTTTCCCTGAAAAATTGACTGACATTTCATGCAAGTTGTCTCCTCAGTTTCCATGAAAAGTCAAAGTCTGTTTTCTGACAAAAAATAAAAAAACATTACAAAATGTTGTCTGCTGAAATTATTACCCAGCATGCTAAGCATTAAGGGTAAAAACCAGGCCCAGTGAGAGATGGATAATTGCTGTTTCTGGTAGCACTGTTACAATGGTGTCATATGATAACTTGCTTAGCACTCTGGGTAAAAATTTTAGCAGACGACTTTCTGAAAAACATTTCATATTTTTCCCAGGAAACAGGATTTGACATATGCAAATTGTCTCCAATGGAGACAATTTGCATGCAAATTGTCTCCAATGGAGACAATTTGCATGAAATGTCAGATCTTGTTTTCAGGGAAAAATAAAATAAAATATCGTCAATTTGTCGTCTGCTGAAATTAGCCCAGAGAGATGTAAATGTTATTGTTCTAGTCTATCACCAAGAATGTGAGGAAGCTGCTTCTGTATAATTACTTCTTTGTGTTTCTGGCAAAAAACAAAACAAAACATGCTTCTCAGCCATTGTTTGTTTAGTGTCACTTTCAATGCATTTTATACTTTTTTTCTGGCTTCCACTATATACATTGACTTTATAATGATCATTTCATTGAAACATATTCCAGGAAAATGTGAGGTATATGTAGACAGTGAAGGCCTAGATCAGCCTGCACATCTGTTCAGCCTGCACATCTGTGCAGGTCTGATCAGAGCCTTTTCTGTTCAATTACAAAACCACTGGATATTGCATCGACCAATATTGAAGGCCCCAACAATTTGAATTAGGGTATTTTAGATATGCTCAGACACATTTTCCTCTGATATGGCTCCTTCCATGGCTCCCAGTCCATGGACTCAAGCATAGTGTTACATATAAGCTAGTATTCAGGAAACAGGTACATCACAAAAACATACCTATATAATTTTGACCCCCTTAAACTCCCATCTTTATACAGTAAAACTGGAGTTTACAGAGGTATACATTATTTTTTTTTATTTCTGCTCAAAACACAGATTGTGGGTACTTGTTAGAACTGCCTCAATCTATGTTTTGAGCAGAAATATGAAAAATATCAGAATTTTTATCTGAAACTTTCAGTTTTTGGTTGTGAAAGTTTCAATATATTTGAACAGGCATGTTTTCATAATGTTTCTGTTGGTTTTATACCAAAATATATCCTCTGGTTCTCTTCGGCATAACTTCAGTGGTAACACTTCATCATTTTAGAGATTATATTTACCCAAAATATTTTGACATCTTGACTCCTTCCTTCCCACAGTTCTAAAATTTGAAAAAATCCATTTTACTCTCCGTTGATGAGTCTAAAACAAGAAAAACGCCTAAAGGCATTATGGACAGGTTTTTCAAAAAGGTTATTCAAAAGTTAAACTTCGGACGTCAGGGGAGATAAGTACATAACAAGAAAGTGAGAGTTGTCTCTCTTGCATGTGACACACCTACTGGTCCTCCTCTTCATCCCTACCAAATATGAAAGCAATCTACTGAAGAATAAAGGTAACATACAACTTTGAAAAAAGGTTAACCAAAAGTTAAACCTCGGATGACGCCGGACGCCTGCCAGACACCTGCCTGCCTGGACATTGCTATTTTAAAGGATGGATTTTTTTAAAATAAAATGTCCAAAAACTGCTTGATGAGTGGCAAACAGTGTAGACTCTGATCAGATGCATCATTCTGTGGCATCTGATCTAGGCTACATTGTTTGCTCAGGCCTGTCTGTCCAAATACTTATGACAATATGGTACATACTGCAACAATCTGTAACACAAATTAGTACCACCTACAAAAGTAAAGCTAAGCTTTACTTTTGTAGGTTGTACTAATTTGTGCAGTCTTTGCAAGATTTTTCTTATACCATTTACGTTGAGTGGACTCTTCTACCACAACTCTTTGGACCGGTATTTTCAACAGCACAGTGTCTGGTCAGTCAAATATTGCAGACCCTGATCAGATGCCACATTCTGCAGGTTCTAATCTGCTTGGGTATGCACTGTTTGCCAATTACCGTTTTGGGGGATTCCAGACTAAAATGTACTAATTGGTGCAATCATTGCAAGCCGTTTCTTGTACTTGGCTCAATACTGATATCAAATGCTGTTTCCTTAGGTAATGACTTGATGCTTTATGTCTCTTTCAACAATATCTAATTGATATCAAGATAATGAAGGGATGGTAATGAAAGTTTTTGTGTAATTAAGTGCTGTACAGTCAAGGTCTATACCATTTGCCATTCATCCAGAAGTTTTTTAAACATCTCAACAGGGAGTAAAATGGAGTTTTTCAAATTTTAGAACAAGTATGATGAGGTATCCCAATATTTAGGCTAAACATAGTGATACATGTACAAGAAAATAAAATACTTACATACGTCTTGATGAGATATTTTTTTCAATCCAAAAGTATGAATATTTTTCATATTTCTCCACAAAAACGTATGTTTTCATGGAGAAATAAGAAAACTATCTACCTGATACCCACTCTTATCTAGACCTATGACTTACATGGAAATTAGCATCTACTGGCTGCAACTTTCATGGTGCAACTTTAGCTACATGCTGCATCTTATTGACCTTCTACATTATTATTTCACTGGTGTCCAGGAGAAAACTTGGATGTATCTGAAAAAAATAAAACACAAAATGAATTTTCACATTTTGCTAATCACTGACTATATGGTAAATGTCGTAAAATTTTGAACACTTTATTCCACATTTTTTTGCCTAATTAAATGTTGCTTTTTATACAGTTCTTTCTTAAAATACTTAATGCATATGCCATTTTGTCAGCAACTTTGATATACAAATCTTTAGTACATTTACCATACATGTGTTATTGTTATATGATAGCATACCTGGGCCTGGTTGTTCAAAGCATCGTTAGCTTAACGAGCTCGTTAAGGGTCATTTCGTTAACTGTTTAAATGGATTCAATATACAATATTCTGATATTTTTTGCTGAAAAAATGTGAGTAGCTTTTGCACTGCAAAAGCTACTCACATTTTTTCAGCAAAAAATTTCAGCATATTTGCGTATCACTCGATTTAAATTTTAACGAATCGTTAACTAACGACGTCGTTAGCTTTGAACAACTGGGCCCTGGCTGGCATAGCAGCTTGTCTGTGAATGGTATAATACAATTTACCAACCCCAACTTTTTCAAAGCAGGAGTAACAATACTTACTTTTGTTATGTCCCATGAAAATATTCCTAAGAAGTTTGTATAAATCAGAGGAGCGGCGGTTCTAATAAGTACCCAGAATATATGCTTTTAAGCAGAAAAAAGTAAAATTAGCCCAGAACTATTATCTTAAGCTCCTTCACTACAAGTCCTCTGACAAATGCAGACATTCAGTAAGTAAACAAGTGCGAGTCTGTCATTCAAATATGTAACAATGTGATATGCATAATAGTTATTGTCAAGTTTCATGAATATATTGCAAATGGTTTCCGAGACTCTAAGCAGTAAAAGGGAATATAAACTGACTGTTGGTCACATTTTTTTCTCCATCTGCATGGCTGGTTATGTAACAGGCAAAATTCTTGGAGCCGACATTCAAATTTTCTATTACATGTATTATTTTTCCGAGAAAATAAGATTGGCAATTCAGGTGAATTGTCTACTATGCAGATGATTCACATGAAATGTCATGCCTTATTTTTCTGAAGAAAAAAAATCAAAATGTCGTCTGCTGCAGTTGTGATTAGCACTTTAATGAACTGCATGCTGGGTAAAAAAAAACAAAAAGGCAGACAGCATTTTGAAATATTTTTCTTATTAAATTCCCAGAAAATAGTGGTATTAGAGCTACATGCAAATAGCTCCTTCAGGTGAAAATTTGCAGGAAATATCAAATTTTTTTTTTTTCTGAGGAAAAAAGGTGCAATTTTAATGCTTCCTGAATACTTACTACAAATGTAGTTGTTCAAATATTAGGTAAAGTATGATAAGAGGTCGTAGTCAAATATTTAGTGTCTTTAGAGCCTTTTCTTGTACCACTGCTTATCCATAAAGCACTTTAAGGCTTAGCACTCCGGGTAAAATTTTCAGCAGACAACATACTAAAATATTTTTCTTATTTTTCCCAGAAAACAGGTTTTGACATTCCATGCAAATTGTCTCCAATGGAGACAATTTGCATGAAATGTCAAATCCTGTTTTCTGAAAAAAAAATAAGGAAAATATTATCAATTTGCCGTTTGCTGAATTAGCCCTGACAGTGAGTGGTAAAGGTTAAAACACAACTGAAGCAGATAACATTTTGATTTATATTTATTTTTTCAGAGAAAATAAGAGAATGTTGTCTGCTACAATTTTCAGAGAAAATAAGAGAATGTTGTCTGCTACAATTTGCAAAGCAGTTTACCGGTAAAGAGAGAAACAGCAACTGTAACAGACAGTAAAAAACAGCAAGAAATAAAAGTCAGTCATGAAAAGGTAGTCAACTGGAATGCCTGGAAAGGGAGTCAACTATAAATACCCTTTAATTAACAACCACAACTGCAGCAGACAACACTTTGAATTTTTTTATTATTATTATTTCTCAGAGGAAGTAAGACTTGGCATTTCATGTGAATCATCTGCAAGGCAGGCAACTTACATGAAAAGCGAAGTTTTATTTTTTCTGAAAAAATAACAATCAATTTTAGAATGTCGTCTGCTACAAATTCGCTTTGCGCTTTAAGGGCTACTTAACCCTTGTCCTGCTGATCCCGGATATGCCCTGCCTTGGCAAACAGTGTAGATCCAGATCAGTTGGCTTCCGCTTCTTCAGAAGCCAACTGATCTAGATCTGCCCTATGTGCCATAAATATTGACTGTATCAACAACCTGGACCAAGTAATCTGATTGGCTGAAAATTAGAAGTGGACGTGGCATCTTAATTTATTCAGCATGACAAGGGTTAAGTCTGTTTGTTTGTGTTGAGATTTGAAGGCCCAGTCGACCAAATGGGGTCATGTCGAGCACAGTCAGTTTACCTTACCACACTTTTAATGAGCAAGCTTAATTAGTCCTCTAAGTGGTTAACCAGTATTGTGTACATCCTTTTGTGAAAAACTGACAACTGCCCTTCTTGTCCTCTCCACGAAAGAATGTTGTGGACCTGGTGGGGGTCTAAACTCCTGTCAGATCACCAGTTGGATGTGCATTGTAAAGCAAGCAGATATTAGCTATTACACTTATTATGCTATGGGCAGATTCAGCAAACTACAAAGATTTTTTTTTTCATTTTTTTTTTCAGAGAAAATAAGAGAATGCCATCTGCTACAATTTTGCTAAACAATTTACTGGTAAAGAGACAAACAGTATACTGAAACAGTGAAAAACAGCAAGAAATGTCAGTCACAAAAATAATAATAGAGTAATAATGCCTGAAAAGGTCAGTCAACTATAAATACCCTTAAAGTGCCAATCACAACT
The DNA here is from genome assembly GCA_964016985.1 of Anodontia alba. NCBI lineage: Eukaryota > Metazoa > Mollusca > Bivalvia > Lucinida > Lucinidae > Anodontia > Anodontia alba. Next base: position 9,452,231 of record OZ024828.1, read on the forward strand.
GCAGCAGACAACACTTTAAATCTTTTTTTTTTTATTATTTCTCAGAGAAAGTAAGACTTGGCATATCATGTGAATCATCTGCTTGGCAGGCAATTTTCATGAAATGCCAAGTCATATTTTCTCTGAAAAAATGATAATCAATTTAGAATGTCGGCTGATAAAAATTTGCTTCGGGCTTTAAGGGCAAAGCCTGTTGCAAGCAGATACTAGCCAACACTATATTATTATGCCATGGGCACAAATTCATGAGATTTTTTTTTTTTCCCCAAGAAAACAGGATTTGACATTTCATGCAAATTGCCTCCTATGGAGGCAATTTGCATGAAATGTCAAATCCTATTGTCTGGGAAAAATAAGAAAAATATTTCAAATGACGTCTGCTGAATTTTTACCCAGCATGGACAATTTCTTTCTCTATATATCCTCAGAGAGCAAATTTGGAATAATTAACAAGAAAATTTCTCACTGACTCATTAATGGGAAGGACATTAACCTTTGATGCTCCAACAGCAATATCAGCAGAATGTAACTTTCTGGTAGCTTTCTTCTTGTTTTTTATAAAGAATAAAGCTTGACATTTTAGTCAGATTTGGAGATAATTTGAATCATATGATGTTGATTTGGTGTTTTACATCTGTTTCTTCAATATTTAAGTTATATCGAGATAATGGAAGTGATAATGAGAGGCTCTGTGCAGTGAAGTGCCATGGTCTGAATTCTGCATCCAGTGGGTTTCAAACCACAAGCATGCATCCTGTGATCTAGATTTGGTATGGTTATGCTAACATATTCCACCAAACCATTGTACCGCCGGCCTCGGTGGCTCAGTTGGATGCGCCGTCCGACTGGAGACCAGGAGGTCGCGGGTTCCACCCCCGCCGAGGTTGGCAACATTCTTTCGTGGAGATTAATCATGAAATATTTTCTACGGTCATTCTCTCCCTTCCGCTGATTCAAGAAGGGCAGTTGTCAGTTTCTGGCAAAAGAATGTGCACAATACTGGTTAACCGCTTAGAGGACTAAGCCTGCCCAGTAAACGTGTGGTTAGGTAAACTGACTGCACTCGACATGACCCCATTGGGTTGACTGGGCTGTAAAACCTCACAAACAAACAAACAAAACCATTGTACCATATTTCACAGTTGAATCAAATTTTCATAGCTCCAGACAAAATTTCTTACTTCTCCACAAAAAACATATATTGTGGGTACTTATAACAAGTGCGTAGTCAAGATGTTTTGAAATTATGAATACCCACAACATATGCTTTCATGACGAAATATGAAAATTTTAAATATTTTTTGGTTGATAAAATTGTCCTATCTGGAGCTTTGCATTTACTGTCTCAGACTTAGACTGGCTCCAGTCTCCAGTGACTAAATATTTTTCTCATAATCCTGTTTGATAATCCAGTAAAATAAAACCAAAGAAATATCATGACTATAAAGGCTGGTCACTCTAGTGACCAGCCTTTAGTCATGATATTACTTTGGTTTTATTTTAGTGGATTATTAAACAGATTATAAGAAAAAATATTTTGTCACTAGAGACTGGAGCCAATCTATCTCAGACTGTAATGGTATCTTTTGTGCTGAAAAGAAAATAAAAAATCCCATGCAAGCTAAATTTTCTAATCCAATAATGCTGCTGTATATATTTGATGCAGTGGTCCGATCAATAAAGATCATTAACCGCAAACAACTGTTAAATTCATTAATCTCTATAAAGTATCATCTGCAATTCTCTACAAACCCATGGATCACAATTAACTCAACATTTAAGGGTTAATGGTTTGGGTGGATTATACCCCACCACCTGTCACAAGAGTCCACATCCGTAATGCTCAAAATTGGATTGTGAAATTGACGCCCAATAGTTCAAAGAATCATTAGCTTAAACTGTAACGTCCTTGAAAGGCATTTAACCCTTAAAGCACCAATCACAACTGCAGCAGACGGCATTTTGATTTTTTCTTATTTTTCAGAGAAAACAAATCTTGACTTCTCATTTGAATCATCTGCTGGGCAGACGATTCACAAGAAAAGTCAAGACTTGTTTTTATCTGAAAAATAAAAAAAAATATAAAATATAAAATATAAAATTTAGAATGTTGTCTACTTCAAATTTTCCTTGGCGCTTTAAGGGTTATTATAGCATAAAAAGCAGTGTAGCACGTTATTAACAGCCATGCATTAACCGGCGAAAAGCCATGTATTAACAAGGCAATTCACACGCAGTTAATGCACAGCTATGCAACTTTCAATATGATCATACCGGGGCCACCGATTTGCTGCCATTACAAGATGTGTACTGCCCTGCCCTAGAAAGAGCATAGTCCATGGAAATTGCGTTCGAGAGACATTGGTGAACAGGAGAAACAAAATAGTGCAAGAAATAACGCCAAATGTAGCAAATGTTTTCACTTTTTATGCAATAATAGCGATCAAACATGGTTTTTCAATGCATTAACATTCTCCAGGTCCCCTGGGAGGTGTTGAAAACTGCAGCCTTCGGCCTTGGTTTTCAACACCTCCCATAAGACCTGGTGAATGTTAAAAAAACCATGTTTGATCCCTTTAATAAAAGTACACATAATCACAAAACTGGCAGACAAAAAATTTATGCTTTTCTGAGAAAGAAGGCATTAGGTACCAAACTGTTTGCCACTCATCCAGCAATTTTTTGAATTATCAAAAGGTAGTAAAATGGATTTCTTTGAATTTTAGGATAAGTATGGTAAAGATTTATGATGTTCCAATATTCAGGGTAAATACATCTTACACCATTGGTTTTGTATTTGTGGTGTCACAATTGTTCAAAGAGGCCTCATTCAAAGTTACTAGTGGCCAGATACAGATAGCCAACTGTGGCCCTTAATTGACATTTCAGGCTATCCTATGGGAAAAATAAGAAAAATGTCAATTTGTATGTATGATGAATTTACCCAGAGGGTGCTTAGTTTAACCCTATAAAGTGCCAGTGCAGATGACATTCTGAAACATTTTTTTTTTTCATTATTTTTCAGAGAAAATAAGGCTTGACATTTCATGTGAATTGTCTGCTTAGCAGACGATAGGCAGATGATCATATGCAATGTTAAGCTATGTAAAAAAAATGGAGAATGTTGTCTGCAACAATTTTGTATTGCACTTTAACCCTTGTCATGCTGAATAAATTAAAATGCCACGTCCACTTCAAATTTTCAGCCAATCAGATTACTTGATCTGGATTGTTGCTATATATTCACATACTAAATGGCAAACAGTGCAGATTCTGATCAGTTGGCAGAAGCCAACTGATCTGGATCTACACTGTTTGCAAAGGCAGGGTTACATATCCGGGTTCAGCAGGACAAGGGTTAATGGTTAACAATCTAACTTGCTTTGCAATCACCAACTTGCTTTGCAATCACAATGTTCTCATTGTTGTAAACCCTTACTCTATCATGCTAGTGTTACAGTGCTGTTAATGTTTCAATTCCAGAACGATTGTTGTTGCTTGCAATGCCAATAATCTCTGTCACGACCACTCACTCGGCAATGAATCACACAGAAAGAAGAACTGGAAGCTACGTGCAAAGCCACAGAAAAAACACTTTTTGCAACGAAACATATTGCTATTTTCCTTATTTCCCCACAAAAACATATGTTGTACTCATTAGAAGCACCTGGATGATGCGATTCTGATGAGTACTCTCACCATATGATTTTGTGGAGAAATAAGAGAAATATTTATCTGAGCAAAGCTCTTCTCTGGAGTCATGTAAAAAATCAATGGTACATAAGACGGCGCTAGTTTCTGTCGGTATTAAAGATGCCTAACACGGGCTGGAAACAGAATTCCGTCATAGTATGTGTCATTGTTGGTTCATAATTGCAATTTTAGGGGATCATAAATCAACCGAATAAAGAAAATATAGTTTTACTCTTTCAATGTTTTCTTTTGCCTGAATGGGGATTCTAAAAATCTGATTTCTTTGACCTTAAAACCCTAATCACAACTACAGCAGAAGACAGTTTAAAATAGTTTTTTTCTGATTTTCAGAGAAAATATGGCTTGACATTTCATGTGAATCAACTGCCTAGCAGACAATTCACATGCACAACTACAGCAGATGACAGTTTGAATTTTTCTTTTTTTTCAGATTTTCAGAGAAAATATGGCTTGACATTTCAAGTGACTCAGATGCCTAGCAGACAATTCACATGAAATGCCAAGTCTTATTTTCTCTGATAAATAGTTTAAACAAAGAATACCATGTGTTCAGGGTCAGCTTTACTTTTTTTTCACTCTCTGGGCTAAATCTTAACCCTTGTCATGCTGAATAAATTTAGATGGCACACGTTTAGCCAATCAGCTTACTTGATCTGGGTTTTTGGGTATATGCGGGTTCAAGTTCAGGATTTGGGTTAACCTTTACCACTCTCTGGGCTTAATTTCTTTAACACTCTCTGGGCTTATTCAGAAGATAACAAACTGATGTCCATTTTTTATAATTTTTTTTCGAGAAAATAGGTTTTCATGCAAATTGTCTCTGTGAAAAAGTTTGCAAATTTTTTCAGTGAAAAATCTTTTAAAATGTTGTCTGATGAATTTTTTATCCCAGCATGCTATGCCCTAATGCTGAATCAGCCAATGAAGGTAATTTATCATGTCCCAATATTTAATGTAAATACAGTATGTGTAACAATACTGAGAAGTCATCTAGTGAATCAGAATAAGGTATTTGGAAATGTCCATAATGCTTAGGATGCCAGAGATAAAAGCTTCAGCAAATGGCATTTTGATATTTTTCTTATTTTTTATTTCTGAGAAATTAGAACTTGACATATTTCATGCTTTGGAGACAATTTGCATGAAATGTCAATTCCTTTTCTAGGAAAAATAAGAAGATTTATCAATTTGTCGTCTTCTGAATTTGCCCATTATTAGTGTGCTAAGCGACAAGCAATGAAAAGATGGCTCACAGACTATTTACATACTCCATATAAGTTTATTTTCAATACAGTCATTTATTTGTTGTGCCAAAAATAGCCATGCTAAAGATCTAAAGATCGACAAAACAACCATTCATTACCAATACTCCCATGTGCTTTCAAGTTAATTTCTTCTAGTTTCAGGAAAAGGTCTATATCTGTATAATGGGCTGCAACATAAGGAAATGTACCTTCTAACACTTAACACGTACAGTTAAGACTCAAATCAGCTTGTACAATTGCACAGTCCTATCAGTCTTTCTTTTTCTGGTCAGCCCGAACAAGTCTTGGATTCTTTATGGTGAATTCTTAGTTATCAATAGAAAGCCCATCAAAGACTGAAATCAGACCCAGAGAAGTGCAGTCTGATCTGATTCTTTGATACGTACACATGGCATTAGATAAATTTTCTCTTGTAGACTCATACTGATCACAGGGTCCATAGATGATGATGAGTTGGTGTTTTACGCCCCTTTCAACATTATTCAAGTCATATCGAAGCGATAGGAGGGTAATAATGAAAGGTTCTGTACAATGATTGCTGTACAGTGATAAGCTGAATTCTGCCTCCAGAGGGATTCGAACCCGGGGCCTCATGATCCAACATCGGGCAGGCAAACCACTCGGCCACCCGGAGACATCACACAGGATCCATAGCTTCAGGTAAGACAGGTATCAAAGTAAATATTTTTCCCTCTTAACCCACTCTAGACTGAATGAACTTCCCCACACTATATATTGGAAGATTCTAATTTCCATTTTAGGCATGTCTAGCAATGTGATTTAGATATTCTGAGAGAAAAATGGTCAACTATTTGCAAACAGTGGAGACCCTGATCAGATGCCACATTCTGCGGTGTCTGATTTGGGTCTGCACTATTTGCCAATTAATCTTTTAGGGGTTGACAGACTATAATGGGTTAACCCATAGGCTGCTAGAAAAAAAATGAATCAAGCCTGTAAGAGGGAGTACCTCTACTCGAGAAGTCATTACTCCCTTAATTTTGCCACGAATTACATGGAATTTTCACATACAATTTGCCGACGTAGGTGGCCATTTTACTGGAGAAGGGATGGTCATATGACTAGAAAGTCACGTGACAGTCACGTGTAAACTGGGAACCGTTTAAGACACTTAAAAAAAAAAAAAAAAGTTACAAGGGACCAGGGCCTACTGTGTACTATTGCGAATGAAACAAGTGACATACAAAGGTTCTACTGTTATTCCTACTTCTTCCTCACTGAAAATGATTCAGGTGTTATGGGCTTTTTTTCCAGAAAATCGTGATCAATCTGTTGAAGTGAGTGCTGAAATTAATGGCAGCTTGATATTTGGTATTCTCAGTCTTTTTAGTGGGGGTAAAATCCAGCATCTGACTATCTAATGAAAAGTGGCGCGTTTGTATGAAAGAAGGTTCACTCCTGTATGAGAACAGTTGCTCTGAATGGTTGCATGTGGTATATAGTAAGTTTGACAGGCTTTAGAGTTGGCAGACCCCTCCAGCGCGACAATAGTCGTGATTAGCAGCCTAAGGGTTAAAATTCTACACAAAAATATATGTTGTGAGTACTCATTAGAGGTTTTAACCCTTGCTATGCTGAATAAATTAAGATGCCACACCTACTTCTAATTTTCAGCCAATCAGATTATTTGATCAAGCTTGCTGATACAAATTCACATAATTAACGACAAACAGTGCAGATCCAAATCAGTTGGCTTCTTCAGAAGCTAACTGATATGGATCTACACTGTTTGCAAAGGCAGGGTATATCCGGGTTCAGCAAGACTAGGGTTAAAGGATTTGGGATGAGCAATTTACATACAACTATCTCCAGACCTATTTGAAGCAACAAGTGTTAAGATTTATTCACTCTTACTATCTGGCTGATATGATTTTGACTGTTTATTTATCAGACAAAACTGACAAGTTATTGACAGAATAAGGTGTTAATCAGTAAAACAACTACTGAACATTAACACTTGACTTGCACTGCTACTTCTGTTTTGCAATTTTCCGACAAGGTCAAGTTAAGGTCCAGAGTATTGGGAAATAATTTTTTTGTTGTTTTTGCATGGAAACATATCTTATCCATTATGAAAATACTCCTATTCAAATGCAAAGAAAATTTCACCTCCAAAAACTGAAAATTTTCAGATAAAAACACTGTTGTTTTTTTTTTCATATTTCTGCTCAAAACATAGATGTTTTTGAGCAGAAATAAGAAAAATAATGTATACCCCTGTAAACCCCAGTTTTACTATATAAAAATGGGGTTTAAGGGGGTCAAATTATATAGGTATGTTTTCGTGATGTTTACTCGCTGGAATCATCTCTTGTGGATACTCACTGGAATTCCCTTAGCAAAGTCAGGGTTACATGTAAGATAAGCTGACTCACTGGAATTCCCTCAGCAAATTAAGAGTTACTGGTAAGAAAAACTAACTGGAATTTCCTCAGCAAATTAATTAGAGTTACCAGTAACTCACTGGAATTCCCTTAATTTGTTAAGGGTTATCAGTACAAAAATCGAACTCACTGGAATTCCCTAAGCAAATTAAGAGTTACCAGTAAGCATAGCTAACTCACTGGATTTCCCTCAGCAAATTAGGGTTACTAGCAGGTTAAGTTACTGAAAACAGTGTTTCAAGTAAGTCACTGATTTGATTTGGATGACAAAAAGTCAAGAAATTTTCAAGAAAAAAACCTTTTTTACCTATATCTGGGGCCATAATACATCAGAATCAGCATATAAAGCCCTTTTCAATCTGAACCTGAGTTTCCTCATAACAAATGATTTTTTGTTTGAATCAGATGAAATATACTCATGTTATGGCCCAGAAATCAATTTTTAAAATATATCATGGCAAAAACTTAAATAATTACCAAAATTAACCCTTTAATGCCTAGCATCCTGGGCAAAAAAATCGGCACTGACAACATTTTGAATTTTTTATTTTATTTTTACAAGCAAATAAGCTTTGACAGTTTTACATGAAGTGTCAGATCCTATTTTCTAGGAAAAATAAGAAAAATCTCATGATCATCAATTTGTCATCTGCTGAATTTGCCCATAGTTTGGTAAAGGCTAGCAGTTAGCACTCTGAGTAAAAATTTCAGCTGACAACATTTTGAATTATTTTTCTTATTTTATTTTTCCCAGAAAATAGGCTTTGTCAAAGCCTATTTTCTAGGAAAAATAAGAAAAATATCAATTTGTCATCTGCTGAATTTGCCCAGAAACAGGTGAAGGTTAACAATCACAATACCAATGCGTATGTAACATTTCAATGAAATCATGAAAAGCAACTGAAAATATCCTATAGAAACAAAATACAGATAGACATACACATATACACACATGTACATATGATGGCCAAACCAGGCACCTAGTCGCACCACCACTATAGTGTAGTAAACAATAAACCCTTAAAATGGCAATCACAACTGCAGCAGACGACATTTTGAAATATTTCTTTTTTATCAAAGAAAATATATTTCATGTGAATTGTCTGTTTGGCAGATGATTTACATGAAATGTCAAAACTTATTTTCTCTGAAAAACAAAAAAATAAATTAGATTGTCTTAAGATACAAATTTTGTTTGGCACTTTAAAGGTTTAAAAAAAATTGGCAAACTATATATACATACAGTATGCACCTGCTATTGTTATCAATAATTGCTTCTGCACAATGCATAAATGGCTGCCATCATAAAAAGGTAAAAGCTGGTACCATACTTACTCTGAATGTAATGGGGCATATGGTAGTGTTATCTTCTGCAGTGAACCACAATTGTTTAAATACAAAGACTCATGGTCAGCCTCAAAATGTGTTTTCTTGAAAACGCTGCCTTTGATTGCGTAATATGTGTGAGAAATCACTTATTTATCATTCCTTGTTTTTTCTAAAAAAAGATCACCTTTTATATTACAAATAATACACTTTTACTTTATCTTTTCTGGCATGACGCCTCTGTGCAAACTGCACAATAGTCTGCTATACAGGGTTGATGCAGAATAGATAGCTGGGATAGACAGACAGATAGTTAGATAGATTTAGAATGTCAATGGTACCGTACGGTTTGCTATTGGGTACTGTACAGTTTGCTATTGGGGCTTTAAGGGCTATAAATATCAAGACCCCACAGTTTGAAATATTTTTTCTTATTTTCTACAGAAAAAATAGAAAACATCAAAATGTCGTCTGCTACAGTTGTGATTTCATCATTAAAAGGGACTGTTTAAAGGCAATATGCTAAAACTAATTATTGCACCAACTTAACAAAGACCCCATTATAGTAAGGGGTGTGAAAACAGGTGGGAGTGGACATTTCATAAAAGTAGCAAATGGCAATTAGGCAATTATCACTGCAGTGCACCAGATAAAACTATAATACAGACAAATATATTATGTATTTCACAATAAAAAACATATGTTGAGGCATCTCATATGTTTCCATGACGAAACATTAGAAAATAAAAGCACCGCAAGCATAATACCCTGCCATAGCAATTATTTGTTTATGTATTAAAGTTATCATTGCGAAAATGTCTGGAAAGAAAATGATGGAGGGACAGATAACAATACTAAACCAGATCTTGATAATATCAATGCATATAGCAAGTTTGGTTAAAAGGCCTTGTTATTTACTCAAGTTGTCATCCAGAAATGAAAATATGGGCATGTCTCAGGCAGATAACTCCTCAAAAATTTGACGAAATTTGCCCATTAGCAATTCCAAACCAGATCTCCTTAATGTCAATACATATAGCAAGTTTGGTTAAAATCCCTTGTTATTTACTAAAGTTATCGCCCAGAAATGAAAATATGGGCATGTCTCGGGCAGATACTCTGTAAAACTTTGACGAAATTTGCCCATTAGCAGTCCCAAAGCAGATCTCCTTAATGTCAATGCATATAGCAAGTTTGGTGAAAATCCCTTGTTATTTACTCAAGTTATTGTCTGGAAACAAAAATATGGGCATGTCTCGGGCAGATAACTCCGTGAATATTTGACGAAATTTGCCCATTAGCAATCCCAAAGCAGATCTCCTAAATGTCAATGCATATAGCAAGTTTGGTGAAAATCCCTTGTTATTAACTCATGTTATAGTCCGGAAACAAAAATATGGGCGTGTCTCAGGCAGATAACTCCGTAAAAATTTGATGAAATTTGCGCATTAGCAATCCCAAACCAGATCTCTACATTATCAATGCACATACCAAGTTTGGTGAAAATCCACTGATGTTTACTCAAGTTATCATCCGGAAACGAAAAACGGACGGACACACGGACGACCAATGTGAAACCATAATTTCATTGCCAAATAAAAGAAAATACAAAATTCATTTATTAATGATTTCACTGTGATTTTAAGCTAAAAATAAGAAGGTAAATTAATTTCCTAAGTAGACTCAATAAACCATTTTCTGCAACTTCCGATTTGTTTTTTTTGCTCACCAACCCCCTTCTGTAGTTTCATCCAGATATTCTGTATAGTAAAGAAACCATTTCTATGACAGTTAAAAGGGCCATAACTGTCAAACATTAATGATTTTGCTCAGAAACCAGTCATCTATGATACAAATATTTTATGCAAAATTTGAATGAAATTTGTACTCATAAATACTCAAGTTTTTTAGCAGAAGCAAAGTGCAGATGTACAGACAGACATATGGAAAGACAGATATATTTGAATGATTAAAAAAAAAAAAATACCACTCATTACGAAAACACAACTATTCAAATATACAGAAAATTTCACCTCCAAAAACTAAAAAACTCTGATATTTTTCATATTTCTGCTCAAAACATAGATTGTGGGTACTCGTTAGAATTGCCTCAGTGAGGCGGTTCTAACAAGTACCCACAATCTATGTTTTTGAGCAGAAATAAAGAAGATAATGTATACCCCTATAAACCCCAGTTTTACTGTATAAAAGTAGGGTTTAAGGGGGTCAAAACTATATAGGCGTGTTTTCGTGATACTATAATGTGGCAGAATATAAAATTTCCTAATCATTTCATTTTCAGTTTTCTAATAATAGCAAATAACAACGAAATTTTCTACTTACTTATGAGTGTTTTATAAAACAGTCCAAAATAACAATCTATATTTGCAGTAAAGATTCAGATACTTTTTCCCCCATCTAAAAAGTTAATTGGCTTTGCATGAAAATAAATTGTTTGGCACACTACAATACAGACCATACTGTTATGTCATATTAACCTTTACCAATCACTGGGAAATTCAGCAGAGGACAAACTGACAATATTTTTCTTATTTTTTCCCAGAAAATTGGCTTTGACATTTCCTGCAAATTGTCTCTTTATGAGACAATTTGTATGAAATGTCAAAGCCAATTTTCTAGGAAAAACAATATAAATATTTCAAAATGTCATCTGCTGAATTGTTTGCCAAGCACGCTAAGCATTAATAGACCAATACAAGATAATAAGGGAGAATGTAGATATTTCACAAAAATATTTATCACTTTGGTGTTGTATTTTACAGTTCTGCTATATATCATTATTGACTGCAATCACAAACCAGAAGTATTACTAAATAATAAATTACCTTTTTATACAAAAAGTATGTGTACTTTTCCTATTACTCCCTAAAATATCATTTTTAGAGGCCCTGTGTGACTGACATGCACTGAATCAAAAACTAAAGATACCCTTACCTTGTCCCTTATATTTAGAAATAAAAGCGACACAAGCATAATACCCCGCCATAGCAATTATTTGTTTATGTATTAAAGTTATCATTGCGAAAATGTCTGGAAAGAAAATGACAGAGGGACAGATAACAATCCTAAACCAAATTTTGATAATATCAATGGACAGATAACAATCCTAAAGCAGATCTTGATAATATCAATGCATATAGCAAGTTTAGTTAAAAGGCCTTGTTATTTACTCAAGTTTATCATCCAGAAATGAAAATATGGACATGTCTCGGGCAGATAACTCCGTAAACATTTTACGAAATTTGCCCATTAGCAATTCCAAACCTGATCAACTTACTGTCAAAACATATAGCAAGTTTTGTTAAAATCCCTTGTTATTTACTAAAGTTATCACCGGGAAATGAAAATATGGGCATGTCTCGTGCAGATAACTCCATAAACATTTTACGAAATTTGCCCATTAGCAATCCCAAACCAGATCTCCTTAATGTCAATGCATATAGCAAGTTTGGTTAAAAGGCCTTGTTATTTACTCAAGGTTTCATCCAGAAATGAAAATATGGGCGTGTCTCGGGCAGATAACTCTGTAAAGATTTGACGAAATTTACCCATTAGCAATCCCAAACCAGACCTCCTGAATGTCAATGCATATAGCAAGTTTGGTGAAACTCCCTTGTTATTTACTCAAGTTATAATCCGGACACGAAATATGGGTGTGTCTCGGGCAGATAACTCCGCAAAAATTTGATGAAATTTGCCCATTAGCAATCCCAAAGCAGATCTCCTTAATGTCAATGCATATAGCAAGTTTGGTGAAAATCCCTTGTTATTTACTCAAGTTATAGTCCGGAAACGAAAATATGGGCGTGTCTCGGGCAGATAACTCTGTCAAAAATTGATGAAATTTGCCCATTAGCAATCCCAAACCAGATCTCCATAATATCAATGCACATACCAAGTTTGGTGAAAATCCATTGATGTTTACTCAAGTTATCATCCGGAAACGAAAAACGGACGGACGGATGACGGACAGACTGACAGACGGACTCACGGACAACAGACGGATGGACTCACGGACAACAAATGTGAAACCATAATACCCCGCCACTATTGTGTGGTTTGGTATAAAAATACATTTTGTGACATTCATTAGTGGCAGCCTCTCTGAGGCGCTTCTAATGCATATTCAAACAACTTTATTAAGTTTACATGAAAAAAAAAAAAAAGATTTTTTTATCTATATACCATTCTTTAACTACTCCTCTTATATAGAGCAATGAAAGTCAGATTTGATTTAAGGGGAATGGGTACACTTTCAGGGAAGACAATGTCAAATTTTTTTTACCACCTTTAAGAAAAGTGGTCTAATCTAAAGGGAAAGAATTTGCTCTCCTTGGCAGCAAATTCTTTCCTTTCAGAGTAGATTTGGTGGGCAGGAAAGCAAAGAGGAAGTCACAAAAGTTGTCCCCTTTGTGAAACTGACTGAAAATCTAAAAGTGTATCCAATATTCAATCTGCTTAAAAAGAAGAATTTTGTTTTGTAGCAGACGACATTCTAAAATTTTTATTTTTTATTTTTCAGAGAAAACAAGTCTTGGCAGCAAATTCTTTCCTTTCAGAGTAGAGTTGGTGGGCAGGAAAGCAAAGAGGAAGTCACAAAAGTTGTCCCCTTTGTGAAACTGACTGAAAATCTAAAAGTGTATCCAATATTCAATCTGCTTAAAAAGAAGAATTTTGTTTTCTAGCAGACGACATTCTAAAATTTTTATTTTTTATTTTTCAGAGAAAACAAGTCTTGATATCAAGACATGTTTTCTCTGAAAAATAAAAAATAAATCAAAATTGTCGTCTGCTTTAGCTGTGATTTCCACTTTAAGGGATAATACTGATCATTAAAATTTGATCACGCTCAGTGATGTTTATAAAGTGCTGGTTGAAAGACAAACAGTGTAGACCCTAACCAAACAGTTCCTTTAAAAACAGTCTGCTTGGGGTCTTCATGCTTTGATAGGCAGACAATTCACATGAAATTTCAAGCCTTATTTTCACTGAATAAAAGCATCGCAAACATAATACCCCATCATAGCAATTATTTGTTTATGTATTAAAGTTATCGTTGCGAAAATGTCTGGAAAGAAAATGACGGAGGGACAGATAACAATCCTAAACCAGATCTTGATAATATCAATGGACAGATAACAATCCTAAACAAGATCTTGATAATATCAATGCATATAGCAAGTTTGGTTAAAAGGCCTTGTTATTTACTCAAGCTATCGTCAGGAAACGAAAAATACGGGCGTGTCTCGGGCAGATAACTCCGTAAAAATCTGACGAAATTTGCCCATTTGCAATTCCAAAACAGATCTCCTTAAGATCAATGCATATAGCAAGTTTGGTTAAAATCCTTTGTTGTTTACTCAAGTTATCATCTGGAAACAAAAATATGGGCGTGTCTCGGGCAGATAACTCCGTAAAAATTTGACGAAATTTGTCCATTAGCAATTCCATACCAGATCTCCTTAATGTCAATACATAAAGCAAGTCAGGTTAAAATCCTTTGTTATTTACTTAAGTTATTGTCCAGAAATGAAAATATGGGCGTGTCTCGGGCAGATAACTAAAAAAATTTGTCAAAATTTGCCCATTAGCAATTCCAAAACAGATCTCCTTAAGGTCAATGCATATAGCAAGTTTGGTTAAAATCCTTTGTTGTTTACTCAAGTTATCGTCTGGAAATGAAAATATGGGCGTGTCTTGGGCAGATAACTCCGTAAAAATTTGATGAAATTTGCCCATCAGCAATTCCATACCAGATCTCCTTAATGTCAATACATATAGCAAGTCTGGTTAAAATCCCTTGTTATTCACTCAAGTTATCGTCCAGAAACGAAAATATGGGCATGTCTCAGGCAGATAAATCCGTAAAAATTTGACGAAATTTGCCCATTAGCAATCCCAAACCAGATCTCCTTAATGTCAATCAATATAACAAGTTTGGTTAAAATCCCTTGTTATTTACTCAAGTTATCGTCCGGAAACAAAAATATGGGCATCTCGGGCTGACAACTCCGCAAAAATTTGACGAAATTTGCCCATTAGCAATCCCAAACCAGATCTCCTTAATGTCAATGAATATAACAAGTTTGGTTAAAATCCCTTTTGTTATTTACTCAAGTTATCGTCCGGAAACGAAAATACGGGCATGTCTCCCGCAGATAACTGCGTAAAGATTTGACGAAATTTGCCCATTAGCAATCTCAAACTAGATCTCCACACTATCAATGCACATACCAAGTTTGGTGAAAATCCATTGATGTTTACTCAAGTTATCATCCAGAAACAAAAAACAGACTGACAGGCGGACAGACAGACTGACGGACGTATGACGGACGGACGGACGGACACACGGACGTCCAACGTGAAACCATAATACCCCACCACTATTGTATGGCGGGGTATAAAAATGAAATTTAAGGATGTCATCTACATCTGCACGGTGCTTTAAATTTACAACCTTTAAGGTAGGAGTTGCATGAATTAAACAGACATGAATAATAAATACCACTTGTTAAGGAGGAGTATTTGGTGATATTTCCAGGATAATTTTTCTTATTTCTTCATAAAAACATATGTTGTGGGTACTCTTTAGAAGCACCTTGCTGAAGTGCTTCTTATGAGTACTCTCAACAAAGCAAGGCACTTTTAATAAGTGCCCACAACATATGTTTTTATGAAGAATTGAAGAAAACTAGAAATTGTATTTGTAAAACACTATGCTCCCAACCATATGCTTGCCTCTAAAGATAATACAACTAACAAGGTAAAAATAACCCAATTTACAAAGGGCCATAACTCGTGAAGTATTTTTCAGAATTTATTCTAACGTTAATCAGGTCATCTCCTCATCATTACCAATCTATTAATCAAGTTATGAGGCTCTAGCACCCAACAATTTTTCAGATATTTTGCTGACAAGGGAAAAATGCCCAAATTTACAAAGGGCCATTACTCATGAAATATTTTACAGAATTTATTCAAAAGTTAATCAGGTCATCTACTCATCATTACCAATCAAATCATCTAGTTTCAAGGCTCTAGCTTAACAGTTTTCAGATATTTTGCTGACAAGGTAAAATGCCCTAAATTAAAAAGGACAATAACTCATGAAGTATTTTTCAGAGTTTATTCAAAAGTTGATCAGGCAGTCTACTCATCACTACCAATCTATTCATAAAGCTTCAAGGCTGTAGCTTCAATTGTTTTTGAAACATTTTGCTGACAAGGAAAAAGGGCCATTACTCATGAAATATTTTTCAGAATTTATTCAAAAGTTAATCAAGTCATCTACTCATCATTACCAATCAATTCACAAAGTTTTTCAAGGCTCTTAGCTCCAACAATTTTTAGATGATATTTTGCTGACAAGGTAAAAATGCTTAAATTTACAAAGGGCCAATCTGTTCATCAAGTTTCAATACTCTAGCTTCAATAGTCTTTTAGATAGTTTGCTGACATGATTTCATCCATATTTTATCAAAGGGCCATAATTCAGGAAAGGGCATAATCCTGTCATGATACTTTTCAGCTATTTTTTCACAAGTAATCCATATAGGAAATTTCAAAACAGTAGCATACATGTTTTTAAAGTTATGCTATGCATCAAAAAAGCGTGACAAATGGACAAATGGACGAAAGGACAGATGAAGGCCACAGAAGCAATATACCCCTCCTACTTTTTCAAAGCTGGGGGCATATCTCAGACCAAATATTCTCCTCAACAGGTCCCCTGAAATTCTATACTTAACAATGCCAGACTTTGCTCTGTTAGTTGTCAAATATTCCAAGTTGCCTGATCAGCCTTGATTAGAAAGGCCAATTTATGAATGCATTGGGAATACAGCCTGGCAAATTCTACTGAATTTCAGATCAGGACCTAACAAAGAGTTCAGCCTCAGAAACATAATGCAGTTATTTCTCTATCATTTACCATTTAACTATCTTGTCAAGCAATAATACAGCAGGCAAATCAGGAAAATCGATACAGAACAAGATTGCATGTGTCATGATTGAGAACTGGACAGAAACAGCGGGCCAAAGAAAAAGTGCCAGACAGAAATAGGTACCTTATTAAACCTAGTCCTGCTGAACCCGGATATATCCTGTCTTTGCAAACAGTGTAGATCCAGATCAGTTGGCTTCTGAAGAAGCCAACTGATCTGAATCTGCACTGTTTGCCATGAAGTATGTGAATTTATAGCAATAATTGGGATCAAGCAATCTGACTGGCTGGAAATTAGAAGTGGGCGTGGCATCTTAATTTATTCAGCAGGACAAGGGTTACCTTTTGAAGCCTATGTTTAACCTTTGCAGCAGATGATAATTTAAAACAGTTTTTTTTTTTTTTTTATATTTCACTCAAACTTGTCTCCTTAATTGGATTGAAATGTAAAACCTTACTTGTCTGCATGAAATATTTTCTGTATAAAATATCTATTAAATCTAATAATAAAATAAGAAAAAAGATATAAGAAAAATGTTATTCTTTTGTCATCTGATCAGATTTTCCAGAAACAAATGTTAAATCCTGTTTTGCTGTGAAAATCATTTGTTATGTGTTAAATTCCTTACCATACTTGTCCTTAACATTCAAACAGGTCCATTTTCATAGCACTAGTTAAGGCGCTTTCTTCAATCCAAAAGTATTGATAGTTTTCTTATTTCTCCACGAAAACATATGTTGTGGGTACTCATTAGAATTGCCTCACAGAGGCACTTCTAATGAATACCCACAACATATGTTTTCGTGCACAACATATGTTTTCGTGGAGAAATTAAGAAAAATATTTACCGGATACCCTCCCTTATCTAGACCTATGCATTTTGTTACCCACTAAGCTGTCGAAAAATTGCTGGATGTGGCAAATAGTGCAGACCCTAACAATTAGGATGCTGCCTTCTATAAACAACGCAGACCTTGATAGTATGCTGCCTTCTGCCAACAGTGTGGATCCTGATAAAAGCCCCATTCTGTAACCTTGACTAAGGATTGTTAACTTAGGCTTAACACTCTATCCCAATCTTTAGGGTAAATATGATATTTAACTTACGGTAAATTTCCTAAAATTTTGAACATTTTATTCCATACTCTTTTGGCTTAATTTTTGCTTTTTATGCAGCAGTTTCTTTAAATATTTAGTGGAATGGCAAACAGTGTAGACCCTGATCAGACTGCTCCTTCAGGAGCAGTCTGATCAGGGTCTACACTGTTTGCATATGTCATTTTGTCAGACGCTTTAGTGTTCGAATTTTTAGGACATTTACCGTATACAAGATGACAGAAGTTAATGAAAATCAGGTTAGTGGTTAGTGCAGTCGATTTCAAGCAGGATATCGTGGATTTGAATCCCGCTTGGGTTGAGACAATTTTCAGGCCATTAGTACGCCTAGCTCATACTCGATGTGCCCTGGGTTGAGTATAAAGTGGACAGGGTGGTGCTTGGTGACAGACAGTGGCACCAAGTGTGCATGGTTGATCCATGAAAGCAAGGCTGTACAAATACATGTACATAACAATTGCCGCTGCCTCTATATGCCTCGGGTGCCTGGTAGCATTAAAATCTGCACAACAACAACAAAGTTAAAGAAAGGATCTGCACAATGAAGTGACTTAAGTCAGGAGCTGCATCCGGCCTCAATGTGGATTCAAATTAGTGTTAATACTGATGATCGATTATATGATCAATTATATGATCGATCATCAGTCACTTTCTCTTGTGACTGATAATTGGAAAGATTTTATAGTAGACTAATCAGAAAATTCTATTTTTAGAAACATATTTTCTCATGTTTTATTTTTATAGGCAAGTTATAAAGAAATGAAATTCAAAGCTGTCCATTTGGGTCATTCTAGATTTGTGGTCAATAAAAGTGAAAAAAAAAATGCTAAAATAGCCTTAAATATTAGTCAGCCCAAAAGTAATGATATTTTTTTTATTTCTCCATGTAAACATATGTTGTGGGTACTCATTAGAAGTGCCTCTATGAGGCATTTCTAATGAGTACCCACAACATATGCTTTTATTAAGAAATAAGAAAAATATTATCTGGATACCCCTCTTATTGATCTGGAGCAATGAATAAGTACCTAAATTAAGAGTGAATATATTTTCTACATGTCAATTATTAATCAATGATCAGTAGTTTTTTCAAAACCGATGAGGACTATGAAATGCTGGCCGGTTCCCAACACTAATTCAAATAGATAACCATATGATCTAAAATTAGATGCTCTAACTGCTCGGACAACCGATACACCATATTTTTCTTATATCTCAATAAAAACATACATAAGAAGTGCCTCACTAATGAGTATGCACAACATCGTTGTATGTTTCTATGGAGAACTGAAGAAAATTCCCAAAATTAACCTCAAATACTCCTCCAGTCCTCATAAAATACCCTACCACAATTAAGGGTTGGAGTATAAAACTTGAATGCAAACTTGGTAGTTAGTAACATTAAAATGTAGATGCACATAGATAAGTGATGAAAAAAAATCATTTAGGCAAGCTTAAAAAACTGAAAAATGGCAAGTTAAAATGGAAAAAATTAACATACAGTAAACTTCCTAAAAAAATTTCAAACACTATTCCATACTTTTTGGGCCTAAAGAAAAGGAAAGTTTGCTTTTTATGCAGTTGTTTCTTAAAATACTTTGTGAAATGGCAATCAGTGTAGACCCTGATCAGATGAGCAGTCTGATCTGGATCTGCTCTGTTTGCATATGCAGTTTTATCAAAAACTTATTTATGCACTACATTTTAGGACATTTATCAAAGCCTACTCATAAAACTTGGCGGCTCCGGACAACTTTATTGGGAAACATCCTGGAGACTGGTTTTATTTATAAAGCTGATTAGAATTATGCATACCGTAAATATGATGCAAATTGCTGCAATATGAAAAGCATTGCAGAAAATGGGTTTTATAGTGCATAATGCAAACAGGGAAGGCCTGCAAAATTAGCCTCCGCATTTGCAACAGACCAAGACCCTGTTATGCCCATTTTGCCAGAAGGAATTCTAGATCATAATGAAAAAGCTTATTAAGGCCCTGATCAGCCTGCACAGATGTACAGGCTGATCCAGCTCATTTTTTTTTCACATACAGAATAAGGCCCCTTTTGCATGCTGTGGTCTAATTACTGGAAATGCAGTGCATACGATAAATGTCCTAAAATTTTGTACACCAACGGGTCTGACAAAATGGCATATGCAAACAGAGCAGACCCAGATCAGACTGCTCCTGAAGGAGCAGTCTGATCAGGGTCTACACTGTTTGCCATTCCACTAAGTATTTAAAGAAACAACTGCATAAAAAGCAATATTTAGTCCAAAAAAGTAGGGATTAAAGTGTTCCAAATTTTAGGACATTTACCGTACATTATAGCTCTGGTTTAATCCATTGCAGTCGGGAGACCCCTAAAAGGATAATTGGCAAACAGTGCAGACTCAGATCAGATGCTGCAGAATGCGGAGTCTGATCAGGGTCTTTACTGTTTGCAAATAGTTCAACCATTTTTCTCTAGAAATATCTAAATTACATAGCCTGAAAATTAGAAATGGGTGTGGCATCTTAAATCAAAATTAGAATCTTCCAATATATAGTGTGGTAGAGTTCATTCAGTCTACAATGGGTTAATATCCAAAACTGGATAATTCAAAGCTCTAGATATAGTGCTTTTTTCAGCCAAAAAAAAATTGATATTTTTCTTATTTCTCCATGAAAACATGTTGTGGTACTCACTAGAAGCACCTCATTGAGGTGCTTCGAGTGCTTCGAGTGAGTTCATGTACCAACAACATATATTTTCATAAATACTGATCTGGATGTATCAGAGTGTGTGTTAATGCTAGAGCTATCTATATTTCTCTTATTTCTGGACCAAAGCAATGACATTGTTGTCAAAGGGAACTTGTTAAAATTGCCTCAACATAGATATTCTAATGAGTACCCAGAACATATGTTTTGGCAGAGAAAAAAAAAACAAAAAAACTAATAAGTAAAAAAAATATGTGAAAACATGGCATGTGAAAGTGGATTTGCCCTTAGTCACATAAAACATTTACATTTAATAGATCAATTTTTGATGAAAGTAATTTATTCATGAAAAGGAGAACTTAGGTTTTACAGAAAATCAATGCTCTGTGCATGATCACTGAGTTTGTGACAGCCAGAATTGCTTTTAATTATTGGAAATATTTATTTCATTCTTTTCAACATGCGCTGTGCTCACCAAAGCTCTAGTATAGAGGGTATCCTGATATACAGTTTTTTTATTTCTCCACTAAAAAAGTGTAAACATAAGAAGCACCTACTGACGCACAACGTATGTTTTTGTGGTGAAGTCAGAAAAAATATAAAAAAAAATATCTAAATACACTACAAGCTCTTTATAACACTTGCTGGGATCCAAAGCAAAAACTGCAGTAGCGAAACAACCGTGTTGTATCCAAACAAAAATATATAGATTATATATGAACCCAAACAAAAATGTGTAGATTATATATGAATCCAAACAAAAATGTATAGATTATATATGAACCCAAACAAAAATGTATAGATTATATATGAACCCAAACAAAAATGTATAGATTATATATGAAACCAAACAAAAATGTATAGATTATATAGAAAAATGACCATTTATGGTCATTTTTCTATATAATCTAAACATTTTTGTTTGGATACAAGACTTTCTGGGGTCCATCTTTTATCCAAAATCATCTTTTATCCAAAACGGTCTTATAATAAAACCGTCTTAAAATGAAATTGTCTTATGATGAACTATGATAAGTTCCATGGTATGTTTGTTATTTTTAAAAGTGCTTTATTTAGAATTACAGAACATGCTTAATGTGGCAATGAAAGGGTATTTGTGTACATGTCAGGACATATGTCTGGGCCCAGTTGTTCAAAGCATCGTTAGCTTAACGACCTCCTTAAGGGTCATTTCATTAACTGTTTTAGTGGATTCTATATACAATATTCTGATATTTTTTGCTGAAAAAATGTGAGTAGCTTTTGCACTGCAAAAGCTACTCACATTTTTTCAGCAAAAAGTTTCAGCATATTTGCATATCACTCGATGTAAATTTTAACAAATCGTTAACTAACGACATCGTTAGTTTTGAACAACTGGACCCAGGTTTTTATTTTTTCTTTTATCCTGTCCTCCTTTTTCTGTTCCCTCCATAGGATGAACTAAATATAAACTGATTAAATACTGACTACTTGGCCGCTAAACATACTCATTTTTTTCTCTTATATATGGAAGTACCATATTCTATTCAATTACGGCATATACCCATATTAAATGCAGTCAAGCAGTTTCTTCGTCTTAAGATTACAGACCATGTAGTTTTATTTACTTCTATACCTTGATGGTACTCATTTGAATTGCCTGGACAAATCTGGACAAATCAAAGCACTTTAAATGAGTACCAACAACATAGGGTTTTATAAGTGAAGCAGAAAAAAAATCGCAAAATCATAATTAACCATGTGCACAGTGAAGTAATTAGATCAAATATGGTATGTTGTAGAGACTCATCAGAATTGCCATGCTGTGGGACTGATGCAATACAAAATAATACCAGTTATAGCTGTAGATAAGAGAGGTATCCACTATCCAGATAATACTTTTCTTATTCAAACATGTATTGTGGGTACTCATTAGTAGCATTTCACTGAGGCGCTTCTAATGAGTACCCAACATTATGTTTTTGTAGAAAAATAAGATCAATATCGGGCCACATTTAAAATTATTTGCATTTTTTTTTTAGAAACTTTAACCCTAGTCCTGCTGAACCTGGAGATGTCCTACCTTTGCAAACAGTGTAGATCCAGATCAGTTTGTTTGTGTTGAGGTTTTATGGCCCAGTCAACCCAAGGGGGTCATGTCGAGCACGGTCAGTTTACCTAACCACACGTTTACTGGGCAGGCTTAATCCTCCAAGCGGTTAACCAGTATTGTGCACATTCTTTTGCCAGAAACTGACAACTGCCCTTCTTGAATCAGCGGATGGGAGAGAATGACTGTAGAAAATATTTCATGATCAATCTCCATGAAAGAATGTTGCTGACCTCGGTGGGGGTTGAACCTGCGACCTCCTGGTCTCCAGTCGGACTGCGCATCCAATTGAGCCACCGAGGCTGGCTTCTTCAGAAGCTAACTGATCTGGATCTGCACTGTTTGTCATTCAGTATGTCAATATCTATCAACAACTTGGATCAAGTAATCTGATTGGCTGAAAATTGGAAGTGGGTGTGGCATCTTAATTTATTCAGCATGACAAGGGTTAATATATAAAGTTCACCAGAAATGTCAGTATGGAAATATATGTTTAAATATGAAAATTACCAATTTTTTTTTTATATGAATTTAATATATCTGTCTATAATTGTAATATGAAAAGCAGCATGCCTGCCATAATTTATGGAGAGCATATATTCAAGACTTTATTCAGAGCTTCTTTACTTTTAAGACTGAAAAAGAAAATGAAAAAAAAAAAAAAAATCTGGCACTCTAGAATTCTAATAAAATTTTTGGAGTAGGCAGGATTTCTTTAGGTAGGTAGGGAGAGGGCAAACAAACTAATTTTTTGTTTTGGCCTCAATATCTCTTTTTTATTAAAAAAAAAGTGCCTCATCTGGAGATAAAGTGCTCACAATGTATGTTTTCTTGGAGAAATAGGATACTCTGCTCTAATACCATACAATTTGCAATGTTAGAACATGTACCTTTGGAAATGTTCGACCAGCAAAGATTCAGATCAGCCTATGCATTTGCACAGACTCTGATCAAAGTCTTTACTGGTCCCTTTCTGGATAGCCAAGAATCCAAGGTGGTGACAGGCCCAGTTAAAATTCATTTTCTTAATACTCCAAGAAAACATATGTTGTGGGCACTCATTAAAATCAAACACCTTGGTGAGGAGCTTCTAATGAGTACCCAGAACATATGTTTTCATAGAGAAGTAAGAAAATCATCATTCTGATCAGAATGAACAATGCACCACCTGATCCATTAGTCTTTGCTGGACAAACATGTTAGAAGGTATATTTTCTCACGTTGCGGCGAATATAATATCCTGGCTACAAGAATATGAGGAAACAACAGTAATAAAATCCTGCTTCAGCAACAATTAATAAAAAAAAAAATTATCTTTTTCAGTGCCCCTGTTTATTGTTATTCATGCTATGAAAATGTAGATATTATTCCTTATTTTTCCACCATAACACACTCAGCAGCACCATTAAAATATTCTGGCCACAATAAGATCCCAGAATTCATTTCTTTGATGGCAAAATATGAAAATTATTGATACTTTTATTGCCAAAGTAACAATTTATCTAGAAAGCTGCAATCTATCCTATCCTTTTTATCATTAAAAGAATTTTTACATCAATCAATAAATATGTGTTTCACCAAGAACTTTCAATCCCAAAACAAAGAAATTACCTGATATAAAATATCATCCATCAGCAACTGGATTATTAAAGTCATGTCATATACCGTATTAACCCTAAGTAAACTCATAGCTCCAGATATGTGTGTGTATAGGGGGGGGGGGGGGGGGGGGGGAGAGAGAGGGAGGGGGTATGGGTAATTATATTTCTTATTTCACAAAAACATATGTTGTGGGTACTCATTAGAAGTGCCTCACTGAGGCACTTCTAATAAGTACCCACAACATATATTGTTGTTTTGTTGTTGTTTTTTGTAGAGAAATAAGAAAAAAAATATCAATACTTTTTTGCTGAAAAGTGAGCTTTATCTGAAGCTATGCATATTTATCCTAAATTTTGAACAACTCTATTTTACTGCCTACTGATGTGTCTAAATGACTGCTTGATAGGTAGTAACTAGGATCATAGACCCTGATCAGATACTGAGAATGCAGCATCTGTTCTGAGTCCAATCTGTTTGCTTTGACCTGTCTGTCCGAATACTTAGGGTAAAAATGGTATCTACAACAATATACATGTAATTTTCAAAGCAGCTATAACCTGCAGTATGCTAAAATTCAGAGGAGTTGTTAAGGAGGAGTATTTGATGATAATTCTGGGATAATTTTCTCCGATTCTCCATGAAAACATATGTTGTGGGTACTCATTAGAAGTGCCTCAGAGAGGCGCTTCTAATGAGTACCCACAACATATGTTTTTATGCAGAAATAAGAAAAATTATCCCAAAATTATCACCTGATACTCCTCCTTAACAAGTCTTCTGTAAATCACAAAATTAGCAGAAAACACATGTGTGATATTTTTCTTATTTTTTTATCCAGGGAAAACAGGGTTTGACATTTCATGCAGGGTTTGACATTTCATGTGGATCATCTAGAGACAATTCACATGAAATTAAAAAAAAAAAAAAACTTATAGAAAAATAAGAGTTGTCTGCTGATATTTAAATACATTACTTTAAGAGAAAGGGAAGCCACTGTATTCATAGCAACACGAAAACTACTGATGTCATTCTATATTTCTCAACGAAAACATATGTTGTGGGTACTCATTAGAAGCACCTCTTATCTATAGCTATGTGTATTTACCCTAAAAGTTCAGACATCGTAAGACTAGTCTGTAATCCACATTCAGGAGAGCATGCTTAGTATAAATTTCAGCAGACAACATCTTACATTTTTTCAAGAAAATAGGGTTTGACATTTCATGCAAATGATCTGGAAAGTAGATACAAGTAATTTGCATGAAATACTGAACCTCATTTTCTAGAAAAAATATAGGAAAACTATAATCACTTAAGGCTGAAGTTAACCCTTGTCATGCTGAATATTAATTAAGATGCCACACACATTTCTAATTGTCAGCCAATCAGATAACCTGATCCAGATTGTTGATATAAATCCACATACTGAAGGTCAAACAGTGCAGATCCAGATCAGTTGGCTTCTTCAGAAGCCAACTGATCTGGATCTACACTGTTTGTGAAGGTAGGGTATATCCAGGTTCAGCAGGACAAGGGTTAAGCCAGAAGTACTGGGATGCACAGGCCTGAGCAAAACAGTATAGACCCAGCTCAGATGCTGCAGAAAGTGGCATTTGATTAGGGTCTACACTGTTTGCCACACATCCAGCAATATTTCAGACAGATCAACAAGAAGTATAATGGATTTTTTTCTAAACTGTAGAGAAGTATGGTAAAGCGTTACGTGTTTCAATAATTAGGGTAAATATTTTCTTTTTCTTCACATGAAAGACCACATCTGCCTGTGATTTCTAGTTTATCATCAATATTTTTATACAATAACAAAATTAACGATTCCTTTATACTTTTTTCAAAGAATACTTGTGCAAGCAATAAAAGCAGGCTACCGTATATATCTCAGCTATTCGACACACATACCAGTGTAAACAATGTAGACTCGGATCAAACTGCTCCTTTTAGGAAAGGTTTGATCGACATTTACACTGTTTGGTATCAATTTAGGTCCATCACCATACAGAGAAAAGAGTTAGTTCGAATTTTAGCACAAGTTAATAAAGAAGGAGTTACAATGTCCATATTTAGGCTAATTACAGTAAATCACAGCACCAGAAAAGAGGAGATCCACATAATTATTTTTCTTCTTTCTCCATGAAAGCATATGTTGTGGGTATTCATTAGAAGTGCCTCAATGAGGCGCTTCTAATGAGTACCCCAACATATGCTCTTGTCGAGCAATAAGAAAAACATCAGCATTTTTCTGCTGAAAAAAGAGCCTTTCTGGAGCTATGGGCCCTAATTAAACTATAGTGTTGAAAACATCTGTAGACCATATCCATAATGTCATCACGCATAAAAGAACCTTTGTATATATATGAAAAACAAATGCCCCAATCCACCTGTACATACCCAGACAGTCTGATCAGGTCTTCTGTTTCCCATCAGTAGATTCTACAGTTATTGCCATAGCTCCTGATAAGGCACTTTTTCCAACAAAAAAATTGTTCATCACAAAAACATACCTATATAATTTTGACCTCCTTAAACCCCACTTTTATATAGCAAAACTGGGGTTTATAGGGGTATACATTATTTTTCTTATTTCTGCTGAAAAACATAGATTGTGGGTACTTGTTAGAACTGCCGCACCAAGGCAGTTCTAATGAGTACTCACAATCTATGTTTTGAGCTGAGATATGAAAATTATCAGAATTTTTTTATCTGAAAATTTTCAGTTTTGGGTTGTTAAATTCTCAGTATATTTGAATAGGCTTGTTTTCGTAATGTACAGTTATTGCCATAGCTCCAGATAAGGCACTTTTTTTCAACAAAAAAAATGTTCATCACAAAAACATACCTATATAATTTTGACCCCCTTAAACCCCACTTTTAAATAGTAAAACTGGGGTTTACAGGGGTATACATTATTTTTCTTATTTCTGCTCAAAAACATAGATTGTGGGTATTTGTTAGAACTGCCTCACTGATGCAGTTCTAATGAGTACCCACAATCTATGTTTTGAGCAGAAATATAAAAAAAAATAATTTTTATCTAAAAATTTTCAGTTTTTGGTGGTGAAATTTTCAGTATATTTGAATAGACGCGTTTTTGTAATGGATGGTTTTTTTTTATTTGTCCATAAAAACATATGCTGTGGGTACTGAGCATTAGAAGTGCACACATTTTGTGGGTTCATTAGAAGCACCTCACCAAGGCACTTCTAATGAGTATCCACAACATATGTTTTCATGGAGAAATAAAAAAATATATATTCCTGATGCCCCCTCTTATCTGGAGTTATGAAGACTGCCAGCTGGACAGATTAGGTTGTGTGAGTGCAGACTTTAGTACTGCACATGCCAAAAAATGTTCTCTTGAAAACAGGATCTAACCTGGATGCACTTTTTGACATTAAGATTACTGTGAGAGGCAGTAATAAAATTGTATAGCCTGCTTTTTGTTGGAATATTGGGCATTTCTGTTTAATAGGTTATGAAAATTAAATGAGTATGCCATCACGAAAACATGCCTATAAAATTTTGACCCCCTTAAACCCCACTTTTATATAGTAAAACTGGGGTTTACAGGGGTATGCATTATTTTTCTTATTTCTGCTCAAAACATAGATTGTGGGTACTCGTTAGAACCGCCTTGACGAGGTGGTTCTAACGAGTACCCACAATCTATGTTTTGAGCAGAAGTATGAAAAATATCAGGATTTTTTATCTGAAAATATTCATTTTTTGGTGGTGAAATTTTCAGTATATTTGAATAGGCATGTTTTCGTATGCCTTATTACTGACCGGAGCTGTACCAAATTTCTGTACCCCTACACCAAACATCCCACATCCACCTCTTATACACTCCCACTAGCTGACAACTTTCACTTAAACCGACTTTACAGTTTAACCTTTACCACTCTTTTGGCAACATGCGCAGACAACAAACTGATGATATTTTTTTTAATTTTTTCCCTAGAAAACAGACATTGACATTTCATGCCAACTGTCTCCTAGGAGACTTATTTTTCCCAGAAAACAGACTTTCATATTTCATGCAAAATACAATTTGCATGAAAATGTCAAATTCTATTTTCTCCAGGGGAAAGATAATAAAATATTCCAAAATGTTGTCTGCTGAAATTTCTATGCAGCATGCCTAAGGTGTTAATACTGGTTTGGCCACATTGGCAATACCTTTAAAAGCTGACAACTGATTCATCTTTGTCTAAAGCCTCAAGTGACATAAATGTTTATATCTTTCTTTTTTTTCAGGTTCCACCTCACAACATAGTCATTTTTCATTAACAACCATAGCTTTTGTGTCTCAAAACACAGTGTTATGATGTGGCCAAAATTTCAACAACAACAAAAAAAAGTATAAACTTTGTTGTACTTAATTTATTGTAATTTTGTTGTGGAAACTGCTGTGGGACCTAGTTTTATTTTATTATTTATTTTGATGAAATTTTGCTGTGGTAAAATTTCAACAAAATAAATAATAAAAATAAATCAAATAATAATAATAAAATAAATGTATAGTAAAGTATATATTTTTTCACCTTCTTTTTTTTGGTCTTTTTCTGAAATTTTACTGCATAACAATATCTCCAGAAAACAGAAATATAGATAAGTATTAATTTTATTTCTCCTTGGAAAAATACAATATAGCTAGGTACCCATAATGGTCCTGGCACAGTGCTTCTAATAAGTAAACAGTATGTGCTTTTGTGGAGAAATAAGAAAAATGTCAATACTTTTTGTTTGAAAAATAATGCCTTAATTATTGTTACCCTATGATCAGCTAGGCCTGAGCAAACAGTGTAGTCACCAAGATCAGATTCTGATCAGGGTCTGCAATGTTTGCCAATCATCCAACAAATTTTAGACATGGCATGTTCAAATTTTTGGACAAGTGTGGTAAGGAATTAAGGTGTCCAATACTTAGGGTAAATAGAGTTATAGTATGCAAAACTGACCAATCAACCAAATGCAAAAATGACTAATAAAATAACTTTTCAAGAATGTCCATTAAACTGCAAGAGACCATCTGGCAAGTGCTAATAAGACTCCAGTTTGGTTCCTCCAATTTCAGCCACTGTGCTTTATGACATTCATATACATGCTGTTTTATGCCATTCCTCCATTTTAACAGCATAAAGGCATTTTTTGGCATGTAGATAATTACTTCTTGACATTTCTTGTTGCACTAAACCCAAATCAAAAAAGAATTCATATACTGTAATAACCCTCAGTATTGGGACAAATTAGGCCTTTGCAAACAGTGCAGACCCAGATCAGATGCCACAGATCAGGCTGACTTCACTCAGTTTACCATACCTCATGTGGTAGCAATAGTTTTGACACATTTACAGGAAGTAGAATTGACTATTTCAAATTTTAGGACAAGTATGGTAAGTAGATAAGGTGTCCAAATACTTAGGGTAAGTATGGCATTCTTACAAATTTTTTTTTTTTTTTTTTCATATATAATTACCATTTTGACCCGAGGTAATGGGATAGAGAGATCCGAGCAAACAGTGTAAACGCAGATCCAATGCCACAAAAATGGCATCTGATCAGGGACTTCACTGTTTGTGATTCATCCAGCACATTATGAAAACACACCTATTCAAATTTCACCACCAAAAACTGGAAGTTTTCAGATAAAAATTCTGATATTTTTCTCCTCAAAACATAGACTGTGGGAACTTGTTAAAACTGCCTCACTGAGGCAGTTCTAACGAGTATCCGCAATCTATGATTTTGAGCAGAAATAAGAAAAATAATGTTTTACCCTGTAAACCCCAGTTTTACTATATAAAAGTTAAAATTATACAGGTACGTTTTTGTGATGAGCTTTTAGACACATCAACAGATAGTGTTTGGCTGAAAGCTACCGTATTTACCGTAAGTATTCGCACAACTCCTTACCATACTTATGCTAAAATTTGAACAAGTACAATTAACTACTTGATGTTGTGTCTGAAAATTGTTGGACGATTGGCAAACAGTGTAGACCCTGATGAGACACTGCAGAATGCGGCATCTCATCTGGGTCTACACTGTTTGCTCAGGTCTGTCTGTCTGAATACATACGGTAAATAAGGTAAAAACTTCAATTAACATACTACTTTCCAAAAAAAATTGTTATTTTCTTATTTTTCCAGGAAAACATGATATGACACTAAACAGACAATATGCATGAAAGAGTAAATCCTATTTCTTGAAGTAAAATCAAAGCGCCAAAGGCACTGAAATGACAGATTCTATCAGAAATTCATCATAAAAAGTCTTAATTTGTATAAAACATTTACAAGAAGAACGTCTAACGGCATTATGGACGGGTTTATCAGAAAGGTTAACCAAAAGGTAAACCTGCCGGGGTTCGCTATTTTAAAGGACAGATTTTTGAAAACCCGTCCAATAAAAAGGTTTCACATTTGTTTAAAAATGTAGTACTACAAATTCAGATATCAAATGCTTGCAGAGGTATATATATATAGTGCCATGAAGTTCCACTTGATGTTTTGAAGTTTCAAAAGAAATATTTTGTCTCAAAATGTTGCAAAAAGCCAGTTATCACATGCAATAAAGAGCTAAAATTGTGATAAATTCTCTTCAATAACTTAATACCTGTACTTAAAAAATGGTTGCAAATGACGGCATTAAATTTGCTGTGCAAACCTGCAAATTTAAAACAAGATGCGAACCTTTCGTTGGGTTCTTTTTAAAGAAGCCAACTTGTTGTCTACTTTCACTTTCACAATCGAGCGTTCAATAAGAGGAAATAACCAAAGTAGCAATAGAGATTTTCAACACTTTCCTTTTTTTCTGATAAATAGTTACACTTTAAACCCAAGCATCCTTTTTATTAAAATGCCGCAGATAAAATATTTTAATGTTAAGCAAATCAACAACAGCGAGATTACATCTTGTAATGTTTGACTAAAGCCCTGTCCCTTTAATCCGACAGTATTGAATTTTTTACACACGTCAGACAAATGTACAAGTGCTCTGTGTAAAAGTTTTATCATACCATATTTTGAAATAGTTATTTTCCCAAGGAGACAGTATTTGACATTTCATGCTAACTGATTCCTCATTTGAGACAATTTGCATGAAATGTCAAATTATGTTTTACGGTAAAATATCTGCTATTTTTTGACACGCGGGTCATGAGGCAGCGCCTGTTCTATTAATAGCTAACAACAAATTGCGCAGATCAACCTTACAACCTATCTAACGCACTCAGATAATATCGAAGAAAACACTTTACAGCATGATTATGAGCACAGCCTTTTTTTCTTTTTATTATCATGCATAAAAAATCTTCAGAATCTATATATAATTTGGAGAGTAATAGCTGATTAGACAGTGTTTATATTGCTGGTAACAGTGGCTTACGCTCTAGTTTCTCGCGCCACGTCTTTAGTCCAGCGCAGGCGTATTGATACACAAGTATTTTGATATGTTAACCCTTAGACTGCATACAACGACTGTAGCAGATGTCAATTTTATTTTTTGTCTTATTATATCAGAGAATTTCATGCGATTCATCCGTTGGCAAACAATTCATATGAAATGCTTAGTCTGGTTTTCTCTGCAAATAAGGGAGAATTCTGAATGTCGCCTGCTTTAAAAATTGCACGGCGCTATAAAGATATTAATAGCATCGGACTACATTTTGAGCGGACACATATTTCAGTGGTAGTGAAAGCCGGAAGCAACTTGAGAGCCGGAAGCAACTTGAGAACGCTTCTGCCAGCAAGGAATGACAGATAGAAATCTGTCATTAAAAATGTTAAAAAAAAAAAAAAAAAAAAGAAAAAAAAAAAGATTTAGAAATGTTTTTTTAACAAAGAGGCACTCTGCATAAGATATTAAATCCTTTTTTTCTGAACATTATGAAAACACGCCTATTCAAATATATTGAAAATTTTACCACCAAAAAAATGAAACCGTTTTTAGATAAAAATTCTGATATTTTTGCCTCGACGAGGCAGTTCTAACGAGTACCCACAATCTATATTTTTGAGCAGAAATAAGAAAAATAATGTACACCCCTGTAAACCCCAGTTTTACTATATAAAAGTGGGGTTTAAGGGGGTCAATATTATATAGGCATGTTTTCGTGATGGAAAAAAAAAAAAAAAGATAGCAAACTGTTTTTTGCTGAATTTTTGCCAACATGCTAATTAAGCATTAAGGTAGACCTTAACTTCATGCTCAGCACTCTGGGTAAAAATTTCAGCAGATGACAAACTCATCATATTTTTCTTATTTTTCCCAGAAATAGGTTTTGACACTTCTACTAAGGAGACAATTTGCATGAAGTGTAAACCTCATTTTCTGGTGGAATTTCAGCTTATGACTGTACCACGCTTCATTGCACAAAGCGTATTATTACTTTTAGCCTCATCCTCTCTATATGACTTAAATAATATTGAAAGGGACTTAAACCCCAAACCATCATAATCAAAAACAATCAGATACAAGATACAAGATGCAAGATTAGTACATTTCTTGTTGAATAGACCTCATCTGGAGCTCTCTTTAAGCTTAGCACTCTGGATAAAATTTTCAGCAGACAACATATTGAAATATTTTTCTTACTTTTCCCAGAAAACAGGGTTTTGACATTTCATGCAAATTGTCTCCCATGGAGACAATTTGCAGGAAATAACAAATCCTGTTTTCTGGGAAAAATAAGGAAAATATCATCAAATTGTTGTCTGCTGAATTAGCCCAGAAAGTGGCAAAGGTTAACTCATTTATTAGGATTCCCTTCTTATCTCAAGGTAATTGGAAATAAAATAAAGCATACTTTTTTATGTAAAACTGAAATAAATCTTGTGAATCATTCTTCCTCTGCTGTAATAAAATGTCAAATGAGTGTTTGTTGTTAGAAAATTACAGGATATTTCAGTTGCTATTCTGTTACACACCCTATAATTATAGGAAAATATGGCTTTTAAAATGTCAGTTATGCGTGGAGATGATTGCAGAATCCTGCTGTGACATTTAACTCCATGTTTTCATGACCCTGAGCTTCCTGCTGATTTGAAAGAAAAACAAAATTCAAGAGTTTGCATTGCCTGTATTATGTAAATTGGAGGTGATGGTGGTTTGGGGCCTCAGAGTGTGGTGTCACTGGCTTTAGTGGCTCAGGATGAGTTATTGTAATGACTTGTTTCACTATTATTCCTTAACCTTTACCACTCTATGGGTTAATTCAGCAGACAAAAAACTGATACTATTTTTCTTATTTTTCCCTCTAGCAAGGCTCGAACCACTTGATCCAAAGTCGTGAGCGATAACTACCTAGACATTTCTCATATTGTTCTTATTTCTCCATGAAAACATATTTTGCATAGCTCTTGATGAGATACTTTTTTTCCATCCAAAAGTATTGATATTTTTCTTATTTCTCAACGAAAACATATGTTGTGGGTACTCATTAGAAGCGCCTCAGCAAGGCGCTTCTAATGAGTACCCACAACATATGTTTTCGTAGAGAAATAAGAAAAATATTTACCCGATACCCACTCTTAATAAGATAAGTTATCTAAACCTATGAAATTTGTGGATACGAAAGCTACAGTTAATAGGAATATCCAGAACTATTTTTTCTTATTGTTCCATGAAAACATATGTTGTGGGTACTCATTAGAAGTACACCGGTGAGGTGTTTCTAATGAATGACCACAACATATGTTTTGTTGGAGAAATAAGAAAATATCTAAGCATATTTTGATTGCATAACATACCTTATGAAGCTATGGTCAGTTTTCACTAGAAGCACCTTGATGAGATGTATCAATTAAGGCGCTTCTAATGAGTACCATTTTTCATGGAGAAATAAGACTTGATTTTTCATGTGAATCATCTGCTTAGCATTTTTATAAATTATCGTAATATTTGGAAAACATACAATTTCCTTACCATGCATACCCTAAAATGTGTTATTTTTATCAGGCCATTTGACTGCTATGGAAAACAATGCAGGGCCTGATCAATCTGCTCTTTAGCACACAGGTCTAGATAAGAGTGGGTATCAGGTTAATATTTTTCTTATTTCTCCATGAAAACATATGTTGTGGGTATTCAACAGAAGCGCCTCGGTGAGGCGCTTCTAATGAGTACCTAGAAAATATGTTTTCGTGGAGAAATAAGAAAAATATCAATACTTTTGGGCTGAAAAAAGTGCCTTAACTAAAGCTATATAATAGCAGTTTGATTTTAGGTAGTTTCCAGAGTCTACACTGTTTGCTCATGCAGGTTACAATATTTTGGGCAAATATGGTAAGATGCTTGGAATTCTTAACACTATATCTGCCACTAGAGCAATTGTTCAAACATCACAACAGCTAAGGGATGAACCGATATCCAGAAAATCATTTTTCTTATTTCTCGATAAAAACATGTTGTGGGTACTCATTAGAAGCACTTCACTGAGGCACTTCTAATGAACACGCACAATATATATTTCCGTGGAATAATAAGAAAAATAGCTATACTGTTTGGTGAAAAAAAGCATCTCATCTGGGTGTATGTTCAAAGCATCATGAGCTTAAAAAGTCATTAAGTTAATGTGATATGTTAATGCAAATATCATGCTGGGTGAAAATTTCAGCAGTCAGCAGCTCAGATATTTTCTTACTACTGGCAGAAAATAGGGTTTGATATTTTAACCCTTGTCATCCTGAATAAATTAAGATGTCATGCCCACTTCTAATTTTCAGCCAATCAGTTTACTTGATCCAAGTTGTTGATACAAATTCAAATACTCAACGGCAAACAGTGCAGATCCAGATCAGTTATCTTCTTCAGAAGCCAACTGATCTGGATTTACATTGTCTGCAAAGGCAGGTTTATCCGGGTTCAGCAGGTTAATACAAACAGTCTCCTTAGGGGATAGCTTTCATGAAATGTCAAATATTACTTACTGGGAAAAATTATAGAATCCAGACATGTGTCCAACTTAAGTACACAAATGCCCCTATCCTTTGCCAATTATGGCAACAACATCTGAATGCATAAATTTCAACAACTATATTTTCCAAATGATCCCTAGCCCCACTCCAGGGCATGACCCAGAGGAAACTCTAGCACAGAGTTGAAGGTTTATGTCTAGGTAAGTAGCATACCAACTTTCAAGTTGCTAGCATAAAAGGTACCCAAGTTATGACCTCCAAGGGAAATTGGGGATATTAATGTCCATGTAATTTGAATGTAAACTTAAACATCTGTTAGACTGTGGTTATGAACATGACATGGGCATGTATGTAGGTATGCACTTATGGGCATAACATCACAGTGAAATGCTAATTTATGCCCCACTGCTGCCTTAGGCAGGCTGGGGCATAAAATATCAATGACATTGATATTTTCTGATGAAACAACAACCATGTCCACAGGACATGACTGCCCCTTGCTTTGGAGAGGGCACAGAAAATGTTAATAGCCTTTGCATAAAAAACAACTACTTCCACCTCAAGATATCATCTGGAAACAAAATATGGACCAATGGACGGATAGACACACAGACACACAGACATACAATGTGAAAGCATAATACCCCTCCACAATCCTGTGGCAGGGTATAACAAGAGGGCCATGATGACCCTGTAATGCTCACCTGAGTATCATAGCACTTTGAGAACCTGACCTAGAACTGATCAAGGCAAACATTCTGATCAAAATTCAATATGATTATATTAACAAGTAAGACAATGTAGCATGTCTAATGGACTATGAAATAGAGGTCAAGGTCAAATATGGATGACTGCACTCAAGAGGCCATGCTCAGATGTATGCAATGTACTAAGTATCATTGGCTGTAGGAGCAATAGTTACTGAGAAACTGACCTAAACACAAACACTTCACAAGTGCCAAATACCACTCTGTAGGACCAATAACTAATGAGAAACTGACCTAAATGGAAAAACCTAAGAAAGTCACTGGACAATGAAATATATGTCACCTAGAAATCATCAAGACAAACATTTTGTGCAAGATCCATGATGATCACTTCAAAAATGTGACCTCTAGAGTGTCAACAAGGTTTTCCTTTGATTTGGCCTGGTGACCTAGTTTCTGATATCAAGTGACCCAGTTTTAAACTAGACCTAGAAATCATCAAGGCAAACATTTTGAGCAATATTTATGATGATTATTTAAAAAAATATGACTTCTGGAGTGTTAACAAGGTTTTCCTTTGATTTGGCCTGGTGACCTAGTTTTTGACCCCAAGTGACCCAATTTCAAACTTGTCCTAGAAATCAAGATACATATTTTGGGAAAGATTCATGATGATTGCTTCAAAAATAAGACCTCTAGAGGCGGTTAACAAGGTCTACCTTTGATTTGGCCTTGTGACCTAGTTTTTGACTCCAAGTGACCCAGTTTCAAAGTAGACCTAGAAATCATCAAGACAAACATTTTGAGCAAGATTCATGATGATTGCTTCATAAATGTGACTGCTAGAGTGTAAACAAAGTTTTTCACTGATTTGGCCAGGTAAACTAGTTTTTGACCCCATGTGACCCAGTTTTACACTTGACCTAGAAATCATCAATACAAACACTTTGAGAAAGATTCATGATGATTGCTTCAAAAATGTGACCGCTAGAGTGTTAACAAGGTTTTCCTTTGATTTGGCCTGGTGACCTAGTTTTTGACCCAGTGACCCAGTTTCAAACCTGACCTTGAACTCATCAAGACCAACATTTTGAGCAAGATTCATGATGATTGCTTCAAAAATGAGACCGCTAGAGTGTTAACAAGGTTTTCCACTGATTTTGCCTTGTGAACTAGTTTTTGACCCTAAGTGACCCAGTTTCAAACTTGACCTAGAAATCATTAAGACAAACAATTTGAGCAAGATTCATGATGATTGCTTGAAAAATGTGACCGCTAGAGTGTTAACAAGGTTTTCTGCTGATTTGGCCAGGTGACCTATTTTTTGACCCTAAGTGACCCAGTTTCAAACTTGACCTAGAAATCATTAAGACAAACATTTTGAGCAAGATTCCTGATGAATGCTTCAAAAATGTGACCACTAGAGTGTTAACAAGGTTTTCCTCTGATTTGGCCCTGTGAGCTAGTTTTTAACCCCAAGTGACCGAGTTTCGAACTTGACCTAGAACTCATCAAGACAAACATTTTGAGCAAGATTCATGATGATTGCTTCAAAAATGTGACTGCTAGACATAGCTACAAATAAGAGGGGGTACCCACATAATATTTTTTCTTATTTCTCCACAAAAACATATGTTGTGGGTACTCATTAGAAGCGCCTCGGCAAGACGCTTCTAATGAGTACCCACAGCATATGTTTTTGTGGAGAAATAAGAAAGATATCAGCACTTTTTGGATGAAAAAAGTGCCTTATCTGTTGCTATGGCTAGAGTGTTAACAAGGTTTTCCTTTGATTTGGCCTGGTGACCTAGTTTTTGACCCCAAGTGACCAAACGACCTAGAAATCATCAAGACAAACCATTTGAGCAAGATTCATGATGATGCTTGAAAAATGGGACCTTTAGAGTGTTAACAATATTTTCCTTTGATTTGATCTGGTGACCTAGTTTTTGACCCCAAGTGACCCTGTTTCAAACCTGACCTAGATTTAATAGGGGCAAACATTCTGGACAAGTCTCATCAAGATTGGGTAAAAACTGTGACTTTTAGAGTGTTAACAAACTAATTGTTGACAACGGATGGCGGATGACGGACGACGATGGACGATGGACAGAGGGTGATCACAATAGCTCACCCTGAGCTTTGCTCAGATGAGCTAAAAAGTTATTAGAGATCTAGAATAAGAGATGTCAGACTTGGAAACAAGCAATAATGAATTGTTCATGTATGTGGCAGTTACGCATCACAGCTAGCTGAATTTACTGTTCAGCATGATGACATTTATGAAATATTTTTGTGTTTAGTTTTGTTTTTTCAGAAACTAGTCTTTGACATTTCGTGCAAATTGTCTTCCAAAGCCTATATCATCAATTTAGCATTTGCTTAATTTGCCCAGAGAGTG
The DNA here is from genome assembly GCA_964016985.1 of Anodontia alba. Classification (NCBI taxonomy): domain Eukaryota; kingdom Metazoa; phylum Mollusca; class Bivalvia; order Lucinida; family Lucinidae; genus Anodontia; species Anodontia alba. The sequence goes on from OZ024828.1 coordinate 9,490,461, forward strand.
GTTAACTGTGTCATATATTGAACACCCCTGTATGGTATATAGTTATCTGTGGACCGAAATCATCCAGATTTCTACTGTAAGAAATATAGTTCTGACCACAAAGTGCACGTGGAGAACGTCGTACATGAAGACGTTTTCATAACTGAGTGTCACATTAGTACTAAATCCAGTTATACAGAAAGTTACAGAAGCTTTATGACCAAAGGCTAAGAAATACCGTATTCAACCTAATTACGTACCACACTATGCACTTAGGTTTTTCAAAATTACTGGGTACACTCAGTTGTGGTAAAATATGTATCTACCTACAAAGGATACACTATGAAAAAGATCAGAAAAAGACTTATTTGACGATGATTATGCGATTTTTTCTGATTTTCTTTAAAATGGCATATGTTGTGGGTACTGATCTGAATTGCATCAACAAGTCGATGCAATTCAAATGAGTACCCACAACATACGCCTTCATAAAGAAGTAGATAAAAAGTACACTGGCTGTAATCTGAAGACTATGGAATTGCTTGACTGTGCGCTTATAGGGGTATGTGGGGTAATTAGATCAAATATGGTATTTTCATCTTTCTCAGCATAATCTACTCAGGAAACAAAAGTACTGTATTTACCCTAAGCCTTGGGACACCTTATCTACTTACCATACTTCTCCTAAAAAATTGAAATAGTCCATTCTACAGCTGTTGATGTGTTTAAAATATTGCTGTATGTATGGCAACTAGCGTAGACTGTGATTGGATGCCGCATTCTGTGGCATCTGATCTGGGTCTACACTTTTCGCAAACATCTATCTGTCCCAATAGTCAAGGTTATTACAGATCACTTTGATATACACTACAAACTCTTTATAACACAGTTCGTTATAACACGGTTTTGGATATAACACAGTTCAAAGATGGATCCAAAAATGTATAGATTATATTGAAAAATGACCATAAATGGTCATTTTTCAATATAATTTATACATTTTTGTTTGGATATAACACGGTTGTTTAACTAACACAGTTTATGCTATGGACCCTAACAATAGTGTAAGAAAGAGGTTTTGGTGTAGATCACTTGTAAACAGGGTCAACTTGACTCATGAATTGCCCTCCAGTGGAGACACTTTGCACGAAAAGTCAAATCCTGTTTTCTAGCGAAAATATCATTAGTTTGTTGTATGCTAAGAGAATGGTGGTTAAGGGATTTGTGGAAGACAGAACAGTGGAATTGGATTTTCTGCTGAGCTTTCAACATTTGCACTTGGTGATGCAAAACCAATTAACAGACTTTTGATGCAGATTCCACTTGACTTCTGACATTATTAACGCTCAGTCTGCTGGGTAAACACTGCAGCAGATGACATTTTGAAATTTCTTTTTTTTTTTTTTTAGAAAACAGGATTTGACCTTTCATGCAAACAGTCTCCTAAGAAGATGATTTCCTTGGAATGTTAAACACTGCTAGAAAAACATTATCTGAACATGTCATCTGCTGAATTTGCCCTAAGAGTACTAAGAGAGTGCTAAAAATTAAGGAAGCAATTTCAACACAAAGCAAGACAAAATAACAATCTGAAGGAATGACAATCAAGCATTCACATGCATAGGACAAAATAAGCAGACAACAGTCATTATTTTCTTCTTTTTTTCTTGTCATTCCAATTAAATAGTCTCTAAAGGAGACAATGAAAATAAACTATTCAGCTCAATTTCTTTTTGGAAAAAATGAAAAATCATGCTTAACCCTTGTCCTGTGTCCTGCTGAACCCAGATATATCCTGCATTTGCAAACAGTGTAGATCCAGATCAGTTGGCTTCTAAAGAAGCCAACTGATCTGGATCTGCACTGTTTGCCATTAAGTTTGTGAATTTATAGCAACAATCCGGATCAAATAATCTGATTGGCTGAAAATTAGAAGTGGGGGTGGCATCTTAATTTATTCAGCAGGACAAGGGTTAATTAAGATGATGTCAACCGATATTTAAATATAGCAGGGTGGAGGTTAAGCTGGTTGGCAATGTAAGACACTTCATGTAAAATGGTGTCTTACAGCATGTATGGATAACTTGGTTCTAGATCAGCTAAATGTTAAATCTGCAGATAAGAAGCTTTTTTCAACCAAAAGGTATTGTTGTTTACCTTACTTCTCGACAAAAACATATGCTGAGGGTACTCATTAGAAGATTCAAAGCAAGGCATTTCTAATGAGTGTAATCCGTAACATACTGTTACCATAATAACCCTAAGTTTTGGGACAGATAGGCCTTTGCAAACTGTGTACACCCAGATCAGACGCCGCAGAATGCGGCGTCTGATCAGGGTCTACACTGTTAGCCATACATACAAAAATATTTTAGGCATATCAAGAGGTAACAGAATGGACTAGTTCAATTTTTAGGACGTGTACAGTAAGTAGGTAAGGTGTCCTAATTCTTAGGGTTATTATGGTCCCCACAATGTACAATTATGCGGACAAATATGATTTGTTTGTGTTGAGGTTTTACGGCCCAGACAACCCAATGGGGTCATGTCGAGCGCGGTCAGTTTACCTAACCACACATTTACTGGGCAGGATTAGTCCTCTAAGCGGTTAACCAGTACTGTGCACATTCTTTCGCCAGAAACTGACAACTGCCCTTCTTTAATCAGCGGAAGGGAGAGAATGACCGTAGAAAATATTTCATGATCAATCTCCACAACAGAATGTTGCCGACCTCAGCGGGGGTTGAACCCGCGACCTCCTGGTCTCCAGTCAGACGGCGCATCCAACTGAGCCACCGAGGCCGGCAGGACAAACATGATGCCACAGGCTTAGATATGCTTTGTTTATGAATTTAAAAGCATGGACATTTATCCTATTTCTCCAAGAAAACATATGTTGTGGGTACACATCAGAAGCATCTCTGAGATACTTCTAATGAGTTCCACAATATATGTTTTCATCGAGAAACAAAAAAAACAAACTACATGTATTTATCTAGATTTTGCCCCACCCCCTTCCCCTTGTATAGAGTTTTATTGGCAAGGATCTTCTAAAGAGTACCAAGGCCCAGTTGTTCAAAGCATCGTTAGCTTAACAAGCTCGTTAAGGGTCATTTCGTTAACTGTTTTAGCGGATTCAATATACAATATTCTGATATTTTTTGCTGAAAAAATGTGAGTAGCTTTTGCACTGCAAAAGCTACTCACATTTTTTCAGCAAAAAATCCAGCATATTTGCATATCACACAATGTAAATTTTAACGAATTGTTAACGATGTCGTTAGCTTTGAACAACTGGGCCCAGAACATTATATTTTCATGAATAAATAAGAAAAACATTAATTCTTTTTGGCTAAAAAAAACACCTTATCTAGAGCTATGGTGTTATGTCTGACAGCTTTTCTTGTGGCAGAAATCCTGTTATTCCTGAAGCTGCGAAGATCAATAGCCATCTCTCAGTTTATAACCACACATGTATGCTTCAAATTATTTTTCTGTGGATTAGGTGTTTAATTTTTTAAACATGCACACCAGAACATCTTTCAGTTCCGAAGCAATTTCCATGATACTGTATTTACCCTAAGTATTGGAACATTATTTACCCTAAGTATTGGAACATCTTATCTTCTTACCATACTTGTACTAAAATTTGAAAAAGTCCCTTCTACTACCCGTTGATGTGTCTAAAATATTGCTTTATGTATGGCAAACAGTGTAGACACTGATCAGATGCCGTATTCTGAGACATCTGATCTGTGTTTACACTGTTTGCTCAGGCCTGTCTGTCCCAATACTTATGGTTAATATGGTAACTTTTGGTAATGGATGTATAAAAATAGATATATCAATGCAAGTTGTCATATCCTTCCTGCAATGGCCACATCTGGTGCTAGTCTCCTGGAATTCTTTTTTTATAAGAATGTAAACCTACTGTCCTTTCGACATCACTTGGAAAGATGTTTTTTGCTTGGTGTTTTATTTTAAATGGAAATATTTTGTTCTGAATGACCCTATCTTATCAGAAACCATTTGTCCTTTCTGTTTCTGTGTTTTGTTCTCAAATATGAACCCTAAAATTAAATTTATGGCCAAAAATTGGTCTGACCTATGCAATTTCTATAGTAAAGTGATTTTTTGGAATTTTTGATTAAGAAAGTAATTTTAATGTATCTTTGCAGAAATTGAATTATTGGTGTTGCACAACAATATTGTGAAAATTTCAGAAAAATTGAACAAGCGGAACTTGTTGAAAATCTGCCTCCAAGTTACCTACCCTACAGATTTCTGCATAATTTGCATTCATTTTTACTATGGGGGAAAGTGAAAATACTTGATTTTTTTAAAAACCAAAAACTAGAATGAAACTTTTTGTGCATAGGTAGTTACGACAAATGGTTTTGCATTAAATCATGACAAAAGTTTGCAAATTTACTTCTTCTGTGTACAGCGCCAGGCAAAAAACGACTTTCCAAAAGATGTTGAAAGGACAGTAACAATGGTTTGTCATGTGACTCACTATCATATGATAATCATGTGATCATAAATGATCTGCTTATAGTAAGCCTGTGCATTGCCACATCACATGTGTGAGTGTGAATAAAATCAAAGAAAAACGATGGAAATAATGAATGCTCAGGTAAGAGTACCCTTTCTATAGACCCAAATCAGAAGAAAATGCTGCAGGATAAAGGTCAAAGTGCCAACCACAACTGCAGCAGATGGTACTTTGAATTTTTTTTTTTGTTTCAGTTTTCAGAGAAAATAAGGCTTGACAATTCATCTGCATCTTTTGCCTGTTATCATACTGACAGTATGTAAGTACATGTATCTAGTTCTTCTCAAGAATCCCAGCTAGCATTCTACGTAAATCTACATCGGGCCGACATCGGCCCGTCAGCTACCCTGACGGGCCGATAACGGCCCGATATAGATTTACATAGAATGCTGACTGGGATACCTGTATAGTTACCTAGAATACTGGGACACCTTATCTCCTTACCATACTTGTCCTAAAACTTGACATCTCTCATAGGCCTAGATAAGAGTGGGTATCAGGTTAACCCTTGTCCTGCTGAATAAATTAAGATGCCACACCCACTTCTAATTTTCAGCCAATCAGGTTACTTGATCCAGATTGTTGTTATAAATTTGCATATTTGATGGCAAACAGTGCAGATCCAGATCAGTTGGCTTCTTCAGAAGCCAACTGATCTGGATCTACACTGTTTGCAAAACAGGATATATCCGGGTTCAGCATGACAAGGGTAAATATTTTTCTTATTTCTCTATGAAAATATATGTTGTAGGTACTCATTAGAAGTGCCTCGCTCCCGGCCTTGCTGAGCCACTTCTAATCAGCAGTCACAAAATATATTTTTAAAGAGAAATAAGGAAACTAGATAGCGCAGTTGATGGCATGCCATCATAAAATCCCCAAGCTTTCGTGACCTTTTGACCCCACCTGAAGGACCCATGGGGCAGAGTGCAAAATAATGTTGCTCTCATACACCCTTACCATGCAAGGAAGTCATGTAGCAAATTTGGTTAAATTCTGCCCAGTGGTTTAGGAGGAGAAAGTATGACTGACAGACAGGTGGAGAGATGGAGGGATGGACAGAAGAGTTCACAATATCCCCACTGCTAAAGTGTGGGGATAATTATTATCTGGCTACTCTTCCTCTTATCTGCAGCCATGGCTACTGCTGTCTGTCCCAAGGCTTAGGGTAAAATTACAGTATGTCAGCTACTGTATGTGACAGTCAGACTGCAGACAAACATAAGTCAAAATACTTCTCAGACACAGAATCCCCCTGAGACTGGGACAATAGGACAACAACTCCTATAACTCCATTTCTACAATAAAAACAGAATTATCCAGATAAATGTGTTCATTTCTCCATGAAAACATATGTTGTAGGTACTCATTAGAAGCACCTCATTGAGGTGCTTCTAATGAGAAACACAACATATGTTTTCACAGAAAAATAAGAAAATATCAATATTATTTGTTTGAAAAGTAGACCTTATCTGGAACTATGATTAGATGAGAGCCAACTGAATAATATAGCTAGCAGAATTTTAACCCTTGTCATGCTGAATAAATTAAGATGCCATGCCCATTTCTAACTGTCAGCCAATCAGATTACTTTATCCAGATTATTGATATAAATTCATATACTTAATGGCAAACAGTGCAGATCCAGATCAGTTGGTTTCTTCAGAAGCCAACTGATCTTGATCTACACTGTTTGCAAAGGCAGGGTATATCTCGGTTCAGCAGGACTAGGGTTAAAAGTAGAGTATCTTAAAAATTACTTTTCTTATTTCTACATGAAAACCTATGTTGTGGACCCATCGGAATTTGCTGTTTTGTGTGTAAATATGAAAAAACTAGATCACGCAGTCGATGGCACGCCATCGCTAATCCACACGTTTTCACCACTAAGCAGAGAAAGCGAAAAATATTGTTGCTCTCACACACCCTCACTACATGAGGATGTCATGTAGCAAATTTGTTTAAATTCTGCCCAATGATTTAGGAGGAGATATCATGACAGGTGGACAGATGGATGGCGGCGTCTACAACGCTTTTTTTTTAAACAGGAGGGACCACAGGGCCCTAATTCGCTCACCTGAGTGTCATTGTCTCTAGTCACATTCTAAAAGACTATGGTTTCTCTTCATAGGACTATGTATGTTTAAAATTTGTTGAAAATGAATGTTTTCAGATAGGCTAGAGGTTTAAGAACTGTTATACAGGCCTTGGGAGGAATTAATGGTGCTTGGCACAGATAAAAGCATGTTGGCTTGTACAGTATTATAGGCCTATGGGAATGGGAGGGCTGGTGCTTGACAGAAGCAAAATCCCATGATGCCTTAGTTTTTTTTCTTTTATTTTTGGCTCTGGCGGCCATCTTGTTCAGCAGAATAGGATGATTTGAGCAATCTGTAGAGGATCACCCAAGGAACATTATCTTGTGAAATTACTGAAAAATCTGTCCAGCAGTGACAGAGGAGAAGTCTTTTAAAGCAAAAGTTGCAATGTATGCATGTTAACTTTTGAAAATCAGCCCCTCTTATGGCATTTGAAGGCCTGATGAACATAGGGACAAATGGATGAATGAATAAACAAACAAACAGAAGGGAATTTGGATACTTTGTTTGATATCTAACATCATACCAAATATTAAGTATATCCATCATTTTGTTAGAAAAATATGAGCTCTTTAAATATTTTAACATAAAAGTTATGACATACACAAAAACTCAAAGTGTGTTTCGTAGACCTTAAAGGCCATGGGTATGGGTAATGATAATCTATGGCATTTTTCTTATTTCTGCTTCAATACTTAGAATGGGGCCATCCTATATAATTAAGTCTATGTAAAAAAAATTAGGCCCCAGGGCGGGGCCATTTTTTATCCCAGGGCTACAATTTGAACAGATTTGGTAGAGGCTATATACCAAATATCAAGGACCTAGACCTCCAAGTTTTAAACAAGAAGATTTTTAAAGGTTTTCCCTTATAATATAAGTTTATGTAAAACATATGGATCCCTGGGCGGGACCATTTTTGGCCCCAGGGCTATAATTTGAACAATCTTGGCAGAGGTCCACTAGACAAAGCTGTGTACCAAATATCAAAGGCCTGTGCCTTATGGTTTCAAACAAGAAGATTTTTAAAGGTTTTCCCTATATAAAGCTATGTAAAACAAGTGGGCCCCGGGACAGGGCCATTTTTGGCCCATAGGCTACAATTTGAACAATCTTGGTAGATGTTCACTAGATGAAGCTACATATCAAGTATCAAAGACCAGTGGACCATCTGGTTTCAATCAAGGAGCGCTGGAGGTGCAGTGGTAAAGCGTCGGACTCGAGATCGAGAGGTACCGGGTTCGATCCCCACTAACTGCAAGTGTTGTTTCCTTGAGCAAGAGACTTTATCCACATTGCTTAGTACTGGTTTCTACCCAGGAAAAAAGAGGACCACATGGAAGATTAGTACTAGATTACTAAATGTGTTACCCTCTATAAATAAAGTCGATTATTATTATTATTATTATTATTATCAAGAAGATTTTTAAAGGTTTTTCCTATGTAAGTCTATGTAAAACACGTCAGCCCCTGGGCAGGGCCATTTTTGGCCCATGGGCTACAATTTGAACAATCTTGGTAGAAGTCCACTAGATGAAGCAACATATCAAATATCAAAGACCTGGGCATTCTGGTTTCAGTCAAGAAGATTTTGAAAGGTTTTTCCTATGTTAGTCTATGTCAAACACGTCAGCCCCTGGGCAGGGCCATTTATGGCCCCAGGGCTATAATTTGAACAATCTTGCTAGAGGTCCTCTAGATGAAGCTACATACCAAATATCAAAGACCTGGGCCTTCTGGTTTCAGACAAGATTTTTAAAGGTTTTTCCCTATAAGGGTCTATGTATAAAATGTGACCCCTAGGGTGGGATCAGTTTTGACCCCAAGGCTATAATTTGAACAATCTTGGTAGAGGTCCACTAGACAAAGCTGTGTACCAAATATCAAAGGCATGGGCCTTCTGGTTTCAGACAAGAAATTTTTTAAAGGTTTTCCCTATAAGGGTCTATGTAAAACATGTGACCCCTAGGGCAAGGCCATTTTGACTCCAGGGCTATAACTTGAACAATCTTGGTAGAGGTCCACTAGACAAAGCTGTGTACCAAATATTAAAGGCATGGGCCTTCTGGTTTCAAACAAGAAGTTTTTTAAAGGTTTTCCCCTACAAGGGTCAATGTATAAAATGTGAACCCTAGGGTGGGGCCAATTCTGACCCCAGGGCTATATTTTGAACAATCTTGGTAGAGGTCCACTAGACAAAGCTGTGTACCAAATATCAAAGACCTCAGCCTTCTGGTTTCAGACAAGAAGATTTTTAAAGGTTTTTCCCAATAAGGGTCTGTGTAAAACATGTGACCCCTAGGGTGGGGCCATTTCTGACCCCAGGGCTATAATTTGAATAACTTTGGTAATGGTCCATCAGGTGAAGCTCCATACCAAATATCAAAGAATAGGGCCTTCTGGTTTCAAACAAGAAGATTTTTAAAGGTTTTTACTAATTTTCACCTATTTGATGCTATGGCAACCAGAGTTCTGCTTGGCTTCCAAATCTTTGAACCACTTTCAGTTAGTACCTCCCAAGGATCATTCTAGTGAAGTTTGGTCAAAATTGGCCCAGTGGTTTAGTAGGAGATGTCAATTGTTGATGGATGCCGGATGGTGGAGAACTGGCCTGTCAGAATAGCTCAGTGAGCACTATGTGCTCAGGTGAGCTAAAAAGTGTGGGGATAAATTTTGATATTTGGTTGAAAAAAAAACCGTCTTATCTGGAGTTACATGATTTATTTTTTTTCATTAGTGTAGCTTTTGCACTGTTGCAGCGCAGCCATTGCAATCAATACAAAATATGGAAAAATGAAATTATTTTACCTCTCAAGATAAGGATAGTTTTTTTGTAACAAAAAGTATCAATATTCTTCTTATTTTGCAAAAAAAACATATATTGTAGGTAATCATTAGAAGCGCTGCTGAATCAGATGGGGGCACTTATAATGCATTATTATAACCAACAAGATATACTTCGGCAGAAAAATATGTGGATACCCCTATTATCCAGAATTATGTGCACTAAGCTTCAGTTTAGAGGGTTATAGCTAGAGAAATATTTTCTTATTTCTCCACAAAAGTGTATGTTGTGGATACTCATTAGAAGTGCCACCATGAGGCACTTCTAATGAATACTCACAACATATATTTTTGTGGAGAAATAAGAAAAATATCACTCCTTTTTGGATAGATTAAAGATTTTTGGATGAAAATGAAATGTATCTCATCTGGGGTTATCGATTATGACTGATGAATAATAGTGAGCTCTAATGTGAAAAGAAGCCTAATAGTATAGGAGAACAGAGAAGATCCGGATGAGGGAAGACCCACAACATCCTGCAGATCCAGGCATTACGAAAACATGCCTATTCAAGTATTCTGACTTTCACCACCAAAAACTGAAAGTTTTCAGAAAAAAAAAATCTAACATTTTTCATATTTCTGCTCAAAACATTGATTGTGGGTACTCGTTAGAACTGCCTCAGTAGCAGTTCTAACAAGTACCCACAATCTATGTTTTTGAGCAGAAATATGAAAAATGATGGTATACCCCTGTAAACCCCAGTTTTAATTACTGTATAAAAGTGGGGTTTGAAAAATTATATACATGTAGGCATGTTTTTGTGAAGCCAGATGATTTGACATATAGTGGTTCTCCAGATAAAGAGGGGAGGTTCTGATTTCTGATCACAGAGCAGGCACAGGTCTGAGCAAACAGTGTACACCCAGATCAAACTGCTCCTGAAGGTCTTCAGTTTGCAATTTATCAACTTTTGTTAAAAACCTTAATGCTTAGCACCCTGGCTAAAAATTTTAGCAGACAACATTTTGAACTATTGTTCTTAGTTTTTCCAGAAAATAGGTTTTGACATTTCATGCAAATTGTCTCCAAAGAAAATGTCAAAGCCTATTTTCTCGGAAAATTAAGAAAATACTATCAATTTGTCATCTAATGAATATGCCAAGAGAGAGTGATAAAGGTTAAAGTGCCAAGCAAAACTGTAGCCGACTACTATACATTCTACTTTTACTTTTCTATTACCAGTACATTTTAGAGAAAATAAGGCTTGGCAGTTCATGTGAATCATCTGCTAATCAGATGATTCACATGAACTGTCAAGCCTTATTTTCTCTAAAAATGCTAAATATAAAGTTCAAAATGCTGTCTGCTGTAGCTATGGTTGGCTCTTTAACCCTTGAAATGATAAGCAAAATAGAAGCAGATGGTATTCCAAATTTTTTTGTAAGTCTTTAGGAGAAAAAAAAGACTTGACATTTCATGTGAATTGTCTGCTATATAGTTAGACAATTCACACAAAATGTCAAGCCTTATTTTCTCTTAAAATACAAAAAGAATTGTCTGCTGCAGTTGTGATTATAATGCAGCTATCAATGTTTTCCTCTGGGCAATTAGACATTTTTGAAAACCAGCTGTCTAATTCCTTACACCCACAAGTCAAAAATTTGTGTTGAAAATTAAAATCTGTACTAGTTCCTTCTAGAATTTCCCTTTAAGGTGTCTAATATCCCACCCATGTGTCAACATTTTCAGTTGAATTCCAAGGGTTTAGGGATGATTTGGATGTTTAATCCCCAGTGTATCCCCGTCACCCCACACCTCTGGGTAAAAACAATGATAGGTGTGTCAGCATTTAAGTGTTTAATACATCACCAAGTAGTTAAATGGACTTGTTCAAATGTTTGAAAAAGTACAAGTTAAAAGAATAATAAAGCCATATTCAATTTTTACTCCTAGCTTCACATATTTCTTCTTCCTAAATTGCATAATAATAATAAACCATAATTACCTAAATATTCAGACCATTTAACTCCTTACCATACTTATCCAAAAATTTGAACAAGTCCATGGGAGACTGCTAAACAAACACTCACCCTAAAACAGGGTTCACCAAGTTTGCCTGAAGGTGACTGGTTATGGAAACATATTTTGAATACCCTTCATCAGTTTTCCTGGTATCCTCATCAACAAGTGAAGAACCAGTCTGCAGAATTTATTTCCTGAAAATATAAAACAGAAGATGTTAATTCCAGAAACATGTCTCCATGTATTTTGTTGTAGTTTTATTTTGTGCTCATTTTACCTTGATTTTCACAAATGGGGTTGAGCTCTGTCATACAAGTAGGTCCAGATAAGGCACTTTTTTCATCCAAAATATATTGATTTTTTTCTAATGTCATCGCTCAACTTTCAGCTGTGGTCTGGAGCTATTATTGCGTCCTGTTGAAATCACAGTTCATGAACGCAACCAGTAGCTATAGGTAAAAGGGGTAGCCAGACAAATTTTTCTTACTTTTTATTTACTTAATATATATATATATATCATCACCAAAACATGCCTATATAATTTTGACCCCTTTTAAACCCACTTTTATATAGTAAAACCAGGGTTTACAGGGGTGAACATTATTTTTCTTATTTCTGCTCAAAAACACAGATTATTTTTCTTATTTCAGCTCAAAAATCTATGTTTTGAGAAAAATATGAAAAATATCAGAGTTTTTTTTATCTGAAAATTTTCAGTTTTTGGAGATAAAATTTTCTATATATTTGAATAGGCGTGTTTTCGTAATGTGTAAGTATATATATTTCACTTTTTATTTTTGTTTTGTTCTATTTATTTTTGTTTTTCCAACAACTATGTTCTCAGGTACTCGTTCCAATGCATACCGAAACTAGAAATACAGTCGACTCTCCTTATCTAGAATTCCAAGGGACTCACTGAAACTTTGAGATATCCAAACCTCGACATATCAGAGTTGAGAGAGTGAGTAAAACAATGAATTGAACAACCACATTTAACAAATGAATATGTAATTTGACTCCTGAAGTTAAAAATATATATACAAAATAATGTGGAAAAGAGGAGAAATTGCTCCTTTGGAGCAATTTCTCCTCTTTTCCACATTATTTTGCTACCTGTTGTCATAGTTTCATGTTAAAACAGGGACCAGATTTTCACTTTGAGATAAGCGGTAATTCAAAATAAGCAAGTTCGAGATAACGAGGTTCGACAGTATATGTTTGTAAAATACAATGTCCCAAACTACATATTAATTTTGTCTATTTGTAAAATACTATGCCCCAAACATTAATTTTATCTACAACTCTGGCAATTTGTTGTTTTTTTTTTCAGAATTTGTTCAAAAGTTAATCAGGTAATCTACTCATCATACCCAGTCAGTACACCAAATTTCAGGGCTCTAGCACAAACACGTTTGGAGACATCTTGCTGACAAGATCAGTTTTACTGACAGATGGACGAATAAACTGTTTCCAAAAGTACTATGTCCTTTGAGATTTCATGCAAATTATCTGCAAACTCCTAAGAAGGCAATCTGCATGAAATGTCAAAGCCTATATTCTGAGAAAAACAAGCAAAATATTTCAAAATGGAGCCTGCTGAATTATTTCCCAGCATGTTATACATTAACTCTTAAAGCGCCAGTCACAACTATTGTCGTCTGCTTTGTCATCTGCTTGTGATTTTAAAAGTAATTTTTGCAAACAGTGTGGACCCAGATCTGGGTCCACACTGTTTGCCGGTATGCAAAAAATAGCTTTGAGAAGTATGCAAGAATATTCAGCAGACGACATAAACAGACGACATTTTCAGATGCAGTTCTTCTTGGCGCTTTAAGGGTTAAATCTAAATAGAGCTTGACATTTTTGTACATGGAATTGTGAAGCCCAATTTTGGGGAGTAAAATCAGAAAATTACCATCAATTTGTCATATGCTGATTTTTCCAAGACAGAGCTCAAGGCCAAAGGTCAAACAGTTGACAGGGCTACTTATTGTCTATACATGTAAGTAACAAGTTTTCATTGTGTTTTTTATTTTACTTGTTATTCTTATTTTGCAAAAATTACAAAATGTCAACTGAAGAAATTAAGGTTTGATAGGCAGATAATCACAACTGAAATGTCAAGCCTTATTACTTTCTCAGAAAAAATATAATAAAAAATTTAGAAATTGGTCTGCTATAATTTTGAAAGGCATTTTAAGGGTTAACCAGCATCCTGCTAGTCAAGCTGTACAATATTAACATGAAAATGTCAGACACTCATCAGAAATTTTGCCAAGAATTTGTCATGCAACATTGTTATGTTAATATGTAGAGTAGCATGTTTTGTGAGAAAAAAAAAGAATAGTACAGAGAAACAGAAAATACCGTATTCGACCTAATTACAATTACTGCAGTGTGCACTTTGGTTTTTCAAAAATACTCAGAAAACTTGTGGTTAAATATGTACCAATCTGATTGAAATCAGATCTTAATCTATTAATCTTAATCTACTGTAGATATTATAGATAACAAAGTAAACATCGGATTTTAATCAGATTGAATATGTACCTACCTATATTAAGGGTACACTAAAAAAAAGATCAATGAAGGACTCATCAAAAGATGCTTATGCAATGTTTTTATGATTGTTTTTCTGATTTTCTTTATAAAAGCATATATTGTGGGTACTCATTTGAATTGCATCAACGATGCAATTCAAATGGGTACCCACAACATATGTGTACAATGGCTGTAATATGAAGACTACGGAATTGCTTGACTGTGCGATTATATGGGTATGTACAGGAATTAGGTTGAATATGGTAGTCCCTTTTCTTTGCCAGAAGTTGCTCAGCATGTCTTTCAACCTGCAACACTCTGCCATAGCTCTAGATAAATAGGGTATTCATAAAATATTTTCATTATATCCAAGAGCTCAACATGATGTGCTACTTGATTATATCTGAAGCCAATTGAGGAAGTGCTTCTAATGGGTGCAACAACAAGTTTTTATGGAGAAAGAAGAAAAAAATCAACACATTTTGGACTAAAAAAATTATTTCACAGCTCCAGATAACATGTTTTCTTTTTTCCAGAAACATGAATATTTTCCTTACTTCTGCAAAAAAAAAACAGAACAAAAAAAAAAAACAACAAACAAGCAGAAAAGGTGCAAACAGAACAGAAATACCATTTAGGGTATATACGATATGCTTTGACCTCAGACGTACTTCATACAAAAACTTGTGTTATTTGGCTTGCCAAAGTTTTTGTATCTGTAGAAGAAGGTCTAACCTGATGTAGGTCACTACAACCAATTTATTGATCTCTGACCTACTTTATACAAAACACTTGCCTGGTGTATAATTATCTGCTGTTTAACCCTTAACCTTTAATGTGTCAAACACAATAGTAGCTGACAATATTTTGAATATCTTTTTATTTACCACTCACATGGAATGCCAAACTCTAGTTATTTTCTCTGATAAAAAAAAAAAAAAAAAAAATCAAAATGTTGTCTGTTGCAGTTATGACTGGTACTTAAACCCATTGTAGACTGAATGAACTCCCCCACACTATACATTGGAAGATTCTAATCTCGATTTTAGGTATGTCAGGCTATGTGATTAGATATTCCTAAAGAAAAATGGTTGAACTATATGCAAACAGTGAAGACCCTGATCAGGTGCCGCAATCTGCAGCGTCTGATCTGGATCTGCACTGTTTGCCAATTACCCTTTTAGGGGTCTCCGGACTACGATGGGTTAAGCACAGCTCTAGACCGGATATCAAAATACAGTAAAACCTCAATGGCTCGAACACAGATAGCTTGTTAACCATGGCTGATTTGAACTGGTTTTAGGGTCCCTGAGAAATTCTTCTGACAGCTCGGGAAAACAAATATTTTGGGATATATTCGGGAATTGTTCTTATCATGAAAAAGAATGTTGTGTGACCTCATTAGAACTGAGTACACTCAACATACCACTATTGCATAGAAGATAGACAAGAGGGCCATGATGGCCCTGTAACGCTCACCTGAGCAACATAGCACTTTGAGAGCCTTATCTAGAACTGATCAAGGCAAACATTCTGATCAAAGTTCAAAATGATTATAACAAAGTTTTCTGCTGATTTGGCCCGGTGACCTAGTTTTTGATACCAAGTGACCCAGTTTCGAACATATCCTAGAACTCATCAAGACAAACATTTTGAGCAAGATTTGGCCCGGTGACCTAGTTTTTGACCCCAAGTGACCCAGTTTCAAACATATCCTAGAACTCATCAAGACAAACATTTTGAGCAAGATTCATGATAATTGCTTCAAAAATGTGACTGCTAGAGTGTTAACAAGGTTTTCTGCTGGTTTGGCCTGGTGACCTCGTTTTTAATACCACGTGACCCAGTTTCGATCCTGACCTAGACATCATCAAGACAAACATTTTGAGCAAGATTCATGATTATTGCTTCAAAAATGTGACCGCCAGAGTGTTAACAAGGTTTTCTGCTGATTTGGCCTGGTGACCTAGTTTTTGACTCCAAGTGGTCCAGTTTCGAACTTGACCTATAAATCATCAAGACAAACATATTGAGCAAGATTCATGATGATTGCTTCAAAAATGTGACAGCTAGAGTGTTAACAAGGGTTTCTGCTGATCTGGCCAGGTGACCTAGTTTTTGACCCTAGGTGACCCAGTTTTAAACCTGACCTAGAATTCATCAAGACAAACATAATGAGCAAGATTCATGATGATTGCTTCAAAAATGTGACCTCTAGAGTGTTAACAAGGTTTTCTGCTGATCTGGCCCGGTGACCTAGTTTTTGACCCCAAGTGACCCAGTTTCAAACTTGACCTAGAAATCATCAAGACAAACATATTGAGCAAGATTCATGATGATTGCTTCAAAAATGTGACCGCTAGAGTGTTAACAAGGTTTTCTGCTGATCTGGCCCGGTGACCTAGTTTTTGACCCCAAGTGCCCCAGTTTCGAACTTGACCTAGAAATCATCAAGACAGACATACTGAGCAAGATTTATGATGATTGCTTCAAAAATGTGACTGCTAGAGTGTTAACAAGGTTTTCTGCTGATCTGGCCAGGTGACCTATTTTTTGACCCCAGGTGACCCAGTTTCGAACTTGGCCTTGAAATCATCAAGACAAATATATTGAGCAAGATTCATGATGATTGCTTCAAAAATGTGACCGCTAGAGTGTTAACAAGGTTTTCTGCTGATCTGGCCCGGTGACCTAGTTTTTGACCCCAGGTGACCCAGTTTCGAACTTGACCTAGATTTAATAGAGGCAAACATTTTGAGCAAGTTTCATCAAGATTGGGTCAAAACTATGACCTGTAGAGTGTTAACAAGTTTTTCCTTTGATTTGACCTGGTGACCTAGTTTTTGACCCCAAGTAACCCAGTATCAAACTTGACCTAGATTTCATAGAGGCAAATATTCTGACCAAGTTTCATCAAGATTGGGTCAAAACTGTGACCTCTAGAGTGTTAACAAAATAATTGTTGACGACGAACGACGGACGACGGACGACGTACGACGGACGATGACGGACGACGGACATAGGGTGATGACAATAGCTCATCCTGAGCTTTTGCTCAGGTGAGCTAAAAAGACATCGGTAAACTATTCTAATCTGCCTCCTGACCTGGTACTTTGATTAACCCTCAGTGGCTCGAACTAACCATGTCTTGAACAGATCTCCATGATCCCAAATATTTTCAGGGCCCAGTTGTTCAAAACTAATGATGATGTTGCAGTTAAAGTATCATTAAAACTTTGGTCATTAAATATGGCATATATGCTTCTATTTTAGCTGAAAAAATGTGAATACCTTTTGTATTTGCAAAAGCTACTCAGATTTTTTCAGTTAAAAAAAAAAAGTGAATTAGATATTGTACTTACTAGAACAGTTAACATTTGGACCACTAAAGAGCTTGTTAGGCTAAGGATGCTTTGAATAACTGGGCCCAGGACAGAGAACTTCAACTGTTATATGTTTCTTACCTCTCCATGAAAATGTACGTTGTAGGTAGTCATTAGAAGTCCTTCATCTAGATGTTTCCAATGAATACCCCAAAGCATATATCTTTTCATGGCGTAATAAGAAAAATACCAGTCCTTTTTGGTTGAAAAATTCACCTTATCTGTCACTATGCTTTAGTGGCTAATAAATTGCTTCCACAACCTCATTTATTAGATCAAATATGATACATGTATCTTGTCAGCAGTGAATTACATGCAAGACATTACAAAGGAATTTAGCCATGGTAATATTAGGTCTTGTCATGATAAAACCCCTCTTCAACCATACATGCAAGCATAGCTTCCAGTAAGGCCCTGAAAAGGGATCTGGGCATGCCACATTTGAGAACGGACAAAGTGCAAATATAGTCTTAGCAAACTGTACAGGCTTTAATAAGAGACTGCATGCATGTGCAGGCTTGTCTGTATTTGCAGAAGCAGTTAATTTTTCATATCTGTCTCAAATTCAGGATTTTTCCTTGTTGCTTTTTTGTTATCATATAGCTCAGGAAGAGACATCGCTCCAGACAATCGCTCCAGATAAGTGGAGTATCTCCATAAATGTTCCTCTTATTTTTCCACGAAAACATATGTTGTGGGTACTCTGATGATTTAAAGGGCCTTGATTATTGTGGATACTCATCAGAAACACCTTGTCGAGGCACTCCTAATGAGTGCCAACAACACAGTTTTCAAGACGAAATAAGAAAATTATCAATACTTTAGGGTTGAAAAAACTGTCTTGTCTAGGGCTACGTAGAGTTTGTCGTGACTTGAATAAGAATATTTTTTCTCCATCTGTCTGGCCGATCCATCTTGGTCAGACAACTATTGGTCAATATAATATGTCAGCCTGTAATTTCCTTCTACTCTATCACTGTTTCAGCAAATTTCATAGCTACAGATAAGAGGGGGTATCCACATAATATTTTTCTTATTTCTCGACGAAAACATATGTTGTGGGTACTTATTAGAAGCGCCTCAGCGAGGCGCTTCTAATGAGTACCCACAACATATGTTTTTGTTGAGAAATAAGAAAGATATCAGCATTTTTCGGATGAAAAAAGCACCTTATCTGTTGCTATGAGCTGCAAGTGCTTTATAAGGGTATGGCTAGTGCATATAAGTTTCCCTTTCCCAAATATGGCAATCCAAGGTGCACTCGGACTAGCTTGCTCAATGTACAACCAGTATGCAATTCTGTCTGTGACTTTTACACTCCTTTATGATACAATATGTTTAAACCTTGAAATTTGTTTGTCAGGGACCAAGATGGAGTTTTATCAGTGTGGGGAATCCAGATGACCACATGACTAGGTACACGGTGTTTGTTACTATTTTTACCTCCACATAAGGTGGTTTTTTTTAATATCTTTATTCATACCAAATGGAATTTGTTCAAATAAAGCACAGAGTACGTGGAAAATCAAGCTCTTTCTGGTGGTGTAAGCACTATTCTGGGATCTGGACTAATTCTCGAGAACATTCGAAGAATGTTTTTGCTGTCAATCTGGGCTACCGGGACAATGTACATGAATTTTGACAAAAAATATTCTTCAAATTTCTCGAGAATCAGACCAGATTGCAGAATAGCACTTAACCACCAGAAAGAGCTTGATTTTCCACGCACTCTGCACTTTATTTGAGCAAATTCCATCAGGCATAAATTGAGATATTTTAAAAAATCCTACCTGATACGGAGCTAAAAACAGTAACAAACTCTGTGCAGCTAGTCATTTGGTCATGTGGATTCCCCACACTGTTTATGGCCAAGTCAACACTGTTCAGGTCATGCTGAGCTGGTCAGTAAACCTACTCTGACTTTTCCTGGACAGGCTTATAATAGTCCTTTTAGCAGTAAACCAGTACTTGTGTACATACTTTCACCAGAAACTCACACCTGCCCTGTTTAACCCTTGCCATGCTGAATAAATTAAGATGCCACACCCACTTCCAATTTTCAGCCAGTCAGATTATTTGATCCAGGTTGTTTATACATATTCACATACTTAATGGCAAACAGTGCAGATTCAGATCAGCTGGCTTCTGAAGAAGCCAACTCATCTGGATCTGCACTGTTTGCAAAGGCAGGGTATAGCCGGGTTCAGCAGGACAAGGGTTAAATCAGTAAAAGATGGAGAATGACCATAGAAATAATTTCACCGAAGTTATGTGGCTGAGTTGATGTTTGACCTTGCCACCCCTGGATCTAAAGTTAGCTGAGCTATGATGCCAGCTAGGCCACTGAAGAAGTAAAAACTGTAGGCAGCCCTGAGGAAACCATCAGAATGTTTTTGTTCCTTTGTGCTTAACCCTTGTCCTGCTGAACAGATTATGGATAAACCCTGCCTTTGCAAACTGCAGATCCAGATCTGAATCTACACTGTTTTTGCCATGAAGTATGTGAATGTATATCAAAAATCTGGATCAAGGAATCTGATTAGCTGACAATTAGAAGTGGGTGTGGCATCTATTTATTCAGCATGATAATTCTTAAATGGGCTGGGCACATCACTAGCTAGCTAACTGGACTATTTGTTGAGAAAAACATAAATTATACCAAAA
This sequence comes from Anodontia alba, assembly GCA_964016985.1. Taxonomy (NCBI): domain Eukaryota; kingdom Metazoa; phylum Mollusca; class Bivalvia; order Lucinida; family Lucinidae; genus Anodontia; species Anodontia alba. The sequence continues at coordinate 9,510,492 of OZ024828.1, forward strand.
TACTTTCAGTGGTTCCAGACCTGGTTCCAGACAAGGCACTTTTTCCAATTTTTCTTATTGCTTCATGAAAATATATACTGTGGGTACTCATTAGAATTAAGAGCCTTTATGGAGAAATAAGAAAAATATTTAACTGATACCCACTCTTATCTAGAGCTACAATTTCCATTGAAAAATGTTTTCATTTGCACAAAAATTCCCTCAAGATTGCATAAATATTTCATTAATTCTGTTATGACAATGTCACATGACTCCCAGTAATAGAAATGTTTTAACCCGTTGTAGTCTGGAGACCCGTAAAAGGGAAACTGGCAAACAGTGCAGACCCAGATCAGACGCCGCAGAATGTGGCATCTGATCAGGGTCTTCACTGTTTGCAAATAGTTTAGCCATTTTTCTCTAGGAATATGTAAATCTCATAGCCGGACATACCTAAAATTGAAATTGGACTCTTCCAAAATATAGTGTGGGAGAGTCTATTCAGTATACAATGGGTTAAACATACTGTCAGAACACAAGTGAGTCCCATCACAAAAAAACTTAACTGCAGACATACCAGAACTATCCATGTCTGGACCAGACTGCTCACATATTCAGTTTGGTAAATGCATAAGCAGTTCACTTTTAAAATCTATGTTCTGTGGCATTTGATCTCAACCTAGTCGCCATTTACTATTAATCATGCAGCAGTTTTTTTATGACAAATCAACATGCAGAAAAAATGCATGTATTCAAATTTTAGGAAAAGTATGGTAAGAAGTTCCAATACTCAGGGTATATACATGTATAGCAACAAACAGTTTTAAACTACAGCCTCAATTATACCATTTCAATGTGTCAAATAATGATTTATTTCTGGAGATCATGACAAATATGAAGTAGGCCAGATAGATCTTTACCCCTGTCATGCTGAATAAATTAAGATGCCATGCCCACTTCTAATTTTCAGCCTATCAGATTACTTGATCCAGACTGTTGATATAAATTCACATACTTAATGGCAAACAGTGCAGATCCAGATCAGTTGGCTCCTGCAAAAGCCAACTGATCTGGATCTATACTGTTTGCAAAGGCAGGGTATATCTGGCTCAGCAGGACTTAACCCTTGTTATGCGGGATAAATTAAGATGCCACGCCCACTTCTATTTTCAGCCAATCAGATTGCTTAGCCAGGTTGTTTCTATAAGTTCACATACTTGCAATAAATGGCAAACAGTGCAGAGCTAGATCAGTTGGCTGATCTGGATCTACACTGTTTGCAAAGATAGGGCATGACTGGGTTCAGCAGGACAAGGATTACATATTGGGTCACCTTAACTCCTTTAATACCATGCTGTACTTACCCTAAAATTTGAACAAGTCCATTTTACTGCTAAATAAACCAGTCCTCAGCTGATCTGTCTAAAAACTGCTGGATGATTCACAAACAATGCAAATCCTGATCAGACCCCACAATCTGTGGCATCTAATCTGGGACTACACGGTTTCTCAGGCCTGTATAACTGAATACTGTAAATGTCCTAAAATTTTCGAACACTTTATTCCATACTTTTATGGCCTAAATTTTGCTTTTTATGCAGTTGTTTCTTAAAATACTCGGTGGAATTTTGGCAAAAGTGCAGACCCTGATCAGGCTGCTCCTTCAGGAGCAGTCTGATTTGGGTCTGCACTGTTTGCATATGCTATTTTGTCAGACACTTTGGTGTATGAAATTTTAGGATATTTACCATAAACACTTTATTTTAGCTCCTGCAACTAGACTTCTAATATTTGATCAAATCCTTACTACCTCTTGATCTGTTTAAAAACTGCTCGATGAGTTGTAATTACTGCAGACCCTGATAAGATGCTATTTTTTGTGGCATCTGATCTGGGTCTACACTCTGTGTACTCAGGCATGTCTATACTTTAGGGTTAACACACAAGTAAAGTCATCTTCAGCATTTCCTTGGTAGGCTTAACCATGATAACCCTTTCATCCCTGAGTTCTGCCATGGACTCTTTTTTTTCTGTCTTTGAATTTGTACACATCCATTGTTGTAAACAGAGATACTAGTCAAAACTCTAGAACTGAATGGCAAACAGTCTATATCCTGATGATATGACTCGCTACCCGTAAGCCATCTCATCTGGATCTACACCGTTTGCACATCTAAAAGGCTGAAGGGTTTTAAAGCTAAACAAAATTGTAGCAGACGCCCCCACCATTTGAAGAATGGTGGAAAAGGCATATAGTGTTACCCCTGTCAGTCCGTCTGTCCACCCGTCTCTATCCGCGTCAAAAGTTAGCAATTTGCGTTAAAGTTTTTCAGGCTGGGGCATCAGTGTACTTTGGACACATTTATAGTTATTATTATATATTATATAATTTTTCAGGGAAATAAAATTTGGCATTACATGTGAATTGTCTGCTAGCCATCTACTGCAGTTGTGATTATCACTTTAACCCCTTCATCCCTGAGTTTCTGAAGTGGGCTCTTCCATCTTTGAGTTTGGACTCACCCAATGTTGCAAATAGGGATGTAAGTTAAAATTAACCCATTGTAGACTGAATGAACTCCCCCACACTATATACTGGAAGATTCTAATTTTTATTTTAGGTATGTCAGGCTATGTGATTTAGAAATTCCTAGAGAAAAATGGTTGAACTATTTGCAAACAGTGGAGACCCTGATCAGAAGCAGAGTTTTGTGGCATCTGATCTGGGTCTGCACTGTTTGTCAATTACCCTTTTAGGGGTCTCCAGACTACAATGGGTTAAAAACAGAGTGGCAAACAGGTTAGCTCCAGATAAGATGGCTCATTATGAGCCATCTTATCTGGATCTACACTGCTTGTATATGCTTCTTATTTAAATTGGTCTGCATGGCTGAAAGCGTTAAAGATTAAAACTAATCTATCAATTTTGATCATCAATTATGAGAAGTTTGCATGACCAAGGGAAATATAAACCCTCTCAATTCTCTTGGTGATTTGTGGCCGGCTTGTCCCACAATTCTGGAATATAGATGTTTCTTGAGAAAAATTTTGTCATTTTTCCACAAAAATATATGTTGTGAAGCAAGTACATACCATATAAGTATTGTCCAGTAAATGTAATTCTATGAATTACCAAAACATATCTTTCCGAAAACCAAGAAACATAGTCACAGTTCCAGATAAGGCACAATTTTTAACTCAAAAACAGACATTCTCAATGAAAACTTATGCTGTGGGTACTCATTAGAAGTGACTCTCTAAGGCACTTCTAATGAGTACCCACAACATATGTTTTCATGGAGAAGTAAGACAAATACTAATAATTTTCTGGATACTAGTCTTATTTGGAGCTATTGATGCATAATGTATCAGTGACTGAAATACAGCCCACAACAAAACCTACAATAAGACCTGTGCGATTGACAAAGATTCAGATCAGCCTGTACATCCACCTAGTATGGTAAGGGTTCTTGTTCATCCCTCTTTGATAGCCTGGAAGCAATAGAATGCACGTGATCCCTCAAGACCCTGATAAGACTGCAAGAATTCGCATGCTGATCTGAGTCTTGGCTGGTCGCACATGTCTTATTGTAGGTTTTGTCGTGCACTGACTCATAATTCTTGTCTGGAGCAAAGTAACCAGAAATATCAGAGCTCCAGATAAGGCACTTTTTATCAAAAAGTATTCATATTTTTCTTATTTCTTATTTCTTCACAAAAACATGTTGCAGGTATACTCATAAGGAGCACCTCAATGAGGCTTTTTTAATGAGTACTCACAATACATGTTTTCGTTGAGAAATAAGCAAAATATGATCTGAGAATTATTAACCCTTCATATCTGAAGCTGTGGAGCTAAAATTTAGAACACCAAAGTGTCTGACAAAATGACATATGCAAACCCAGAGAGCAGTCTGATCAGGGTCTACAGTGTTTGCCATTCCACTAAGTATCTTAAGCAACAGGTGCATAAAAAGCAAAATTTAGGCCAAAATAGTATGGAATAAAGTGTTCGAAATTTTAGGACATTTATGGTATGAATCCCCTGGATGATTTGTGACCAGCCTGACAATTGTGAATCAATCAAGTAAATTAATATTGTCCAGATGGCTCCAACTGACCACTGACCACTTACAACTGACCAGTCATTCAATTATCAAAATTCAATTATTAAATATCATATTGGAAGGATGTTGTAAGGAAGGGAACCACAAAATTAACCTTTACTAGTCTCTTAGCAAATTCGGCAGACGACAAATTGATGCTTGTTTTGTTTTTTGTTGTTTTTTTTTTGTTTTGTTTTTTTTCCAATAAAATAGGCTTTGACATTTCATGTAAACTGTCTCCTGAGGAGACAATTTGCATGAAATGTCAAAGCCTTTAATCTTCACAAGGTAAAATATTTCAAAATGTCATCTGCTGAAATTTGTACCCTGCATGCTGACTTGGACCCAATATACACTGGACTAGTAACTGCAGTACAGGTATTGTATTTATTGGGAATATGTTGTCCTGGCTGAGTTCTTATAATTTTGTATGATGAAGTTTAAATGCTCATATTTCACTTATTTTTCAAAATATCTCAGATTTGTTTTCAAAAAGCAATAGGTCAATATATTACCTTTAAATCTGCAGCATTTTATTTAAGGAAAAACCAACAGTTTTTGTAAACATCAACGAGAAAACTAGGTACCCATTTTAGCTATTTTCGCACTTTTGGCAGAAAATGATCAGAAATTCGCCCAAAATGATGTTATAACTTCAATCTAATTAATTGTGACTTAACATTTTTCAACTAAACTTGTTAAAAAAAACAATTTATTACAACTTCAGTTTTTATCCAAAATCATTTTTAATGACCTCAGTGCTGTAAAATAACGCTAAAATCAAGCCACGACAACATATTTTGACAGTTCCGATAGTGACAAGTCCGGGTATTATTAGGTCCGAGATGATGAGCATTAACTTGATTAAGGCCTTAGTACCATCATGCTAATCTGAACCATTTAAGCACTTTTTTTTCTTTTTTGTTCATCAAAAAAAAAATAATAGATTAATATTCCATTCTAAAGGTTTTCAAAGAAGGCAGTTTGAGTAAGAAATTATAGTTGTATTTCTGGAAAAAAAAACATAACAAAAGTATTACTCAGGGTATGCCAGTTTTGTGGCCTGCTAATATTTAATTTCAGCCAGTATAAGGTTAAGCTAAAATGTAATCTGCTTGGAGAGAGAGAGTGAGCTAAATTTAATTCATTTATTTTGAGCCCTTTCATCAAAAGGTCCAAAGGCCTAGATAAGAGTGGGTATCAGGTTAATATTTTTCTTATTTCTCCAAGAAAACATATGTTGTAAGCACTCATTAGAAGCGCCTTGGTGAGGCGCTTCTAATGAGTACCACAAAGTATGTTTTTGTGGAGAAATAAGAAAAAATATCTTCACTTTTGGATTGAAAAAAGTGCTTTAACTAGAGCTATGATTAAAACCCTCACCAGTTTTCATCAACAGTAATAATACTGTCAACTTTGTGGCAAGGGACAGACCTGTGACCTTAACACAATAGACTAATTAATAAATTAATAATGCAAACCAGACTTAACCCTATTATAAACTCAGGTGAACAAAAGAACAATGATGCATATATGAATATCGGTCAATAAACATAGTGAATTCCAGACTGAATTTGCAAACAGCAGATTCTCACACATACAGAGTTTAACCCATTGTAGTCAGGAGACCCCTAAAAGGGTAACTGGCAAACAGTGCAGACCCGGATCAGACGTCTGATCAGGGTCTCCACTGTTTGCAAATAGTTCAGCCATTTTCATTTCCCTAGGAATATGTAAATCTCATAGCCAGTCACATAACTAAAATTGAAATTGGACTCTTCTAATATACAGGGTGGGTGAGTTCATTCAGTCTACAATGGGTTAATTAGTTTTCATGAAACAAAAAAATTACTGCAGAAGAATTGCTAACAAAATTATCTATAGATTTTATGAGAGGGGTAATAAAATGACTATCTGTTTTACTTCTTGTGGGTACTACATCTGAATGTTTAGGAGAAAAGAGATTATTTATTTATCATTTGTTTTTAAGTTATTTCAGAATTATGGTTATTCAAAAGTTGTGCCTATGCACAAGTTCAAATTCTATAGATGGGTTCCACAGAACCTGTGCATATGCACAACTTTTAACCCTTGTCATGCTGAATAAATTAAGATGCCACACCCACTTCTAATTTCCAGCCAATCAGATTACTTGATCTGGGTTTTTGACAGAAATTCACATATTTAATGACAAACAGTGCAGATCCAGATCAGTTGGCTTCTTCAAAAGCCAACTGATCTGGATCTACACTGTTTGCTAAGAAAGGACATGTCGTGTTCAGCAAGAGAAGGGTTAAGAACCCATGATTTTGAAATAACTTTTCACTTAACATTCTGGCATTTCCATTCAGTATGGAAGCCAGAATATGAATTCCAAGAATTTACTGGTGTCCAAGTAATTTCACACATTCCATATTAAGTCATGATTCCATTATTTAGTCATATTCCATTTTTTTAAGTCAAAGCACTGGGAGGCTGATTGGGGCAATTAATTGCCAGAAATTCTTTATTAACCCTTGTCCTGTTGAATAAATTAAGATGCCACACCTACTTCCAATTTTCAGCCAATCAGATTACTTGATCCAGGTTATTGATACAAATTCACAAAGTAAATGGCAAACAGTGCAGATCCAGATCAGTTGGCTTCTTCAGGAGCCAACTGATCTGGATCTACACTGTTTGCAAAGGCAGGACATATCCGGGTTCAGCAGGACAAGGGTTAAATTAGGCCTCTAGAACTGATTGGGATTTACGTTGAAATTAAAATCTTTTTCGGTACCAGATAGCCACTTTTCGGACCTTTTGTTGTTTAGCAGGACTGCGGCTTGGGTTACACTTTTTACCCAACACTGCAGATTTGGTGCATTTTACTGAAGTATTCATATTTGTTCTCCAGTAGTGTACTCAATATATTTAGAATTTTATTTCTTCAAGAGTTTGAAGTTTTCTTTGGTTTTGTTTATTTACTCGCTTTTTATAAGCATCAGAGTATATAAGGCTAATATGTTTGAATGAAGAATTTAGCATTATCAGTGTTAGCAGGGAACTATTTGTTAGGTAGTTATTAGGTTGGTAGTAACAGGAAAATGGATTGTCAAAATATGGTAATTTGAATTTGGTGGCTGTCTGACAGTTTATAATGGAATGCAGCAACTTACAGGAATTTGGAGGATCTGTATCCCAGAATACAGTACAATCAAATTATTTCCTATCAATTTAACATAACCCAAAACACATTAGAGCAGAAGTAACAAGCTTCAAAATGCCATTAGCTTGAATAATCATTGTCAAAATAGGGAGAATATGTGTATGGCATCATTACTGGCAATATTCTATGATAATGGCAGTGACCATGTGCCCAAGGAATCCATAGAGCTATTAAACCATTGTATACTGAATAGACTCTCCCACACAATATACTGGAAGAGTCCAATTTCAATTTTAGGTACATTTGGCTATGAGATCTACATATTCCTAGAGAAAAATGGCTAAACTATTAGCAAGCAGTGGAGACCCTGATCAGACGCCACATGATGCGGCGTCTGATCTGTGTCCGCACTGTTTGTCAATCACCGTTTTACGGGTATCCAGACTACAATGGGTTAAAGGACTCACAATAAAAAAGTATAAATGAACCTCTTTATAACATTATTCATTATAGCATAACATAGCTCCAGATATCATAAGGCTCTTTTTTTAACCAAAAAGGATTGTTATTTTTCTTTTTCTCCATTGAAACACAACGTTTAGACTGGCTCCAGTCTCCAGTGACCAGCCTTTATAGTCATGATATTAGTTTGGTTTTATTTTAGTTGATTATTAAACAGATTATAAGAAAAAAAAAACAGTTAGTCACTGGAGACTGGAGCAAGTCTACATAATGTGGGTACTGATTAGAAGCGCCTAGAAAAATAAGAAAAACATGTATCTGGATACTCCTCAAATCTAGAGCTTTGATCTGGGCAGTTTGACCTTGGTCTACACTGTCTGAACATTTAGTTTAAATATGGTATTTTCTCCAACAAAACATTTTGTGACTTTGAAACAGGGACTAAATTATCTTTGTGAGATCCTTTCAACATGCTCAGATCAGCATGTACATATCTGATACAGGTTCAGAACTTCAGAGCCTTATTACTGCAGAGCTGCACTTTCTACAATTTAATCCATTATTGACTGAATGAACTCCCCCACACTATATACTGAAAGAGTCCAATTTCAATTTTGGGTAGGTGAGGCTATGAGATTTAGATATTCCTAGAGAAAAATGGCTGAAGTATTTGCAAACAGTGAAGACCCGGATCAAACGCTGCATTCTGCTACATCTGATCTGGGTCTGCACTGTTTGCCAATTACCCTTTTAAGGGTCTCCGACTACAATGAGTTCAATAAGGATGGCCTTGACAGCCCAGCATATAGCATAGCATGGAGGGGCCTTTATACATTAAAGCATAGTTCTGGATAAGGCAATTTTTTCAACCATATATTACTTATATTTTTCTTATTTCTCCACAAATATATATGCTGTGGGTACTTATTAAAGCTGCCTCACCTAGGCACAGCTTAACCCTTTTCCTGCCAAATAAATTGATGCCACGCCCATTTCTAATTTTCAGCCAATCCGATTACTTGATCTGGATTATTGATATAAATTTACATACTTCATGGCAATTTAAACAGTGTAGATCCAGATCAGTTGGCTTCTTAGAAACCAACTGATCTGGATCTGCACTGTTTGCAAAGGCAGGGTATATCACGGTTCAGCAGGACTAGGGTTAAAAGTACCCACAATATATGTTTTCATCAGAAGTAAGAAAAAATAGTATTAGGATACCCTCTCTTATCTGGAACATGTAAAAACATGTTATTTGCTCAAGATAAAACATATTTATCTGATACCAATATATGACCATAAAATGATTGGTGAGCCATAAAGCCAACTCTCACACAAATTTATTTCATGTCAGTCTATTAATTAAGAGAAAATTTGTGCACTATGAAAATTTGTATTTACAGCGCAATTTAACCCTTTCAACCTGGCAGACCAAAACCAATACCTGTGCAAACAGTGTAGATATAGATGAAGCAGAGCCATCTCCCCAGGATCTACACCGTTTCCAATTCTGTTTTTGAGTTTAGACTGAAACCCCTATATATTTGCATCAGTGGACAAGTCCAAATTCAAGAGGGATGAAAGGGTTACCTTAATAATGTCAAACTACAAACATAAAGGAGACCTCTGTTTTAGGTCACTCTGTTTTGAGATGAAGGTGATGGCATGACTGTGCACAGCACTTGAAACTTGTCTATCCTGGTTGACTGCCCTATTATTTTCCAATAATTACGGCCATTTTCTACTTCAGCTGATTCAATTATTGTAACATATGAAGCCATTTTCTCCATCATTAATTATGCAAGACTAATTAGGGAAGCCTGGTTACTTTAAACTCCTTGGGGAGGCCACAAACCCTCAGCACTAAATTGATGAGGGCATATTGAATAATTATGAACAATTTCTTCAAGATCAGAAAGCTTATTTAATAACTAAATCCTTGAAGTTAAAAAGGACTTTATGGTAAAAACAGGCCTGAGCAAACAGTGTATATACCCAGATCAGATGCCACAAAATGCAGCATCTGATCAGGGTCTCTACATTAAGGTTGTAGCAAACAAGAAACTTAAGACCTTTTAATAGGGACATATATACCAATAGCAAAATACATAGATCTGTGCCGTCTTATAAGGACATCTGCTGTTAGAAATATAAAAATACACTGTATTTACCCTTAACCCTTGTCCTGCTGAATAAATTAAGATGCCACACCCATTTCTAATTTTCAGCCAATCAGATTACTTGATCCAGGTTGTTGATATAAACTCACATACTTAATGGCAAACAGTGCAGATCCAGATCAGTTAGCTTCTTCAGAAGCCAACTGATCTGGATCTACACTGTTTGCAAAGACAGGACATATCCAGGTTCAGCAGGACAAGGGTTAATATTGGGACACCTTGACTTCTTACAACACTTGTACTAAAATTTGAATAACTACAACTGGGACCAAGCCTATTTACCCCTACAGCATTTCAATTATGAGATATGCCTACTCAAAAGCACTTTTACAGTGTAGTCACCCAGACCAAACTGTTTGCTCAGAGCCTGTTCTATTAATAGATATGGTACAGACATGCCGCTAGAATAGCCTTCAGTTTTTGATCTGATAGATCACACACACACACACACACACACACACACACACACACACACGCACACACACACACACACACACACAGAGGAATCTAATGTGAGATCTGTAGTAAAACACATTGAAATATACATGTATGAATAGTCATGAAATCCTCATAGTAGTATATGAATAGGGTATCTTTTTGCAAACAAATATATGAAAAGGTATATATTTTGATATTTGCAGAATATATGAATAGGTTGGGGTCATAAAAAATCCACTCATCATTTCTATCTTCAGACACTGAAGTGTAAACAATTAATGAATAACCATGATATCCACTGTACTGATGAATGCGCTGAAAGAGTTCAGCTTTGTTGGAGCTCCACTATGGAGATTATCTGATGGAAAGGATCGAACTAACCTTTCACAACAACCAACTGACTACAAGATACCTCAAGAAGAGGGCCAAAAGTAGGAGGCAGCCTACATCACCTGCTGGCAATTGGTGGCTCGCCAGCCCACACCAGCTAGACACCGACGCTGACACCAACACTAGCTCACCAACCCGCCCACTGTATGGAGCAGGAGGTGACACCACCACCGCCGCAGACACTACCAGACATTGCAAGAGACTACATCACACATGACCGCACCCAGAAAACAGCTATCATTGAGCCATCACCAATCATCAAGAAGCCTGTCACACCACCTTTTACTCCAGACAGCCTGCTGAAGAAGAGAACAAGACCGAACACTCCGCCAGAGCTGACCAGAGACCCCAGCGAACCTGCAGAGAACATCTACTAGGGTGTGTTCAGCAAGCCGTTCCCTCTGCAGGACAAGTACAACCTCCAAGAAGTTTACCAACCAACATTCGAGGACTTTGAAGCTGTGATAGTGAAAGTACAATGTCTCCCACGTCCAGACGAAACTCTCAACGTGGACCTACCCGTTTTCTTCGTGTTTCACCTGGAGCACGAAACCTGGTATTTCACCAAGGGACCAACATCAAAGCTCTACTATGAAGAGTACTACACGGCGAGCGAGAAGAAGATAGAGACCAGCGAGACACTTGACATCATCTCCTGGTACGACTTCTTGGAACAAGGCTGCAAGGATCCAGATGGGACAGATGACAAGCTCCACCGATTGGTACCTCCTAATATCTAGGTCATCCAACACCAGCCTGGCCCTGGTTGAGGATGATGATTTGGCTCATGGGTGAGGACACACGCTCGACCCCTGGATGATAACACCCACCTTTTCCTGCGACAACTGACATGTGGCTAGTGAAAGAATCTTATTCATGACTCGAGCTGAGTACCGACCTTTTCGGCCAATAGTCTAAATTCTGAAACTTACAGACTGAACGACTATTCACACGCACAGTGTCTGGGCGAGGTGACCTAGTTAAGAATTATAACTAGTTATGAATTATACATCAAGCCAACCCAGTCGTTCAGTAAAACTTATCCAGATTTTTCTGGCGTAGCCCCTATGTGACTCAGCTGCCTGGCTACTTTAAAAATCTGACTGACTGATTGACTGAAAAATTCCAGCCACACGTCTGTACCACATCAAATGTTAAGAAGCATCCCCCTCCCCACCCCCCCCTCCCCACCACCACACACACACCACACACACACACCATGCATGGCCTACAGTCTGCCATTCAACCAGCACTTTTCAGACAGTCATTACCAGTTAGTAGAAGTTTATTCAAATTTTAGAATGACTGGTCTTCAATAAGAAAAATAGTGTCCAGATATTTTGGGTAACAATGTTTACCTTCAATTTTAGATGTTCTTGAAATATTTTAGATTTTTGTAATACTAGAAGGCCTACCAACAGTTGGAAGTCTGAGGAAAAACATTTTGCTGAGTGCCATCCTGGACAGGCTAGACCTCAGTACCTAATCTTACCATTCCTTCAGTTACAGCTGCAACTGCAATTTTATATGTACTTTAAAGAAATATTTTCTTTTTTTTTTATTACCTAGAAGGCGTACTTATAGTTAAAATTCTCAGGAAAATATTTTGCTGTTAAATCATTATAAATTGTACAAAATTGGAACACCTTAGTTAACCCATTGTAGTCAGGAGATCCATAAAAGGGTACTTGGCAAACAGTGCAGACCCAGATCAGACGCCGCAGTTTGCAAATAGTTTAGCCATTTTTCTCTAGGAATATGTAAATCTCAAGGCAGGACATACCTAAAATTGAAATCAGACTCTTCCAATATAAAGTGTGGGAGAGTTATTCAGTATACAATGGGTTAACTTCTTACAACACTTGTCCTAAAATTTGAATACCTCCAACTGTCCCAGTACTGTATTTCTCACTCGATATGGCTACTAAAGCACTTTTACAGTGTAGACACAGACCAAACTGTTTACTCAGGGTCTACAGTCTGCAATCCAGCCAGCACTTTTCAGACAGTTACTACCAGTTAGTTGAAGGGGCTTATTCAAATTTTAAAATAACTGGCCTTCAATAAGAAAAATAGTGTCCAGCTATTTTGGGTAATGACTGTATAAAATCCATTGGCCTTTAATTATACTCTGCTCATATATAGTGTTGCCGGTCTGACCAGATGGACACTGCAGCACCCTGGACCACTATAACCCAATACCCTGGCTTGCCATTCCTTCAGTTACAGCTGCAACTGCAATTGTAGATGTTCTTGAAAAAAAATTAGATTTTTGAATACCAAGAAGGCCTACTAACAGTTAGGTCTTAAGAACTATTTTGGTGGGTGCTATCCTGGACAGGCTACAACTCAGTACCCTGGCTTGCCATTCCTTCAGTTACAGCTGCAACTGCAATTTTAGATGTACTTGAAAAAAAATTAGGGTTGTTTTCTTATTACCTTAAAGGCCTACAAACAGTTAGAATTCTGGGGAAAATATTTTGCTGTTAAATAATTATTAATATGTATAATATTTTTCACTAAGTCCTGTATTCTGACAAATTTTTACTTCTGCAAATTTGAAACTGCGCTTTAAAATTACCCCTTGTCCTGCTGAATAAATATAGAATGCCACACCCACTTTTAATTTTCAGCCAATCTGATTACTTGATCCAGATTGTTACTATAAATTCACATACTTAATGGCAAACAGTGCAGATCCAGATCAGTTGGCTTCTTCAGAAGCCAACTGATCTGGATCTACACTGTTTGCAAATGTAGGATATATCCGGGTTCAGCAGGACAAGGGTTAATTAATGGGTAAAGTAATCAACCATCAATATCTACTCAATACCACAGTTGGGGAGCGGAAGTGAATGGACAATTGCAACTGTACCCCCCCTTTGTGATGTTGTACAGTGGACGAGCAGTCACTAGCTTGCACTGTTGGATATTCATTAACATGCTTAGATATGGTGACATTGTTCCACAGAAAAAAGTAAGTTACATCATTAAGTGGTACTGATAGTAAGTTTGATATTTTTATTATGTTCTAGTCACAATAACATGCTTTTTTATAAGCAGTATTAGAAAAGCTTGAGGTTTGATCACTTGTTTATCGATACACGTATGCAGTGACTAATTAACAATAATGTAAACATGCATAAAACATGTGTAAAGTAGCAATTCCGTTGTTGTTCAGAATTTAATTTTCAGACATTAACCCTTAAAGCGCCAATCACAACTATTGTCGTCTGCTTTGTCATCTGCTTATGATTTTAAAAGTCATTTTTGCAAACAGTGTGGACCCAGATCAGACTGCTCCTTTAGGAGCAGTCTGATCTGGGTCCACACTGTTTGCCTGTATGCAAAAATAGGTTTGTAAAGTTTGCAAGAATATTCAGCAGACGACATAAACAGACGGCATTTTCAGATGCAGTTTTTCTTGGCGCTTTAAGGGTTAACAATGGTCATGAAGGTAAAAAAAAGGCATCTTCTAATATTCAGCTGTGATGGAAACTAGAAATGTGTCCACAGTACACAGATGCCCCCGCCCCGACCCCTAGCACTGCCCAGGGGCATGACCCTGGGGCAACGGTACCATACATGTACATTAAAAGGTCTTGATGTAGGTAAGTGTCATACAAAGTTTCAACTATCTAGCCCAGAAGGTACAAAAGTTATTAGCTGCAAGAGAAACGCAGATGTAAATTTGCACCTAAACTTGCAGGTAAACTTGAACCTGGTTACGAATGTGACATATGCACATACGCACGTACGGACGTAACATCATGGCGAAACGCTATATGCTTCACTCCTGCCAAGGCAGGCGGGGGTAAAAAAAACATGAAAGTATTACACATGTGGGACAATAAAATTGTACAGTCGCTTGCTTCAAAGGTAAGTTTGTGGATTGTACAGCCCCTGCAAACCTTTTTTCTTAATTAAAGAACAGTTCTTGAACTGTTCTGGAACATTAAGAACAGTTCTTGAACTGTTCCTAAATTGTTCATTGACTGATTGATTAAGTTTGGGTTTAACGACAGGTCAGCCCTTGTGGGTCATTTTGTGTCGTCTCCCAGAGAAAGGGAGAAGAGAGATAGAAGAGATACAGAAGATGAAAGAGAGTGACAGGGGAGAAAGGAAAATAAATGAAACTGAAGAAACAGAAGAAATAAAAACCTTCCCCCTCTACCCTTACCTGCTACAAGGATAGCAGCCTTGCCCAACTGTAAGCCAATATCAGTTGGACACTCAACTCCTTTGCCTCACCCAACCACCCCCTGTTCATTCACTGTGTTCCAGAACAAATGTTCTTGAAATGTTTCAGAACATGTATAAGAACTAATGAAGAATATTTTAAGAACTTTGAAATGTCTGGAAATGTTCTTTAAAAGTGAAAGAACAAATATAGAACAGTTCCAATAATTGTTTCAGAACTGTGACAGATTGGTTCTAGAACAGAAAAAGGATCAGTTCTAGAAATGTGCAAAATTTGTTCTAGAACATGACAAGAATAATTCCAGAATTTTAAATGGCCCATTTCATGTTCATGAAATGTTCAAGAACAGCTGAGGAACTGTTGTTCTTGAACAATTCTTGAACTGTTCATATATATATATATATATATATATATATATATATATATATATATATATATATATATATATATATATATATATATATATATATATATATATATATATATATATACATGTATATATATATATATATATATATATATATATATATATATATATCTTGAACAGGTTCAAGTTCCAGAAAAAAGTGGTTATTGAACAATTGTTCTAGAACTGTGCAAGACTGTTCTAGAATACAAAGAGAAAAGTTATAGAACTGTGCAAAATTGCTCCAAGAGTAGCGCAAGAATAGTTTGATTGAGAATGTTAAATGGTCCATTTTTGTTCATGAACTGTTTAAGTAGCACATGGAACTGTTCAGGAACAGTTTTTCCAGTGTTTGAACAGGCATATTTAAAAAGAAACACTTGTTGAAGTGTTCATGAAAATTTTCTTAAGAATAATTCAAAAACTGTTCCTTAAACCAGCTCTTGAATAGTTCATAAATGGCCATTTCACATTCTTGAACTTTTCTTGAATTGTACCTGAACTTTTATAGAGCTTATTTTGCACAGTTCTTGAAACATTTTGGGAAACAGGCAAAATAAAAAATCATGATTTGGGAAACATCGGAAAATGCTGATTTGTTTCAGGGGAACAAGGGAACAGGTATCCCCTATGAGGGCTTCAAAGATGTAGATGGAGAAAAGGAAGCTACTGAATGGCTGGAAGGCTGACCTAGTTTGGTGGGAAATTAAACCCCCCGGAACATCCACCACACTACTGGAAATCCTAGCTTTAGATAAAATCACAGCACTTAAGCACCACTAACCCCCTCCCCCTCCCGCCTGCTGCCCCAGAGGCCACAGTTGCATCACTGGTACATAAGGAAAAATTTACCCCGATACCCACTTATTTGGAGCTATGCTAGTGTTTAAGGCAACTGAGACCCTTTTTTGTCCACAGCTTTTTAACCCTTAAAGCCCTATGCAAAAATAAAATAAATAAAATAAAATGCAGCATTCTAAAATTGATTCACATGGAAAGTCGACTTGGTTTTCTCTGAAAAAAAAAAAAAAAAAAAAAATAGAATTCGAAGAGTGGTCTGTTGTACTTGTGATATGCTCTTTATTAAACTTTTACAGTACCACATTCTCTGGGCAAATTCAGATGACAAATTAACATTTTTTCCAGATAATAGGCTTTGACAGTTCATGTTAACTGCCTCCTTAAGAGACAATCTACACGATATGTCATAGCCTACTTAATGGGAACACTAAAACAAAAAAAAAAAAAAATCAAAATGTAGTCTGCAGAAATTGTTTGCCAAGTGTAAGAAAAAAAAACTTTAACTGGGTGGTCACGACACCTTTTCCCGTGACTGGTAAATCTATAGAGTTTTTTGGGGTTTTTTTTATGACTCAAACATACCTGTCAGTTAGAAAAAGGATTATCCGAAAGATCTATATGTGTTGGAATGTTACACTATGAAGTACAATTCCTGCTACATTGGCGACACTGAAAATTCTCTATCCGCAGATATTGATGCGTCTTGCAACCGCAGAAAGGGCAAGTGAATCAAGGTAGCACATCGCTAATTTAAGCTGCCCTTTTATTTAACACTTAAAAGCACACTGGGGAAAATTTTCAGCAGACGACATATTGAAATATTGTTCTTATTTTCCCATGAAAACATGTATTTTATATTTTGCATGAAATGTCAAATCCTATTTTCTGGAAAAATAAAAAAATACTTAGACAAGTATGTAAGCAATAGAAACAAAAAAAAAGCTACAAGGCATAGAACGCAGAACTCAGAAGCAGTAAAAAGCAGGAACATCACGAGAAACATAACGAAAAAAGACAGTGAACTAAAAATTGTCAGTGTGCTTCCGTCATCAGCCCGCGCTGACAATTCAGCATCGTTTCCGTGGCAACAAGGGAGAAGATCAATATAAAACACGAATTATTTAAGTTCATTTGCCAGCATTGACTCATAATTCCTACTTATCTGTAATTTCTTTCTTTCATTTTCTCTTAATGTTATTTTCTTTGATTGACTAGGCCGCGATAACATAGGACTATGCTGTTCAAAAAAGTTAAGGGTACCAAATTATACGCTCGGTAGATTTCCCGCCATTTTTTAAAAGGGAACTAACTTTTGTGACTCCCCGTTCACCATCCTGCACACCAAGGCCCATCTGAATGGGGATCTACTCGAAAAGCAAAGAATTAAGGCAGGAGAGCATATTTTTTTGGCAGTGGCTATTCGTACGTGCCCGTATGATTAGCCTATATAGGCTAATCGTACGGCCCCGTACGATTAGCCTGTTTTGGCTAATCGTACGGCCCCGTACGATTAGTCTATAAAGCCTTTTCTGGCTAATCGTACGGCTATTTTACTTTGGTACCAATGAATATATATATTATACTAAATTTTGCGAATATTAAATGTGAATTGGGCAGTATGGAACAGAATTATATTATCTCAGCTTTTTATATAAAAACATTTTCTTCCTATAAATGTTATTTATAAAACATTCAAAATATGATCCAGCAGATGAGGTTACAGAACTTATCACATATGCGACCGGTGAAGGATCAATATAGCCTGCGCATATGCGCATTTTTGATATTATTGAGTGAGAAAAATAATCATTGGTGGTTTGGAGACTGGGTCGAGGGAATTTCAGGCTAATTTTCATATTTTTACAGCTCATTCTACGGATAGCCTCGAGTTAGACTTTATGATGAATTTTTCTTGTCTCAGTCTCAACTCGATCCATCAAACATTCCATTTATACGGCCAACTACGAATTTGACAAGCATTACGAAGACATGACTATTCAAATATATTAAAAGAAATTTACTATAAAAAAATGAAAAAAAAAATCCTATAAAAAAATCTGATTTTTTTTTATTTCTGATCAGAATCTTCCCTGCTCGTGTGAGCCTTCTATTCAAAGAGCATCAAGCAAGTACTTCAGCTATATTGGCTAGTTTAGCATTTATACAGACTAAATCAAGAATTTTGATATGGTCATACCATGTTGAAACACTGATGGCACAGATCAGCCTGTGCATCCACCCAGTCTTATCAATATATTTGTTGTTCACTATGAAGACAGTTTTGTATTGATACAGGCTAAATGCATAATTTTATAATGATATTATAATTTGAACCGCTCCATCCATATAAAAGCAATTGTGGCGCAGATCAGCCTGCGCATCCGCATAACATCACGAAAACAAGCCCATATAATTTTGACCCCCCTTAAACCCCAAATTTTATATAGTAGTAATGGGTACACAGGGTACACATTACTTTTCTTATTTCTGCTCAAATATATTGCGGTACTCGATAGAACCGCCTTGCCGACAATCTGTGTTTTGGGCAGAAATAATAATAATAAACAATATCAGAATTTTTATCGGAAATTTTTCATTTTTTGGTGGTATTATTTATTTTTTTATTTTTTTTTTTTCAATATATTTGAATAGTTATGTCTTCGTAATCCTTGTCAAATTCGTAGTTGTCTGTATAAATAGAATCTTTGATGATGTTGAGAGTGAGACAAGAAAATTCCATCATTAAGTTTAATGCGATGCTATTCGGGGAATGAGATGAAAAAAATGAAAATTAACCTAAATCCCCTTGACTTAGTCCCCAAACCACCAATAATTATTTTTCCCATTCAATAATTTCAAAAATACGTATATACGCAGGCTAGATTGATCCTTCACCGGTCGCATTTGTGATAATTTCTATAACCTCATCTGCTGGGCTATATTTTGAATGTTATATAAATAACTTTTTATAGGAAGAAAATGTTTTTTATACAAATAGATGAGATAATATAATTCTGTTCCATACTGCCCAATACACACTTAATATTCGCAAAATATGATATATATTCATTGGTACCAAACTAAAACAGCCGTACGATTAACCAATATAGGCTATACAGGCTAATCGTACGGGACCGTACGAATAGCCACTGCCTATTTTTTTCCCTTTTCGATTAGACCCCTTTTTCAATAGGGAGGCAAAACAATTTCGACTGAATTGCCTCTCCTGCAAGTGTGGCAACTCGAATATTTTGTATGTGGAGCACCAATATCTATTGTAAAGGGCGGTAGTGCATAGTTAGAATTTTGTTATTGTTGCTACTACTGTTACAACCAAACGTTTTCCTACCTGAACCTCAACATAGACGCGCATGTACGCACGCACACACGATTGGTAGGCTATGCTCTGTGATTTTCGCTTTTCCTAGGCATATTTACTGTTTTTCATAACATAAACCTGTTGTCAATAAATGTTGTCTCCCACCGTATGATAGACTAACATTTAATACACTCTAATAGCGACTTGAACCATTTTATCAAGTTTATAAGTAGTCTAATGGCTAACAAATTATATCAAATAAATATTCCTCACCCGCTTATCATGCGTTTTCGGGTAGACTCGATATACAGTAATGAGTACCATACTTACCTTACGTATTCGGACGGACAGGCATGAGCAACCATTGTGGACCCAGATCAGACGCCACGAACGTGGCGTCTGATCAGGATCTACAATGTTTGCTACTCATCCAGCAATTTTTAGGCACACTAACTGGTAGTAAAATATATTTCAAATTTTAGGACAAGTATTGTAAGCAGTTAAGGTGTACGAATATTTAAGGTAAATAAGGTAATAATGAAGTGATTGGGGTTTCTTTAATCAAATTCAGTACATTTACCACCCCTGGTCTTTCCATTTATGGTATATAAGTATAGTATATTGCCTGAACAGGTCAATGTGCCATATGCAATCGCATAGTCTGACCATGTCCTTGGCTGCCCGCTTACAGTATCATGGTATATTGTGGAATATTTTGACGAATAAAGAATGTAATTATAAGACTGCGCGGATGCACATGCTCATCCGGACATTGCTGTGCGCCAATTGCACAAGGGCCCTTTTCGCACATTGGACATCATTTTAACGCTTAGCATGCTGGGTAAAAATAATTAGCAGACGACTTTTTGAAATATTTTTCTTAATTTCCCAGATAATAAGCTTTGGCATTTCGAAGCACTTTGCATGAAATGCCAAAGTCTATTTCCTGGGAGAAATAAGAAAAATGGCATCGATTTGTCGTTTGTTGAATTAGCCCAGAGAGAGGTTAAACTTAATATATTATGACTCCGTGCACTGAACCAGAAAATTAAAAATATATGTAATACTTAAGTTATCTAAAAAATGAAAATTGTCTGCTATCCTCGTAAAAAAATAAATCTATCACAATATCGCTTTTATGTCAGAATATCAATTTACAATGATTAATTGCTCCCTTCAAATTATCAAAAAACTGACTGGTTTCAATCGTCAAGTGTCCAAGCATCCAAGCAAACTGTAAAGATAAAAATTCTAAATAACGAAAACCAACTACTATTTTATTATTATATGTATACAAGATATATATATATATATATATATATATATATATATATATATATATATATATATATATATATATATATATATATATATATATATATATATATATATATATATGTTTATATATATATATATATATATATATATATATATATATATATATATATATATATATATATATATATGTGTGTGTGTGTGTGTGTGTGTGTGTGTGTGTGTGTGTGTGTGTGTGTGTGTTAGAGAGAGAGAGAGTAAAGTATGCTTATAAATTCAGGACCAGTTAAAACGATAATGTAAGTGGAGAAAATATTAATCCAACAGCACTAGCTGTTACTTTCTCCATATCTCCGTACGCTTTAACTAAATTATGTTAGGCAGCGAGGGCCCCCGTAGCCTAGTGGATAAGAGAGTTGACTCTTGATCCATTAGGTTTCTCGCCGCTGTGGTTCGAGCCTGGCTCGGGTCATATGTGGGAAAGCCAAGTTCTGCTTACGGATGGTCAGGTGGTTTTTCTCCGGGCTCTCCGGTTTTCGCCCACCTTCGATGAACGATCGGCTCGATATAAGTGAAATATTCTTGAAAGGGCCGTAAAACCCAAATCAAAAAAAAAAAAAAAAAATGTTAGGCAGCGACCGTAAGAGAGAGGCAGCGGTTAGTTACTGATGTTATTACTTCAAAACAAGCAGATGGTCGACACTAGCATCCTCTTTGATCAATGCATCAAGCCAATTTTATACTTGATTTGATGCAAATTGGACTGGTAGTAGATTTGATAAATTGCAGCATTATTTATCAATACTATGTGCTGTGGCTTGGCATGGCAACATTTACTATTATCACAACTCTCTCTCTCTCCCTCTCTCTCTCTCTCTCTCTCTCTCTCTCTCTCTCTCTCTGTTTGCTTTCAGACTTCGCTATGCATTGCATCATCATTACGAAAACACGCCTATTTAAATATATAGAAAATTTCACCTCCAAAACCTGAAAATTTTCAGATAAAAAACTCTGATATTTTTCATATTTCTGCTCAAAACATAGATTGTGGGCACTCGTTAGAACCGCCTCAGCGAGGCGGTTCTAACGAGTACCTACAACCTATGTTTTGAGCAGAAATAAGAAAAATAATGTATACCCCTGTAAACCCCAGTTTTACTATATAAAAGTGAGGTTTAAGGGGGTCAAAATTATATAGGCATGTTTTCGTGATGTTCTGCACACACGTCGTTGCAATTCTGACATCAAGTCTAAGCAATGATCCCTTCCCCAATAATCTGAAGTGAAAACATGGGTATTCCGAGGTAAATATATATTATTAAAGGATTTATTTTAGTAATGTTCAGTTTAAAACCTGATTTACATTCATGTTGTTATTTCTATCTTTTATAATGCAGAAATATGCATTAACCCATTTATGCCTTGCGTCCTATAAAAGGGGCATAGGCAAACAGTACAGTCCATTTTAAAATAGTTTTCATTATGGTCTCCGCTGTTTTCATTAAATACATGCATTTCTATAGAACATGGTCATAGTAAAAATAACCAGACAGCCCTTCTGTTGGAAACTGACCAGTCTAAAGACTTAATGCAGAAGTCTACTCGGCATAAATGGGTTAATGTATTTATTAACCAAACTTTACGCCTTTTCTCCAAATTATATCGTGAAAATGTCATGGCTTCCATATCTATAAGTAAGAGATATATAGAATTTGTCCACGACGCGCGGAGGCGCTTCTAATGAATACCCACAACTTATGTTTTCCTGCATAAATAATAAGATATGAATAATATATGATTTTTTCAAAAAAAACAAAACAAAAAAAAAAAAAAACGCCTTATTTGGAACAATAGTAATGGACTGTTCTGTCGTATTTGGACGAATAAATTGATTCCACTGACAGGAATTGGGGACCTGGTGCATGGATGGGTGAGTGGGTGTGATTGGTATATTAATTGCCTTTAATGACAGCTGTTGGGGATGGGGTATCGAGTGGGTCGATACGAAAACTGATAAGCGAACACAGAAAAAACCAGACCAGGAAGCGTATCCGAACATTGGATACCGAACAATATCTGGGCAAAACACAGGCCCCGATCATACCATACCCAGCAGGCACATAACGTTGAAACAATGTCGATTCGTTGAATCCAACGAATCGACGTTTTCAACGTTGCGTACCCGTTGGGGTACAACAGCCATCATTGTGTTTTGCCAGGATTGAGTCGTGCATAATGCGGAATTTATTCGTAAAGGGAAGTAATCGATATCATTTTCTACAAGAAGACATCAATGCAATGACGTTTCTTTTCTGTAAAATGCTACTTAGTGGAAAACGGACAAGCCCTATCTCCATTTAGTCTAAGTACCAGAGATGGATTCCTTAAGTGGATTTCCTTTGAGTAATGCGCAGACTGATCTGGACCTTCGCTGTTTGCACTGGCCCCAACTACAATTTTCTCCTGGCACTACTGAGGTTGCGTTAGGGATTCATTGTAAGGAGGATTGTTCCGCAGATCACGCCGAATGTTGTTGTGTTGATTTTAACGCTGCCAGGCGACCCGAGGGACATGGAGATAGCGGTGAATGTGCTGTGTAGTACAGCCTTACTTCCATGGATCAACCATGCACTTCTGGTACCGCTGTCTGTAATTACCAAGTGTCTCTCTGTCCATCTTATACACAGCTCAGGACATGTTGAATATGAGCTAGGCATACTAATGGGGGAATTCGAACCCATGTCTTCGCTTACAAGTCGCGAGCTCTAACCACTCGGCCATCCGACCCACCGCAGACCACGCTTTATCATATCTACCTTACCTTAAGTATTTGAACACATTATCTGCTTACCATACTTGTCCTAAAATCATAGTTTGAACATTTTTAGTTGACTACCTGTTGATGTGTTTAGTGACAATATAGATCCTGATCAGACGCCGCATTTTGCGGCGTCTGATCTGGGTCTACATTTTTGCTCAGGCCATTTTGTCCGAACGAGTACTTGTTTCGTCTTATGCTTACCATATTTACCCTAAATATTAATTTAGCACCCCTTATCTCCTTTCCATACTTGTCCTGAAATCAAAACAATTCCACCCTTTGATGTGTCTAAAACTCCTCTTCCGTCTTGTAGCGATATTGTAGAGACTATGATAAATACTATGCCCAGAAGCCATTACTTTTGCCTCTTGGATAAATATAAAAGGTGGGGTTATGCGACCACTTGTCGCCATTGTTGGAGATCACACCTGATAAAACGGGGAAATGATTGTTGACTTGTGGTTTTTATTGTGCGTCAATTGATTGTAGATGGCGCGAAATTGGATTTTCGTGGATTAGCGTGCCCTATTATTGAATCACGGTAGCCTGTTATTGTAATAAGGTTGCCAGACTGCGACAACATTACCTCATCTCACCGCCCCGCACAGAGCTGCCCCGACCGCTCGTTTCTTTGGAACTGAACACCTGTTTGAATTCTATAATCATATGGCCTTGTATCTCTCTCCGTCTCTGTGTGTGTCTATCTCCCTCTCCCATCGCCGATCGGCTCTAGTTCTCCCATCGCCGATTAGCTCATCACGAAAACATGCCTATATAATATTGACCCCCTTAAACCCCACTTTTATATTGTAAAACTGGAGTTTACAGGGAGATACATTATTTTTCTTATTTCTGCTAAAAAACAAAGATTGTGGTACTCGTTAGAACCGCCTCGCCGAGGCGGTTCTAACGAGTACCTACAATTTATGTTTTGAGCAGAAATATGAAGAATATCAGGGTTTTTTTTATCTGAAAATTTTCAGTTTTTGGAGGAGAAATTTTCTTTATACTCGTATTTGAATAGGCATGTTTTCGTAATGTCTATTTTGTTCTTTGAGAGTTTGTTCGGACCGTGGTGGGACGAATAAGGGGAATAGATACACTTTCAGGTGAGACAACTTTGTCGAAATTGTTTTTACTTCCCTTCGTAAAAAAGGTGTCTACTCTGAAAAAAAAAACGCTTATTTGGGAACAAATATATTTTTCATTCGTGTGGACCTCTTTTCGGAACGGACTTTGAGTGCAGCAAAGCAAACGGGAACTCGCAAAAGAAAAGTTGTCTTCCTTATAAACATTATGTAAAATCTACCACGAGTATCAAGTCCTCTAAAATGAGAAAACCATTACGAAAACACGCCTATTCAAATATATAGAACATTTCATCTCCAAAAACTGAAAATTTTCAGATAAAAAACTCCGATATTTTTCATATTTCTGCTTAAAACATAGATTGTGGGTACTCGTTAGAACCGCCTCGATGAGGCGGTTCTAACGAGTACCACAATCTATGTTTTTGAGCAGAAATAAGATAAATAATGTATACCCCTGTAAACCCCAGTTTTACTATCCAAAATTTTGGTATAAGGGGGTCAAAATTATATAGGCATGTTTTCGTGATGCATGACCGCAAGGAGTATTGAAACAGTAGATTCAGATCCGTCCGTCCATGGTCAGCAATTAGGGCGCTGAATATTTTGACCTAGTTTTGGCATACAGATTGATACCGACAAGATCTAGCCAATGGACTTGTCAAGTGCCTTTTTTTCATAGCCCTAGGCTAAACTGAGGCACATGTTTGTTTGTTTGTTTGTGTTGAGGTTTTACGGCCCAGTCAACCCAATGGGGTCATGTCGACCGCGGTCAGTTTACCTAACCACACGTTTACTGGCCAGGCTTTGTCCTTTAAACGGTTAACCAGTATTGTGCACATTCTTTCGCCAGAAACTGACAACTGCCCTTCTTGAATCAGCGGAAGGGTGAGAATGACCTTAGAAAATATTTCATGATCAATCTCCACGAAAGAATGTTCTTAGGCACATGTAAGAGTGAGGATCGTGCACCGTAGCGATAGTTGATTTTTCTTAAAAGTCCATTCTTGCTACGCTACTGGAATCAACCCATTGTGGGCTGCACACAAGAGACCATACGCTTACCTAGACTGGCTCCAGTCTCGAGTGACATTTTTTCTTATAATCCTGTTTGATAATCCACTGAAATAAAACTAAAATGGCTATAAAGGCTAGAGTGACCAGCCTTTATAGTCATGATATTATTTTGGGTTTATTTAAGTGGACTATCAAACAGGATTATAAGAAAAATATTCAGTCACTGGAGACTAGAGCCAGTTTAGGGCTTGCCTTATATTTCACACAAGTAAAAAAAACCCGGTAAACCCAAGCAGTAGTATGTGAATCAGCACTGTCTGATCAAGATATACGTCGTTCACAAGTATAATGTGTAGGGATAATACATTTTATGAGCGAAAACATAGACCCTGGTCAGGCTGTAGGGACATAGGCTGATTTGGGTCTGTACGGGTCAAATCAGGCCCACTTTAATATAAGACTAATATAACACGTTTAGTACTCTCTATGTGAATTAAGCAGATGACAAATTGATGATATATTTTATTTTTGCAGAAATTAGGAACTAACATTTCATGAAAATTGTCTCCTCAAGCGACAATTAGCATGGAATGTCAAATCCTATTTTCTGAGGAAAGCAAAATAAAATTATAATGAGATCTATAAATAATATAAATAAACGACCTTTCATTGGCTCGGACGTGCTTCCAGCTTAGTCTTTTTTTTGTGATATTAATTAGCTTGCATGAGAAAAGTGACAACATTCGTCAAGTTCTAATGACGTCAATAGCAGTGACGCCGACATAACCGCGCGTCGTTTTGTATTAATGTGGTCTGGTGTTGACTGTTATTGCCACAGTTATCAAGAGAACAGACAAAGTATATAATAAAAACATTATTGACTACTGAGATATTGGATATAACGTTGATATCCACCACTGAATACCAGTATTGGCCTCGGCTATCGCTTCGGCCAATATTGATATTCTATGGTGGATATCACGTCCTATCTAATACCAATAGTCAATAATAATTGTATAATGCCCTACTAGGACTTTTTTACCCAGCATGCGAAGCGAGACCCCAGAGCATTTCGCCGTACTTCTAAATTCTGAAACTGCCTGCTGACGCGGCTGAATGGCAAACAGTTCAGACCATGATCAGAACATGAGCAGTCTGATCTGGGTTTACACGGTTAGCTCAGGCTCTTTTTTCCTAAATATTTAGTGTAAATACGATCATTACGCCCTAGAACATCAATATATCCTAATTTCGAATGACGCCTGCCAAAATTATCAAAAAGTCATCAAGGTCAATAGTTTGTTATTCACTGCCCACCATAAAAGATGCTGACTAGTATGCCCGTGTGCCCCATTAACTCTTTAATTGAAATGTCAGCCTTGAAAATAACTATGATATCTTTAAAATCAACGTCCTCTACCAAATTAAGCTACATTATTAATGATAAGCATGCTGGGTAAATATTTAAGCAGACGACATTTTGAAATTATTTGACTTATTTTTCTCAGAAAATTGACTCCCTTGCATGAAATGTCAAAACTCCCCAGGAGACAAGTTGCATGAAATGTCAAAGCCTATATTTGCTATGGAAAAAAGAAGCATATCATCGATTTATCATATCCTGAATTTTGCCCATAAAGTGGTGGTTAATGACCAAGGTTTAGTGAAAAGCCGCCGTCCGGGTATCTGCGGACAGCGTACGCCCACATCAGCCCGTACAATTACCGGAGAAAAATCATAATACTGGAGAGATCACTGACACAGCTAGTGCGTCTTGAAGCACAGTGATGAAAGCGAGGCTGGTAAGCAGGGAAGGTGATACACATCCAAGGGAAATAACTATGACATGGAAATATTTAACTCCCTTCATTTGCGTCTTTCCTTTAACCCATTTAAGTCTAACGATCCATAAAAAGGGACATTAGCAAACAGTATAGATCCAGATCAGACGCCACAGAATGCGGCGTCTGATCAGGGTCTACATTGTTTGCATTAAATACAGGAATTTCTATAAAATACGTTAATAATAAAAACTAACCAGACACCCCTTTTATTGGAAACGGACCAGTCCAAAGAGCTGAGGTAGAAGAGTCTATTTCGCATAAATGGGTTAAGAGTACCATCCCATCCCAAGTTTTTAAAGGATTTGATTACTAGGGAAGCAAATCTTACCATCAAAATTTGTCTCTTAGTCTGCCTTTCGAAAATAAGCAAGCTTGATCTCCAGGCGCACCCATAACGACCCGGTGGTGAAAATTTCGCGGTCATATTAAACAACGTATATCTTCGGCAATTATTTAACAAAAGGCGCAAATGACTTCTAAAGCTTTGGATGATAGATGAAAAGAACCGAATATGTGATTAAATCCCCGGGTGTCCATCTAAAATGAGACGAAAAACTAACATTATGACATTTTTGTTAAGAAATCTCTAATATGTTACAAAATCTAGACTTATCTTCTCAGTGTTGAAGTCATAACTTTTACCACTCTCTGGGCAAACTCAAGTTGATAATATTTTGGAGACAATGGAGACAATTTGCATGAAATGTCAAAATCCTGTTTCCTTGAAAAAAGAAAAACATTTCAAAACGTAGTCTGCCGAAAAATTTCCCAGAGTGGTAAGCGTTTATATTCATAGGTAGGTACGGCTTCCATTCTTTTGGTTTCTCGTGTTGATACTGGTTCAACAACACGTTGTCGCTGTGGCAAATCATTACGAAAACACGCCTATTACTTATACATGTATATTGAACATTTTACAACCAAAAAAGGAAAATTTTCAGATAAAAAATTCTGATATTTTACAGATTCCTGCTCAAAACATAATTGGGTCTAAATTGTACAGGCGTGTTTCGATGTATCTGTCTTTCTTTGATTTGGAGTTTTACGACCTATTCAATATTGTTAAGGTCATGTCGATCCGGTCATATCACACTTTTCCTGAAGCTTAGTCCTCTGATCGGTTACTATAGTCCTTTTAGACTTGCCCAGGCCCCTACATTTGTTTTTCCCTCATTGTTATTGAGACTGTCTCTTTAAAGCAAAATATGCATGGTAACAGCCTCTTTAGTTTTTATCCCCAAATCATTGTTCATTTCAGTAACATCAGATGTTTTTTTTTTTTTTTTTTTAATTTTAATAAATATAAAAAGGAAATCAATGAACATACTTGGGCAAGTCTACAGTACTTTGTGCACATAGTTTCGACAGTAACTGATAACTACCCTTTCTTGAATAAGGGGAAGGTGGGGGACTGACTGTAATTAAAGTTATTTGGCCGAGCTGGGATTCGAACTTGCGACCATTGGATCTGCAGCCAGTGGCGTAACGGACTGCGCTATGGAGTCCAGCCAGTGGCGTAACGGACTGCGCTATGGAGTCCAGCCAGTGGCGTAACGGTCTGCGCTATGGAGTCCAGCCACAAACATTTGTCTACCAGATAACTGCGGCTGGTGTGTTCGGCGGAGATCACTGTTGAATCTACTACACATTACGTTAACAAATCTAGGTATAGTCAGCCCTCTTTATACTGACATTCGATAATAACGACATAATTCATTCTAACATCAACTAGAATGGAACGATTCCTTAGCTCAAAATGAGGTAGATAGAGATATTCTGGAATATTGCATTCAATACTCTAAGACACATATGTTGTGGATATTTGTTAGAATCGCCTCGCCGAGGCGATTCTAACAAATATCCACAACATATGTGTCTTAGAGTAAATAAGGGGAACGGGACTTTTATCATTTATAACATCGGTACATTTTGGGATTCTATACAGCGGCAGATTCTTTTTCCTTTTTAATGGCAAGATCTTGGGGGACAAAATTAGGGGTCAATATTATCGGGCGAATTGATAAGGCGAATTTTCAGAATTTTGCTGTTTTTTTTTTTTTTTTATTTTAAATCCTTTTCAAAGTGTTTGGGATTTCAAGTTTATGGAAATGGTAGACTGACTCCAGTTTTGAAATTATATATATATATATATATATATATATATATATATATATATATATATATATATATATATATATATATATATATATATATATATATATATATATATATATATATGCCATTAAGCGGATTTCTAGTTCATGAATACCGTGGATTGACTCAAGTCCTTAAAACAAACAAAATTGCCCTTTTCAAAACTGCGATTAGTCGGGCTCCTAGTTCATGAAATTGCAATACTGGTTCAAGTCCTAAAACCAAACAAAACTGTCCTTTTTTCAGCACTGAATTAATGCTGATCTTAAGGGGAAAGAAACTTCCAAGGGAGGCAACTCTGTCAAAATGGTTTTACCACCCTTCTGGAAAAGGGTCTATTCTAAAATGAAAGAATTTTGCAAAAAAGGGCAATTCCTTACCTTTAAGAGTAGATCAATTCACAGAATGGGTTTGGTGTGCAGAAAAGCAAACAATAAGTAAAAAAATGGACCTCTCTTGTAACCACATAGTTTCAATGAAACATGGCGGAAAAAACTACCCGAATCTACATCACGAAAACATACCTATATAATTCTGACCCCCTTAAACCCCACTATATATATAGTAAAACTGGGGCTTACAGGGGTATACATAATTTTTCTTATTTCTGCTTAAAAACATAGATTGTGTACTCGTTAGAACCGCCTCGGCGAGGCGGTTCTAACGAGTACCCACAATCTATGCTTTGAGCAGAAATATAAAAACATATTAGAATTTTTTATCTGAAAATTTTCAGTTTTTGGTGGTGAAATTTTCAACATATTTGAATAGGCATGATTTCTTAATGATTAGAATGGCTCCAGTCTCCAGTGACTAAATATTTTATTTCTTATAATCCTATTTGATAATCCACTTAATAAAACCAAAATAATGTAATGACTATAATGGCTGGTCACTAGTGACCAGCCTTTATGGTCATGATATTATTTTAGGATTTTTGTTTTTATTTGAGTGAATTTTCAAACATAATTATATATATATATATAGTCGCTGGAGACTGGAGCCAGTCTACGCTACCGTCTGTGGCATCTGATCTGAGTCTTTGCTCAGACCTGGGTTAATAAGGCACATGATTATAGCGATACGAGCCAGCGCACGACAAAACGTACAATAACATCTGTATTACCAGCAAATACTCAGATCACCTTGTACATCCACCCAGTGCGGCAAGGGTTCTCTTTTACCCCTGTTTGGATAGCCCGGAAGCTGTAGAATGTACATGCGATCAGCGAAGACTCTAATGACTGCGTGGATGCGCAAGCTGATCTAAGTCTTCCCTGATCGCACAAGTCTTATTGTATGTTTTGTCATTCGCTGGCTCATATTGAATGCAGGATATGGATGGCTGTGAAAATCCTAACCAGACAGCACATATTGACAGTCTAGTCTACAACCTTCGCTCCTCGCAGTAAAGACACTTTCCTAATCAATAGCCAAGGTAAATTTTAGTTAAAATACCTCCAAATTTATTTATTTATTTATTTTTTTTAATTTTCGCGCACATTTTTTAGTCTGCTTACGGCGAAATTAGCACACAGCAACTGATGAATGCATTTCTTCCGCTCCATTGTTTTTACAGAAATAGAGCATGGGATTTCATTAGAATCTTCCATTTAGATGATAATTCATTTGAAATGTTATGTATGTGCCTATTTTCCAGGGTAAATAAGAAAAATAAGCTATAATGCCTTCTGTTAACCCTTAAAATGCCAAGAAAACCTGCATCTGAAAATGTCGTCTGTTTATGTCGTCTGCTGAATATTCTTGTAAACATTTCAAACCTATTTTTGCATACAGGCAAACAGAGTGGACCCAGATCAGACCTCCTAGAGGAGCAGTCTGATCTGGGTCCACACTGTTTGCAAAAATGACTTTTAAAATCACAAGCAGATGACAAAGCAGACGAGAACTGTTGTGATTGGCAGTTAAGGGTTATTTAAATTCAGTGTTAAAAATGTTAACTGTAAACAAGTTTTTGCCTAATTAGTTTGCGGACAGACAGTCCAGCGTAAACAGTGTAGATTCAGATCAGACGCAGCAGGACGCGTCTTCTGATCAGGGTCTACATGGGTTGCCATTCATCTAGCAGTTTTTCACAAACTAACGGATAGATTGTTTGATTGTGTTGGGGTTTAACGACACGTCAACCCTTGAGGGTCATTTTGTGTCGTCTCCCAGAGAAAGGGAGAAAAGAGATAGGAGAGAGAGTAGAGGAGATGAAAGAGAGGGACAGGGAAGAAAGAGGAACAGGAAAGAAAGTGAAGAAACAGAAGAAATAAAAACATTCCCCCTCTACCCTTACCTGCTACAAGGATAGCAGGCCTTGCCCAACTGTAAGCCAATATCAGTTGGACGCCCCAGTGATGTAAGATACACAGCACCTTCGCACCACCCGACCACCCCAAACTAACGGATAGTAAAATGGACTTGTTTAAATTTAAGGCTAAATAAAGTCAGGAGTTAAAATATCCGTATACTTAGGGTAAGTACGATAATGAATTGCTGCGAATCGTTTAAAAAAGGGGGCTTTTAAACGAACAACAATGCCTTTAATGCCCAGATCGTCATTTGCATCCACACAATCTGATCAGGACTCCCTCTGTGCGTCGAAATATTCTATAGTATCACATGATACTTGAAGTGGACAATGAATGCCCTGATCAGCCTGTGTACCTATCTCGGGCTTAATAATACCCGGACTTGTCACTATATAACGGAACCTACGGAACTACCAAAGTATATTTTCTCGGCTTGATTTTAGCGCTGTTTTATAGCACTGAGGTCATTAAAATTGATTTGGATAATAACTGAAGATGTAATAAATTGTTTTTAATATGTTTGGTTGAAAAATATTAAGTGACAATTAATAATATTGAAGTTATACCATCATTTTGGTGGATTTCTGATGATTTTCTGCTAAGATAGCCGAAAATAGCTAAATTGGGTACCTACCTTTCTTGTTGATAGTTACAAAAACTATTTGATTTTCCGCATATATAATGCTGCAGTCTTAAAAGTAATATATTTAACTATCGCTTTTTGAAAACAAATCTCAGACATTTAGAGAAATAATTGAAATATGAGCATTTAGACTTCATCATACAAAATTATGAAAACTCAGCCAAGACAACATATTTCCAATAGATGAATACCTGTACCGTAGTTACTAGTCCAGTGTAAAGTTGGTCCAAGATACCTATGCAGGCTGAGCAGGGTCATCACTGACAATGAATATACGGGATAAGGACGCTCTTCTTACGTTATGTCATAATCGGATTGTTATGTCATAATTGGATAATGTACAATCATTTACCTGTGAAGAACTGTAAAATTGTGTACATCCGAAAACTAAATGAAATCTTCTCCACTTTAACCTTTACTCTCTTAGTTGATTCAGCAGACGACAAAAATGACAACATTTTTCTTATTTTTTCCCAGAAAACAGAATTTGACATTTGATATAAATTGTCTCAATTGGAGACAATTTGCATGAAATGTCAAAACCTGTTTTCTGGAAAAACAAATGTTTCAAAATGTGGTCTGCGTAAAAACTTGTACCCAGAGCGCTCAGGGTTGAAAATAAACCATCCTGTACAAAGTAGTCCTTTGAAGTTGTATTCTTATTGACAAATAGTTTCACCCAAGGAATCAATTTTATCTATCGCCACATATAACGTTTTACCTTATCAACAGGTAGTGCCTAATTTACCCTAAATATTGGGATAGCTCAAATCCTTACCATACTTGTTCTATAAACTGAACAACATCATTTCACTACCTGATGATATGACATAAACTACTGGATAAGTTGCAAACAGTATAGACCCTGATCAGACGCCGCGTTCTGCGGCGTCTGATCTGGGTCTACACTTTTTGCTCAAACCGGTCTGTGCCAATACTTAGGGTTATTACGGTAACCATATAACTTCGGTGAAAAGCTACTACCTGTAAAGTCAAAGAAAGGGTCAGTCGAGGACACTAATTGTGGACAAGCCAAACATTGCAGACCGCATTTACACTAAATTTTTTCCAAGTTCTTGTTGTTTGCAGATTTTTAAAGGTGGATACCTGAGATATATTGAATAATAAAAATCATAAGAGAATCACATTTTCATTACGAAAACACGCCTATTCAAATATACTGAAAATTTTACAACCAAAAAAGGAAACTTTTCAGACGAAAAATTCTCATATTTCTTCTTAACACATATATTGTGGGTACTCGTTAGAACCGCCTCGGCGAGGCGGTTCTAATGAGTACCCACTATCTGTTATTTAGCAAAATAAGAAAAATAATTTATATCCCTGTAAACCCCAGTTTTACTATATAAAGATGAGGTTTAATGGGATCAAAATTATATATAGGCGTGTTTTCGTGATGTTCCAACCTGATGTTGTTGTGCGGATTTTTAACCGCCAACCTTAGAGGCAGCGGCAATTGTTATGTACATGTATTTGTGCAGCCTTGCTTTCATGGATCACCCATGCTCACTTGGTGCCGCTGTCTGTCACCAAGCGCCGCCCTGTCCACTTTGTGCTCAACCCAGGGCACGTCGTATATGAGCTGGGCGTAGTGATGGCCTGAGTGTTGTCTCGGCTCGAGCGGGATTCGAGCCCATGATATCCCGTTTGAGAGTCGAGTGCGCAAACCACTAGGCCACCTAGCCCACCTCCAACCTGTCTGCAATTTTTGGTAATTATATTCTCCGTAAAATTAATTAGAATAAGTGTTCTGATATTCAATGTTTCGAGAAAATAATTGATGCTGAGAATGAGGTTCTAAAGAAACTACACACTTGCTAGCACATTAAGTAAGTAACGATGGCCATATCCAGACTGCACAATAATGCACAGGCTAATCTTGACCTGCGTTGTCTTCCACAGAAAGATCTATGGGAAACAACTCAAAACCTTAAAGACTGAAAATATACTCTGAATTAGCGCCCCTAGAGTGCATTTTGATAAGGAAATGACGCGCACTGACTAGCTATAATGAATTTCTATTGCTAATTTCTGGGCTAATTCAGCAGACGACAAATTGGTGATATTTTCCGAGAAAATAGGCTTTGGCATTTCATGCATATTGTTTCCAATGGATACAATTTGCATGAAATGTCAAAGCCTATTCTCTGGGTAAATAAGAAAAATAAGAAAATATTCAAAATATTACTAAAATAATAATCTTATTTGGTGCAGTTGATACACTTTCAAGGGAGACAACTCTGTTACTCCCTCCCCCACCCCCTGAAAATGGGAGCAAATTCTTTCCTTTCAGAGAAGGCCAATTTTCAGAATGGGCTAGGCGTGTAGGAACGCAAACAGGAAGTCAAAACTGTTGTCTCCCTGGTAAAAAAATGGCGAACAACCTACAAAGTTCATCCATTTTGTCAGCTGGCGAGTCTCAAATGAAATAAAAACGAGACACGCCATGGGAAAAGATGTTTTCTAGGCATATGCGGATAGCAAAGGTCCAGACGAGGCTGCACATCCGAGCAACATGATCAGAGCCTTCTCTTTCCCCTTGCTGAATCATTGGATAGTATAACTTCAATGACTCGAACACCGATGACTTGTTTACCATGCATAACCAAAACATGCCTATTCATGCCTATTTAAATATACTGAAAATTTTCTACCAAAAAATGAAAATTTTCAGATAAAAAATTCTGATATTTTTTAGGATTCTGCTCAAAACATAGACTGTGAGTACTCGTTAGAACCGCCTCGACGAGGTGATTCTAACGAGTACCCTCAATCTATGTTTTGAGCAGAAATAAGAAAAATAGTCAAAAAAGAATACCCCTGTAAACCCCAGTTTTACTATATAAAAGGGGGGTTTAAGGGGGTCAAAAATATATAGGCATGTTTTCGTGATGTCAAATATACTGAAAATTTTACCAAAAAAAAAAAAAAAAAAAAAAAAAAGATAAGACTTCTGATATTTTTTTCATATTTCTGCTCAAAACATAGATTGTGAGTACACGTCTGCGAGGCTGTTCTAACGAGTACCCACAATCTATGTTTTTTCGCAGAAATAATAGAAATAATGCATAAACCTGTAAACCCCAGTTTTAAAATCGGGTTTTAGGGGATCAAGATTATATAGGCAAGTTTTCGTGATGGGCTCATTCAAATGGGTCTTTGATTCCTAAGAAATGCTACAATAGCTCAAAAAAAATATTTTAGGATATTTAGGGAAATTATCTTATTTAAATCTGAAAAATTATGTTGTGTGTACTTTTTAGAATCGTCTAATCAGTACACTCAACATACCATTATTTTATAAAGGATCGAAAAGACATTAAGTTTTCCCCATTTCCTACTGGCCTGGCGCTTTAATTAACCCTTTGTGGGGAAAACAAAATTTCTTTGATCCCACAGATGTTCGAGCCATTTAAGATAATATGTACATCGACGTATAGCAATGACCTTTATAAGATAAAGCAGCTTTCTTGGCTTTCTTGGCTGGTCTAGATCCGTACTGTTCACATGCGCCCCGAAGACCATCACGAAAACATGCCTATATAATTTTGACCCCCCTTAAACCCCACTTTTATATAGTAAAACTGGGATTTGCAAGGGTATACATTATTTTTCTTATTTCTGCTCAAAAACATAGATTGTGGTACTTGTTAGAACCGCCTCCCCGAGGCGGTTCTAACGAGTACCCACAATCTATGTTTTGAGCAGAAATATGAAAAATATCAGAGTTTTTTATCTGAATATTTTTCAGTTTTTGGAGGTGAAATTTTCTATATATTTGAATAGAATTGTTTTCGTAATGACATTTTCTCACGATCCGACTAAGAGGACTGAATAACTGTTTCGGAACTGTGGAACAGAAACGATCAGTTCTTCTCATTTTTGACCGTCGATTTTTTGTCTTTTGTGGTTAGACTTCTTGCGTACTTGAACTCGACGATGGCAGCATTTAACCGTTGTCAAACACAAGAAAATCAGAAAATCCAAAAATAAAGACAATCCCAGCAACCATCCATACTTTACAACGTCTTTGAAGGGGCTCGCATGAACTCGCACGTCGAATTTTCTTTTAAGCTTCTTTTCTATCCAACACGAATACATTCCGCTATCATTCAGTTTCGTTTTTATGAAATGTAGCGATCCAAATATATCGAAATTCACGCGTTTCTTTGTAACATTCCGGATACGAACCGGTGAAATTGTCCTCGAGCCAAGCATCCATACTGGCTTTTTCAGGATCTTTGATCCTGGACACTTAAGAATGAGATATTGATTTACTTGTATTGAAATAACTTTCTTTTTCTTCTTTTTTTCCACGTCTTCGGAAAGTTCCTTAATGGAAATTGTCGACCTCTTCTTTCGGCGTTTACGTTTAGGACAAGGTTCGAAACACTCAGAGAATTCTATTTCATTCGGTCGGTTAAACCAAGCACTGTTGTCAAATTCTTTCAGAAATTCCGATTGACAAGGTAAACCATTTCTGGCAAAGTCAAGAATATTGTTTAAATAAGCATGGGGAACTGTCAAATCACCATGGCGTTTCTTGATGACACATAAGCCAATTCGTTGTCTCAGTCCGTGTTGGTCACAAACGCTACAAGAGCTCCATGGCAACCACTTGGTATAGATGATCAAATTTTCAGGAACCATGTCATGTGATTGCATCATCATTCTACCCGAATTTCCTCCGGATTCAACCATTGGTGCCTCATCAAAATCGATAACATCCAAGTGGTAAAAGTAACGCATCTGCGAGATCTCTGTGATCCATTTCTGAAGGCCTGTCCAGTTTAGTCGTTTCCTCAAAAACTCTCCCTGTGTGAATGGTTTACAAATGTAACTGCCTGTGTTTGACCTTCTTGCCTTTCTGATAATCAACGTATGGTCAAGGGATATGATGAGTTTATTCCTTTTTTCGTCGTCATGCATGTCCGATAGTATTTCTTTCACAAGATATAACCCATTACGGTCTGGGTTCGGATGGAGCTTAACCCATTGCATAGGCTCGTACAATTCATTTGCACTTTCTAAACACCTGTGACATGGTAGATGAATGACCCCGTCCTTAGCGACTGAAACCGCTTTACTGACTTTTTCTGTCATGTTACACCACTTAGATGAACGTTTAACGCGTGCATTATATAATAATCCGCTTCTAGTCTTGCCACGTAAACGGACTCTGGCTGTGCCAACTTCTCTTCCGCTTTCTGAAAAGTAGACGTTATTTTTCTGTTGTATTGCAGGCTCATGATCTTGAAACATGTTCCTTACAGCTCCATCTGTTGCCGGAACCTCAAAGGGCGGAATCTCCCTGTCCACGATTTCTAACTTAGCTCTCTTGGTTTGTTCGTCGTCGTTAACGGTGACACTAATTTGGTAACAAGTATAACGAGAAACCGAAATCCAGAGAACACCAAATGAAAGAATAAACAGAATGCTATTCATTACGATTCAATCCCGTTGTCAGAGCGTCATTAGGGTCAGTAGTTTCTGACGGAAACACTGCGACGTCACAAATGCTGTCGCGTACCAATGACGTAATAACGACGTCATTAAAACGTAGTGAAAAAAAAAAAAAAAAAAAAAAAAACATTGAGGACTATCTTCATTTGCATCAGGCAATAAACAGTTCAATAAACTGAGGTAAATGCACTTTAGGTTGAACATACAGGAAATAATTCCAGAGAGATTTAAAATATCAGTTAAAAACGAGTGCGATGGTACGAGTTTGTTTATGAGATGTGCAAATCTCGATGGAAATATTTCTTATGTTTTAAATTCAAGGTGGATTATAAATTATATGTCTTGCAAAATGATTTTTCTTTCATCAGCCTATGTTTTATATCCTTTCGACGTTTTAAGATAACCCCAGTAATATTTGCGACGGAGACCGGAATTTCCTCGCTCTAAGAGGACTTTTTCCTCTAAGGTATTATGAGTTTTGTTTCCTGCAAAAATACTTATATCGCTTCAGATATGAAATATCATGCAGGTGCATAAAAATAAACGTCTGCTACGTTATACCTACGCTGATCCTGGCTCGATACTATCACCCAGGGAAACCCGATATCGGGATATCGGAGGTTGCGAGATTTCGGAGGTAAACAAATGATGTCATCCAGCGACAGTGTATGTACTTATCCTCTTTTAATGATCAAAAAAGTACTCCTGGAGGATAAGCAACGTAACTTATATTTTCTCAGTTGAATAGTTTAATATATGAAAATGGAATTTCAATATAAAGTATCCTCCTATTCATTCAAAATCACGTTTGAAAAGGAAATTTCATTGTTTTTCACCCAAATTCCATTTTCACTTGTTTATAGCTTTTATCCTGTAAAGCTTTTTCATTGAGTATGTATGTCTGTATAATCTAGAACATTTCTATAAATTATACAAGAAATGGCAGATGTGAAATAAAATACTAAAGTGGCAGATTTTTTAGATTTCTTTAGGGTTGTTGTCATATTTATTGGTAACAGAATGTCGGAGGTATGATGCAGGGATGTCGGAGGACAGATTTATATTGGATAACGGGATATCGGAGGAAAGGAAATTTTGTGTTCTTCTTAAAACGGCTACATCTTTTCTGAAACGTGATCTTGCCTGGTTTAATATGTTGAAGATGATTACCTGATAACCAGCCATCGTGATGAAAACCCCGGTAACAAACACGACTTCACATAGAAAAAGTGGGGATTGCAGGGCTATAAATCTTTTTTTTATTTTTTTCTTGTTTCTGCTCTAAAATATGTATTGAGGTACTCTTAAGAACCACGTCGTTTCTGCTCTAAAACATAGGTTGCTGGTTATCTTTAGAACCGCCACGATGAAAAAAAAAAAAAAATAATAATAATACGAAAATTAACAGTTTTCTTTCTGAAAAGTTTGTATTTTTTAAGACATGAAAATTTCATTCTGCGTGTTTTCATATTTGTTCATCACAACGTTTTGTGCCTTTGGCGAGTTTCCAGGCCTATACACAGACTTTTGAAATGGAAGGGGCGGGTGTGTGAATTCTTGGCT
Source organism: Anodontia alba (assembly GCA_964016985.1). Lineage (NCBI taxonomy): Eukaryota > Metazoa > Mollusca > Bivalvia > Lucinida > Lucinidae > Anodontia > Anodontia alba. The sequence continues at coordinate 9,550,132 of OZ024828.1, forward strand.
GTTCTTAAAGGGGGCACAGACGCCAACAAAATGCCGATGGGAGATGCAAAATTAAGGAATGTAAAGTTATTTTAAGGCCAAACTTGCATGATTTTTAAAATAATTGGCCCGAAAGGGGTACAGGTCTCGTTTCATCGTTTGGTCGGTCAGACACTCCATGGATTTTTCAATTACATTTAATTTAGGCTTAAAAACCCACGCCCGTGGGTTTTGAAACGGGGATGGTGTGACCGTATGGAGGCGTGCAAATGCTCAGAAAATGTCGATTAAGAGGCGAAAATTAGGGGTGTAACCTGTGTTTTCGATTAAAATCTGCTTGATTTTTTAAATAATTTGTCCACAATGGGGGCTACGTTCGCCAACTCCCCCCTCGCCCCCCCCACCCCCCACCCCCCACCCCATCTGCTTGATTTTGAATAAATTTGTCAACCCCATTCCCCAACCATCACGCGCGCGCGCGCACAGCGCGTATGGAAGAACACGTTACAAAATCTGCATTGTTTTCTATTGATAGCAAATGAAAATGACAAAGGTCTCCTCGATACAACTCGAAACAACTCATATAATTATTATATCACGCTAGCAAATTTATGCGGTGAAGACCCCTTGCAAATCTCACTTAGGAAATGGGATTACAGGGGAATGTGTAATTTTTCTGGCTGCTGCTTAAAAACCTAGATAAGCGAACTGTCCGTAAAGATTTTATAGACAACAGAGGAGTTGAAAGCCCGTATGGTATAGACTGGGACTCAGAGGTATGCTTCTTAACAGATTGTAAACATTTTTAAAGAGCTCATCGTGTGATTATTATTATTATTGTTGTTGTTGTTGTTGTTGCTAAATCTCTAAATTTAGCGACCCACCTAACACAGGTAATGGTCAAATATGAACGACTCAGTATAAAAAATAGATAAGACTCTTGTAATTAGATATACAAATGTCAGCCCGATGGACGAATAAGCACCTGTTGTAAACTTTATTATAGAGTTTTTGTACTGATATTGGTGAATATTGTGCCGAGTTGGGATATTGCTATAAATAATTGATATATCATAGATTTACAGTGGTAACGTTACGTTTATTATTTCTGATCTGATGGCACTCGTTGGCACCACATCGGCGCTGCGGTTCTTACGAGTTTCCAAAATCAACATTTCAATCAAAACTTAGGTAGGAAAATATCACGTTTCACATACAGAACATCATTTTTGCAGCGAAAAGCTGTTTTATTGCATATAAGTTCTTAAACGTAATGGCATTGGTTCTAGTAATATTATTACATTAAACTCTCCTTCAAACCAATCAAACCCTATTAAAATTGCTACAAAACGAGACACTAGTATTTGCACACAGGCTTAGCACCATATTGTGCGAGCAGGTTTTAATTTATATTGCCTTTTTAGACAGAACTCACTCCGTCAATTTTCAGTGCCTCCGAAATCCAGCAACAGTCCCTCCGAGATCCACAGCATCATGTGTTAATGTACCTCCGAATATTCCGTTATCCAAAATTTCGCTAGTACTTGCTTTAAATTTCACCCTGAGGCGTTGTTTTTTGTTGATAAACCGAAACAACTATGAAGACAGTCGCAGAAAAGGTAAGTCCATCCTTGGGCAATAATAAATTAACATGTCATTTACCATGATCGGGCTGGTAGCCGTCGAAAAGGCAAAAAATGAGATGAAAAATAGATCGTCTCGGTTCAAATGCCGTTTTAACCTCCACAAGGTAGCTGAGAAAGGAAATATTTGCTTTAACATATTCATTATTATGTCTCTAGAACGAGCAACTCAGCTTCTTTATCAAATGATTAAGATATAAGCTATCAAAAATGGATAAGTACATACCCTGTCGCTAGATGATGTCATTTGTTTACCTCCGAAATCTCGCAACCTCCGATATCCCGATATCGGGTTTCCCTGGGTGCTATGCAATGTGCCTGTTAGATTGTATGTTTGTTGGATGTATGAAAATAGGTGCTTTCTTTCGATAGATGAATCAGTGTCTTGAGAAAACGTGTTCTATATAAAACTTAAATGACACGAACACCGATGGTTCGTTTATCGTGGCTGATTCGAACTCGTTTTTGAGTCCCGAGGAAATTCTTCCAATAGCTAAAAACAATAAAAAAATATATTTAAGTATATTTTAGGGAAAGTTTTTCATGTTATCATGAAAGTGTAAGTTGTGTGTACTCATTAGAATCGCCTCATCGAAGCGATTTTAATGAGTACACCAACATGCCATTATGTTATAGAAGATAGAAAAAAGAAAAAAAAAAATCCCTAAATTATCCCCATTTGTCTCCTGACCTGCATGCGCTATGATTAAATCTCAGTGGCTCGAACTTTATGTCTGTAATAAATGGTAATATGTCCATATATTACCATTTGAGAGAAATGTGATGTTTTTAGAACCTTTACAGAAGTCACAGAATATGATTATATTTTATCAGCAGTGTTTCTGTTGTACTAAAATACAAAAATAACTAGAGAAAACATATATACAAGATATTTTTTTGGCCTGCACTGCCCTTCTGACCCAAGTATCTGTGAGTCGAGATACGATACCAGAATTCACGCCGACGTGCAATAGTTTGGTTTGAACGTTAGGTTCGCCTGTTTAGCCACTTGTTTCATTTTCCCCCAAACAACTGAAGAAATCAGGTGCTGTATTTTGTAGTATCTTTACCTATGCCTATTTTTCGAGGTTTTTCAGGGGTCAGCGATCAGGCTAACAACTCAAAATGTTATGCTTACTTGTTTAAAATCAGACATTATAGTTTGCATATGCACATGTCGGATCTTCCTAGTATACTATGTCCATACTATTTGGCATAATATCATTAATCAACTTGAACTTAACATCAGTTGCCATACTTATTGTACAGCTTACAGACAGTGGTTTTTACCAAGGAAAGTAACAACATAACATAACATGCAACGTAACATACTGAAAAATCTATACACCTATTATAAATTAATCACATAAGTATTATTATTTCAAAGCTCTCATGCCAACATGCTTACCTAAGACACTTGATTCAATAACAGATATTTTTATTTGCGTAAATAATCATATATGCACACTTTTATGTAAGATACCTGCTAGCAAAATCACAAATTTACCAACAAATTTACGCACCAACATCAATACATGTGCGTATATATTACATGCTATCACCATATTCTTCTACACTATGATGTTTATAACGAATGTAGAACCGTTGTTTTTCTATCTTGTTTTTGCTGTCTTTATTTTTCTGCTTCTGCATGAGTTCGGATGTGTGTTCGCGACGGACTGGGCGCCTAGTGTTATACAACCAATGCATCACGTTTGCATGACGGCGGTCGAGCTGTTTCTGTGTTCCATGACAATTATTCGCAAAAAGGAGTAAACGTAAGCAGCCGATCTCCATCATGCCGAGTTAATCTTTTTATTCATCTTCTGGTATTATTCCAAATTCACTCTTGCTTAACTGAATCTTATCGTATATTTCAGATGGTAAGCGACGGTGAAAACTTAGCCAATCAAGCTATCAGTAGAACCTATAACACATACAGTTCAGTGTACCATACTATCACAAAGCATACTTTGTCAGTTACCTTCTATCATTTCTATTCTGTGTAATTGCTACTACTTGGTTAAGTATACCCCTTCTGTGTTCTGGTGATGTCAACCCAAACCCGAGCCCCTTATCTACGTCTTCGAATGACAACTTATCTTCATTTTCTTCCACCATATCTAGCAATATACATGACACACTCAACCAAACCAACCATCTATCTTTTGTACACTACAACGTGCAAAGTATTGTACCAAAACTTGACATTTTGCAGACAGAACTCTACTCCTTTGACATATTGGCGTTTTCCGATACTTGGCTTCACGCATCAGTTGACACAAACGATCTTATATTCCCGTCATCCAGTACTCCTGAACGCGATATCCGACCCCATGACAGGTACGGTGGCATTATTATTTATGTTAGGGAAGGCTTGGACTATCGCCGTAGACACGATCTGAAGCCCCCTGGAATGAAATGCATTTCGATAGAACTGTCCAGTAAACACAAACGTATACTTTTCGGTCTGTTCTACTGACCACCAAGTTATGATGCAACATTTTTCAACAATAAAAGATTCCTTAAACCTTGCAATAGATACCGGCTTCAACGACATAATCGTTACTGGCGACTTCAACCATAACATTTTATCATTACAAGCATCTCGTAAAATAACGTCATTTTGTACTGAATTTGCCCTTTACCACACTGTTGATGAGCCCTTAACTAACACGTCTGAATTACTCCACTTTATCGCATGCAGAAAACACTCATGTATTTGACAAAGTACAGAAATTCATCATTGATACTAAACGATTTTAATATTATATCCTTACCTTTCGAATCTGCTGTGCGATGGTGTCTGCCAAATGACTCTTAGTGCTGCCTTCCCATCCCTGGTCGTGCATCCTTCTTCATGCAGGAATGGATCCTATTTTCCACATTAAATTCTTTTCTCATAATTAGAACTTTGCTGAATCCCTTTCATTAAACAACTTGTATTTCATATTTTTCTCTTCTTTAACTTAAATATGTACTTATTTTTTTTTCTACATTTCATTGAACAATATATCATGCTATTATGCCCCGCCACGAAAAGTTATGTTATACCATCCGAAATTTTGAGTTTACATCCGTCCGCCCGCCAGTGCTTCCATCATTCATGTCCGCTCCATAACTCTGATACCGTCAGAGATATTTTCAGCAAACCCCACAAATTTAAGGCACCGTGAGACGACGTATAGAACGCACGAACCGTAAATCTGGTGAGCCTACTTTTGGAGTTATTGCCTTTTGAACACTGAACATAGCCATTTCTACCATGTACTCGTGTCCGCTCTGTATGTTGAAAACTGTTCGAGATATTTTCAGGAAACTTCACACAAATGTAAAGCACTATAAGACAACTTAAAGAACATATGAACCATTACTCTGGTTCGTCTACTTTTGGTGTTATTGCCCTTTGAACATTGAGCATAGCCGTTTCTACCATGTACTCGTGTCCGCCCTGTAAGTTGAAAACCGTTCCAGATATTTTGATGAAACGTCTCACAAAATGTTAAGCATCATAAGACAACGTGCAGAACACAAAACAGTAACTCTAGTTAATAATAATAATAATAATAATAATAATAATCGACCTTATTTATAGAGGGTAACACATTTAGTAATCTAGTACTAATCTTCCATGTGGCCCTCTTTTTTCCTGGGTAGAAACCAGTACTAAGCAATGTGGATAAAGTCTCTTGCTGTTAACCTACTTTTTCGAGTTGCGGCCCTTTGAACATAGTAGATATTGAAAATAGCCATTTCTACTGTGTACTTGTGTGCGCTCTGTAAGTTGAAAACCGTTCCAGATATTTTGATGAAACTTCACAAAAATGTAAAGCATTATGAAACAAGGTGCAGAACACAAGAAGGGTTACTCTGGTTAACATATTTTGGAGTTATGGCCCTATGAACTTTGAAAATAGTGATTTCTGTAATATATTTGTGTCCACTCTGTAACTTGTTTACAAAATGTCTAGTAGTAAATTTCACTTAATTGGAATTTACCATGTATAATATATCCCTAAGCTTTGTTTACAATTTATTGACCTGCTAAGTAATATTGGTAATCAGCCAGAATTTCATAGTCGATCATTGTTTTTTTTTTTAAACCGACTGATCATCGATTAATAAACGACTTGAAGAAAATATACTCACTCTTAATTTAGCCCTCTTCCAGGTACTTATTCATTGCTCCAGATCAATAAGAGGGGTATTCAGATAATATTTTTCTTGTTTCTCCATGAAAACACATGTACCCACAACATATGTTTTCCTGGAGAAATAAGTAAAATATCAGTATTTTTGGGTTGACTTATTTAAAGCTATTTAATGATTTTTTTGTTCACTTTTTTTGACCACAAATCTAGAATGACCCAAACAGACAGCTTTGAGTTTCATTTCTTTACAACTTGCCTATATAAATGAAACGTGAGAAAAACATGTTTCTAAAATAGGATTTTCCCATTAGTCGACTATAAAAAATCTTTCCGAATCGTCAGTCACAAGAGGCAAAAGTGACAGATGGTCGATTATAACCGATCTTCAGGGGCAACATAACTGCTAAGGAGAAGAACCAAATAAGCTCTATGTGCTTCCGTTCCAATCCTTAAATTTTGCATTGTTAATATTATAATAATATATGTTGTACAGATTGTTTCGAAATAAATATGTTTATACCAATCATGTGTAATGTGGGAAAATGACCCTTAGAATTCTAGTATAAAAATGGGCTCGGAAACCTGAAGAGTTTTATCGCCAGTGGGGTCAGCAAAATTTTAAGATCATTAACACATCTAGCTCGGTAGCGGAATCGGTCCCAGGCCGAGTTCTACTTGGTGCAGAGCAGCGTTTAACTTGGTTTCAAAAAGCAGAATAGGAACCAGAACTGGTTGGCCTAGGCTGCGTTCAGAAGCGTTCAGAAGTGCAAAGTGATAGCGAATGTGTTGCCCTTGATTCCTGCATGTAATGCCGAGCGCCAACAGGAGCAGCGATCCAGGGCAAACACTCGCGAGTAATTTGCACATTTGAATGCAGCGGAAATACCGGCGAATGTTTTTCAAAAACTATTTTGCATGTTCTGAACGATCATTGTAAAGCCGTCTCATGTGACCTCCAATTAAACAGTGGCCGTTATTCTCATATACCACGCCTACCAAACGAAAGAATGCGTATCAATCGGTTAAGAACGTGAAACAATTAGAGCGACATCGGTTAAGCGTTAGTTGACTCAAAAAGGTAACAAACTTTGCATTTTCTGTGTTTCATAAACAATATAAATATTTTGAGGAAATTATTTATTTGAAAACAACAACAACAACAACAACAAAAAAAAAAAAACAATGGTCAATTACATCCAACAGCCCATTCATATCGGCGTCTGTGGAGTAAATCTCAGACCACCTACTTCACGCATATTGGCTAAATTAAAGCCATAGAAAACCCGCGGAAATTCGTGTTGTTTATTGTGCTTTATTAAATTTTGCGCTTTGCTAGCAGTTCAGCATATCATCACGCACACATGACAGACAGATGTGGTTATTGTTGTGTTACGGATATTTTGGTTGTTAATGCAGCATTATCGATAAATCGCCACGGGAAGGGTCGAAAATGGTTGGTTATACATTAGATCTATATAAATAATAACAAAACTTACAGATCTAATGCGTAACCACCCATTTTCGGTAGCAGCAAACATTTACGAGAAATTTGCACTTTTGAACGCAGCCCTGGTATCTGCTGTATAATGTGACTGGATGAAATACTATGTCATGTGTCCTGAACGGGGATTTAAGACTGTTTCATTTAATCCTTAACTTCCTATAATTTAAGCAAATATAGCAAACCCTGATCAGACGCCTCGACTTCATATGTGGATTTTGCAATGTTTGCAAGTATCCCAGTCCAGGTTTTACAGATAACCCTCTTTACATTGCCGTCTGGCGTCAAGATGTTGTTGTTGTGCGGATTATTAACGCTACCAGGCACCCGAGGCACGTGGAGGCAGCGGCGATTGTTATGTGTACATGTATTTGTACAGCCTTGCTTTCATGGATCACCCATGCACACTTGGTGCCGCTGTCTAGCACCAAGCGCCACCCTGTCCACTTTATACTCAACCCAGGGCACGTCGAGTATGAGCTAGGCGTACTAATGGTCTAAAGATTTTCTCGACCCCAGCGGGATTCGAACCCACGATATCCCGTATGAAAGTCGAATGCACTAACCACTAGGCCACCCAGCCCACATTCAAGACAAAATAAAGCGGCTATATATAACCGTTACATGGATTACGTACAAACGCGCAGTTTGATTTCATTGGTCAATGATAATCGCGAGGACAGCCTTAAGAAAAAGCTTGGTGTATATACATGTATACGTTGGCTCGATTATAAACAATCGACCAAAAATGTTGAAATCTGAAGAGCCACAACGTGAGAAAACGTACCTTCTGACATGTGCGCCCAACGATGACTCAAATCAGCCTACGCATCCGCGAAGTCAGTTCAGAGTCTTTGTTATCCGCATGATGAAACATTGCATCCTTGACTATCCAAAATGCGCCCAGAGAAGATTCTGATCAGACTGCGCGAATGCGAAGTCTGATCAGAACATTCACTGGACGCACATGTCCGAAGGTACGTTTTCTGTCGTTATTGCTCAACAAACTCTACAGGAACATAATTAACTAGGTGTCAGCCAGGTAACGTACGCGTTCAAAGACATGTTTACAAACTTTCGTTCTGAACATGAACCTGTAATTTGCGCGTAGTAGTCTGTTATCGACTATATAAGTCCAGTTTAGGTTAAGTATCCATTTCTCGCACACACAATTAGCAGGGGTTTATGAGGGCGTTCGATTTAATCAAATGGCGTACTTACTCTACGTATTCGTACAGACAAGCCTGAGCAAACAGTGTAGACCTAGATCAGACTCCGTAGAACGCGGCGGCTGGTCAGTGTCTACACTATTTGCTACTCACTCAGCCATTTTACACACATTCCCACGTAAGAAAATGGACGTTGAAGAGTAAAGAGTAATGGGTGTGAGTATTTATGGTAAATATGGTACCCCGGAATTTATTAAATTTAACCAAAATTTCCCAAAGAAAATGAAATTTTGAGTGACAGAGGGGTCCGACTGAATCCCTCAAACCCCCTCTGAATCCGCGCATGAATGAACTATTTAGGTCGTCTATGCAATCAAGAAGGCAAACATTCTGACGCAATGAAAGCGTCTAGCTACGTGGTTCTAAGCAATGCCAGAAGTGTGCTGCAGCAGAAACATTTCGCTGCAGATGCAGTATATAACAGTTGACTCTCGTTATCTCGACCTTGCTTATCTCGAATAACCGCTTATCTTGAAGTGAAAATCTGGTCCCTGCCTCAACATGAAAATTTAATTACAGATAACAAAATATTGTGGAAAAGAGAAGAAATTGCTCCTTAGGAGCAATTTCTTCTCTTTTCCACAATATTTTCAACATATCTCTAACTTCAAGAGTCCAATTACATATACATTTGTTAAATACGGTTGTTTGATTTATTTTTTCCTGAAGCCTGCAAATCTGATATTTCGAAGTACGGATATCTCGATGTATTTTTAGAGAGTCCCTTGGAATTCGAGATAACGAGAGTCGACTGTATTTCAGTCCTGAAGTAAAACAAAATGGGCATATGCAGATCATCCTACGCATGCGCAAAGAATCATCCGGACCTTTGCCCTCAATTCATTCATTCTATAGTATCCATTGATCACGCTAGCGGACAGTGAAGGCCTTGATCAGACTGCGCGAATGTCCACAAATGTCTGAAGACACGTTTTCGCTTGGTGCGGCCCATATTTATAATCTGAAAGTGAGGTCCTTTGCAATACAGAACAAAGCGAAAGATAGAAAATAACAGACTTGTTTTTACTGAGTGAATTTGTGATCGACAGGACTATTTAAGAGGAACAAACGGTTAATTCTATTCTTATAGGTTGGGTGGCCTGGTAGTTAGTGCAGACTTTCATGCGGGCTATCGTGGGTTCGAATCCCGCTCGGGTCGAGACAATTTTCAGACCTAGCGCATACTCGACGTGCCCTGGGTTGAGTATAAAGTGGACAGGGCGGCGCTTGGTGACAGACAGCGGCACCAAGTGCGCGTGGATGATCCATGAAAGCAAGGCTGTACAAATACATATACATAACAATCGCGACTGCCTCCATGTGCCTCGGGTGCTTGGTAGCGTTAAAAATCGCACAACAATAATTCTGATAGCTCTGGTCTGCATAGTTATATTGTATCATTAAAGCAGACGATATTTTAAAATATTTTTTAGTTGTTCTTAGAAAACAGGCTTTGACATTTCATGCAAAAAGTCTCCCAAGGAAATAATTTATCAGGAAATGTCAAAGCAAAATTGAACGCTGGCGGGGAGTGCGATGGGTGTGGGGAATGAGGATTGCCTCGCTTCTCGGACCCGTTGAGCTGCTTGCTAGTATCTACGATATGGTCCTTTTGTAAACATGATTTGATGTGGCTACATATATCTTAAAGAAGCTGTACCCTCTGTTTTGGCAGTATGGACTTGCTGTTCTATGTAAAGTTGAAGGGATCCTTATAATTGTAGTTTGTTTCGCCCTTAACGAATGGTGGGGCTGCAGATCAGACCACCTGTGTGGCGTCTGGTCTGCATCCGCGCTATTAAACAATACAAGATAATGTGTTGTTTCAGCTGAAATTCTGGTTCCCTTCTAGCTACTATGCTAGATTGTAATGTAATTGATGTATATGTTTAGATGTAATAAAGTCTCAAATAGTATTTTCCTTATAAAGCCCTGACTGAGCTAAGAAAGAAAGTACGTAAAGCAGGACAGGAAAATATTTTTTTAGCTCAGTCAGTACCCTTTAAATGTTCATATGGTGGAAAGTGAACTACTGGGCGGCGTTCAAATGTACAGGTTACTCGCGAGTGTTTTGCCCCGGATTCCTATTTCTGTTGGCGCTCGTCAGTAGGTACAGCTCTGAGAGGTACAGGGTTTTTGGGCAATACATCCATTATCACTTTGCATTTCTGAACGCAGTCCTGGTATAAATGTTAAATTCAGTTGTTGTTCAGACTAGAACCGATATTATACAAGAATCCGATGGTGATCATCCAACTCAACCATTTCAAACGCCTCATTCTCTTCACATAAGCAAGCGGCGTTGAACAGTGCTAAATCATTTGCGTTTTGACTCGGCAAAATCGGCAGGCTATTGAAAAGCTTTGGCAGGAACCATCTGTCATTTAAGTACAAACACACGTAAGAGTCTAAGTAATCCTTGATCCTTTTATCCAGCATGTTACTATCCAAACCGTCTTTCATAATTTGAATTAGATGATTACTTTTTTCTTTTAGAGTTTTTTCATACGCCATCATAAATGTAAATAGCTGCCAACTATCAAGCGGAAGGCATTCTGTCAGTAGAATCAAAGTGCGATTACTAAATTCAATAGCATCGCTGATAACTTCTGCCATGGATTCACCCACTGGAAAATCTCTGTCCTCAATGTAGAGCCGATAGCCTTCGAGTTCTAAAAGTGGCATAAAATATTTTCTGACTAAGGCAATGTTATCACTAGTGTATGAAATGAAAACGTTATACTTTTGTTGTTGTTTGTCTGCTACGCTTTCAGACAGTAATATTGATACGTCGCGCATTGACAGTGTTGGTTGTTTATCAACGGGGTCGGGTTTCTGTTCCTTCTTCTTTTTCTCGCGTTTTCGCGGCATGGCATAAATCAATTTTTGAAAGAACAGACGTTTAGAAGAATCTAAAAATCTGTCCCGTTTTATATACCTTAATAAAAGCTTGTCTTCTATTTTGTTTGTTGTCAGACCACGGCTAACAATAATGCCATAGTTTGCTTTGGTTTCTTTAATCTTTTTTTCGGCGATATTCCAGGATAGTTTGAAACTCTCATTTGTGATCTGCCAATCATCTGACAGACAGAAAATAATTCGTTTACTGTAATTAACCATGTGTGTGAGATTTTCTTGTATTGAGAAACCGACAAGAAAATCCCTATCCATATCACATACAATAAAACCATATGCATCACTTTCCAAATGTTCAACTATATTCTCCATGACCCAATCAGTTGCGGTTTTAGAATGAACTATGACACAGTCCAGTATTTCATTCAGGTTTTCATCACTGTTATCAAAAGGTCGGATTCCCAAATAAACATATAGTATCACTTTTATTTCCAGTCGATATACAACAGCTATTGCTCCCAGTGCGCATAGCAAAACAACAATAACAGTACATGTAATTAAGGGTAAAACGTTATTATGTGAATTATATTCCGGACACACAAAATCAGAATCATTCACGTCTACAATTGTTGTTTCTTCACTCTGACTGATACATGCCAATTCATTCCAATCAGTGATGATATCTCTGTTTTTTCGAATCCAATATTTCATCCAAAGAGAATGACAGTCGCATTTGAAATGATTATTTAACAATATGACTTTTTCCAAATACATTAAGCCCATTAATGTCTCTGGCAATTTCTCAAGTCGGTTTGACTGCAGATTTAATACTTTTAGATTTTCAGCTTGCCTAAAAACTTTATCAGCAATTGCTATAATATTATTGTCACTCACATCAAGGTTTCGAACACGTTGAAAGAATGGCTTTTGCGAAACTCGTGAAATATTGTTGCCGTTGTACCAAAGTTCGAGAATACCTTCTGGCATTTGAGAATGAATAGAATCTAGGTTCCTTTTTCTGCAATCGATTATGATGCTGTGGTTACCTGATCTGTTGAAACATTTACATTCAGCTGGGCAGTTTGTTAGGTTTTCTACTAAACAATATGTTTTGTCATCTTGTACATCTAGTAAATACTGGCCGAGAAGCTCCTCTGGAGCCTGACAGATCCATTCAGTGAAGTAGTATTCGTCTGCTTTAACAGTACCGGCGTCCCGTAGATCACGTATGAAATTTGTAATGGGGATAATGCTACAGTCACACTGGAGTGGGTTAGCATCCAGATTGAAACGAAAGTTTTGTAACAGTACTGTTAAAACAATTTTCATGTCATTCGTAATTGTTTTCAAGGGAAATGATGTAATGTTGCAATTTGATAAATTTATATCCTTGAGCTGTACTGCCCTTTGCTTCCACACGTCTTTATTAAAATAATGTGTCGTATCCGTGATACTACTTAAAAGATTTGTGCTATTCATATTTAACAAGAACGCAAAGGATATATCAGTATAGGCAAGGTTAGCCAATCTCAGTTCTCGTAACCTAAAAATAAATTCTGGAAAGACTTTGATCGGGTTTCTATTCACATAGATCTCTTGTAAGAAAGAGCTAGAGTAAGGAAGTGAAAATGTATCCGCATTCATTACAGTCAGAAAATTATTTTCAAGATGTAAAATTTCTAATTTCATTAGCTGGTTAAACAATCCGTCGGGTAAAAATGACAATAAATTGTTCTTTAGACTGAGAAATTTAAGAGCCTGGAGATCCTTAAAAACGGTTTTGTTTAAATTCTGAATTTTATTGTCTCCTAAATCTAGTTTATTAAGGACAGGCATCCCACGAAATATACGACTTGGGACGTATTTTAGAAGATTATTGCTTAAATCGATGTGCCGTAATCCAATTACATTCACAAAAATGTCTCCACTAATTGCAACTATGCCATTTCCTTTCAGACTTAACAGATGAAGACAACCATGAAAGCTAAATTCTGACAAATCATGAATCAGGTTATTGTCCAGATATAATGAAGGTGTCACTATTCTATACCCATTTGCTGGATGGTAGAGACATGAACGACTGCTGTTGTTAACATCATCCATATTCCGAGGCATTGATACGTCTTCTGCTAGAATATGCAATCTTTCTGACCATGGGAATATGTGTGGAGGAGAAACAAACTTATTACCTATCAGGTCTAATGACTGAAGGTTTGGAAACAGTCGAATAAATTCATCTGGTAAACTGTCCCAAGACGAGTTTTGTAAACTTACCACAAACATATCTGGATAAGCTTGTAAGCAAGATAATATATTTATCATATCTTTGCTAGGTATTTTTGTATTCCGAAAGACTAATACTGCTATTTTTAGTAAATTATGGCAGGTCGTTACATTATTAATGTCATAATCAGTTTTGTATAGAGTTCCCAATAAGATCAGAGCACGGACATTAGTTGCAGCTGATAAACGGTCCCAGTCTGAAATATTTGTTATGCAACCGTGCATGTCATCGTTTCCTAGTTGTAAACCATATTCAATGTTTTCATACCGTTTTCCTTCATATGGCAACGTATAGAGTCTGATGGGTTTTGGACATATAATTGCTATTGCATCCGACGTCGGGCTTTCGGTAAAGGCGAGCCGGTGAAAAAGATCGGTGGTATTCAAACGACATCCAGCTTCGTCTTCTGACATTATCAGTGCATGCCTGTAATAAAACGATTAAACAGCAGCAGCTGCACATACATGTATATGGCATTGCACAGTCTTCAAAGATTAATAAAAAAAAAGCAAGTGGATGTATACATATATTTCAAGATATCTTGGAACAATCAACAGCAAAATTATTGGATCCTAAACGTTTTTAGGAGTTCTCAAATCTTGCAAAATTGTCCCTTGATGCAGCTCCTGTTACACAGACCGTATTCGAACTAATTACCGCACATACCCCTGTAAGCGCACTGTTAAGCTAATTCTTAGTCTTCAGATTATGGCCCGTGTACTTTTATCGACTTCTTTCTAAAAGCATATGTTGTTGGTACTCGTCTAAATTGCCTCGACTTGCCGAGGCAATGCAAATGAGTTCCAACAATAAATGTTTTTAGCAATTAATCAGAAAAAAAAAACAAAAAAAAACGCATGAGCATCTTTGAATAGTCCGCTCATGAAATATTCCGCTGTTTTTTGTTGTTGTTTTTTTCTTTAACGCGTGCCTTATTAGGTGATTATTTTACTTTTTTTTTTTTTTTTTTTTTTTTTTTTTTGAGTAATTTAGAAACAGCTAAGCGCATAGTGCGGTAACTGGGTTGAATACGGTAATTGTTCGGTCCACGTAACTCTATCTTATTCTACACCATTGGATGGACTTCACAATTATACTTGGTGCATACCTTTCCCGTCTGCTATAGTCATGCAAAATTACATCTGTTTTTTCCCTTGATATCTGCGATCCAAGGGATTAGATCAAAAGTAAAATCGGGGTACTTTGACGCGTAAAGCTATCAGCTTCAACAGCGCTGCACGGGTTTCAACCTTTGCAATATACATTCCTAGTCGGCTACACTGATGCAGTTGTAACCATTTATATTTTGCCCAGACCTACGGAGCACATGGGAGGGGTCAAAAGGTAACAAACGCATAGGGATTAGGGGGTGAGGCACCATCGACAGAACAATCTGTAATGATATATATATATATGTTCCTATAAACAAATATGTATCACTACTGGATGCATGCCATTAAAATCCTTTACTTTGTTATTATTAAAACACTGTTACTCTATGATAAAATATTTCCTTGATTTTTTTGGGCATTTTGATGGGTTCTGAGACAACCTTTAAAATGCTGTTAAATTATTGGGGAACTTGTGTGCATGTCTATAAAATAATAATACAATTTATTTTGACTTCGAGAAAAGAAAGCGAAGACCATTCAACATCCCTATTTTTTGTAAAATTTCTTATTCATGGCATGTTACTACCACTTTCTCCTATTCCATTCATTTTCTTGGCACTTAATTTTGCCCTCGACAAATCCAGTATTTTAATGCAAATTTGATCAAATGCTGATAAAAACTTAGACATTTGATGATGTCTAAAACATTTCAAAACTATTGTCAAGTGCGCCGCCATTTCGAATATAAATTTTAATGATTGATATAGGACTAAATGAGTTTAAGCTCAGCATACCAAAATTGTTCTTCGGAAAATCATAAAGTCGATGTACACTAAGACAAAATCAGGAGTGTTCAGACACACCGACAGGGACCCAAAATAAATGGGGTGTAATCAAGCGTCCATGGAAAGTAAGCATTACTTGATAAGCATGCTTCGTCAATGTCTATCAGCCTGAACAGAGATTTAAGAAAATACGATAATAGTAGTGTACGAGGTTGAGGAAGGAAGTCTATTTATTCACGAAGGCGATTCGGGCCTCAGACTCGGGCCTCAGACTCAATGACGGCTTCTTCGTAAAACTTTAACCAATGGGTGGGGGCTTGACGATTGGCTTGGCCCGCCGTGGTTCAACTATTGGTTTTCATTTACTCTGGCATACAGTAGAATTAGCCATGAGTACTCGTCTTTGTTTATTTACGCCGGACTAGAGCCCGGCGTATCTGTTTGAGGTTGTTTTTGTAAAATGTGTATGCATTTGAAGAACATCGGTTTTCTTCTAGATTTTTTTTATTATTATTCAAAGTCACATTTTTGCAGCAGAGAACTGTGCTGTTGGTAACATAGTGAAATAAAAAAAAAATGGGAAGTACTGTGTAGAATGAATGTAGCAATGTGGGTTTTGCTCATTTAAAAGAGAAATGAGCAGTTTTCCCGCAGGAGCCCCAGTTTGACCATTCGACCTGAAATGAGCTTGTTGCTGTCAATATTCGTACACGTTTGAATTTTTTCTTTTCGTTTTTTTCGTTTACTGCGAAGAAGAAACAAAAGATATTTTTCTTTGTTTACGATTGGAAATTTGCATTCTCAAATCGAACGGATTGTAAACTGGTTTAATAATACAGTTTAATTTGATATTCAAGTATGGAAAGATTTGGGCCGAAAGAAAATGTTATGAGTGGAGAAAAGAACGAGACACTGCTACATATGAGGGATGTTCGAAATGAATTGCTTATTGTCCTCTAGCTCGATATCCACGTGGGGCACGATAACAACCAATACATACCTGTATAGGGCTATTCAATATCTACACAGTGGTGTATAAATGTACATGTTAGACTAAGTATAAGACATAAAATTTGCCATTTGAATACACGCAGTCATTGACCACTGCAGTAAAAATTGTTGGTAGAAGCGTCGACAAAAAAGATGAAATACGGGCTTACATCAAAGCTCGCTCAAAACTTGGTTGTTCTTTGAATAAGCTGATGACTGAAATTCCTACTGCTTTTGGACTTTCTTGTGTGTCTTATGACATAGTTCGGCGGTGGAAAAAGAAATTTGAGTCTGGTGTAGAGTCCATCAAAAATGCACCGAAATCAGGTAGGCCAAAATCTGCATCTCGTAAAGAAATCGTTTCCAAAATAAAGGAAATCATTGAAGGAGATGCCAGATTTACAGTTCGTGATATTGCACGAAAGGTAGGCATATCACTGTCAACGGTTCACCTTATTTTGAAGAAGCATTTGAAAGTCAGAAAGATTTCTGCTGGATGGGTGCCACATCTGTTGAATGACGAGCAAAAGAGGCAACGGGTTAAAGTGGCCAAAAGCTGCTTCAATTGCTTCCAAAATATGACAAAAAGCAGTTTGCCAATGTCGTATGATGAAGAAACCTGGGCCTATTATTTTGAGCCCGTCAGAAAGTTAGCAATAAGATCTGGGCCACTAAACACAGCAAACGCCCAATAATTGCCAAACGTTCTTTGAGTACAAAGAAGGTTTTGTATGCACTCTTCTTCTCTGGTGAAGGAGTCGGCCCACCCGCCCCCCCCTCACCCCGTATTCCGCAGACCTTGCCCCCATGTGATTTCTTTTTGTTTCCGAAATTGAAAGCATTCCTTGCTGGGCGAAAATACCAGTCCCGACAGGCACTTGGATCTGCCATTCATCAGTACCTTATTACTGTGCCCAAATCAGCGTACCGTGACGCCTTCAAGAAGTGGATACATCGGCTGAAACTTTGCATTTCTAGCCACGGGGAGTACTTCGAGGGCATGAAATGAGTACTGTTGGGCTAACTTGAAATTTGAAGTCTCCAGATAGAAATAAGCAATTCATTTTCCTTTGTTCTGGGGTCCATGTCTGTTGGTCTGAACATTCTGATTCGTCATTCGTTTATGGATTTATGATTTTGGATTACGGCTTTGGTACCATGACCGCAACTATTTCGAACATCCCTCGTAGATGATTTCGGATATAGCATATTCGGCATAGGCTATGGATGGCGACATGTAGTTATGTATGCGTGCTGGAAACAGACGATCATATTTGATTTTTAGCTCACCTGAGCCGAAGGCTCAAGGTGAGGTATTGTGATCACTCACCGTCCGTCGTCGTCGTCGTCGTCCGTCTGTCCGTCCTTCCGTCCGTTCACAATCTTTAAACAACATCTCCTCCTAAACCACTGATTGGATGTTGACCAAATTTCACAGGAATAATCCTTGGTTGATCCTCTTTCAAAGTTGTTCAAATGGTTCCGGTCCATTGCATATCTAGGTCACAGGAGCTAAAAATAGATTTTTTAAGTAAAAACTCAAAAAATCTTCTCGTCAGAAACCACTGGACCGATTTCAATAAAATTTTGCAGAAATGTTTCTTTGGTGATCCTCTACCAAGATTGTTCAAGCCATTTGGATTCGTGAAAAAACATGGCCGCCGGGGGGCGGAGCTTATTTTCCCTTTACATCTATATAGAAAACTTTAAAAATCTTCTTGTCAGAAACCACTGGACCAATTTCAATATAATTTTGCAGAAATGTTCCTTTGGTGATCCTCTACCAAGATTGTTCAAGCTTTTTGGATTCGTCAAAAAACGTGGCCGCCAGGGGGCGGGGCTTAATTTCCCTATATATATGTATAGAAAACTTTAAAAATCTTCTTGTCAGAAACCACTAGACTGATTTCAATATAATTTTGCAGAAATGTTTCTTTGGTGATCCTATACCAAGATTGTTCGAGACATTTGGATTTGTCAAAAAACATGGCCGCCAGGGGGCGGGGCTTATTTTCCCTATATATCTATATAGAAAACTTTAAAAATCTTCTCGTCAGAAACAACTGGACCAGTTTCAATATAATTTTGCTGAAATGTTCCTTTGGTGATCCTCTACCAAGATTGTTCAAGCCTTTTGGATTCGTCAAAAAACATGGCCGCCAGGGGGCGGGGCTTATTTTCCCTATATATCTGTATAGAAAACTTTAAAAATCTTCTTGTCAGAAACCACTGGACCGATTTCAATATAATTTTGCAGAAATGTTTCTTTGGTGATCCTCTACCAAGATTGTTCGAGACATTTGGATTGGTCAAAAAACATGTCCGCCAGGGGGCGGGGCTTATTTTCCCTATATATCTATATAGAAAACTTTAAAAATCTTCTTGTCAGAAACCACTGGACTGATTTCAATATTATTTTGCAGAAATGTTCCTTTGGTAATCCTCTACCAAGATTGTTCAAGCCATTTGGATTCGTCCAAAAACATGGCCGCCAGGGTGCGGGGCTTATTTTACCTATATATCTATATAGAAAACTTTAAAAATCTTCTTGTCCGAAACCACTGGACCGATTTCCATATAATTTTGCAAAAATGTTCCTTTGGTGATCCTGTTGCAAGATTGTTCAAGCCATTTGGATTCGTCAAAAAACATGGACGCCAGGGGGCGGGGCTTATTTTCCCTATATAATCTATATAGAAAACTTTAAAAATCTTCTTGTCCAAACCACTGGACCGATTTCAATATAATTTTGCAAAAATGTTCCTTTGGTGATCCTTTACCAAGATTGTTCAAGACATTTGGATTCGTCAAAAAACATGGCCACCAGGGGGCGGGGCTTATTTTCCCTATATATCTATATAGAAAAGTTTAAAAATCTTCTTGTCCGAAACCACTGGACCGATTTCAATATAATTTTGCAGAAATGTTCCCTTGGTGATCCAGTACCAAGATTGTTCAAGCCATTTGGATTTGTCAAAAAACATGGCCGCCAGGGGGGCGGGGCTTATTTTCATTATATATCTGTATAGAAAACTTTAAAAATCTTCTTGTCCGAAACCACTGGACCGATTTCCATATGATTTTGCAGAAATGTTCCTTTGGTTATCCTTTTGCATGATTGTTCAAGCCATTTGGATTTGTCAAAAAACATGGCCGCCAGGGGGGGGGGGGGGGCTTATTTTCCTTATATATATATATATAGAAAACTTTAAAAATCTTCTTGTCATAAAGCACTGGACGGATTTCAATATAATTTTACAGAAATGTTTCTTCGATGATCCTCTACCAAGATTGTTCAAGCTGCCATGATTCGTTAAAAAACATGGCCGCTAGGGGGCGGGGTTAATTTTTCATATATATCTGTATAGAAAACTTTAAAAATCTTCATGTCATAAACGACTGGACCGATTTCAATATAACTTGGCAGAAATGTTTCCTTAGTGACCCTCTATCAAGATTGTTTAAGCCATCATGATTTGTCAAAAAAAATGGCCTATAGAGGGTGCGGGGCTTATTTTCCATATATATCTATATAGAAAACTTGAAACAATCTTGTCGTCAGAAACCACAGGACTGATTTCAATATAACTTCACAGGAATGTTTCCTTGGTGACCCTTTACCAAGATTGTTCAAACCGTTATGATTTGTCAAAAAACATGGCCACTAGGGGGCGGGGCTTATTTTCCTATATATCTATATAGAAAATTTTAATAGTCTTTTCAGAAACCACTTGACCGATTTCAATGTAACATTGCAGGAATGTTTCTTATGTAACCCTCTATCAAGATTGTTCAAGCCGTCATGATTCGTCAAAAAACATGGCCGACAGGAGTCGGGGCTTATTTTCCTTATATATCTATAGAAAACTTTAAAACTCTTCTTGTCAGAAGCCACTGAACTGATTTCATTATAACTTTGCAGAAATGTTTCCTTGGTGACCCTCTGCTAAGATTGTTCAAGTAATCATGATTCGTCAAAAAAACATGGCTGCTGGGGGCAGGGCTTATTTTCCCTATATATCTATATATAAAACTTTAAAAATCTTCTTTTCAGAAACCAATGGACCGATTTCAATACAACTTGGCAGGAATGTTTCTTTGGTGACCCTCCACAAAGATTGTTCAAGCCGTCATGATTCATCAGAAAACATAGCCGCTAGGGGGCGGGGATTATTTTCCCTATATATCTATATAGAAAACTTTAAAAATCTCGTAAGAAACAGTTGGACCGAGTTCAATGTAACTTGGCAGGAATGTTGCTTTGGTGACCTTCTTCCAAGATTGTTCAAGCCTTCATGATATGTCAAAAACCATGGCCCCCAGGGGGGGCGGGGCTTATTTTTCGTCTATATCTGCATAGAAAATTTTAAAATTCTTGTTGTCACATACCCCATGACCGATTTCAATATTACTTGGCTGGAATGTTGCTTAGGTGAACCTCTATCAAGATTGTACAAGCAGCCATGATTCGTCAAAAAACATGGCTGCCATGGGGTGGGGCTTATTTTCCCTATATATCTAAATAGAAAACTTTAAAAATCTTCTTGTCAGAAACCACTGAACAGATTTCAATATAACTTGGCAGGAATGTTCCTTTGGTGACCCTCTACCAAGTTTGTTAAAGCTTTCATGACTCGTCAAAAAACATGGCCGTTATGGCATAGAGCTTTATAGCTATATAAAACTTTTTAAACCACTGGACCAATTTCAATATAACTTGGCAGAAATGTCCCTTTGGTGACCCTCTTTTAAGATTCAGTTCAAGTCGTCAAGATGTGTAAAAAAAACATGGCCGGGGGTGTGGTGGAGTGGGGTGGGGGTGGTTAGTGCTATAAAGTTTATACAAAAATCCTAGAGCAGTTAAATTGGCTGAAACTTCAACAGTAAATATGCAAATCTGTTTGGTCAGGTGAGCGATATAGGACCATGATGGTCCTCTTGTTTTTACATAGCTCTGATAACACTTATAATGTTTTTATCATTGAGTATTGCGATAATTTATACAATTACAACCTTTCATAAATTATAACGTTTATTCACTATACTACGATGTATATGAGCTAAGTAATACATGGCAGATAAGTTTCCCGGCGTATTGATGCTTTGCATCAATGTTTTCTTGTTATAGTGATTAATTTGATTTTTATGTTTTCGCTTTGATGCATTGACTGAGTTGGGAGCCTTTATGCGAACCGATTTTCTAGCTCACCTGAGCCGAAGGCTCAAGGTGAGGTATTGTGATCACTCACCGTCCGTCCGTCGTCGTCGTCGTCGTCCGTCTGTCCGTCCGTCCGTTCACAATCTTTAAACAACATCTCCTCCTAAACCACTGATTGGATTTTGACCAAATTTCAAAGGAATGATCCTTGGTTGATCCTCTTTCAAAGTTGTTCAAATGGTTCCAGTCCATTGCATATCTGGGTCACAGGAGCTAAAAATAGATTTTTTAACTAAAAACTCAAAAAATCTTCTCGTCAGAAACCACTGGACCGATTTCAATAATATTTTGCAGAAATGTTCCTTTGGCGATCCTCTACCAAGATTGTTCAAGCCATTTGGATTCGTCAAAAAACATGGCCGCCAGGGGGCGGGGCTTATTTTCCCTATATATCTATATAGAAAACTTTAAAAATCTTTTTGTCCGAAACCACTGGACCAATTTCAATATAATTTTGCAGAAATGTTTCTTTGGTAATCCTCTACCAAGATTGTTCAAGCCTTTTTGATTCGTCAAAAAACATGGCCGCCAGGGGGCGGGGCTTATTTTCCCTATATATCTGTATAGAAAACTTTAAAAATCTTCTTGTCAGAAACCACTGGACCGATTTCAATATAATTTTGCAGAAATGTTTCTTTGGTGATCCTCTACCAAGATTGTTCGAGACATTTGGATTCGTAAAAAAAACATGGCCGCCAGGGGGCGGGGCTTATTTTCCCTATATATCTATATAGAAAACTTTAAAAATCTTCTCGTCAGAAACCACTGGACCAGTTTCAATATAATTTTGCAGAAATGTTCCTTTGGTGATCCTCTACCAAGATTGTTCAAGCCTTTTGGATTCGTCAAAAAAACATGGCCGCCAGGGGGCGGGGCTTATTTTCCCTATATATATGTATAGAAAACTTTAAAAATCTTCTTGTCAGAAACCACTGGACCGATTTCAATATAATTTTGCAGAAAAATTTTTTGGTGATCCTCTACCAAGATTGTTCAAGACATTTGGATTGGTCAAAAAACATGTCCGCCAGGGGGCGGGGCTTATTTTCCCTATATATCTATATAGAAAACTTAAAAAATCTTCTTGTCAGATACCACTAGACCGATTTCAATATAATTTTGCAGAAATGTTCCTTTGGTGATCCTCTACCAAGATTGTTCGAGACATTTGGATTCGTCAAAAAACATGGCCGCCAGGGGACGGGGCTTATTTTCCCTTTACATCTATATAGAAAACTTTAAAAAATCTTCTTGTCCGAAACCACTGGACCGATTTCAATATAATTTTGCAGAAATGTTTCTTTGGTTATCCTCTACCAAGATTGTTCAAGCTATTTGGATTCGTCAAAAAAACATGGCCGCCAGGGGGCGGGGCTTATTTTCCCTATATATCTATATAGAAAACTTTAAAAATCTTCTTGTCCGAAACCACTGGACCGATTTCAATATAATTTTGCAAAAATATTCCTTTGGTGATCCTCTAGGAAGATTGTTCAAGCCATTTAGATTCGTCAAAAAACGTGGCCGCCAGGGGGGCGCGGCTTATTTTCCCTATATATCTATATTGAAAAGTTTAAAAGTCTTCTTGTCCGAAACCACTGGACCGATTTCAATATAATTTTGCAAACATGTTCCTTTGGTAATGCTCTACCAAGATTGTTCAAGCCATTTGGATTCGTCAGAAAACATAGCCGCCAGGGGGCAGGGCTTATTTTCCCTATATATCTATATAGAAAACTTTAAAAATCTTCTTGTCCGAAACCACTGGACCGATTTCAATATAATTTTGCAGAAATGTTCCTTTGGTGATCTTGTTGCAAGATTGTTCAAGCCATCATGATTTGTCAAAAAACATGGCCTCTAGAGGGTGCGGGGCTTATTGTCTCTATATATCTATATAGAAAACTTTAAAAATCTTCTTGTCCGAAACCAATGGACCGATTTCCATATAATTTTGCAAAATTGTTCCTTTGGTGATCCTGTTGCAAGATTGTTCAAGCCATTTGGATTCGTCAAAAAACATGGACGCCAGGGGGAGGGCTTATTTTCCCTATATAATCTATATAGAAAACTTTAAAAATCTTCTTGTCCAAACCACTGGACCGATTTCAATATAATTTTGCAAAAATGTTCCTTTGGTGATCCTCTACCAAGATTGTTCAAGACATTTGGATTCGTCAAAAAACATGGCCACCAGGGGGCGGGGCTTATTTTCCCTATATATCTATATAGAAAAGTTTAAAAATCTTCTTGTCCGAAACCACTGGACCGATTTCAATATAATTTTGCAGAAATGTTCCCTTGGTGATCCTGTACCAAGATGGTTCAAGCCATTTGGATTTGTCAAAAACATGGCCGCCAGGGGGCGGGGCTTATTTTCACTATATATCTGTATAGAAAACTTTAAAAATCTTCTTGTCCGAAACCACTGGACCGATTTCCATATGATGTTGCAGAAATGTTCCTTTGGTTATCCTGTTGCAAGATTGTTCAAGCCATTTGGATTTGTCAAAAAACATGGCCGCCAGGGGGCGGGGCTTATTTTCCTTATATATCTATATAGAAAACTTTAAAAATCTTCTTGTCATAAAACACTGGACGGATTTCAATATAATTTTACAGTAATGTTTCTTCGATGATCCTCTACCAAGATTGTTCAAGCCGCTATGATTCGTTAAAAACATGGTCGCTAGGGGGCGGGGTTAATTTTTCATATATATCTGTAACGAAAACTTTAAAAATCTTCATGTCATAAACGACTGGACCGATTTCAATTTCGATTGGCAGAAATGTTTCCTTAGTGACCCTCTATCAAGATTGTTCAAGCCATCATGATTTGTCAAAAAACATGGCCTCTAGAGGGTGCGGGGCTTATTTTCCATATATATCTATATAGAAAACTTGAAAAAATCTTGTTGTCAGAAACCACAGGACTGATTTCAATATAACTTCACAGAAATGTTTCCTTGGTGACCCTTTACCAAGATTGTTCAAACCGTTATGATTTGTCAAAAAACATGGCCGCTAGGGGGCGGGGCTTATTTTCCTATATATCTATATAGAAAATTTTAATAGTCTTTTCAGAAACCACTTGACCGATTTCAATGTAACATTGCAGGAATGTTTCTTGTGTAACCCTCTATCAAGATTGTTCAAGCCGTCATGATTCATCAAAAAACATGGCCGCCAGGAGTCGGGGCTTATTTTCCTTATATATCTATAGAAAACTTTAAAACTCTTCTTGTCAGAAACCACTGAACTGATTTCATTATAACTTTGCAGAAATGTTTCCTTGGTGACCCTCTGCTAAGATTGTTCAAGTAATCATGATTCGTCAAAAAACATGGCTGCCGGGGGCAGGGCTTATTTTCCCTATATATCTGTATATAAAACTTTAAAAATCTTCTTTTCAGAAACCAATGGACCGATTTCAATACAACTTGGCAGGAATGTTTCTTTGGTGACCCTCTACAAAGATTGTTCAAGCCGTCATCATTCATCAAAAAACATAGCCGCTAGGGGGCGGGTCTTATTTTCCCTATATATCTATATAGAAAACTTTAAAAATCTTCTCGTAAGAAACAGTTGGACCGAGTTCAATGTAACTTGGCAGGAATGTTGCTTTGGTGACCTTCTACCAAGATTGTTCAAGCCTTCATGATATGTCAAAAACCATGGCCCCCATGGAGGTGGGGCTTATTTTTCGTCCATATCTGCATAGAAAATTTTAAAATTCTTATAGTCACATACCCCATGACCGATTTCAATATTACTTGGCTGGAATGTTGCTTTGGTGAACCTCTATCAAGATTGTACAAGCAGTCATGATTCGTCAAAAAACATGGCTGCCATGGGGTGGGGCTTATTTTCCCTGTATATCTAAATAGAAAACTTTAACAATATTCTTGTCAGAAACCACTGAACAGATTTCAATATAACTTGGCAGGAATGTTCCTTTGGTGACCCTCTACCAAGTTTGTTAAAGCTTTCATGATTCGTCAAAAAACATGGCCGTTAGGGCGTAGGGCTTTATAGCTATATAAAACTTTTTAAACCACTGGACCAATTTCAATATAACTTGGCAGAAATGTTCCTTTGGTGACCTTCTTTGAAGTTTTCAGTTCAAGTCGTCAAGATTTGTAAAAAAACATGGCCGGGGGTGTGGTGGAGGGGGTGGGGGTGGTTAGTGCTATAAAGTTTATTACAAAAGTCCTAGAGCAGTGAACTTGGCTGAAACTTCAACAGTAAATATGCAAATCTGTTTGGTCAGGTGAGCGATATAGGACCATCATGGTCCTCTTGTTATGTATTTATGCCCCAAACTTCAAAGAAGTTGGAGGGGCATATTGCTTCTGGGTTGTTCGTCCGTCCTCCGTCCGTTTCTTATATGGATTCATGAAAAAATTGCTGACACGTTATTTTTTCTTGACAGGATTAAGCCCCTTTTCTGAGTTATGGCCTTTTGAAAAAATATGGATGCAATCTTGTCAGCAAAATATCTCAAAAACTATTGAAGCTGAAGCTAGAGCCTTGAAACTTGATGAATAGACTGATAGTTATGAGTAGAAAACCTGATTAACTTTTGAAGAAATTTTGAAAAATGCTTCTTGAGTTATGGCCCTTTGTAATTTTGGGCATTTTTACTTTTTCAGCTAAATATCTCAAAAACTGTTAGAGCTAGACCCTTGAAATTCAGTAAATGGATTTATAGTGATGAGTAGATGACCTGATTAATTTTTGAAGAAATTCTGAAAATACTTCATGAGTTATGGCCCTTTGTAATTTTGAGCATTTTTACATTGTCAGCAAAATATCTCAAAAACTATTGGAGCAAGAGCCTTGAAACTTGGTGAATAGACGGTTAGTAATAAGTATACAACCACATTGACTTTTGAAGACATTTTAAAATATACTTCTTGAGTTATGGCCCTTTGTAATTTTGGGCATTTTTACTTTGTCAGCAAAATCTCTCAAAAACTGTTAGAGCTAGAGCCTTGAAACTTAGTAAATGGTTTTGTAGTGATGAGTAGATGACCTGATTAACTTTTGAAGAAATTCTGAAAAATACTTCATGAATTATGGTCCTTTGTACTTTTGAGCATTTTTACCTTGTCAACAAAAAATCTCGTAAACCATTGGAGCTAGAGACTTGAAACTTGATGAATAGACTGGTAGTGATGAGTAGACAATCTGATTAACGTTTGAAGAAATTTTGAAAAATACTTCTTGAATTATGGCCTTTTGTGGTTTTGGGCACTTTTACCTTGTCAGCAAAATTTCTCAAAAACTGTTAGAGCTAGAGCCATGAAATTTGATGAATGGATTTGTAATGATGAGTAGACAACCTGCTCAACTTAGCAACTGAGAAATACTTATTGAGTTATGGCCCTTTGTAATTTTGGGCATTTTTATCTTGTCAGCAAAATATATCAAAAACTGTCAGAGCTAGAGATTTGAAACTTGGTGAATTGATTAGTAATGATGAGTAGATGACCTGATTAACTTGTATGTAAATTCTGAAAAATATTTTGTAAGTAATGGCCCTTTGTAAATTTGGGAATGTTTCCCTTGTCAACAAAAAGCTATTGAAGCTGGAACTTTGAAACTTGATGAATAGATTGGTAGCGATGAGTAGATGACCTGATTATGCCTCAGTTTCGAATAAAATTGACGGGACATATTATTTTGCCTTCGTTTGTCCGTCCGTCCGTTTGTCCGTTGTCAAGCCATATCTTAAGAACCCTGCATGCTAGAGTTTTGAAATTTTATATTTGGGTTCCCAATGAAAAAATAGCTGGCCCATATTTTTTCTTGTCCGGCATATTTGTTTAGAGTTATTCCCCTTTGAAAAAAATCAAAATTAAATCTTGTGAGCAAGATATCTCGAAAAGTATTTAGACTGGATTCTTGAAATTCGATATAGTGAGCGGGAATGATTAGATTACCTGATTATATTTTGAGAGAATTCCGTGAAAAATTTGATAATGTTACGGCCCTTTGCGGTTCTGCGCATTTTGACCTTGTCAGCAAGATGACTCGAAAAGTACTTAAGCTAGGGTCTTGAAATATTATATGCTGATTGGGGATGACGTGGAGATTACCTGATTCGTTTTTGGGGAATTCCATGAAAAATTGACAGTTATGGTCCTTTGTAGTTCTAGGCATTTTGACCTTGTCAGCAAGATATCTCAAAAAGTATTTAGGCCAGAGCCTTGATATTTGGTATACTGACTGGGATTGAGGAGATCACCTGATTAAATTTTGAATTAATGACTAATAATTAATAACTAAATGAAATGTTGGAGTTATGGCCCTTCTTAGTTTCTGGTTGAGAGTTATTTCCCTTTTGATAAAATAACATTGAAATCTCGTATATTTGTACTGTTGTTACCATCATGCGCAAAAAGTGTTGGAGTCAAGCAGTGTTAGAGTAAGGCAGTTGGAGGCATAGTGTTTTACAAATACCAGCTCTAGTTCGTTATTAAGAGTAGTATCGGGACCCAGTGTGAAGTTGGCTAACTGTAAAAGTGCTTTAAACCCCCGGTGGAATTTTTATGTATTTCTGTATTAAGAGTAGCATCGGGACCCAGGGTGAAGTTGGCTAGCTGTAAAAGTGCTTTAAACCTCCCGGTGGTTTACTCTACTGACCGTTCTAAGGCGGTGGTCCCGGTGTTAGTCTTACTCTTTGGTGCTTTGTGGTTTATTCTACGAGGCGATTTGTTGTATGTCTTACCTTGTGTTATTTTGTTCTTGTGCTTTTCAGTCCTTTTAGCACTGCGATTACCTCGCTTGGGGAAGAGAGAGCTGATCTTAGTGCTTTTCGTACGTACGTTTGTTCGATTTGTGCTTGTTTGGATTTGTCGGTTTCCTCTCCCTCTTGGTGTCTGGGAAGGGCTGCGGATTGTGATTGTGGCACTCCCTGGACTTTTCTCTTACCTTTTTTGGGCGATGGCAGAAACATCAGATATAAGCCTTAGAAACAGCCAAATTGTGGAGGTTGACAAGATCATGATGCCTCCCATAGAACTTCTTTAGCGTTGACACCCTGAGTCAAGAGTCTTGTAGTGAGCAGTCTTTCCCGTTCGATAAAGTCCTGATACTCGGAGCAGGCTCTAGCATAACGGATTAACTGTGAAAGTAAACACCGTACGCTGGTGCAGAAAGAATATTACTTCTCAGAAACGGAAATTAGCTCTATGAAGTTGAAGTAATCCCGTTGGTCGTAAAGCCTAGTTGTATTTCCACTGTTGATATAAAGGTATAAATCCAAGTATGAGGAAGAGGTTATCGTCTCCAATATTTCTTTAATTTCAAGTTCACATGGGTAGATGAAATTGAGGTACTCTGAAAACTTTGAATTATTCAGAGATAATACATCATCTATGTATCTGTAGGTGAAATTGAAATGTTGGGCAAGGAGTGTTTTGCCTGCTTACATTTGAATCTGTATAAACTTTGCCTCATACGAGTATAAAAACAAGCCGGCAAACAATGGAGCACAATTAGTTCCCACGGGAATGCCGATTGTTTGTTAAATATCCGTCCACCAAACTCCACAAACATGTTGTCAATTAGATATTCCATCTTTACACCATCTGCATCAGAGATTTTTTTTTGTGGTTGGTGTATCAGAGTGGCCCTGAACAAAGTACGTGTCTACATAACCAAGGACAACATACTGGAAGTCGTTCTTGTAAAACAACAACAACAACAACAACAACAAAAAAAAAACAAAAAAAAAAAAACATTGGTTAAGGATATCTCGTAATTTGGATTTCAGTTTGTCAGTTGTGTTATGGTATAAAGAGTTAATCAATCGAAAGATTTAATACTGTTTACAGAGCAGAATGACTGCAATTGTAAATTTTATTGAGCTCTTTGGAGTTTTCAGGATCCACATCTGATTGACACCGATTCTTGCGTGTGCGTTGTTGCAATACTTCTGAAACCCTTCTTTTACTGCTGTAAGGATTCTCATTAGGATCTGTGTGTGTGTGTGTGAGAGAGGGGGGGGGGAGGGGGCAGGGAGGGGGGCGAGGGTTGGGTCGGGGGGGAGGGGTAGTTGAATACTTGGCTTTTTCCTTTTCCACTTTGTGTTTGGGAAAGACTAAGCCTTTCCTCAGCATGTATTGTAATGTAGTCGCATAGATACGTATTCTTCTTAGAATAGATTACTCTTCTACTTAATCACCTTACTCTTCATTAGGAAAGAACATTAAGTGACGTCATGTGACGTCCTGACGCCATAGCTGAACCATGTTAATGCTTTAGCAACACTATAGTGTACAGTGAATAAATTGTATGATATTTAATCAGTGTTAGCGTTAACTTAGTGGTAGCAGAGCGCGAGGAACAGTTCTTAGGTGTAGGAGAGGACTCTGAGACAGTGGATATTTAAGATACGCTATTACAGATATGATGTTAGTCAAACGAGGCTGATTACAGGAAAATAAACTCTCAAACATTGCTTTCTTGGGCAAACATGTCAAGAAATTCTCCCCAAATGTGGAATGGGTACAGTAGCCACCAGCTAGTTTTTGACAAACCCCTAATTGCCGAGCATTATGAATGATACATTACCAGCATTATAGGTATCAACAAGCAGTGAGGTTTTTGCAAATCATTTAAATGCTTTGCATGCTGCCCACAAAGCATTCAACAAAACAGAAGCTGATGAAAGAATAAGGCGAGCTCTCCGGAATCAAATCAGAGCATCTGAACAAATCTTTTAACATGGGGATAGGGTCTTCAATAAAAGAGAAGGAAAAGAACGTTGGCTTGGTCCTGGAAAGGTAGTGTTCCAAGACGGAAAAGTAGTGTTTCTTAGACACATGATGGAGTCTTTGTACGTGTTTGTCCTAACATACTTCAGAAAATGAACAGTAATTTGACAAAGGAGGGAGAGAAGCAAGGTAAGCACCATAAGGAAGACAAGACTGATGAAAATGACGGCAATGAAGAAGGAACACAACCCCACACAATATCAGAGGATATACCAGCTCCAGAACCTGAGAGGATTGATGTACAAAATATCCAACAGAACAAAACACTAAACCGAACGACAGCATCCAGTATAAGATGCAAAATACTCTCATGAATGGGTTAAAACAACGGTACTAGGAAAAGAAGAGCTGGAAAAGCCACAGGCAAGAATAAACACTGGTATAATATACAAGAAGACCCCAACAAAGAAAAGAAAAGTGTAAATCTTGAAGAGCTGATAAATGATGATGAGACTGTTAGCCTAGTTATGAAACAAAACAGTACTAGCGATGAAATCACCGTAGCAAAACTAGTAGAGTTACAGAGACCGGGTCAGTTCGACACCTACGAAGAAGTGAAAGACTGAGCAACGAACACTGTCAACAAGGTAGGTTATTACAAGTAAAGAGGGACAGACAAAGGCAAGGCTTGTGGTACGGTGATTTGAGGAAGGATTTACTGTACCCAGGGACAGTCCCACGGTAGGAATTGGGACAATGGGAGTAATTTGGGCTATTTCATCGATCATGAATTGGACAGCTAAAACAACAGGTATAAAATCTGCATTTTTGCAGGGCAGAGAATTAAGGCTGGATGTATACATCAAACCGCTGAAGGAGAGTGATACCGTGAAAGGGACGGTCTGGAAGTTAAAACATGGACTTTATGGGCTGAAAGATGGAGATAGGCAGTTCTACATGATCGTGAAAGATGAGTTATTAAGGTTTGGATGTAAAATGTGTGAACTAGATCCAGCACTGTTGTATTTGCACACAGGAGGCAAACTGTGTGGTATCATATGCTGCCATGTTGATAACTTTCTCCATGCCGGTGATTGTTGATTATCTTGAACACATAATGGTTAATTTGCGCAAACGGTTTATGGCGGGTAAAGTTGAAGAAGGCAACTTTAATTACATAGGGTTTAAAGTTGATCAGGAAAAAAGCACCATAGCCTTGGATCAGTCCAACTATGTAACAAATATACAGAATATAACAACTGACCCAAAAAGAACAAGGGACAAGCAAAGTACATTAACTTCAGAGGAACAAACCAATTATTGACAGCTTGTTGGTCAAATCAACTGGGCTGTACAAGGAACCAGATCAGACATGACTTTTGAACTCTTAGACCTTAACACGTAACTCAAGGAGGGAACAAATAGGTGATCTTTCTCGGGCTATAAAAGTAGTCAATCGACTGAAAGACATTAGGTCTGTGATTTCATTCCCAAACTTAAGAAACGAAGTTTGTGATTGGAAGATTGTGGTCTTCACAGATGCATCTTTATGTAATATCAACAAAGGAACTGGAAGTATAGCAGGGTATATTGTCTGGTTGATGAGCTGCCACGGAAAATGTTGCCCTCTGTCTTGGCATGCCAATAAGATTAAGCGGGTAGTACGATCCACAATTGCCGCTGAGACCCTTAGCTTACAAGAAGGACTAGAGAATGGTTTTTACTACAGAAGGATGCTGGAGGAAATTTTGGGTATGTCAACTAAAACTATTCCAATTATTACCTATACTGACAATAAGAGTGTTACAAAAGCAGAGTAGACATTGCTGCTAATAATCAATCCCTAGCAAGAAATGATGTGAGTGAAATCAAATGGTATCCGGGTAAAGCCCATCTGGCGGACTGTTTGACAAAGCATGGAGCTTCTTGGTACACACTACTAAATGCACTAAATAATGGATGCTAGAGGACTATCTTTAAATTTTAAACAAGAATTTATTAGCATCAGGTTTCATTGAGATCTACTGCTTTATTTTTCCAGTTGGTTTCATATTAATTTCTTTTTTTATTTCCTATAAATAATCAAACAACTGACAATTAAGAACTGGAAAAAAGGAAGAGTATAATTAATATTAATTATACATGTATATTTACTGCTATTCTTATTAGGTAAGGTAACCCTTCTACTTAATAAGTCCCTCTTAGGGGTTTTGGGGAAGAGGGGAATAAGGCCATTTATTTCTGGGGAACAAGGGAACAAAGTCTGAAACTGAAGGGAACAGGGGAACAAAGGTAATTTTGGGGAACAGGGAACATAGAAAATCAAGATTTTGATTTTGGCGAACAAGGGAAAGTGCCGATTTTTTTCAGTGGAACAAAGGAAGAGGTACCTCCGCCCCCGGGGAGGGCCTCCTTAATCACCTTACTCTTCATTAGTAAAGAGTATTAAGTGACTTCATGTGACGACATGACGTCAAAATTGAACCATGACAACGTCTCAGTTTGGATATTACCTTTAGCAACAATAAAGTGCACAGTGAATAAATTGTATGAGATTTAATCAGTGTTAGCGTTTAACAGTCTTAAGTGCAGATGTTATATGCACTTCAGGTATACACCAAGTCAGAGCGAAAGTCATCTGAAACATATTTTCACGAAAGCGCAGTGACAGAGCATATCGCTAAGGCTAATGATGCCAGCGATTTGGAGGTGGCAAACGTAGCTGATAGGGAGAAGAATCAGAGACTCAGACAAATCAAAGAAACTGTCAGGATCAGACAGTCTCCATACGTCATGTACCGGGATCAAGTAGCATACAACCTGGGCAGCATCTACAGACCCTGTTTACCACTAGTAACCAATCTCGTAGTAAGTAGCCTGTCCCGTGATATCACGAGGTCAACATCACAGTCTGATAATGGTAGAAAAAAGTTTTGGATTAAAGGTCCAAATATTTTGTTTTATAATTACTTACTTGCTTTGCATGGTAGTATATCGCCCATTTCTATTCACTACAATTGGCTTGGGTTTTGTTAACTGAACTTCACAAAGTGTCGTCGGTGGGATCTCATAGCAAACGACTAGTGAGAAAAATGTCAGCAAGAAAACAGCTCTAAGCATAATCTTTCTGGAGCATCTGTAAAAGCATACAAATCGCGAATGCCCAAAATAGTTAAGCATACAATTATATTATCTTTGTTAGACTTTATTACATTCGAATTGGGGGAAAAAACACACAAGAAACTGATGAAACCCTGAAGGGACTTCTAACCATGACTTTCCTACTTCTAACGTAAAGACTTTTCATTTCCGGCTTATGAGTTCCTACTTTCATTTTCAGCACTTGTGTCTTGCAATTTCATTCTTCTCACTACTTACTTCTAACTTTCTATTTCTTTTTATTTCTTATTACTAACTTTACTTCTTACGTCTAGTTTTCAGCTTCTATTTTTTTACTTCTAACTATCGACTTCTTAGTTCTGAGTCATGACTTCTAACTTCCGACTTCTCACTTCCGTCTTCTAACGTCAAAGTTCAACTATTTTTTGGCATCTATTTCTAACTTTCAACTTCTTACTTTCTACTCATTCGCGCAGTCTGATCAGAGCCGTCGCTGTCTACGTACAGAATATATAGATACCGATGTAAAGCAAAGGCCAAGCATAGCTCCAGATAAGAGGGGGTATCCACATATTATTTTCCTTATTTCTCAATGAAAACATACATTGTGGGTACTCATAAAAGCGCCTTGCTGAGGCGCTTCCAGTGAGTACCCATAATGTATGTTTTCATGCAGAAATAAGTATATATCAGTATTTTTGGGTTGAAAAAGTGGCTTGTCTGGAGCTATGGCCCAGATTCTGCGGATTCGTTGGCAGATTTGAAACTTTTCTGATCGCATTTACCCAAAAGACACGTTTCCTCATGGCGTGGCTCATTTGTCTTTATTTTCTTAGCAAAATCCCCATTCTCTTGAATGTAATTTAAATGTCAAAGCGACATGACTTTAAAGGGTTCTCAACACGTATATGAAGTTTTTTGTAAGGATAAAAACGCAACTCAAGGCTCTACTTAGCCCATTTTAGTCTGGGGACTCCCAAATGTGTAACTGGCAAACAGTGTAGACCCAGATCAGACGCCGAAGAACGCGGATTCTGATCAGGGTCTACATTATTTGCATGAAATACAGGAAATTCTATAAAACATAGTAAAAATAAGCCCCAAAGCTATAAAACTGTTTTCATGCTCAGCTCAGCTGAGCATAAAATTTTCTCTGCTGATAAATATGAATAGTTGGCATTTTCATATTCATTAGCAGAGAAATTTTCATGCTCAGCTATATTTAGCAAGAAACAATTGGTAGTCGTTAGTAATTTGAGATTTATTAGCAGCACAATTTTCATGCTCAGCTGAGTTAAGCATGAAAAAAGTTTTATAACCTCGAGACCTGTTGACCATTTGGGCCGCGCCATACGAAAACATATTTTTGGGCATATGCGGACAGCGAAGGCCCAGACTATACTGCGCGAAGAGGCCAAGATCAGACTGCATGGATGCGCAGTCTGATAAGGACCTTCACTGTCCGCTATCAGAATCATTGGATCCTACAGAATGTATGAATGGAGAGCAAAAGCCCATGCGCAGGATGATATGAATCTGCGCAGTTTGCGCATGTTTGACGGCACTTTTTCGCTTGACGTGGCTCATTAATAATCATATCAGTTACAAAAATTATTTAGCTTTGATAACAATGAATAACAGAAAACATAGACAATATCCCACCTTCTTCGGCCACGTTTCGTTTTTAACTCAAATGTGCAGTTTGTGAGTGCTTTGTTGCACCATCATGGTAAATGCCCTTGTCTAAGAGCTGGTTGAAAACAAGTTCGAGTATATGTTTATTCCATTTTAGTTGGGAAACTCCCAAAACAGGTAATTGGTTAAACAGTGCAGACATAGATCACAGAACGCACACAGAACGCATTAGTTACAGGACTTTGCATTAATAACAGGAATTTCTATAACATATTAATAGTAAAAACTATACCAGATACCCTGCAATTAGAAATAGACCAATCCGAAGAGTTGTCCCAGCTAGCAGTCTTTATAAATCTACAGCGGGCCGTTATCGGCCCGTCAGCTACCCTGACGGGCCGATAACGGCCCGCTACAGATTCATAAAGAATGCTTACTAGGGTGACAGAAGAGTCCACCAGACGTAAATGTGTTATTATGCATATGTGCAACTATAAACTAGATCGCGCAGTCGACGGCACGCCATGGCAAATCCCAGCGCTTTCCTACTAAGCAAACATCAGATATAAGTAAAGAGAAGTGAAAAATAATGTTGCTTTCGTACACCTTTACCACGCGGGGAAGGCATGTAGCAAGTTTGGTTAAATTCCGCTCAGTGGTTTAGGAGAAGATAGCGTGACAGACAGATGGACAGACGCCGGGCCGATGGTCGGATGGACGGACGGACGGAAAAA
Source organism: Anodontia alba (assembly GCA_964016985.1). NCBI lineage: Eukaryota > Metazoa > Mollusca > Bivalvia > Lucinida > Lucinidae > Anodontia > Anodontia alba. Next base: position 9,586,092 of record OZ024828.1, read on the forward strand.
AAATATTTACTCTCACACATCCTTACCACGCGAGGAAATCATGTAGCAAGTTTTGTTAAATTCCACCCAGCGATTTAGGAGGAGAGAGTGCGACGGACAGAGATGGACGGACGCCGGGCGGATGGACAAACGGACGAACAGAAAAAAATAATGTTGCTCTCGCACATCCTTACAGGAGGGGAAGTCGTGTAGCAAGTTTGGTTAAATTCCGCCCAGTGGTTTAGGAGGAGATAATGTGACGAACAGATGGCCGGACGCCGGACAGATAGACGGATGGACGGACGTATGAATGGAAAAATGATGTTGCTCTCACACACCTTTACCACCAGGGGAAGTCATGTAGCAAGTTTTGTTAAATTCCGCCCACTGGTTTAGGAGTAGATAGCGTGACAGACGGACGGGCAGACATACGGACGGACGGAGGCGTTCACAATATCCCTATTGCTTTAAAAAAAGCGTTGGAACAATAAAACTAAATCGTCCCAACAGAGAAATGCACCTCTTCTGAATTGCAAAGAAAAGTAAGGTTAATACCTTTATTTACGCCGGGCTGGAGCCCGGCGTATCTATTTGAGGTTGTTTTTGTAAAATGTGTATGCATTTGGAGAACATCGGTTTTCTTCCAGCTTTATGGGGTTCTTAACTATTCACCCCCCCCCCCCCCCCCTCCACACACACACACACACACACTTTTTTTTATTATTCACTTTTGCAGCAGAGAACTATGCTATTGGTAACATAGTGAAATAAAAAATGGGAAGTACTGTGTAGAATGAATGTAGCAATGTGGGTTTTGCTCATTTAAAAGAGAAATGAGCAGTTTTCCCGTAGGAGCCCCAGTTTGACCATTCGACCTGAAATGAGCTTGTTGCAGTCAATATTCGTACACGTTTGAATTTTTTCATTTCGTTTGTTTTCGTCGTACTACGAAGAAGAAACAAGATATTTTTCTTTGTTTACGATTGGAAATATGCATTCTCAAATCGAACGGATTATAAGCTGGTTTAATAATACAATTTAATTTGATATTCAAGCATGGAAAGATTTGGGCCGAAAGAAAACGTTATGAGTGGAGAAAAGAACGAAACACTGCTACATAGATGATTTCGGATATAGTATGTTCGGCCTAGGCTATGGATGGCGACATGTAATTATGTATGCGGGCTAGAAAACAGACGGTCATAGTTGATTTTTTTACATAGCTCTGATAACGTCTATAATGTTTTTATCGTTGAGTATTACGATAATTTATATAATTACAACCGTTCATAAATTATAACATTTTTTCACTATACTACGATCTATGGGGAGCTAAGTAATGCATGGCAGATTAGTTTCCCGGCGTATTGATGCTTTGCATCAATGTTTTTTTTTTTTTTTTTTTTGTTTCTTTCTGTTGCAATTTATCTATAAGTATATTTACTTTATCTTGAGGAATAAACAATCAATACCTATCCTCAGTTGTTGGAGGAACTTACAAGAATCTGATAATGTTGATTTAACATTTTTATGTAATCACTGTTATACCATTATCATTTAATTGTTATTTGTATAGGAACTATCTAATGTTGATAGAACTTGTGTCTCATCCCTTTGTGTGTTTTGTTGCAATAAAATATGTTTAATCTAATGGATTTTTCTAACTACCCCTTTACCCCTCACACCAATGATAGATTCTTTTAATCCTCACCTCCTTCTTTCTCCTACAGGAGCCTCTTTTTCATCATACATCATTTATAGTTTGTCCGTGTGTTCGTGATCACCTCTTCAGTGCTCGTTATGTTTCTCGTTTTTTTGTTGTGAAATAAGCTGAATGAAAACCCGATCCCTTTTATCAGTTATGCGTGTAGAGGGTTGAAACGTTAGTTACTTGTATTGCATATTTTACTATATTTGGTCATGATTATATTTCTGTAAGCTGAAGCTGTTTAAAATGGCATGTCGGTTCAAATGTCATAGTACATACCTGAACTGAACTCTAAGGAAAGAGGTGAGATGGTACAATGAACCCTCATTACAAAGACACTATTTGAGCTCACCTGAATCGAAGGCTCATAGGTGAGATTATAGTATAGGCAGGCATCCGTCGTCCATCTACATTTTCAAACGGCATCTCCTCTGAACCTTATTCTTACCATATTTTACATATAACATCTATAGGCAGGGGTAATGAATAGTATTGCTGTTTGTTGTTTTTTTTGTTGTTTTTTTTTTTTTTTTTTTTTCAATCAGATAAGACCTGTAATTGCTATGGCAACTTATAGTTACTACTGGCTTATAATAGGAACAAGTGAAAATTGGCATTTACTGCTATCTCATTGCAAATATATTGACGAAACATTTACAGAGATGTTCCTTGAGAGTCCTCTACCAAACATACCTTTCTTATTGCAACCTTTCAATTTCATTGGTTACCAAGGCAACATTTGCGAAAAAAATATTTAAGAAATCATCTCCTCAGATGTCATAAAAGGGATGAAGCTGAAAGTTGGCAGAATCGTTACTAACATAGGCCTCTACAAAAACAAATGTTTTGTGATATTTTAGGAAATAGGAAAATTTTCTTATTTTATCAGGGAAATGTATGTTGTGTGTACTCATTAGAATCGCCTCATCGATGCGATTCTAATGAATACACACGGCATATCATTATTTCATAGAAGATCGACAAGACATTCCTGAATTGTCCCTGTTTGCCTCCTGACCCGACGTTTATACGAGGGTCCTGCAAAAAGTTTTGTCACTGGGTTCGGTTTACTTCAGTGCTACGTTTTATCAAACATATTTTTATTACAACCTTCAAAGTATTCCCCCTTTACTGAAACACATTTTTGTAACCTTTTCACCCAGTCACGGAAAGCAGATAAATAGTCTTCTTTTGGTATCTGTTGGAGACACAGATAAATAGCGCTGCCAAGAGAACTTCTAGACGTATACTTATTTCCAGAAAGCATTTTCTTAAGCCTTGGAAATAAAAAGAAGTCACAGGGACTCAGGTCAGGTGAATAAGGTGGATAGTTTAAAACTTTCACCTTTTCAGAAGCCAAAAAAAGACTTAACAACCTCACGCTTATGAGAGGAGGCGTTGTCATGTAAAAGGTGGACTCCTGACCATCCTTTGCTTGGTCGTTTCTTATTGTAAAACTCTTTCACTTTCTTCTGTACAGAATTCTTGTAGAATCGGCCAGTGACTGTATGACCAGATGGACAAGGCACTTGAACGACTGGCCCACTTCAATTAAAGAAAATTGCGTACAACATCTTTTTCGAACTTATGGCTCTCTTGGCAATACATGGGCGTTTGTGATATTTTCGCTTCCATTGCTTATTATCAGCCCCTCTTTGTGGCTCAAACATGTGCACCCAGGTTTCATCACCTGTTAGCAAGTTAGAAATAACCCGACTATTACAGCTTTTGTATGTTTTCAAAAGTTCCTGGGCATATTTAAGGCGTTGTGTCTTTTGCTCCTCAGTGAGCAAATGAGGTACCCACTTAGCGCAAACCTTTCTCAGGTCCAAACGCTTTTTCAGAATTGTTTTCACACTGCCTTCTGATATGCCAGTACAACTAGTTAAATCTTTGACAGACAATCGCGCATCCTGTTCGACCAGAATCTTTACAGCAGCGATGTTAGCCTTAGTAACAGAGGTTTTAGGCCTTCCAAGACGGGTATTATCTTCAACAGAAAATTTCCCAGCTTTAAAAGCTTTAACCCACCTAAAAACTGTACGCATTGAAATGGTCTGATGTCCATATATACCACACAATTCATTAAATATCTGCTTTGAATCTATATTAAGCCTAATGCGGCATTTAATATAGCTACGAATTTCAGTCTTCTGGTCCATGTTCCAATGTAATAAGTAAATTGGTCAGTGTATATGACTGCATCTATTTCAATTTGAAAGAACTCGGTCAGTTGGAAAGCAGTTTGCACGAAATAAAAGGGTATCGTTAGCTATTCAATACACCATTTAAGTGCAGTGAAGCATTTTAAAATATACCTGGGATAAAACTAAGGAAGCCTATTAGTGAAAGAACTTTTTGCACGACCCTCGTATTAGCCCTCCGTGGCTCTATCTATATCTAGAACAAATTTCCATGGTGCAAAAGATGTTTGAGCTATTGAAGTTCGACTTTACCTTGAGTTATGTTTTCAGACTAACAGTATTTACTCTAAGTATTCAGACAGACAAGCAAACAGTGTAAACCCAGATAGACAGCGCAGTTTGATCAGGGTCTACGATATCTGTTACACATCCAAAGGTTTTTAGACACGTCAGATAGCAAAATAAACTTGTTCATATTTCAGGGCATGTATGGTAAGATTAGTGAGGCCCTCCCAGGGGTTTTGGGGAACAGGGGAATAAGGCCTTTTATTTTAGGGGAACAAGGGAAAAAAGTCTAAACCTGAAGGGAACAGGGGAACAAAGGCAATTTTGAGAACATGGAACATAGAAACTCAAGATTCTGATTTAGGGAACAAGGAAAAATACCGATTTTTGTTCAGGGGAACAAAGAAAACAGGTACCCGCACCCCACCCCCCTCCTCTGGGAGGGCCTCGTTAGTGTTTGAGTGTTAACCCATTTTAGTCGAGAAACCCCCAAAAAGGAAGTTGGCAAACAATGCACAACCAGATCAGACGCCGCATTCTGCGGCGTCTGATCAGGTTCTCCACTGTTTGCAAATAGTCTAGCCATTTTTTTTCTAGGAATATCTTAACCATATAGATATACCTAAAACAGAAATTCGGCTCTTCAATATATAGTCGAGGAGGTGCTGGTTGGTGTGTGTGTGTGAGGGGGGTGGGGGGAGGGGCCGGGGAGTTGTTGGAGATGTCATGTCTATTCAGTTTGAAATTGATTAAGAGTAAGCACGGTATGTACCCTAAATATTGTAAGAATTATACCTGAGCAAACACTGCAGATCGAGATCAGACACCGCATAAAGTCACGTCTGATTAGGGTCTACACTGGGTGCTACTCTTCGAGCTGATTTTAGACACATCAACAGGCAGCAAAATGATCCTGTTCATATATTAGGACAAGTATGATAAAACGTTAAGGTGTCTGCGTATTTAGAAAAACATCCGCGCAGTCTGGTTAGAGTCTTCTTTGTCCGCATGAAGAAATTTTGCATCATTGGCTATCCAAAATGTTCTCAGTGAAGTATGACCTGAGTGATGTGTGCCTAATTCTTTTTTTTAATGACAACAACCTTCATTATCTGTCGGAAGCAAGCAACACACACACACACACACACACACACACGCACGCACGCACGCACACACACACACGCGCACGCACATAGGAGACAGTTTGCATGAAATGGCAGCCTATATTCATGGGAAAAATAAGAAAACTATTTTAAAGTGTCGTCTGCTGGACATTTTACCCAGCATGCTAAGTGTTAATAATAATGTGGTCTGTACACAAAGTAATACCGTAAAGTCCGAAATGTTAAATTGAATGAAGCATGATTCTATCATGTAATATGAACCAGCGCACGACAAAACCAACAATAAGACTTGTGCGACCAGCGAAGACTCAGATCAGCCTGCGCATCCGCCCAGTCTGATCAGTCTTCGTTGATCGCATGTGCTTTCTACAGCCTCCGGCTATCCAAAGAGGGATGAACAAGAACCCTTGCCATACTGGGTTGATGTACAGGCTGATATGAGTCATTGCTGGTCACACAGGTCTTATTGTAGGTTTTGTCGTGCGCTGGCTCATATGATAAACATGGTAAACGTACAGTCAGGGATCAAAAGTAATTCCACAACGTCAAAAATCCCATAGAGTTCAATGCATTTTCATGTTTACAAAAAGAAAAATAAGAACAAAAATAATTATATTTTTATATGTTTATAACGTTCACATCATTTGAAAGCTGGACGATAAATGTAATATACATTGTAATTCTCATTGGATTTTCTCTATGCAAACTTGAGAGACAAAGAATTAAATTTTGCGTAAGACATTTTAGGCAGTTTTTGAGCGACATCAAGATTGACGTTAATGGAAATCTGCAACTTTGAAAATTTCCTCCTAGTTTAAATTGTTGTATCTGAGAAGACAGATATCCGATATTTATCAAAGTCATATATTTTGGGCATGCATCATTTACCTTTCCAATCATAAAAGAACATCGGTATTTTCTTTACGATGTTACACAATATTAAGTGTCTTGTAAACATTAAAATCTTTCTGGCGAAAGAACGTGCACAATACTGGTTAACCGCTTAGAGGACTAAGCCTGCCCAGTAAACGTGTGGTTAGGTAAACTGACCGCGCTCGACATGACCCCATTGGGTTGACTGGGCCGTAAAACCTCAACACAAACAAACAAACATTAAAATGCATTAAAGTCTATGAGAAAATATTTTTGTGGAATTACTTTTGGCCTCTGACTGTAGTAACATAAAGGACTTGTTAAGGAAAATGATTTGATGATAATTCTTTGATAATCTTTCTTATTTCTCCATTAGGTACCCAGAAAATACCTCCATCATAATATCACAGACACACACACACAAGTGAGACGAGGAACAAAGACAAAACTAACGACACATATGTACCCAATGACTCACAGTAAGGTGTCATTTTGCTTATCGAAACTCAAATTATGTTTTTTAGTGATATTTAATACAAAGATAGTTGAAATAGACCTAGTGACACCAGTAGTAGGGTTTCATAACCTGAAAACTTAATCTTAACCCAAACGTCTGATACTATTTTTTCTTTCAATACATATGCTATTTGACTATTACTAACTTTTTTTTTCTGGAAAATTGAACTGCATATACCAAAACCACTCTGAGCCTTCACAATGCCACTCGTAAATCTCAGTAAAAGTCGATAAGTAAGTAAAAGTTAAAAAGGAGATATGCAGTCTCAGTAAAAGTCGAAAAGGAGATCTGCAAATCTCAGTAAAAGTCGATAGGGAGATATGCAAATCTCAATACAGTCGAAAAGGAGATATGCAAGTCTCAGTAAAAGTGGAAAAGAATCTGCATATCTCAGTTAAAGTCGAAAAGGAGATCTGCAAATCTCAGTAACACTTGAAAGAGAGATAGCAAAGCTCAGTAAAGTGATGTGGTATTTCAGAAATGATTGTTAATGAAAGGCTTTTAAGTAAAAAGCATTTGTGATATATGCATTTTTTATTCCAATGTTCATTTTATCATGACGAAAATAGAACAAAAATTAGATTATGGTTTTGGAAAGAACAAATAGACAAGGCATATAACTGACCGTTACAGAATTCACTACAAGAAAAAACTCGTCATTCGTTTGGAATTTCTAAATTAATTTTACATGCCAAAACGGTTCCCTGACGTCTTAAAAGGGATCTTATTTAAAAGGAAAGAATTTGGGAGCAAATTCTTTCTATTTAAAGTAGACCCATCTCTCTGAAGGGGTTGATTTGCGGGAAAGCAAACGTTAAATCACAAAAACTATCTCCCTTAGGTGAACGTATTTTATTGTCTGACTGTTTGACTTTACTTCGCTACAACCAATGGCATGGTAATTTTATTGTATTTGTATACCAATTAGCCTATTTACGTCGAGTGAACTCTTCTGCCACGACTCTTTGGACCGGTCTATTTCCAGTAGCAAGGTGCCTGGATAGTTTTTATCACTATGCGTTATAGACATTCCTGTAATTAATGCAAACAGTGTAGACCCTGATCAGACGCCGCGTTCTGTGGCGTCAAATCTGCATCTGCACTGTTTGCCAATTACCTCCAGACTAAAATTAATTTAAAAGCATTTCCGTCAGGTTTTTTTTTTCTTCTGAAAGAGGAAATGATATAGTATCAGGAAAGGTAACTTTTATATTTTTTGTCTCCCTTCTGAAAAGGCATCTACTATAACAAGGTTACAATTTGGAGAACATTGTTTCCTACTAGAAGGAATGCAATCAGAATGTCACAAAAATTGTCTCCCTTGTGAAGACTGGAACCAGAGTATTATTGATGTCACATTGGTTTGGTACCCTGAAAATAGTCCTGTCTAAAAGTAGAGTGAACGGAGTAGATGGCGTAAAGGTAGAAATAGTCCTGTCTAAAATAGAGTGTACGGAGTAGATAGTGTAAAGATAAAGGCTAGATCGCACAGTCGATGGCACGCCATCGCGAATCCCAGCGCTAGAAGTGAAAAATAATGTTGCGCTCGCACACTCTTACCACGCGGGAAGTCAAGTTTGGTTAAATTTCGCCCAGCCATTTAGGAGACGTGACGGGCGGACGGACGGACTTCACAATATCCCCCCCCCCCCCCTCGCTTTTTAGCTCACCTGAGCTGAAGGCTTAGGATGAGCTATTTTGATCACTTGCCGTTTGTCGTGAGTCGTGCGTCCTCCGTCCACACCTTTGAACGACCTCCTCTGAAACCCCTGGGTTGGTTTTCTTCAAACTTCTGTGGAGCCTTCTGTTAAAGGAGGATTGGAATTTGTAAACATGGTCACGGGCCGTTCATTTAGATGCCCGCCTGCCCATATATGGTAAAAACACTTAAAGATCTTCTTCTCCAGAACCAAGAAAGCTTTAGGGCTGAATCTTGGTATACAGCATTGAGGACTCAAGGTTTACCAGGTTTATTCAAATGATGACCGTAAGTTGACCTTTGACCTTTTTACGGAAAGGTCAAATTTGCGTTCCTATGCATTTGTATGGGGAAATGTTGAAATTTATTTTCTCAAAACGTATTAAAGACTAATGGCTGAAACTTACAATCTATGATTAATGTAGGAAAGCTTTTTAGTTACAATCAAAATTTTGTCCCCTGGGGGTAATCTGCCCTTGCCCTGGGCTATATACATGTATAAAATTTGTAATTTTAGATGTCCTTTTCTCTGAAACCGCTCGAGCAATTTTCACCAGATTTCACATGGGTCCTTCTGTCGAAAGGATATTGACAATTTATCTAAATGGTTCCGCGCCATTCGACAAGATGGTCGCCATGTACATATATTCCCCAGAACCAAGAAAGCTTTGAGGCTGAATCTTGGTATTTATAGCATCGGGGACACAAGCTTTATCAAGTTTGTTCAAATGATGATCATTGACTGACCTTTGACTTTTTTACGGCAAGGTCAAATTTGCGCCCTAATACGTAAATGTTAAAAAAGTCATTTTCTCAGTATGTATTAAAGACTAATGGTTGAAACTTACACACACAACGTATGATTAAATTAGTAAAAGTTTTAGTTAGGATTAAAATTTTGCCCTTGAGGTTATCTGTCCTTGCCTCTGGGCTACATAGAGATATTAAACATGATCATGTAATCATTAAACGCCTTCTTCTCTGAAACCGCTTGACCAATTTTCACCAGATTTCACAGGGGCAGGGTGTGTGTGTGTGTGTGTGGGGGGGGGGTTGCTTTTGCTGAGGGGGGGTGGGGGTTGCTTTTGCCGAGGGGATGCTGACATTTTGTTCAAATGGTTCTGCGTCATTGAACAAGATGGCTGCCATGCCCATATATAGTAAAATACTTAAAAACTAAGAAAGCTTTAAGGCTGAATCTTGGTATACAGCATCAAAAACTCAAGGTCTATTAAAGTTGTTCAAGTGATTAGGATGGCCTTCGAGCTTTCTACGGTATGGTCAGATTTGTGTCCTAGTTGCTGTGGCAGTACTGGAAGAATGCATGGCATTTGCAGATATGCAATAGCTATTTTTATCAGGTGAGCGAATCGTGGCCCATGAGCCTCTTGTTTAGGAATTAGGACTGCATTGTTCTGTTTATATCAGGCAATAGATTCCAGACAGTAAAAGATTATGTGTGTAGGGAACTATTTGGCTGGGTGAAGTGCTACAAAAAGTCGGTCGGTCATTCCAGGTTGCGACCTTGATCAGAAGGAGTTTTGGCCTTTGGCCTTTGGAAAAACTGATAAGGGTGTGTCACCTAAGTTCATGAAGTCCGCTTAAATAATTCTACATTACCGGTATTCTCTATGAAATTATGACCATAACATCTAAACTTCAAAGTTTATTTTCAACTGCCACTGACGAAGATATTCAGAAATGTGTATATCTGGACCATTGAACTCATCTTAGACTGAATAAACCCCCACACTATAGAATTAACTCCTCTACATTACATATTGGAAGAGTCCAATTTAAATTTTAGGTGTGTCAAGCTATGTAATTTAGATATTCCTAGAGAAAAAATTGCTAAATGCATTTGCAAACAGTGATGTCTGATCTGGGTCTGCACTGTTTTCCAGTTACACTTTTGCGGGTCTCCGGACTAAAATGGGTTAATTTAGTAGGGTTATGTTTATCGTGTGCCATATTTGAAGCTTCCCAGCGGGCACATGACGTAAATATAACGTCGCTTCAACGTCGATGCAACGTCATGGCGTTGCATCGACGTTGAGGCGACGTTATATTTACGTCATGTGCCCGCTGGGTTAGTACGGACAGTTTTCTTTTTTGGGTTCGGTTCTTTACTGACCTGACCTATGGAAACAAGTGGGTGTACCAGGAAAGCAGGAGGTTCTTACCTTCCGCGGACAGCTGTGCTGCGTTTCGAAGTGCAGGTTGCTCGCGAGTGTTTTTGCTCTGGACCCCTGCTCCTGCTGGCGCATATCATTAGGTACAGGGATCCAGGGCAAAACGTTCGCTATCACTTTGCACTACGAAACACAGCCATGATCTCACTTCTAATGTTTTCTGTTTGTTACCTAGCCAGTTGCTAATGTTTTCTGTTTGTTACTTTACCAGTTGCTAATGTTTCTCTGTTTGTTATTTTGCCAGTTGCTAATGTTTTCTGTTTGTTACCTAGCCAGTTGCTAATGTTTTCTGTTTGTTACTTTACCAGTTGCTAATGTTTCTCTGTTTGTTATTTTGCCAGTTGCTAATCTTTTCTGTTTGTTACTTTACCAGTTGCTATCGTTTTCTGTTTGTTACTTTGCCAGTTATTGTTCTGCGGGACGTTCCAAGGCGATTCCGCTGTTGCTGTACACCTTGATGTCGGTCGTTGCAAAAATGCTGTTTTGTTTCGTCACCGTTTATTCATGATCTTTTTTCTTTTTTCAGTTCCTCGGCAAGGTTGTGCTCCGTGATTGTGGTTTAACCCATTTTAGTCTAGAGATCCCCAAAAGGGTACTTGGCAAACAGTGCAAACCCAGATCAAATGCCGCACAATGCGGCGTCTGATTAGGGTCTCCGCTGTTTACAAAAAGTTTAGCCATTTTTTTTCACAATGAATATCTAAATCACATAGCCTGACGTACCTAAAATTGAAATTAAACTCTTCCAATATATAGTGTATGTGCTGGTTGGGGTTTGTTCAGTCTGAAATTGGTTTATTTATATTTTTTCGTATCTTATGGATTTACAGTTGATGTAAAAAACGATATGCACTGCTGCATTCATTAACCTATTTATGCCGAGTGGACTCTTCTACCGGAGCTCTTTGGACAAGTCCATATCCAGCAGAAGGGGTGTTTGGACCTGGTTGAATGTTGGGACAAGTATGGTAAGGAATTAACACACAAAAATGATTTTCACAGCAAAACAGGATTTAACATTTTATACAGACTGTCCTCTTGGGAGACAGTTTGCACAAAATGTCAAGCCCTGTTTTCTGGAAAATCTGATCAGATGACAAAAGAATGACATTTGTCTTATTTTATATAGACAATATTCTATGCAGAAAATATGAAGAGTATTTTATACAGAAAATATTTCGTACGGAAAATACGGTTTTACATTTCATAAAAAAAAAAATAAATTATCATTTTGCACTACTGAACGCAGCCATGATCTCACATCTAATGGTTTTTGTTTTTTACTATGCCAGTCGCTAATGTTTTCTGTTTGATACTTTGCCAGTTGTTTATCTGTGGCACGTTCCAAGGCGATTACTTGCTGTTCACCTTTGTGCGCATGTCGGTCGTTGCTAAACTGCTGTTCTGTTTCGTCATTTTTTATTCCTCATCTCTTTTCAGTTCGTCGGCAAGGTTATGCTCCGTGATTGTGGTTTAACCCATTTTATTCTAGAGATCCCCAAAGGGCAATTAGCAAAAGTGTAGACACAGATCAGACGCAGCACATTGAGGACAGGGCAGATGAAGTCGACACGACCACAGGGCACGAGCGGAACTGCTGTTAGTGGACCGAGAATTCACGAACACTGTTGGAGATAACAGTAGTAACTTATCACGAAAACATATGCCTATATAATTTTGACCCCCTTAAACCCCACTTTTATATAGTAAAACTGGGGTTTACTAGGGTATTCATTATTTTTCTTATTTCTGCTCAAAAACATAGATTATGGGTACCCGTTAGAACCGCCTCGCCGATGCGGTTCTAACGAGTACCCAGAATCTATGTTTTGAGCAGAAATAAGAAAAATATCAGAATTTTTATCTGAATACTTTCAGTTTTTGGTGGCGAGATGTTCAGTATATTTCAAGTGAATAGGCGTGTTTTCGTAATGTGATCCACAGTTTAAACCCATTATGCCGAGTGGACTCTTCCACCTCACCCTTTGGACAGACTCAAGTCTGTTTTATTATTATTATTCTCATCTTTTAAAGAACTTCTTGCATTTTAATGCAAACAGTGTATACCCTGATCAGAGGCCGCGTTCTGTGGCGTCTGATCTTGGTCTGCTCTGTTTGCTAGTGTCCCTGGATACCGTATTTACTCTAACTATGGGGATACCTCAACTCCTTGCCCATTACGAAAACGCACCTATTCAACTATTTTGAAAATTTCACCACCAAAACCTGAAAATTTTGAGATAAAAACTCTGATATTTGTCATATTTCTGCTCAAAACATAGATTGTGGGTACCCGTTAAAACCGCCTCGCCGAGGCGGTTCTAACGAGTGACCACAATCTATGGTTTAGAACAGAAATAAGAAAAATAATGTATACCCCTGTAGACCCCAGTTTTACTATATAAAAGTGGAGTTTAAGGGGTCAAAATTCTATAGGTATGCATACTCCACGTAAAATTTGAATGATTCCGTGGTGGGTCTTAAAACTGCTGGCGAGTGGCAAATAGTATATACCCTGTTCAGACGCAGCGTTGCGAGGCATCTACATTATTACCTTAGGCCTGTCTGTCCCAATACTAAAGTTTTTACGTTTTACGGTATTTGTTGTTATGAAGAGGTAGTTATTTTTAACGGTTCTTGTCAGATCTAAACCACATACTGTTTATTGCAAAAAAATGTGCAATGACAGAGTTGCATCATGCTCTAAAATATTCGCACATTGCAGAAGCTGCATCGTCAATACTTCATATTGGTCTACATTTTATTAAGTATCATGAAATATGAACCAAGTAAGTTTTGTGAATGTTTAGCAGAGACCCTGTGAGACAGTACGCCGGTTGATCTTAATCTTGTAGCATGCATCATGATTCTAACAGCAGGAGCTTAAAAAAGTTTCCTTTGTCTGAAGTGGGAACATTGTTCAAATCCATAAACACACACACACACACACACACACATACACACACACACACACACTATAATTATTCTTATTCCATTCTTCCATTCTGAATCTGCTGATTTATGAAATCAGAAGATTCAGAATGGAAGAATGGAATAATTATAATGTTTTTTCCCTACTTCCATCGACATATTTTTATTCTAGTGTTTGGTGTGTGTTTGGAAATAATAGGCTAATACTTTTCACAGTTGTGTTTGAATGACCGATCGAGTGTTTCTATAATTCACTGACGCATCGTTCTCAATATCTACTTCAATGTTGTCTTTACTTATACCAAACAAAGGCGATGAATGTAGACTTCTCCGATGCTTTACCAAAGGAAGGCCATTAAATAATTTCTTCTCAAACCATCGATCCTTAACATTAAGACTGACATATGAACTTAAGTATTGTTCAACTTCCTTGTCTAGTACGTCTGTACCTACTTCATCCTTAATAACTACAATAAGATGATTGCTTCTTTCTCTTAGAGATTTTTCATACGCTGTTCTGAAGGTAAACAATGACCACTCATCGATAGCATGGTTTCTTGATAAAATAAATACAGTACGCATACTATAGTTTATAGCAGCTAGAATATTTTCTTCCTTGGAAGCGCCTGGAATAAAGTCTCTGTCAGCAATACACAACGTATAGCCCTTCGATTCTAACAACGGCTGAATTTCCTTCGTAACATAGTAAGTATCGTCAGTTGAATATGAAATAAAAGCATCACAGTAGTTTCGATTTTCTGGCCCCGAATCTGCGTTAGCAGTCCTTTCATTCCCAGACAAAGAAGTAGCATAACTTGTCGATGCTCCTGAATAAATGGTCACTTCGTTTTTCTTTGTCTGTATTTGATGTTTACGAGGCATGGAATAGATCACTTTTTCAGCGAATAGTCTTTGAGAAGAGTCAATAAATCTTTCTCGCTTGATAAATCTTAACAAATGTTTGTCCGTTATTTTATTTGTTGCTATTTTGTGACCAACGATTATACCGTAATTTGATTTGGTTTCCTTGATTTTCTGTTCCGCAATATTCCATGCTAGTTTAAAGCTATCATCTGATGGTTTCCAATCACTAGACAGGCAAAAAACTATACGTTGCTTTGTTGCACCATATGTGTCAAATTTTCCTGGACAGAAAATCCGATAACAAAATCCCGATCCATATCACAAACAATGAATCTGTTTTCCTCACTTTCCAAACGTTGGACGAGGTTCTTCATTACCCAGTCCGTTGTTCCTTTCGCGTGAACAATTACACAGTCAAACGTTTCATTTTCTTTATCATTATTCCTGTCAAAAGGATGAAATCCAAAATAAACATAAATCAACACTTTACATTCCAGTCGATATATATATACTATTGCTCCTACGGTAACAAGCAATACTGCAACCATAGAGCATGTAACAGATGGTACCAGATAACTGTCAGAATTCGTACAAACAAAGTCAGAATCTTTAACTTCCGTGATCGTCTTCCCGGTAGCTTTGTTGCTACAAGACAGTTTGTTCCATTCTTTTATCACATGTCTGTTTTCCTTAATCCAGACTTTCATCCATAATGATTTACAGTCACACAAGAAAGGATTTTTCCTGAGAGCAACAGTCACTAAATTCAGTCGAGCTATTGACTGTGGCAAATATGACAACAGGTTGGACTGCAGGTATAATTCTCTAAGATCAGTTGCCACCGAGAAAACAGCTTCGTCTATTGTTATAATTTTGTTGCAACTTAAATCAAGCACAATCACATTTTGCAAGAATGGCTTAGCTGTAACACGTGATATATTGTTACTGTAATATATTAGTTCAAGTGTTCCTTCAGGCATTGTATCATGTATTGCCCCAAGGCTCCGATTTTTACAGTCAACAATGATGTTTCCTGACACAGATCTTTTAAAACATGAACATTCCGAAGGGCATCCTGTAACATTGATAACTGGGCATTTTGTTTCTTCATCCTTTATAGCTAGTAAAGCCTTATTCCCAAGTTCTTCAGGACTTTTGCACAGCCACTCATGAAAGTAATACTCCTCGGGAGCGACCGTGCCATTGTCTCTTAGACTTCGCACAAAATTTGTAAATGTCGTTATTTTGCAATCACAAAGCAGAGGATTGTCTGTTAGAATAAATCGAAAGTGTTGCAAAAGTAATATCATTGTTTCGTGCATGTCTTCCGTTATGTATTCTAGGTATAAGGACTGAATTTTGCACCTTGACAGATTTATATTGCGCAGTTGTGGTGACCTCTTTTTTAAATCATCAAAATTGGAGTCACTAGCTGAATCAATAATACTGTATATAAGCCTTTGCTTGTCCATCTCTTTGATAAAAGAAGTAAGATTACTAAGAGTTATAGAAGTATTCTCGAAGTTGGCATTGGACAGACCTCTCAACCAGAAAATAAATTCAGGAAATGAAGTAAGTGGGTTATTGTTGACATATATCTCTTTAAGAACAGTAGAGTCAACTGGAAAAGTACGAGCATTAAATGTTGTAAATGAATTGTGTTCTAAATGCAGCACTTCCAAATTATATAGTGTTATAAACAGCCCTGAAGGTAAAACGGACAATCGATTATGTCCTAAATTAAGATACTGAAGAGCTTTCAGGTCATCAAAAATCCCTACATCCACAAACTGTATCATATTATTTCTTAAATCCAGTTTATGAAGTTCTGATAATCCTTTAAATATATTCAGCGGTAGATACTTTAAAAGGTTATGACTCAGATCGATGTTTTGTAACCCAGTTACATTAAGAAAAACATCGTCACATATGTCCACCATGTGATTTCCTTTTAGACTTATTATTTGTATATAGCCGTGGAACTGGTATTCTGATAGATTCTGAATTAAGTTAAAATCCAAGTTAAACAGCCGTCTATATTGAGTGGCTGAAATCCTCAGATAAGATGATTTACTGTAATGATCTTGTAAATAAGTATTTCTTGATATATTCCGTGGTAAATTGTATGTCCTGTCTGTCCAAGGAAATACATCCGGAGGCTTAGTAAACTTGTTGTAAGGAAGTTCTAGTGTTTGAAGATTTGGAAACATTGATACGAATTCGTCGGGAAATTTTGACAATGAAAAATTTTGAAACATTATTTCTGCCATATTTGAATAAACGGGCTCACAAGAAAGTTGTTGTAGTAAAGTCTCATTAAATTTACCAGTATTCCGCCAGTATAACGTACCAATGTTTCTCAAATTTTGACAGTCTGTAACTGTACAGTTTTCACATTTATCTGTGTATATATTATCCAATAACATTAACACCCGCATATCAGTACCCGCCGACAACTGGTTCCAGTCAGAAATATGTGTTATACAGTTGTCTTTCTCGGTTTCTCTCGGATCCCCGATTTGTACGTAAGACATGACATCATGTCTGTGTCCCGCATATGGCAACATGTAGACCCTTGCACCTTTTAAACATATTAATTTTATCATTGCCATCACAGGGGATTGTGTGAAATTATACATATTCCAAAGTTCTGTGGTATTCAAATAGCACTCAGCCACATTCTCCTTTTTGATAATAACATTCCTGCAAGAAATTCAAAAAAAGAATTCATACCGTATTAAGTTTAAACCCTCTCCTATCCTTTATTCCAAACTTAAAAAGTCAGTTTTATTTTGTGTTGACAACCAACCAAAGCCCCACAAAAGTAAAACAACCCGTTTGGGTTATTACCCATTTAATGCAGATATCTGCATTTCAAATACAGATATCTCTATTAATAAATACAGATATCTATATTTTTTGTAATTTCAGATATCACCAATTGAAATACATGTATCTGTAATTGAAATAGAGATATCTCTAATTGAAATGCATATACCTGTATTTAAATACAGATATCTCTATTTTCGCTCATTATTATACAATCTGCATTTCAATTAGAAATATCTGTATTTATGGTATTTTATTCTTAAAATAGATATAAGGGAATCCCACTCTCACAATGCAACGCGCGTCTGCGATGTTGTTTCGGACGAACAAAAGTAATTTCCGTATCGGTTAACAGCATTTTAGTTTAGAAGATTATTGAATACTGTGAGTCTGTTTTCATCAAGTATGTCAAAAACCTTGAGCAAGGGAGTATTGACAATAAAAGTTGAAAATAATCAAGTTCGTAAATCGAGATATATACATTTCAAATACAGATATCTCTATATAAATCAGAGATATCTATATTTTCTATAAAATACAGATATCTGTGTTTGAAATACAGATATCTGTATTAGAAATACAGATATCTCCATTTGAAATGCATATATCTTTAATTGATAACTAGAGATATCT
Source organism: Anodontia alba (assembly GCA_964016985.1). Taxonomy (NCBI): domain Eukaryota; kingdom Metazoa; phylum Mollusca; class Bivalvia; order Lucinida; family Lucinidae; genus Anodontia; species Anodontia alba. Next base: position 9,603,870 of record OZ024828.1, read on the forward strand.
GTATTTCAATTAGAGATATCTGTATTTCAAAAAACAAAACAACAAAAAAGACAGATATCTGAAATTCTTAAACATACAGATATCTCTAATTTGAATAGAGATATCTGAAACGCAGATATATGTAAGTAAAATGCAGATATCTCTAATTGATAACCGAATAGAGATGCCTGCATTTCAATTACTAATATATCTGTATACTTGTAATTCAGATATCTACATTTAAAAGTAGATATTTGCATTACAATTACAGATATCTTTATTCAAATACAGATGTCTGCATTTTAAATGTAGATATCTTTATTAAATGGGTTAAAACGGTCAACATGTCATAAAAAGGGCTTACTTTATCACAAACTGTAGTTGATGAACTACGACTTACCTATTAAAGTTATTAATGTCTTGTCTTAAAACTATTCATTACGAAAACACGCCTATTCAAATATATAGAAGAGTTCACCTCCAAAAACTGAAAATTTTCAGATAAAAAAAACTCTTATATTTTTCATATTTATGCTCAAAACATAGATTCTGGGTACTCGCTAGAACCGCCTCGACGAGGCGGTTCTAGCGAGTAACCACAATCTATGTTTTTGAGCAGAAATAAGAAAAATAATGCATACCCCTGTAAACCCCAGTTTTACTATATATAAAAGTGGGGTTTAAGGGGGTCAAAATTACATAGGCGTGTTTTCGTAATGACAACATGCGTATACTGTGATTAAGTATATAACCATCTGGTGCAAAACTCCATTAGCCAATTATAAATCCTAGTGTTTTTATTTGCAATATAAGCTCAAATCAATTCTAGTTTACCATTTCACGTATTTCAACACAATACAATGGAAGGGCTGTGTTTCGTGGTTATGACCTTTCCTGAGTTTCTACATATCTGTATTTTTAAGTTCGGAATAAACTTTTACATTACGAAAATACGCCTATTCAAATATACTGAAAATTTCAACACAAAAAACTGAAAGTTTTCAGATAAAAAATCTGATATTTTTCATATTTCTGCTCAAAACATAGATTTAAACAATCTATGTTTTTGAACAGAAATAAGAAAAATAATGTATACCCCTCTATACCCCAGTTTTACTATATAAAAGTGGGGTTTAAGGGGGTCAAAATTATATAGATATGTTTTCGTGATGACTACTCAACTTTTTGAACAGGGATATCGGTATCAGAAACTGCGCAAAACATTTTATTGGTTTCATCACCGTCGTTACACTTGATTGAAAGCGCTTCCTCAAGAAGGTCTACTAATTGTAACTCCATACTAACATTTCCTAAAGCAGACAACAACATCTATTTCACCAGATAAACCAGGTTTAATTTTACAATACTCACGACGCTTTCTGTTTGATTTTGGAATTTGACGCCTTAGTGCTTTTAGATACGTACCACTGGTCGAAAGCGAAACATAATGATTGCAAAACAGTGAGGAAACGTATAAACATATTTGTTGACACAACGATAAAAGATCGAAAAGGTATTCAACTACTCAAGACCGAGTTTAAGCAGGAATAAAAACGACGACACAGAATCGTTAAAAACAGGACCAAAATTAAAAAAAAAAAAAAAAAAAAAAGAAACTTACTTCTGGAGTGAGATCATATGTTGGCCATTTATTTCATACAGGCTGTACTGGTCTGGTGTCCCAATCTCTATATCACAAGGTACAAGGCAGGAAACAGAACACAGGAGACTCAAGAACAGAGCTTCTACAACCGCCATAACCATGTGCAACCTGTAAATTACCATGTTTTATATAATTTTCTGCCCTAAATACTAACAGTGTAGACCCTGATCAAACACCGCGTTCTGTGGCGTCTGATCTAGGTCTACACTGTTTGCCAATGTCCATTTATGGGACGTTAGGCATAAATTGTGTAATGGATTCATTTACTGACGTGCAATTTTATTTCAGACTTTTAACTGTCTCCTAGACTGGCTTAATTTTATTGAGATGCAGTTTAATGTAATATTGTTTCGATTTCACATCATTGTATTGAGGACCCCATGTTAGATTAGTATGTTGTGCTAAATATGTAATCCTCAGAATATATTGTTATAATTATGAGGTAAACACGGGCCGCGTCAAGCGAAAATGTGTATTCTAGCATATGTGAAATTATTACGTTCCGACCATTTCGGGCATCCGCTCTTTCTTATGACGGCCCTTGCCCATCACTTATACATTCTACAGAATTCACTGGAAGTGAGACAATTTCGCGTGTGAATGACATTTAAGAAACAAACTACTGCTTTTGTATCGTCTAATAGTAGCTTGTATAAGAAATATGTATCTAAACTGTTCTAAATCGATACTCCAGGTATATTGAATTACCAGAAAAATTATTATAGTAATTTGTATTCAGAAACCGTTAATATTGATGATAAGCCAATTAGGGAATTAACAGGGAGGGCGGTCAGGGTGGGGGTGAAACAAAACAATTAACAGACAATGAAACTTGAGGATGAAATCACGTTTTCAGAATTATTAATTGCATTGAAGAAGATGAAAAACTGCAGAAGTCCAGCAAACGATGGTTTTACTTCTGAATTATTTTAATTTTTCTGGTCAGATATAGGTGTTTTTATTTTTTTGATCTCTTAATTACGCCTGTAGAACTGGTTCTTTGTCGTGTTACTCAAAACCAGGGGTATTATAACTTGCATACCTAAACCAAATAAATCAAGACATCTTTTAAAGAACCCTTAAAAGATTTTTTTTTCTTGATTAGCAATTGCAATCGTATCAAAATAATTCTATCACGAGGATCAGAAAGGTTTTATATCTGGTAGATTTATTCCTGAAACGATTCGTTTAATTTACGATATTTTATATGAAACAAAACAACAAAATATACCAGGTTTGCTGCTTTCAATAGATTTTCATTAACCATTTGATTCTGTTTCGTGGAAATTTAGATTACTTTAATTTTGGACCCTCTTTAAAAATGCATTAAACTTTTTCAGAATGGCGCAGAATCACGTATTCTTCAAAATGGTTACTTATCAGACTTCTTCTATTTATTGAGGGTCTGACAAGGAGATGCCACCTCACCGTAATTGTTTATTCTCTGCGCAGAGGTATTAAGTTTAATGTTGAGAAAGGAAAACGCTATTAAAGGTTTTGATATAAAATGTAAAAGTTATTTACAGAACCAAAATGCTGGCGATACGCGGATATTTTTAAACGAGTCTGAAATTTCTTTGAAAGTAAAGTTAGGCACATTAAAAAAGTTTTATAAAATGCCGGGCTTAAAAATTAATCGGATTTCAGGTTATGCCGTGATTACAATCTTGATTGGGAACAAGGGCCTATAAATAGACTAGGTGTTATATATACCCCTGATAGTTTTCAATATCAGGGATTTAATCTGAGAAGAGCTAATAACTAAAATGGAAAAAAAAAGTATTACAGTCTTGGTCAAAAAGAAAATTATTCCTTATTAATCCTTCCAGGTAAGATTACAGCGACAAAATTGTTAGCTTTTTCCAAATTTATACATTTTTTTACTGCTCTACCAACTCCACCTGAACAAATTGTTCAACAGCTGATTTTGATGAATTCAAAACTGTATTTAATATACGAGGTACCGTTTTAGATTTTCAAAGGTTACTAAATAGAACACCTAATCTTTGGAGAAACGTACCAAGAAATAACGTTCAAACTTGTATTGAGACGAAATATAATATGTCCAAAACAAGTCAAACTATTACTCAAAGATAGAAAAGGTTGTAGAAGAATGTATGGAATTTTGATTAAATGTGAAAATAACACCACAAGCAGCTGGCAAAGAGATGTAGGAGAGATTCCGAAGAAGGAAACAAGTAAATATAATAAGGCCCCTACGATATTAATGAAGTCAAATTCAAAGATTATCAGTTAAAAATTAATAATAAAATACTTACTACAAAGTCGTTTCTAGGTAAAATAGATAAAATACATGTCTATAATAATAGGTGTTCCTTTTGTCAACAATATCAGGAAACAAATATGTGTTTGTGAATTGCCCAAAAGCGAAAGAGTTGTGGGAATCTGTTAAAAGGTGGTTGCAAACTCATGGGAATCTTAATATCGATATCATTGATAAAAGTCTTATTTTTGCTTGCCAAAAAGATAAATTAATTTATTACCTTATAATAAATGCAAAATACTACATTCATAAAAGCAAGTTTACTTCTAAACGTTTGAGTATTTTAGGATTCCAGTTATCACTCAAAAAAAAGTTTAAGAATGAGCAGTATATTGCTAGAATATATAGAATAAACAACAGTTATAATAAGTTCTTGGGGGTTGGTGGGGCGGGGGGGGGGGGGAGCGGGAGGAGGGGTTGTCTTCCTTGTTTAATATACATGTACTTAATACAGTGTGACCGGAGTTCCAGTTTTAACAAAGACAGACGGTTCTGACAAAGGAAACCTTTTATTCTAATTTAGTACTTATCAGATATAGCATTATCCGCTCAGTGCTATACACACTAGCTGGTTTGAAACATTTTATTATTGCATAAAAAGCAGTGTCGCACGTTATTAACTCAATTAATTCACGCGCTGTTAATGCACGGCTACGTAACTTTCAATATGCTCGTACCGGGGCCACAGATTTGCTGCCGTTACGAGATGTGTTCTGCCTGGCGCTTGAACGAGCATGGTCCATGCAAATTGCTTTCGCGAGACATCGGTGAAAAGGCGAAACAAAGTAGTGCAAGAAATAACGCGAAATGTAGCAAATGTTTTTAGTTTTTATGCAATAATAGCGATCGAACATGTTTTTTCAATGCATTAACATTCGCCAGGTCCCTTCGGCCTCGGTTTTCAACACCTCCCTCGGGACCTGGCGAATGTTAATGCATGAAAAGCCATGTTTGATCCCTATATTCAGTGCACATGTGGCATTGCAACTTATACGCATAGTATAGGCATGGTAATGTTTGAAATATTTTTTTATTATTATTATTATTATTATTTTGTTTTGTCAGATATGAATTCAATGTCTGTATATGTTATATATACATTTATTGATTTAAGTATTTTAGTACGTATGCTAACTGAAATAAATACTGAAGAATGAAAGACAAACAAACAAAAAAAACTGTTCTGAATCGAACTGCACAGATATTCTGTGCTGTTATATTAGATCATATTTAACTTTTTCCTGCTGAACCCGGATATACACTGCCTTTGTAAACAGTGTAGATCCAGATCAGTTGGCTTCTGACGTCAACAATATCGATTAAGGCATCTGATTGGCTGACATTTAGAAGTTGGCGTGGCCTCTTAATTTATTCAGCATGACAAGGGTTATCATAAATCAGGGTTTTCTCTCAGGGTTTTAAACTGTGAGCCCAGGGACTCCCTTATCTGGAATTAAGGGGTCCTTTAATAAGATTTAGGGGTTTGTTCTTTAAAGCGGTTAACACTTAAAGCGCTAGTTGCATCTACAACAGACGACACATCAAAGTACTTTTTTTTTCAGAGAAAATAAGACTTGATATTTCATGTGAATTCACATGAAATATCAAGTCTTATTTTCTCTGAAAAATAAAATCAATTTTAGAATATCGTCTGCTACAATTTGTTAAGTGCTTAAGTTTTAATGGTTAACTATTGCCCAAATATTGATAATTCATGCCCTTTAGATCACAAATAGATTAAAATGCAAAGCCATAGATAAATAAAATTGATTTTGCATTACGAAAACACGCCTATTCAAATATACAGATAATTTCACCTCCAAAAATTGAAAATTTTGAGATAAAAAAACTCTGTTATTTTTCATATTTCTGCTCAAAACATAGATTGTGGGTACTCGTTAGAACCGCCTCGGAGAGGCGGTTCTAACGAGTATCCACTATCTATGTCTTTGAGCAGAAAAAAGAAAAATAATGTATACCCCTGTAAACCCAGTTTTACTATATAAAAGTGGGGTGTAAGGGGGTCAAAATTATATTAAATATTAAACATTACGAAAACACGCCTATTCAAATATAGAAAAAAAATTCATCTCCAAAAACTGAAAATTTTCAGATAAAAAACTCCGATATTTTTCATATTTCTGCTCAAAACATAGATTATGGGTACTCGTTAGAACCGCCTCGCCGAGGAGGCGGTTCTAACGAGTACCCACAATCTCTGTTTTGAGCAGAAATAAGAAAAATAATGTATACCCCTGTAAACCCCATTTTTACTATATAAAAGTGGGGTTTAAGGGGGTCAAAATTATATAGATATGTTTTCGTGATGTATCAACCCCTCATACATCCTCGTATTTATTCTAAATATTCCTCATGGTGTTTAACTGTTTACCTCAAGAGTCGAACATCTTGACACCCTTACTGTACTCATTAAGAAAACACGCCTATTCAAATATATTGAGAATTTTACCACCAAAAACTGAAAAAAAACTTTCAGACGAAAAATTCTGGTTGTTTTCATATTTCGGCTCAAAACATAGATTGTGATACTTGTTAGAACCGCCTCGGCGAGGCGGCTCAACCGAGTACCAACAATCTATGTTTTTGAGCAGAAATAAGAAGATTAATGTAAACCCCAGTTTTTCTGTATATAAGTGGGGTTTAAGGGGGTCAAAACTATATAGGCGTGTTTTCGTGATGTTACCGTGTAAACCCTTTCTATTCAGCTGCCTGAATATTTATATTTACACAAAATTTGTATATTTTAATCAAATGCCATACTTATCTTATATCCATCCTTTAGTATTTGCACATTTTACTCCTGCATTCAGTTGTCGACTTTGACGAAATACTACCTTATCTACGTAATGTCTATTAAGACTTCAGTAGTATTTGAAACATATATTCATTCAACCACACGATGCATATTTTCTTCCTGGACAAATCGGTGATTTCACACAAATAAGCATGACTTACTTCAGATACAAATCATGATTTTGATAAAAAAAAAATAGAGGGGTAATTTCGACATTTTTTAACATTCAAAATTAAAACATGCTTGTCACGATCAGCATCATGACATAATATAATTGTATCAATGGGTAAGCCCTCAAATTTATGAGGTATATGAAAACATATTGAATATATGATAAAAGGATGTTATTTAAAATTGTGGAGAATCAATAACGTTATATAGGAAATTCTACATAGGTATTTCATATCTGCTTGATACCTTAGTATCTCCCAAAGGTTTCTTCGCTGCATTACGAAAACATACCTATTCAAATATATAGAAAATTTTACCGCCAAATACTGAAAATTTTCAGATAAAAAAAAACTCTGCTATTTTTCATATTTCAGCTCAAAACAGATTGTGGGTACTCGTTAGAACCGCCTCGGAGAGGCGGTTCTAACGAGTACCCACAGTCTATGTCGGAGAGGCGGTTCTAACGAGTACCCACAATCTATGTTTTTGATCAGAAATAAGAAAAATAAATATACCCCTGTAAACCCCAGTTTTACTATATAAAAGTAGGGTTTAAGGGGGTCAAAATTATATAGGTATGTTTTCGTGATATATAGGAAATTCTATACAGGTATTTGCATATCTGCTTGATACCTTAGTATCTCCCAAAGGTTTCTTCGCTGGGAACATGTATAGGTTTATTGCATAGTTTTAAATTTCGAGCCGTCAGGCGAGAAATTTAAAACCTGCAGTAACCGATTTGTCGCACTAACCCTTTAGGGCAATATCTCACAGATGCCATAATGATACTGGCCACGGTATACACTGATCATGTATTTTATCAAGGATATCACATTTCATTTAATAGCTTATTGCGACAATATCCCATTATCCCACTATTCTAATATTATAGGCTAAATCAGATGAGTTCATTTGTCGTTTTAGGGATGTCTAGTTTATTTTATTTTAATTATTTTAATAGAAGTTGCTGTATTAATTAAACAAACAGTGTAGCCCCTGACCAGACACCGCGTTCTGCGTCTGGGTCTACACTGTCCCAATATTTAAGTTTATTACGGAACTTCCTATTATTAACAAGTTCTTAAAATTTTAGTACAACTCAAATTCTGTCGCAAGGTCGCGTCGTTCGATATCCCAACTCCAGTTTTGACCAAAATCAGGCCCAGAGGTTATAAAACTTTTTCATGCCCAACTCAGCTGAGCATGAAATTTATTTTGCTTATAAATCTTAAAAGACTGACAATTTTTTTAAAACTTCTTTCATGCTCAACTCAGCTGAGCATGCTCAGCTGAGTTGAGCATGAAAAAAGTTTTAATTGATGGTATTTTTATTTTCATGACCAAGTGAAATTTCATGCTCAGTTGAGTTGAGTATGAAAAAAATATAACATCGGGGCCACTGCGTGCAATAACCCTTTTATTATATTGTATATACCGTACTTAACATAAATATTGGGATATCTTAACAGATATCCCAATATTTAGGGTAAATACGGCATTCATGTTGCAAAATATCACTCCATTACTACCCTTACCCGTTGAAAAATATAGTACTGGTTGTGACACTGGGTAAAATAAAATTCGGTAAATGAATTAAAAAGAAGCATCTAGAAAAAACAACAACAACTTTTTTTTATGATAAACAATTATGAAATGTTGCGCTATTATATTTAAATGATTTTGAAACTTAAATACGTATACAACAAACATAAAAACATACATAAAAACAAAAAAAGAAAAAAAAAAGGTTACCTATATCCGTATATTAATCCATAGAAGCTAGCCCTTGAAAGAGCAAGGGTCAGTAAACAAAGCTTGAGAAACCACCCTGATAACCCCTTTAACACTCTCTGGGCTAATTCAGCAGACGAAGAATTGACGATATTTTTATTTTTTCCCGGGAAATAGGTTTTGACATTTTCATGCAAATTGTCCCCATAGTAGACAATCTGCATGAAATGTCAAAGCCTATTTTCAAGGAAAAATAAGAAAAAATATTTAAAAAATGTCGTCTGCTGATTTTTTTTACCCAGCATACAGAGTTAAACACCGCCACACAAAAATGTTCCTTATGTCCATTGAGAAAACATTGCGGGCTGTGCAAAGTCTCACGGCCGCTGTGTTACCTGATATAGCGGCTTTGGAAACTTTCATGTCTGTGTGTGGAGATGGAGACTCTGGTCAAACTGCGTGGGTGTGCAGGTTTGTCTGGATGTGTGCTGTTTGAATAAGTGATAAGATATGTCGCGACCTACTTGTTCTAAATCTGGCTGTTAAGGGTGCGACGGGAAATTTCAAGAGAAACACATTACAGATACATTCATCTAATATAAGTAATATCTGTAAAAAAAAACAAAAAAAAAAACAGATACACAATGGAGGAACAAACGCAAATATCTCGTGTGTGTGTGTGTGTGTGTGTGTGTGTGTGTGTGTGTGTGTGTGTGTGTGTGTGTGTGTGTGTGTGTGTGTATTGCATATTGCTAAGCAGGTAAATATTTTTTTTAACTGAAAATACACAAAAGGCAATCGACAAAAGAGTCTTTAACGTTCGAAAAGAATTACGTACGTATCTTGTTTTTATCTTTTATTATTTTCCTGTTTAGGTTTGTTCTAACCTCGCAATGGTACCGTCATCTTGAAAACACTTTTCAAAGCATAATTTGCAATGAATAAGATGGCCTGCCCTTCTACGGTAATAGCAGAAAAGGTCATTTTGCGATTCCTTTCGTTTGTATGGCATATTCGTGATTTCATACAGCTGCTGACAGCGCTAGCTCAGAACAATGATCTTATACGACTACGTCGAATAATACCTACTTTTGATATAACCATTTTACTGACCATGGTTCTATTTAACACTCAGCTTGCTGGAAAACATTTTCAGCAGACATTTTGAAATATTTTTCTTAATTTTCCCAGAGAATTGGATTTGACATTTAATGCAAATCACTCCTTTGGGTTTTCTGGGACAAATAAGAAAAACATATTTGTTGCTTGCTGAATCTGCTCAGAGCATGCTAAGTGCTAAATACAACATATACCAGAAGTAACATCACGAAAACACACCTATATAATTTTAAACCCCTTAAACCCCACTTTTATATAGTAAAACTGGGGTTTACAGGGGTATACATTAGTTTTCTTATTTCTGTTCAAAACTATAAATTGTGGTACTCGTTAGAACCGCCTCATCGAGGCGGTTCTAACGAGTATCCACAATCTATGTTTTGAGCAGAAATATGAAAAATATCAGAATTTTTTTATCTGCAAATTTTCATTTTTTGGTGGTAAATTTTTTAGTATATTTGAATAGGCATGTTTGTAATGATGAAGCTCAAATCAGTCACGGACCTAGACTAGCTACTAGTCGGATATCAATATTATTTTCATCAATCAGTTATAATTATTAATTTACTTAATGAACTAAGGGCCATCTACTACTTACTGCTTGCCTCACCTCTTTGATAGCAGCAATTAATCTTGGAGATATCGGAGACCAACATTTGAGACTGGCTATACAAGGTGTCATATATAAATTTGAATCAGCTTATAGTAAGGAGAGATAAAACATGACATCAAGGTCTAGGAGCTAGTCTATGACAAACTTAACAGTGAACGAAAAACAAAAGTGAGTTCGTACAGAGTTCGGCGATATTATGGCTTCTGTTATAATTATCATTACGAAAACACGCCTATTCAAATATATAGACAATTTCACCTCCAAAAACTGAAAATTTTCAGATAAAAAGACTCTGATATTTTTCATATTTCTACTCAAAACATAGATTGTGGGTACTCGTTAGAACCGCCTCGCCGAGGCGGTTCTAACGATTACCCACAATCTATGTATCTGAGCAGAAATAAGAAAAATAATATATACCCCTGTAAACCCCAATTTTACTATATAAAAGTGGGGTTTAAGGGGGTAAAAAATATATAGGCATGTTTTCGAGATGGCCCGCCGTTTTTGGCATTTAGAAAATGTTGTGAGGCTGATACATCAGCTATATGACGAAGTGACTTTGATGTTTAGGCCTACTTCAGATTAAAAATCATTTCAAAATAGTGTTTAATTGATTTATAACAGTCTATTCTGTTCCGTTTTAGTGAGAGTGCACCCATTGACCTTTGACCTAATACAGACTCAACGGTAGGTCATAACAGCAGGTGACACCGCCCTTGTTGAGGGGTATGGACCACTGATGAATATTAGCATTTGTGTCTTTCGTTAACATTTGTGCCTACCTGGTTCAAAATTTCAACCACCTAACCACTAGCCTGTAACACTGTTAAACCATTCAGGCCTAGCGTCCCATAAAAGGGACTTTGACAAACAGTATAGACCCAGATCACACGCCACAGAAAGCGGAGTCTGATCAGGGTCTACACTGTTTACTTTAAACACATATCTATAAAACATGGTAATAATAAAAACTGATCCGACACCCCTTAAATTGGAAATGGACCGGTCCAAAGAATTGAGGTAGGAGAGTCCATTCGGCATAAATGGGTTAAACACGAAAAAAGGGATCTTATATTTAGATCTTCATATGCGCATTCACAGCCCCTGTTTGTGCTACAGACATGCGGTTTTTGCTGAAGCTTCTCAAGGTCTCTATTACATGTCTGCGAACAACAAAGCTCTGGCGAGACTGCGCTCATTCACGGACTCGTCTGAGTCTTTGCTGGTCGCCAATGTGGTAAGTACTCTTTTCTCATTTGCTACCTCTATGGTGTAAATTATAATAGGCCCCCTAAGAGATCTTTAGTGAATGTAAGCTTTCTGTATTGTATAACGTTACCTGGTACCTCTAAATGGCTGATTCCGTGATTGTGACTTCTTTTCTTTGGTATCTCTTATCTCCTTTTTCAACGCATAGCTTACTGGGTAACAAAATATTAAGTTATTTATCTCATTTTCCCAGAAGGAGACAATTTACATGAAACGTCAAATCCTATTTTCTAGAAAAAATATCAATTTGTCGCCTGCAGAATTAGCCCAGAGAGTGGCATGATATGTGGGTTTTAAAAGGCATATTGTTTGTCTGATTTTAGGCTTAACGGCCCTGTCAACAATATTTCAACCATATCGAGCTGTCTTTCAGAGACAGGGATAGGAATGAGATGTGCGAAAAAAGCCCGTACCCCTGAACTTCATCACGAAAACATGCCTATATAATTTTGACACCCTTAAACCCCACTTTTATATAGTAAAACTTGGGTTTACAGAGGTATACATGTACATTATTTTTCTTATTTTTTTGGCTCAAAAACATAGATTGTGGGTACTTGTTAGAACCGCTTCGCCGAGGCTGTTCCACCAAAGTCCTCAATAACCATATATTTGAAAGCATCTCTTACTCACTTCTGTACAGTTGTAGTACGTCTGGGTCAGTTACTGCTAGTATGCTTGGTATATGAAAGCCAGATGTAGGATATAATTTGTGTGCAAAAAATGACTTGATGAAACAAGTAAATTTCTTAATTCATACCTACATGTATTCTAATATCCTTTGAAAATGTTTATTTTTTTAAGTATAAGACCTATTTTTTTTTTTTTTTTTTTTTTTTTTTTTTTGCTTTTGCCAAATTTGGCTTGAAAGCCTGCTGGTTTAATCTAATAGGTGTTGGAAACTTCGGTAAAAAATTGATTGCTTTGACTTTGTGAAAAAAAAAGAAAAAAAAAAAAACCAAAAAAAAAAAAACCAAAAAAACAGGAAACACGTGTCTCTCGTCATGTGAAAGTTTTTCTTAGTCAGTGAAACAAAATTCTGGCCAAAGAAAAAAAAAACAGCCTTACTCCCCACCCCCACCCCCAATCGAATGGTCAGCCCCTTAGCTCGATTTTATGGAAGGCAGGAAAGTTTATAAACTTTGATTGGATCAGGCTTATTTAAACGTTTGTTACAATTTACAAGTTGTCAAGTAACACACTTTATTTTAACCCTTGTCCTGCTGAATAAATTAAGATGCCACACCCACTTCTAATTTTCAGCCAGTCAGATTGCTTGATCTGGATTGTTTCTATAGATTCACATACTTAATGGCAAACAGTGCAGATCCAGATCAGTTGTCTTCAGAAGCCAATTGATCTGGATCTACACTGTTTGCAATGGCAGGATATATCCGGGTTCAGCAGGACAAGGGTTAAAAAGAGATTTTCTACAATAAGCCATTAAATGAAATGTGATACCGTTGCTTAAATATATGGTCCCTGTACACTATGCTTCAGTCTCATTATGCCATGTGTGAGGTATATCGGACCGTTATCGGCCCGACGGGATTCCTATCGGGCCGATAACGGTCCGATATAGATTTAAGCAGAATGCTAGCTGGGATATTGTTTTGTCATTTAGTTATGTATAAAATGAAGACCTAGGGATTGATGAAATTTAAGATCTATATAAACAACTCTTGACAGACGTTTAGAGAATTACTCGTAGATAAGCCATGAATTCAGCCTATTTCGGTGAAAGACTAAGATCTGCAAAAATGAATACAAATGAACCGCAACGTCAGAAAATGTACCTTCGGACATGCGCGCCTCTGCGAAGATTCAGATCCGTCTGCGCATATGCGCAGTCTGATCAAAATCTTCGCTGGGCGCATTTTGGAATGCCAAAGATGCAAAGTTTTTTTTTGCATGCGAACAGCGAAGACTGATCTGACTGTACATATGCATATCCCAGCGGGCACATGACGTTTATACAACGTCGGCTCAACGCCGATGCAACGTCATGACGTTGCATCGACGTTGAGGCGACGTTGTATTAACGTCATATGCCCGCTGGGATGATTTAAGTCTTCGTAGGGAACACGTTGCGGGCTAAATGTGTGGAAATATCTGGGAAATGGCAAATTACAAACTGCACACTGCATCAAATACTACAGACATTAGGGTCTTCTTTTTAAAGGTATCATATACTATTGCAATATGTTACCACGGAATTAAGCTTTAAGTTCGCCTAAATCAACCAAGCAAAACACAGTCAACCCTTTTTATACCGACACTCGATAAAACAACTAAATTCCTTATAATGATAACTTGACTGACACGAAACCTCCGCTAAAGAGGTGACATTATTCAGAAATTATGCAAGAACAATGTTTTCAGTACTATAAGAAACATATGTTTAACTTATTTGCGAGAATCGCCTCATTTGGCGATTCTAACAAATTTCCAAAACAAAAGTTCTACCAGGAAATAATTAAACAAAGGCTTTCTTAAAAATCATTCTGCTCATTAAGGACTCTTTATAACAGCAGTCATTTTAATGGCAAAATCTTTTGGAACAAATGATGTCATTGTAACGAGGGTTCGCTGTATTTAATGGGTTCCAAGGGACCCAGCGGGCATATACCGTTTGTGCAACGTCGCATCAACGTCGCTGCTACGTCATTACGTTGCATCGACTTTGATGCAACGTTGTCTCAACGTTTGTGCCCACTGACCCGCACGTATTGTAATACCATCAATTTAATATTCCTGTGGTTTGAAAGCTGCATTTTAAAAGTGATCAGATCTATAATTTCTAAATGTAAACAGAGCATTATATCTGAAGCGGGTCAGTCATATTTAATCGTAAAACAATATTTCATAAGCATTCATACCCGGTTCTGTCACAGCACCTTGGGAGAGGATAAATATAGGCCTAGCCTACACCCAATCCCTTGACATTTATTATACCCCGCCACACATTATGGTTTCACGTTGGTCGTCCGTGTGTCCGTCCGTCCGTCGTACGTCCGTCCGTCCGTTTTTCGTTTCCGGATGATAACTTGAGTAAACATCAATGGATTTTCACCAAACTTGGTATGTGCATTGATATTGTGGAGATCTGGTTTGGGATTGCTAATGGGAAATTTTCGTCAAATTTTTACGGAGTTGTCTGCCCGAGACACGCCCATATTTTCGTTTCCGGACGATAACTTGAGTAAATAACAAGGGATTTTAACCAAACTTGCTATATGCATTGACATTAAGGAGATCTAGTTTGGGATTGCTAATGGGCAAATTTCGTCAAATTTTTACGGAGGTATCTGCCCGAGACACGCCCATATTTTCGTTTCCGGACGATAACTTGAGTAAATAACAAGGGATTTTAACCAAACTTGCTGTATATATTGACATTAAGGAGATCTGGTATGGAATTGCTAATGGGCAAATTTCGTCAAATTTTTACTGAGTTATCTGCCCGAGACAAGCCCATATTTTCATTTCCAGATGATAACTTGAGTAAATAACAAGGGATTTTAACCAAACTTGCTGTATGCATTGACCTTAAGGAGATCTGTTTTGGAATTGCTAATGGGCAAATTTCGTCAAATTTTTACGGAGTTATCTGCCCGAGACAAGCCCATATTTTCATTTCCGGACGAAACTTGAGTAAATAACAAGGCTTTTTAACCAAACTTGCTATATGCATTGATATTATCAAGATCTGGTTTAGGATTGTTATCTGTCCCTCCGTCATTTTCTTTCCAGACATTTTCGCAACGATAACTTTAATACATAAACAAATAATTGTTTTGGCTGGGTATTATGCTTGCGGTGCTTTTATTGTAAATTTGTTTTCTCAAATGTATGTATTAATGTCATAAAATTTGAATAAATGTAAAAAAATACCCGGTTCCAGGTGAATTCTACTATACATTGACCGTTTAACATTTAGCCTGCTGCATTTGCATATTGGTAGATGATATATTAATATTCTTGTTTAAAATTATTATTATTATTATTATCATCATCATCATTATTACTATTATTATTATCTTTCTTAAATATGATTTGTAATTGTCACTTAAATCATATTTGATGGTGATTTGAATGGAAAATACAACCCTTGAGAAATCATAAATTATTAAATTTTGTGGTATATCAGGTTACCGAGTAATAGGACATTCTACATCCTGAACCCGGAAGATTAAAGTAATGTTTTTACGTGCGTTTCTGTGTCGTGGCAATAAACAATTTTAATGAAATTTCAGATAATGATATATAGTTGACAGAACTGTAATAAGCCGGTGAATGAGTGATAGAGTCGACACATTCCAAAGTTTTCAAAGTAACTCTGAATACTTCACACTTCTCTTCAATTCCATTTTCAGCATAACGAAAACACGCCTATTCAAGTATATTGAAAATGTCACCACCAAAACCCTGAAAGTTTTCAGAGAAAAATTCTGATATTTTACATATTTCTGCTCAAAACATAGATTGTGGGTATTCGTTAGAACCGCCTCGTCGAGGTGGTTCTAACGAGTACCCACAATCTATGTTTTTGAGCAGAAATAAGAAAAAATGTATACCCCTGTAAACCCCAGTTTTACTATATAAAAGTGCGGTTTAATTTTTCATATTACTGCCCAAACTATGTTTTTGAGTAGAAATAAGAAAAAAAATGTATACCCCTGTAAACCCCAGTTTTACTATATAAAAGTGGGGTTTAAGTTTATATAGGTATGTTTTCGTGATGGTTACAATTCTTTGTCGGTGTGTATTTATAGGTCACACTTCAAAAGTATGAAACACATGTATACATGGTGCTAAAAACCTTTTTACATTTCACTGTTCACTTCACAATTATTATTTTTAATTTTACATGCAATTCCTAACTCCCTTGCTTTAACCCTCAAAGCAAACGTGTAGCACATGACATTCTAAAACTGATTTTGTTATTTTTCGGAGAAAATAGGACTTAATATATTCCCGATTTTCATTCTTTTGTGTTTTCTTTGTTTCCAATGGCAACCTTTTAGATTTTTAGGGACGTTTCATGTCAGTCCGCTAGTCAAACGATTCACATGGAATGTCCAGTATAATTGTCTCTGTGAAAAAAAAAAAAAAAAAAAAAGAACAGAAAACGCAAAAAAAAAAAAACAAAAACAATAACAACAACATAAAACAAAATTCAATGTGTCATTTCAGTGCTGTAGTTGTGACTTAAACGTGTTTTGGCCTTCATTGTGTGTCAGATCTGACGAGGCCTAATTGGCCGAAACACGCTTGTCTTGTCAGGAATAGTATATTCAGTTTACAGCTACCATTTTTTCTTCAAATAGGATTTCAACTTTTGCTGTCTTTTGTAATCAAGTTTAACACAGTTGCTGACCTTCTTAAACTGCAGCCCTGCAGACTACATCCCAGCAGACACATGACGTCTATACAACGTCGCCTTTAGCTATAAAGCTCTATATATACATATGACCCCCTGGGGTGTGGCCAGTTTGAACCCCAGGGGTATGATTGGCAAGATATATGTAGGGGACCACTCAACATTGCTACATACTAAATATATAAGCTGTTGGCCTCATGCCTTCAGAGAAGAAGATTTTGTTAAAATTGTTTTCCCATTATAAGTCTATGGGAATTAATGACCCCCCGAGACGTGGCCAATTTAGACCCCGGGGCATGATTGGCAGGATTTATGTAGGAGACCACTAAACATTGCTACGTATTAAATCTGTTAGCTCTGGGCCTTAAGGTTTCAGAGAAGATTTTTGAAGATTCTTTAGCTATATAGCTATATATAAACATATGACCCTGGGGTGTGGCCAGTTTGGGCCCCAGGGGCTTGATTTGCAGGATTTTTGTAGGGGACCACTAAACATTGCTACCTACTACAATAATATAAGCTGTGGGCCTCGTGGTTTTAGAGAAGAAGATTTTTTAAGTTTTTCCCATTATAAGTCTATGGGAGCTATATATGGGCATTTCGGACCGTAACCAATTTTACAAATTTTCAATCCCCCTTTAACACAAGGCTCCACATGAAGTTTGAAGAAATTTGGCCTAGGGATTTCAGAGGAGAAGTCGTTCAAAAGTGTGAGCGGACGGACAGACGGACGGACGACGGACGGGGAGTGATCACAATAGCTCATCTGAGCCTTCGGCTTAGGTGAGCTAAAATGTTTTCCGAGATAAAAATTCCTAAAATTCACTGTACTATTGAAATTGCATAGGTTACACCCATTTTTCGCAATAAATTTAATATTAGGGTAAAGAAAGACAAATGGTTTCTGATGAGATATGGTCAATCTGAACAAAAGTTAAGATAAAATTCCAAGCGAAAAAAACGTCTTTCCGAGTGATGTCGAAAGGACGGTAGTCTATCTGCTGACCGTTCTAAGGAGGTCCCGGTGTTAAAGTTCTTTGTACGTAGCTTCCTGCAGTTGTGCAGTTTTATTTTGTCATTCTGTGCATTATGATAACACACCGATTCAAATATATAGAAAATGTCACCTCCAAAAACAGAAAATTTTCATATAAAAAACTGTGATATTTTGCATAGTTCTGCTCAAAACATAGATTGTGGGTACTCGTTAGAACCGCCTCGGCGAGGCGGTTCTAACGAGTACCCACAATCTATGTTTTTGAGCAGAAATAAGAAAAATAATGTATACCCTTGTAAACCCCAGTTTTACTATATAAAAGTGGGGTTTAAAGGGATCAATATTATATAGACATGTTTTCGTGATGGACCTGATCTCTTCTTCTTTCGTTGCCTCGGGAAGGATTGTAGACTTCCCTAGGTAGTATCATTTCATTAATGACAGATTCTATCTGTCATTCTTCGTTGCTATGCAGGGTTTTAGAGAAAGGGACTTTGACTACTTTGCAATTTCGTATTTATCCAAGCACAAAAGTAGACGGAATGTTTTAATGTGTGTATATTAGTACGCCATTGAAGAGCTATCCTTACAAAAGTAGTGCGACTTGTGCTTGATCTATGGTGAGTCGCTGAGAAAACCCGCCTTAATATGTGTGCGAACAACAAAGGCGCAGATCAGCCTGCGCGTCCGCGCAGGCTGATCAGCGCCTTTCTTGTTCGCTATAGCTCGCCTTTTTTCGACGAAGAAGCGTCTCACAAACTTAATGGAGAACAGAATGATACCTGGAATTTATTAGTTTCTCACAGAATCTGTCATTTCAGGGCTATTCAGTCCTTTGATTTTTTACCTGGGAGGCTGTTAGGACATAAGTCAGATGGCGTTAATAAGGTACTTTTTTAGGTTAAAAGCCTGACAAACTAGTGAGTACCAAAATATCAAAAATTTATTATCCCCATTTTAGTTTGGAGACCCGCAAAAGGGTAACTGGCAAACAGTGCGGACCCAGATCAGACGCCGCAGAATACGGCGTCTGATCCAGGTCTCCACTGTTTGCAAATAGGTTAGCCAGTCTTTCCTAGGAATATGTAAATCATATAGCCTGACATGCTTAAAATTGAAATAGGACTCTTCCAATACAAGTGTGGAGGAGTTTATTCAGTCTGTAATGGGTAAAACTGTTAGATCCCTGCGTAGTTCTTAGCAGTGTTATCAGTGTTATTTCACTTTGCTCTGATACTTCGATGTTGTATACCTATATATTTGTTTCCTGGGAAACATAAAAGGAAAACCCTTTGATCTATTTTATTTTACATTTAAGTCATAGCAAGAAGCAAAAATGTAAAAGTAAACAAACAATAGAAAGAGCTTTGATTGAAATAAATAATCAACAAAACTGGACGGAATGAAATATATGCATACATAATCAACATGTTTTATAGACAATGTCATTGAAACCAGTCAAAGCAAAGTAATTATTCAGTTTATGCATTATACCGAAAGGGAGTTTTATAAACACAAGTTTTGTACTTATCGCAACTGTCATGGAATTAGGGAGACTGGATACATTGGTAGCTTTTTTGACAAGAAAGACAACTTGTGTGACTTCCTGTGTGAGTTTGCATACCAAGCCCTTTTTTTCTGGAAAGGGGTTTATTGCAAAAGCAAATAATTTAAGAGAAACGAATTATTTCTTTTAAGAGAAGACCCCTTTTAAGAAGGACTGCAAAACAATATTGAAAGGGTTGTCTCCTTGAATGAGTTGGCAGTCTCCTTAAATAGGCAAAATAAAAAAAAAAATAAAAAAAATAAAAAAATAAATAAAAAAAAAAAAAAAAAAACGGATAAAGTAGGATCAAAAACCCTCGAGAAATATAAACGTGAATGAAAACATAAACAAGGGTTCTCTGATTTATCAGAAATTTAGCCGTCCAAATAACAGAAAGTATTAACGAAGGGCAAAGGCTCCGATGAGAATTTGCGCGTGCGCAGAATATGAACATGCACATTTCACATATGCTCGACGACAGCTTTCGCTTGAAGCGACCAGATTGATGAGACATACCCTGATCAAAGGCCGCATTATTACCCGTGTCTGCTAGTCTGATCAGACTTCATGCTATTTTGGTGAACCGTACATTTCTCTGAAAGAGCCGTATAGACAATATGCCGACCGTATTTACCCTAACCAGTCTGGCTTACAGGCATATACATACAGTGTGGACCCAGATCAGAAGCATCAGTGCGGCGTCTACACTGTTTGCAGCTCATCCAGCAGCTTTTTAATCATATCAACAGGCTGTAAATTGCCTTTTCAAATTTTAGGATAAGTATGGTAAAGAGTTAATCCTTTCAACCCTACAGATCAACACAGGTGTCTATGCAAACAGTGTAGATCCAGATGAGACGGCTCGAAAGAGCCGTCTCATCAGGATCTACACTGTTTGTCATTCTGCTTTCCAGTTTAGACTGAAACTCCTATTTTCATCAATGGACCTGTCCAAATTCAAAGATTGAAGGGACCATTTTAGGAACTCAGGGGTAAAATGGTTAATGTGTCTCAATATTTAGGGTAAATACGGTATGCAATAGGGTCATAGATAAGAAGTATTTATCACAAGATGTTGCAGGTTGATGCCTTCTTTGCGCCCCGTTTCATTTTGTCACGAATAGCTTGTCTGTGAGCGTCAATCACGTCCATTACTTCTTGATGTCCTTCACGTTCAGCGAGCTGGTACGCAGTTAAATCCTCCTAAAAGAGAACATGTTTGGACTCAGTGAGGGTTGAGGCATTGATCGTAAATACGTATACAAAAAAAAAGTTTTGAAATTTTGAGTAGATGATGATTTGGCGTTTTACGTCTCTATAAACATTTTCATATATATATATATATATATATATATATATATATATATATATATATATATATATATATATATATATATATATATATATATATATATATATATATATCGAGACAATAATGGGTTGATAATGAAAGGCTTTGTGCGACGACAGACAAGAGCTGAACACTGCCTCCAGCGGGATTCGTTCCCAGGACCTCGTGATCCGAGATCAGGGGAGCTAACCACTTACGCACCAGGAAGTTTCAAAGTTTCGTACAGGAAGAACTGTAAATAAGCACAAATGTTGGCAAGTGAAGTAATTATTTTTAAACTCTTCTGTTCACAAGTTATTTATGTGCCAGTTTATTGTATTGTTCGATTATTTTGTGTGTGTTTAAGGGAAAAGAATACATTTTCAAAGGAAGTATACTCTGACAATAGGATTTGAAATTTCATGCATATATTGGAGGGAATTTGACTTGTTTTCTGGGAAAAATTAGAAAAATATTTCAGTATGTCATCTGCTGAACATTTTACCCAGAGTGCTAAGCGTTCAACTCTTTTTTCGGCACTAGTAGTTATTTATGTGTCAGCTTGGTAAACTGTTCGATATGTTTGTGTGTATTTAAGGGGAATTAATACATCTGTAGAGGAAGTAACTCTGTTAAAATGTTCTACCTCCTTTCTGAAATGGGATCTACTCTAAAATGAAAGAACGGCATTCCTATCGTCGCAAGCAAATATTTACAATTATTTGAATGGGTTTGATTAATATAAATGTGCTAAAAAGTATGATAATACAATATTAGATAGGAAAGACCCCCATGCGGACCGAACATAGATTTGTACTTTGGAATTGCATCAGAATTAAGGGAGAGGTTTTCCGCGAGTAAAACTAGTTTAAGACCCCAAGTAGTTTTCCTACAGTCCATTCCAACGTGGTTCCATTGTTGCAGTACTTCTTTGCTTGTGCGTCTGTGATTTCATATCTGGCATTTGTGGTGACTTTATTTGTTCCTCATCTCTCCTTCCTTTGATGCCCCGGGAGAGCTGGGCTTAGTGATTCGCTACATTATCATTATATTCGTCATGTTATTATCATTACGAAAACATGCCTATATAGTTTTGACCCCCTTAAACTCCACTTTTATATAGTAAAACTGGGGTTTACAGGGGTATGCATTATGTTTCTTATTACTGCATAAAACACAGATTGTGGGTACTCGTTAGAACCGCCTCGCCAAGGCGGTTCTAACGAATACCCAGAATCTATGTTTTAAGCAGAAATATAAAAAATATCAGAGTTTTTTTTATCTGAAAATTTTCAGTTTTTTTGGAGGTGAAATTATCCATATATTTGAATAGGCGTGTTTTCGTAATGCCTGAATAAAATAGTTTCGTTACTACTTTCTCAGTCGTCAAGTTATTTATTATACTTAATTTAGTTTATTACATGTCATTACACATCATAAATATTAAACTTACATAATGTTTGTCACTGTTTAGTGCTATATAATATACTTACATTATTTTTGACACTGTTTATTTCACCGCGATCTAATTACACTATTTTTGACACGATTTTTTTTCCGCTATCTAATATACTTACATAATGTTTGACAAAGCTTTGCGCTATCTAATTACATTATTTTTGACAATGTTTGTTTCGCTGCTATCTAATTACATTATTTTTGACACTGATCGTTTCGCCGCTATCAAATACACTGTTTGTTTCGCCGCGCTCTAATTACATTATTTTTGACACTGTTTGTTTCGCCCCTATCAAATACACTGTTTGTTTCGCCGCTATCTAATTACATTATTTTTGATACTGTTTGTTTCGCCGCTATCAAATACACTGTTTGTTTCGCCGCGCTCTAATTACATTATTTTTGACACTGATCGTTTCGCCGCGATCTAAATACATTATATTGACACTGTTTGTTTCGCCGCTATCAAATACACTGTTTGTTTCAGCGCTGTCTAATTACATTATTTTGACACTGTTTGTTTCGCCGCTGTCTAATTACATTATTTTTGACACTTATCGTTTCGCCGCTATCAAATACACTGTTTGTTTCGCCGCTGTCTAATTACATTATTTTGACACTGTTTGTTTCGCCGCTATCTAATTACATTATCATTGACACTGTTTGATTTGCCGCGATCTAATATACTCATACTATTTTGTCACTGTTTGTTTTGCTATCTAATATATTTACATTATTTTGTCATTGTTTGTTTCGTTATCCAATATACTTACATAATTTTTGTCATTGTAATTACACTTGTGTGTATCAAGTAACTGTTTTACTGTTCTTGGTTGTCCGTACTCAGCCGCTAGGTGAAGTGCTGTACTGTCAGTCTGTAATAAAAACAGCAAATCGAAACAAATTAAACAACGTAAACAGTTAAGAATATACACCCCCCTCCCCATGTAGATTTGTTTTTGTACAGTGACCTCTCAGATGTTATCAGTAGATATATTTGTGCTTCTGCATGCCACTGATCACAGAGTTGTTTCTGACAGAAAACCACTTCAGTTTGTAAGAATTTTAGCTGAGAATTTTAAAGTATTTATAGCGGGCCGTTATCGGCCCGTCAGGGTAGCTGACGGCCGATAACGGTCCGCTGTAGATTTATGAAAATGCTAGCTAGGAAGAAATTCTATTTAGTTTAATCAATTTTTATTATTATTACTATTACTATTATTATTATTATTATTATTATTAGTTGCTGCTGCTGTTGTTGTTATTGCTGCGGTGTGTATTGTTGTCTTCAAATCATTTTTTAATTTATCCCAACAGCATTTAGGTTAGAAAAGTAATGCTTCCACAAATAACTTAATAACCTATGGATAGATTTAACTGTTGAATCAAGTTTCTTTTGGACACATTTCAATTAAAATAATAATCTAAGAGATGAAGCCAGATTTCTGCTTCTCATTCAATATTTCGGGCATATATTCAAGACTGTACGTAGCAACACAACAAGTGGTGCTAAGAAGTTTGAAATTAACATACACATATTGGCGTTCTTTTTCTAGATTTTTGTTTGAAAGTAACATTTGGTAGTTAAATACTTTGACATTAGCCCATTTATGACCGGGTACCATCAATGGGCCATTAACGTCTTGCATGAAGTACCTTAGAAAGCAAAAAACTGTTTCTTGTGCAATTGCGTCAAAGGAACAAATGTTGTCTTGCCCAATACTTTGGATAAGGGATAATACGAAAACTAAAAACGCAAGTTTTTTTTTGTTGTTGTTGTTTTGTTTTCTATGCACTGACGTGTTCCTTGCTTCTAAAGGATTCTCCTTCAAGACTTTCCAGAAAATATTCTTTCCTAAGCTGCGTAGTATTATCATTCTGTCCTAATACAGCACAGTTTCTCCAACATAGTTACTCATCCTCGCACAGACATCAAAATAATTCTCTAAGATGTAACATTATGATAAAACACTGCTTTGAGGTTTTGAGGTATCAGACAAATGGCTCTTGTTGACAAATGGTTTCTTTTGGGAGGTGGCGTTAGTGAAGATCTCACTGTGCACTTACATTTGTACTTTTCAGATTGATATCTGCCCCTCCTTCTATTAACTCTGCTATTATCTCTTGTCTTTCATCTTCATCAATGTCTTCGCGAATAACAGCGTGATGAAGTGCAGCAAATCCCTCCTAAAATATATAAATCACTATTTGTTCTATCTTTACAAAGAGGAAATAAAATTCTAGGGTTAAAGTCTCTACGTATTGTGTTCCTAATACTAAACATGTTTATGTTTCATCAATATTTTCACGAGTTTACATGATTCTGTGCAATTTGTTTAGAGTGGTCTAAAAAATATTGTGTCTGTTTGTGTGTTAGGGGTTTACAGCCCAGTCAACCCAATGGGGTCATGTCGAGCGCCTTCAGTTTACCTAACCACACTTGTACTGGGCAGGCTTAGTCCTGTAAGCGGTTAACCAGTATTGCGCACATTCTTTCGCCAGAAAACGGTTTGTTGTATATTTTTGTTTCAGGAATGATCTAGCGGTACCGATCTAACAAGTACTTCTTATTTCGTTCTGCTACGGGGTAAGCACAAGGCTAGTCAACCCCAAAGGCAAGTTTAAAGGAAGCGGTCAACTTCCAGGGGAGACAATTCTGTAAATCTTGGAAAGGGGGGGGGGGGGGGGGGGCAATTTAAAAGGAAAGAATCATGTTTTTTGCTTTTGGAGTAGTTCGCTTTCCAGAAGAATTGGATTGCAGCAAAGCAAACAGAAAATGCCCTAACTGTCGTCTCCCTTGCAAAAAGACAGCGGAAAATCTAAATTTATCCAGACTTCCTTTGGGATCATTGGGCCCACTGTGGTATATTTGAAAATGGAGTTCTGCTCATGTATACGCTAGAGGGCGTCAGCAAACTTCATTACTGCTTATGAAGAGTCTCAATAAAACCGAGACTCCCATTTTCTAATCCGTAGTGGAGTTCTGCTCATGTATGCGCTAGAGTGCGTAAGCAGTGTTGCAAACTTCATTACTGCTTATGAAGAATCCCAATAAAACCGAGACTCCCATTTTCTAATACGTAGTGTGTTCTTTGTTTCCAAATGCAATCTTTTTACGTTTATTTTACTACCTTGCAACTGGTTTTAGTGCCGTGTGGCGGCGGTAGAACGTCTCCCCGTACATCACAATAGTGCAGATTATATTTCATTTCCTTTGGGATCATTGGGCCCATTGTGGTATATTTGAAAATGGAGTTCTGCTCATGTATACGCTAGAGGGCGTCAGCAAACTTCATTACTGCTTATGAAGAGTCTCAATAAAACCGAGACTCCCATTTTCTAATCCGTAGTGTGTTCTTTGCTTCCAAAGGCATTCTTTTTGACGTTTATTCCATAAACATCATTTCGTTCTGTGGCTTTTGATGCAAAACCTTTCAAAGCAAACACCCCTGTAACAGTTCCTGTAAATGTGTCCCCCAGCGGATACACAATGTTGAAACAACGTCGATTCAACGTTGATTCAATGTCTTTACGCATAACGTTGAATCAACATTGAATCGACGTTATTTCAACGTTGTATGCTTGCTGGGTAATTCAATCAATGGTGTATCGACGTTACTTTTGCATCTGTGGTTGTGCGCTGGCGTCCTAGTCATGCCCTATTCGTCCTAGTCATGCTCTATTCATAAGTTTAATGGGTTATATTTACTTCTCACTAGTCTGTTTGTCTGTCTGTAACACTTTGACGCTGTTTTATAACCAAACGGATACTGACTTAATGAATGGGTCAACCATGAAACATTAACAGCTGACCTGTTTTGTTTCTTGCTGTTTTTGTTTTTTCGCCGGGCATTTTCTTGCAGAAAAGTGTTCCTTTTTAGAACAGAAAAGAATCTCTTTACACGATTTCGAAAATTCATGTGAATTAAAGGTTTTCATATTTGCACATTGTTTTGGACTGCCATACAGCGCACCAGATTAATGTTTGGAAAACACAGTCAAAGCTTGATTGAGGTTTGCCTCCTAGTTGGACATTGGAATTTGTTTTCAAACTGTTGAACAAAAATGAAGGTTTCCTGAAAAGACCATGATCTCGAAGTGCAATCTTCCCGAGCCACAGACAGAAGAATAGCAACAAAGAATGTCAAAAAAATACTGTAACTTTGTAGTAACCGACATAGTCGAACCTCAATAGCTCGAACACCGATGGATCATTTACCATGGTTAATTCGAACTCGTTTTGTGTCCCTACGAAGTTCTTCCGGCAACTTAAGTAAACAAATACTTAGGGATATTTTCTTATTTTATCATTATATTGTAAGTTGTGTGTACTCATTAGAATCGCCTCATAGAGGCGATTCTAATGAGTACACTCAACATACAATCATTGTGTAGAAAATCGAAAAGATTTCCCTAAATTATCGTCTTTTGCTTCCTTACCTGGCGCTATGATTAACCTTCAGTGGCTCGAACAACCCATGTCTCGAACAAATTTTCATGATACCAACGATGTTCGAGCCATTGAGTTTCGACTGTGTGAACAAAGAAGAACTGCAACAGAGTAACCGCCTTGGAACGTTCATCAGAAAAAAAATTCTACTGGGGCAAGGTAGGGAGTGGGCTTAAACTAGCTGTGCGAAACTTTGCCTTTAGCTCTGATGCAGCTCTAAATTGCAACATATATCGATAGTCAGGCAACAGCCTTCTAAAACAGATTGGGAAAGACGCCGTCATTCAGTTTAAGGACTCGTCACCGTGCAATTAAAGTGGAAAGTAAATACATTAACTATAACTGGGTTTAATTTGTATATCTGAATACGATTGTGTATGAAAACCACCTTTTCACACTATAAAACACTACTGACAGATAGAGACAGAGTACCTGGTCAGCCTGATCAGGATCGGCTTGTAAGTCTTGTAAAGCATACTGGACCTCATTCAGACCCTCGTAACGTACAGCATTAATCAGGTGAATCTGAAAATATAGAACTGACATTAGTAAAAAAGTATTAGATAAAAACCGTTTTTACCGCTCTTACCGTATATGAAAGTATCAAAACCGTGATCAGACTGGATACGCATCCACTGATATATATATATTAGTACAATTTACACGAGTGATGTGTTCCTCTAAGTACCATATATACAGTTTTAAATGTACTTTGCCGTATTTACCCCAACTTCACGCCTTAAACTGCATCAAAACTTTGAACAAGTCTATTTTACTACCAGATGTATCTAAATAAAAGCTGAATAAGTAGCAAACAGTGTAGATCCTGATCCTACACCGCCTTCTGTGGTATCTGATCTGGGTGTACACTGTTTGCTCAAGCCTGTCTGTCCGAGCATTTAGGGTAACTATAAAACATAGGACATGCCATTATCACTGCCCTGTAAAAATCATGACACATTACGAAAACACGCCTATTCAAATATATAGAAATTTTCACCTCCAAAAACTGAACATTTTCAGATAAAAAAACACATATATTTTCATATTTCTGATCAAAACATAGATTGTGGGTACTCGTTAGAACCGCCTCGGCGAGGCGGTTCTAACGAGTACCCACAATCTATGTTTTTGAGCAAATATAAGAAAAATAATGTATACCCCTGTAAACCCCAGTTTTACTATATAAAAGTGGGGTTTAATGGGGTCGAAATTATATAGGCGTGTTTTCGTTATGAACAGAAGCATATAAGGAGGACTTTCGACTGTCAATCCTTAGCTGGAGTACTTTCTGCTTAATGGCTGACAAAGCAAAACACTTCACAATTCAATTGTTCCAAATAATCTGTAGTAGGGACACCTTGGAAATACAGAACAGAGTCTGTTCATGAGGATAGTAAAATATGCAAAACCCCTCACGCCAGCTACAAGAATTCTGTTTTCACATAAAAGGAGCCATACGGTTCAAAAGCACCGGAGCATTCGTTAATATCACCAGCTATCTCTTGTCTTGTTGCTTGTGTGGAGGCCTCGGGGCGACGTTTTACGACCTCCACACAAGCAACAAGACAAGAGATATTTTATAATGCCTTTTTTGTTACTTCAGTTCTCGAATAGACGTAAAATCTATTGATTTCGTGCAATGTCTAGCAAATATCGAAGACAGAAAAAAAAAATATATAGCAAATTTGTACACCGTATATACTTACCTCAGCTGAAATCTACATAACATAATCAGGCTTATGTTCCATGTTTAATTTGTGAAATATAGATTATGTATATTGTTCTTGACACTAGCTAAAAGTGTCCTACACTGTATCTTAAAAAGACATCATTAACAAATATTGTTGTTTCCTACGAATGTTGGCCAACAAATTATAATGATAAGTTGTCAAACGATGTCCTAACAAGCACACATTATCGTAAAAAATGTCGTTTCGAAACCGCCGCAACGCCAATACGGTGCGCGACGACATTGATATGGCGCTGTTCTGTCTGTGTGTGTGTCGTTGCGGCGACATTGAAACGACGATGTCTGTCTTCTCTCGCCGTTGAATCCACGTTGAAATTATATTGCTGGAATAAGTGTCAATATTGTGGTGAATGATTACATACATTTGAATAGGAATAGAGGCCGCTTTTTGGGCAGAGAAGATATTTTCACAGACAGATGACTTTTTTTTTTCAAAAGGAGACAACGTTTGAAGACAGGAGTTTGCTTCCCTCGTAATTTAATTCTTTTGAAAATGGAGGCTACCCCTGAAGGAAAGAAATTGCTCCCAGAGCAAATTCCTTTCATTAAGGGTAGCCTCAAATACAAAGGGGGCAATTTGTTCCAAGACAGAAGTATTTTTGTTGAAGTTGTATTCATTTTACTTAAGCTGCATCAAGTGCCGTTGAATGTATGCAAATAGTGAAGACCTAATTCAGACGGCATACCTGCGCAATCGGAGCAGGACACTGTGTCAGTGGATTCTACAGTATCCTGGCTATGTACAGCAATCAGGGCCCAGTTGTTCAAAGCTAACGACGTCGTTAGTTAACGATTCGTTAAAATTTACAACAAGTGATACCCAAATATGCTGAAATTTTTTGCTGAAAAAATGTGAGTAGCTTTTGCAGTGCAAAAGCTACTCACATTTTTTTTTCAGCAAAAATATCAGAATACTGTATATTGAATCTGCTAAAATAGTTAACGAAATGACCCTTAACGAGTTCGTTAAGCTAACGACGCTTTGAACAACTGGGCCCAGGATTATATGGATCTTCTCTGTTGTAAATATAAGCTAAGACATATTCATGCGTGGCAACGCTACTCAATTATATTTTAACTTTTACCCTGCAAGATTTTAATTGTGTTAGAAGCTATTTTAAAATGCTTCTTTTTTGCCGGAAAACAGGCCTAACATTTAATGCGAATTGTCTCGTAAACAGATAATTTGCATGAAATGTCAAGCCAAATTATCAAAGAAAATCAGAAAAACATCAATATCATATCGTCTAAATTTATCCAGAGAATGCTAATGACTGAAGGGCAAGCAACCCTGAAAATGAATAGTTAGATGTTAAAAAGCTCAACATCATGCATATTAGTTAACATTGCCGGATTAAAACCAAATGGAAAATAAGAATATGTTTAAAGCTCCAAAGCTCAAACCACTTGTCAAGAGCGCTCAGTCGTATTTCATAGAATATTTTAATGAGTTTAAAACAGTTCAAATTAAAACTGCCATTGCATTTATTTTTTTCTCTAATGTTTACAAGAGAAGACATGTACACGGATAGAAAGAAAACATAATCGTAAATGTCATTTATGTACTTTTTTACTTATTCTATCAAGGCTTCACTTATACTTTCATGCCATAAAATCTCATTTATTACTTAAGATGGCAACGTTCATAGCAATGCACTTTCATAATAGTCGATCCCTTTCACCCGACTCTGATGAAATTGGATCAAAATATATAACTTGTCAATATCTTTAATTTCGAACGAATCTTTTGTTGGGATGTCTTTTCCCTTTATAAGAAAATTTCGCCATTTATAGCTCCAAAACAAAATTTCGCGATACATAAGAATAATTTTACATTCTATTAACAGTTACTACAGCATCAAAATGCGAAAATTTAAAAATTCATTTACAAAACAAGTAAACTATTTATAGGTAGGTTGAAGTACATATCCAGTCGACTTTCGTTATCTCGACCTCGCTTATCTCAAATGACGACTTATCTCGAAGTGAAAATCTGGTCCCTATTTAACATGGAAATCAAACAACAGGTAACAAAATATTGTGGAAATGAGGAGAAATGGTTCCTAAGGAACAATTTCACCATTTTTTTCCACATATTTTCAATACACTTGACTCTCGCTATCTCAAACACTGAAAACTCAAACAACTGCTTAAGTCAAGCTAGACATTTAATAATGTAGGTATAGTTATGCTTAATATATTCTTTACATTTCAACTCCTGTTATCTCAAACTATAGTTATCTCAAACTGAAAATTATGGTCCCTTGTAGTTTAAGATAACGAGAGTCCACTGTAATTAAATACGATTAAACCCATTTATTACATTTAGACTGACATGCTTTGTAAAAGCTCATTTAACCCATTGCAGTTCGGGAGACCCGTATAAGGGTATTGGCAAACAGTGCAGACCCAGATCAGACGCCGCAGAACGCGGCGTCTGATCAGGGTCTCCACTGTTTACAAATGGGTTAGCCATTTTTCTCTAGGAATATGTAAATCACCTAGCCGGGCGTACCGAAAATTGAAATTGGTCTCTTCTAATATATAGTGTGGGAGAGTCTATTCAGTCTACAATAGGTTAAGGTAACTAGATAAACATGGTAGATTGTCCAACATTTTCAAGGGACGACAAATTTGTAAATTCCTGTTTGATTTTCATGCACACCAAGAGAGGTCCATTCTAAAAGGAGAGAATTTAATCCCATGGGGAGCAGATTCTTTCCTTTTAGAGTAGACCCCTTATCAGACGGGAGGCAAAAGCAATTTTGACAGAGTTCACTTCATTTGAATGGAGAATGTTGTTTAAGTTTGAAAACCCAAAAACGTGAAACTAGCGTGATAAGAAGGACGAAGTATGTAAAAGTTATAGGACGCGCTGCATTAATTTTTGAATGTCCCACACAAATAATATTTGCAGTATCACAAACTAAATACTTCATTGCACGTTTGAACGTCATGCGTTTCCACAGAGCTAGAAGTGAACAGAAGTAGTAAGTTATTAACTATTTGCAGTTTAATAGAATTATTCTTATAAAATGTTATAACCAGAAAAAGCGAATTCTAAACACTACAATGGGTATTACAGACTACGGTGTGCTTTGTACTGCAAAACAAAATATTACTATATGAACATTGTCAGCAAAGCGAGAGTATCCCAGCTAGCATTCTTTATAACTCTATAGCGGGCCGTTATCGGCCCGTCAGGTACCCTGACGGGCCGATAACGGCCCGCTATAGATTTATAAAGAATGCTTACTGTGATGCTGTAATCGAATCGCAAATGTTAATGGATGCAGTAGGAATCCAGATAAAATTATCATCGAGCTAATAAGTTACGTTGTTTTTGTATTTTTGCTCCACAACATATATTGTGGGTACTCATTGGAATCGCCTCGCCAAATCAAATCATTACAAAGCCATGCAAACACGATGCGTGTGAATGGTACTGGACCACACTAGATTTCAGACATGCAGAAGCTGTCAGAAACAGCCTTTTGCCATAAGACACAAATAAATAACCTATAATAAATGGAGTGTTCGAGCAAATTCGGACAGTGCAGTCCCATAGCAGTCTGCATATCGGGGTAATGACTGTCTGCTTAATGGGGCTGGGTACCTTGGTAGAATGTTTACCATTTTTTACCATTTTTACGCGACCAAGTTTGTGACTTCCTGTTTGCTTTCCTACACAGGAAGTCCCTTCGGAGAAGGGAATGCTCTAAAAGGAAAGAATTGCTCCCTGTGAAGTGTAAATTCTTACCTTTTAGAGTAGACCCCTTTTCAGATAGAAAGCAAAATATTTTTGGACAGAAAGTGTACTCGTAGCCCTTAACCCTTGTTCTGCTGAACCCGGATATACCCTGCCTTTGCAAACAGTGTAGATCCAGATCAGTTGGCTTCTTCAGAAGCCAACTGATCTGGATCTGCACTGTTTGTCATTCAGTATGTGAATTTATATCAACAACCTGGATCAAGTATCTGATTGGCTGAAAATTTGAAAAGGACGTGGCATCTTAATTTATTCAGCAGTACAAGGGTTAATAAGTATAGGATCGAGGAACAGCAAAGGTTCTGGTCACATGATCACATATCTGGTCACATAATACTGATGCGTGTGCATACCCCAGCTTTTATTGTTCGCATGTCGCCAGAATGCCACATTTTTTATGTGATTGTTGTGTTTTAGCTGACACATTTTTGTTTTAGTTTACTGCTGACAAAATCAGTAGACGATATATTTCTGACAGTGTGCTTATTTTTCGCAGAACGTAAGACTGGACATTTCTTTAACAAAATGTTTGAATCCTTTCGTGAATGGAATAGCAAATCTTATTGTCTTAATCTTCACTATTGTATACCATAAAATTTAATAAGTCTAATGTGAAAATAAGAAAATTATTTAAAACGTCGTCTACTTATATTATATACAGAATTTTAAGAGTTAACCAAAAACAAACTGCATTGAATCAATCGTCTGCTCTAACCACTTGTTAAAAGCAATAAGCCAACAACGTTAATGCATTTATTAATTCAAAGTACCCCAAGAAACGCAAAATATCACCCCAAAAGCAAAAGATCATTAATTTGTTAATGCTAGAAGTTGCCGATAATCAGACTTTTTCAATAAAGCATCTGAGCCCGTGTACAAAAAGCCTTATGGTGCGCATCACAATTAAAAGGTCCCTCCTGACATAAGTAGACAACGAAGGCTAAGATCAGCCTGCGCATTTGCGCTGTCTGATCTGGGCCCTCGTTGTGGGCTTACAGAATATTTGGCTACTCAATAACATATTAAAGAACAGAGACAACCCTGTTCAGAATGCGCGAATGTGCCAGCTGACTTCCACATTCGCTGTTTGAAAATGGCAGAAGGTCCTTTTTTGCGTTTCGCACCATATGCGGACAGTGAGCACCAGGGCCAACCAGTACGTCTGCCGTCTGGTCCCGGCTTTTACACGCTTTCCTCTTTACCGGGTCTCAGCGTTTGTCTATCAGCAAAGCCAATTTTCAGAGCAAAAGTGAAACAACCTGACGTGAGATTTGGGATTGCCGTGCTGTTGATACCACCGACGGTGTTGGCACTGATGGGGGAGGAGGTGACCTGCGGCTTCTTCTTGCCTGTAATGTTATCTTTTGTTGAATATTTCTGTTGTCTACAAACCTTGTGACTCACAATTTAATTACTACGAATAATCATATACGAATAAACCAGGGTCGCTAAAAGTTTACTTGTAAGTTTTTCACTTGAAACTTCTTGTTTTACCGAACAATCTATAACCCAGCGGGCTCCTGACGTTTATACAACGTCGCATCAACGTCGATGCAACGTCATGACGTTGCATCGACGTTATTACGACGTTGTGTCAACGTTGCGGGCCCGTTGGAAAATCACTTCTTATCTTATCAAACAATCTGTAAAATCATTAACATAAAAGTTGTTGTACGTAACGTTGTTTATTTTCTAAAATGCGCATATTATGATGGTTGCTTCTCTTGACAGTCTTAGACGACTTTCGACGAAAATCGATGATGAAATGTCACAGAAACAAAAAAAAAAGGTTTTGAGTAGATATCTTGGTAAGTAAGCAGTATGCGGATTGCTTTAAAGGCTTCTTTACTGGGAGATGAATCGCTGATTCCCCACCGCCCTCCACATTTGAGCATCAAAGTCAGAAAACGTACCTTCTGAAATGTGCGCCTAAAAAAACTCAAATCAGGCTGCGCACTCGCGCAGTCCGATTATATATAGAGTCTCCGTTGTCCGCATGAAGAAACTTTGCATCCTTGGCTATCCAAAATGCGCCCAGTGAAGATTCCGATCAGACTGTGCGAATGTGCAGACTGATCTGAATCTTTGCTGGGCGCACATGTCCAAATGTATACGTTTCTCTTACGCCGCGGATCATTTGGAATTAGCCTTTGCATAGTACAGCAAATGCATTACGAAAACCCGCCTATTCAAATATATAGAAAATTTCACTTCAAAGAATTGAAAATTTTCGGATAAAAAAGTCTGATATTTTTTCATATTTCTGCTCAAAACATAGATTGTGGGCACTCGTTAGAACCGCCTCGGCGAGGCGGTTCTAACGAGAACCCACAATCTATGTTTTTGAGCAGAAATAGGAAAAATAATGTATACCCTGTAAACCCCACTTTTACTATATAAAAGTGGGGTTTAAGGGGGTCAAAATTATATAGGTATGTTTTCGTGATGGGGCTTAAATCATCAAACAGCCTTCCTGACAGTTGCTAGATGTTTATTTTTATGACCTCGGTATGAATCAGCAGTCCCTATTTGATTGGCTGTTGGTTTTGTAGCCATGTCAAGATGTGACAGACTTTAACCAATCAGATTGCGAATGTATATTCACCGGAATTAGCATCAGCAACCAATATGAACGTATGTAGTAACTGTCTTGAGAGCTGTTCGGTGATTTAAACCGATTTACTGCTGTACAAACTGTAAAGCGCGGCGGAGATTTAACCCATTTATGCCTAGCGTCCCTTAAAAGGGGCATGTACAAACAGTGTAGACTCAGATCAGAACGTGGCGTCTGATCAGGGTCTACACTGTTTGCAATAAACACGGGGATTTCTATAAAACATGGTAATGATAAAATCTGATCCGACACCCCTAAATTGGAAATGGACCGGTCCAAAGAGTTGAGGTAGGAGCGTCCATTCGGCATACATGGGTTAAATGACAAGAGCATATACACTAGTCTGCATGCCGGTTGCTTCCCAAGATATCAACCCGAAAAGTATTTTCTCGCGTGTGAAGTGTCCGTCCTTCGATTTCTTCAGAAAGAGAAAACAATTATATCATATACTGAAAATAACCATATCAAGTTCTTGTGTTGAAATTCGGCACACCACAACTTTCTGACACTGACATGAGACAAGTAACAAAATAGAAAAGATCTGATAACATATACATATGCTTTCCTGGCGATGTTTGATTTCTTTATCTAGGACTGAATCAATTCTCTAAACAAGTGCACTTAATGCGACATCCGTATATCTAATTACAGATATAAGGTCTTAAATAATAATAATAATAATAATAATAATAACAATAATAACAGTAATAATAATAATAATATATTCTTGTTGCTTTGTTTGTTTGTTTTCTCTCAAAGCAACAAACAGATTCTCTAAATATGCTAAAATATCAAACCAAATCACGGTAAATAATCATTTGAGTTAAAATGACAATAACATTCATGCGAATCTAAGACTAAGTATAGATAATTGTGAAACGCATCTATATCAGTAAAATACGTGTTCGTATATATTAGTTAATGACATTCCTGAAAATAAAGAATTTCATGCACAAGGTCCCATAGAGTGGACTGCGAAAACAGTGTAGACCCAGATTGGATGTCTGGTAAGGGTCTGCACTGCTTACCATCAATCAACATGAAAAGTATAGTATTGTGAACTACCGGTTCATATACTAGATGTCCTAGAACTCTTAAAGCGTCAAGCAAAGTTTGTTGCAGATGACGCTCTATTTTTTTTTTCAGAGAAAATAAGTCTTAACATTTCATATGAATCGTCTGCTTGGCACATGAGCCACATGAAATAATCAAGAATATTTTTTCTGTAAAATAAACATATGCTGCATATGTGATTGGCGCTTTTGGGTTATAATGTGAATCTAACAAGTCTAAAACAGCAAGCTACCCAGTAAGAATTCTTTAAAATCTACAGCGGGCCGTTATCGGGCCGTCAGGGTAGCTGACGGGCCGATAACGGCCCGCTGTAGATTTATAAAGAATGCTAGCTGGGTGTTACGTCAGCGTTATACTATGCGTGTCCTATTTATCCTTAGTGCGACAAACAGGCCTGAGCAAGTAGTGTACACTCAGATCAGACATCGCAAAACGCGGTGTCTGATCAGTGTCTACACTGTTTTAGTGGCCAATCAAATGTGATCATACACAGCAACAGACAGTGGAGCAGAAATTTGTAGCAAGTATGGTAAGGAGCTAAGCTGTTCCAATATCGGGTAAATAGGGCATGTGAAATTATTCCTGTTGCAGACGACATATAATCTTTAGCATCATGCTGGCAATATCCTTAAAACGGCCGAGGGTTTTGAAAAATGCAGCCAAAATGAGGAGGGTTGGATATTTACTTCTGGAATCCAACATAAGCACAGCTTACTTGAAATTGAAGTAGATATGTTATTCTTCACAATCAAGCACTGCAATTTTTTTACACCCACGAAAGGTCATGCCGCAGGGGTCATGGCGGGATAATGTATGCGCATGGACATTTTTTTTTTTTTTCCGATTTGATCCAGCATTTTTTCCTCCTTTGTCTCTCTCTCTTTCCCCGCCTTTTCTTTCGCCTTTTCTGCGCATTTCGTACGCCGGGACATTAGAGTCGCGCTTGATTGGTGTTGACGGGGCTGCATTACGAAGGTATAACGGTAAACCGAACATTTTTGGTTCGAAAATTTTACCATTTTTTTCTTACTTCGGAAGCCTTTCCGCGCCCTTCCTTTATATGCTAGAGAACTCATGTTCATATTATTATTACCCGGCATACTACCGAATTAAATGATACTGGTAGTGGAAGATTGCTTGTATTAATCTCGCCGTGAGGGTCGTTCAAAAAGTGCTGGACAGCAATTACGCATGAATACGCTACCGCCGTCGAAAGGATATCGGCAGGTGGTGAATTCGTCATGTTTTCCTTGAATACACGGCTTGACATTTCTTTCAATGTCTCGTTTGAGGAAAAACATTCGTATTTTCTTAGCGGAAAGCCCAATCAAGGCCCAGTTTTTCAAAGCATCGTTAGGTTAACGGGCTCGTTAATGACAAACTCGTCAACTGTTGTCGCTAAGTTATTTTCAAATGCATTGATATTTTTGTTGCTGAAATGTGAGTCGCTTTTCCAATGCAAAAGCTACTCACATTTTTTCAGCAAAAATATTAATAGATTTGTCATATTTCAAGATAGAAATTTAAACGTCACGTTAGCTAACAACTTCATTAAATTTTGAACAACTGGGCCCTGCTATTTTCGCTTTCTTTTGCCTACTATTCTCTTTGTGAGACTCCTCTATTTCTCATAATTTATTAATATAATATCAAACCGTATTTTCAAGACAAAATAAATTAAAAATAAAAATTGGATTCATATTTCAAACAAATAGTTTCATTCGGATTATTTTTTTATAACTAGAAAGGTAATTTCAAGACAAAATGCTAAGAGAAGATGTCGTCTGCTAACTATCAAATGTATGTGAATTAAGTTACATGGGCCGCAACATGCGAAAATGTACCTTGCGTAGATTCAGATCAGCCTGTCCATCCGCACAATCTGATCACAGTCTACATTTCTTGCCTGTAGAATATTTGCAGTCTTGACTATCCACTCAATGCCAGCGAAGACTGATCAGACTGCGCGGGTGCACAGGCTGATGGGAGTCTCCGCTGTGCACACATTTCATATAGCGTTGCAGCTTAAATCATGAGTAGTACATTCCATAAAGGTTATACAATGTTTAAAGCAACCAAATGACATGCAAGTGCAAGTGAAAGTTATTAATAGTCTCTTCAACTAGGTGATACCATACTTAATGCAAATATTGGGACACTTCAACCCCTTACCATACATGCCCTAAATTTGAACAAAACCATTTTACTACCGGTTGATGTGTCTAATCAACTGCAACAAGAAGTATCTGCTCATCCAGCAGACAGTGTAGACCCAGATCAGACCCCGCGTTCTGCGGCGTCTGATCTGGGTCTACACTATCTGCTCAGGCCTGTTTGTCCCAACACTTTTGGGTTTTTAATGTAACTGATTTCCTATATTTTTCAAACATGACATTATATTCTTGTGAAGCAACCAAGCACAGTTACAATCAAGAAAACAGATCCCCCACGTCACCCCTCCCTGCACCCCGCTCCCCCCCACCCCCCAACCCCACACACACACACATTCAAACACTACACCGATTTTGCAGAATTTGAAAATTAGGTCAAGATCATCAAAACCTATCACTTCATCATCTGGTCCCAATGATATATCTCTATGCAAAATCGTAAAGGAGATGTCCAAGATTAGACACAATAACAAATCATAGCCTTCCAACGATATCACGAGGAAGAGAAAACAAACCCTGACAGACAGTACACACAGTAAGCATTCTTTATAAATCCATAACGGGCCGTTATCGGCCCGTCAGGGTAGCTGACGGGCCGTTATCGGCTCGCTCTAGATTTATAAAGAATGTTAGCTGGGCACCAGCAGAAAAGCATGGCAACAAGCTAACTGGGTCATGAGATGTCGCGCAGACAAGAAACTGTCACGCCAACGCCGACGTCAATGCCGGCGAAGATGACAACGGAATCCGCACCAAAAACATGTTCCCTTCCCTTTCGATGTGGAGACATTACATTGACAGAAGTAAATAAGTTTTATTCGATGGAATTTTATTTTACAATACCTAAAGTGCTTCAGTGAGGATTTGGTGAGACATTTTTGCGCATCTGATTAAAACTAGGTCAAACTTTATTGCGACCTCCCAATTATTAGGACAGGTTGAAGGAATAATTTAAACAAATAGTTTTACTCCATCCATGCAACACGGTCTTAGCAGACATCCGTTTAGCGATAGTTTTTTGAATAACTTAAACAAGAAGACAGGACAGAGGACGTGAGAAGGGCAGTGAGGAATGAAAAAAAAAAACGAAGGCAATTGGCCAAGAAAATATCTATGTACTGATGCTCTTCTTTATATGAAAACACATAAATGGGGGTTCCCATACAAAACAAAACAAAACCAAAAAGCAATGCAGGAGATAGGGAAGTGGACAGCAAAATGAATGTCACAACAGCTGACGTGGAAATTTCATTGGTAAATGTCTAAACCCAGCGGACACGCACTGTTGAGACAACGTCGCATAAACGTCGATGCAACGTCATGACTTTCTGCTCAAATGTATTTTTGGGGGTTTTTTGTTGTTGTTTTTTGTTGGTCAGAATCATAAAATCGTAAGGATAACATATGTACTATGTGACTGTATACCATGTATAATGGTCCATGATTGGTGAATAAATATCTTATCTGACTTGGCATCGACGTTGTTGCGACGTTGTATTGACCGCTGGGAAAGGCGTGTGTAAGTAAGAGGACAATCTATTCTAAATAAAATGCACATGCATCAGTTTTTGACAGAAAAGACTATAACAAAACAACAACAGAAAATGTGTGCAAAATAACCTATATTAATATATAAATAATATAGTGTTGCTGGTGAATGTAGTAAGCCTATTACAATATTTGTATTACCACGTCATCTCCATCCATCCCCATTCCTTGTTTCTCGTTGTCACGTGGTGTTAAGAAATCATCCATTATAGACTATGAAGAAAACGAATTCAAAGTTACGTATTACTAAGTGGTATTTGATTACAAGGAGTGATTTACATAATCAGACTCTCTCTCTCTCTCTCTCTCTCTCTCTCTCTCATTGTCACGTGTCGTTAATAATAAATCATATAATATGGACTCTGAAGAAAACGAATTCAAAGCTATGTAAGTGTATTTGATAACGATGAATGATTTACATAATCTTTCTCTCTCTCTCTCTCTCTCTCTCTCTCTCTCTCTCTCTCTCTCTCTCTCTCTCTCTCATTGTCACGTGGTGTTAATAATAAATCATACAATATGGACTTTGAAGAAAACGAATTCAAAGCTATGTAAGTGTATTTGATAACAATGAGTGATTTACATAATCTCTCTCTCTCTCTCTCTCTCTCTCTCTCTCTCTCTCTCTCTGTGTGTGTGTGTGTGTGTGTGTGTGTGTGTATGTGTGTGTGTGTTATTGTCACGTGGTGTTTATAAATCATTAATTATGGACTAAGAATAAAACGAATTCAAAGCTAGGTAAGCGGTATTCAATTACAGTGATTAACATAATTAGAATCTCGCTCTCGCTCTCTCAGCTATGGTGAAGTATTTTATATTGTAAATCATTGCAGTTTTTCTTGGTGCAATATTATACTACCATCTCTTATTTTTATTTCATGGTAAAGGACAACAAATCCGCCATGAAAATCTGACAGTAGTAGCAAATTGGTATCTAGTTATTTATAATTATTTCTGTGAGAATTCAGCAGAAGACAAACAGACGCATTAAGAATAAGAAAAATATCGCACGATATTATTATTTTTTTTATTTTTTCCTGAAAATAGGCATCGACATTTGATGCCAATTATATGTCTAGTTTCTGGGAAAGAAAAATATCCCAAAATGTCGTCTGATGAAATTTTACTAAACATGCAGAGCTTATTTTACTTATTATAATATTATACTTGAACAGAAAATTAAATCACAAAATCAATGTTAACGATAAGTTCAAGGAAACACAAAGCGTTAAATGATTGCAATAACATCTCATATAAGCTTTATTTATTATTAATTAATTATCAGCAAACAGAATAATAAAATCTATTGAACCTGTCGTGGAGGAGGGTGGTCTCGCGGAGGAGGGTGGTCTCGAGGAGGAAGGTGGTCTCTTTCCTGATGTCCAGTGGGACGCCGAAACTAGAAATGGTTTCAGACATATTTATTTTATACAAAACGTTGGTCCGTTATGGTATATACTCAATCATATTGTTCATGAATATAATGGAAGCTAACATGGTATGGTACGGATACTTTCTATCCACAAATGCCAAACATAGACACAAACAACACTATAGCATGCAATATCCCACGAACAAACAAGTACATTATAAATACTGCCAACTCTATTTAAACTAACACTCGTTACAACGACAAAAGTCGCCGAGTAACGATAACTTGACTGCTACGAACGAAAGTTTCGCTCAAGATGTGATGGTTAATCAGAAAATATGCAAGAACAGTGTATTTAATAATGAAACATATATTTTGTTTATTTGTTAGAATCGCCTCAGTGAGGCGATTCTAACAAATATCCAAAATATATGATCTATGAAGAAATAAGAATAAAACAAGGGCTTTCTTACATATCATTCGTCTAATTAAGGCTTCTTTACAACAGCAAATTCATTTTATAGAAACATCTTTGGGAACAAATGCTGTCGTTGTAACGAGCCTTCCCTGTGCCAATTTTCCCTTAAATATTCAGATATTCATGCTTGACCAAACCCTACAGCACAGACCCAGATCAAACAATTTTAGTTCAATCCCTGCCTGTACTATTTATCATTCCGACGGCCGTTTCATAGGAAAAGCAGTCAAAACACTTGGCTTAACTTTTATTATTGCATAAAAAGCAGTGTCGCACGTTATTAACATCCATGCATTAACCGACGAAAAGCCGTGTATTAACAAGGCAATTCACGCGCTGTTAATGCACGGCTACGCAACTTTCAATATGGTCGTACCGGGGCCACAGATTTACTGCCGTTACGAGATGTGTACTGCCCGGCCCTAGAACGAGCATAGTCTTTGGAAATTGCGTTCGCGAGACATCGGTGAAAAGGCGAACCAAAATAGGGCAAGAAATAACGCGAAACGTAGCAAGTGTTTTCAGTTTTTATGCAATAATAGCGATCGAACATGGTTTTCAATGCATTAACATTCGCCCTTCGGCCTCGGTTTTCAACACCTCCCACGGGACCTGGCGAATGTTAATGCATGAAAAACCATGTTTGATCCCTATATGTAAAGCAAGGAGGACAGTGTCCGAATAGCTAGGTGATTACCTACACATGAAAAGAAATAACCTATATTAATGAAACTGTATCATTAATCTACATATGAAATGAAGTAAAACTTTAGAACCCACTTTAAACAGAATGCAAAATGTTAAAGTTTCAGTTTACGGTGCACTACAAAATATTAGTAAACCTGAAAAGACTGAAATGAAACACAATAGCAAATAGGGGCACAACGTACAAGATAGTCAGGTTTAAAATGTATTTAAGAACTGATTTTTATTTTTAGTCACATCGAAACATGAATGAAAAAAAATGCAGAATGCTATGCATGATGCATGTAGCGCTTTCAAGCACAATAGCGCCCTTCGGTTTTTAGCAGTCAAAAGGTTTTATCTTTTTATAAAGCAAGGAGAGATGTGTCGGAGTATTTAGGGTGATTGCTTAAACATTAAAATTCCTCTATTGACCACTAAAGAGACTGTCTAAAATTGGTCATAATAGTGGGATGGTCTTAATATTGAATATACCCATAGAAGGTGGTAAATGCCCCTAAATGCCTCTAAATTTCGATCACTTCATTCCACCCTTTTTTGGCCGAAAGTTTGCTTTTTATGCAGTTGTTTCTTAAGCTACTTAATGGGATGGCAAACAATGTAGTCCCTGATCAGACTTCTCCTTCAGAAGGAGCAGTCTGATCTGGGTCTACACTGTTTGCATATGCTATTTACCGTGATAAGAAAGAAAACATCTGGGACTGTCAAAAGCTGGTCTTATTAGTGGAGTGGTCTTAATTTCGAGTGGTCTTAATAGCGAAATTTAATTGTATATGAAATGAAATGAAGTAAACTACATCATCAGAAACGATTTTACTCACCTGTTTATGAAATGAAGTAAAACTCACTTTAAACGGAACACAAAATGAAATTGTTTCATGTATTGGATGCACTAAACAATATTAAAAAATCTGAAAAGACTGAAATGAAACACTACAGCTAACATGTGAACAAAGTACAAAATGGTCAAATTTAAAATGTAGTTAGCTATGAAATATGATTTGCAGAAATGTTCTGAATTGTGTAAACATATTTTCTGCAGTTGCTGATTAGTGTAAAAGATAAGTTTTGTATTTGTGCAGAATATTTGTATATGTTTCTGCAAATTTTCAAGAAACAAAGCACAAATTTATATGTTTAAGGGGACAGGATACCTAATGAATTGCAGCTTCCTCCATTATTGCAAAGGAAACAGAGATTCTAAAAGGAATCAGCTTCTAAATACTTTTAAATACATAGATCCTAAAAACAACTTAAATTTATGAATTTCTGTTTGCTTTTGAACTGCACAGCAAGTCAATTTTGAAAATTGGTGTGGTCTAAAAGGAGGGCCCAAAAGACAGCAAATTCTTTGCTTTCAGATTACATCCGTTTTCAGAAAGACCGAGTTATCTCTACTGAAAGTGTTTCAAGTACCCTTAAATATGTTCTGATCATGTTTGCATGTACCATGACAAGCTTTAGTGGAAATACCTTACAACATTCAAATGATGACTGCGGATATCATACAATAATATTTAGTCTAAAATAATTTCTGAAGTATGACCACATACCCATACTAATTTCAGAATCCATTAGACTTTCCTTATTA
The DNA here is from genome assembly GCA_964016985.1 of Anodontia alba. Taxonomy (NCBI): domain Eukaryota; kingdom Metazoa; phylum Mollusca; class Bivalvia; order Lucinida; family Lucinidae; genus Anodontia; species Anodontia alba. The sequence continues at coordinate 9,647,756 of OZ024828.1, forward strand.
CACTCTATCTGAAAGAAAGCCCATTGTACTGACAGGTGATGATTTGTTTGTGTTAAATGACGCATACGTAGCTTGTCTTTTTCAGCATTTTTTTTAAAGAACTAATCTTTGAGTTTGAATGACAAGTTATCAAATAACTGAGCGATATTCATGTTCATTTCCTTTTTTGAGGTCATTTTTTGAATTGTGAAACTGCTTCTGATGAGGTTATGTCACACCTGGAATAATTATTTACATCTTATCAATGATACGAAGGGTTGGTTTTGACAACAGGCTGTCAAATCTTTAAATGTTGCAAGATGTTGAAAGTCTAACCAATTCTAAAATGAGTAGTATAGCTATATTCCACACTCTGAATCACCTAAAATCTGCCATCCGTGATATCCAAATTTGATACCTTCAGGTTACAATGGAAGCATGTCCTAAAAACACCATTAATTTGACAGGCGTTTACAAAATGGCATGCAACCGGTGCGTCCATGTCGATCGGTCTGCCTTGGCTTTTGGGCTTGGGAGTGGGGCGTAGTACTCTCCACGGGTCGTTACTGCTATCAATTATGCCATACAATGTATCTCGGTTTCTAGGTATTAACTTTATGGATGCTTATGATGTTAATCAATAACACGAGCTACGACACAATTTGACAAACAGATCATTGTGCAGCATGTGTGTACAGACGAAAGTCGCTAAAGTACGAACGATCAGCTGATCGCCAGTCAGCTGAAACCCGGACCCATCGTATTGATGGGTCCGAGGCTGAAATCACCGCATATCCTACTTTATCTAGTTGTCAGCGATAAATTCTTCCCTATGCATAATTCCTGTTATGTGCTGTAGGAATGTAATCTATTTTTTACAGCAATACTTCAGTATTTACCCTTAAATACACGAAAATGTTGTTTAATGCGAGAGAATCTCCGATTAAAAATGGTGGCTAAAACGCAGATCAGTCTTGCAGTCATCCGTGTCAATGACGTAAAAATGTGTCCTTATATTTCATTGGCTATACGATTCTTTACAGCCAATGAGATCGCTTGCGGCGGCTGTCTGGCTTTCCATGTTTGCAGCAGAGCATATCTGATCATCATATTTTTCGGAAACCAGGCCAATGGCTCCGGCCTTATTAGCGTTGGTTTTCGGGTTCAACATTAAGCCGATACACTCCGCTGTAGATATGGGAAACCAGTCACCCGCCGCATGCGAACTCTTCTGCATAGTATGTGAGAGACTCACGATACCTATAGTACGAGCTTCGCAAGTCGCTTAAGCTCGTTATTAGTTAATAATGTTGCTTAGACCTTTTTCAAGCTTGAAAGGGTAGGCAGGTTTGAGGCATGATTTCATCAACTAATACTACATATAGTGTCATTATAGCACTATATTTACTAAACAATCTCTGACAAATAGAGCTCAGCAATCAATTTGGAATCAAAACTGCACTTGAAGTAGTTTGATCAGGTTCTACACTGTTTGCCATTCCGTAATATTATTGATATATCACCAAACGGTTCTGTTCACATTTTAGGATTATGATAAGTAATTAAGAAACTGTTGTGACTGGTACTTTACGGTTTGGTGTGTTAATTTTGATTTATTCAACAAAAAAATAAAGATAAACAAATAAAATAACTGAATTCAAATTTCGTTTCAAAAGCTGACAATTATTGTATTCAGATATCATAAAAAAAAGATTTACACGGGTAAAGTTTTAACTGAAATTTAGCTCGCTACATACTTATTTCAATGTCCTATTTTAACGGTTGTTTTTAATAAGCTGCATTTGGATCTCGCATGAAATGATGTATGTAGGTATAATCTAAACCACTTTACTGAATATTAGCAAATGCTATCAATATATATAGATAAAAAGAAGTTTCTTCCTAAATCAATGCATAAAAATGTAAAGTTGCAATATACGTATTTACTATAAAACAAGAAATATACGGAGCAGAGAAATTCCATGTAATTTGTTAAAAAGACAAATAAGCATTAAGCATTATCTATTACAATTATCTATATTATATTATAAAAGTATTGTAGACTGGTGTCTGCATGCTTAACCAATTTTAGCCTGGAAACCCACAAAATGGTAATTAGCAAACAGTGCAGACCTAGATCAGCTTCTGATCAGGGTCTCCACCGTTTGCAACTGAATAGTATCACCATTTTCTCTCAAGTAACGTCTAACAATTATAGCCTGGCATACCTAAAACTTGAAATTCGACTTCCAATATACTGTGTGGGGGAGTTTATTCAGTCTAAAATTGTCGCACTGCAATATAAATATCAGTGAAGCAAATACTTCCAATTTTGCATAACTAATATATTTAAAAGGCCATTAAACAGGTTATACTGATAAAAGGAAGAAATAGAATTTGACAAGCTAAGATTCTAGAGTAAAATATATCAGAAGCAAAAGGTAAAAACCATTTCATCCCTGCAGACAAAACAGATACTTGTGCAAACAGTGTAGATTCAGATGAGACTATTCATTGGAGCTTTCTCATCAGGATCTACACTGTTTGCCATTAAGTTTATGATATTTAACTGTCATTCTATTTGAGAGAAAGTTCCTAAATATATTCAAAGACGTAAGATATTGGGAGTGAAATGGTTAAATTTAATAAACATTACGAAAACACGCCTATTCGAATATAGAGAAAAATTCACCTCCAAAAACTTGAAAATTTTCAGATAAAAAAACTCTGATGTTTTTTTCATATTTCTGCTAAAAACATAGATTGTTGGTACGCGTTAGAACTGCCTTGGCGAAGCGGTTCTAAAGAGTGCCCACAATCTATGTTTTGGGCAAAAATAAGAGAAATAATGTATATTCCTGTAGACCCCAGTTTTACTACATAAAAGTGGGGTTTAACGGGGTCAAAATTATATAGGCGTGTTTTCGTGATGATGTCATTATGAAAATGCAATGCCAAACGATGAAAGGAAATTATATTGATACCAATCTGTCGGGACAAAAAAAACTTGGAAAATTACATTCCCAAAGAAATACCAGTATTCAACGTACATCAGCAAACGCTACTTAAGAGGACTGGATACACCTGGGCCCAGTTGTTCAAAGCGTCGTTAGCTTAACGAGCTCGTTAAGAGTCATTTCGTAAACTGTTTTAGCGATTCAATACACAATATTCTGATATTTTTTGCTGAAAAAATGTGAGTAGCTTTTGCACTGCAAAAGCTACTCACATTTTTTCAACAAAAAATATCAGCATATCTGCGTATCACTCGATGTAAATTTTAATGAATCGTTAACTAACGATGTCGTTAGATTTGAACAACTGGGCCCTGGATGATTTTGCTGCCATTTTTACAGGGATGCTCAAGTACATCTTTTCGCTCGATGCAACCCGAATAGTAGATGGTGTGAGAAGGATGGATGAGGCTAAATAAACTAAAGCAGGAAAGTTAAATACTATTATAACCACTATCTGGAATAGAAAGCTTGGTTAATCAATGGAAAGTATTATATAAAGGCTGAAAAAGATCCTAGTCAGAGAAAAAAGGTGGTTTGCCAAACTGAGAAATCTAAACTGTAACCAGAAAATTCATGAATTTGAAATTTGCTTTCTTTTCGTTTTTCATTTTATCTATTCAATGCAGTAACTGTGTGTCTTGATCTCAGATGAAATATCTATATACATGTACTGATAAATCATTTTTCTAGAAAATCCAATCTGACATACTTGTTTTTAATTTCTTTTTAATGCCATAAAATTTTTTTGTCAGTACAGTCAAGCTTGGTCTGAAGAGGAATTAATACATTTGGTAGAGTTTTCGATTTTTTTTTTACAAGGGAAACAACTTTTGTGACTTCCTGTTTGCTTTCCTGTGCAAGAAGCACCTTCTGAAAAGGGTCTACTTTAAAAAATGCTCTCAGCGGGAACAAAACATTTCCTTTGAAAGCAGACCCCTTTTCAGAAGGGTTCAGAAGGGAAGCAAAAATACAGAACTGCCACCCCCAAAAGGGCATCAATTCCCCTGAACGTCATACTTTAATTGGCAAATTACCTTTTGACTCTACAATAAAGTATAAAACTTAAAGGCTTATTCACCACTTGTTACAACTTCTGTAAATCATATAAATCGTTTTAAACTGACCATAAGTAAATCTAAATGAACGAAAGTTTGATTAAAGTAAATAATGAACTATAATCAGATATGGTGTCAGTTAATTTTGAAATGTAATTAATTACATTACAATTACTTGAGAAAATGTAATGCTACAGGTACATAAGAATTAAACTTTTGATAAGCCAGTCCCTGACTACAGATAAAACCATTTGAGCCGCAACGTAAGAAAACATACCTTCTCACATGTGTACCCAGCGAAGACTCAAATCAGTTTGCGCATCCGCGCCATCTGATCAGAGTCTTCGTCGTCCGCATAAAGAAACTTTGCATCATTGGCTATCCAAAATGTGCACAGTGAAGATTCTGATCAGACTGCGCGAATGCACAGGCTGATCTGAATATTCGCTGGGCACACATTTCCAAAGGACGTTACCTGACGTTGCGGTTCATTTCATGCAGACAAAGAATTTTGCGTTTCGTTCCATTTGACAGGATGATATTTACTGAAGTTGAAACAAAGTCTATCCAGAAGAGATAAGGAGTCGGAAATCTAAATTGTAAAAGTAATAAAACAAGTTCAGGTATAACATGCGCATGCGTAAGCTACCTCATCATTATCGTCTTCCTCATCTGGCTCTTCATAAACTGGCTCACGAGGGGGAGGATGTTGAAAATCCTCCTCTTCGGTTTCAACTAATTCTGGTTCCGGCTCAGGCTGGGATTATACAAGTGTTAGTTATTCAGGTGGTTGGAAACATTTAGAAACATTTTATGAATCATTATTCTTACATATTTTAATGCTTTAGGTAAGGAGACTGGATACATTCTTCTTTGCTTTTCGGCATACTAATCCCCTGTTGAAAAGGGGTCTGCTTTAAAGTGAAAGAATTTGCTATCAAGGGGAGCAAACTCGTCCCTTTCACAGTAAACCTCTTTTCAGAAATGAGAAAAAACAACCTTGACAAAGTTGCTTGCCCTAAAAGTGTAAACAATCCCCTTTGTAGTGCAGGTTTGTAGGCTTCTATAGACAATCCAAGCAAGCACATAACACTGGATATTCCCAGATCGAGATTATCCAAACTGGTAGCTCTTTTTCTTTCTCTGTACTCGCCTTATGAAATACAACGCAAGCAAATGCCCCTTATGTCATCCACGTAATTTGATCTAAACCTTCGATGCCTTTTGAAGAATAACTGGACCATACAATATATATCGACGGAAAATATACTGAGCAGACAGCGCAGGTTTACCTGGTCCATCATTATTCGCTTATGCCATTAGGCCACTTTTCTTGCTTTGCGCAGCACATTTATCACAACAAGTTTTAATAAAACTACATTGGTTGTGTATTAATCACAATTAACCCTTAAAGCGCTAAGCAAAATTGTAGCAGACGGCATTCTATGTTTATTATTATCATTTCTCAGAGAAAATAAGACAAAACTTCATGTGAATTGTCTGTCTAGCTTAACTTTCTCTGGAAAATAAAATATAAATGTTGTATGCTGCAGGTCTGATTGGCACTATAAGGGGTAACTTTCTAAATGCTAGCGTGACCACTACTAGTACGCGTAGTAAAAAATCCTCTGTGTGTGTGTGTGTGTGTGTGTGTGTGTGTGTGTGTGTGTGTGTGTGTGTGTGTTATATTACCACCGAACTAGTACCATAGCAGATAATACTCTCTACCACAAACACAGCAAAACAAACAAAAAATTGTGTACCAAAAACATTCAAATTTTGCTACAATCAATTGACCCTAAAAACACCATTCAAAATTATAGCAGAAGACATTCTGAAATAGTTTTTTTTCTAAAAAGGCTTTGCATTACATGAGAATCGTCTGTAAATAACCAGTATAAAATATGTATATTTTCAGAATATCGTCTGCTGCCGTATTTACCCTAAATGTTCGAACAGGCCTGAGCAAACAGTGTAGACCTAGATCAGATGCCGCAGAACAGAACGCGAAGTCTGATCTGGGTCTACACGACTTGCCCCTTCAGCCAACAGTTTTAAACACTTCTACAGGTAGTAAAATGTTTACAGGCTTGTTCAAAATTTAGGACAAGTATGGTAAGGAGATGAGATGTCGGCTCTTTAAGGTATATACGGTACTATGTATTCTAATTACAACATTACTTTTTTGTGGCACGGTGTGGTTATCTTACCTGCACGTGTATCGACCGGGTACCACTCAGAAGTCTTATGATATCGGTGTAGTTCCTCTTCTGAGCCAGGGTTAACGCGTCATTTCCATCCTATAATAATAAATATACCGTATTTGTCCATAGTATTTGGACGGACTGGTTTGAGCAAACAGTGAGGACCCAGATCAGAATGCGGCGTCTAATCAGGGGCTACACTGTTTGCAACGCAACCAGCAGTTTTTAGTCATATCAACCGATAGTAAAATGGATTTGTTTAAATTTTAGGACAAGTATGGTAAGGAGTTATGGTGTTACAATATATAGGATGGATACGGCATGACAAAGCACAACGGCTAGAAATAAGTGAATGATCAGTCACCACTATTTACCTAGAAACTTCCGTTACATCAGATTTTTATGAATTTTTTGTCATTGATATAGCGAAAGTATCCGAGAAATGCGAAAGAAAACTACCTAAAAGCGCCCGAGCAAACTTTAAGACCGGGTGGTATTTTTTGTTTTCTAAATAATGAGTCTTCCTCTGATTGTAGAATACTATTTTCCATTGCCATAATGGCCAAGTACTCATGAGGTCTCCATAACGTCCAAGGTACTCATATCTCAATAACGTTATTCAAACTGATTGTAGCCCTGCAAACATTCCGTGAATCATGTCTGTATTTTGTTCAAAATTCACGTAAATTTTGAACCTTGCCCTTTTCTCTTGCTGCGATGTGCAGAGCCATGAAATTTTCTCTGCTAATAAATATGAAAATGCCAATAGTTGGCATTTTCATATTTATTACCAGAGAAATTTGCATGCTCAGCTATGTTTGAGATTTATTAGCATGAAAAATTTCATGCTTAGTTGAGTTGAGCATGAAAAAAGTTTGATAGGCTCGGGGCCAGAAGGTACGTTTTCTTACACTGTAGCTCTACAGCGTATAAAGGAAGCTGACTGAGTTTCAACGGGTATACACTTTATCTTATATTTTTCCAAAATGCAAAGTCACTGTGATGCACAACCTCATACATCTTATACTAGATCTAATAATTTACAACGTCATGCTTCTGTTACTAGCAGATACCGATGTCTTGCTTCTGTTACTAGCACCTTACAATGTCACGATTTTTATTATTAGCAGCTAACAATGTCATTCTTCTGTTACTAGCAGATTGTAATGCCATGCTCGGAACTGTTAGTGACACTTTACAAAGTCATGCACCTTAGTGTCATTTTACAATGTCAAGCTTCAAGCATCTGGCACCAGCACATCATAATGGTTTATATATACTGGTATTATCATACAGTAAAACCTGTGTAAGAGAGCCACCTTCGAGACTGACTATAAATAGCGGTTGATGTGGAAAAAGTTGTCTGACTTATAAAGGTATATGTCATGTAATTTTGCTAGCAAAATTACATGACATATACCTTTATAAGACAACCACCTTTTCACATCAACCACTAAGGTCAATTTCAAAGGTGGCTGTCTTACACAGGTTTTATCATACTTACAAGATCTTTGTATGTAGACAAAGCTCCATGCTGAACCAACAATTTCGCACACTTGTACATGTCACCGGTATCTCTTAACTTGGTACTTTTGATTATTAAATTTAACGCCGTATCACCCTCCTGTAAACAGATAAATGCAGTCTGCTTTCGGTATATCTTCCTGTAGGCTAAAGGGGCCTTAACACGTGCGATCAGCGAAGGCCTAAAAAGCACTGACAGCCCTGGTGGGTCGATTATCTCTGCGTGTAGGCTGGGATAATGGTCCTGAACGGGGACTTAAGAGTCTTTCTTTCAACCCTTAACTTCCTGTAAGTTAAGCAAACAGTGCAGACGCTGATCAGACGCCACTTTCGGCAGCGTCTGATCAGGGTCTGCACTGTTTGCAAATGTTTCAAATGTCCCAGTCCAAGTTTTACAGAAAACCCTCTATCAATAGCAGTCTGACGTCACAGCTACAAGAATAGCATGGTTATAAATAACTGTTACCTGGATTTCGTCTAATGTGGCGTAGTCCTTATGAGACTCTGTTGCCCGACTACGTTAAAAATCTTGACTTGACTTCGTCTTACGCACAGTCTGACTACATTAGTGAATAATAATCAGGTAGACAACTACCTTAAGGAAATTTTTGCCTTTGTATACTATGGCTTGATTGTAAACAATCGACCCAAAAAGTAATTCTACACTACTGTTACAATATTAACCCTAAGTCATTGGACAGACAGTGCTGAGCCAAACAGTGCAGAGCCAGATCAGACGCCACAGAGCAGAACACTGTTTGTCACTCATCAAGAAGTATTTTATACACACCAAATGTAGTAAATTTTAGGACATATATAGTAAGGAGTTAATTTAAGCTGATTCAATGTTTAGGGTAAAAACAGTACTCGATTTTGCCTTTACTATTGTTCTACACCAAAACAGTGTTATTGTTCTTTTCTTGACTTCCTGTACAAAGACTCTGAAAAGACAGATTTACAATATAATGCATTTTCAGCTAATGGTATATCTTTATTGTCCACAGCTGTGACGATATTTCTAACTCGATTAAAGAAATATAAAGGAAGGCATGATCAGGAATCGATAAAATTACCGAACACATTCCGTCCAAGACACCAAAGGGAAAGAAGGACGCACTTAAAGCAACGGCACCAAAATCAAAACACTACAAGCAGAAAGCCAAACAGACAGTTTTTTCCCCAAAAATTGTCCAAACGGCTGTCCAAAATAAACATTTAACCAGGACATACATGCAAAGACAACAATGACAGAAATAGTAAACCACAGCAGAAGCACCGCCTTTGAACGGTCAGTAAAATTTACTTTGGGGCTTAAATCGATTTTACGTGGCCACAACCCTCGCCAGTAGTTCTGCCTTTAGAGATACACTATATTCATACTTTATACATTGTGGGCTCCAAATAGTCCTTGATTTAAGAAGACCTTTTATCTGCAGTTTCTCTATCAATATCATTGACACCATGATAAATAGGGAAACAAAAAAAATAATTTCGCTTTTTTATAACCAAATACGGAAACAGACATTAGCTGCATTTTGTTCTTGGTTATTCAGGTATTTACTTCGCAAAGGATGACAGTAGATATTTTGAGAACGATATCATTATGCAATTCAAATTCTAAATAGACAGCGTTTTCATGCAGCGTTTGGCAGGCAAAATTTGTCTAATAAATAGTTCTCTGATCTAAAGCTTCAATTAGTGTTTTCAAGAGCATGGCTGAGTTGTAAGTTAGTTTGTTAACATAGTACAAGGATATATCTTACCGCATCTTGAAGGTTGACGTCAGCGCCAGCGCTAACTAAAGACGTCAACGTCTTGACCGGAGGTAGAGTGCAGTGCGTCACAGCGTAATGTATAGCACCATTCTGATGCTGCAAAAACAAGTTTTGAAGTACATTACGAAAACACGCCTATACAAATATATAGAAAATTTCACCTCCAAAAATTGAAAAATTTCACATAAAAACGCTGATATTTTTTATATTTCTGCTCAAAACATAGATTGTGGGTACTCGTTAGAACCGCCTCGGCGAGGCGGTTCTAACGAGTACCACAATCTATGTTTTGGGCAGAAATAAGAAAAAATAATGTATACCCCTGTAAACCCCAGTTTTACTATATAAAAGTGGGGTTTAAGGGGGTCAACATTATAGAGGCGTGTTTTCGTGATGTTAATCCAGCAAAGCAGTAGCTTTCGATATACTTAAATGTGTTTAATCATTATTCAAGCAGACGATTCACATGAAATGTCAAGCTTTATTTTCTCTGAAAAAAAAAATAGTTACGGGGGCACAATTTTGAACGGCGTCAAATTACGTCACGTGACCAATAAATGATTTTTTGATAAACCGGAAACCGACAGGTAAATCGTAATTAAATTCGAAAAATGATCGCGACTGTTTTTGCAATTGACAATTTTAATGTTATATTATATATTATTGAAAAAAAAGAAAACATGTATGTTAAATATGGCGTGATATACGTTGCAATATTGTATCTGATAATATATTCGTTCCATATTAAAAATGTGTATTCTATATTAATATATTTATTTACGTGGTCACAACCTAATAAATAAATATATTTATTAACAATAAAATATTTGTTTGCGATTTAAAAATATATGTTATTTGCTGCATATTTAGTGCCATTAGAAATAAATTTATTAACGATAAAATATTTAATGGCAATAAAATATATTTATCACAATAAAAATATTATTTGCGATATATTTCTTTTTTTTTTTTTTTTTTTTTTTTTTTTTTTTGCAAATAAAATCGTATTAAATATATATTTATTTGCCAAAAAAAACATATTGATAATATTTACAAAAATATTCATTTTAAGTTCTAAAATATATATTTGATAAAATTAGCATTGTGGGATATGACGTAGCCTTATAACAAAAATATTCATTGGCTCGACTAATTTCTGGTGGCTCGATCCTTGGGTCAACTCGCTGCTTAGATTTTCGCACCTTAGACCTTCGGCATTAGACCTTCCCATGTATGCCGGTTTCATAGAATGTTAGAGACTTTGTTGTAGTTTTGTTAACACTTCTGTGAGAACTTTAGCTCTAGTTTCCCAATCTGCACGGAAACATAAGGACCACTAGACACGTATGGATTAGTGGTCCAAGATCGGGCCCCAAGATCTGGATTATATATTCAAGTATATAATACTTTCAGGTTTAAAAAATGCATATGGAATATTATTCCGCTGGACTACAAGTCACATCCAAAACAAAGAAACTGCAACACACGAGAGAAATACCGAGTGTCGAGTTGACTTGTGTCGGTAGAGGTGCTAATTCGAGGGTGCGAGGTGACGTAGAATCAAAAGGTGCGAATTGACTAAGGTCGAAACGGCCAAGGATTGGGATGACCATAAAAAGCGAACCAAAACAATATGGCAGGGCTCTGTGTAATCAATTGAGGCTATCATTATTAGGTTTCACAGAGCCAATGGAATTCGCTGTTACAAAACCGTGTCATATCCCTTAATGCTAATTTTACCCAACATTTTTTTGCACATTGAAAATAAATATTTTTATGGTAACACAACAAAATATTGATTCAATAAATATATATCGATTTTTTGTGAATGAATATATTTTCTATTGCAAGTACATATCTTTTGTTGCCGATTAATATGCTTATTATAGAACAAATAGTTTTATTTTTGAAAAAAAAAAATATTGCCAATAAATAAATTTAATTGCCAATAAGTATATTCTATTGCCTATAAATATTTATTTTGCAAATAAATATATTTTATTGCCAATAAATAAGATAAAATGTAAATAAATATTTTTATTGCCAATTATTATTTATATTCCAAACATCACGAAAACATATCTATATAAGTTTGACCCCCTTAAACCCCACTTTTATATAGTAAAACTGGGGTTTACAGGGGTATACATTATTTTTCTTATTTCTGCTCAAAACATAGATTGTGGGTTCTCGTTAGAACCGCCTCGCCGAGGCGGTTCTAACGAGTACCCACAATCTATGTTTTGAGCAGAAATGTGAAAAAAATTAGAATTTTTGTCTGAAAATTTTCAGTTTTTGGAGGTGAAATTTTGTATATATTTGAATAGGCGTGTTTTCGTAATGTAAATATATTTTTATTGGCCATAACATGGAACAAATATATTACCAGATACAATATTGCAACGTATTTCACGCCATAGCTGAAACGATTTCATTTCTCTTTAAGGACTAATCATTAGCATCCATCAAAACAAAGTTATAATATAGGCGCTTCTAATGAGTACCCACAAAATATGTGATGTGGAGAATTAAGAGTAACAGTTATCTAACATTTTTCTTATCTGCGGCTATGTAGGGAACGTCATTTTCGCTACAGAATACGAGAAATGAAGAAAATTTGGTTATATAGTGCATTATGACTCGTACAGTAAGAAAGGTTTCTAGAAGTAAGAATCAAACAGGAAAGCTGGTTTAAGACCAACAAAATTCTGAACATTTGTGTTTGCCCCTGTATACCCTTTCTCATTATATATCATAAAGGAACATGAGAATATAGAATACATGTATTTGTCAATGCAGTTCGTATCTCTGCAGATATATGTACACCATTGTTATTATTATTATTATTATTATTATTATTATTATTATTATTATTATATCACAGTCGAAATCAAAAGAAGACCAGGCATAATAATAGTAATAATAATATTAATAAAAAGTATTATTATTATTACTATTATTATTATATATAAGCCAAAGCCAAATATCTATTCTTTCTACCAATATTTCTTTTTCGTTTCATACTGTTTACCTTACTGACAAAGTTGGCACCCAACAGCCATCTAACTTTACATAACTTAAAATGTTGGGGTTGGCACCTAACCATCTTATTTTACCTTACTGAAAAGTTAGGATTGACATCTAGCCCTCTGACTTTACCTTCCTAACAAAGTTGGGATTGTCACCTAGCCCTTTGACTTTACCTTACTGACAAAGTTAGGATTGTCACCCAGCCTTCTGACTTTAACTTACTCACAAAGTTGAGTTTGGCACTCAGCCCTCTGACTTTACCTTATTGACAACGCTGGGATTGGTACCCAGACATCTGACTTTACCTTATTGAAAAATTTGAGATTGGCACCCAGTCCTCTGACTTTAACTTACTGGCAAAGTTGGGATTGGCACCTAGTCCTCTGACTTTACCTTACTGGCAAATTTAGGATTGGCACCTAGCTCTCTGAGTTTACCTTACTGGCAAAGTTGGAACTGACGCCTAGCTCTGACTTTACCTTACTGGCAAAGCTGGGACTGGCACCTAGTTCACTGACTTTACCTTACTGGCAAAGTTGGGTTTAGCACCAAATGAACTTGGGATTGGAACCCAGTCTTTACCTTATCGGCGAAGTTGTGATCGGCACCTAGCTCTCTGACGACATTACTGGCAAAAGTGGGATTAGCACCAAGTGACCTTACCTTATTGACAAAGTAGCGATTGGCACCCAGTCCTCTGAGTTTACCTTACTGACAAAGTTGGGATTGACACCTAGCCCTCTGATATAATCTTACTGGCAGCTGGGTTTGGCACCCAATCCTATGACTTTACCTTACTAACAAAGTTGGGGCTGACACCAAGTCCTCTGACCTTACTTTATGGAAAAGTTGGGATTAGTACCCTGCCCTCTGACGTTACCTTACTGTCAAAGTTGGGATTGGTACCAAGTCATCTACTCTTACCATACTGACAAAGTTGGAATTGGCATCCGGACCTCTGAATTTACCTTACTAACAAAGTTGGGATTGGTACCAAGTCTTCTGATCTTACCTTACTGACAAAGTTGGGATTGACGCCTAGCCCTCTGACTTTACCTTTCTGACAAACCAGACCTTTGACTTTATAATTACCTTATTGACAAAGTTGGGATTGGCACCCAGCCTAAGAAAATCTTCTATATCTCGTTCTTTGCTTTCTATGACAGCTTCTATTAACTTTGCCTAGTGAAAACAAAGAATCGTTCAGTACTAAATCACCTTAACATATCAGCTGACATGTTAATGAAGCAAATTACTGTGTACCAAAACAATATAATCACAAAAATTTATAAAAACAAATCTGAAACAAATTGTAAATATTTCTGAAATAAGTTCACAGCTGTAATCAATTGATATGCATAGCCCTAGGATTGTTTACCTTTCCTGAATAAAAACATCCAATAGTTTATCGCCAAATTAGAAGAAAACAAAAACAATGTGCATTGGCTGTGTGACTGTTGCCCAGTAAAGTACATTCTGTCAAAGATCAAAACAATGTGGCAGTCTGGTTAAATCAGGTTCATGATTCATTATGAGAAGGGTCACAGTCCATTCACACTGATTAGAAACGTCAAGAAACAAAACCGTACATTCGCAGCAAATTTTAAATGCGATGGATGGCCAGACATGTTTAGAAAGCGGCTTCCCAAATCCCGTCAGTAACAAGAATTTACATTAGGGTAAATTTTTTGCTTCAATCTAACTTTTAATTGATGGTCACCATATCTATTAAACATAGTAAAACATAATACACGGATTAGACATAGTCAACATGAACTACAATAAAGCCAAAATACATGGACTACAACCTAGTCAAAATTAATACATGGACACAAACACTTTCCTATAACCTATTTAATAACCCTCACACGCCCAAGCAAACAAGAAAACACAGTGATAGCAATTACATTGTTCAAACGTCAAACGTTCAAATATCCTTCTACCTAAGGTAGGCTTTATTGCGCTTTTATTGATTTAAAGCGCGCATTCGACTCGATTAATAGAAACGCACTGTGGCTTAAGCTTTATTATTTAGGCATAAAAGGAAAACTACTTAGAATTATCAGAGCAATGTATGACAATGTCAAATCTTGCATTAAATACTGCAATAATTATTCGGATTTCTTGAATATATCTGTTGGGCTAAGGCAAGGGGAGACGATGTCTCCAACCATGTTTGCATTATTTATTGAAGATCTTGAGCTATATTTGCAAGATAGGGTGGACTGTGGACTTTCACTGCAAGATCGCACACTTATTCTTTTACTTTTTGCGGATGACATGGTAATCTTAGGTCATTCCCCGGAAGATTTGCAAAATAGTTTATATAGTTTATCGAATCATTGTGAGAAATGGGGACTAGAAGTTAATGTGGCTAAAACAAAAGTAGTAGTATTTAGGCGAAGGGGGAGAGTGTTTGGCGATGAGAAATGGTATTTTAAAGGCTCCAGTATTGATGTAGTGAACGACTTTAATTATCTTGGTGTCATATTTAATTATACAGGCTCATTCACGTTAAATAACCAGTTTATATATGGTAAAGGTTTAAAAGCGATGAATATTTTGTTAACTAATATTAGAAAGTTTGAAATTAACCCAAAACTTAGTCTGCAACTTTTCGATGCTTTTGTACAATCTGTTTTGATCTATGGTTCTCCAGTTTGGGGGTTCACTAAATCGAAGGACCTCGAACGTATCCATCTCAAGTTTTGTAAACGTATTTTGGGTGTAAAACTCAGTACAAGTAATGCAGGTGTCTACGGTGAACTAGGAAGATTTCCCCTATATATTAATCGGTACACAAGTATAATTAAGTACTGGTTAAAATTAAATTGTACAGATAATATTATACTGAAAACGATTTACCACCGTATGCTGTGTGAGCTGGAAAATGGGGCAAATAACTGGGCGGGTAATGTTAAATATATCCTTAGCAAATATGGTTTTTTATATGTATGGGAAAATCCTACAAATATTGGAAATATCAATTGTTTTATAAATAGTTTTAAAAATAGAGTTCAGGATGAATTTTTACAAGAATGGTTTGCCTCCGTTGGAAATAGTAGCAAATTACTTTTATATAAAGAAATTAAATCCCATTTTGGTTATGAATCTTATTTAGATAATATAGTAACGAAAAAATATAGATCAATTCTAACAAAAATTCGGTTAACCGCACATAATTTGAAAATAGAAACTGGTCGGTATGCAAGAAACCCTATAGAAAGAAGAGAAAGATTATGTGTTTTTTGTGATGAAAATTTAGTAGAAGACGAGTATCATTTTGTAATCGAGTGTAATGCATATGCAGCTATTAGGGCAAAGTATATAAAAAAATATTATACCGCGAAGAAAAGTATGTTTAAATTCATAGAGTTATTTCAGTCATCTAAGAACACTATACTAAATCTCTGCAAATATCTAATAGAAGCTTTTGCTTTAAGAAATTCGTTACAACTTAGTTAGCTTCACTTTCGTTTCATCCTCTTATACTACGATGTCTTTTCTGAAATTTTGATAAGGGAACCATATAATATTACAGTCTTATAGAAACATTAGTTCATACCTAGTGCATGTCTTCTGATAAAGATGTTTATATATGTGTTTGTATTGATGAGAAACTGTGTACAGTTTAAATCAATAAACTTTCTGTTCTGTTCTGTTCCTAAGCAACCACCCTGAAATGTCAAATGTCTTTATGTCGAATATCATTGAAAGGTGTCATAAACACGGACCGCTGAAAAATTTGTCAATTTGTGGCAAGATATCATTAAAATGCGAAGAATATTTGAAGTCTATTAATCACTCTCAGTAGGCACAGGGCGTTTAAACAACGTCGTACAAAAGTCGTGATGGAAGCTACTCTTTAAAGGAACAAAGAATAGGTCTCAATGATTTGTAGGTGGGAGGTGGAGCGGGGAGCAAATACTTCCATATCAAAGTTGTTTCGCTTGGAAGTGTATCTAGTCCCCTTAAAATGACCATCACACATAAAAATGTTACTATGACCGGGAAGAAGCAAATTGGTGCATATTTGTTCACTACTTTATTTGTTCTGCTTTTGTAAGTCTACATATCATCATTTCAGCGCTAAACCCTCAGTAACTGACACTAAAATATAGGTTTTGCAATCAGTGGATGATACAGGATTTCCATACGCTTTAAAAACAACGAATACCATACATCCCTGTTTTCAATGTATATTATAGGGGAAAAAAGACCTGGACCCAGTTGTTCGAAACTAACGATGTCATTAGTTAACGTATCGTTAAAACTTTTATCTTTAAATATGGCATATATGCTAATATTTTTTGCTGAAAAAAAAAAATGTGAGTATCTTTTGCATTTGCAAAAGCTACTCGCATTTTTTTTCAGCACAAATAACTGTGAATAAGATATTGTACTTACTAGAACAGTTAACATTTTGCCCACTAATGAGCTCGTTAAGCTAACGATGCTTTGAACAGCTGGGCCCTGTTCTTGTGCTGGTAGACGCCTTTCTTGAAATTCAGCCGATTCAGATCATTGTTATGTTATATTCAGGCACAGTCAAATTAGACAGAAAAACCACCTACCATATCTACCTTAAACATTCGGAATCCTTAACTGCTTATGATGCTTGTCCTAAAATTTGAACAAGTCTAACCCAGTAAGCATTCTATATAAACCTATAGCGGGCCGTTATCGGCCCGTCAGCTACGCTGATGGGCCGATAACAGCCCGCTATAGGTTTATAAAGAATGCTAGCTAGAATGCACTACCTTTAGATATGTCTAAAACCGCTGGATGGGGAGCAAACACTGTATACCTAATCAGACGCATCTGATCTAGGTCGACACTGTTTGCTCAGGCATTCCAATCTGTCCGAATACTTAAGGTAAGTACGGAATCTTACGTCAAGTGCAAAAAAGAATGGCCAAGACCATCATCGGTCAATCCGATTAAGGCTTCCCTTTCCACACGCAAAACTTAAACTTTGCAGACGCTAAGTGGGAAGTACAAGTCTTAATCGACACTAAGTGGAAAGTACAAAAAATCTTAATCCACACACAAGAGCTTGAAATTCTGTCAGAAATGCATATTAAAATGGCCCAAATCGACTATCCTATAAGGCGAGCCGAACCCAAATCGACTATCCTATAAGGCGAGCCTCGAATTTCAAGCCGTGTGATCGATCCACACTACCTATATGGAGCTAGCTGGCCCGTGTGTTTCTTATTTCCATATGACATAAACTTGAATTTCAAAGCTGGCTGCGGTTCTAATTTATACCTGTAAACTGTTCATACCCGCAACAGGGGGAGTTTGAGTTTTTGTTGTTTTGGGAATCTTAGTTTCCTCAGTTTTCTCATTTTCCTGAATTAAGTCAAAGTTTTACAAGTATTATACATAGAAAGAGTGTCCAATGTTTTCTGCTGCTGGAAATTTGAAGGAGTGACTATATGTCCGATAAATTGCATCTTGTTGGCCAATCATCTTCCATCGAGTCTCCCAAAGAGAAAGTTACCTAACCGTTTGTGTGGCGTGGTGCAAGGAAGCCATAATTAACTACGAACGCTTTCTTAGATAAAAAATGATTTGAGCTCTACTCTTGGACATTTGATTAAGGTGACACAAATCTTACAATCCTATCATCACCTCAAAACAATATATGTTTTAATCCCAGCAATAACCTTGAAAATTTGAGATAACAAAATATCTTACAAGTTCATCATCACCTCAAAACAGTTCTGATGAAATTTTACCCACTGGTTTAAAAGATATTCTGCTCAAAAGAAACTGCCTTACCAGCACCCACGCCAACGTGATCCGCGCCGAAAATAATGCCCCACCCTAGTGACCCCTCCGACGCCGGGTAGGGTCCCTCCGGTGCGACGACTTTATAAAATAGTGATAAGAATATGAAGTCTGTGCAGTTAAAATACCCCTTCACCCAATAACCTCCGTGTTTCGTTTCATTTTACCTCTATATTCTAACATAAAAAATACAGAAATACACATTTTAAAATTGAGTTTAAAATACACAGTTTAAAATCAAATTAAATTTATTTATATACAGTTTAAAATTGAGCACAGCATTTCCTACAAGACTGCACGTGTGCCTAGAGAAGACTCAGATCAGCCTGTGCATCCGCGCAGTCTGATCAGAGTCTTCGCTAGACCCTGAACACGCTTTGGAATCTTGGCTACCAACATGTTCTGCGAAGACTCTGATCAGACTGCGCGAATGCAGTCTGATCGGAGTCTTCGCTGGACGCACATGCAATCTTGTAGAATATGCTGTGTCCCAGCTCAATTATCTATTTTCTCTGTTCATATCATCTTTACTGGAAAATACCCTGAGAAAATATGTCTTTAAGACGTATATGGACAAGGAAAATATTCATTGTTCGCTTACAGTTCCACTGTATACTGTGAAGTAAATGATGAACAGCAAAGGTCCTGATCAGGAAGCGCTACATGGAACCAGTCTCTGGGACCGATGTTCGACGTATACACTAAAGATTTTTTTTTTCTCATGGAGCGGCCCAGTAGATTGACAACTTATGACAAGTGCGCTTTCGAGCATTCTGACTAAAGTTTTCGCTGTCCGTCTGTAAAAACCGTCTGTATTACCCAGTAAAGACTGGTCAGGCTGCGAGGATGCTGAGCGCTAATAACATAAGGCACTTTTTCTCGCGCTGACTTACAATTTACGATACATATATGAAATATCGACATGACAAATACTGTTCAATTTTGCTGTTAAAGTTAAAGTTCAAACTGACTTCTTTGAGAGGTTTTCAGGTGGGTTCATAATTCTTATTTCATTTGGTCCAATCAGATCAAGTAGAAAACAATAAAGCTAAAAAGACTTACTGTACAACAAAATATTTAATAAAAACCTGAAACGATAATACCGCGCCAGTATCATGTCATTGGGAGATAACTCTGTCAAAAATTGACAAAATGTACCCAATAGCAATTCCAAACCGGATTTCCACAATATCAATGTACATATCAAGTTTGGTGAACATCCCTTGAGATTTACTCCGAAAATACGGATGTGTAGCGGGCAGATGACTGTCAAAAAATGACGAACTTTGTCTATTACATAGCAACAGATAAGGCACTTTTTTTCATCAGAAAAATGCTGATACCTTTCTTATTTCTCCACAAAAGCATATGTTGTGGGTACTCATTAGAGGCGCTTCTAATGAGTACCCACAACATATGTTTTCATGGAGAAATAAGAAAAATATTAATTGGATACCCCCTCTTATCTGTAGCTGTGTATTAGAACCGAACGAGATCTCTACAATATCAATGCACATACCAAGTTTGGTGAAAAAAAACATTCATATTTACTCAATTTATTATCCGAAAACGAAATTATGGACGTGCCACAGGCAGATAACTGTCAAAATTGACGAAATTCGCCCTTCAACAATCCCAAGCTAGATCTCTACAATATCAATGCACATACCAAGTTTGGTTAAAATTCATTGATATTCACTCAAGTTATCGTCTGGAAACTACAATACGGACGGATGTACTAAAGACGGACGGACGGGCGGACGGACGGACGGGGACGGACACACGGACGACCAATGTGAAACCATAAT
Organism: Anodontia alba; assembly: GCA_964016985.1. Taxonomy (NCBI): domain Eukaryota; kingdom Metazoa; phylum Mollusca; class Bivalvia; order Lucinida; family Lucinidae; genus Anodontia; species Anodontia alba. The sequence goes on from OZ024828.1 coordinate 9,667,944, forward strand.
ACCCCGCCACTATCGTGTGGCGAGGTATAAAAACAAAAAACAAACAAAAAACAAACAAACAAACAAAAAAAACATATCGTACCCACATGATTAACTGATACTACATCGTTAAGACTGTTTAAATATAATTTAACTTTTTAAAAATCAGATCACTAACAATGACATATCAGATAAAACTGAACGCATGGCATAGCCATATAATTCCTGTTAAAGCAGCCTTTCAGTAAATTCACCATACGAATATGGTTGTAGAATGAATATTATTTAAAGAAATTTTTTTTTAAAAAAAATTACTTTTAGGTAGGATAGTTTTTTCTTTTTTTTGTTTTTTTATTCAAAAGAGATATGAAGAGGAAGAGTGAAGATAAATATTATTATTATCAGCGAGCAAACAACGCTGAAAACAATGTCGTGTTATTGTTTCTTCGTTGCTTGAACGCATGAGAACGAGTTAGACTGGCTCCAGTCTCCAGTGACTAAATATTTTTCTCATAATCCTGTTTGATAATCCACTAAAATAAAACCAAAATCCATTAAAATACAAAAAACAACAACAACAAAAAAAAACATCATAACTATAAAGGCTGGTCACTGACCAGCCTTTATAGTCATGATATTATTTTGGTTTTACTTTAGTGGATTATTAAACAGATTATAAGAAAAAAAATATTTAGTCACTGGAGACTGCAGCCAGTCTAGAGAACGAGTCTTCGGAGCGTGTACGGGCAGCTCAGGTTAAGATTAGCCTGCGCATCTCTGAAGTCTGATAAAGACCCACTCTGTCATCTAACAGAATCATTGAATATACAAATGTAGTAGCATTCAGGAAAAGTCCTGATCACACAGCATAGCTGTGTAAGCTGATCTGGGTCATCACACATGCCCCGAAAAAAGCTGATTTTTGTATGCTGCTGCTCAATAATTATCAGTAACTACCATATTTTCTCTCAGTACTGGAACAGATAGGCTGGAGTAAACAGTATAGACCCAGATCAGACGCCGCAATCGCGGCGTCTGATCTGGGTCTACACTGTTTACCAACCATCCATACGTCTTAAGGGGTGTCAACAAGTAATAAAATGGACTTAAACAACTTTCGGACAAATATAGTAAGGAGTTCAAGCCAGTTTTTTTTTTTTTTTTTTTTTTTTTTTTTTTTTTTTTTTTTTATCTATTGGTTTTTGGGAGACTTCTTAAAAAGTTGCTGTCGGGAGGGAGGATTAAGAATAAAAATATGAAAAGCTTGTGTCGATCAAATCAAATAATTTTCAAAGAAAAATGCATGTAAAAATGCAATATTTGAGCCCCAACTTTGAAGGGTAGGGATATAAAATAAAAATAATATTCGAAATTCAAATCTTATTCTATCAGAGGGGCTAAAATCATACAGTAGGCTTTCCCTTAACTTAAAGATAAAACAAAACTCTGACCTAAGTTGTCCCAATATATAGGATAAACAGGGTAATGTGACTTACGCCATAAATAGCACCAATTCTGTTCAGATAGAACGCCCTTGCCTCTTCTGCTGATAAATGCCCGTCCAAAGTTTCAGCAAGCTCATATTGGCCCCTAGCCAATGCTATGTCGTACGGTGTCCTGAGTTTCTGCAATAACAAAGTAAGGGGAATGGATACATTTTCGAGGCAGGCAACTCTGTCAAAATCGTTTTTGCCTCCGCTCTGAATAAGCCCAGGGTTGGGCTACTTTAAAAGGAAAGCATTTTCACTTCCTTTAAAACAACATTTAACAGCGTTTGTCTCAGACATTCAATTTCTTTTTGACTTACATATGAAGAAATTTCATTGGTCAAAAAAAATGCGTATTTGAACGATAACTCGTTGCTGTTTGTTTTGTTTGTTTGTCTGTTTGTTTGTTGTTTTTTGGGGGTTTTTTTCTTGTAGAAAAACATCAACAGGTGGCGACAGTGGTGATCGGATTTTTAAACAGACATGACTGTTGTCCCAAAACCAGTGTATGCTTTTTCCTTTTACATGACTTTTCAAACTGAGATGAAAGTGTTGCTTCTAGAGCTCTCTACAGAAGGGATGAAAACATTTTTGCCATAGTTGTCTCCCTAGAAACTCAATCTATCACCTAAACGGAAGAGTTTCGATTCACATGAAATATCAAGCCTTCGCGAAAAATAAGAATAAAAAAAATACACTATGATGTCGTCTGCTAAGCGTACCTTGTTGCGTATTTGAAGATCTGGACTGTATTCTAGCAGCTTCAAAACCAGTGGGAAAGACTCCTTCACGTCTATACGTTCCACGACTAGATGTAGTAAGGTATCGTCACCAGTTTTGGTGCGTGCGTTCACGTCGAACCCATTCTGAAACAGGTATCGTGTTTTACCCAGCGCATTCGCACATTTATACCAAACTCCCCAATAGTGGTAACACTTCGGGTTCAGTCCTTCGGACGGCCATAAAAAGGCCGAAGGGGACACAACTGCTGGGTAGTATGCAGTTATACCTGAGCAAACAGTGACGACCCACATCAGACGCCGCAATATGCGACGGGGGAGGGGGGGGGGGGGGGAGGAGGAGATGGAGGGGGGGAGGGGGTCATATGTGAATAACAATGTTGAGATCAGCTTGCATATCAGCACAGTCTGATCAGGACTTGCTGTTCTTCAATATACTTCGAGCATGAAGGAGAAACTACAGACGCTTAAAGTGTTCTCAGCAATCAACTTAGACGTCTGAAACCCAGTGGATTCAAAAGCAATATCCAGCTAGCATTCTACATAAATCTATAGCGGGCCGTTATCGGCCCGTCAGCTACCCTGACCGCCCGCTATAGATTTATGTAGAATGCTTACTGGAATGAATGTGCACAATACTGGTTAACCGCTTAGAGGACTAAGCCTGCCCAGTAAACGTTTGGCTAGGTAAACTGACAGCGCTCGACATGACCCCATTGGGTTGACTGGGCCGTAAAACCTCAACACAAACAAACAATACTGGGATATCGATATTGCCTCTGAATGAATACCCTTCTGTGTCAAGACATTAAGGTCTGATTGGTAGGTTTTCAAGCTCATGAGGAGAAAAGAAACTGGTGCATCGTAAGCCAGGAAACTGTGCCGTTTATACACCTGTGATTGGAGGGAGAAGAAGGGAAAATTGAAAACACGCCTATTCAAATATATTGAGAATTTTACCACCAAAACAAAATGAAAACTTTCCGATGAAAAATTCTGGTAGTTTTCATATTTCTGCTCAAAACATAGATTGTGGGTACTCGTTAGAACTGCCTCAGAGAGGCGGTTCTAACGAGTACCCACAATCTATGTGTTTGAGCAGAAATAAGAAAATTAATGTATGCCCCTGTAAATCCCAGTTTTACTGTATAACAGTGGGGTTTAAGGGGGTCAAAACTATATAGGCGCGTTTTCGTGATGAAGCAAAGTTATTCCGAATGAGTTAAAGTAAGTCGCTAAAATATTACTTTTTTTTCCTATTACGTGATTTTAGACATTTGATTACAGTCCTATTTCGGCTCAATAATCACTTTATTTGATATTTAGGCTCCCCTAGTGATATTAAAAACATCATAACTCACCTGTAACATGATATCAAGTACGGCCTCCGCGTCCTTCCGGCCAGCCAGTGCCACCACGTGGGTAGGAAGCATTCCGTCCTGCAATTAGAAAAACATGCGAGCTTGACCCAGGGATCGCCAAATGTCTCAACACGTTGTTTCTGCTGAGTACTCCTTTGCTTCATTATAGGCTTTATCTGTGATTGATTTGTTATCCCTGATGATTTATGGATGAGTTAGAAGATCTCCACTTGGACCGAAAAAATATTTTTTTTTCCACCAAGGAAGCTGAGTGCAAGGGTTGGGATCCCGTGAAGCTAGCTTAAGCCCCCAGTAATTCATTACTGGCCATTCCAACGCGGTACTTTCATTGTGGTACTTTTTGTTAATTGTTCCACTTTCTAATGTTTTTACATTCAGTTACCTTTGGGTAACAAAGTTTCCGTCTTTTTGGGAAAGAGTTGCAAGCTCTGCTTGTTATCTGTTAATTTTGTTGCTGCTTTATTGTACTTGTCTGTCTTTCCTTTTGGTGTTGGGGGCTTGATCTGGATCTGAATGTATCCTTCCTGAGTTCTCTTATTTACTTTGAGTATATGGCGTCGCACATTACAGTACTACTCATTAACCATTAACATGCTGGGTAAATTTTTCAGCGGACGATTAATTGATAATATTTTTCTGAAATTTTCCAGAAAGAAGAATATTCCCAGAAAACTTAATTTTCCCAGAAAATAGGCTATGACATTTCATGCGCAAGATGTCTCCTTGGGAGACAATTTGCATGTAATAGCAAAACCTATTTTCTGGGTCAATTTGTCGTCTGCTGAATTTGCTCAGAGAGTGGTAAAGGTTAACTGATTCAGTTGCTACTTGGGTTGTTAGAGGCTGGTCCAAAACTTAGTTCAGTGCAAGCCACATCCCAGAGACTGATCTTGAAGTCAAGACTTTGAATTTTCATGTCAATGTTAAAGTTTTATGTTAAAATTTTAACCCATTTATGCCTAGTGTCCCATAAAAGGGACATTTGCAAACAGGGTAGACCCAGATCAGACGCCGCAGAACGCGGCTTCTGATCAGGGTCTATACTGTTTGCATTATTTACAAGAATTTCTATAGATCATGGTAATAATAAAAACTATCCAGACACCCCTTAAACTGGAAATGGTCTGGTCCAAAGAGTTCAGGTAGAAGAGTCCACTCGGCATAAATGGGTTAAAAATCACAATTCTCTGAGTACATGATGGATTCAGTGATACTTCTGAGTGGTGTAGCTGTGTACCCCCCTCACCTCTCCCTGCTCAGTGTCCTTGACTTAAAGATTCTACATCTTAAAGGTCAACGATAAAGTTTCCAAAGATCTGTATCTCTGAATGCCTATATGTGTTAAGTCGATACTTGGACTGTTAGAGTCTGGTCAAAATTTTTGCTCAGTGTAAGGCCCAAAGTACTCAGTGAGATCAAGGTCATGGTCACAGACTAAGAACTTTTTGTTTAAATAAGTTTTATGTTTAAGTTTTTTGAAGATCTATATCTCCTGAGTGACTGGATGGATGAAGAATAAATTTGGACTGGTGTAATATACTGTTCTAAAGATTTGTTCAGAGCAAGACACTCCTCTCCCAGATCCTACTCCTGCAGTGACCCTGAAGGTCAAGTAGTAGACCCCTTTGTTTTCATATGATAATGAAGTCACAGACTTCAAATCTCACTGCTTTTGGGTAAAAACCAAGACTCATCCAGAGTCTTGCTGAGCTGTACAAACCTTAAAATATGTGCCCGTTTCATTTCCATTCTGAAATATTCTGGATATTTCTTCTCTGCTGCCTTTCAAGCAGGTCTCGTACAGTTGTTGCTGAAATAAGAAGGGGTTATGTGATGAAGAAAAACAAGCAGCTGCTGTAGAATATTCTGAAACAGATTGAGAACTTCTTTCTCAAGTTGAGAATTAGCTTTCTAACAAATCAGTGAGTTAAAATAGTATAACAAATTAATGCAGAAATTATGAATGGACTTGCCAAGAGTTTTGGTTAGATGAATTGTGTTCTGAGCGTAATGGCGAAACGTCGTCTTTTCATGGGAAATTTTGTATCATTACGAAAACACGCCTATTCAAATATATTGAGAATTTTACCACCAAAAAAATGAAAATTTTCAGATAAAAAACTGATATTTTTCATATTTCTGCTCAAAACATGGATTATGTGTACTCGTTAGAACCGCCTCAGCAAGGCGGTTCTAACGTGTACCCACAATCTATGTTTTGAGCAGAAATAAGAAAAATACTGTATAACCCTGTGAATCCCAGTTTTACTATATAAAAGTGGGGTTTAAAGGAGTCAAAATTATATAGGCATGTTTTCATGATGTAAGGTGATACCGTGTTTACCTTAAATATTCATACCCGTTACTCTTTACATTTTACTTCTTTCAACAAGTTAAGTTTTACTACAATTGACTCTCGTTATCTCGACCTCGCTTATCTCGAATAACTGCTTATCTCGAAGTGAAAATCTGGTCCCTGCCTAAAGATGAAAAAGACATTTGTGTTGCAATTTTGCCTAGGTCCCCAGACAGTTTGACCGGACTTCTCCCTTTGCAGCAATTTCTCCTCTTTTCCACAATATTTTCAATATATCTCGAATTTCAAGAGTCCAATCACATATACATTTGTTAAATGTGTAAATGTGGTTGTTCGATTTATTTTTTCCTCAATTATGCAATTCTGATATGTCGAGGTACGGATATCTCGAAGTATTTCAGAGAGTCCCTTGGACTTCGAGATAACGAGAGTCGACTGTACCTGTAAATGTGTGTAAAATTGCTGGATGTGGCAAAGAGTGTAGACCCTGATCGGACGTCGAGTTTTGTGGCTGTTGATCTGGGTCTGCATTGTTTGCTCAGGCCTGGCTGTCCGAATACGTAGAGTAATTAGGTGATTTGATCATATCAAACCCCCTCAGAACTCACCCTTGCCTACAAGCCGTGCATTTGTATTCTTATGCATGGCTTTGATCTAAATGCTTTCAGTTTATGAAATATCCTCTTTTCTTACTATACAATATATGTTTCAGGAGTTCATTGTTACAGTAAAGGCAACTGGAATGAATACACTTTTAGGAGGGACAACTGTGTCGTTTTCGACCTTCCTACTGAAAAGGGGCCTGCTGTAAAAGGAGAGAATTTGCTTCCCTGGAAGCAAATTCTCTCCTTTTACAGTAGACCCCTTTTCAGAAGGAAAACGAATAGGAAATCACAAAAGTCGTCTCCCTTTTTAAAAACTGGCGGAAACCACCAAGTGTATCCAGTCGTCCTAAACAAACCTTTTCTTCGCTTTCTTCTTCGGTTTGAAATTCTAGAGACAACATCCTCTGATGACGTATTCGGGCTATATCCAGTTATTTCTCACATCTTGCTTGAGATTGTTACAGCTTCATGTTGCCACGTTTGGTCAAAACTACAAAATAAATGACTTGCGTAACCCATGTTGAGCTAAGTGATCTGGATCGTCGTATTCGCAAGACACGAAGATTGTATTTCTTTAATACCTCTGTCTCTATCTTTGTCTCTGTCTGTCTCTATCTGTGTGTGTGTGTGTGTGTGTGTGTGTGTGTGTGTGTGTGTGTGTGTGTGTGTGTGTCTCTCTCTCTCTCTCTCTCTCTCTGTGTCTCTCCCTCTCTCTCTCTTTCTCTGTCTATCTGTCTCTCTCTCTCTCTCACTTTCTCTCATCCAAAAGGACAAAACAAAAGGAGGACAACACGGAAGAAGAAAATGAATTATTTTTAAGATAAAGGAGCATTGGCGGATGACAAAAATGACATCCTAATCAAAATCGTTTTCTTAACTAATATATCCTAAAACAAATCTGAAGGCACACTTAATGCAATGTATGCCTTAAAATACCCAGCTTTAGAAAACAAGCCTCTTGACGCAAATTTGATCAAAATCGGCACATGACAAAAAATAGTAGTTTGAAGCTTTTTATAACTGTGAGCCCGGGCACCGCTATTTTGAATATATACAGTCGACTCTCGTTATCTCGAATTCCAAGGGACTCTCTGAAATACTTCGAGATATCCGTACTTCGACGTATCAGATTTGCAGAATTGAGGAAAAATAATTCGAACAACCACATTTAACAAATATAGGTGACGTAATTGGACTCTTAAAATTTGGAGATATATTGAAAATATTGTCAAAAAGAGAAGAAATTGCTCCTTAGGTTAGATTTTCATGTTTAGGCAGGGACCAAATTTTCACTTCGAGATAAGCGGTATGCGAGGTCGAGATAACGAGAGTCAACTGTATATATTTTTGAAAACTTCAAATAAAAGCTGCCTAATATGTTGCTTGTATGAGTTAGTTAATAGTACACTTACATTTGAACACATATTCGCATGGTACCCATTAATAAACGTTTAATCAAAACTACAGCAGACGACATTTGAGTTTTTTAGAGAAAATAAGTCTTGACAGACGATTCACAAGAAATGTCGTCTTATTTTGTCTGAATAAATATCATCACGAAAACATGCCTATATAATTTTGACCCCCTTAAACCCCACTTTTATATAGTAAAACTGGGGTTTACAGGGGTATACATTATTTTTCTTATTTCTGCTCAAAAACATAGATTGTGAGTACTCGTTAGAACCGCCTCGGCCCACAATCTATGTTTTGAGCAGAAATATGAAAAATATCAGAATTTTTTATCTGAAAATTTTCATATTTGGGTGGTAAAATTTTCAGTATATTTGAATAGGCATGTTTTCGTAATGTATTTCCAAGCATCGTCTGCTGTATTTTGTGCTTAGCGCTTTAAAGGCTTAATGATAGTTTTCCCCTTCTGAAATAGTTTACCGAATTATAATTAAAGGCCAACTTTGTGCAGAAATGAGTGAAAAAAAGATTAATTTCCAAACAGGAACCGAAACGTTGGAAAAGAGGCATTATGTATTTTGCGAACACCTCTGATCAACTTGTGCACCGCGTAGTCTGATCAGGTCCGCTTCCCTTCCCGTCGATAAAGTGATTCTGTAAGCGGACAATAAAGGACCTGGTCAGGCTGCAAATAAATAAATAAAAAAAAAAACAACAGAAAACAGGGGTTGATCTGGGACTTTGTTGCCTCCGTGTGGCATTCAGGACCCTTTTCTTGCACGATATATCATATGTTTGGTGGTACACGTTCCACCTTATTATAATTTAAGTAAAAGTAAATAAACGGAATATACCCTGTCTATTTGATCTTTTAAGAAAACAAATTAGCTATATACCGAGTATACCGTCTTTACCCTACTGTTCTCTCGAATCACTTAGAAAAACATTTTTCTTCAAAACCCTTAAAAAATTATTTATGATTGACAGATAACGAGGCACATTTTTGTATGCCATTTTATGCGATAGAAATTGTGTTATCTATGTATGTTTTCGACGGACACATGGTAGACTAGATGAAGCTTAATGTGATGTCCTCTTAAGTAAGTAAATAAATAAATAAATAAATAAATAAATCATTTCATCTGGGCTTTGTTCTTGAATATTTACCCTTAAATTAAATTTGCGACACAAATTGGTCTGATTTATCCTATTTCTATAATTCATCGAATTTTTTTTATTTTTTTTTATTTTTTTTTATTTTTTTATTTATTTATTTATTATTTTTTTTTTTTCAGAAACAAATTTTTTTTTTCTCTTTTCTCTTCTGATAAGTCATACATAACCATATTGTGAAAATTTCAGAAAAAAAATGAACAAGTGGCACGTCTTGAAAGTAAATATGTTAACAGGAAACGATGCAATCAGAATCAAATCAAGTCCTCAACATAATGTCTTCAATCTGTCATTTGTTTTTAATAATTCGTACCCATATATCCTAAGGAAAAATAAAATATTTGATTTTCATTTTATTTTTGCGGAAACCAACATTAATAAAATAGAATAATACTCTTTGTACCTAGGTCGTTACGATAGAAGTTTTTTTTTTTTTTTTTTTTTTTTTTTTTCTCATTAAATCGTGACAAAAGTTAGCAAATTTACCTTCTCTTGATGAAGCAATTGGCGAAAAAAAAAAACTACTTTCCGAAAGATGTGAAAATCTACTGTTCGGTCAGACAGGGCTGAGCAAACAGTGTAGACCCTGAGCAGACGCCGCATTTTGCGGCGTCTGATCAGGGTCTACACTGTTTGCCAATTATTCAGCAAGTTTTGACACATAAATACAATGTACGTAGTAAAATTGACTTGTTCAAATGCAAGGTCATTATGGTGTCCCAATATTTAGAATATATACGGTATTTTTGTGTACATTCGGTTGCGGTGATATTCAAGTCAAACAAGTAGCAATTCAAAATATCCTTGAGCACAGTCATTAACTTTGAAAATATATATACTGCGCTGCGTCACGCGAAAAAGGCATCCTATAAACTTCGAAATTTCGGGAATCATTTTTTATTGTTTTATAGATTGTTGAGCTATTAATTAAAGCATCATGCAAAACTGTAGCAGACTACATTTTCAAACGTTTTCTTTTTCTAGAGAAAAGAAAAAAGGCTTGGCGTTTCAATTTCAAGCCTTACTTTCTCTGTAAAATAATAAACAAAAACTGAATGTCGGCTGCCGCAGTTAAGGGCTAAAGAGTAAGAGAAGTGCGTTTCAATTGATTCCATATACTCGTTTAACCAGAGCACATACGTATAATGGAAAAAAAATTAACGCTGTTAATTTACTGTGAATTTATCAACGCAGTTAATTTACTGTGAATTTTATCAGCGCAGTTAATTTACTGTAAACTTGTTAACCACACAGACCATTGTACAAGCTTATCCATACAGTCTGGTCACACTATTGTCTCGTCATTATACAGTGCACACGTGAATTCGGCTGTGTTGCAGTTTACGGCAAGCGAAAGACATGCCACTAAAAATGAATTAGAAAAAAAAAAAACTTTTCAGTTTAAGTTTATTCTGCGCTCTCAGGTTTACAGTGTAAACAACAAGAGAATCATCAAAACATATATACAATAAGTACATGGCGGTAACACTCGTATAGGGATATGTTTGTGGCGTAGCAACAACTGTGATTACTTTTTTAATTATTCGTTCTCATCTCGGGAGGACGACTTTTCGTTTATTTAGGGAAAAAATATGAGTATCAACTGTGACAATCAAAAAATAAAAAATAAATAAATTCAGTGGATTATTTTTCAAAATTTCATTATAGCTTCAGACAAACGGCATTAAAACATATACCTGTACAATAGCTAGCGCTGTATTAATGCTCAAAAGATCAAACCTCAATTCATTATTTACAGGTAATTCGTGGGCTAATTCGCATGCAACCCACAAGGTGACCGTTATAATAATGTCTAATACAAAACAACGCACGACGGTAGAACTGAGCTATGTGTTGGAGCATCGTAGCCCAAGGCCAGGCTGGGCATCGGCGCAGACTGACCATAGGGCACTAAGACCAATGGTAGATCAGAGAAAATCAAGGTTTTATGATTTGATAAACCAAGCGTCTCTTCGAAATCTGTCTGTCTGTCTGTATGTCTCTCTCTCTCTCTCTCTCTCTCTCTCAAGACTAGGATTTTCCCCTGTGAAAAACAAGGTTTCCCTGTATACCTTTCTTTTTCTGATATAGGCTGAGTTGTTCTTAGACTCACCCAAGTCCATGCATTTGTATTTGCCCTCCTTGTTATTGGAAATGTCTCTTTAAGAGCAAAGTATAGTGACTGCCCCTTTAGTTTTTATTTCAGTAACATCAGATATAAGACTTGATTACTTGATTCTGATTCTTAATTCATTTTATTTTATTTTATTTATTTATTTTTTTTTTTTTTTTTATAAATATAAAAAAAAATATCAATGAACAAGCAAGTTGAAGTTATTCTCTGAAGCCTACAATACATAAGAGAAAAGAAAGGCTTATCTAAGAAATCTCTTCGGTGACCGAAGGCTCTTATCAGCCTGTGCATCAGAGCCTTCGCTATTCACTGAAAATATTCAGTAGAAACTGGAGCACAAAAACATGCCTATATAATGTTGACCTCCTTAAACCTCACTTTTGTATTGACAAACTGGAGTTTAAAGGGGTATACATTATTTTTCTTATTTCTGCTCAAAAACATAGATTGTGGTACTCGTTAGAACCGCCTCGGCGAGGCGGTTCTAACGAGCACCCACAATCTATATTTTGAGCAGAAAAATGAAAAATATCAGTATTTTTATCTGAAAATTTTCAGTTTTTGGTGGTAAAATTTTCAGTATATTTAAATAGGCTTGTTTTCGTAATGTTGACTGTGCAGCCTTGTTGGGTGATCTTGATCTTTACTGTTCGCATACACTCGAAGACATATGACCGGTGCGTTCACGCAGTCTGATCAAGGTCTTCCTTGCCTGCTGAGAAAATAATTGGCCATTGTTGAAACATCAGTATATGAAGTCCTGATCAGACTGCGCGGATGCGGAAGATGATCAGAGCTTTCGTTATATGCAAATAACATAAGGTCCTTTTTCTGGCGTCGAATTCAATCACTTAACCCTTGTAATGCTGAATAAATTAAGATGCCACACCCGCTTCTAATTTCCAGCCAAATCGGATCACTTGATCCAAGTTGTTGACACGAATTCACATACTTGATGGTAAACAGTGCAGATCCAGATCAGTTGGCTTTTTCAGAAGCCAACTGATCTGGATCTATACTGTTTGAAAAGGCAGGGTATATCCTGGTTCAGCAGGACTAGGGTTAATTGTCCTGAAATTTCGTACACCAATGTTTCTGACAAAATGCCATATGCAACCAGTGCAAACCCAGATCAGACTGCTCAGAAACAGTCTGATAAGGGTCTACACTGTTTGCTATGCCACTACGTATTTTAAGAAACAACTGCATAAAAAGCAAAATTTAGGCCAAAGAAGTATGGGGGAAAAAAGTGTTCGGAATTTTAGGACATTTACCATACACACAGTAGAGTTTATGTCTGTTTTCTGATCATGTTGGTTTGCAGGATAGTATGTTCATATTGTCGAAATGTTTCATACACCTGAAGCAGGGTTTTCGCTAAGGGCTTGAAAATAAGGGACCCATGGACCCCAGATGTGGAGGTCAGGGGTCTTTAAGTAAGATTTAGGGGTTCATTGTTTTAAAGAGGTTAACTATTGCCTAAATACTGATAATTCTTGTCCTTTAGGTGACAGATATATTAAAATATAAAGCCAAAAATAGATGAAATAAATTTAAAATTGATCATATTTGCATCACTCAGGACTCTTGCCCCTAACTTTTGAGGGTCCAGGGCATGATTCTGGGGGTAAAACTGCCAAAATGCGAGTCAGGGAAAACCCTGCCTGAAGAATGTTACAGATTTGAAATCTTAATTGGGCCGCGTCAAGCAAAAACGTGCCTTCAAACATGCGCAAAATGCGCAGATTCAGATCATCCTGCGCATACTCAAAGTATCATCCGGGTCTTTGCTCTCCACTCATGTATTCTGTATTATCCAATGATTCTGTCAGCGAACAGTGGAGGCCCTGATCAGACTCCGCGGATGCGCAGGCTGATCTGGGCCTTCGCTGTCCGCATATACCCGAAGACACGTTTTCGCATGGCATGGCCCGTGTACAAGGCCTTCTAAACACTAATTTATCTCTCAAGACAAACACTGAATCGATACATCGTAAATATTTTATACTACTTCACTTAAACCACGGCATAGATTTCTCAATCTACACAGGTGAGAGATAAGCTTATTTAACATGTTAAAGAAAGCGAATAATAAAATGTTACCGAAATACAGTTAATACAAGATTAAAGAACATTACTATACATACAAGTCTGGCCTTGTGAATAAAACGTCTATATTAAGCAGTAGTTTATATCAGAAAACCCATGTCAGTTTAAAAGTTTATCGTATTTAAAGCCATGACAGTAACCGGAAACCCAATGTAAAGATTTCTGTAAATATGGGGGCAAGGGTGGGAGGAGAGGTAGAGAGAGCGTCGACAGAACCACATCTTACCTAATATAATAAAGTTAAAGATTAAAACCGAATATCCTCACAAACTGAGCCATAGGCAGTTTTCTCTTAATTTCTTTACGTAAATGAAAGATCGTCAAAAAATAGGGGTGGGGGTTCAAACCAACCACCCATTAACTGTTAATATCGGGAATCATTGTTCGCAAGTTTGATAAAATCGTAAGACTATGGCACCTACAGTATATATGACATGTACGCTCAATGCAGACTGATTAGCCTGTGCCTTCATAGTCGAATCAGTCGAATCAGTCTTCTGTAGAAGACTCAAAATCTACGGTTTCTAAAAGCGGGCAGTGAGGACATCGCGGATGTGCAGCGTGGGTTTTTGCTGGTCTCACAATATTCTCAAGTTCTTGCTTAAACCTTACCCTTAAAGCGCCAAGCAAAACTGTAGCAGACGACAATCATTTTTATTATTCTATTTTCAGAGAAAATAAGGTTTAACATTTCATGTGAATCGTCTGCTAGGCAGACGATTCACGTGAAATTTCAAACCTTATTTTCTCTGACAAACAGTAAAATGAAATATTTTCAACATGTCATCTGCTGCAGTTGTGACTGGCATTATTAGGGCTAACGTTAATCGAAGTTCGTTCAAATTTATTTTTGATCTGTCATTTCACGAGTGCGCCCGTCTTATATTAATGTTGCTATTATTATTGGAAATAAACAAATGTAGAAAGCATCTACTTACCAACAGATTTCAGTTAACTCAGTTTCCGTAACTGAGATTCCCCAACAGTTATTTAAAACTATCCAAAATAGTTAACATTTGTGAATAAAAAAATAATAAAGAGACGTGTTAGTTTCACGTATTTCTAATCTATTGTTTATGGATTGTATGCCACATAAGTTTTCTCGAATGACACAAGTTTATTGTTAGTTAATTACAAACCAATACCGAATATAACCAATATGAAAATCAGTGTGTATAAAAATCAATACTAAAATAGTATATCCTGATCTTCCTAAACACGGTGCCTAGTTACCTTAATAAATATTAGGATAATGTCTCAGTGTAGACCCTTATCTCTCAGTGTAGACCAGATCAGGGTCTACACTGTTTCCTACTCATTCAACAGTGTTTAGAACATTTGAGGAACATGTTAAACCTTAAAGTAAGTGCTAATTACAGGCATGAGAAAATGCGCAATCATCAATCCTGAAACCTAAAAATTCAATGTTGAAATTGAGGAGGACTTGGAAACTTTTAAATAGTTCAAGTTATTTCGGGCATATAGTAACCCACTTACGCCTAGCGTCCCATAAAAGGGACATTCGCAAACAGTATAGACCCAGATCCGACGCTGCGGAACGCGGCGTCTGATCAGGGTCTATACTGTTTGCAATAAATACAGGATTTTCTAAAAACATGGTAATAATAAAAATTAACTGGATGCCCTTCCTATTTGCAACGGACCAGTCTCAAGAGTGAAGGTGGAAGAATCCACTTGGCATAAAAGGGTTAATCCTGAAATCAGGAATATACCTGATCACAACCGCAGCCGATGATACTTTGTGAACGCCGCGACTGTCGCATGATCTGTGAAAATGTTGTGTACAATAGTAACATTTTTATGTTCAGTAATTTGTTGTTTTTTGGGGGTTTGTGGGTTTGTTTTTTTTTTTTGTTTGTTTTTTGGGTTTTTTTTTTTGTTTTGTTTTTTTTTCAGAGAAAATAGGGTTGTCATTTCATGTGAATCGTCTGCCTAGCAAACGATCACATAAAATGTCAAGCCTTATTTTCTTTGAAAAAAGAGAAATCAATTTTAGAATGTCGTCTGCTGCAAATATGCTTACCCTTTTTAGGGTTACAGATGAGTATGTGATGATAGGTCTCGGATAAAAAATACATGTAGGTAAGAATTGCCAATCCGATGCGAGTACCCACAACATACTCTTTTATGGAGGAATATGAAAATAAATGCTAGAATTATCACCAAATACTCTTCCTTTAACATTAAATCGATGAGCAAATCAGTAACAGACGACATTCAAAAATCGATTTAATTTTTAGAGAATATTTCATGTGAATCGTCTGCTGGACAATCTTTGGGGTACAGTGACCTTAAAAAGGAGGAAAAGGTCACCAAAATCTAATCAGCACTTAAGCCTTAAAGCGCCAATGCTGCAACTGCAGCAAATGACATTTTGATTTAAAAAAAAACTAGAGCTGGTGTTTGTAAAACGCTATGCCCCCAACTGCCTGACTCTAACACTGCTTGACTCCAACACTGCTTGCCCATGACGGTAACAACAGTACAAATATATGAGATTTCAATGTTATTTTATCAAAGGGAAATAATTCTAAAATAGGAGACAATTGGGATAAGAAAAAAATACGGGTCACCTATTTTTTCATGAGGAATCAAAATATGAAATTTCAAAACATTAGCATACATGGTTCTAAACTTATGCTATACACAATAAAGCTACGAAATTGCAAAGGGCCATAACTCCAACATTTCATTTAGTTGGTTCAAAATTTAATCAGGTGATCTCCTCTTCAATCCCAATCAGTATACTAAATATCATGGCTCTGGCTTAAATACTTTTTGAGATATCTTGCTGACAAGGTCAACAGGCCTAGAATTACAAGGGGCCATAACTACATCAAATTTTCATGGATTTCCCTAAAAAACAAATCAGGTAATCTTCACATCATCCCCAATCAGCATATAATATTTCAAGACCCTAGTTTAAGTACTTTTTGAGACATCTTGCTGACAAGGTCAAAATGTGCAGAACTGCAAAAGGCCGTAACTTTATTAATATTTTCACAGAATTCTCTCAAAATATAATCAGGTAATTTACACATCATTTCCACTTACTATATCACATTTTAAGAACCCAGCTTATATACTTTTCAAGATATCTTGCTCACAAGATTTAATTCTGATTTTTTTCAAAGGGGCATAACTCTAAATAAACAAGCTACACAAGAAAAAAAAATACTGGTCAGCTATTTTTTCATTGGGAACCTAAATATAAAATTTCAAAACCCTAGCATGCAGGGTTCTTAAGATATGGCATGCACAAAAAAGCTTGACAAATGGACAAACAGACGGATGGACAATTGAAGGCAAAATAATATGCCCCATCAATTTCATTCGAAACTGGGGGCATGATCAGGTCATCTACTCATTGCTACCAATCTATTCATCAAGTTTCAAGACTCCAGCTTCAATAGTTTTTTAGATATTTGCTGACAAGGGAAACATGCCCAAATTTACAGAGGGCCATTTCTTACGAAATATTTTTCAGAATTTACAAAAAAGTTAATCAGGTCATCTACTCATCATTACCAATCAATTCACCAAGTTTCAAGTCTCTAGCTCTAACAGTTTTTGAGATATTTTGCTGACAAGATAAAAATGCCCAAAATAACAAAGGGCCATAACTCAAAAAGTATTTTTCAAAATTTATTCAAATGTTAATCAGGTTGTCTACTCATCATTACAAATCCATTCACTATATTTCATGGCTCTAACTCTAAAAGTTTTTGAGATATTTTGCTGACAAGGTAAAAATGCCCAAAATCACAAAGGGCCATAACTCAAGAAGTATTTTTCAAAATTTCTTCAAAAGTTAATCTGGTTGTCTACTCATCACTACCAGTCTATTCATCAAGTTTCAAGGCTCTAGCTCCAACAGTTTTTGAGATATTTTGCAGACAAGGTAAATATGCCCCAAATTACAAAGGGCCATAACTCATGAAGTATTTTTCAGAATTTCTTCAAAAGTTAATCAGGTCATCTACTCATCACTACAAATTCATTTACTAAGTTTCAAGGCCCTAGCTCTAATAGTTTTTGCGATATTTTGCTGACAAGTTAAAAATGCCCAAAATCACAAAGGGCCATAACTCAAGATATTTTTCAAAATTTCTTCAAAAGTTAAAGGCGCCATATCTCTCAAAAATAGACATTTTATTGTCCAAAAAAGGTTTAATAAATTGATACATGGTATTAATACAATCATAAAATGTGGCACCTGACAGCCTGTAAAATTTCAGTCAGTCTCTCGTTCTTGAAATGTAATGATTTTTTATCGTACCTCTGAATTAATGTTGCCAACATTAATTCAAATATATGATAAAAAATTATTTCATTTTTGATTCAGTTCAAAAACGAGAGACTAACTGAAATTTTACAGGCTGTCAGATGCTGCATTTTATGATCGTATTGATACTATATATCAATTTATTAAATCTTTCTTGGATAAAAATGCCTATTTTTGAGGGATATGGAGCCTTTAATCAGGTTGTCTACTCATCACTACCAGTCCATACATCAAGTTTCAAGGCTCTAGCTCCAACAGTTTTTGAGATATTTTGCTGACAAGGTAAAAATGCCCCAAATTACATAGGGCCTTAACTGAAGAAGTATTTTTCAAAACTTCTTCAAAAGTTAATCAGGTTGTCTACTCATCACTACCAGTCTATTCATCAAGTTTCAAGGCTCTCGCTTCAATAGTTTTTGAGATATTTTGCTGACAAGATTGCATCCATATTTTTTCAAAGGGCCATAACTCAGAAAAGGGGGCATAATCCTGTCAAGAAAAAAAACATATGTCCGCTATTTTTTCATGAAGAATCCATATAAGAAATTTCAAAACAGTAGCATTCACGGTTCTAAAGTTATGATATGCATGAAAAAGCGTGAAGGACGGACGGATTGACGGACAGACGGACGAACAACCCAGAAGCAATATGCCCCCCCAACTTCTTTGAAGTTGGGAGCATAAAAATCAGGGAAAACAAGTCTTGACATTTCGATTAACTGGCAGACGATCACACTGAAAAATTAAAACTTATTTTCTCTAATAAACTAGAAAATTATAAAAATTCTAGATTGTCGTTTGCTACAAATTTTACTTGGAGCTTTAAGGGTTAAGCATGTCTCACTGATATACCGTATTTGCCATATGTATTCAGACAGACAGGCCTGGGCAAACAGTGTAGACCCAGATAAGACACCGTAGAAAGCGGCGTCACATCAGGGACTACACTGTTTGCAACTCATCCAGTAATTTTTTGACACAACAATGGGTAGTAAACTGTACTTGTTCAAATTTTAGAACAAGTATGGCAAGGAGATGAAGTGTCCGAATACTTAGAGTAAATACTGTAATAACCTGCAAGTTAGCAAACAAAGTTGTGCGAATAGTAATCTGTTAACCCTTCTCTTGTTTAACACAACATGCACTATCTTAGCAAACAGTGTAGATCCAGATCAGTTGGCTTCTGAAGAAGCAAACTGATCTGGAACTGCACTGTTTGTCATTAAATATGTGAATTTCTATCAAAAACCCGACTAAGTAATCTGATTGGCTGGAAATTAGAGGTGGACGTAGCATCTTAATTTATTCAGCAAGGCAAGGGTTAAGGGAACTAGATACATATGGTAAAGTTTTGTCATTTTCAACAGCGAGGCAACTTCTGGGACGTCTGGTTTCCATTCCTGTTACTGAAAAGTAGTCCACTCTAAAGAGGAAAGCATTTGCTCACGGATACTGGTCATCTCACCGAACACTGGTCAAGGCTCTTTAATCTCATCGGAAACTAGTCAGGTTCTATAACCTCACAGGACACTGGTCAGGTTCTACAGCCTCACCAGACATTGGTGGGATTCTATAATCTCACCACACACTGCTCAGGTTCTATCATCTCAAAAGAAACTGGTTAGGTTCTATAATCCCACATGACACTGATAAGGTTCTATAATCTCACAGTACCCTGGTCAGGTTTTATGACCTCAAAGGACAATGGTCAGTTTCTATCCCATCTAAAAGAACACTGGTCAGGTTCTATAGTATAGGACACTGGTCAGGTTCTATAATCTAACAGGTTCTGTTATCTCACCGCACACCAGTCAGGTTCTATAATCTCACAGGACACTGGTCAGGTCCTGTAATTTCACAGGACACTGGTCTGGTTCTATAATGTCACATGACATCATCAGTTAGGTTCTATAATCTCTCAGAATACAGGTCAGGTCCTTTTATTTAAAGGGACGCTTGTCAAATTCTATAACCTCCTAGGACATCCATTAGGTTAATGTCACAGGATACTGGTTAGATCCTGCAATTTCACAGGACACTGGTCTGGTTCTATAATGTCACATGGCACTGGTCAGGTTTTATATCTCAAAGGACACTAGTCAGGTCCTGCAATTTCATAGGACACTGGTCAGGTTCTTTAATCTAACATGCCATCAGTCAGGTTCTATAAATTTTCAGGACATCAGTCAGGTTCTTTAATTTCACAGGACACTGGTCAGGTTCTGTAATTTCACAGGATAATGGTCATCTATAATCTCATCGGACACTGGTCAGGTATTATCATCTCAGTAAACACTGGTCAGGTCATATAATCTCATCAGACACTGGTCAGGTTCTATAATCTCATCTGACACTGGTCATGACCTATAACCAAACTGGACACGTCAGGTTCTATAATCTCAAGACACTGGTCAGGTTCTCACCAAACACTGGTCAGGTTCTATTAACTCATAGGACACTAGTCCAGTTCTGTAATTTCTCAGGATACTGATTAGGTACCATTCACTGATCTGGCAGTCTGAACTGCTCAGAATGGGAAATTAAAGCAATTATGCAGTAGACATGAGCAACATTGTAAGCATGTCTCCTATATTGTAGGCCTTGGCTCACCAAACACCATGTGATGTATATTTACTTCTTAAGACTGTGTGTCAGAAGTCAAAAGTAGGTCAGTATGACCTATAGTTTACCTCTGATCAACTTTACACATTTTTTTACTGATGCAGGTCTCATGTACCATATGGCCAAGGCCTACAAAGATTTGTGTATTTACATCTGTTGAAGATAGTGTGTTACATTCCAAAAGTAGGTAATACTGTGACCTATAGCCTATCTCTGACCTAAATGTAGCTTATAAGGCCTAAGCTTATTAAATTTGACTTTAGGTACATTCTGCTAAAACATTGTATTTTGAATCAAAAGTAGGTCACTGTGATTTATATGTTGACCTCTGACATACTTCATGCAAACAAAAACTGTCTCTGACCTAATGATGTTTGTCTAAATTTTGATATATGTTTTATCCAGAGGAGGAATATTCATCGATCACCTATGTATAGGTGAATACATAGGTGATCAATGTATCACCTATACTTAGATGTAGGTATCTATACATATCTGTCTATACATAGATATAGGCAACAATCCTGAATGGCAACTCTTTGGACCAGTCCATTTCCAGTTTAAGGTTTGTCAGTTTTGAAAAATACCATGTTTCAATGAAATGCCTGTAGTCAATGCAGCATCTGATCTGGATCTACACTGTTTGCCAATGTCCCATTTATGGGACGCTAGGCACAAATGGGTTAAGGATAAGAAAACAAAGGAAAAATACACAAAGCTCATTTACATCATTTAAATGACCACATCTTTATTTATATTTATCCACAATACACTTATATATCTATAACAGCTATATGTAACCTTGAATACAATATAGACCAAAATTGCAAATGAAGAGTGAATGCTCTAAATAGCTTAGCCACTGTGCCAGAAAAAATACCTTTTTTTCCCATTTTTGCACAAAAACGTGCCTTGTAGTGCTCAATGGAATTGCCACAGTAGGATGACTCCAATGACTACCCACAAGATATATTTTAGTGCAAAAATAACAAACTTATCGGACACTATAGTGTCTATATTCTTTGTCATTCTGTTTGCGATTTTGTGAAACATTTTTCTGTCCAATGCAAAAAATGGGAAAGTTTACAAAAACAGAAACATTTTTCTGTCCAATGCAAAAATGGGAAAATTTACATTTGAAGTTAAATACTATAACAGGGTAAAGATGGAAAATACATTTTATACTAACCATAAATGATTTTTGAAGAAAAAATAATGTCATCACGAAAACATGCCCATATAATATTGACCCCCTTAAACCCCACTTTTATATAGTAAAACTGGGGTTTACAGGGGTATACATTATTTTTCCTATTTCTGCTCAAAACATAGATTGTGGGTACTCATTAGAACCGCCTCAGCGAGGCGGTTCTAATGAGTACCCACAATCTATCTTTTGAGCAGAAATAGGAAAAATATCAGTTTTTTTTTATCTGAAAATTTTCAGTTTTTAGAGGTGAAATTTTCTATATATTTGAATAGGCGGGTTACGTAATGTACCCCACTGTATGAACTTAATACCACTTGTTCTGTGTTGACCTTGAATATTATGTCAAGGTCATCAAAATATCCCCATCTCTAAAGCTTGTGTCAATGATTTATCCCTGCAAGTTTGATGAAAATCTGTCAACCAGTTCAACAGATATGATGCATATAAGAAACTGTTATGTTGATGCCAACAGTAATGGGATCTGGCCTGAAAAACAGAATACCCTTCTTCATCTCTAGTTGGGGAACATACAACCCCTTTTCAATACAATATTTATTCAGGTGCATAATTAACTCTTAAAGTGCTAAACAAAATTGTAGCAAACAATATTCTTTTTTTTTTTTTCTGAAAAAAAAAAAAAGAAGAAAAAAAGTCTTTGCCTTGCAGTGAACTGTCTGCTGAGCAGATGATTCAAATAAAATTTCAAGCATTATTTTCTCTGAAAAACAAAATCAAAATGTTGTCTGCTGCAGTTGTGATTAGTGCTTTAATTCTTAGCATGCTGGGTAAAAAAATTTAGCTGATGGTATTACCAGAAAATAGGCTTTGACTTTTAATGCAAATTGTTACCTAACCTATAGAGACAATTTGCACAAAATGTCAATCAATTTTAGAAAATAAGTTTGACATTTCATGCAAAATGACTGACATTTCATACAAACTGACTCCTATGGAGACAGTTTGCATGAAATGTCAGTCTATCTTCTGTATCTTCTGGGAAAAATATTGTGCAACTGTCATCTGCTAAATTTGCCAATATAAAGGTTATGGTAATACAAATGTATTCTCCAGCATCCACTCAGTCTGTAAGCAGACAGCACGGCCCTGATCAAACCGCAGAGCTACCTTGGCGGATCTAGGTTGTCATTGTCCACATAAGCAAAATATCAGTCTAGCATTTGCCATCTTTAACACTATATCCATTTAAATTTTTATTTTATTTTATTTGTTTGTTTTTTTTTTTATGGAAAAACCCTAATAAACAAAATAACTTTACCACTCTCTGGGCTAATTCAGCAGATGGCAAACTGGTTACATTTTTTCTTATTTTTCCCCCAGAAATAGGATTTGACACTTCATGCAAATCGTCTCCATAAAAGACAATTTGCAGAAAATGTCAACACCTGTTTTCTGGGGGAAAAAAAATAAGAAAGACATTTCAATGTCATCTGCTAACAATTTTACCCAGAGTGCTATATATAAATACAAATTTAAGCAGATGACATTAAATATTTTTTCTTATTTTTACTAGAACACAGAATTTGACATTTCATGTGGACTGTTTCACATGAAATGTCAGGCCATTTTTTTTAGAAACAGAAATAAGAAAAGTGTCACAATTTCTCTGCCTGCTAATCTCCTGATATGTATACAAAGGAAATTATAGTTAACCCCAGAAAAGGCTGAGCAAAATTATAGCAGACAGCATTCTAATTTTTTTTATCATTTTTCAAAGAAGAACATTTTTATGAGGTGCCGTTTTACTAAAAATCCCCTATTTTGTGGTATCACTAAATCAAATTAGTGATATCACTAATTCTATTTAGTGATATCACTAAATAGAGATGAATTTTTGATATCACTAAATCGAATTAGTGATATCACAAAATCGATTTAATGATAACACTAAATAAAATTAGTGATATCACTTAATCAAATTTATTTTGTGATATCACAAAATCGAATTAGTGATATCACTAAATTGATTTTGTGATATCACTAAGTCGATTTTGTGATATCACTAATTTGATTTAGTGATATCACTAAATAGGCATGATTAAGTGATATCACACAATCAAATTAGTGATATCAAAAAACTGAATTAGTGATATCACTAAATATGAAAGAATTAGTGCTATCACTAAATCGAATTAGTGATATCACTAAATATATTACATTTGCAAACAATACAATGTTTACTCCCTAATAAATTTGTTTCCGCTCAGCATACTGGGTAAAAATTTCAGCAGACGTCATTTTGCAATATTTCTTTTATTCTTCCCAGAAAATAGGCAATGCAAAATTGTAGCAGATGACATTTTTCCTTTTTTTTGTTATCTATTTTTTCCGAAAAAATAAAACTTGGCATTTAAATTTTGATTCGTCAGCCAGACGAGTCACATGAAATGTCAAGTTTTAATTTACTCTAAAAAAAATATGAAATTTACATCTGCTGCTGTTATGATTAGACTTTAACACATAGACTCGTTTTCGATTTAAACGATATTAATTACGAAAATCAATGGTGAAAAACATCCTGTCGCTTCCGCAATATAACAGTAATTTTGAGGATTGAACAAAAATAGTACGAAATAGTCCAGTTCCTTGGGCAGCTCCTGGTAGATTGGTTACCGGTATATCAGTATCCTTACAATACAGGAGGGTAAACACTACAGAGAAAATACCTCATCTATAAATAGTCTGCACTGCAGACAGGACTCGAGTGAGATCCAGTAACACATAGAATAAAGAAACAGAGATAACTGACGTTTGCTTAAGTAAGTTGCCCTTCAAGTCATGTTTTACAGAAGTACTGCAAATTACATACATACTGTATTAATTGATAAATAAATTGTGAATTATATAAGTGAATATGAATCTTTAGGACATTTTTTTTTTTTCTGTGTCCTCTTAAATGGTTGCAAAACTCTAGAACAAATATGAATTCGAATAAGTAATTACATTAGCATCTTTATGCATGTTAAGCAACACCAAAATAGAAAGTATTGAGATCTAAAATATTTTTGTAGATTATGTTAATCTGATAGCAATGTTCTGCTGTGTTTTATTTGTATAAATATCTGTCAGCGTGCTTCTGCTTAAATACTGAGTTAAATATAGAACAATTTACGTCAGCCGTGGGAATTTCGATACTAACAATAGACTGACTGCTAAGTAAATTTCTCACCAGTCGTCTATTTTTGAACGAGGCGAAGTACGAAATTTAACACTTCCATTCCCTGGGCTAATTTAGCAGACGGAAAATTGATGACTTTTTTTCTTATTCTTCCCAGAAAACAGAATTTGATCTTTCATACAGATTGTCTGTTTGCATGAAATATCAAATCCCTTTGTCTATAAAACAAAAAGAAAAAAAAGACATATTTCTTCCGTAAGAGCATGTGCTGTGGTAACACATGCGCACTGATCATTTTGGGAGCCCACATTATTTCAAAAGTTCAATCAATTTAGTGATATCACAAATTCACTCCTATTTAGTGATATCACAAAATTGAATAAGTGATATCACAAAATCGATTTTGTGATATCACTAAACAGAAATGAATTTGTGATATCACTAAATCCAATTAGTGATATCACAAAATCGATTTAGTGATATCACTAAATAGAATTAGTGATATCACAAAATCATGACCATTTTGTGATATCATTAAATCGGTTTTGTGATATCACAAATTCTATTATTTGATATCATTAAATCGATTTTATATCACAAATTCAATCTTATTTTGTGATATCACAAAATCGATTTAGTGATATCACTAAATAAATTTTGTGATATCACAAAATAATTAGTGATATCACATAATAATTAGTGATATCACAAAATCAATTTTGTGATATCGAAAATAGGGGGTTTATAGTAAAACGGCACCTCATACATTTTGACATTGAAATTTTGACATTTGAAAATGAAGCTTGACACTGCATGTGAATTGTCTGCCTAGCAGACAATTCACATGAAATGTCAAGCCTCATTCTCTGAGAAATAATAAAATAAAAATAGAACTGTTGAAGTTTATGTTGTACCTGCCTACTAAAATGTGAAAACAAGCATCTTAAGATTGCTAGTTGTCATCCTGGTGTAGCTCAGTGAGATAAAACAATCAGTGAAGTGAAACTAACTGTAAAAATTTACAGTTTATAGGCAACATGCAGGGTGTACACTAAGGTGATCCCTAGGGTAGCTGTAAGTATACGGACAAATGAACTGACGGAAACAAGCACGCCTACGTCGCCCGTGCTAAAACAGGCCCCAAGGTTATAAAACTTTTTTCATGCTCAACTCAGCTGAGCATGAAATTTTCTCTGCTAATAAATATGAAAATGCCAACAATAGTTGGCATTTTCATATTTATTAGCAGAGAAAATTTCATGCTCAGCTATAATTAGCAAAAAAGAATTTGAAATTATAAGTAATTTGAGAGTTATTAACAGAGAAAATTTCATGCTCAGCTAAGTTGAGCATGAAAACTTTTATAACCTCGATGCCAGATGCAACAAAAGTATTACAGAATGTTGTCAGCAGCTGTTGCAACCGGTGCTTTCAGGGTTAACCAAATTAACAAATAATACTTTACATAAAATAATTAAGACAAAATTCACATCTCAAATATATAAGGGACTGTTAATATTGAATGTTACAATTGCATAATTCATATGTCTCATTACTTCTACATACATTATACCACAACAACAAACAATAATAATAATATATCTATATACATGTACAATATACAATATAACTTTTCACATTAAGAGCAAATTAAAAAAAATCATGTTTTGGATTTCTGCAGAAAAACAAAACTGTGGGTACTCATTCAAGCAATTCAAATGAGTACTCACATCATTCTGTTTGTTTGCAGCAAAACATATTAAGGGTACTCATTAAAATTGCCTCAGCAAGGCAATTCTAATGAGTAACCAGCAGGTATGTTTTAGGGCATAAATAACCAAAATTACCATACATTTACTAGAAAATATGTTCATTTTGCATATGTGATACTAACAAGGCTTTCAAGCACATATCACTCTTGTTGAGGGCACTAGGTGTGATAATGGGTCATGTGGGTGATATAGCTTTTTTACCTGGGCAAAAGAAAACCATATCACCAGGTCATGTGGGCGATACGGCTTTTTTGCCTGGGCAAAAAACCCATATCACCACATTCTGAGCACTCAGCGGTCTTGCCTTTGACTCCGCATTCGATATCAAATAGGCAAACTTGTCAGAAAGAAAAATGAATGATATATAGATTATGATATGGCAATTTTCATATCATATCCCAAATTAACCCTCAACCCATATCAGGCCTCGGGCTGATATGGGAGGGCTGATATGGGTGTCTCGGGTTGATATGGAGTATGATATGAAAATTGCCATATAATAATCTCTATCATAAATTATCACCAGAATTATCACTCGAGACAAAACACCAGAAAATCTACTGTATTTTTCCTAAGTATTGGGACACATTATCTACTTACCATTCTTGTCCTAAAATTTGAAATAGTCAATTCTACTATCTCTTGATGTGTCTAAAATATTGCTGTATGTATGGCAAACAGTGTAAACCCTGATCAGATGCTGCATTTTGTGGCATCTGATATGGGTCTACAATGTTTGCAAAGGCTTATCTCTCCCAAAACTTAGGGTTATTACAGTACCTTCTGATATGTGCACATTTGAGCAGTCTGATCAGAATCTTCATTGGGCACATTTTTAATAGACATGGATGCAAAAGACATGGATGCAAAGTTTCTACATGTAGATAATGAACACTGATCAGACTGCAAAGATGTGCAAGTTGATTTGAGTTTATGTTGGGCACACACCAGGCCCCAAGGTTATAAAACTTTTTTCATGCTCAACTCAACTGAGCATGAAATTTTTCATAATCTAAAATTACCAACAATGCCAAATTCTTTCTTGCTAAACATAACTGAGCAGGAAAATTTCTCTGCTAATAAATATGAAAATGCCAACAGTACTGTAAAAAAAGTTGTATAACCTTGGGGCCTGAAGATACATTTTCTCAAGCTGCAACTCACCTAATTCAGGAGCTATAAATAAGCATTCTCAGCAAGGCAATACTAATTAGCCATTATGAAAACACACCTATTCAAATATATTGAAAATTTTACAACCAAAAAAGGAAAATTTTCAGATAAAAAATTCCTGTATTTTTCATATTTCTGCTCAAAACATAGATTGTGGGTAATTGTTAGGACTGTGTTGGTGAGGCAGTTCTAATGTGTACCCACAATCTATGTCTTTAAGCAAAATAAGAAAAATACTGTATACCCCTGTAAACCTCAGTTTTACTATATAAAAGTGGGGTTCAAGGGGGTCAAAATTATATAGGTGTGTTTTCGTGATGAACCACCACATAATTATGTTGTAAAAACTGATCAGACTGCACCAAGGCGCAGGGTGCAGATTTGCAGAATTGAGAAAAAAACTAAATCGAACGACCATCATCACGAAAACACGCCTATATTATTTTCACCCCCTTAAACCCCACTTTTATATAGTAAAACTGGGGTTTACAGGGGTATACATTATTTTTCTTATTTTTGCTCAAAAACATAGATTGTGGGTACTCGTTAGAACTGCCTTGCCGAGGTGGTTCTAATCAGTACCCACAATCTATGTTTCGAGCAGAAATATGAAAAATATCAGAATTTTTTATCTGAAAATTTTCCTTCTTTAGTTGTAAAATTTTCAATATATTTGAATAGGCGTGTTTTCGTAATGATTTCACAACTGAGTATGTAATTTGACATCTGAAATTAGAGATATACTGAAAGCAGTGTTGAAAGGAGGAGAAATTTCTCCTCTTTTCCACAATATTTTGTTATCTGTTTTTAGATTTACATGTTAAAACTGGGATCAGATTTTCACTTCGAGATTATCTCTTATTTGAAATAAGTGAAGTCAAGATAATGACAGTCGACTGTACAAGTATTGTAACATATATTCTCCAACTTCAGATGAACAAGAAGTTCTGAAATATGGATACGCATAAAAAAGGAAAGTTTCAAGCAGCGTTTTGCCAGCAAATAAATAAAATCTCTTAACATCAAAAACTATGTCTTGCCAAAATAGTAATGGCAAAATCAGTATCTAGATCACTCATAGCTCCAGATAAGAGGGGTACCCTGAAATATAGTTGTTTTTTTTCATTTCTCCATGGAAATATATGCTGTCCATACTCATTAGAAGCAACTGGCGAGGTGCTTTACTTGTTAGAACAAACCTACAGATAAGAAGGAATATCCTCTTAATAGTTTTCTTATTTCTCGCCAAAAAATACATTGTAGCTACTCATTAGAAGTGCCTCGGTGAGGCGCTTCTAATGAGTATCCACAACGGATGTTTTCGGTGAGAAGTAAGTTAACTATCAATACTTTTCTGCTGAAAAAAGTGCCTTATGTGGAGCTATGTTAGAAGTGTGAGAGCTCTTCTAATGGTATCTACAATGCATGTTTTTGTAGAGAAATAAGAACAAGTATTTATCGGAATACACCTCTTACCTGGTGCTATGTGTAATTAGATATTATTTGAAAGAGTCTACTTGCATGCAGACATAAATTTCTGAATAATTAATAATTTCTTTATGTTAAACATGCTGGGTAAAAAAGAAAAATCAGCAGAGGAAGTTTGAAATAGTGTTCTTGATTTCTCAAAAAAGTAGGGCTTGGCATTTCATGCATATTGTCAGCAACTTGTTGCCTTGGGAGACAATCTTCAAGAAATGTCAATCCTATTTTCTGGGAAAAATAGGAAACATATTATCAATCTGTCTTCTGCTGATTTTGCCTGGCAAATGTTAAAGGTTAATGAAACTTTCTTCTAAAATATCACATAATAATATACATTTTAAACCTTTCAAAATCACTATCTCAGAACAATGACTATGACATGATGCTACACCGCAAGAAATGTAACTCAATTTTGACAAGAAATTATTTTCACTATTTAAATGAGAAGACCATCTCTGTGTTCTGTCTTGTGTTTATTCTTCCAGTCTTCAACTGAAATCAAATAACAGAAACATGTGTTAAAATTTTACATCAGATAGGCATTTGTTATTATTTTACTTAAGACATGCCAGATCAAGTTGAGTCTCTATGCATACGAGATGGCCGCACATACCCCTATAAGCACACAATCAAGCAATTCTGTATTCAGATTAAAGCCAGTGTACTTTTTGTCTACTTCATTATAAAGGCATATGTTGTAGGTGTCGACTTGAATTGCTTATTGTGTATGCAATTCCAATGAGTACCCACAAAATATGCTTTTATAAAGAAAATCAGAAAAAAAAACGTCCAATAAGCATCATTTGATAAGTCCCTCACTGACCTTTTTTTAAGTGTACCCTCAGTATAGATGAATACATATTTAACCACAAATGTTCACAATAATTTTGAAAAACCTAAGCGCACAGTGTGGTAATTAGGTCAAATACTGTAAATATTCCAGCAGACATGCAAAAGCAAACAGTGAAAACACAAATGAAACTCAGGGTTTGCATTGTTTACCATTACAGCATCTGTATACCCTGCAGATGCACTGTACATGCAGGCAAAAGAAATATGGGAGCATTTGCAAAATATCCTGTGAAGAAAGCCAAACCGCATCAACCAGTATTCTCATGCCAACCATACCAAGGAAATAGCGGACTTTGCAATTTTGGAGAAGCTATACTATGCATCACATAGATAAGACTGTCCACGGGGTTTTGCAAATCAAACATCTCAGGACAGTGTTCTGTTTTTTGGGGTTTTGTGTTGAGGTTTTATGGCCCAGTCAATCCAAAGGGGTGTCGAGTGTGATAGAACAGGACAATGTTCCTGAATGGATGCAATGAAAAAGATTGTTGGGTAACAGCACAGAAGATATTCATGTCACCACTAACTGAAAATTACGCCATGAAACATTGCCAATATGGTGTAATGCCTGTCATTTGTCACAAGCAATATGTCTATAATGTTTGTGTTAACCCTTAAAGCGCCAATCACAACAATTGTCGTCTGCTTTGCCTTCTGCCAGTTACTTTAAAAGTCATTGCTGCAAACAGTGTGGACCCAGATCAGACTGCTCCTTTAGGAGCAGTCTGATCTGAGTCCACACTGTTTGCCTATATGCAAAATGTAAGTTGGAAAAGTTTGCAAGAAGATGCAGCAGACGACATAAGCAGACAACATTTTCAGATGCAGATTTTCTTGGCACTTTAAGGGTTAAAATATAATGTCGGAAGGGCACTGTCTGAAAATTATGAATTTGTGTCTTTAGCAAATGTGAATAAACTTCTCTGCAGAGGATGTTTGTGATTCTTTTAAAAGTGTGAGGTACTTCTAAATGGTACTAACAACATGTTTTCATAGGCACAGATTAGGATAGATGGATACAAAGACTGCTCTGAGCTTTGCTTGTGTGTCTTTGTGCATCTGTGGTTTCAAATGGTTTCACCTCCAAAAACTGAAAATTTTCAGGTTAAAAAACTGATATTTTTCATATTTTTCATATTTCATTTCAAAATATAGATTGTGGGTATTCAATAGAACCGCCTCGGTGAGGCGGTTCTAACGAGTACCCACAATCTATGTTTTTGAGCAGAAATAAGAAAAATAATGTATACCCCTGTAAACCCCAGTTTTACTGTATAAAAGTGGGGTTTAATGGGGTCAAAATTATATAGGCATGTTTTCATGATGTCTTGACAAGGCTTCTTTCTCTTTTCAACAGAAAAGTCTTGATATTTTTTCTTATTTCTCCATGAAAACATATTTTGTAAGTACTCTTCAAAAGCACTTCACACTTCTAAAACTTCACAAATGTCCAGCACAGAGACGTGCTTCTAATGGAACCCACAATGTTGACTGGTTGGTTGGTTTAGAGTTTAATGGCCTAGTGAACACTATTAAGGTCACGTCAAGCTGTCAGTTTACCAAACCACTCTTTTCCTGGGCAGGCTTAGTCCTCTAATTGTGTAACCAGTATTTGTTTTTGTTGGAGAAGAAAAACAATATTTATGTTGGTACTACTCTTATCTATGTCTATGAATTCACTCAGCCAATGATATGTTTGAGTCTAATGTCAAGTGAGTTTTGTTTGTTTGTTTGTGTTGAGGTTTTACGGCCCAGTCAACCCAATGGGGTCATGTTGAGTGCGGTCAGTTTACCTAGCCACACTTTTACTGGGCAGGCTTAGTCCTCTAAGCAGTTAACCAGTATTGTGCACATTATTTCACCAGAAACTGACAACTGCCCTTCTTGAATCAGCGGAAGGGAGAGAATGACCACAGAAAATATTTCTTGATCAATCTCCACGAAAGAATGTTGCCGACCTCGGCGTCAAGTGAGTCAGTAAATATTGATGGCAACCATGTATGTGCTAATAGGCCAGTTTCACAATCGCGTGTTTTACCGCTCTCACTAATCCACGCATAATCTCGTTAATCCAGAATGAGGCTTGCGGTGTATTACAGATAGCAATGACGGATCGTCAGACCGTGACTAAATACACAATAGAAGATTTGTGGAAAATTCCGTGTAATAAGCAGTCTCATTTCTTCTTCATGACTCTCCTCTACATTGCTTTTCAGTTAAATTCAGTACCCCACCCAAAAGAAGATCCTTGCTGTCTGTATTAAGTGATCTTGAGTGTTATGGATTTTAAGTGAAACATATTTTGATAAAAACTGATTTAAGCTCTTTTATATGCTATCGCAAACTTGTATATGAAATATATCCTCACATTCTGATCATGACCACCTCTTTTGAGCTTCCCGCAAAACGCCATTTCAATGCTTACATGTGCTGTGATCAATATACGCTACCAAAAAATATCCGGGACTTGTTTTTGACTTGCTGACATTTCGATCTACTGCTTTGATTCACGGAAACAGTCTTGGTAATTTAATTCTGTTTTTAATATGTGTCTGTTTTATATGTATTTCCAACCAGAAAACCCTCTACAATCCAACATAATAATAGTTTGTTTTTCTCCCAAAACTGTTTCCCTGCCACACTGTCATCTGACGTTACCATTAGGAGCATGCGCTACCGATAAGAGCACACGCTTTTTTTTTTCATGTGAGAGCTATAGAAAATTTAACATATTAGAAACGTGAACAGTTCAGTGTATCGTCGTCTGGGGTGCACCTGAGCATCCCATGAGACTCTACACAGGGTTTACGTGATAGATTCGGTGGTACTTAGAAACTATTTTAGTGGCCAGCAGGAATAACCGTTTTGATGCGCAGATCACGCAAACAGATAAGGTACTATTTTGCTTGGGTGCTTATTGTCTTTCAGCAGAAAACGGTGAGCATGCGTCTCTGAAGTCAGTGACAAAAATTCGACATCCAAAAATTTTGAATCGCAAAAAAAAGAAAGATCAATTAAAAAAAACAGCAAAAAAAAGAAAAAAAACCCTGCCAGCCTCAGAGAATAAAAGATATAACACCCGCTTGTGCATCTCGATCAGTCGGTCGGTAGAGGCAATACACAATGAGGGAAGGGGTGCATAATGGTGTCAGTTGCATGCTTTAATTGCTCGACCAGTTAAAGGTCGCTGAAGTGTTAGCTGCAAACACCTGTTTAACTACCGCTTGCTTAGCAAGTAGATAACGGTACCGTCGCAGGTGTGAAAAACACACGGCAGATTATTCTTTTAAGATGCTACCGACGTTAAAAATAACACGTTGCGGACATCAGTCAAATAATCCAGTCATAATTTGTAGTCCCACGGAGAAAAACAAGCGTCCGGCGGACTCGGCTTTGGGAATGTTTAGGAATCCGGACCCAGATTTTTGCATCCCGGGTTCTGCGTCCCTGAGAACTCTGAATTTATCACAGGTTGTAGCGAATGTCTTTCATTTCCGCATTGTCAATACATCGCCAGCCTCGATTTCAATACATTTCCGGAAATTTTCCACTCGGCAATTATCGGACGATTGTGAAAAGGGTCTATTGAAACCCCTGATCCAGAAATATTTTCAGTGACTTTTCTGG
Source organism: Anodontia alba (assembly GCA_964016985.1). Classification (NCBI taxonomy): domain Eukaryota; kingdom Metazoa; phylum Mollusca; class Bivalvia; order Lucinida; family Lucinidae; genus Anodontia; species Anodontia alba. Next base: position 9,701,466 of record OZ024828.1, read on the forward strand.
TTGACTCATAGCTCCAGATATGTGGAGGTAGCCACATAATATATGTCTTATTTCTGCACAAAAACATACGCTGTGGGCATAGCTATTGATAGGGCGCTTTTCTCCACCGAACAGTTTCTATATTTTTCTTATTTCTCAACAAAAACATATGTTGTGGGTACTCATTGGAAGCGCCTCGCTGAGGCGCTTCTAATGAGTACCCACAACATATGTTTTTGTCCTGAAATAAAAAAACTATTTACCCGATACCCACTCTTATCTAGACCTATGTGTTGGTACTCATTATAAGTGCCTTGCTGAGGCGCTTCTAACGTGTACTTATAACATTTGCTTTCAGTTTAAAGTTGTAAGTATTCATTACAGAAATGTCTCTATTCTAATCGCTCCCACTCCTAATGAGTACCAACAACATATTTTCAACAATTGTGGTGGGTACCCCTTAGAAGCACATTGGCAAGGCATTTCTATTGAGTACCCACAACATATTTTTTCATGGAGAAATAAAAAAAATACATGTACCAGTACTTTATGGCTGAATAAAAGGCCATATCTGGAGCTTTGTTAAAATGACACGGAAGAATCTATTATTCTTGTATAATATATGCCTCTTGATAAAATTTTACTGACAGCTCCTGTAAGATTTTATTTTTCAATTTTCAACCAAAAAAGAATAAATATTTTCCATTTCTCCACAAAAACATGTAATATTGGTACTTTAGAACTGTCTGGATGAGACAATTCTAACTAATACCAACATATGTTCTCATGGTGATACAATAAAAATACTGAAGTTGGTATCCTCATATCTAGACCTATGAGGTATTAATCTGGCTGAAACGAATATAAGATATCGTATTTACCCTAAGTATTTGGACACCTTAACTCCTTACCATACTTATCCTAAAATTTGAAACAGCCCATTCTACTACTTTTTGATGGGTCTAAAATATTGCTAGATGTACGGCAAACACTGTAGACCCTGATCAGATGCCACATTCTGTGGCATCTGATCTGGGTCTACACTGTTCGCCAGTACCAATACTTAGGGTTATTATGGTAAGTACCTTGGCAGTCACGTCCACAGTAGTATCGCACATTCTTCACTCCTTCTTCTTTACATCTGTTATAAACATTAGTAAAACTTGTTAACAAAAATATAATCATTACAAATTTACATATAACATAAAGGGAATGTATATTTTCAGCAGAAGCAACTCTGTCAAAATGGTTTTCCTTCTCTTCTGAAAGACCTTGACTCTAAATAGAAAAAAAAAAAAAGAACTTTAAGAGTATACTATTTTCTGAATGGGACAGGTGTGCAGAAAAGCAAAGAGGAACTCACAAAAGTATTCTCCCTTGAAAAAAAAATGACAGAAAACCTATCAAATGTGTCCAGCCACCTTTAAGTGTTAGTAGTGTTGCTTTTCGCTTATCATACTTATCACCCTTTCAAAGATGTGCATACCATAGTACAGCTTTGTTTTCACAGATCAACCTGTATATCCAGAGCTCTAGATAATAATCAACACTGGTTGAAAATAGTGCCTTGTTTAGTGCTGTGTTCATGTGAATACTCTCTTTAAATGTAATATAAATATCTCATGCTTTACTGTCTAGGAACTAGTCAAATACTCCAACTTATCATGTCCTCTGGTTAACAAACCACAAGGAAAAAACTTAAGTCTAGTTTTACACACCTAAAACACCCATAACTTACTTCTGACATTTCTTGAAGGCTTTTCGTTTAGGCTCTTCCTTTCCACAGTGTCCACATATCCTCAAAGAAAGCTTATCATCAACCAGTTTGGCACTGCTTTCTTTTCCAGATTTTTTAAGTTCTGTTTTCTGAGCAGACTGTTCTTTCTTTCCATTGGTGAGCTGAGTCTCATTCTTGCCAGCTGAGACTTTAGAATTATCTTCCTTGGTAGCTGAGGGCAAAAACGTCGTCTGATTGGCTGGTTGTGATTTTGTTCTGTCATCTTGTTTGAAAGGAGTATTTCCATTGGCTGGCTGTGATTTCATTCTATCATCTTGTTTGAAAGTAGTGTTTCCATTGGCTGATGGCGAGCCTTTCCCTTTGTGTATTTTTAGCATAGTAGAAATCTTGTGAGCAGCAGGAGGTGAAGTTACTGATGAAGGATTCCCATCTGGAGGGACTATATAGGCTTGCTGATGTTTTGGACAGTAGACTGATTCAGACCCTGGAACTCCTTCAATCAAATGTTTAATGTCTAAGGAATTCATGACCTTAGCTTCTTCAGGACTGAAAAACATGTACAAAGATAGGCTGTTAACCTTTGTATAAAACAGTAATATTTTTTTCATGGTAAGTGTCTTAAAATTTCAAACACTGAAGAGTCTGTTTGTGTTAAGGTTTTATGGCCCAGTCAAGCCACTGGGGTCATGTCGAGCATGGTCAGTTTACTTAAGCACAAGTTTACGGGGCAGACTTAGTCCTGTAAGCAGTTAGCCAGTATTGTGAATATTCTTTCGCCAGAAACTGACAACTGCCCTTCTTGAATCAGCGGAAGGGAGACTATGACTGTAGAAAATATTTCATGATCAATTTCCACGAAAGAATGTAGCAGACCTGGTTGGGGTCGAACCCGCGAACTCCTGATCACCAGTTGGACACACATCCAAGCCACCGAGGCCAGCTTTGAAGATTCTGATAAAATGGCATACACAAACATTGCAGACCCAAATCAGACTGCTTCTGAAGGAGCAGTCTGATCAGGGGCTCCACTGTTTGCCATTCCAGTGTTTTTTAAGAAACAACAGCATAAAAAAGCAAAATTTAGGACAAAAAGATATGGAATAGTGTTCAAAATTTTAAGACATTTGCCAAAAATATTTTTTCTTATTTTTTTTTTACAGAAAGTAAGGCTAAATATGTTCAAATTGTCTCCCTTTTTAATAACTTTCACTCTTGTGACAATCTAAATTAATAATCAAACCTTATTCAGCAGGAGTTAGGGAGGAGTATTTGGCAATAATCTGGGGATGTTTTTTTCTTATTGCTCCATAAAAACATATACATATGTTGTGGGTACTAATCAAAAGCACCTCAGTGAGGTACTTCTAATGAGTACCCATAACATATGCTTTTATGGAGAACTGGAGAAAATTATACAAGAATTATCATCAAATATTCCTCCTTAATTCCTTTTTGTTCCCGATTTCAGTGTTTTCAGAGGATGGTTTATTGGTAGGAACATTTTTTATCACTTTTATTATATTTTGCATCAACTGAAGATGGTTGGTAGTTTGTTTGTTGTTTTCTACTATGTTATACAATAGGAATTTACCATAAAGAACTTTGAATACTATTAAACTGGAACAAGAATGTCTGACACAACAGTGAGAGTTATGTGAGATTATTTGATAACTGTTTAGCATTTTGATTTTGGCATTTTTCATAGAGGATGCCCTGCTTGGAATAGGTGCAGCCAAATTGGAGTAAATGCACAGCTGTAAAGTTCCAAAGCTATCAGAAAGTGATTTTCTTAAATATGGACAAATGAATGACACAAGTACAATTGACATATTGACAGGGAGTTGCAGAGTCAAGCAGCTTTTTTCCCCAGAAGCAGAAAAAAAAACACAATCACATTAAATTTGAACATTTGGTCAAGAACTCTGAAACAAGATTTTTATAGGTAATATGTCAGTAAAGTTAAGTTGTTTGAATATTTCGGATAAATATGTATACTAGATAGTCACCAAATTTATGTTGATTGTGTTGGGGTTTAACAACACATCAACCCTTGTGGGTCATTTTGTGTCGTCTCCCAGAGGAAGGGAGAAAAGAGATAGAAGAGATAGCAGAGGAGATAAAAGAGAGGGACAGGAAAGAGGAACAGGAGTGAAAGTGAAGGAACAGAAGAGATTAAAACAGTCCCCTCTACCCTTACCTGCTACAAGGATAGAAGGCCTTGCCCAACTGGAAGCCATTATCAGTTGGATACCCCGGTGACGTAAGATACATGACACCTTTGCCACACCCAACCACCCCCACCAAATTTATGTTACCGTATTTCCCATATGTATTAGGACAGACAGGCCTGAGCAAACAGTATAGACCCAGATGAGATGCCGCAGAACGCGGCGTCTCATCTGGGTCTACACTGTTTGCCACTCATGCAGCAATTTTTAGACACAACATCGGGTAGTGAATTGTACTAGTTCAAATTTTAGAACACATATGGTAAGGAGTTGAGGTGTCCGAATACTTAGGGTAAGTACGATACTATCAGTTAATAACTTACGTTAAATTTTTCTCAAACTCTTCTTTTATCTCCCTTAACACATCCTCGCTACTTTTTGTTTGTCGCCCGGCTTTCGACTTGTCTTCAGGCATAAATGCTTCCAGTTTAATACAGACATTTTCCTCCTTATCCTTACTACTGATGCACAAATTGATGGTTCTAGTCATCTCTGAAAGAACATAAGTACATGGTGATATGAAAGGTTAGGATCATAGGTCACCTTAAATACACTCTTTATAAGACAGTTCATTATAAGACAGTTCGGATTACGAGGGTTTGAAGGTAAACCACAAAAGTTTTATATCCAAACAAAAATGTAAATTATGTAGAAAAAAGAGTTGTATCTAAAGAAAAATGTATAGATTGTACAGAAAAATGACCATAAATGGTCATTTTTCCTATATAATCTATACATTTTTTGGCTACAACACGGTTGTTTAGCTAACACGGTTTTCACTTTGGATCCCAGAAATCATGTTATAAAGAGGTTGTGGTGTATTTTGACAACTATGCCTGAGCAAATGGTAAAGACCCAGATCAAACTGCTCCTATCAGAGCAGTTTGATCTGGGTCCACACTGTTTGATGCACAAATTGATGGTTCAGGCATTCTCTAAAAGAATATAAATACATGGTTATATAAAAGGATTGCAGGTCCTATATTTTACTCTAAATATTCTGACAGTCAGTCATGCCTGTTTTCAAAGGCAGGGTATATCCAGGTTCAGCAAGACAAGGTTAAGAAAGCCAGTTTTCAGCGCCTACCTGGTACAGGAGTAGCATTCTGAGGTGTCGGTGACTGGTAAGTTAATTTCTTTGACAATCCCGTCAAAGGATCATGAGTTCCAGCATTTTGTTTACGCAACTCAGCTAGTTTCGAGTTCAAGAAATCATTATCTATTTCATGAAGTTTGATTGGCCTCTCCTTTTCTTCTTCTTCTTTCCCATTATTTCCCGACCATCCACCAAGGACGTGAAATTGGTCTCCTGTTATAAGCTTCATAAAATTTCCACTCGTTTCAGAATCATCGTCAGGACCAAGTTTACAATCACACTGGTGCCTCATGCGGCAACAGTGACGGCACAACTTGACTGACGGACACTGCATCTCCATGAACTCTTCGTAGCCAATGTCTAACGGCTTTAGACCAATCTTACTCAGTTCCTCCGCTAAAAAAAAGAAATAATTTGAAAATAAAGAATTTGGTTGAAGTTTATGTCGTACAAAAATGTGAAAGCAAGCACTAGAAGAGTTAGGGTTGTCATCTTTGTTTAGCTCAGTGAGATAAAACAATCAGAGATAAAACAATCAGTGAAGTGAAACTAACTGTCAAGTTTTACAGTTTGTAGACTTCATTTAGGGTGGACACTAAGGTGGACACTAGATGGCATGACATGAAAACAGTGCGCTGTCCTTCTGATTGAAATGTTGCCTGGTGGACCCTGTCTTCAAAGTCACCCCCTGTAAAGGTTAAAGAACCCTACGGTAATTCAAAATGCTTACTTGCAAGCTTTCATCCTGCAACCCTGAGTGGTTGGCAGTGGTAAACCAGGGTGCAAGGCAGGACAGATGGATGGATGGATAGGAGGGCCAGCGGATGGACAGACACACAGATGTCCGGATGGATAAACGGACGGATGGATGGATGGATCCATCTGCCATTAAGACCACTAAAAGTGGTCTTATTAGTGAGTTGGTCTTAATATTGAATATAGAATATGGTAAATGTCCTAAAATTTCTGAAACTATTCCATACTGTTTCGGCCTAAATTTCGCTTGTTATAGAGTTGTTTCATAAAATACTTAGTGGGATGGCAAATAGTGTAGATCCTGATCAGACTGCTTCTGAAGGAGTAGTCTGATCTTGGTCTACACTATTTGCATATGCCACTTTGTCAGACACTTTGGTGTACTATTTTAGGACATTTACTGTAATAAAAAAAAAAAAAACATTTGAGATTGACAAAAGCTGGTCTAAATAGTGGGAGTGGTCTTGACCCTTAAACTGCCAATCACAACAACTGTCGTCTGCTTTGTCATCTGCTTGTGATTTTATAAGTCAATTTTGCAAACAGTGTGGACCCAGATCAGACTGCTCCTCTAGGAGCAGTCTGATCAGGGTCCACACTGTTTGCCTGTATGCAAAAATAGGTTTTAAAAGTTTGCAAGAATATTCAGCAGACGACATAAACAGACGACATTTTCAGATGCAGGTTTTCTTGGCATTTAAGGTTAATTACAAAATTTTACAGTATATGTCAGATTTGCTGATTTACAGAGTTAATCAGAAATGATGCTTAATGCTTAACGCAAAGATGACAAAGTGAACAATACATACCTCTTTGACTATTTACAGTTAATACAAAGTCAAACTTGTCTGGATTACTCAACAATTTATCCCATAAGTCATTACATCTAAACATTCTCTCCTGAAACAGAAAATAGAAATGAGCCGGCACATGAAAAAAAAAAGGGACCATATTGTTTTCTGTTTGTGGGTCTTCAAATGCGCATAACCAGTCCCCTATTTAGGCTACAGACATGCATTTTTTGCCTGAAGCGTCTTAAGGGTCCCTACTACATGTCTGCAAACAGTAAAGGCTCTGGCAAGACTTTGCTAATGCATAGTCTCACCTGAGCCTTTGCTGGTCACCTGAGCCTTTGCTGGTCCCCTGGGCCTTTGCTGGTCACCTATGTGATAAGTACCATTTTCTCATGTGCTGCCTCAAATTATCAATCATTGACACTGGCTATACCCGAGAGATCTTCTACAATTTTTGACAAGGGACAAAACTTCTATGACTTCCTGTTTGTTTGGTGAACAATTTCTTTCCATTTAAAGTAGCTTGGAAAGGAGTCAAAATCAATTTTGGGAGCTGTCCCTTCCAGGAAGTTATCCATTTCACATTAGCATGCTGGGTCCAGTTGTTCAAAGCGTCGTTAGCTCAACGAGCTTGTTAAGGGTCATTTCATTAACTGTTTTAGCGGATTCAATGTACAATATTCTGATATTTTTTGCTGAAAAAATGTGAGTAGCTTTTGCACAGCAAAAGCTACTCACATTTTTCAGCAAAAAATTTCAGCATATTTGCGTATCACTCCATGTAAATTTTAACGAATTGTTAACTAACGACGTCATTAGCTTTGAACAACTGGGCCCTGAATTTGAGTATCAACAGATGACATTTTAGACATTTTTTTTTTTTTTTTCATGAAATAGGCTTGACATTTCATTCAAACTAAGTTTAAGTAAAATGTCAGACTCTACTTTCCAGGAGCTATAAAATATCTCAACCTTCAACCTCCTGGGTTATTCAGAAATCTGCAAGAAATCTCAAATCATATTCTCTGGCATAAAATTCAAGATACCTGTCAGCACAGGTCCAGATAAGAAGGGGTATCAGGTACATATTTAATATTAAATAAATGGGAGTAATTTAAGAAAATCTTTTTGATCATCTATAAAATAATGGAATGTTGAGTGTAATCATTAAAATTGCCTCAATGAGGTACATGTACCTCAATGAGGTACATGTAAATCAAATGAGTACAAACAGCTTACATTTTCAAAATGAAATAAGAAAATTTCCCTAAAATATGGCTATACATTTGTTTTCTTGAATATTTCTTAGGGACTTAAAATGAGTTCAAATTAGCCATGGTAAATAAGCCATTGGTGTTTGAGTCATTGAAGTTTTACTGTAAATATTTATGGTATATACAGCAATACTTACTTTCTTAGAATCATTCCTACAAACTTTAGATATAATATCCATCAATCTCTCTTTACCATTCTCAGATGCCCGGATTTCTTGAGCTACCTTTGGCTCAAGCATCATCAAGATTTTCTTAGTTGGTAGCTGAAATATTATTTTAAATAATTGGAATAAATTAATAGACTCTGCTGAAAAAAAAGTCCAACAAAAATATATATATATATATATATAAAAAAAAAAACTCCAAGAAAAAAAAACAAAAAAACTTTTTCTCATGCAAAAGCCACTCACATTTTTCAGCAAAAATATTAGCATATATGCCAATATTTAATGATCAAAGTTTTAACGATACATTAACTGACAACATCATTAGTTTTGAACAACTGGGCCCTGATTGACTGATAGACAAAATAAATATGCCACAAGCTGTGAAAATATATCTTATGGCATGTGCTTACCCCTTATAATTTCCATGAAACAAATTTAAAGCTCCATGTTCCTCCAAAATAGCCATTTTATTATCCAAGGAAAGTTTCATAATTTGATATATGGTATTAATACAATCATAAAATGTGGCACCTGGCAGCCTGTAAACTTTCAGTTAGTCTCTTGTTCTCGAAATGAAATGATCTTTTAATCTTTCTCTGAATTAATGTTGCCAACATGAATTCAGAGATACGATAAATAATCATTTCATTTTTGATCCAGTTCAAAAACGAGAGATTAACTGAAATTTTACTGGCTGTCAGATGCCATATTTTATGATGGTATTAATACTAGATATCAATTTATTAAACGGTAGCTTTCAAGTGCCCTCCAGTGAAAAAGTAGGGCTCAAAATTTTGAAAAAACAGGGCAAAAGTAGGAATTTAAATCATGAAAAGTAGGGATAGTAGTTTTTTCAGTCATAGAAAAAGATAAAATAAGAAAACAGTTTTCTCTGAACAATAACACTACATCACCATGGTAAGGAAATACCAAAATAAATGTTCCAAAAAAGGAGTTACAACTGAAGTAAAAATATTTCATAAACTTTTGCATTGTGACTGCTCAAATTAAGTTGATCCAATTTTTACAAACTTCGAGCGAGCGAGGAAAAAAATTACAATTTTTGGTCACTTCAAACATTTTTGGACTAAAAAGTAGGGATAGTAGGACATTTTCAGAAAAAAAGTAGTGAAAAGTAGGAACACAAAAAAAAGTAGGGAAAAGTAGGAATAGTAGGAAAAGTAGGGCCCGCTTGAAAGCCTGTAAACCTGTCTTGGATAAGAAAAAATGTCTATTTTTTAAGGAATATAGAGTCTTTAAACAGATTGGGTGAATAGAGAACTGATGAATGTGTAGTATGAAAAGTGGGTCATGGTCATGTACTAATAGAGGGCTTCAGCTGCTCTCCTCTTGTTGCAACCAAGCTCTAATACTCCTAGTCCTTATAGTTTTTGAGAACTGATCTAAACACACAAATTGCAGATAAATGAACAAGGTCAATGAAGCATGAAAAAAGGTGAAATCCATATAAAGTATTGATGGTCTGCATCAGTTGCTTTTGCTTAGATGCAACCATTGTTCAAGTACAATACTCCAAGCCATTACAGTTTTTGAAAACACTGACCTATACACACAAACGGGACATAAATTCAACTCTTAGCATGCTGGGAAAAAAATCAGCAGATGAAAGTTTGAAATATTTTTATTATTTTCTCAGAAAATGCTATTTGACATTTTGGAGACAAACTGCATGAAATGTCAATTCCTATTTTCTGAGAAACTGAAAGATATTGAATTGTCAGCAGATGAATTTGCCCACAGAGTGGTAAAAATTAACAAAACTCTGTGAAGAAAAGTAGGTCAAGGCCACATACTGATGTCCGCTCCATGCAACTGTGACCCAACTCCCATGCACCATACCCTTATCAGGGTTTGCGGTAGTGTTCTCTAATTTTGTAAATTGCGAAAATAAACAAACACCTACCGCATGTCAGTCCTTATTTTCTCTGACGGATAAATAAAAAACAATGTTTAATAATGTTGCCTGTAACACTTAAGGGTTAAGATTACTTATGAAATACTTTAATTTTACTTACTGACTGTTTCAAAGTGGCTCGCTCTTTCTTCGTTAGTTTAGCTTTAAAGAAACGTCCTCCATAAATATCAACTTCTAAACCCGATAGCTCTGGGTCTTCGTCCGGCATGATACAGGCTATAACATCATCCGCATCCATAGTCCAACCCAGAGCTTTACGCTTTTTACGCTTTTGTACATAAAACAATACTGAAATAAAAAGACTTGCAACTAAACAAGATGCCATATTCGGACAGTCAGACCTGAGCAAACAGAGCAGACCCTGATCAGATGCCACATGTGGCATCTGACCAGGGTCTACACTGTTTGATCAGTATGAATTCTTGTTTAACAACATGTCAATCCTTGTGGTCATTTCGTGTCATCTCCAAGAGAAAAAGAGATGTATCACTACAGTATTATGCCGCAGACAGTCTTAGGTATGACCAAGCTGGAGATCAAACCCTCAACCTTCTAATTTAAAGGTAATTTAAAGGGTGGGGGGGGAGCAGTAGTTTTTCGGGGGCAGTTTTCCTGATACCAGTAAGATGGACTGCTTTAAATTTTGATTCTATGGCAAAACAGGAAGGTATACTAATATTTGGAGTAAACATGGTGTGCAAAGAAAAAACTGAGCAGAAAACTGTATTTTTTTTTTTTTTTTTTTTTTTTTTTTTGACTTTTTTTTTTTTAAATCCTGGTCTGTGATACTGATCTTTGGTCAGCAGCAGCAAGATGGCATCACTTAATCTGTATGCATCTGGGCTCAGTTGTTCGAAGCATCATTAGTTTAACAAGCTTGTTAACGACAAACTTGTTAATTGTTGTAGCTAAAGTATTTTCAAATTCATTGATATTTTTTCTGCAAAAATGTGAGTAGCTTTTGCAATGTATAATGCAAAAGCTACTCACATTTTTTCAGCAAAAATTATCAATGAATTTGCCAAATTTCAAGATAGAATTTTTAGTGTCACGTCAGCTAACAACTTTGTTAAGTTTTGAACAAATGTGCCCTGGTAGTTATTCTAACGTAATTTCAATATTCAGTATTTGAAAAAAAAGCTTCATATTTACAGCTATGAATTATAAAGCAATATTTAGGCTTCCACTGTTATTTAAATTGAAGGAACAAAAACTTACATTTGACAATAATATTTTCATGCAGTTTATCATTCACTCCCGAGACTTTTATGGTAAAATTAGTTGGATTCTCACACAAGTCCTTTTCTTCTTCCTCGTAATTAAGAACAGCAATAAGATACCCTGAAAAACAGTAAAAGAGAATGCTGGGAAAACAATTTCAGCAGACATTTTTTTTTTTTCACAGAAAATAAGATTTGACATTTCATGCAAATTGTCTCCTGAAGAGACAATTTGCATGAAATGTCAAATCTTATTTTCTGAAAAAAAAATATAATTAGTTGTCAGCTGAATTTGCCTTAGCACACACTGGGCTAATTCAGCAGACAACAAATCAATATTTTTTTTTCCAGAAAACAGGATTTGACATTTCATGCAAATTGTCTCCTGAGGAGGCAATTTCTATGAAATGAAATGTAAAGCCCCATTGCTGGAAAAAATAAGAAAATTATTTCAAAATACTGTCTGCTGCAATTTTCACCCAGCATGCTAAACATTAATATGTATAAGTTAAAATCGATAAAATTTGTGTTGTATGTCCATTTCAACATTATCAACCCTTGTCATGCTGAATAATTTAAGATGCCACCCCCACTTCTGATTTTCAGCCAATCATATTACTAGATCCAGGTTCTTGATACAAATTCACATACTTAATGACAAACAGTGCAGATCCAGATCAGTTGGCTTCTTCAGAAGCCAACTGATCTGGATCTACACTGTTTGCAAAGTCAGGGTATATCCGGGTTCAGCGGGACTAGGGTTAAAGTTATATCCAGATAACAGATTGGTGATAATGGAAGGCTCTGTGCAATTAAGTGCCATACAGTCCCGAGTTGAATACTGCCTTCTGCGGGATTCGAACACAGAACCTCATGATCTGAAGTTGGGAGGGCTAACCACTTGGCCACCCAGATGCTTCTATAAGTACACATAATAAAAAGCAGGGCAATACTGCATTCCTCTAAATATTCTGACAAGACCCAGATCAGACGCTGTATGTGTATGTGTGGTGTGTGTGTGTGTGTGTGTGTGTGTGTGTGTGTGTGTGTGTGTGTGTGTGTGTGTGTGTGTGTGTGTGTGTGTGTGTGTGTGTGTGTGTGAATATTCTGACAAGACCCAGATCAGACACTGTGTGTGTGTGTGTGTGGGGGGGGGGGGGGGGGGGGTCCGGAGTGGGTGTGGATAGTGCTACAGATTGTATTGTAATATGTTTTACTACAGAAATATATATAAAAATATTTTGGTGTTGAAAAAAACATGTAATAAGCAACATATGAGATGTCCATATGTGGTTTTATAGAATTATATAACAGGTTTGATTTTTGTTATGATATGACTCACCTGCGCCCTCCCAGAACTCAAAATGCCATGGCAGTCCTGATATCTGTTCTCGGATTAAATCATAGGTTAGTGAAACACCATCTGGCAATCCCTTTGCTTTTGATTGTAGTAAACCATTCTTTGTACCTTTATTATCCTAAAACAAATGAAATATAGTTATTTTATATATGTAGACATGAAATCCAAATCTGGGCCCAGTTGTTCATAGCTAACGATGTCGTTAGTTAACGATTCGTTAAAATTTACATCAAGTGATACGCAAATATGCTGAAATATTTTGCTAAAAAAATGTGAGTAGCTTTTGCTGTGCAAAAGCTACTCACATTTTTTCAGCAAAAAATATCAGTATACTGTGTATTGAATCTGCTAAAACAGTTAACGAAATGACCCTTAACGAGCTTGTTAAGCTAACGACGCTTTGAACAACTGGGCCCTGCAGGTAAAGGTGGTACTGTGTCCTTAAACTTTGTACACAAAAAGTTACATGCAAACAGTTCCCTCAAGAGCAGTCTGATAAGAGTCTAACAAAAAAAAAATGGAAGAGAGTGTTCAAATTTCAGGATATTTACATTTAGAATATATATATATATATATATATATATATATATATATATATATATATATATATATATATTTTTTTTTTTCTTTTTTTATTTAGAATATATATATATACATTTTTTTAATTTTATCATGTTTGCGCTGAAACGTATCTTGTGGGTCTTCATTATATTTTATGTTTAATTGTTTAAACTTTCAGTCTTTTTGTGTGCATTTTATTTGGGTTTTACCTTTCAACAATCTTTCAGTCATATCACAATGATATCTGAATGTGGCTGGGAGCTTTGTTTGTGTTGAGGTTTTATAGCCCAGTCAACCCAATACGGTTTACCTAACCACACTTTTACTGGGCATACTTAGTTCTCTAAGCATTTAACCAGTATTGTGCACAGTCTTTCACCAGAAACTGACAACTGCTCTTCTTGTATCAGCGGAAGTGAGACAAAATCCGCAGAAAATATTTCCTGACCAATCTCCACGAAAGAAGGTTGCAAACCTGGCAACCGCCTGCTTACCAATCGGACGTGCATCCAACTTAGCCACTGAGGCCGGCATGGCAGGGAGCTCAATGCCCCAGACACAGGAAGTGATATTCCATCCAGTCACATTATACTGACACTGAGCTGACCAATTCTGATTCCTAGCTCCACTTTCTTAATGCTGATTGCCAAGTGAAAGAGCAGCTAGTACCATTTTTAAAGTTTTTGGTATGACTTGGCTGCAGATCAAACCCCAAACCTCTCAGTCACAAGTGGACACTCTATCAATTGAGCCACTGTGCCAGTCCATCAACAGTACAGGCATTGTGGAATGATTACAAGGTGATATCGAGGGTTGAGCGCAAGACTGGCGTAAGTCAGATGGTTGTTTTTCCCCAAACCTAATCTCCTCACCATGAAGGCGTTATGAAGATTACAACATTTCTTTCTGTAAACAATGAAAATTTAGGTGCCATTGCTCTAAAGCAATGGCACCTAAATTTGCATTGTTTACAAAGGGGTCCAAGTTGCCCCTAAACAAGGATTTCAAAAATATGTTTGAGTTACCATAGTTTTGCGCTCAACCCTCGATATATGATTAAAGGCCCTACACAAGAAAACACCAAATCAGTGCTATATCCCGCTAGCTTCAGACGGGATGAGCATCCCTCAGCCCTTTACTTCCTCCCGTCTGCTCTTCGCTTCCTCTCCTCTGGATTGAGACTGTTTTATTTCTTTAAACTGTTAAGAAATTATTTGCTTAATTTTTTAAGAAACCTATCTGTTTCAGCAAGATGCCATTTCCCTTATTGGGACAGACAGGCCTGAACAAAGCGTGCAGACCTAGATTAGATGTCAGAGACTGCAACATCTGATCAACACTGTTTGCCAATCATCCAGCAGTTTTTAACCATATCAACAGGTAGTAAAATGGACTTGTTGATCAAAATCATAACGGGTAGATATGTAATTACACAGTGTTCTCAGAAATTAACCCATTGTAGACTGAATGAAATCCCCCCACACTATGTATCAGATGATTCTAATTTCGATTTTAGGTATGTCAGGCTATGTGATTTAGATATTCCATGAGAAAAACGACTGAAATATTTGCAAACAGTGGAGACCCTGATCAGACCCTACATTCTGATCTGGGTCTGCACTGTTTGCCAAGTACCCTTTTAGGGATCTCCAGACTACAATGGGTTAAGCTAATGACAACACTTGTAAAACAAGAAATTGCCAATAAGCAGTGCTTATTCAATACCCCTCCCTGGACAGACGGACAATGTGAAAACAGTATACTCACACAGTTTGCAGGGGATATAATAAAAACAGACATTTTAAGTATTTGTATTTATCTTTCATGGAAAATAAGACTTGATATTTCATTCAAACTGTCTCCAAAATACACTTTGAATGGAATGTCCACCCTTATGCTCTAGTCATTTGTAACCAGAGCCTCAATCCCACTCCCAGGACCATTAGGGAATAGTGGGTAAAATTTTTTATCAAGTAGAATCCTGCTAAGCCTTACACTGCAGATACACAGAGATGGTGATATTGTTGCTCTTTTTGTTCCCAGCCCCTGGTATTCTGCAAAGATACTATATTCCTCACTAATTTTGGAGTGAAGTCATAGCCCTGGCACTATCCATGCACTACAAAGAAAGTGCGAAGGTAAAAAATCCCAGATGGTAGTGGATTTGTTTGTTTGATTTGGGCTTAATGTCGCTTTCAACAATCTTTCAGTCATATCGCAACGGTGTCTGGATGTGGCAGGGAGCTCAATGCTCACTTTTAGAGTGCTGCTTCACTGAAATATCATGCCCCAGACACTCTGACATGATATTCCACCCAGTAACATTATACTGACACTGAGCTGACCAGATCTAGCTCTACTTTCTTAATGCTGAGCGCCAAGCGAAAAAGCAGCTAGTACCATTTTCAAAGTCTTTGGTATGACCCGGCCGGGGATCGAACCCGCAACCTCCTGGTCACAAAGTGGATGTTCTACCAATGAGCCACTGTGCCGGTCTCAGATAGTGGTGGAGGTGGAGGTGGGGGAGGGACAGAGTTTACAAATGACAGGTGCATTGTTCTTCATGAAAAATGAGAAACTAGCCAATGATTCATAGCTCCAGATAGGCACTTTTTTTCTTCAACAAAATGATTTGAGATTTTTCTTATTTCTACAGGAAAACAATGAAAACATGTTGTAGGTACTCATTAGAAGCGCCTTGCCAAGGCGCTTCTAATAAGTACCTACAACATACGTTTTTGTGGAGAAAAAAGGAAAAAATTTACCTGATACCCTCTATTGTCTAAAGCTATGAGGGTTAGCCTACTGAATACTAGGTTTTACCACTGAAGACTGGAGACCCCTTAACGGGTAACTGGCAAACAGACCTAGATAAGATGCAGCACAATGTGGCATCTGAGCAGGGTCTCCACTGTTTGCAAATATTTCAACCATTTTCCTTTAGGAATAGCTATATCATATAGCCTGACATACCTAAGATCCCAGCCGGCCTCGGTGGCTCAGTTGGATGCGCCGTCCGACTGGAGACCAGGAGGTCGCGGGTTCAACCCCCGCCGAGGTCGGCAACATTCTTTAGTGGAGATTGATCATGAAATATTTTCTACGGTCATTCTCTCCCTTCCGCTGATTCAAGAAGGGCAGCTGTCAGTTTCTGGCGAAAGAATGTGCACAATACTGGTTAACCGCTTAGAGGACTAAGCCTGCCCAGTAAATGTGTGTTAGGTAAACTGACCGCGCTCGACATGACCCTATTGGGTTGACTGGGCCGTAAAACCTCAACACAAACAAACAAACCTAAGATCCCAAATGGACTTTTCCAATATATAGTGTTGGAGAGTTTAATTCAGTCTTTAACCCTTAAACTGCCAATCACAACAATGGTCATCTGCTTTGTCATCTGCTTGTGATTTTAAAAGTCATTTTTGCAAACAGTGTGGACCCAGATCAGGAGAAGTCTGATCAGGGTCCACACTGTTTGCCTGTATGAAAAAATAGGTCTGAAAAGTTTGCAAGAATATTCAGCAGACGACATAAACAGACGACATTTTCAGACTCAGGTTTTCTTGGCATTTTAAAGGTTAATAGGTTAAAATGTATATGAGATCAAGAATATAATGCATACCTCTGAAGTTGTGACAGTGACAGAAACAATGCCTTTTTTCTCATCTCGCTCCACCTTGAAGGCACCTACTGTGGTTTCTTCTTTATCACTGCCATTTTCTAAGTTTCTCTCAGGACTCGGGGAACTTTCTTTCTTTTGAGCTTGGGCTTTGTTTGCCTTCCTCCTCTTCTTTTTTTCTTTCTTTGCTATCTTAGCATTGAGCTCCGCCTCTATTTCTACCAAATCTTGGGTTGCAGGATTATCTGTAGGTATTGTATCTTTAGCAAAATTAAGTAATTTTGTACCCAAATCTAGTGCAGTTTCTTCAGTACAATGCTTAAAATCAATTTCTTTAAAATGACCCAAATCTTTCAATATTCTAAATTCCTTTATCTGTGTCAAATCTACTTCTCTCTCATCTCCCTTTTTTGTTTTCTTTCGACATTCAGCAGCTGTCAGTTTTAAAACTTGATCCTTCCTAAGCTCATTACACACAACACATTTGTCTTCAGGACTTCCATATTTAGATTTTGCGTAAAAAAGAAATTCACGAAAAGATTCAACTGTCAGGGTTGCCCTCCAATCTGAGAGGGGGTCCATATGAGGAGCAAAAAGAGGATTATCACGATCGTTAAATCTAGGATCACCTAGCTTCCAACAATCTAAAAATAAAGGTCCATTTGGCCTACCTAAAATCTTCTCATTAAAGAATTTATCTCCACAATCATCTATGCATTTTTCACACATGATAATCTCATGAACACAGTTACTATGTTCTATTTTATCTTTCATTTGCGGCTGTGGAGGTATCCAGTATGAGTCATCAGTTGGATCATCTTGTACTGGAGCAACCAACCACCTTTCCAAACACTTACAAACTGAGCCTCCAAAACGCATAAAAACTGGACAAAGAATGTACACCTGAAATCAGACAACAAATTAGAAATATTTTTTTTAGAGAAAAAAAAAAGTGATGTCACCTACCCCCTAAATGTCAATATTTGTCCTATGCTGACCTGGAAAATGAGGCTTCTTCAGGCAGCTAGTGAATACTGATCAAATTGTGTAAAGACTAATCCAAGTGTTTGGCGGGCTCAAAAGGAGCATAGTGTAAATATTTTTCTATTTCTCTCCTAAAACATGTTGAAGAAGCACATCAGCAAGGCACTTCTAAATACAACATATGTTTTCATGGTGAAATAAGAACATACAATGTATCCATATTTTTACGTTGAAAAGAAATACATTTTTTTCTTCTTCCAAATGTTTAAGTTCATCCCTCGGTATACCAGGTATTTTCCCCCTTTAACTTTAGGGGCTATGACAAAGATTATTTTCATTCTTTATGTTTTTTGTTTTTTTTTGTTATATTGTACTACCAAAGAACTAATTTTGTTTCTTTTTCTAATGAAAAAACTATTCATGTGAAAAAAAACACTATGTACAAACTAGAAAAATGTCCATAGGACACGGATGCCCCCGCCTTCTGTATCATGCCTGGTGCCTTCTGTATCATACAAAAGTTACACCAGAGTCGTCTTTGTTGTTTGTGACACATTGTCGCCATCTGCGAAATTTCATGAATATATTCAATATGATTTAGGAGTATGAGTTAGACACAAATTTTCTGCATTACAATAAAAGGATTTTAGGTAAGTGGGATAATTCAAAAATCAAAGTGGCCAGAGCATCTTCCTTTTTCGCAACACGTTGTCTCGATATGATTTAGCCATCTATGAATTTTCATGAATATGTTCCATATGGTTTAGTAGTTATATGTATGACCCTGACAATAATTTTCAGCATCACACTGCATGGAAATTAGGCAAGGTGGGATAATTCAAAAACCAAAGTAGAGTTGTTTTCCGTTGGCACAACACATCGTCTAGATATGATTTAGGTTTAGGAGTTATGGCTCAGACACAATTTCTTTCAGCTTAATCCACTTATACAAATAAAATGTTTTTCCATACAGACTGAATAGGTTAATTTCTGGTTTTATGGGTGTCTGTAGTTTATTTATTCTCTTTTTGATGGAAATACCTATATTTCATGTACGGAATGTAGGCCCTGATCAAATGTTTAGGTCCTTTTTTCAGCACCAGCTCCTGTTGCAGAAATGGAATCCAGGACTACTCAATTCCAAGTCAGACATTAGAACTATCACTTGCACAACCAAACATAATAACAAGAGGGCCACTGCTCGCTCACCTGAGTGACAAGCCACAACAGATATGCAAATGTTATGCAACACTTTTCCAATCCTATCATTGCAACTAATGAGTGGATCATCATTTAAGCAGTTCTTAGTTTTGGAGAAGAATATATGGGCATGACAGTCAATGGAGCTTGATCATTTGAACAAACTCTCAATCACATTTCAATAGTAGGATCAATGTGAAATTTGGTGGAAATTGGCTAAGTGGTTTCTGAAGAGTTGATTAACAATATCATGACTTTATACATGTAAACAGCACTGGGGCAGTGAAATATAATAAACGTCAAAAAAGATTGCCTTTGGAAACATAGAACTATTTACAGATTAGAAAATGGAAGTCTCATTTTTACTGACTCTTCATAAGCAGTAATGAAGTTTGCAACACTGCTTACTGTGGTTTTGGAGAAGCTGCCACTTAAAATGAGTCAGTACATCGAGAAGAAGTGCTAATAAGGTTTGGTGGTTGAAGGCCTTACAGTTGACATATGGAAGGGTGACGTAAAAGGTGTAAAAGTCAATGGAGCGTGAAATATAGGTCAAGGTCACCCAGTCAAGGTACCCGCAGAGTCCATACATTGAGAAGAAGCACTATGCAAGGTTTGATGGTTGTAGGCTTTATAGTTGAGGAGAGATATTGAACGTTGACGTAAAATGTGTAAAAGGCACTGGAGGGCAAAATATAGGTCAAGGTCACCGGGTCAAGATACCTGCCAAGTCAGTACATATAGGAGAAGCACTATGCAAGGTTTGGTGGCTAGAGGTCTTACACTTGAGGAGATCTGGAACGTTGATGTAAATTATGTCAAAGTCACTGCAGCCAAAATATAGGTCAAGGTCACCAGGTCAAGGTATCTGCTAAGTCAGTACATTGAGGAGAAGCACTTTGCAAGGTTTGATGGTTGTAGGCCTTACAGTTGAGGAGCTATCGAACGTCGACACAAAATATGTCAAAGTCACTGGAGCGCAAAATATAGGTCAAGGTCACTGGGTCAAGGTACCTGCCAAGTCTGTACATCTAGAAGAAGCACTATGCAAGGTTTGGTAGTTGTACGCCTTATAGTTGAGAAGATCTGGAACGTCAACGTAAATTGTGTCAAAGTCAATGGAGCACAAAATATAGGTCAAGGTCACTGGGTCAACATATCTGCCAAGTCAGGAGGTCAGGGAGATGTGTCATGCAAGGAATGATGGTTGTTGTAGAATTGTAGTTGATTAGAATACTTACTTTGACGTAAATGTCGAACTTCGACATAACAGAACTGTTAAGAGACAGACAGATGGACGAACAGACAGAACAGACGAATGGAAAAGCGGGCACCTATGTCGCAAAGTCAGGAGGTCAGGGAGATATTTCATACAAGGTTTGATGGTTCATGATGGTTTGATGGTTGTTTAGTCTTATAGTTGATTAGAATACTAACTTTGACATAAATGTCGAACGTCGACATAAATGTTGACAGACGGACGGACGGACGGACTGACGGACAGAAAATCGGACGCCTATATCGCACCCTGCTACAAGCAGGTGCGATAAAAATACATTTTTTTAAATTAAATGTTGCCATGGCAACCAAACAAAATCATCATTGGTCATAAAACACATAAACTGGGTAGACAATCATCCAATGATCATAACTGCCAAATATAGTTCACATCACTTCACTGGTTATGGAGAAAATGCAATTAAACCATTTTCTCATTATAAGTCTATGGGAGTTTTCTGTTGCCATGACAACCAAACTAGGAGGTAGATTGGCAGACTTTTAGCTATTTTGAATTGCCCTTACCCATTTAACATTTGTACCAAGTAAGAGTCCTACTGCTTTAGGTGTTTTGGAGGAGGTCATTAAAAAATCTTTTTTTTTTTTTTCAAATTTAATGTTGCCATGGAAACCAAACAAAATAGCCACTAGTCACAAAACACACAAACTGGGTAGACAATCAAATGATTATAACTGCCAAATATGGTTCACATTACTTCACTGGTTATGGAGAAAATGCAATTTAACCATTTTTCCATTGTAAGTCTATGGGAACTTTCTGTTGCCATGGCGACCAAACCAAGAGGCAGATCACCATAATTTTAGCTATTTTGAATTGTCCTTATCCAAGCAACATTTGTACAAAATTAGAGTCCTACTGCTTCAGTGGTTTTGGAGATGTCATTTAAAAACTACTTTTATAAAATTTAATGTTGTCATGGCAACCAAACAAAATGGCCACTGGTCATAAATTACATATACTGGGTAGACAATCATCCAATGATCATAACTGCCAAATATGGTTTACATTACTTCAGTGGTTATGAAGAAAATGCAATTTAACCATTTTCCCATTACAAGTCTATGGGAGCTTTCTGTTGCCATGACAACAAAACCAAGGGACAGATCACAGTTATTCTGAATTGTCCCTACCCAAGCAACATTTGTATAAAATTAGTCCTACTGCTTCAGTGGTTTTGCAGATGTCATTTAAAAAATTTCTTTTTTAAAATGTAATGTTGCCATGGCAACCAAACTAAATGGCCATTGGTCATAAAACACATACACTGGGTAGATAATCATCCAATGATCATAACTGCCAAATATGGTTCACATTACTTCACTAGTTATGGAGAAAATGCAATTTAACCATTTTCCCATTATAAGTCTATGGGAGGTTGCCATGGCAACCAAACCAAGAGGCACATCACCATAATTTTAGCTATTTTTAAAGGCCCCTAACCAAACAACATTCTTACCAAGTTAGGGACAAATCGCTTCAAGGAGGAGTTGTAGTTTGAAAGTGTTAACGGCTGGACAACCGGGCAGATGGACAACAAGAGCTGTCGGAGGACAGCGAGCTCGCCTGCTGGGTACATTTTATATTGTAACATTTTTATCATTAAGCCATATAATATAGGTCACACTGACCTAGATGTATTTGTATGTAAATCATTTTGTCACTTAGATATAATAATCCAGGTATGACAATTCTCCATGAAATAGTAATAAAAATAAAAGGCAAAATCACTGAAGCATGAAATATAGGTCACAATGACCTAGATATAGTAAGTGGTCATTCATTGGGTCACATGGAACTAATATCCCAGGTGTGACATTTATCCAACAAATATTCAAGATATAAGGCAAAATCACTGAACCATGAAATATAGGTCACACCAACAGAGATATATTTTGACGTCAATAATCGGGTCACAAGGAACTAATATCCCAGGTGTGACATTTATCCAACAAATAGTATTCAAGCTATAAGGCAAAATCACTGAACCATGAAATATAGGTCACAATGACCTAGATATAGTAAGTGGTCATTCATTGGGTCACATGGAACTAATATCCCAGGTGTGACATTTATCCAACAAATAGTATTCAAGATATAAGGCAAAATCACTGAACCATGAAATATAGGTCACAATGACCTAGATATAGTAAGTGGTCATTCATTGGGTCACATGGAACTAATATCCCAGGTGTGACATTTATCCAACAAATAGTATTCAAGATATAAGGCAAAATCACTGAACCATGAAATATAGGTCACAATGACCTAGATATAGTAAGTGGTCATTCATTGGGTCACATGGAAGTAATATCCCAGGTGTGACATTTAACCAACAAAAGTATTCAAGATATAAGGCAAAATCACTGAACCATGAAATATAGGTCACAATGACCTAGATATAGTAAGTGGTCATTCATTGGGTCACATGGAACTAATATCCCATGTGTGACATTTATCCAACAAATAGTATTCAAGATATAAGGCAAAATCACTGAACCATGAAATATAGGTCACAATGACCTAGATATAGTAAGTGGTCATTCATTGGGTCACATGGAAGTAATATCCCAGGTGTGACATTTATCCAACAAATAGTATTCAAGATATAAGGCAAAATCACTGAACCATGAAATATAGGTCACACCAACAGAGATATATTTTGACGTCAATAATCGGGTCACATGGAAGTAATATCCCAGGTGTGACATTTATCCAACAAATAGTATTCAAGCTATAAGGCAAAATCACTGAACCATGAAATATAGGTCACAATGACCTAGATATAGTAAGTGGTCATTCATTGGGTCACATGGAACTAATATCCCAGGTGTGACATTTATCCAACAAATAGTATTCAAGATATAAGGCAAAATCACTGAACCATGAAATATAGGTCACAATGACCTAGATATAGTAAGTGGTCATTCATTGGGTCACATGGAACTAATATCCCAGGTGTGACATTTATCCAACAAATAGTATTCAAGATATAAGGCAAAATCACTGAACCATGAAATATAGGTCACAATGACCTAGATATAGTAAGTGGTCATTCATTGGGTCACATGGAACTAATATCCCAGGTGTGACATTTAACCAACAAAAAGTATTCAAGATATAAGGCAAAATCACTGAACCATGAAATATAGGTCACAATGACCTAGATATAGTAAGTGGTCATTCATTGGGTCACATGGAAACATGGAACTAATATCCCAGGTGTGACATTTATCCAACAAATAGTATTCAAGATATAAGGCAAAATCACTGAACCATGAAATATAGGTCACAATGACCTAGATATAGTAAGTGGTCATTCATTGGGTCACATGGAAGTAATATCCCAGGTGTGACATTTATCCAACAAATAGTATTCAAGATATAAGGCAAAATCACTGGACCGTGAAATCTAGGTGACCTTGACCGTAAAATGTAGGTCACCATGACCTTCACTCTCTTACACTTAAACTGATGTCACATAGTTAGCTGATGTATAACCAGCTGTGTCTATAACCTGTAGGCATATAAGATTTTACAAATGTGTCCTATATTTTGACCCCTAGCCCCACCCCAAGGCCCACCCTGAGGTATGAACCCAGGGGTATGTTCTTTTGGAATCTCAGAAGACTCGTCCAGGTACCCAAATTCTAAATATGAATGCTCTATGAGGAGTGAAAGTCAAGATATAAGAATTTGAAAAACTTTAACACAGTATTACAAAGGTGTCCTAGATTCTGACCCCTAGCCCCACCCAGGGGCATGAACCCAGGGGTTTATTCCCTTGGAATCTCAGAAGACCCTCCAAGGTACCTAAGTTCCAAATTTGATGCCTCTGTGAGGAGTGACTGTTGAGATATAAGCATTTGAAAAACTTTAACACAGTGTGACGGGAACGGGAACGCAAACGCAAATGCAAACGCAAACGTGGACGACCGGGGTGACTACAATAGCTCTCCTTGTACTTCGTACAGGCGAGCTAAAAAGTGATCACTATAGCTCATCCTGGGCATAGCTCAAGTGAGCTAATAATGAAGGAATGAAAGAAAAAAAAATTTCAAGCGTCTGCTTGTTATGTTCATCATGCAAGAAAGTGTGCAATTAGCTCAATCAGATAGATTTCACTTAATTTCACTCAATTTCAAGGAGTGTTTGTTAGAAATGAGAAAGTGATTATAATCTAAATTATACCGATTTAAAAAAAAATGAATACATCCATGGAAGGTGCGCAATTCAACTCCTCCTGGTTAGAATGGACAAATTTTACTGTACTCACCTTTAGGTAAGAAGATTTCTGATCTGGCATACCAAAGAAGGACCTAAAAAGTTCCCTTGTCTCCCGCAAATAAAACGGATCTCGAGCTGTAAAACATCAATATCGTATTTACCCTTAATAAGTGAACACCTTTTCAATCCTTACAGAGGAATTGTTAAGGAGGAGTATTTGGTGATAATTATGGGATAATTTTCTCCAGTTCTCCATGAAAACATATGTTGTGGGTACTCATTAGAAGTGCCTCGGAGAGGCGCTTCTAATGAGTACCCACAACACGTTTTCATGGAGAAATAAGAAAAATTATCCCAGAATTATCACCTTAACAGTTCCTCTGATCCTTACCTTACTTATCCTAAACTTTGAATTAATTTTCATTACCTGCTGATGTGCCACTGTGGCTTCTGATCTGGGTCTACACTGTTTCTAAAGTCAGTCTCTCCAAATACTTAGGGTAAATAAGGTAAAAAAGTGTACACATAATGTTGGTCAAATTCATGAAAATGTGGGGATGAGCAATGGTTTAGTTGTGTTGGAGTTTTACAGCCCAGACAACACTGTTAGGTCATTTTGAGCCAGTCAGTTAACCTACTCACCATTTTACTGGACAGGTTTTGTCCTCCAGGAGGTTAACCAGCACTTGTGCATATAATTTCTCAAGTAACAGATATCTGCCCTTCTTGTATCTAAGAATGGGGGAGAATGACCATAGAAATAATTTCGAGACCGATCTTCATTGGCATTCCATCAACTGTGTGATCACTAGTTTCATTTCGAAACTTATTTTCTTGCTAAATCTATGCTAGTACTTCATAAGAGCTGTAACATAACAGGCAGCTCATCTGAAAATCAGCTTGTCTGTATCATAATTTACCAAATATTTAACCTTAATACCTCTCTAAATTGACACTGATCTCAAGGTTGTTTTTTTTTTATTCTAATTTTATTACATAAATACATATATTTGACGAAAACAAATAGGTCTTTGTGGGGAATGTTGTACTTGTAATTGATAAAACTTTGAACTTGCAATAAATAAATGTTTGTTTGTTTGTGTTGAGGTTTTACGCCCAGTCAACCCAATAGGGTCATGTCGAGCGCGGTCAGTTAACCTAACCACACGTTTACTGGGTAGGCTTAGTCCTCTAAGCAGTTAACCAGTATTGTGCACATTCTTTCGCCAGAAACTGACAACTGCCCTTCTTGAATCAGCGGAAGGGAGAGAATGACCGTAGAAAATATTTCACGATCAATCTACATGAAAGAATGTTGCTGACCTCGGCCGGGGTTGAACCCTTGACTTCCTGGTCTCCAGTCGGACAGAGCATCCAACTGAGCCACCCAGGCCATATGTATACGCATTTGTACAAGATCCAGGTAATGGTTATTTATAGCTGCATTATTCTTGACACTGTGCTGTCAGAGTGCCATGTAAAGAGGGTTATCTGTACAACCTGGACTGGGACATTGGCAAACAATGCAGAACCTGATCAGATGCCACAGATTGTGGCATCTGATCAGGGTCTGCACTGTTTGCTTAAATTACTGGAGGTTGAGGTTTAAATGAAACAGTCTGAAGTCCCCATTCAGGACCATTTTTCCAGCCTACACTCAGAGACAACTGACCCACCAGTGCTGCTGGTGCGATGGTTATTTATGACTGCTGCTGTTCAATAGAAACCTAGACTAAAAATAACTTCATTTTATATGTGCTAGAAGATAATTTTACATACCAAATGATTTGGAGTCCAGTGCTGGAAATTTGTCTTGATTCTGAGCTAATCGTGCTATATCTTCAAGAAAATTTTTTGCCATTTTTTCTTTTCCTGCAAAAAAATTATAATCATAAATCATAGCTCCAGATAAAAGGATTATCCGTATAAATATTTTTCTTCTTATTTCTCCTTGAAAACATGTGGTGGGTACAAATCAGAAGTGCCTCAGTGAGCCATTTCTAATGGGTACGCAAACATATATTCTTGTGGTGAAACAGTAATAAAACTGAAGCATTTTGACTGAATAAGAAAAAGCCACTTATCTGAACCTATAGTAAATACTTATTATCAGTGACATGTACATTGGTCACATAGGTAGTAGCCAATCACAGTGTAAAAATAAAATATTATCATAAGGTTCCTTTATGACAAAAGTTTCTACATAGATTTTCGCATGTTCTGGAATCTGGATTAAACCTCACAACTCTCTGGGATAATTTAGCAAATGACAAATTGGTGATATTTTTTTTTTTTTTTTTCCAGGAAACAGATTTTGACATTTCATGCAAATTGTCCACTGGAGACAATTTGCGTCAAATCCTGTTTTCTGGGAAAAAAAATAAAAATATTTCAATATGCTGTCTGCTGAAAATTTTACCCAGAATGCTTTAATTAATATTTTTCTACACTGCTACCGTATTTACCCTAAGTATTGGGATAGACATGCCTGAGCAAAAGTGTAGACCCAGATCATAATGTGGTGTATAATCTGGGTCTATGATAGTAATATGATCTTATTCAAATGTTAGGAGAAGTATGGTAAGGAGTTATGGTAAATACAGTAATTAAACCAAAATTGATTTTTGTCACTTATCATTCAAACATATTATACCATTAGTGTTGAGAATTTATAGTCCATCATCAGTTTTGTAAAACTAAAAGAGTAGCCATTAAATAAAAGACTTGTAGAAAATATATTCATCCTTATTTTAGCCCTCTTCCAGGTACCTATTCATAGCACTTGATTGAAAAAGAGGGATACTGACACAACATTTTTCTTATTTCTGCACAAAAACATATATAGGTACTCATTAGAAGCACCTCACCTCTGAGTAATAAAAATAATATCAGTACTTTTCAGCTGAAAAAAGTGCCTCATTTCAAGATACATGTACTTTTATCATCACAAATCTAAAATGACTCCAAATAGACAGCTTGGTATTTCATTTTTCACAATCTGCCTGTTAAATAAAAAGTGAGTAGGAAAAAAAATGTTCCTAAAATAGAATTTTCCCATCTTTCGACTAAAAAAAATCTTTTCAATCATCAGTCACAAGAGGCAAAAGTGACTGATGATAAATTAGAATCGATCATCTGGACAATGATACTTACCATCCACAAACTGCTCATGTATGAAGATAAATGCTTGGTCTATCAAGTTCTCAAATTTTGGCGAGTCTATATTCATCTGTTTGATGACTCCGTGCTTCACAGTAAAACTGCGAAAAGTGATCACGTAACGTGTCCAAAATGGCTTTCCCTGCAACAAAATAGAAAAATATGTGTGTGCGATAAGATGGGCACTAACACATTCATTTTCTTATTTTTTCTGTGGTGAGGTGATCTGACTGATTATAAAAGATCATAGCTCTTGATAAGGCGCTTTTTTCAACCAAAAAGTATCTGTATTTTTTTTGTTTCTCAATGAAAACATATGTTGTGGGTACTCATTAGAAGCGCCTCAGCAAGGCGCTTCTAATGAGTACCACAACATATGTTTTTGTCGAGAAATAAGAAAAATATTTACCTGATACCCACTCTTATCTAGACAGATGCAAAAACATAAGTTGCCATGGATATTGTTGAAGATATCAGACCCCAGATTATTTTCTTTGCCTTAAATATATTATTAGGACAGAAATCTCTGATTGTAAACCTCGATCAAACTACACACTTGTATTTACCATAAATACATAACCCCAGATAAAAGGAATATATATATTTTTCTTATTTCTCAAAGAAAGCATGCCTTGGATACTCCTTATAAGCATGTTGACTCTTCTAGACATAGGTCTAGATAAGAGAGGGTATCATGTGGTGCAGTCAAGACAGCCTATCACATACAGGTTGAGGGAAAGTGTGGGCCTGGGAGACCCAAGATGACATGGAAGCAGCTGACAGAGAGGGACTGCAGAGAGTGGAAGCTCTTGGCTATCAACCCTCATGATAGAAATATGTGGAGATCTGGTGTGAGATCTGCCATGTGTGCAGCAAGCCAGATATCTGGAAGGGGGCCCACTGATGTGGATGTTGCCCCTGTACCTGCATGTGAATCAAAAATCCGATTACGATGATATGATGACCATGTAAATGTTATTCTTATTTCTCCACAAAAACATATATTGTGGGTACTTATAAGTGCTTTGCTGAGGCACTTCTAATGAGTACCCACAACGTATGTTTTTGTGGAAAATAAGGAAAATATTAAAACGTTTGGATTGAAAAAAATATCTTATCAAGAGCTATGTCTAGAGTTGCCTCCTCTTGAAAAGAGAGATAAATACTTTCAATTTTGAGGGCTGTCCCTCTGAGGTGTACCCATGCACCTTAAGCCTTATCTTCAGACAAACATATGAGTTCAACGTAAGAAAACATTTTCAGGCATGTGCACCCAGCAAAGATTCAGATAGGCCTGGGCATTCATACAGTCTGACAGAACCTTCACTGGGTGCATTTTTGGACAGCCAAGTATGCAAAGTTTCTTCATGTGGACAACAAGGATTCTGATCAGACTGCTGGGACAAGCAGGCTGATTGAGTCTTGATTTAGTGTTTGTTTGTTTGATTTGGGCTTAACATCGCTTTCAACAATCTTTCAGTCATATCACAACAGTGTCTGGATGTGGCAGGGAGCTCAATGCTCAATTTTAGAGTGCTGCCTCACTGAAATATCACACCCTAGACACTTTGACATGATATTCCACCCAGTCACATTGTATTGACACTGAGCAGACCAGTTCTAGCACTACTTTCTTAATGCTGAGCGCCAAGCGAAAGAGCAGCTAGTACCATTTTTAAAGTCTTTGGTATGACCCCGCCGGGGATCAAACCGGCAACCTCCCGGTCACAAAGCGGATGCTCTACCAGAGCTGCTGTGCCAGTCTTGGTTGTGTGTACATGGCAGAAGGTTGATGTCTAAAAAACTACTGGACGCATGGCAAAATGTGTTTGTTTGTGTTGAGGTTTTACGGCCCAGTCAACCCAATAGGGTCATGTCGAGCGCAGTCAGTTTACCTAACCACACGTTTACTGGGCAGGCTTAGTTCTCTAAAACGGTTAACCAGTATTGTGCACATTCTTTCGCCAGAAACTGACAACTGCCCTTCTTGAATCAGCGGAAGGGAGAGAATGACCACAGAAAGTATTTCACGATCAATCTTCACGAAAGAATGTTGCCAACCTCGGCTGGGGTTGAACCTGCGACCGTCTGGTCTCCAGTCGGACGGCGCATCCAACTGAGCCACCGAGGCCGGTGCAGGCAAAATGTGTAGACCATGACCAGACACCCTGGTCTGAGATGTCTGATCTGGGCCTGCATTGTTTGCTCAGACTCACATGTCTCACAATACAGTAACTATGGTATGTATAAGACAAGTCTTCATATTTTCTGCACCAATCCATCTTGTGGATACCGCACCACAGGTCTAGATATGAGTGGGTATCAGGTAAATGTTTTTCTTATTTCTCCACAAAAATATATGTTGTAGTACTCATTGGAAGCACCTCACCAAGGCACTTCTAATGAGTACCCACAACATATATTTTTGTGCAGAAATAAGAAAACAATCCTTTTGAACTGAAGAAAGCATCTCATCAAGAACAATTAATCCCCTCAGTGAGACAAGCCAATGTTACATTTTATGACCTATGAGCTACGATTAAGGGCCAACAATAGTTTTTTACCTGCTCCCTCCACATTGTCCGGAAGGCATCTTTGTGTTTCTGGTAGAATGTAAAATCTGACGGCAAGATCTCAATGTCAAACAGCTCAAGGTCTGTATCTGACAACCTTATTTTCCTCATCTTGGTGTCTTTATGTTGACTTCTTGTGAAAACAGGCTAGACACTCCAGCTCTCTCCTTTGACTAGGTCCGACACATGTAGATCTTTCATAAACTTCTCCACTAAATAATCTGAAACAAATAATTCAAGCATTTATTTTTTGTCTTGAGGAGAACTAAACACTTACAGGGAGGCAACTCTGTCACAATTGTTACGTCTTCCATATAAAAAAGGGTCTACTCTTAAAGGAAAGAATTTGTTCCCATTGGGAGCTAATTCTGTCCTTTTAACAATTAAACTGCCAATCACAACAACTGTTATCTGCTTTCTCATCTGCTTGTGATTTTAAAAGTCATTTCTGCAAACAGTGTGGACCCAGATCAGACTGCTCCTGAGGAGCAGCCTGATCTGGGTCCACATTGTTTGCCTGTATGCAAAAATAGGTTTGAAAAGTTTGCAAGAACATTCAGCAGACGACATAAACAGACGACATTTTCAGATGCAGGTTTTCTTGGCATTTTAAGGGTTAAAGTAGATCCTTTTAGAAAGGAACAGAAATGAACAGAATGAAGAAAGCAAAAGGAAAGGAAGTCATAAAAGTTGTCTTCCTTGCAGGAAACCTACCGTAATAACCCTAAATATTGGGACATATAGGCCTTTGCAAACAGTGTAGACCCAGATCAGAGACAACAGAATAGACATTCTGCTATGTCTGATTAGGGTCTACACTGTTTGCCATACATACAGCAATATTTTAGACACATCAAGAGGTAGTAGAATGGACGATTTCAAATTCTAGGACAAGTATGGTAAGGAGTTAAGGTGTCCCAATACTTAGGGTAAATACAGTATTCAGTCCCCAATGTGAATGAATTCATCTCCAACACTGAAGTTTCAACCTCCCCCTTCCAAAAAGGACCACTCTAGAAGAAGATTGGCTTTCCTGTTACCATATTTACCCAAAGTATTGGGACACCATAACTCCTTACCATAATTGTCCTAAAATTTGGAAAAATAAATTCTATTTTACTACCTGTTGAAGTATCTAAAATAGTGCTGGATGAGTGGCAAACAGCAGAGACCCTGATCAGACACGGCATTCTGTGGCATCTGATCTGTGTCTACACTGTTTGCAAAGGCCTATCTTTCCCAATACTTAGGGTTATTATGGTATATGATTTTTTTAATAAGGGAAAGAATTTGCTCCCAGTCCTTCAAGAGTAGATCCCTTTTAGAAGAGAGGCAAATACATGTAATTGTATTTTCAGACAGTGATATCCATTCACTTTGAAGAGTTGGGTACACCTTAACTCTTGTCCTGCTGAGCCCTGCCTTTGCAAACAGTGTAGATCCAGATTATGAAGAAGTCAACTGATTTGAATCTGCAGTGTTTGCCATTTAGTATCTGAATATATATCAACAATCTCGATGAAGAAATCTGACTGGTTGAGAATTATAAGTGGGTATGGTATCTTAATTTACATGTATTCAGCATGACAAGGGTTAAAAACACATCACCAAGTCATTTCTTAGTACCTAAGGGCACAACACATTAATTCGAGGGTTGAGCGCAAGACTGGCGTAAGTCAGATGGTTGTTTTTCCCCAAACCTAATCTCCTCACCATGAAGGTGTTATGAAGATTACAACATTTCTTTCTGTAAACAATGAAAATTTAGGTGCCATTGCTCGTATGAGCAATGGCACCTAAATTTGCATTGTTTACAAAGGGGTCCAAGTTGCCCCTAAACAAGGGTTTCAAAAATATGTTTGAGTTACCATAGTCTTGCGCTCAACCCTCGAATTGGACTCGTCCATCATTGAATTTTAGCTTGTTCATTATTGCAAATTCAAGTAGGTGGCAAAATTTGAAATAAAGAAAGACAAACTGTGTAGATCCTGATGAGATGGCACATTATGAACCATTTCCTCTGAAGCTACACTGTTTGCAGAAGATGTTTTGATCTACTGTGCTGGGAGCAAACATTTTGAAACACTTATTTCACAATCAAAATAAAATTATGTATTGTGGGTACATTTTGTACTTAGTAAAATTCTCTCACTCTGACATTTCTGAGGGGTAACCACAACAATGTCATGTTTTTTGACAAAAGAAGAAGAAAAACAAGACACTTGCATACAGGTTTCTTTAGTCATTGTATTGGGACTGACAGACAGACATGGCCAATGCAATATGCCAGCATCCCTTAACTCTTTCCCTGCTAATGACCACTTTTGTCATCTGCTGATAACCTTTGCAAACAGTCTGGATCCAGATCATGTCCGACAAAATGTCAGGCCTGATCTGGATCCTCACTGTTTGATACGCTGATGGTACTCCTGAAAGATTTTTTTGAAAAAGTTAATTTTAAAAAAAATCCACACACAACAAAAAAGCAAGCAAAATTACCCAGCATGCAAAGGGTTTAATGTCTCTAAAGCTGTGAGCATAATAATCACTAAAACACTTCTGTTAAGTTACTGGCTAAAATTTGAAAAAAAAAAATATTCAGTGAGGTACTTCTAATCAGTGCTTGCATTAAGGGAAGTCTGGGAGTCAAAGACTCCCAAAAATTGCCCTGGGACTTCCAAAAATCAATGTCAGGAAGTCTGGGACTCCCAACTTTTAAAGATATTTAGTCATTTATAACAAAGATTTAGAATGAGTTTATGTGTGATATAGCTTAAGAATGGCGGTTTTACTCCATAAATGAGAGTTTAAGAATACTGAGATTGAATTTCTGAAAGTGAGTGAAAATATTTGATCACCAGGACTTCCAGATATTGTAGCTAGGAAGTCCTGGGACTTCCTTATTTTGACAGTTAGTGCAAGCATTGCCTAATGAGTGTCCACAACATATGCTTTCATGAAAAAATATCAGTTCTTTTAGGCTGAAAAAAAAAGTGGTTTATCTGAAACTATGCTTATAGTTATTTCTAGATAGTTTATCATAATCTAAATTCTTTACCTTTATTCACCACAAATATAAAATGATCCAAACAGACAGCTTAGTATTTCATTTTTTACAACTTGCTTATTAGATTAAAAAGTGAGAAACAATATATTCCTAACATTAGAATTTTCCAATTAGTCAACTATAAATCGAGGGTTGATCGCAAGACTGCAGCAAGTCAGATGGTTGTTTTTCCAATACTTAATCTCCTCACCATGAAGGCATTATGAAGATTACAAAATTTCTTTCTGTAAACAATGGAAATTTAGGTGCCATTGCTCATATGAGCAATGGCACCTAAATTTGCATTGTTTACAAAGGGGTCAAAGTTGCCCTTAAACAAGGGTTTCAAAAATATGTTTGAGTTACTACAGTCTTGCATTCAACCCTCGAAATATTCTTTCCAATCATCAGTCACAAGAAGCAAAAGTGACTGAAGATCGATTATAATCAAACATAAGGACAGCAGCAGTCGACCTGGTTAAAATTTGAAAAAATTATTCACTTTTGTTTTTATCCCCCAGCAAATTAGACTTACTATAACAGCAATCTGATCCTTCAAGAACACATGACTATTAAACTAAGACAGAGAGATAACAGGATAAAAATATCAAGGACACCAAGATAATAGGACAGTCCAGGTCAGCCTGATATTTATAATACAGTATCTAGCCAAAATAACCCTCAGTACTGGGACAGACAGGCCTGAGCAACCAAAGTAGAACCAGATCAGATGCCACAGAATGTGAATCTGATCAGGGTCTGCACCGTATCACAGCTCCAGATAAATCACTTTTTTTCAACCCAAAACTATCTATATTTTTTCTTTTTTTTTCCATGAAACAGACGCTGTAGATACTCATTAGAAATGCCTCAGATAGGTGCTTCTAATGAGTACCCAAAACATATGTTTTCATGGAGAAATAAATAGAGTTTATTCATTCTCCTATTTTAAATATGGGATTTATAAACCTCGGGAGGTAAAAAAAATCCGATAAAGAAACGAGTGCGAAGCATTTCGCCGCAACAGAGTACACCATTTTTAAGAGGCTTTTGTGGCAAGTCTAGTCTGCCAGTTTGTTTACACTGTCATTTCTATTTTGGGTTGGCGTAGTAATAAATAATATATTTAGAATAGCTTTTGTTTTTATCCTAAATGATATTGATAGCAGGGTCAAAATCTAGGCTGTTCATATGTTACAAAAAAAAAGTAGTTCCGGTTAAAGAGATTTATTTCCCCTGCTAAGAGGAAATATTTCTTCTTAGAAAACAAGGAAAATACCAGTTTTATCTCTTGCAGAAATCATGGTATTTCTTGGTTATGCATGTAATATAAAGAAATATTTCCCTGATATCCCCTCTTATCTAGTTATATGTATGCCATTCACCAAGTAGTCTAGATATATAATTTCCAAGACCTCTGACCTTTACAGTTTACCGCTCATGTTCACTGGGGATAGTGTGGAGGGATAGGGCATTCATGGAACAAAATTTTGGATAATTATCATATACATGTACATTATTATGGTACATGTAGATATATTGCCAAAGTTACACTAAGTATTAGGCCAGGAAAGCCTGAGCAAATAGTACAAGATCCAGATCAGACACCACATAACAATGTGCCTGATCAAGTTTTTTTTTTTTTTTTGATTTAGGTTTTACGGCCCTTTCAAGAATATTTCACTTATATCAAGCCGATCGTTCATCAAAGATGGACAAAAACTGTAGAACCCGGGCATTCGTAAGCAGAACTAGGCTTTCCCACATGTGACCCGAGTGAGATTTTAATCACAGCAGAACACTAATGGATTAAGAGTCAACTCACCTATCCACTAGGCTACGGGGGGCCCGCCTGACCATGGTCTACGCGATTTGGCCACCCAAGAAAGTTCCATATTTGAAACCAGGTTCCCAGTCTTTCCTATTTATGGGACTTCAAACTATATAACTGGAATGAAAGTCTGGAGTCTGGAATTTGTTTGTGTGTTTTTAATCTTAGTGGAAGCGCTGTGCATGTGTGTTTGTGAGAGTGTGTTTGTTTGTGTTAAGGTTATACAGCCCAGTCAACCTAATGGGGTCATGTCAAGCGCCATCAGTTTACCTAACCACACTTTTACTGGGCAGGCTTAGTCCTCTAAGGGGGTTAACTAGTATTGTGCACATTCTTTTGCCAGAAACTGACAACTGCCCTTCTTGAATCGGTGGAAGGGAGAGAATGACGTATAAAGTATTGTATGATCAAATCTATGTGTAAGTGTTTTCTTTCTACTTGTAAAACACTACGGCAGCAAATCTAAGCCTATTTTATGAAAGGACCTTTAGGTGAATTTATATTTTGGCGGATTTTCGATTTCCGAAAAAGAAAGAAAAAAAAACTGTGATTTCTGATAGCCTTGTGTGTCTTTTTTTATGTGGGTTCTATACAGTGATTTGCAAGTAATACAAGGTGATTTTCAACTATTGTCCACACTGTCTTGTTCTTGGTGTGTGAGTGAATACAAATCAGTTCTATTGTAATTTAATTACTCAACTAGAGCAAGTGCCTAGAGTCAGAAATACCCCTGGCAGGCACCATTTCTTAATAATAAAATATTTTAAAGTCAATGACATTGATATAAGGCAAAAATCAATGGACCATGAAATACAGGTCACTGACCCACATATATTTTACAAGGTCAGTATCTGAGTGACACTGATCTATCATCCCAAGTACAACTTTCTTCTGAAGTAAATAGTCTTCTAGACAGGAAGCAATATGGCTGGACCATAAAATATAGGTCACTGACCTACACATACTTGAGAGGTCAATCTGATAGTCACATTGATCCATTATACCAACTAAGATGTTAATCCATTAAATAATCTAAAAGATATTAAGCAAAATCACCAGACCATGTAATATAAGTCGTGCTGATTTATAATTACTTTGAGGGCAAGGTTTGGGTCGCACTGTATCATTATAGGTAAATATGACACTTAGGTATCAAATAGTGGGATATAAGACAAAGTCACAGGGCTATGAAATATAGGTCACATAATCCCAAACTATGATAGTCATACATCAAATAGTCTTTAAGCTATAACATAAAATCACTGGACAATGATATATAGGTCATAGTGACCTACATTTGTTTGTTTGTGTTGAGGTTTTACGGCCCAGTCAACCCAATGGGGTCACGTCGAGCGCGGTCAGTTTACCTAACTACATGTTTACTGGGCAGGCTTAGTCCTCTAAGCGGTTAACCAGTATTGTGCACATTCCTTCGCCAGAAACTGACAACTGCCCTTCTTGAATCAGCGGAAGGGAGAGAATGACCTCCATTACTTTTAGGTCAACTGTCGGATCATAGTGATTCATAATACCAAATAACGATGTTCATACATCAAATAACATTCAAGATATAAGACAAAATCACTGGACCATGAAATATAGGTCAAGGTGACCTACATTTTGTTATGATGTCAATCGTGGTGTCACACAGAACCAATATCCCAAGAATCACATTAATCCATGAAATAGTCTTCAAAATATATGGCATAATCTCTGGAGCCTGAAAATAAGGTCACAAGGACCTTAACCTTATTACACTGAATGTTGATGTGATAAACATGTCTGATGCCTATCCTTCTTTATTAAGAAGTTTGCATAAACAAACATCAATTTACATGTACTACTTTATCGAGACATCCTAGATTTTGACCTCTAGCCCCTCCAGGGCTTCACAGATTGAAGAGAACCCTCCCAGGTACCACCATATCAAATATGAAAAGTTTTTGATCAGTGGCTGCAGAGATATAAGTAATCAAAAAAAAACTTCAAAGTAAAATTTAGTTATAGCAAGTGTTAAAGGACGGAATCACGGACAAACAAAAGGACAGACGGACAGATTGAAGGACACACAGACAGAACTGAGGAAAACTATATACCACTTGGGCATATTTCGTAAGCCGGAGATATAATAAAACATATTTCAAGTTATTATTAGTTGTAGTTTTCTTTCTTGGAAAAAAAACTATCAATTATATGTGTACCAACTATACCCACAAATTTTGACAATTACTGTCAAGGTGTGCTACTTTTATTCAGTCCTGTTGAACCGGTTTATAGCTTGATCATTATCTTTCTTTATTTTCAGTGCTAAAAAAGTGCTATTTAAGAATTACACTTTTTTATAAATACACTTTTTCTTTTGTCACGGTTAATGCCCTTGACTGATTCATGTTACATAATACTTGCAATGTGTGTTGGGCAGTTTGTTATTCTTCTCTTGCGTTCTTCAATGTTCATCAGCAGTTTTTTTTTTATTTTGGCTGCTTTTTTATACTTGACCGCCAATAGCATCAAAATAAAATGACTGCCAAATATAAGTGTTTAGCAGTATTGTTTTTCAGTTACTGTATGCTAACTTTATTTACAATATTTGACATCTTACCGTTTACTGTAAGCATGGCTCCAGATAAGAAGGCGTATCAAGTAAATAGTTTTCTTATTTCTCCATGAAAACATATATTATGGGTACTCATTAGAAGTGCCTCAGTGAGGCACTTCTAATGAGTACCCACAACATATGTTTTTGTGGAGAAATAAGAAAACTATTTACTTGATACTCCTTCATTAGTTTTCTTATTTCTCCATGAAAATACATATTGTGGGCACTCATTAGAAGCACCTCACTGAGACACTTCTAATGAGTGCCCACAATATATGTTTATGTGGAGAAACAAGAAAACAATCAATACCTTTTGGTTGAAAAAAGCCCTTGATCTGGAGCAATGACTGCAAGGTAACACCAACACCTCCAGAATCCTCACCAAAATCAATATGTCCCCTTCCCCGTAGGTAGGGGAACTATAATTTTTCATCTAGGAAAAACCAACATGGAAATGTACATGTAACATAAACATTTTAACTACAATCAGGAAGTAATTATATTAAGCCTTAAATCACTATGTATAAATTTGTAGTAGTCTACATTCTAAAATTGATTTTATTTTCAGAAAAAGGAAGACTTGATATATTATGTGAATCCTCTTCTAGGCAGACAATTCATGTGAAATGTCATCTTAATTTCTCTGAAAAACATTTTAAAGTGTTGTCTTCTGTAGTCGTGATAAGGCCTGAAATGTTTAATAAAAATTTACATAATTTTATTCAGTTATTTTTTAAACTAAATGTGTTTTCACTATAATTATTTCCAAGATATCTCCAGATAAGACAAGCATCCGTGTAGATATTTTTTTTATTTCTCCACGAAAACATATTTTGTAGGTATTCACTAGAAGCACCTCACTGATTACTCACAGAAGTATTGATGATAATTGTGGGATAATTTTTATTTCTCCATAAAACATATGTTGCGTGTACTCTTTAGAAGTGCCTGGGCAAGGCCCTTCTAATGAGTACCCACAATATAATACCGAGTAGGTTTTTAAGGAGAACTGGTGAAACTTATCCCGGAATAATCACCAAATGCTTCTCTTTAACCCATTGTAGTCGAGAGACCCATAAAGGGTAATTGGCAAACAGTGCAGACCCAGATCATACGCCGCAGAACGTGGCGACGCCGCAGAACGCAGCGTCTGATCAGGCTCTCCACTGTTTGCAAATAGTTTAGCCCTTTTTCTCTAGGAATATGTAGATCTCATAGCCAGACGTACCTAAAATTGAAATTGGACTATTCCAATATACTGAGTGGGAGAGTCTATTCAGTATACAATAGGTTAAAAAATCCTTTGGACTTGAAGTTGAGTACAAGAACACATTTTCATGAAGATATATATTTAACCTCATTACTCTTTCTGAAAAAACAATGTCCCTTATCTTTTAAAGAGTCTATAACGAAAATGGAAAGGGAATAAATAAGCTCTTGTGCTTTCTTATCCTATTGTTATACTTTTGTATGTGTTATATATGTAAACATTTTGGAAATAAGAATGTTTAACACATTGTATACTGAATAGACTCTCCCACACAATATATTGGAAGAGTCAAATTTCAATTTTAGGTACGTCCGGCTATGAGATTTACATATTCCTATAGAAAAATGGCTAAACTATTTGCAAACAGTGGAGACCCTGATCAGATGCCGCGTTCTGCGGCGTTTGATCTGGGTCTGCACTGTTTGCCAATTACCCTTTTTACGGGTCTCCCGACTACAATGGGTTAAACCAAAAGGAAGAAAAGTGTTTCCATGTCAGATTTATTTCCCTAGACAATGTATACATGTACATTCAGTGTTCCTTTTCATGCTACAGTAGAACCTCGATAATTCAAACTCCAATACTTCAAAATTCTCAATAATTCAAAATCATTTTGAAGTTCCAACTGAAATATATGTATGCATTTTAACCCTCAATTATTCAAAGTCTCAATAATTCAAACAAAACTGTTTGGTCCCTTGGACTTTAAATTATCGAGGTTCACCGTATTTTGAGGCCAAAATTTGGCCCCATTCCCAATGCCCAAAACCCTCCATTTTTCCCAAATGGCTGAAAAAACTCTCCAAAGCAGAAGCCGGAAGAAAAAAACACTGAAAATTGTCTATTTGTTTTTTTGATAGCCAGGAAAACTAATGACATAGCAAGTTTTGAAATGATAGCAGTTTATAAAGCAACTAAAAGCTGTAAGAATTGTTTTAATATCATCTGCTTTCAGGTTTAACTGTATAGGCCTAACACAAAATATATATTGTGTGCTTCCATTCTTAAAATTTAGACAGAAATGGCCTATTTTGTGCTGATTTTTCACCCATATCCAACACCTATCTTAAGAGGTTTCATGTAAAACTAGGATTTGATTTTTTTATGAAAAGTTTCCAACTTAATTAAGTATAATCAGCTGCAGGCTTTTACTGGCAGTTTCTTGAAACTGTCTTTAATACATATGTACATGTATGCTAAAATACATGTATTCCTAAACATTTTAAATTTTCATTGTGGCTAATGATTAAACTAATCATCACGAA
Source organism: Anodontia alba (assembly GCA_964016985.1). Lineage (NCBI taxonomy): Eukaryota > Metazoa > Mollusca > Bivalvia > Lucinida > Lucinidae > Anodontia > Anodontia alba. The sequence goes on from OZ024828.1 coordinate 9,741,645, forward strand.
AACATGCCTACATGTATATAATTTTGACCCCCTTAAATCCCACTTTTATATATATAGTAAATCTGGGGTTTACAGGGGTATACATTATTTTTCTTATTTCTGCTCAAAAACATAGTTTGTGGATACTCGTTAGAACCGCTTTGCCGAGGCAGTTCTAACGAGTACCCACAATCTATGTTTTGAGCAGAAATATGAAAAATACAGAGTTTTTTTATCTGAAAATTTTCTGTTTTTGGAGGTGAAAATTTCTATATATTTGAATAGGTGTATTTTCGTAATGGGATGTATATTATATGGATAGTGTTTTTATGAAGAAGTTTAATAATCAAAAATGTTATAAAAGCTAAGCATAATTTTTCCCAGTTTAGGGATTTTCGCGCACATTTTTCCCAATTACATGGACCCACCCTCATTCCCAAAAAGGTGAAAAGGAACACTGTACACTCCTCTTCAGGTCTCAAAATAATTAAGATAATCATGAGAAAGGGAATTTCACCATCAAGAGAAACCAACACTGAAATATACAGGTAATACGAATATGTAAACAGTAAGAAAATGATTACATTGCACTAATTTGTAGCAGACCACATTCTAAAATGGATTTTGTCTTCTTGTAGTCTTTATTCCCCTAAAAATGACCTCACTTACCTTAAAATGAACTACGCCACAACCTCTTTATAACACTATTGTTGGGGTCCATAGCATAAACCGTCTTAGTTAAACAACCGTGTTATATCCGAACAAAAATGTATAGATTATATTGAAAAATGACCATTTATGGTCATTTTTCAATATAATCTATACATTTTGGGATCCATCTTTGAACTGTGTTATATCCAAAACTGTGTTATAACGAACAGTGTTATAAAGAGGTTGTAGTGTAATACCAGTGCTGTTCACAGTATACATTTCAGGTCTCAGCAATGTGCCAGTGAGAAGCACTCTGCACAAAAACTGCACAGATAAACTGAGATAACAAACTTCACTACATACCTGAAAGTGCTAATTTCCCACAGTAGGCCTAAAATATAACTGGCAAACTGATTTCACATTACCGTACTTACCTTAAGTATTGGAACACATTATGAACTAACCATACTTGTCCTAAAATTTGAAATAGTCCATTCTACTGCCTGCTGATGTGTCTATAATTGCTGTCTGCATGGCAAACAGTGTAGACCCTGATCAGATGCCACAGAACACAGCATTTGATCTGGGTCTATACTGTTTACAAAGGCCTATCAGTCTCAATACTTATGGTTATTACGGTAATACCTTTTCAGCAGACAAAGTTTCAACCAATAATGCATAACTTCCCAAAGTTTCAACCAATAATGCTTAACTTCTGTTTCTAAAGCAGGAATATAAGTTCTATCAAAAATTCAGGAAATCCCCATTTATTGACTAAAGTACATATGGCTCTATTAATAGATACATTATGGAAAATAATGGATCTATAAATAGAAATGGAGTTTCCCACCATCAGACCATTAATAGTACATGTACAATGTTCATGTACAAAATGTATAAAATCTGCTGCAAATGCAGCAAAATGAATTGCACGGCTTAAGAATGGTTTTGTCCCTACACAATATGTTGCAAACAGTAGTTTATGGAGGTTTGAGATGTTTGTACAAACTGTATGATTAGTACATTATCACAGTTTTTAAATATAAATTTGTATGAATGAGATTGACTGAATATATTCAAAGCAACTTTTTGCTGCTGGCAAATGGATGGACAGATGTTTCACTTGATTGTGTTGGCGTTTAATGACACATCAACCCTTGTGGGTCATTTTGTGTTGTCTCCCAGAGAAAGGGAGAAAAGAGATAGAATTAAGAGATAACAGTAGAGATGAAAGAGAAGAATAGGGAAGAAAGAGGAACAGGAATGAAAGTGAAGAAATAGAAGAAATAAAAACATTCCCCCTCTACCCTTCCTGCTACAAGGATAGCAAGCCTTGACCAACTGTAAGTTTGTTTGTGTTGAGGTTTTACGGCCCAGTCAACCCAAAAAAGATCATGTCGAGCGCAGTCAGTTTACCTATCCACACGTTTACTGGGCAGGCTTAGTCCTCTAAGCTGTTAACCAGTATTGTGCACATTCTTTCGCCAGAAACTGACAACTGCCCTTCTTGAATCAGTGGAAGGGAGAGAACGTTTGTTTGTGTTGAGGTTTTACGGCCCAGTCAACCCAATGGGGTCATGTCGAGCGTGGTCAGTTTACCTAACTAAATAATTACTAGGCAGGCTTAGTCCTCTAAGCGGTTAACCAGTATTGTGCACATTCTTGAATCAGCGAAAGGGAGAGAATGACTGTTGAAAATATTTCATGATCAATCTCCACGAAGGAATGTTACCAACCTCGGCGGGGGTTGAACCCGCCACCTCCTGGTCTCCAGTCGGACGGCGCACCCAACTGAGCCACCGAGGCCGGCAAAGAAGGGAGAGAATGACGGTAGAAAATATTTCATGATCAATCTCCATGAAAGAATGTTGCCAACCTGCGACATCCTGGTCTCCAGTCAGACGGCGCACCCAACTGAGCCACCGAGGCCGGCTGCCCAACTGTAAACCAATATCAGTCAGACTCCCTGGTGACGTAAGATACATGACACCTTCACACCACACAAACACCCCCTGACAGACATGTTTTGAGGGCAATCAGTAACCGAGAAAGAATTCCAATCTGGATAGGTCATCAAAAACTAGAATTCGGAGAATCGGATATATCGCCTGCTTAAAGCACCAACCATTTGATATGAAAAAGGAAAAAAAAATTACTGGTCCTTATAATCTCTCCTATTCCTAAAGGCGACTAAGTCGAAAAAGGGCCATAACTTGCCCAAAATTTTGCGGATGATTATCAATATAGAATTTGACCTGTATTTTACAATAATATATCCTTCTGCAATTGTCCAATAAAATCAATGCATCCCTGCAAATGTTATTGATCGGAAACCAATATCAACACACCAACAAAAACTAAGTCGAAAAACCATTAGGTTTCTCACCGCTGTGGTTCGAGCCTCGCTCGGGTCATATGTGGGAAAGCCAAGTTCTGCTTACGGATGGTCAGGTGGTTTTCCTCCGGGTTCTCCGGTTTTCGCCCACCTTCGATGAACGATCGGCTCGATATAAGTGAAATATTCTTGAAAGGGCCGTAAAACCCAAATCAAAAAAAAAAAAAAAAAAGTCGAAAAAGGGCCGTAACTCAGCCAAAATTTGGAGGATGATTACTAATATTGAATTTGACCTGTATTTTACAGTGAAGAAAGTTCCGCAAAGTTCGAATGAAATCAACGCATCCCTTCAAAAGTTCTTGAGCGGAAACGAACAACAAAACTAGATCAAAAAAGGGCCATAACTCAGCCAAAATTTGGCGGATGATTACCAATATGGAACTTGACCTGTATTTTACAGTGATATAAAGTTCTGCAAAATTTGAATGAAATCAATATGTCCCTTCAAAAGTTATTGAATGGAAACGAAAAGTGTGATGACAACATCGCCGCCCCACAGCATGACGACGCGGACGGACAACATGATTCTTATGTGTCCGCCATGCTACGCAGGCGACACAAAAAGTATGTGATGAATTGTGTTTGTTGTGAGATTCCACCATGAGGTATTAAATAAATAATTTTGAATGCTTTACAGGGTTCGCGTTACCGATCGCCATTGTCGCCATTTGCGCAGAAAAATAAAATTTGGCACAAAAAATCATAAATTGGCGAAAACAAGTGGCGAAAAAAATATCACCTGAATTACCCGCTACTGAGTCATATAATGGTCGCGTGTGTCTATCGCACCTTCCTTGATTGTATAATTCGCCAAGTAGCAACTCAATTATCGATCAGAAAACGGTAGCTGATCAAATTAACCTGAATTTGATGAAAGTGATATAAGGTCACGTGCCGTGATGCGCAGTTTGACAGTAGCACCACCCACTTTCGACGCCTTTCGTCCTAAATATTCATGACGCTCTGCCGAAACTACCAATCAGGAATTAGTCAGAGTCGCATCGCCCACGTCACGGAAATTTACCGTGGAACCCTATGTCAAACACAAAGATGGAAAACAAATTGATTACACAAGAAATAATTATTGTCATTAATCGGTTCAGCTTATTAAAGCGGTAAGTACACTTTGACAGTGCCGACTTTAATTAAGCATGTTTCGGTACCTTCTTATGAGCATTAATTTTATTTGGCGATCAACGAACATCGTCCCGAAAAAAAACACACAAAAAAAAACAAAAAAAAAAACACGAATAATGCCTCGGAGACGGACACATTAGTCTCCGATGGTCTGGATTGCGCATTCGATCCCCACAGATTGTAGCGATTTATTATGAAACACATAAATTTGCTACGGTCATTCGCTCCTTCCACTGCTTCAAGACTGGCAGTTACAAGTTTCTTGCGGAAGGGTGTTCAATGTACTGGTTAACCACTTATTGTATAAGCATGCCTCCTCTTTTTTATTGGCGCGATTCATAAAGAAATGTTGTTCCCCATTCCATTTTGCATAGACCAGACTCGTAAAGCAATTGCAGTAAACTACCTTTTAAGTCAGTTGCAGTTAGCTCCCTTAAAACAGTAAAACCTGCTGTGTTAGAAACTTACCCCGCATTTATCAGGGTACAAATGAATATTGTTACGTTATTCTCTTTCAGTATAATACATTAATAACATTATATTTATTGGCTTATACAGCACTTTTCAGAACTTTCGTTTCCATGTAAAGTGTTCCATTTTTGTGTCAAACATTCGATATGCAAAACAAAGACTTATTATTAATTCATGACTTTGTAATTAATTAATTACAGCAAAAGTTTTAAAAATCAGTGCAAGAATTACTTTCAAGTCCCCCACACATTTCACATTATACTGACTCTTGAATCTATTGCTGCAATTAAAGGAATCAGTAAATGAACACCTTTTTTCTGACAAGATAATTCTTTGGCGAAAAATGGCCAAAATTTGGCTCAAAGTTAAAGAAAATGGCACAAAAAAAATCAAATTGGCGAAAATGGTGGCGAAAGAAAAAGAAATCCTAGTGCGAACCCTGCTTTATTTTTGGCCTAAATTTTACTTTTTATCTTAAAATAATTATTGGAATGGCAGAGCAGACCTTAATCAGATGGCTCCTTCTGAAGCAGTCTGATCTGGGTCTGCACTGTTTGCATATGCCACTTTGTCAGACACTTTCATCACGAAAACATACCTACATGTATATAATTTTGACCTCCTTAAACCCCACTTTTATATAGTAAAATTGGGGTTTACAGGGGTATACATTATTGTTCTTATGTCGGCTCAAAAACATAGATTGTAGGTACTCGTCAGAACCCCCTCAGCGAGGCAGTTCTAAAGACCGTCTAAAGAGTACACACAATCTATGTTTTAAGCAGATGAAAAATATCAGAATTTTTATCTGAAAACTCAGTTTTGGAGGTGAAATTTTAAATATATTTGAATAGGCGTATTTTCATAATGTGGTGTGCAAAATTTTAGGACATTTACAGTTACCATTTATTCAACAATCCCCGGCCGAGTCATACCAAAGACTTTAAAAATGGTACTAGCTGCTCTTTTGCTTGGCGCTCAGCATTAAGAAAGTAGAGCTAGAACTGGTCAGCTCAGTGTCAGTATAATGTGACTGGGTGGAATATCATGTCAAAGTGTCTGGGGCGTGATATTTCAGTGAGGCAGCACTCTAAAAGTGAGCATTGAGCTCCCTGCCACATCCAGACACCGTCGCGATATGACTGAAAAAGGTTGAAAGCGACGTTAAGCCCAAATCAAACAAACAAACATATTCAACAATCATTACATACACTGAGAAAATGATCAGGATCTTCAGTTCCCTATGCATACACTGTGTGTACACAACAAGCTCCCACCATAGCTCTAGATAAAAGAGTTATCCTTCTTATTTTGCTACAAAACATGTTTTGTATAATCAACACAAGTGCCTCAGCGAGAGACTTCAACTAGACAAAGTGCCCAGTGGGGCACATATACCCCCGACTAGCGCTACCACCACCTTTTAAAGAGCACAAAGTATGTAGCTTTGACTCTGGAGATGGCAGTTGTATGCTATATGTTATAACATTGAAAAAATTCAATCACACAGTAATATGAAGCCCTTGACCTCAAAGGTCAGGCACAGGTGCAGGGATTGAGCTAAATAAAACTTTAGCCCTATAACTATCACCATATACCAGTGAAATCAGTCTTTATAATATAAGCAAAAATGACATTTGTATGAAACGTCTGTGACATTGACTTAAAAGCCATGCCCCAGCTTGGGGATGGTGCCGAGAAAAACTTCAGACCTATGCATACCATCATGCTTAATATTATTGAAACCAACAAAAGAGTCTTCATAATATAGCTATATAAACTTAGATGCAATTTTTTTTTTTTTTTTACTTTTATATGAAATTTCTAAGTCTGTGACCTTTACCTCAAGGTCATACCCCAGGATAAAGATGATGCTAAGTAAAACTCTAGACCTATATCTACCAACATGTAAAATATAAATGAAATTCCTCAAAGGGTCTTGATGGTATAGCTATATAAACATAAACACAAAAAATTTGACTTATTTATGAAAATTCTACGTCCGTGACCTTGACAATGTTATTCCCCGGGATAGGGTTGGTGCTGATAAAAACTTAAGCCCTATATCTACCATCAGGCCAAACATGAATTAAATCCATCAAAGGCTCTTCATAATATAAGGTCTTATAAACTTTAACGTAAAAATTCGACCCTAAGACAAAAATAAAGTATGAACAAATAATGCTTCAACGGATGGACGGACAGACAAATATATTCCTTGCTGATAGCTATATCCGCTCAACCTTTCAATTAGGGTATAATAAAATTTAACAAAAGGTCTTGATGATATGGCTATATAAACTTAAAAGCAAAAACTTTTACTTTTAAATGAAACTTCTAAGTTCGTGACCTTGACCTCGGTCACACCCGGGGTGGGGATCATGCAGAGTAAGACTCTAGGCCAATATATAGCAACATGTCAAATATAAATGAAATTCCACAAGGGTCTTGACGATACAGCTATATAAACTTAAACACAAAAATTTTGACATTTTTATGAAAATTGGAAGTCTGTGACCTTGACCCAAAGGTCACCCCCCCCCCCCCCCGGGTGGGGATGATGCTGATAAAAAATTTAGACCTATATCTACCATCATGCCAAATATGAATGAAATCCATCAAAGGGTCTTCAAAATATGAGGTCTTATAAACTTTAACGCAAAAACTTTGACCTTGACTTTTTTATGAAAATTCGAAGTCCGTGACCCTGACCCCAAGGTCACCCCCGGGGTGGGGATGGTGCTGATAAAAACTTTAGACCTATATCTACCATCATGCCAAATATGAATGAAATCCATCAACAGTCTTCAAAATATGAGGTCTTATAAACTTTAAAGCAAAAACTTTGACCCTGTGACGGAAAGACGAACGAACGTACGAATGAACGAACGTACGTACGAACGGAAAAGCGAAAACTATATACCCCCACATACTTTGTATGTCGGGGGTATAATGAATGAAATCCATCAAAGGGTCTTCAAAATATGAGGTCTTATAAACTTTAACGCAAAAACTTTGACCTTATGACAAAAATAAAGTATAAATGAATAATACTTCAACGGACTGTCAGACAGACAACAGATTCCTTGCTGATAGCTATATCAGCTCAACCTTTCAGTTAGGGGATAATGAAATTTAATAAAAGGTCTTGATGATATGGCTATATACCGGTAAACTTAAACGCAAAACTTTTTACTTTTATATGAAAATTCTAAGTTCGTGACCGTGACCTCGGTCACATCCAGGGTGGGGATCATGCCGAGTAAGAAGCTATGCCAATATCTACCAACATGTCAAATATAAATGAAATTCCTCAAGGGTCTTGATGATATAGCTATATTAACTTAAACACAAAAAACTAGACTCTTTACACGAAAATTCTGTGACCTTGACCTCAAGGTCACCCACGGGGTGGGGATGGTGCCGATTAAAACGTTAGACCTATATCTACCATCATACCATATATGAACGAAATCCATCAAAGGGTCTTCAAAATATGAGGTCTTATAAACTTTAACACAAAAACTTTGACCCTGTGACTTTTTTATGAAAATTCTAAGTCCGTGACCTTGACCCCATGGTCACCCCGGGGTGGGGATGGTGCTGATAAAAACTTTAGACCTATATCTATCATCATGCGAAATATGAACGAAATCCATCAAAGGGTCTTCAAAATATGAGGTCTTATAAACTTTAACGCAAAAACTCTGACCCTGTGACGGAAAGACGAACGAACGTACGAACTAACAGACGAACGGAAAAGCGAAAACTATATACCCCCACATACTTCGTATGTCGGGGGTATAATAAAGGCTTTCACAGTTCTGAACACTATTACATACTTTTTTGCAGACTTTTTGCTTTTTATGCAGTTGTAACAGTTTTGTTTCTTAACCCTTGTCATACAGAATAAATTAAGATACCACACCCACTTCCAATTTTCGTTGCTTGATCAAGGTTGTTGATATAAATTCACATACGAAATGACAAACAGTGCAGATCCAGATCAGTTGGCTTCTTCAGAAGCCAACTGATCTGGATCTACACTGTTTGCAAAGGAAGGCTATATCCAGGTTCTGCAGGCCAAGGGTTAAAATACCTGTGGAATGGTAATGGCAAACAGTATAGACCCTGATCAGGTTGCTCCTTCAGTCTGCTCTGCGTCTGCACTGTTTACCTCTGCTATCTTTTTAGAAACTCTGCTGTAGGAAATTTTAGGACAATTACCATACTAGAATGGAATGCGGAGCATCAAACTAAACATTTATTCATTTACATGTACCTGGAAGAAAATTCTAACATTAATTAAGAAATGGGTGAGCAAAAAAAAAAAAAAAAAGGCCCACGGGCCACAATGCTTACCTGAGTGAACTGCTGTAAAAGCTAATATTTTGTACTATTCTGTAAAGTTTCAGCTTTACCTCCCTTATCACTGTCAGAAAACAAATTCTGTGGTAGCTACCATATGTGTGCTTATGTCACACGCTCTGAAGTCCGATGCCATTTTAGTTTAGAAAATATGTATTTCCATTTCGTTCTTTGATACATTCCAATGGAAAATTTTGACAAATAGCGCAAATGGTGGGGCATAATTTTCCCATTTCCTAGTTACTATAACTGTCTCACAGCTTTCCGTGGTTACCGAGAACATTTGGGACAAAGTGTGTGGAATGTGACTGTTACATCAGGGGTCATCTTAGAGCTTTCAGAGAGGGAGAAGTTTCACGATAATTTCAGGATTTCAGGGAGAAGTTTTGGTCCAAATTTTGGATTTCCCTATACATTCTATACATTTTCACTTCTCCCTCAGCTCAAGATAGGGAGAAGTCAGCCAGCTTAGGGAGACTTTTTCTCCCAAACTGCCCTCTGGGATGACCCCTGTACATGTATCTACCACAGACAACTGCAACTTTGTAACAAAACACTATTTTATTCCAACGCTCCCTAGAAAATAAAATCGAAACATGCTTTGACTAGATGCACAGTAATAAGTTTCTCATATACATGTAAACCTCCCTGGTGTCGACGAAAACTCGATTTTGGCGATATAAAAAAGAAAAAAAAAAAGACATGTCATCTACCACAGACACTGGCCATACTGGAAATTCGTGGTAGCTTCCACCTTGATAATGAAGAGACAATTTAAAATCATATTACCATACATGTATTTACCCCAAGTACTGGGACACCAAAATTCTTTATTATACTTGTCCTAAACCGTACATACATGAAGCAACAGATAAGACGCTTTTTTCCTCCGAAAAATGCTGATATCTTTCTTATTTCTCAATAAAAAATATGTTGTGGGTACTCATTAGTAGCGCCTCTGCGAGGCGCTTCTAAAGAGTACCCACAACATATGTATTTGTCGAGAAATAAGAAAATCATTATGTGGATACCTCCTCTTATCTGTAGCTATGAGATGTCCATTTTACTACCTGTTGGTGTGTTTAAATGTTGTTGGATGAGTGGCAAACAGTACAGACCCTGATCTGACGCCATGTCCTGCGGTGTCTATCTGGGTCAACACTGTTTGCTCAGGCATGTCTGTTCCAATACTTAGGGTTATCATGGTATTGGGCTTTTGCCTTCCAGAAGATTATTCAAGCTTACGAGTCAAGAGAGAATAAACCTGACAGCTTCCTCGAAGTGCTGAATTGGGCAGTAAAATACCGGGCATCACGAGATCAAGTCCATAAACATACAGGGAACATGACAAATATGAGGACCCAGATTTCTAATCATCCCTCTGCTGGAATCCAAAAGCCATATAAAAGCTGAAAAGGCTGATGGACTTGTCCTAGAGTCTTTAAAAATAGCCCAGCCAACTATCGCCTAAGTGTTCAAGAAGCAGACAATTTGGAACACAGATTTCAAATTTTCTAATCAATTTTATTTGATTAGTCATTAATGAAATAAATTATTGAGCAAATACTTTGTAAATGATTTTATTGAAAGATACAGTGTATAATGATATACAGTCCTGAGCCAGAGCAAAGCATTTCAAAATCACGTTCCCAAATGAAAATTCAGAATAAGTCATTATAAGATCTATGGCTATCCAAGGACCCTGCAAAGACACTGATCAATTTCTGCTGTGTATAAGCTGATCTGAGTCTAACTGACCTGCATCTACATGTAATTTTGTAGAAAGGATACTACATGTATATGCCTTAGCTCTGTTTACATTTTACATTGGTTCAAATGGAGGTAGACAGGTACACGTACATAATTTAACATAACACCATACAGATAAAACATAATCTGCAGAAATGATAGACCTCGAAAGCATCAAGATACGTATCAGATTGTCATACATGTATCATGATGCTTATATCTTGACATGAGTGTATCATCTCAGGCCTAGCAGTTTGGATACAGACAAATATTATACAATTACTGACTACTGCGGTATTGAATATGATGTGGTATCCACCAGAAATACCAATACTGATCGAGGAAAAGCATGCACAGACGTCAGTGTCACTATTTGCTACAACTAAAAGTTGATATCTAATTTTAGAAATTAGTATACACAAGATGGCATGCGCAAACCAGTGTATACCACAATCTATGGACTGGGCTGGACGGCTCTAAGCCATTGAAAATCAGTATATTTATAATAGAACTATTTGAAAGTTTCAATACAAAAAGAAAGAGATATTCTAAATTCAAAAGCATGATATTATAATAGACCCAATACGCATTCTTAAACGCTCTTCAATTGAAAAATTGATGAAGTATATGTAATCAAATGATTCCTGAACATCTCGCCCCCTAACAAACTCAGCCCCTAACTAATTTGGTCCCTACAAACTCGGCCCCCGACCAACTCGGACCCTAAAATTATTGTTTCATTTGGTGGATAGTTGCACTGTATTTAAACACAAAATGTTTTGCCTGTTTTTCATTCGACCCTGTCCCCAAAACATGCCATGACCAGAGTCCAAAATGTCTGTAATCAACTGTAAATTATATTAGGAAACTTCATTTTTTAGACGAACAATCTGTATACATGTAATAGGCATATTATTTCTATAGATGAGTGTCCTCCAATCTGTTCATTGACTGAGACTATAGTGGGGCAGAGCTGGAATGGATAGCTCATTTAGCTAGCAGATACATGTAGGTCTAAAAAGATCTAATATGTTGATCTGAGGTAATTGGTGTAATTTAAGTGTTGTGTTACCCAGTATTACAACAGCCATGAACATATTTATTGCCACGTTTCATTTGCAAGAAAAGGTTACTGTACATTACGTTAACACGCCTGTTAACTGCAATGCTATTTTCTTTTTATTTTGAAGAGAGTGATGATGAATCTTAAGCAGTATTATGTCATGCGATAATTGATCAAGGACACTTAATTATTCATAATGATAATGACCACTGATTAAGGTCAGGTTTGATGTATGGGTGGATGAATGGATGGATAAAAAAGTTTTAAAAGTATATTTTGTGGAAATAATTATATTAGATCTACCTTGTAATATATACTAATTAATTCATAATATGACAGCGGGCAACTTTTGGTGTCATAACCAGTTGATAGGTTGATGGAAATACACAAAAAGAACATTTTAAAAAAACTAGTTTAGGAATTAACTATTATATAAGATCTAACTTACAATAACATTATAACACTGAAGATTACTGGTTTAGATACATGTATTATATTTAAAATATCCAGACTCATAATATGTTCATGTTATAACATCATTAATGATTATTATTAAATAAATAATATATGAATTTAGGCACTGCCTAGAAACGGGCATGGCAATTGCTTAATTTTCAGTTAGCCGAAGTGTTATTGTTATTGTTGATGCAGGACAGGGTCACAATCTGTAACCATGCAGACGAAAAAAAAAAGGCTACACTAGACTGGCTCTATTTTTTATTATGATTCCTGCCGAATGTCACCATGATTAACTATTCATTTCCAATGAGCGTCTCTTTAACATTGAACAGCATTATTGAAGTAGTCAAGAATAAATAATTATATTTTCAAACGCTTTATGTAGCTTTGAAATTTCTGCAGTTGCTTCAATTAATGAAATGGAAATAGAAAAAATGTGTATAATACAAAAATAATTTCCGTAATACATTGTCAAAATTCGACTGGTTCTATAGCGTTACAATTATCAGCAGACGCTTTCAGTTACAGTATCTGATATGCTTCTGACAAACTGAGATGAAAACGCCAGGTGAATCATTCTGTTTCTCACCAGTTTTCAACTCGCAAGATTGGGGTCACGAGATTGGTAACTTTGGCACGGATCAGCTGAGACATGGGCAGGACACAGAGGTGAGTTTCATGCTTGTTAACTATAGACATGCAGGCCAACATTGCCTGCTGCCGTTGATGCAGGCGTCAATGTTGCCTTTGGCAATGTTGGCCATGCCCATATTAGGGGGCTGAGTAGGTAAGGGGTCGAGTTTGTTAGGAGCCCGAGTTTGTGGGGGCCGAGTTTGTTAGAGGCCAAGTTGTTCAGTATCCAATCAAATGATGTGGCAATTTAGCTGATCCGATACACAGATAAAATAGATTATGGTGATTTAAAGTCATTTTAACTGGCCTTTTAACATTTTGAAGTATTTTCTTACATTAGTTTCTCATGGCAATTAGATAATAAAACATCTATACCCGTCCATACTTTTGTCTAGGATATCATTTATTGTAGACACGCAGACTACAATTAAATAAATTTTCCATAATTAAAACAACATTCTGGATTAATTATAATTCCATGTGTCATTTTTCTCAAATGATTTGACAACAAACAAAACACTGCTTAAACCCTATAATCACAATCGCATGCCAAAAAGGAAGATATCCATTGTCAGTTAATTATGACACTAACCTGCTTGCTTAGGTGGCTCAGTTGGCTGGGCTTCTGACTGGTGATCAGGAGGTGCGGGTTTGACCCCTGCTGACCGGCAACATTCTTTCATGGAGAGCTGACCATGAAATGTTAATTATCTGGAGTTGAGCAAACCTGCAACCTCTTGATAATCAATCGATGTGCATCCAACTGAGCCACCTATGACCTAGGCCAGCTCGACTTACTGCCATAGGTGCGAGGACTTTCTTGGCATCTCAATGGGCGAGTTCAGCTGAAACTCTAGTTGACTCGATGAATGCGGTTTACAGTAAGACGCTCAGAGTTCTTACTCGAATTCAATTATGTCACTTCACCTTTGACATTAACTCCAGTCAAACCCTGCTTTCACGCCGGGTTAATCAAGTGTCAAGATGGTGGCTGGTGGTGGTGAAAAGAACAACAGGTAAGCAAAAGAGCAAGAAAAATAGTTTATCTTAGTTTGCACTTATATATTTGCAGCGCACAAGCAGTAACTACAAATTTTGCAATATGTTTCTGTATGAAATCACCTTCTTCGCAAAAGTTGTCAAAGTCACTAACCCAAGCATTTCACTGGCGGCCGCCATGTTGTGGAGTACTGGACTGAAGTGTTCGTCGTTTTGCTGAATTGATGCGTGCGCATCTGTATCAAGTTTAAAAATAGTTCTAGTTTACTCGAGTGTTTAAGATGAACTTGGCCAATAATACCATAACCCAATGAAACTACTACAAAACATTTATCATCTCTTTCCTTTTCTAAAGATAGATTTGAGAAGTCTGAATTAGTCATAAATACGTGTTCTGAACCAATTAATCAGAACAATGATGTAAGCCACGAAAACATATTACTTCATACTTACAATGCTGAATTCACACTGATATGCTTAGATTCACCACACAGAAGCTGTTCTGAGTGATTAAGCAAAGTTCGAATGCATATACGAAATGTATTGGGTACACTTTGCTGCTAAAGTTGCCAAATAACTCAGGAAAATGTTGTCCATACGTGAGTTTGTACACACACAAACACCTTGACAAAATGGACTGGTAATTGTTCTGTGTATAAAACCCAGTACCATGTTGATTTTTTTTTTTTTTTTTTTTTTTTTTTTTGTAAAAACCCATTAGGTAGAATAGAATAGAATACTTTTCTTCACCAATCAAGGACCCTCTCGGGTCAGTTTTGATGGAGTGAAAAAAAAAAAAAAAAAAAAAAGTAACATACACGAACATATGCAAGCAAACATGTAGGACATACAAACAAATGTGTTAGACAGCAGATTTTTTTTTTCTTCAGATTTTTTACTGGTGATAAGTCTGATGATATTCACAGGAGACCGTATTAATGCTGCAGCAATTCGAATTGATGACTGAATTAACATTGTTCAGTCCAGCATAAATGAGGATTAAATGTCAGTATCAGATCGGCTCTGTTTTCCATGTCTTTAATAAGGGAAATAATTCTAGCGTTCGCCTGATGAAATAGCAGTCGTGGGTCTTATCCGCCTTATGACTGAGCGATGTTCATTTAATACTATCACATTTTCATTGTCCTGAAGAGGTTGAACTAATGCTCGTGGGCGGGGGGGGGGGGGGGTGTAAATTCGGGTTCAGGACAACTCGGCCCAAAGACAAGTCGGCCCAGGACAACTCGGCCCATAAAAACGTCGGCCCAAGACAACTCGGCCCAAGTCGTCCCAATTTCAGAAGACAACTCTGGCTGGTTTCCAATGCCTGAAATAAATTGCATTTCTGAAAACACTGTGTACCAGGAATAAACTCGAGATCGCATCCTCCGAAAAAAACAAAACAAAAAAAAACACCGTTGCATTGTTGCACCTTTATTTATTTTTATAGATATTTTTCTGATTACGCGTTTCGAAATGTTGATGCACGGGCGGACGACGGATAACGGGATACAGGATGATCAAAATTAAGTCATCTTTCATAAAAAAAAAAAAAAAAAAAAAAAAAAATAGTATGTATTTCAGTTGACGAAGAGATAGTTTGACTTACAAGGTCCTCGACAGATTGGTCTACATCGATGTCAGTACTTTCATTCAGCTCAGGATGTCTGACGTGGAGGCAAGTTGGAAGTAGATTCTGCAACAGGCACGGCGATGAAGCTGGAGATGTATGGGAGATGTTGCCGATTGTTTCTCTCTCCACTGGTTCTATTTCCGAGCCTCGGCCCTGAAAATAAATAACATAGCTCCAGATAAGGTGCGTTTTCATCCAAAAAGTACTGATATTTTTCTGCACGAAAACGTATGTCGTGGGTATTCATCAGAAGCGCCGAGGCCACAACATATGTTTACATGCCGTAGAAATAATAATAATAATATGTGGATATCCCCTCTATGTTAAATTTTCACTATTTTGTGCTTTCATGATTGTCAATGGAAATAATTTCGTTTGCGAATTGTTTCTCATCCATCCTTTTCGCATAACTCCAAATATAGATGTGTGGTTGGAATAATTTTAGGATAGTGTGCCATATTCATTAAAATTTCCTCGTGGAGGTTAATCTTACACATACTCATAACACAATAACACATGTGTTGTGTAAAAAACTTGAATAGAAATGTTTCTAAAATATCCTCCTTATTCCACATGAAATGAAAGTATGCTAATATTAAAACTGTATTTCTATATATATGCATATGCAACATTTGGTAATGCACTTGAAAAGGTAAAATATGGAGAATATTTGATTTTTTTTTTTTTATTATTTAAGATCTTACATTATTTTCACGAGTGGTGTTCATCAGTAAAATAAAATTCGATCTTACACCGAAAAAAAAAATCTGTTGCTTTTATATATTTATTCAAAATTATTATCCTTCTGCCTACTCTGAGACTTTTAAGTCTGAAAATTTACTTTTTCCTAACCATTTCGCGCCAATTTGTCTACTCACCCAAAATTCCATCAAAGGTGGCCTTGTCTCATCATCAGTCTCATCTCTCATCGGCTGGGGTAATGAGTTCCAGGGTAGGAGGCACATCAAAGATGGTTGCTTCACTCTCGTCATCAGTCTCATCTCTCTCATCGGCTGTAGCAATGACTTCCAGGATAGGAGACACATCAAAAGCGCTTGCTTCAGTAACTTCTTCTGCAACCTGGAAAAAATTCAAACTGTGTGTTTGTGTGTATGTTTATGTGTGTGTGTGTGTGTGTGTGTGTGTGTGACGAAAACACGCGTGTATAATTTTAACCACCTTAATCCCCACTGTTATATAGTAAAACTAAGGTTTACAGGGGTATACGTTATTTTTCTAACTTCTGCTCAAAACCATAATGGGTGCACGTTAGATCCGCCTCGCCCAGGCAGTTCTAACGAGTACCCACAATCTATGTTTGGAGCAGAAATATGAAGAATATCAGAATTTTTATTTGACTTTTTTTATAGTATAGGGTTTAAAAGGTTATGCAGTATTTTTATAATATCTGCTGAAAAACATAGATTGTGGGTACGCCTTCGAACCGCCTCGCCAAGTACCCACAATCAATGTTTAGAGCAGAAAATATGAAGATTATCATATTTTTTTATAATAAAATTTTCATTTTTTTATGGTAAAATTTTCAATATATTTGAATAGACATGTTTTGTTAATGTTGTGTTTGTGAAACAGAGATTCTTATCATGGCGTCTGTTGGTGCTTTTTTGTTTAAATGTTCTTCGAAGAGAGGGAGCGAGAAAGGATCTACTCTAAAAGAAGCAATTTTGCTCCTCTGGAGCGAATTCTTTCCTTTTAAAGAGTATTTCTATTTACAAGGGAGGCAAAACATTTTTGACAGTTATGTGTATACATTCCCTTAAATCATTATAAAATGCACGTCTAATGTTTGCTTACATGGGTCATCGTTTAAAAACTTTTCTCTCATTGAAATGAGAGAGAGAGAGAGAGAGATATTCCGTTATGATTAATATTGAAGACGATTATTCATGAACGTACCTCAATCTCGACTTCTGTTTTGTGGACGCAGGTTATACAGGTGAAACTAAGGTCTTTCTTTCCTCGCGTCGCCGCAAGATGTCCTTCTTTGGTTATTCCTGAAACATTTTAGCATACTGGCAATGCACTAGAATAACAATAATAATAATAATAATAGTAATAATAATAATAATAATAATAATAATAATAATAAACATGCGCCTATACAGTCAACAAGTCATAGTACTTTCTAAAACTAACAGAAGCCTCGAACGGGTATCGAAGAATAAGATCAGACTGCGCGAATGCGCAGGTTAATGTAAGCTTTTGATAGTTGCAAGTTATAACTGTTCTCCGCGTGACATGCCTGAAATGATATATTCCAAGGTGTAATGTTTGAAATAAGAACAATCGCTTTATACGAACTCATGTAACGGACGGGCGGCTCATGTTAGAGCAGTCTGATTAGGATCTGCAATGTTTGCCTGTGCCTTTTTGTCGGAGAGTAGTGTGTGGGATGTAGGGGCATTTGCCAGGGTATATGAGAAATGATATTAAACCTGTATCATGTGGTACGAGTAGAACTATTTTAAATACGAGTAAGTATGTTTTGTGTATATCGCATGTTATATATATAGAAAGAAGCGTCCCTCTGATGCTCTGCTATAATTCGATTTTTTATGAATACAAACAAGAAACACGCGTAAATAGTTTTACCCCCCACCCCGCTGAAACCCCACTTTTATATTAACAGGGGTATACATTATATTTCTTTTTTTTCTGCTCAATCATAGATATCGTGGGTACTTGTTAAATTTGCCTCGTTGAGGCGATTCTAACAAGTACCCACAATATATGCAGAAATATGAAAAAATATCAGATTTTTTTTTCTGATAATTTTCATTTTTTTTTTTTTTTTAGTGATAAAGTGTCCAATATATATGAATAGGCGTGTTTTCGTAATGATCAGTGGAATTATGTCCGTCAGACGGGGAAAATAAAAATTTTAATTCTTGCATAAAATATATTATATAAATGCAACAAATGTATGAACTTCTATGCTGTTTACCCAATACTTTTCCAAAATATTCTCATTTTCGGACTGACTTTTTATGTGACGTTACCTGATAAGAGTATGCATCTTTGAAATCTGTCTGTACTTGAGCATAAAAATGAGAACTACCTTTAATACAAAATATTAGAGTGATAAGTAAAATATTTACCAGTATTACACCTCAGATGCTGCCAAGCCTCGTACAGATCACAGGAAACGGCATGGTGACCACCACGAACAATCTTACTACACGCAACTCATAAAAAAAAGCAAAAAAAAAAAAAAAAACAAAAACAGGCATAATGACTGTAAATATTCGAGTTTTAGACACATATGTACGTATTGTACGCAATAGATGCCAAAACTGGATGAGAAGCTTCTGGTGAGTTGGCTTGTCTTTATACAGATCATATCGGCAAATAAAAGAAATAATTTAAACAAAAGTTGGCAATTTGTTGTTGTTCAAACTTACTAATCATTAACCTTTGTCGGTTAAAGGATGACAATTAACACTTTTGTTGCGAATTAACTCTTAGTAAATTTCAGTGTTTGTCGTTCATTAATCAATTAGCTTAACATATAATTAAATCAAACACTGAAATAGTTTTGAGTTTGAATTAAATGATTAAAAGAGATTAACCGCTGATTACTGATTAAAGGTGATTACCACCGTTCATGAAAATCTCTAATAATTTTTCTTCATTTTTTTTTTTTTGTATTTTTTAAAGTCCGATTTTTTTTTTCACTTTTTTTCATAACTGAATTCAGATAGATAGATAGATAGATAGATAGATAGATAGATAGATAGATAGATAGATAGATAGATAGATAGATAGGTGAGTTGGATGGATCTCACGCACTTTTATTTTCAATATTGAATAACTTGAATTGTTTCGGTCACTTATGCTGCTATAACATCATTTAAGTTAGACTATGTACTTTAGCGATCTGATCTAAAACATCTGCATATGCTTTTTCTGCATCAGGTACAGAGCAATAAAAATACCACCATCTAATCATTTTTAATACATTAAGAGGTGCCTGGTCTGATTTTCATTGGCCGAGAGCTCTTCAAAAGTTGGGGCGATTTGGGCCGAGTTGTCTTCTGAAATTGGGATGACTTGGGCCGAGCTGTCTTGGGCCGACTTTTTTCTGGGCCGAGTTGTCCTGGGCCGACTTGTCTTTGGGCCGAGTTGTCCTATATATGGCATGGCATAGTACGGATGTGCGTGCCGAATAGCCCCCCTTTTCAGCGCTGCCAGGTATATGATTGGCTCCCTTTTTCAACAAAAATATATTTATGTCCTATAGACATAAATATATGTCCTATAGTTGTCCTATATATGGCATGGCATAGTACGGATGTGCGTGCCGAATAGCCCCCCTTTTCAGCGCTGCCAGGTATATGATTGGCTCCCTTTTTCAACAAAAATATATGAATGGCCCAATTTTTTTCTGGATTCTTATGTGAAAGGCCCCATTTTTCCGACATCCTGGTATATGCACATATTTTTCGCTCAGAGACTTTTCGAGGCTGCTTATCCTCTTGGTATTATATAAATTGACTGCGATATTTGTGTTATAACCAGCAAAAAATGGGTACAAATAATCAAAGGGCAGTATATGAATAGGACAACATTTTGGATGATCAAGTATATGAATGGGTCCGTTTTTTCGAAGGCCAGGTATATGAATGGGGTAGGTTTTGAAATACTGGCTCGCACACCCGTACCGAAATTACCCCTGTTACCCTTCCCCCGACCCCTCCCCGCCCCCCCCCCCCCCCCCGCCCCCTTGAGAACTAATGTCGACAGGACATTTAAACAGCAACATACCAAATATATGTATGGAGTTTTTCAGGTCCAGTTGAGCATTAATGTTATTATAGCCATGCAGGGATGATTGAGATGTTTTCTAAATTTAGAATATTTCCGGATTGCACATAGTCGCAAAGAGCAAACGCTCCAAGTAACATTTACTACTTTAACGAGTTTAAAATACGTTTGTATGTCTCAAAACTTATGGTTATTATAGAACAACGTTCCTGCTACACGATTTAGTAATGACTCGGACATAATAGACGCTTAATTGTTGTTGCTGTGCAGGTTTTTAACGCTACCAGGCATGAGTTGCCGTTTTACTATAAATTCCCTATTTTGTGATATCACTAATTCTATTTAGTGATATCACCAAATAGAGATGAATTTGCGATATCACTAAATCGAATTAGTGATATCACAAAATCGATTTAGTGATATCACTAAATCGAATTAGTGATATCACAAAATCAAATCTATTTTGTTACATCACAAAATCGAATTAGTGATATCACTAAATTGATTTTTTGATATCACAAATTCGATTTTGTGATATCACTAATTCGATTCAGTGATATCACTAAATATATATGATTAAGTGATATCACATAATCGAATTAGTGATATAAAAATCGAATTAGTGATATCACTAAATATGAACGAATTAGTGATATCACTAAATCGAATTAGTGATATCACTAAATATATTATATTCGCAAACAATTCAATGTTTACTCCCTAATAAATTTGTTGCGACTCAGCATACAGCAGACGTCATTTTGCAATATATATATATATTGCAAAATGACGTCTGCTGTATGCTGAGTCGCAACAAATTTATTAGGGAGTAAACATATATCACTAAATCGAACTAGTGATATAACTATTTTGTTATATCACAAAATCGAATATATATATATCCCACAAAATAGGCTTTGCAAAATTTTAGCATAATGTTTAATTTACTCTTGAAAAATAATTTTACAATCTCAAAATTTTCGTCTGCTGTTGTTATGATTAGACTTTAAGTTCGATTTAGACGATATTAATTACGAAAATCAATGGTGAAAAACGTCCTGTCGCATCCGCAATATAAGTTATTTTTGAGGACTGAACAAAATAGGACGAAATTAACCACTTCCATTTCCTAGGCTAAAATAGCAGACGGCAAATTTATTACTTTTTTTCTTATTTTTCCAAGAAAACAGGATTCGATCCTTCATGCAAATTGTCTATTTGCATGAAATATCAAACCTTTTTTTTTTCTATAAAACAAAAAGAAAGGAAAAGACATATTTCTTCCGTAAGAGCATAAGCAGTGGTACCACATGCGCAGTGATCATTTCGGGAGTCCACATTATTCCAAAAATTGAAAGGAAAAAATATGAATTTGTTATATCACAAAATCAATTTAGTGATATTACAAATTCACTCCTATTTAGTGATATCACAAAATCGAATTAGTGGTATCACAGAATAGATTTTGTGATATCACTAAATAGGAATGGATTTGTGATATTACTAAATCGAATTAGTGATATCTAAAAATCAGTTTAGTGATATCACTTAATATAATTAGTGATATCACTAAATAGAATTAGTGATATCACAAAATCATGACCATTTTGTGATATCACAAAATCGATTTTATGATATCACAAATTCTGTTATATGATATCACTAAATCGATTTTGTGATATCACAAATTCAGTCTTATTTTGTGATATCACAAAATCGATTTTGTGATATCACAAAATCGATTTAGTGATATCACAAATTCGATTTTGTGATATCACAAAATAATAAGTGATATCACATAATAATTAGTGATATCACAAAATCGATTTTGTGATATCAAAATAT
The DNA here is from genome assembly GCA_964016985.1 of Anodontia alba. Taxonomy (NCBI): domain Eukaryota; kingdom Metazoa; phylum Mollusca; class Bivalvia; order Lucinida; family Lucinidae; genus Anodontia; species Anodontia alba. The sequence goes on from OZ024828.1 coordinate 9,763,812, forward strand.
CGATTTAGTGATATCAAAAATAGGAGGTTTATAGTAAAACGGAACCTCATAGACTTAGCCCTCAGAGCCGTTAAAGAGTACTTGTGCACATACTTTCGCCAATAACTGATGACTGCCCTTCTTGAATCAGCGAAGGAGAGAATGACCGTAGCAATGTTTTCATGGTCAGTCTCCACGAAAGTTATGTAGCCGAGCTGGGTTTCGTACTTGAGACCCCCTTGATCTACAGTCAGACACGAATTAGTGATATCACTAAATCGAATTAGTGATATCACTAAATATATTATATTCGCAAACAATTCAATGTTTACTCCCTAATAAATTTGTTGCCACTCAGCATACTGGGTAAAATTTTCAGCAGACGTCATTTTGCAATATATATATATAGCGACTGCGCTATGGAGGCCGGCTGATAAGACATGAAGGCGAACCAATATTTAGGGTAAATAGGTACTTAGTGATACGCTGACTATTGCGTCCTGCGTCCATAAAGCGTCCTGAGGTTGGTTCACGTCTAAGCGCTTTGTGACATGACGTTTACATGGCTTCACAAGACCATTCTGAAAAGAGGGAGCAATTATTTTCTTTTAAAATAGAGACATATATATATATAAGAAATCATATGAAGAATCAGCAATCAACAATGAAACAACTGGCCTATATGCGAAAGTGAAATGAAAAGACAGGAGAAGAGATGATGTAAAATTTCTTAGTAGATGTTCGGACTACGCAAGCCAAGCTCAGCCTCAGCCCAGGTCTCCGTTGTCCGTTTACAGAAGCTTTTTTATGCTGTAGCATATATCGATGTATAACTAAAATCATTATCAGATCCTGTGGCTTTGCTAGCTGATCAGGATCTTTCCTGTTCGCATACCGTATTTACCCTACGTTTTCGGACAGGTGAAATCGGTCGTCGTTAGATGCATATTTTCCTGGTATTGTCTTGGTTGTTCCTTCTTTGCTTACCCTGTCCTTACATTGGACGTATACGACAGTCATATAAATAGTCAGACTATTGATCTATATTTAGACGGGAAAATACCAAATTCATTTTCAGGGTAGATAACTGAAGGGAATTCCAATCTGTTCTATTATGTCCCTTGGAGAATTTGCCCTTTGCAAGCATGCGCAATCCGGGAATTTTCTAAATTTGGAAAAGATCTCAATAATTGTTATCTGCTCAAGAAACGTGCCAGTATTAACAATAACTCAACTGGACTTAAATGACACCCTATATGGAATGTTTGTATTTCAATGTCCTATCGACTGGTGTTCAACCATGACGAGACAGCATGACAAAGTAAATCAAAGGACTGAACAGCCCTGAAATGACAGATTCTATGAGAAACTAATAAATTCCAGGTATCATTCTGTTCTCCATTTAAGTTTGTGAGACGCTTCTTCGTCGAAAACAAACGAGCTATAGCGAACAACAAAGGCGCTGATCAGCCTGCGCGGACTGCGCCTTTGTTGTTCGCACATGTATTAAGGCGGGTTTTCTCAACGACTCGCCATAGATCAAGCACAAGTCGCACTACTTTTGTATGGATAGAACTTCAATGGCGTACTAATATACACACAGTAAAACATTGGGTCTACTTTTGTGCGCGGATAAATACGAAATTTAATAGTAGTCTAAAACCGTGCGTGACAACGAAGAATGACAGATAGAATCTGTCATTAAAAAGAAGTGAACATCGCGCAAACATGAAAAGAGAGAGACTATTTTCCAGCTGAAAATAGCCAGGCAGACTATATACGTGTAAATACATATACATGAGATATTCCTTGGGAAAATGTGTCTTTGGGGCATATACGGACAGCGAAGTCCCAGATCACCCTGTGCATCTCGCAGCTGGTTACACCACTCGCTGCCCGCTCATTGTATCTTGTATACTGTAGGATACATCCATATTATTGTATAAATATAAACCGTTATCAGATTGTTCGGCTCCATAGCTGATCTGGATCTTTACTCCCAAAGACACCATTTCTCATGGCGCAGCTCATATCGTATCTTTATTCCAAATAATTGGACAGACAACTCTGCGCAAACAGTGTAGACCCAGGTCAGACATCATATTGCACCTCGTCTAGCAGCTTTTATAACTGCAACTGGTAGTGAAATGGGCTTGTGAAAACGTCAGAACAAGTTTTAAGGAGCTGAGGTGTTCGAATATTTAGGGTAAAAACAAAATACTGTAGATTCCTGGAGAGAGAGAGAGAGAGAGAGAGAGAGAGAGACAGAGAGATAGAGAGAGAGAGAGAGAGAGAGTTTTTTCTATTATCTCTTTTGATAGGTAGTGCAAGGTAGACCAAATACTAACTAAGTCCTTCTAACTGGAATCCTCTATTTGTATCGGCTTAGGTCCTCAATGGAATCTAACTGATTTTAACGTAAAATTTTTCCACTTTCATATGAAAGATTTATTAACATTATATATTTTATAGCACAGAAAATGTTTCTGTTTGATATTTTTGAAGCTTTTTGCGCATATGACTCCGTTTGTTAGTTTTCAAGTAAAAGGCTACTATCCTTAATGGAGATGCTGATGATAAAAACAAAGGTATCCGATTAACAGGACCTTCTTGTTTACAGAGAATACCCAGGGGAGTGAACTGACTGCTGTATGTCTAGATCAGACGCTGCATATCAACAGGTAGTACAGTGGATTTATTCAACTTTTAGGATAAGAATTGTAAGGAGTTGATGTGTCCAAATGTTTGGAACTACAGTCGAACTTCAATGGCTCGAACATCTTTGGGACCATAGAAAATTGTTCGAGATATGGGTGGTTCGAGCCATTGAGGGTTAATTATGGTGCCAAGTCAGGAAACAAATGGCGATAATTTAGATATTTTATTTCGATTTTCTACACAATAATTGTATGTTGAGTGTCGATGAGGCGATTCTAATGAGTACACGCAACATACAATTTTACGACAAAATAAGAAAATTTCCCTAAATATTTGTTTTGAGCTATCGGAAGAACTTCGTAGAGACCCAAAAACGAGTTCGAATAAGCCATGGTGGACGAGCCATCTGTGTTCGAGCTATCGAGGTTCGACTGTAAATAGGGTAACATATTCAGTAACCAAAGGTGATGACAGGTGTCCGCGGAAAGTAAGCACTTTCTTCCTGCAACACGTGTAATACACGTTATCTTTCCATACCGTATTTACACTGTATATTCGGGCAAACAGACCTGAGCAAACTGTACAGACCCAGATACGGCACCGAACGCGGCTATTTTTCAAGATCTACACCATTTGTCATTCAATTACTACTACTTATAGACACATAATCAAACTCTCAAGTGAACTTTATGGTCCTTTACATCATTGCATGGTTGTTAACCCAGTTATGCTTGACAAATTTGCTTCCCTGTTTATTTGCACGTCGGTGGGACGGTCCTCAGACTAAATGACGGCTACCTCCTCAATATGTTTCAGATGGTCGATGCCTGGCTATCAATGTATGTGGTCGGGCTCATCGTGGTCCTGTTTGTGGTATTTTTTTGTTCTGGCTTCAGATCACCATGAGCCTTTTGCTTTGTTTCATCACAGTGTTTTTGATTATAGGTGTTTCATAATGATGTTTCACAGATGAGGTGGAGGACTCCTTCGATATTTGATATGTAGCTTTATCTAGTGGACCTCTACTAAGATTGTTAAAAGTGTAGCCCTGGGTCAAAAATGGTCCCAACACAGAGGTTACTTGTTTTACATAGTCTAATATAAGAAAAGGCTTTAAAATTCTTCTTGTGCGAAACCAGAAGCCCGAGCCTTTGATATTTGGTATGTGGCTTCGTCTTGTAAACCTTTATCAAGATTATTCAAATTACAGCCCTGGTGTCAAAAACTGCTCCCTCCCAGGGGTCACTTGTTATCCCACCTATTTTTGTGATCGGTCACCATCCGTTTTCGTTGTTCATCCTTCCATCTAATCACACTTTCTTTATTGCATGGACTTTGATCAAATTTGGATGGAATGATCCTTACATGGTCTTCTTTGCAAGTTGTTCAAAATCCGGATAAAATGAAATGATGTTTTTTTTTTTTTTATCGTATTTCTGAATTAATGTTGGCAACATTAATTCAGAAATACGATAAAAATCGTTTCATTTTTGATCAAATTCAAGAACGAGAGACTAACTAAAATTTTACAGGCTGCCAAGTGCCACTATTTTTTAGGAATATGGGGTCTTTATCCCAACGCAGCACTTAGCCTCTTATACCGTAGTAATGCAACTTTGAAAAAAGTTTGGAATAGTTTATCTTTTCAAAGGATGTACAGTAGAATACATCACGAAAACATGCCTATATAATTTTGACCCCCTTAAACCCCACTTTTATGTAGTAAAACTGGGGTTTACAGGGGTATACAATATTTTTCTTGTTTCTGCTCAATAACATAGATTGTGGGTACTCGTTAGAAAAATATCAGAGTTTTTTATCTGAAAATTTTCAGTTTTAGGAAGTGAAATTTCTATATATTTGAATAGGCGTGTTTTCCTACTGAAAATCTGTTTGTTTCCACTAATTTGACTTCTGCGCATGGTCCTCAACAAATGAAGCGAGCTTTGTCGCACAGTAGCGCCTTTCCTAGACTCCATGCTGCAAAGATATAAATGAAATTACCCAAGAAAGTCCAAAAAACACGAAGCCCACCTTTCCCAAGGCACCGACAGAAGAAACCAGCCACAAACAATGACAAAATAAAACGGTACATTTATATTAAAATGGAGTTCTGCTCATGTATACGCTAGAGGGTGTAAGCAGTGTTGCAAACTTCATTACTGCTTATGAAGAGTCCTAATAAAACCGAGACTCCCATTTTCTAATCTGTTGTGTGTTCTTTGTTTCCAAAGGCCATCTTTTTGACGTTTATTAGAATCGGCCACGTTAACCCTTCTCTTGCTGAACACGACATGTCCTGTCTTAGCAAACAGTGTAGATCCAGATCAGATCGCTTCTAAAGAAGCCAACTGATCTGGATCTGCACTGTTTGTCATTAAATATGTGAATTTCTATCAAAAACTCGGATCAAGTAATCTGATTGGCTGGAAATTAGAAGTGGGTATGGCATCTTAATTTATTCAGCAAGGCAAGGGTTAAAAGAGCTATCGGTGTTAGAACCGTAGATGTTTTACTGTTTGAGGGATAAATACTTCTCTCCTAGTGGAGGTCCATCTATGTTTCTTATGGGTTTTGTAAGGTTTATCCCTCCTATGTATCATTCTTTTGATCTTATTGTCGTTATAAATTTTAAGAAACAACCAGTGATCAGTTCTAGTAACAACATTTTGGTATCAACTTTTGAAGCTTTTCTACGCAGAAAGACTCCATTTTGGTTGGCTCTCTCTCTCTCTCTCTCTCTCTCTCTCTCTCTCTCTCTCTCTCTCTCTCTCTCTCTCTCTCTCTCTCTCTCTCTCTCTCTCTCTCCTTCTCTCCCTCTAAAAGTAAATGAACCGAATCGTAAGCCAAGATCCGTATTATATAAATGCTGTCAACGAGGGAATTTTTAATGTAACCTGCTGATTATAAATAAAAGCAAACGACATTCAAATATTTTCTTCTTTTTTTACAGAAAATAATACTTGAAAGTTCATTCATATTGTCTCCGAATTTGAATGAAATGTCAAGTCTTATTTCTTGTGAAAAAAAAAAAAGTCACAACTCTTCACCTGATGATTTAGCCTGCAGGCTGCAGAAACCTAATATTCTGCACTATCAAATGAGCCACGACATCAGAAAACGTACCTTCAGACGCACGCGCCCAGCGAAGATTTAGATCAGTCTGCGCATTCGTGCAGTATGATCAGAATCTTCACTGGACACATTTTGGATAGCCAAGGGTGCAAAGTTTCATCATGCGGACAACGAAGACTGATCAGACAGCGCGGATGCGCAAGCTGATTTGAGTCTTCATTGGGCGCACATGTCAGAAAACATTTTCTGACATTGCGGCTCTAATAAATCTGACTTGTCCTGATTTGTGCCTTCATTATCGACAATTATTGCATAAAAAGCAGTGTCGCACGTTATTAATAGCCGTGCATTAACCGGCGAAAAGCCGTGTATTAACAAGGCAATTCACGCGCTGTTAATGCACGGCTACGCAACTTTCAATATGCTCGTACGGGGGCCACAGATTTGCTGCCGTTACGAGATGTGTACTGCCCGGCCCGAGAACGAGCATAGTCAGTGGAAATTACGTTCGCCGGCGAGACATCGGTGAAAAGGCGAAACAAAATAGTGCAAGAAATAACGCGAAATGTAGTAAATGTTTTCAGTTTTTATGCAATAATAGCGATCGAACATGGTTTTTCAATGCATTAACTCGCCAGGTTCCTTGGGAGGTGTTGAAAACCGCGGCCTTCGGTCTCGGTTTTCAACACCTCCCACGGGACCTGGCGAATGTTAATGCATGAAAAACCATGTTTGATCCCTATAATCCATAAGGACCGTGATCTCATGACGTCTCAGATATCGTAACCTTGTAACGTTATTACACGACGTTCGGGAAAAGCGTCGCATCCAAACGGGCTACGTTAAAGGAAATGACGTGACGTCAAGTGTACTAGTTGCATAGCAGCAGTATATTGTCTGCCATTTTATTTCCGTAACAACTGAACATTGATGAGAAGAGCGAAAACAAAAAATAAATAAAGAAGTGAAATGTAAGTATCCTTTTCTCGTCACATAAAGAATTTTTTCTTTGTTTTTTTACCATTATTAGCTGAGTGAGGCACATTTCCAAAAAAGGGCATACATTTTTTGCCTGGCGCTTTACTCGGAAAACACAAATTTACTGTGCTTTCGACATCTTTCAGAAAGTTGTTTTTTGCTTGGCGCTTTACACAGAAGAAGTTCATTTACAAAATTTTGCCATGATTTAATATAAAACTATTTGTCGTAACTAACTATGCTCAAATAATTTTATTGTAGTGGTTGGTTTTTAAAAAATCAAATATTTTCACTTTTTCCCCATAGTAAAAATGAATGCAAAAATCTGTAGGGTAGGTAATTTCGAGGCAGATTTTCAACAAGTTCCACTTGTTAAACTTATCTGAATTTTTCAGAATATTGTTGTGACACATCAATAATTCAAAATCAGCAAAGAAAAGTAAAAAATAATTTCTTAGACAAAAATTTAAAAAAAAAATCACCTTACTATAGAAATTGTATAGGTTAGACCAATTTTTGCAGTAAATATAATTTTAGGGTAAATATTTGAGAACAAAATACAGAAACAGAAAAGACAAATGGTTTCTGATAAGATATGGTCACTCAGAACAAAATATTTTCATTTAAAATAAAACGCAAAGCGAAAAACGTCTTTCCAAATGATGTCGAACGGACAGTAGTCATTTTTATTAACTACTGTCTTTTCGACATCGCTCAGAAAGGCATTTTTCGCTAAGCGTTTAATTTTAAACACAGGGCGTTGACTTTTCATCACAAACCCTAGCAAAGCACTCACAACGTTCCTAATCCATTTTTACTATCATAAGCAAGCTTGCTTATTGTAGTAAAATGGATTCTGGAGAGTGCTTTTAGGGTTTGTGACAAAACGTCAATGTCCTGTGATTTTCAATGAAAATATTTTGTTCTGATTGACCATATTTTATAAGAAACCATTTGTCTTTTTTTTTTTTTTTTTTTTTTTTTTTTTACACGTGCAGATAATTTCTACACTGTTAAATTCCCAGTTAATCCTTCAAGAGCTAAGTGAATTTGCAACAGAGCAGACGACACTTTGGATTTTTTTTTCTGGAAAAATAAGGCTTGCCATTTCATGTGAATCGTCTGACGATTCACATGAAAGACCAAGTTAATTTTCTCTGGAAAATGATTTTTAAAAAATCAATTTTTGAATGTCGTCTGCTACAAATCTGCACAGCGTTTTAACTTAGATTCAATACAAACAGGACTTGATCTTTATGTAAGAGGGGGATTATTATCTGTGTATTTACCTTAAATATTGGGATACCTTAACTCCTTACCAGACTTGTCCTAAAATTTTAACAAATCCATTTTGCTACCTGTTGGTGTGCCTGAAACTGCTGGATGAGTAGCAAACTGATCAGAAAACGCCTTCTGTAACCTCTGTTCTAGGCGTAAATTGATTTTCGGGTCTATCTGTACTGTTACCTCATTCATCATAAATTGTTGACAAACCAGGGCCCAGTTGTTCAAAGCTAACGACGTCATTAGCTAACGATTCGTTAATTTACATTGCGAGATACGCAAATATGCTGAAATTTTTTGCTGAAAAAATGTGAGTAGCTTTTGCAGTGCAAAATCTATTCACATTTTTTCAACAAAAAATATCAGAATATTGTATATTGAATCCACTAAAACAGTTAACGAAATGACCCTTAACGAGCTTGTTAAGCTAACGACGCTTTGAACAACTGGGCCCAGTTTACTACATGTACATGCTGACGTCCAAAACTGTTGGATGAGTGACTATATGTGTAGAACCTGATAATCAGACGTCGTGATCTGCTATCAACACTGTTTTCTCGCGCATGTCCGTTCCAACACTTGGGGTATATACGGTATTCAAAGGTGTTATCACAGAAATGAAGTTGTTCCAGCGCACGACAAAATAAACAAAATGGCATGTGCGCCCAGCGAAGACTCAGATCATCCTGGGCATCCGCCTAGTCTGATCAGAGTCTTCGCTGATCCGTGTGAAGAAAGCTTGGGTCCTTAGCTACCCACTGAGCGCACAGCAAAGACTCTGATCAGACTGGGTGGATGCCCAGTCTGATCTGAGTCTTCGCTGGGCGCACAAGCCATTTTGTTGGTTTTGCTGGCTCATTTGATTTTTTGTTTTGGATTTTATCGATGTGTTAACGCCGGTGAATCATTCACAAACTGCACAACTTTACATGAAGCTTATGAGTAAATCGTCGGCGTTTTTACATCGATAATATCCGTAAAATTCAAATTCAATTCTTGTAATTCATACTAGGTCGTGTTTATGTTGAAAGTATGGGTTAAATAGCTTAATTTAGAATTATTGTCAAAAGAAGAGTCCCAAGGTTATTGTTCGGTGGATTCATCAAAGTATAAATGCTGTTAACATAAAAATGAAATGATTTTTTTTATCATATCTCTGAATTGAAGGCACCATAGTCCACAAAAATTAGATTTTTTTTATCCAATAAAGGTTTAATAAATTGATATTTGGTATTAGTATGACCATAAAATTCAGTTTAAACATACAGTCGACTCTCGTTATCTCGAATTCCAAGGGACTCTCTGAAATACTTCGAGATATCCATAGTTCGACATATCAGGTTTGCAGAATTGAGGAAAAAAATAATTTGATTAACCACATTTAACAAACTGATAGGTAATTGGACTTTTGAAGTTAGAGATATATTGAAAATATTGTGGAAAAGAGGAGAAATTGCTCCTTAGGAGCAATTTCTCCTCTTTTCTACAATATTTTTCATCTGTTGTTAGGTTTTCATGTATAGGCAGGGACCAGATTTTCACTTCGAGATAAGCGGTTATTCGAGATAAGCGAGGTCGAGATAACGAGAGTCAACTGTATTTTATTTGTAAATACAGATACAATACATATCAGCATGAATATATTTCAACTGGGATTCAGAAAAAAAAAAGTCAAGGACTTATATGAATCTCTTTCCCATAAAAGTTGACATCTGACAGCTTGTAAAATTTCAGTTAGTCTCACGTTTTTGAACTGGATCAAAATGATTTTTTTTTATCGTATCTCTGAATTAATGTTGGCAACATTAAATTCAGAAATATGATTTAAAAAAAAAAAAAAAAAAAAAAAAAAAAATCATTTCAAGAACGAGAGACCAACTGAAATTGTACAGGCTCTCAGGTGCCACATTTTATGATTGTATTAATACCATATAAGGCAAACTTTTCTTGGATAAAAAAATGTCTATTTTGGGGGAATATGGAACCTTTAATTTAAATTTTTTTTATTATTAAAAAAAAACAAACAAACAAAAAAAAAAAAAAAACACCAATAAGAGTCCAGTCCCAAGTTTCTTGTTCGGTGGATTTATCAACGTATAAATGCTGTTAAAATAAAAATGAAATGATTTTTTTTTTCGTATCTCTGAATTGAAGACACCATAGTCCTCAAAAATAGTTGTTGTTTTTTTTATCCAATAAAGGCTCAATAAATTGATATATGGTAGTAATATGATCATAAAACGTGACATCTGACAGCTTGTAAAATTTCAGTTAATCTCACGTTTTTGAACTGGATCAAAAATGAAATTTTTTATCGTATCTCTGAATTAATGTTGGCAAAAAATCATTTCATTTCAAGAACGAGAGACTAACTGAAATTTTACAGGCTGTCAGGTGCTACATTTTATGATTGTACTAATACCATATGTTAATTTATCAAATCTTTCTTGGATAATAAGATGTCTGTTTTTTGAGGAATATGGAGCCTTTAATGTTGGCAAAACTAATTCAGAGATATGAAAAAAAATCATTTCATTTTTGATCCAGTTCAAGAACGAGTGACTAACTGAAATTTTACAGGCTGTCATATACCACATTTTATGATTGTATCAATACCATATATTAATTTATTAAACCTTTCTTGGATAATAAAATGTGTTTTGAGGAATATGGAGCCTTTAAATGGATATACATAATTATTCTCGAAGAAATTATAAATTTACTTGACAGTCAAACAATTTTTATGGTTTTGTGTTTTAAGGTGTTAACTTCCCGGCCATTCACGGACAATGATAAAAGGAATACATAATAAAGTTTAGTTCGAGGAAACACAATACAGACACGAGAAACCCCTGCAGAGCAGTATTCGAACTCCAGACTGTAATATCAGCACGCAAGGGCTAAATAGAGGATATTTACTCTTTTGTGGTGAATACCATAAATGTTTTCATCGAGTGTAATGAAAACACATATGGCATATACGCATATATTTTTGCTGAAAAAATGTGAGTAGCTTTTGCATTTGCAAAACCTGCTCACATTTTTTCTGCAAAAATACCTGTGAATTAGATATTATACTTAATAGAACAGTTAACATTGTGACCACTAACGCGCTCGTCAGGTACATGTAACAATGCTTTGAACAACTGGGCCCAGACCTTTAAGCTTAAGAAAAGTAGTTTAAGTAAGATTTATACATGAATAAGTTAAATTTGCTTGCACGTTAATACTGTAACTGATTTTGATGAATGAATGTGCGATCAGCCACAACAAAACGCTTCTCAAGATTATGACATGTGCATAATAGTAATAGTGGAATACTCCGGTCACGCATCACAACAGTCTTTGAAATTCGGGAAAGACCTATATCAGTATGTATTCTACTGAAGCTTCTGTCTGGCCCGGAAAATCAAAGCACTGACAGCACTGGTGGGTCGATTGTCTCTGAGTGTAGCCTGGGAAAATGGTCCTGAACGGGGACTTAAGACTGTTTCATTTTACCCTTAACTCCCTGCAATTTAAGCAAACAGTGCAGACTTTGATTAAATCAGACGCCGCATTCTGTGGAGTCTGATCTGGGTCTGCACTGTTTACCAATGTCCCAGTCCAGGTTTTACAGATAACCCTCTTTACATGGCACTCTGACGTGAAGTGCGGCTATAAATAACTGTTACCTCCATAGATTTCCTACAAACGCGCAGTTTGATTTTATTGGCCAATGATGATCACGTGGACAACAACCTTAAGGAAATTTTGGTGTATGTGTATACTATATTCGATTGTACACCGTCGACCCAAAAATAAAATTGATTTTGAATCTATAATAAATTTATGGAGATAAAGCTATTTATTGCCCCAGATAAGGGGTGGGGTGGGGAGATATTTTTTGTCTTATTTCACCGTTTAAACATTTGTTGTGCGTACTCATTAGAAACTCATCGGTGACACGCGCAGCGAGGCGCTTTAAATGAGTACCCAGAATATATGTTTTCGTGGAGATTCGACATTTCATGTGAATCGCCTGCTAGGCAGACAATTCAAATGAAATGTCAAGCTCAATTTTCTTTGAAAACTACAATAACAAGTAAATGCCTAATGGCATTATGGACGTTTTTATTGCTGTTTTTTTTCCCACTGATGAATAAAGATAACATATCACTTTGAAATAAGCTTAACCAAATCATAAACCTCGGACGACGCCAGACAAAAAAAAAATAAAAAAAAAAAAAAAATAAAAATAAAAAAAAAAGTCCAAAAATTCAATATGCCCTACGCTACAGTTGTGATTAGCGCTTTAAGGATTAACGAAGGCTTCTTGATATTCTTTCAGATATAGTTCATTTCTAAAACCCAAGACCATGAATAAATTGTGTCCCTGCATCAAGGGGTCCGAAGTGGCACCGACGACAATTTTCGAGCAGGTTACCGCAGGAAAGAAATTCTTCAACGCAGACATGCGTTGTGAATATGCGGGAAACCAGATTGTGTTAAAAGTTGACGCCGGAGAGATGACAGTGAAAGAAGCTATTGAAGACTGCGTCAGCTACGCAAAGAAGATTAAGGACAAGGGGAAGGATCAGCATATGCTCGCCTGGCTTTGTATACATTTAGGACTGGGTTTATGCCACAGATTTGATGTCCAAGACTATCAGTACGTTCGATCACTCATGCTTGAACTTCTCCCGTACAGCAGAGGTATGGACATGGGCTTATTTTACAGAGATATAACGGCCTTCGGAGACGACGGCCAGTATTTAGAGAGAGAAGAAAGAGAGTTGCTGGAGAAGGCGATGTACTATTTGAGAGTGTGTGCTGGGTTCAAGGTCGATTTAAAAAAGGATGATTTAGGAAGGAAGATATACGGCGCCCTGAAGGCAACTTACCCAGACAAAAAATGGTACCTCGACTTACCCATCGGAAACCCAGCTTTTGCATTAGGGACGGCACCTCCCTCCATTACAAATCCACTGACGACAGCTTGCGAAAACTTGAAGCCTTGGGTGATACTACGTCTGTTACGTTACGGCGCTACTGCGCATGGAGATCCCTTGAATTTTATTTTGGCGTCACTATCCCACGTCAAAACTCTGGAGGATGCAACCAAAAAGGTTACTGCGGAAAGTTCCGTTGGCGTAACAAAGTTAATTCTGAGCTACCTGCTACGTACCGTAACGCACCTGAAATTGATCTTTGACGACCAGAAGATCGGAGATATGCAGCATGACAGTGACGTTTATTACGTTGCCAAGAACGTCACCAAGTTTTTGGATGAAGATTACTACGCCCGACCGAATACGTTGAAACAGTTATGTCGTGTTAAGATACGGGCCCTTCTGCTAGACAACGATAAAATCCCGGACGCTATTTACCGGCTTCCCAAACCTCTGAATACCAGCCACAAGCGTTACATCGATTTACTGGCTTAACCGGGTAGTTGTACCCAAACAGGCCCCGAGGTTATATATATATATTTGTGCTCAACTCAGATGAGCATGAAATTTTCTCTGCTAATAAATATGAAAATGTCAACAATGGTTGGCATTTTCATATTTATTAGCAGAGAAATTTTCATGCTCAGCTATGGTTGGCAAAAAGAATTTGCAATTGTTAGTAATTTGAGATTTTTTAGCAGGATAAATTTCATGCTCAGCTGAGTTGAGCACGATAAAAGTTTTATAACCTACGGGCCAAGCCTTGATTCCCCCAATTCATGTCCGAGTTTTATCGTTGTATCGTTGGCCACTGTAGGAAACAAATATTTCATTATTATTTATTTTATTTTTTTTTTTTATATTTTATTTCTCTCCGACATTAGAAATAAATATTATCCCTAAGGCTTCATTCAAACTTATAGCAGACGACGGTCTATTTATCTGTTTGCTTTTTGTTGTTGTTTTTTTCATTGAAAAATGCTTTAAATATTACGTGAATCGTCCAGCAGACGATTCACGTGAAATGTAAAACCTTATATTCTCTGAAAAATAAAGAAATCAAAATGTCGTCTGCTGCAGCTGTGGTAATAGCGCTTTATGGGTTTAATTAAATATATAGAGGATCTAACACTCGTGGTCATGAAATTTATAAAACAAGCTTTTGGCGAGTTTCATAAATTGCATATGAAATGACCACGAGTGTGATTAAGGTTCTGTTTATCATATGACCATTTTAGATTCGATTTTATCACCTTATCACCTTTAAAGTTGACAACAGTTCTCCAGAAAAAGCATGGTTGACATGGACGTCGTCATGACGTTACTTGTTCCCGCCAAAATGTTATGTAACGTGTGGTCATACGATTTTTATGACATGACTTTACGCCACTGAATAACAGCATCGTCATATGATAATTTTGTTTATAATTATAATCTCAGATTTTACATCAAAGTACACACTGACATTATCACGTTGCCAAAAACGTCACCAAGTTTTTAGATGAAAGATTATTATGTCAGGCCAAATATGCTGAAACAATTATGTCGTGTTAAGAAGATCCAGGCTCTCTTGCAAGACAATGATAAAATTCCGGAAGCTATCTACAAGCTTCCCAAACCACTGATTACTAAGCACGAGCGGGTTACATTGATATACTGGCTTAACCGAGTAGTTTGTAATCAAACAGGACTCGATTCCACCAACATCTAGCTATGTTTTATTAATTAAATTTTTAGCAAACAACTATTTTATTTTATTATTAGTATTATTTTAATATTTTTCTTTCTTTCCGACATAGGAGACAAATATTTATCCTAAAGCGTCATGCAAAATTGTAGCAGACGACATTCTATTTAGTTTTTGCTATTTTTGTCTTTCCATGAAAAGATAATGCTTTACATTTCGTATGAATCGTCTGCTTGGCAGACAATTCATATGAAATGACAAACCTCATTTTTCTCAGTTTTATGATCAACTGAAAAGAGTGAATGAAGAACCGGTGTATAGTAAAAAAAAAAAATTCAGAATGGCAAATGCTAACAACCGAAGCGGACATTTTAATTTTTTTTTCGAAGAAAATAAGATGGCATTTCATATGAATCACATGAAATGTCAACCTTTTTCTCTGAAGCAGATTCATATGAAATTCCAAGCCTTATTTTCTCTGGTGAATAAAGAAAATCAAAATGTCGTCTGTTGCAGATGTGATAAGTACTTTCAATGGTTAAATTATATATTTATTTTGTTTGTAATTATAATCACAGAAATGTTACATCAAATCATGTTTGAAATGGCCAAGGTTAAAATGTCACGCAAAAAAGTTAATAAAGTTTGATTATAGCTTCTGCATTGTTTGCCATTTTCATACATGTCTACTGTAAATGTCCTAAAGTTTCATAGACCTAGGTTTCTAGCAAACTGAGATTTGCAAACAGTGCAGACCCAGAGCTGAAGGAGCAGTCTGATCAGGGTCTACACTGTTTGGCATTTCACTACACTAAGTACAGTCGAACCTCAATGGCTCGAACATCTTTGGGACCATGGAAACTCGTTCTAGACATGGGTAGTTCGAGCCACTGAGGGTTAATCATGGCACCAGTTCAAGAAGCAAATAGCGATAATTTAGGGAAGTCTTTTCGATTTTCTAGACAACGATTGTATGTTGAGTGTACTCATTAGAATCGCCTCGAGGCGATTCTAATGAGTACACACAACATACAACACCAAGATAAAATGAGAAAAAATCCCTATATATTTGTTTTCTTGAGCTATTGGAAAAAATTTGTTGGGACTGAAAAAAAGAGTTCGAATCATCCACGGTAAACGAGCCATCCGTGTTCGAGCCATTGAAGTTATACAATATTTTAAGAAACAACTGCATAAAAAAATAAAGGCCAAAAAAAGCATGATATGTTCAAAATTTTAGGACATTTGCTGTATACTGTGGAGTCCCACAAAACTCCCTTCGCGCAAGGATCTGATAAAAGTTGTTATGGTCAGCCTTGGTACAGTCGACTCTCGTTATCTCAAATTCCAAGGGACTCTCTGAAATACTTCGTGATATCCGTACCTCGACATATCAGATTTGCAGAATTGAGGAAAAAATAATTCAAACAACCACATCTAACAAATATATATTATGTAACTGGTCTCGGAGATTGATCATGAAATATTTTCTACGGTCATTCTCTCCCTTCCGCTGATTCAAGAAGGGCAGTTGTCAGTTTCTGGCGAAAGAATGTGCACAATACTGGTTAACCGCTTAGAAGACTAAGCCTGCCCAGTAAACGTGTGGTTAGGTAAACTGACCGCGCTCGACATGACCCCATTGGGTTGACTGGGCCGTAAAACCTCAACACAAACAAATGTAACTGGTCTCTTGAGGTTATATATTGAAAATATTGTGGAAAAGAGGAGAAATTGCTCCTTAGAAGCAATTTCCCCTCTTTTCCACAATATTTGTTTACCGGTAGTTAGATTTTCATGTTTAGGCAGGGACCAGATTTTCACTCCGAGATAAGCGGTTATTCGAGAGAAGCGAGGTCGAGATAATGAGAGTCCACTGTATATAGACCTCAAAATTTGTAGACCACGTAAGAAATGCTTGCAAAGTTTCCAAACGTTTAATTAAAATCTGTAGGAGTTGTGAGCACAAGACACCCACCCTGTATATACAAGAGGCAAAAAACGACAATTTAAAAATTCTCAACATGAAAAAAGACAAAAATTAACCTGAAGATTACGTCCAAATTACATACACATCTTCAGACCTTGTAGTAAGTGTCAGCAAAATTTCAAAGTGATTTGTTGAGAAATGTAAGAGTTGTGTACCCAAGAAACTTGCAATACATATACATATACTATGAGCCAAAATTGACCAAGTTCACAATGTAAAAAATAAATAAATAAATAAATAATCTGAGAATTATATTGAACCCACATGTATATCCTCAGACCATGCAGAAAATGTCTGCAGTGCTTCCAAACAAGATCATTAAAAAACTGACGGAATTGTCCTCACAAGACTCCTACTGTCATAGGGCAGAAACATGAAGCACTGCAGGGCGAAACCATGTCCTCTGGCATTTCTCCAACAAAAGGACCATGATGGTCCTATATCGCTCACCTGAGCAAACAGATTTGCATAATTACTATTGAAGTTTCACCCAAGTTCACTTCTGTAAGATTTTTGTATAAATTTTAAGTTCAAGAGTGACATGACGGTCATAAAATAAAGAAGCAATGCCATATATGGCAAGCAGTGCCACATTTTTTATCCGATCTTCAAAATTTCTATATAGATATATAGGGAAAATAAATCCCGCCCCCTGGCGGCCAGGTTTTATGACGAATCCTGATGGCTTGAACAATCTTGGTAGAGGGTCACCAAAGAAGCATTTCTGCCAAATTATATTCAAATTGGTCCAGTGGTTTCTGACAAGATTTTTAAAGTATTCCATATAAATATATAGGGAAAATGAGCCCCGCACCCTGGCACCCGTTATTTTGACGTGTCATGATAGCTTCTGCAATCTTGGTAGAGAGTTTCTGCCGATCATATTGAAATCAGTCCAGTACTTTCTGACAAAATTTTCTAAAGTTTTTCTATATGGACTAGGGAAAATAAGCCCTGCTCCAATGGCGGTCATATTTTTTGATGAATCATGATAGTTTCAGCAATATTGGTAGAGGTTCACCAAAGGAACATTTTTGCCAAATTTTATTGAAATCGGTCCAGTGGTTTCTGACAAGAAAACTAAATTTTAAAGTTTTCTAGATAGGGTAAATAAGCCCCGCCTCCTGGCACCCATGTTTTTATACCCCGCCACGATAGTGGTGGAGGTATTATGGTTTCACGTTGGCTGTCCGTGTATCCGTCCGTCTGTCGTACGTCCGTCCGCTTTTCGTTTCCGGATGATACTTGAGTAAATATTAATGGATTTTCAACAAACTTGGTATGTGCATTAATATTGTGGAGATCTGGTTTGGGATTGCTAATGGGCAAATTTCATCAATTTTTTGACAGTTAATTGTCCACAACAAATCAGTATTTTCGTTTCCGGATGATACTTGAGTAAATATAAATGGATTTTCATGAAACTTGGTATGTGCATTGATATTATGAGATCTGGTATGGGATTGCTTTCGTCAAATTTCGTGAACTTTTGACAGTTATCTGCCTGGGACGCGTCCGTATTTTCGTTTCCAGACGAAAACTTCAGTAAATATCAATGGATTTTCACGAAACTTGGTACGTTCTTTGGTACTGTTGGGATCTGCTTTGGGATTGCCTATAAACTTCAAGTTTTGACAGAGTTATCTACCTGTGGCACATCTGTATTTCGTTTCCGGACGATAACTGGAATAAATATCTATGGATTTTCATGAAACTGCTATGTGCATTGATATTGTGAAGATCTGCTTTGGGACTGCTAATGGGCAAATTTTGTCAATTTTTGAGTTATCAGCCCACGACACATCCGTATTATCGTTTCAGGACAAAAACTTGTGTAAATTTCAATGGATTTTCACCAAACTTGACGTGTGCATTGATATTGGGAAGATCTGGTTTGGACTGGTACTGGGCAAATTTCGTCAATTTCTGACAGTTATCAGCCCAAGACATGATAATGTTGAGGTATTATCATTTATCGTTTCACGTTTTAATTTTACTGATCATAATGACTTAACAATCTTGGTAGAGGGTGACCAAAGAAGCATTTCTGCAAAATTATATTCAAATCGGTTCTGTGGTTTCTGACAAGATTTAATTATTCTACATATATTTAGGGAAAATAAAACTGTCCCTAGAGGCCATGTTTTTTGACAAATCATGATGGTTTGAACAAATTTTTTAGAGGGTCACCAAAGAAACATTCGGTCCAGTGGTTTCTGAGAAAAAGATTTTTAATTTTTTTCTATACAGTTTAATAGGGAAAATAAGCCCTCAACCCCACTCGATGCTCATGTTCTTGGTAGAAGGTAGCTCAAGGAACATTTCTGCCAAATTATATTGCAGTCCAGTGGTTTCGGAGAATAAGATTTTTAAAAGATTTCTATAGAGATATATAGGGAAAATAAGCCCCGCCCAGGGATGCCATGTTTTTGACGAATCATGATGGTTTGAACAATCTTGGTAGAGGGTCACCACAGGAACATTTCTCACATATGATATCGAAATCGGTCCAGTGATTTTCTGACAAGAAGATTTTTTTTATATTTTTTTCTCCTTTTGTTTGCATGGCAACCAGAATCCTTCATGGATTCCAGATATTTGAACAATTGTCAATTTAAGTACTACCCAAGGATCATCCCTGAATTTTGGTTAAAATTGGCTCAGTGGTTTAAGGAGGATATGTTGTTTAAAAAAAATGCGGACGGACGTCATATTGCCGCCCCCGCCCACCTCCCCTCCCCCCCCCCCCCCCCCCCCCGCCCCTCCCCTCGAGCCTTCATCTCCAGTGAGCTAAAAAGGTGGGGGCAAAATAAACTGACATAAACACATATATGTATTTTATTGTCTTTATTTTTTTCTGCAGCATTTATGTGAAATGAAATAAATACCAGATTTCGACATCACAACTGATACCATACTGTTGCACTGTGACAATGAAAATGTATAAGAATAAAATCTGTCCTGTGACACCCACTAACTTACTGCACATATGAAGAGATAATAGCGTGAAAAAATAAGCCATATCAGACAAAAACAGCTGTACTGTTTAGCATGCCGAGTAATGATTTACGCAGAAGACATTTTTTTTCACTTATTTTTACCAAAAACAGGACTTGTTATTTCATGCAAATTCCTAATGAGACAATTTGCATGAAATATTAAACTCGATTTTCTGCGATTTTGTTTAAATACTGCTAGTTTGTCGTCTGCTGACATTGCTCATTCAGTGCTAAAGCCCAGGTCATCCTTATCAGTGCAGGCTCATCAGGATCGCTGCTTTTCTGCAGTAAACAGGTCTACATGAGATGTTTTTACAATAAAACAAAACAGAAATTTTCTTTAGTTTGCTTAAAACATATGCTGATGTATTTTCCGGGTACTCCTTAGAACTGCTTTTGTGAGGGCATTAGAAATGACTTGGACCCAGTTGTTCAAAGCGTCATTAGATTAACGAGTTGTTAGTGATCAAAATGTTTGTGTTTGGGCCTAGTTAACCCATTCGGGTCATGTCGAGCGCGGTCAGTTTACCAAACTACACATTTACTGGGCAGGCTTAGTCCTCTAAGCGGTTAACCAGTATTGTGCACATTCTTTCGCCAGAAACTGACAACTGCCCTTCTTGAATCAGCGGAAGGGAGAGAATGAACGTAGAAAATATTTGATGATCAATCTTCATGAAAAAATGTTGCCGACCTAGGCAGGGGTCGAACCCGCGACCTCCTGGTCTCCAGTTGGACCCGCATCAAAGTGAGCCACCGAGGCCGGCTGTGATCAAAATGTATACTATTCTAGTTAGTACCGATATCTAATTCACAAGTATTTTTGCTGAAAAAATGTATGTAGCTTTTGCAAAGCTACTCACATTTTTTTCAGCAAAAATATTAGCATATATGCCATATTTAATGATCAAAATTTTAACGATACGTTAACTAACAACATCATTAGTTTTGAACAACTGGGTCTTGGTTGGGAATTCAAACACGACCTACAATTCTACGCAGAAATAAGAAAAAAAAAACAAAAACATTTTTTCTTTAAAACCAAGCTGAGTTACTCTAAGAATCCCCTCTGAACTAAATCAACAATGATGCAATGAGTTAGCAGTAGTTTTTCTATTACCTCCTTTGGTAGGTAAAATGAAAAGTAGACTGAATACTAACAAGGTCCTTCCAGCTGGAATCCTGTTTCTATCATAGGTAAAAATAACCTTTAGCCTTGAAAAAGCCCATCAAAGCAGCACACATTTTTTTTATTATTATTATTGTTCATGGATATTTAGACAATTCACATGAAATGTCAGTCCTCATCATCTCTGAAAAAAATTAAAAAAAAATATTTGGTAATGTCTTCTGCTGCAATTCTGCATGATGTTTAGAGTTCAGCAACTGCCAAGGGAGATAATTCTTAACAAAAATATCAGCTTCCCTTCTCAAGGTGGGTGGGGGCTAACACAGGGGAGAGCAAATTCTTTCCTATAAAGTGTTGGCTCACTTTCAGTAGGGATTCCAATAGCATGTAAGATATTCCATACAGTTACCTGGTTATGGTGCGCACAAGGAGAGTATGAAAAAAAATCAAAGGGAAGTAACTCAGAAACTAAGGAAGAGAGTGCAATCATTTTTGTATGAGACACACCCTCTTGACCTCAAACACATCACTATTGTTTCATCAAAATATTCCATATGGTTACCTAGTTAAGGCACACACAAGAAAAGTTTCTGCCAGACGCACAGACAAATACTCGGACCACGCCCTAACATTTTTTTCAAAATGGGCATATAAAAAGCAAAGATCCTGACCAGCCAACATACAGACTCTTTCTGAATGCTGGTCATTTGCAAACACAACATTTTTCTTTTTAAGAATACGAAGTAACAAGAAATGTGTCAATACGACATAGATGCCCCTGCCCAGGGCCATCCTTACTCAGACACAAATATTTTGCAAAAAAATAAGTTGAAAAAGGGCCATAACTCCAATAATATTTGGTGGATTTTATCCTTAATCCCCCATGACCATAATTGGAGGATTTTATCCTTAATCCCCCATGACCTAAGTTATATTATTATCTACCTGTGTGTATAAAATAGGAATACAATACACTATTCATTTCAAAAGATATTGAACTGAAACCATTTTTCATACATACGGACAGGTCACTGAAAATGGTGGGGGCATAAAAAACACAGATCCTCTCACCATCGTGTATTTGTAGATTTTTTTTTTTTGTGTGTGTTAAGGTTTTACGGCCCAGTCAACCCAATGGGGTCATGTCGAGCGCGGTCAGTTTACCTAACCACACATTTACTGGGCAGGCTTAGTCCCCTAAGCGGTTAACCAGTATTGTGCACATTCTTTCGCCAGAAACTGACAACTGCCCTTCTTGAATCAGCAGAAGGGAGAGAATGACCATAGAAAATATTTCATGATCAATCTCCATGAAAGAATGCTACCGACCTCGGCGGGGGTCGAACCTGCGACCTCCTGGTCTCCAGTCAGACGCGCATCCAACTGCGCCACTGAGGCCGGCATGTGTATTTGTGGAAACTTTTCAAATGTGATGTAAGTTTTCAAATCATACATCAGAGCAGGGATCAAGCTTCAGGGCGACTGGGGCGAAATAGTCGCCCTAGAGGGTTCAAAGTCGCCCTGGGAAGCCCAGAGGGCGACAAAAACTTCGCCCTCCGTTTTTGCAACTTTTGAAAAAGCTAGTACTTGTGCAAAACGAACTTTTTGTTGGGAGAAATCCAGTGAAAAATGAGCAAACCTGCAAAGGTAAAAATCTGTTGAAAAATGTTGTTAGATGTATCAGAAATGCCACTGAATGAAAGTCTGATGTGATTTAACAAGTTCTGGAGGAAAACTGTTCGCCTATTAAGTGACCAAAAGATCGTTTTCATCAATGTCATTAGTTTTCGTGGGTGTCCGTTTTTTCATAAATGAACCATTTACATGCTGAAAATTGGCCAGAAACAGCATTAAAAGTGCAAAAACTAAGTTTAGAAGTTGGCAGACACTTTAGTTTCACAAATTTATTATTATCATTATGTTTATAGCTTACTTACCAAGCCACAGACCTTGATGTTTTGACTGTATCTACTCAAAAGAATTGTCAATTTCCAAAAAGATATGAACTTATGTATCCAGATATAATGTATTTGCCCTACTCATGTCTGTGTTACTTTGCATCATTTAATTGGTTTAGAAGTAAGAATGAACAGGTCTACAGTAAAATTTGTTTCCTTCTTTGTTAATTCCCAAGACAATATGGTAAAAATTCCCAAGACAATGCAGTAAAGTGAGTCGAGAGTCCTAAATTGTCAAGCTTTCAGTAAGGCGATAGGTGAACCGAGTCTTGACTTCTCCCTCATCCTATAAAACTTCTCCCTGTTTTGTCTTGAAGGAGAAGTCACTTCTCCCTAAATTTCTGAGCCAGCTTGATCCCTGCAGAGGTATTGTGAAGTAGGAGTATCCTGTGATAATTCTGGGATAATTTTCTCCAATTCTCCATAAAAAAACGTCTTGGGTATTCATTAGAAGCGCTTCTATTGAGTACCCACAATGTATGTTAATTTGTTTTTATGTTGAAATAAGAAAAATTATCCCAGAATTTTCACCAAATATTCCTGCTTAACAATTCCTATGCTATATAATGTCAACCTTTACTGACCTGTAAGTTGTAACAAAGGTTCGTATCTAACATTAATTTTTGCATTTCAGACACAAGACATATTCAACAAACAAGCTATCAATCCTTCAAACAGCCCTGTCAAAATAAAAGCTTTACTATACATATAACTCCAGATAAGGCATTTTTTTTTCAAACTATGTATTGTTTTTACCCTAAGTATTCGGACACCCTACAGTTTTCTGATTTCTCAACTTATACATATATTGTGGGTCTTTTTTAGAAGCGCCTTGGAGAAGTGCTTCTAATGAGTACCCATAACATGTTTTCGAGGAGAAATACATGTATGAAAAAACATTGTCTGGATATTATCTTGTATCTGGAATTACATGTATGCTACATACATGATCCACCAGATAGTGATAAAATCAACCCAGTTCACAATGTGCACTTTCACAAATCAAAATACCCCTACCCCCAACATGGCTAATAAGTGTACTGATGATAGGCCCAAACAAGATGATAACAGTGGTGATAATTTAGGGAAGATTTTGCGCTTGTGTTGAGATTTTACAGCCCAGTCAACCCAGTGGGGTCATGTTGAGCGCGGCCAGTTTACCTAACCACACTTTTACTGGGCAGACTTAGTCCTCTAAGCAGTTAACCAGTACTGTGCACATTCTTTTGTCAGAAACTGACAACTGCCCTTCTTGAATCAGCGGAAGGGAGAGAATGACCGTAGAAAATATTTCATGATCAATCTCCATGAAAGAATGTTACCAAACGGTTAACCTCTGCTTGTGATATTTCTCTCATTGTTATGCTTGTGTGATTTTTGTTTTGCTCTTTTTGCTTTAAAAAAAAATATAACCTAAATGACTAATGTTACCTTGTTATTGTATACAGATTCTAAATAAACAGATTCTTCTGCAAAGTGTACTCAAACATGGTTAATTTTTCCTTAAACAAACCTTAAAAGTTTATCTTTAAAATATACACAAGTACGTAATCTTTTTCTAACCTTTGCTATAAGATTTTAACATGTAGCTTCTCTTTCATTGGCTGTCAGTCGGTTCTGCGACTGAGTCAATTTTCTGTCTCTGTATCTCACCCATTTGAAAGAGAGCACTAGATATTTGCTCCACTACAAACAAGTCTAGACCCAGGTCATAATTCGACATTTGATCAGTGTCTTCACTATCATCTATCCAGCAATTTTTAAACATATCAAAAGGTAGTCAAATGGACTTCAGATTTTAGGATAAGTATGGTAAGGAGTTAAACGTCCCAATATTTGGAGTATGCAAGGTTCATTTATGTGCTCAATTCTTCAGCAATCTGCAAGCTGCTTATTTAGACAGACATACACACTTATGAGTCTATATGCCAGGCATCTGATTATACTCCATCTACTGCATAAAAATACTTAAACGGTGAAATGATACACAGGGCATATTGTCCACCATTTTGTACAAGGGATACAATTTCTGTAACATCCTGTTTGCTTTCCTTGACACTAAGTTCCTTCTGAAAAGGGATCTACTCTAAAGGAAGGAATTTGCTCCCACAGCGGTGAGAAACCCAATAGATTAAGAGTCAACTCTCCTATCCACTAGGCTACGGGTGCCCGCATACGAGGAATAAGCTGGAAATGAAATTACGCTTGAACAATCTTTAAAGAGCTGTAAGTCTATCAAAATTCGGTGTACTCTAACCTCGAAACAATATGTAATGCATCACCTCATAGTCTAACTTTCCACCATGTTTAAATCTGATATGGAAATTGTTTTGCCTTTTTCTCACTGGTGACTAATCTTGAAAAACAAAATTTGCTGGCTGAAAGCAGATTTTTTTTCTTAAAGTGTTGCCCCATTTTGGGAAAGTTTCAAATTCTAGTGAGGCAATTTCCTGTCTGCACCAAAAACAGAAGAAAATGAAGAATATCAGATTTATTTCTCTTGGAGGTGTATCCGTTCACATAATTCAGAACTGGAGATGTTGGTGGAAACAACCTTTGTCATGCTGAATGAATTAAGATGTAATGCCCACTTCTTATTGTCAGCCCATCAGATAACTTGATCCAGATTGTTGATACAAATTCACATACTGAATGGCAAACAGTGCAGATCTAGATCAGTTGGCTTCTTTGGGTGTGCATCCAACTGAGCCACCAAGGTCTGCTCCTTCCCTTTTATAGCAAACCTTTTTTCAGAAGGCAAAAACAATTTTGCCAGTTGCCTCCTTTGAGAAGTTGTGAGTTTATCAATTCCTCTTAAGAACATATTTTTCCTGCATACTTTTCTCTATTACACTACTGAAACATATCCAAGGTAATTTTCTTGTGTGCCCCATACATGAACAGAATGCAGAGTGACTACTCATACACAGCCATGTACTGCATCTATACTGACCCTACAAACTACACATGCACATTTTTGCTCGAAGTATGAAGACCGACTGCCGCAAGTTTTCTTCAATATATGTGCCCCAGAAACTAGGATCCAAACTAATGAAGACTGCACCATTACATTACTTCTAGTCTATTTACTTAACTACATTTAAAATTTGCAACACAAGACTGCCTAATTCATTCCTGATCCATGGGTTCTTCTGTCTCTTGGCCTGAGGTAGTTACAGACCCTGATTCCTCATGTGCTTCAGATTTTACAGAGTCTACATCCATGTTTTCAGAACTAACATTTATATCTGAATCTTTCACTTCACTTTCATTAACTTCTGTATTAATCACAGCATTCTCATCACTCGAAGATTCCATTTCTTCAGCCTCAGCCTCTTTTTGAACAACCTCTGCATCTGATTGGTCAACATTTTCAGTTTCTGAATGGACAGTTTCTGATTCAGTACTCTCATTTGATGATGAACAAACAGACTCATTCACTGATTCAGTTTCATTGTTTTCTTCATTTATCACAGGTTCACACTTTTCTGCCTGTAACTGGCAACTCTCCTCTTCTTTCCTGCATTCTTCTACATTTTCTAAATGAGTTTCTTTCGTAGAGCATTCTGGAAAGATAATTAAATCTGACGAATATGTGCAGTGGCACTGAGACAGACAATATTTTTCTTAAGTTCTATAAACATTTAAATGCTGCATCACTAAACATGCCAAAGAAGGGATGGATCCTTTAGAAACACAGAACAAATCAAAAACAGCAATCAGCAGACTTGGTTTGACCGAGCCTGTTCATGTGGAATACTGACAAAAAATGCAACATGTCTCATACACCCTAGCAGCTTCAAGCAAATGATACACAACATGAAATTGATATATCAAGCAGGGTTCAAATTTAACTTTCTTGACAGCTTGCTAAAATTTGCAAGTAGCATTATTTTTTACTTGCTAAACCTATCAGCCACTTGCTTTTTTATACTTATAAACACTGTTAAATGTGGCTTTAAACCTTTGTTCTCCGGGTAAAAATATCAGCAGACATTTTAAAATATTTTTCTTATTTTTCCCAGTAACAGGTTTTGACATTACATGCAAATTGTCTCCTATGGAGACAATTTGCATGTAATGTCAAAACCTGTTTTCTGGGAAAAAAAAAAAAAAAAAAAAAAGTATAGTCATTGCTTTTTGAAAAGAAATTGCAAAACTTTAGCAACAGTGCCTCAGGTTCCACAATTAAAGAGAATCTTTCCAACTTGCTAGAATTAGCAAGTGATGGAAATTGCAGCTTGCTTTTTGAGGAAATTAACTAGCATTTAGCTAGTTAGCAAGTGCTAAAATTGATCCCTGATATCAAGACTTATTTTCTCTGTGAGACTGAAAATAATAGGAAATAAATGCATCGCAGACTGCATGATACCCTGCCACTGCAAGGTAACAAAACATGTAGAGAAGATGGCTGTATTTGATGTGTAATAATTCTACCAAAAAAAACTGGTATACTGTAACCTTGAAACAGTATGTGCTGTATCATGTCATAGTCTATTCTGGTACTGGTGAAAATGGATAAGAGTAAGCCTGAAAGCAAGTAAGGATGCTTTAATAAGTAATAACTAATTTGGTGTACTATACCTGTGAAACAACATGAAATTTGGTGTACTCACTGTACTGTAACCTGGCTGCAATTCTCCATATCTTCTTTCTATCCAACAACATATGATCAGATGAAAACTATAGGAGGAGTGATTTTTTTTATTTTTTTTTTATTTGGGTTTTACGGCCCTTTAAAGAATATTTCACTTATATCCAGCCGATCGTTCATCAAAGAGCAAAACTGGAGAACCAGGGAAAAAACACCTGACCATCCATAAGCAGAACTTGGCTTTCCCACAGGTGACCCAAGCTAGGCTCGAACCACAGCAGTGAGAAACCTAATGGATTATGAGTCAACTCTCCTATCCACTAGGCTTTGGAGGTCCGCATAGGAGGAGGGAGCTGGAAATGAAATTATGCTTGGATAATCTTTAAGAAGCTATAAGTCTATCAAAATTCGGTGTCTCCTCAAACAATACATTTGTATGTGAAGCATCACCTCATAGTCTAACTTTCCACCATGATACAACCTCATCAGATGAAAACTGTAGGAGGAGTTATCGAAAACAAAGCCACAAAGCCACAATCCGAAAAACTGTTAAAAGGCATTATAGCGCTACCAAAATTTGATGTACTATATCCTCAAAATAATATGTACTATACCATTTCATGGTCTAACTGTCCAACAAGTTTCAACACGATCCGATGTAAACTGTGGGAGGAGTTATCCAGGAACAAAGTCAATATCGAAAAATCATTAAAATGCGTAATAACTGTACTGTAACCTCGAAATATTATACTCTGTACCACCTCATGGTCTAACTGTCCACCAAGTTCCAGTGCATATCAAATGGAAACTGAAGGAGTAGTTATCTTGAAATCTGTAGACAGACAGACAGCGCTGGAGGGTATATCATAATATCCAGCCACTATCAAATGGAGTGGTATAAAAAGATTTGAATGCCATCTGTTACAAATTTGGTTTCGAGCTTTAAGGGTTAAAAGCAGGAGACAAACAAACAATTATTCCAGTACAAATGAACATCAAAGAGGATAGCAAGAGAGATGACTAACCATCTACTGCTTCAGTAGGAGCTGGCTCCGGTGAAGGGCTTCTGTTTTCCTCTGTTTTTGGTAGATCTTGGTCCTGGTCATTTTTACTGTCAGATGTCTGCTACAAGAAATAGAAAAATAAGGAAAAAAAAAAGTTTAATATTCACATTAAACGAACTTATAGTAATAGATAGTTTACGTCCTATGTACAAGCACATGTATGAATAAAACCTTTCTTGCCAAAATGTGTTTCCTCCATGTAGAAAAAAGCTCAACAGACAAAAAGGCACATTCATTGACTATTACATCAAAATGATGATGATTTGGTGTTTTATGTCCCTATCAACATTACATGTATTTAAGTCATATCAAGACAATTGTGGAAGAATGATAATGAAAGGCTGTGTTCAATGAAGACCCTTACAGTCATAAGCTACATGTAAGTTCCGCAGAATTCGAACCCAGAACTCAAGATCAGAAGTCTGATGCAAGAACCACTCAGCCACCAGGACGTTTCTCCATTACATCTGAAGCACGCAGCTCTATAGTTCTCAAGACTAGGGTATCCAGGCATATGTTCATCATATTCCATGAAAATGTTTGTTGTGGTACTCATTAGAATTGCCTCGTTTCTCTAACTATTACCAAACAATGTGTTTTTGTTTATAAAAAAAAATTTTTTCTTCGACTGAAAAAAGATGAGTGAAGCACATTGTTGAAAAGCAATACTTTCCCTTAAGCAAACAGCACAGATCCAGACAAGCTTTAACATGTGAACTGTATAAAACCTGACCTCCGTGATTTACACTTTTTACAATATAATGTGGTGAATTAAGAGGTTTCCCCAAATTCTGAATAAATGAAGCATTTCCTTTTAATATGGTTGTGTTGAAAACCTCCGAAATAATTTACAAAAAATCTTTGTTTATTAAACCACCCACTAGAAAGGGACAGAGTATAACTTTGCGCAAGCACATTAGAGAGGTTTCAGGTCTAAAACTTAGAAATTTTCCTAGGAGTGGGCAAAACTGGACTTGATATTATGGGGGCTGATTTTTTTTTCGAAAAAAAATAAGACATGACATTGCATATTGGGTAATCATCTGCCTAGCAGACAATTCACAGGAAATGTCATGCCTTGTGACTGGCACTTTAAGGGTTATGCCCCTTTTGCAGGAAACAGTGCATTTCATACCTCAAGGTGTTGCTGTTCTTCGTTTTCTTCTGTTTTTAGTGAAGAAACTTCAGCTGTATCTGATAATGTATTTGTCTCCTTGGAGACACTATCTTCAGTACTATCATCAGTTTTCTCTGCAGAATGTTCGCAAGTATCCACATTTTTCTCTTGTTTTACAGTTTCAGAATCACTGTGTGTATCAGTTAATACAACATCTTTATTTACATTACTGTCACTTTCATCTGATGATACTGAAGTGTCTTTATTTACAGTATTTAAATCTGAATCAACAACTTGTTTCTCTTGTTTATCTTCACTGTCTGTATTATTATCTGATCCAGTTTTATCATTATCTGCTCTATCTAATACATTTCCTAATTTTACTTCCATTTCTGATGATTGTGTCTCTATATTTTCCTGAGTAGGTTCTGGTGTTGCGTTTGTAGAACTATTTTGCTCAGAGAGGGAGACATTTTGTTCTGGAAACACAGATGGCCAGATAGTAGAAACTGATCCACTGTCTGGCCAGGTAGTTGGTGGCAAGTTGGGGAACGGCTGACTTTCGAGGTTACCGTCACTGTCAGGGCCCGGTTTACCAAAACCGTTCACCTCTATTCCATTCATTAATCCTCTTGGTGGTTCTGCAGCAATTTTCCTGCAAACAGATGAGAAATTGTTAGTGAACATCAATGCTCAAAATAAGATGGAGAATCATATCCAAGCTAATATTTTTTCTTATTTCTTCACGAAAAAACAAAAAACAAAACAACAATTTATAGGTATTCATTAAAAGCGCCTCACTGAGGCATCTCTGAACACTGTCCGCACTTAATCTTACCCTAATATTGTCTGTACAGGTACTGCATGAATATGATCTCTCAACTACCCTAACCCTGACCCAACCCATCAGTGAACTAGCTCCGACTTATCCCTAACTCTTTATGTAGTCAGTGGATATGCAGTCGTCAGAAGATTCATATGAAATATCAAGACTGCTTTTATTTGAAGAAAAAAAAATAGAATCCAGGGCCCAGTTGTTCAAAGTAACGTTCAAGGCTACTCACATTTTTCAGCAAAAAATATCAGAATATTGTATATGGAATCTGCTGAATCAGTTAACGAAATGACCTTTAACGAGCTTGTTAAGCTAACAACGCTTTGAACAACTGGGCCCAGAATGCCATCTGTTGCTGCTCTACTTATCACTAATATGAATTTAGGCAGTGCTTAGAAACAGGCATGGCAACAGTGTCAAAATCCGACTGGTTCTACAGCATTACAAATATAAATAGACACTTTGAGTTATAATATCTGATATGCTTCTGACGAACTGAGATGAAAGCGTCAGGTGAATCATTCAAAATAAGTTGTTTTTTTTTTGTTTTTTTTTTCATTTTTGCGTTATTAATTGTATATAATGTGTGTCTATTTCTTGCTATTTAAAAACATCTTAAAAGATTCACGAAGAGTAAAAAATCATTTTAAGAAAATAACTGTTTCTCGTCAGTTTTCAATTCGCAAGATTGGAAACTTTGGCAGACATAGATAGGATACATTGGCGAGTTTCATGCCTGTGAACTATAGGCTACAGGCCAATGTCGCCTTCTGCTGTTGGCGTCATCGGCAACATTGTCCAGGCCCTTATAAGGGTAAATTCTTCCATTATAATGGATTACTTCTCTTCACTTTTTTTTTTTTTTTTTTTTTAAAAATGGGGAGCTGATACACGTTACCCTAAACACATATTTTTTTTATTTGGCCTTACCAGTGTATGGATGGGACCAAATTAAATGTAATAAACAGGGCCCAGTTGTTCAAAGCTAACGACATTGTTAGTTAACGATTCGTTAAAATTTTCATCGATACGCAAATATGCTGAAATTTTTTGCTGAAAAAAAGTGAGTAGCTTTTGCACTGCAAAAACTACTCACATTTTTTCAGCACAAAATATCAGGATATTGTGTACTGAATTCGCTAAAACAGTTAACGACATGACCCTTAACGAGCTCGTTAAGCTAACGACACTTTGAACAACTGGGCCCTGAAGTAGTCTCATTGCTTGAAGTCTATAACTAACTTTTTCTGTATACTTACTTGCCAAATGGGTCAACTGTGCTCACAACCATAACATTCTACAATAAAAAATATTTTTTATTACAAAACAAGAAATTTATATCAAAAAGAGCTGTTACATTACAGCATCCCTTGCTTGAATGGCAACTTCCTAGATTTTGTTTGTGTTGAGGTTTTACGGCCTAGTCAACCCAATGGGGTCATGTCGAGCGCGGTCAGTTTACCTAACCACACGTTTACTGGGCAGGCTTAGTCCTCTAAGCGGTTAACCAGTATTGTGCACATTCTTTCGCCAGAAACTGACAACTGTCCTTCTTGAATCAGCGGAAGGGAGAGAATGACCGTAGAAAATATTTCATGATCAATCTCCACGAAAGAATGTTGCCGACCTCGGCGGGGGTTGAACCCGCGACCTCCTGGTCTCCAGTCGGACGGCGCATCCAACTGAGCCACCGAGGCCGGTATAACTTCCTAGATATAGATGGAATGTAACATTATTGCCGTATTTACCCTAAGTATTGGGACATCCCATCTTGATTTGGGTTTTAGGACCCTTTCAAGAATATTTCACTTATACTGAGCGGATTGTTCATCAAAGGTGGGTGAAAACCAAAGAACCCGGAAAAAAAACACCTGACCACCTGCAAACAGAACTTGGCTTTCCCACAAGTGACCCAAGCAAGGCTTGAACCACAGTGGTGAGAAACCTAATGGATTAAGAGTCAGCTCTCTTATCCACTAGACTATGGGGGCTCGCTGGGACATCCTATCTACTTACATACTTGTCCTAAAATTTCAAACAGCCCATTCTACTACCTACTGATGTGTTTAAAATATTGTTGTATGTAGCAA
Organism: Anodontia alba; assembly: GCA_964016985.1. Lineage (NCBI taxonomy): Eukaryota > Metazoa > Mollusca > Bivalvia > Lucinida > Lucinidae > Anodontia > Anodontia alba. Next base: position 9,796,180 of record OZ024828.1, read on the forward strand.
ACAGTGCAGACCCCGATCAGATGCTACATCATGCAGTAGAGGTTATGATTTTATGCTGAGCATGTGCATATGTTTTGTGGAACTTGTAAAATATAAAACATTGCATTAATTTTACAGTTAATTAGTCCTTTGGTCTGCAACCTACTTCCCAAATACTTTAACAGTAAAACCAGTCAACAGTATACGTTCCACCATGTCACCAAAATAAACAGTCCTGCACTGAATTTGTGTTTAACTCAAAATTCTTGATGCTGAATATAAATTGAACATATACTGACAGTAAAAGTGTTTTCAGAGGAAACAGATGTCCCCTACTGTGAACTTTGTTTTTTTACTGATGTGACCTTGAAAATTGAGGTCAAGGTCATCAAAATCTAGTCATTTCTTTGTTATGTCCAGCTATATGTCCATGAAAATTTGGAAGAATTGAAATACTGGGCCCACTTGTTCAAAACTAACAATGTTGTTAGATAACGATTCGTTAAAATTTACATCAAGTGATATGCAAATATGCTGAAATGTTTTGCTGAAAAAATGTGAGTAGCTTTTGCACTTTTGCAGTGCAAAAGCTACTCACATTTTGTCAGCAAAAATTATCAGAATATGGTATATTGAATCCGCCAAAACAGTTAACAAAATGACCCTTAACAAGCTTGTTAAGCTAATGACGCTTTGAACAACTGGGCCCTGGTTTACAAGCTATTGTGCAGACAAAGTGTTAAAGCCAACACAGATGCCAACGGGCAATATGTTCCCCACCCTGTAAGTGGTGGGACATAATTACCAAATCAAGTTGGGGGACAAAATTACCAAATCAATGTAAAACAGCTGTATAACTACAAATACACCAATCACCACTGCAGCAGACAACATTCTGAAATATTTCATTTTTACACAAAAAAACATTCTTCAGATTTCAAGTGAATCATCTATCTAGAAATGTGAAGCTTTACTTTCTCTCAAAAGTAATTAAAAAGCTTTTAGAATGCTGTCTGCTAGAATTCTGCTTTGCGCTTTGATGGTAAAAGCACAAACCATCTTTAAATCAAGACGTCATTTCCACGAGAGTCACTTAAACAGTGTTGCATCAAGAGATGGATACAGAGCCATTTACCTACCTAAAGCCTGATGGCCCTTTCAACTTAAAACATTGGGCCCAGTTATAAACCAACTGCATACATTTCATGCACTGATGTCCCTTTAAACTATACAACAGTCCTTCAAAAAATTAATACAGACCAATGGTGTCCCTGAAGCAGCTGAGCCTAGGCACAACACTGACTTTAAAAGGAGGAGCATAAGAGTTGCTACATGTACTTATAAGACATATCAGTGTGACGCATTACACATTACTGGAAAGCATCATGAAAAACGTCCAAAAGGATGAAGCAGCTATACCATGCAGCCTGGAAAAACATTTAAATGAACCAACAATCAGTCATAACTCCAGATAAGTGTGGGTATCCAAACAATATTTTTCTTATTTCTCCACAAAAACATATGTTGTGGGTACTCATTAGAAGGGCCTCAGTGAGGCCCTTCTAATGAGAACCACAACATGTTTGTGTTGAGATTTTACGGCCCAGTCATCCCAATGGGGTCATGTCGAGCGTGGTCAGTTTACCTAACCACACCTTTACTGGGCAAGCTTAGTCCTCTAAGCGGTTAACCAGTATTGTGCACATTCTTTCGCCAGAAACTGACTACTGCCCTTCTTGAATCAGCGGAAGGGAGAGAATGACCGTAGAAAATATTTCACGATCAATCTCCACAAAAGAATGTTGCCGACCTTGGCCACCAACTGAGCCACCGAGGCCGACATTCTGTTGAATAAAGGGCCTTATCTGGAGCTATAAATCAGTCAGTTACTGTATATTGGAAAGGACACAGCTCCTTACCATACATATCCTAAAATTCAAAAATGTCCAATTTACTACCTGGTGATGACTTGTCTAAAAACTGCTGGATGAGTGGCAAACAGTGTCTTCTCAGATCAGATGCAGCAGAATGTGGCATCTGATCAGTCTACAATTTTCTCAGGCCTGTCTGTTCCAATACTGAGGATAAATATATATGGTACATGCAGTACAGTCGAACTTCGATGGCTCGAACACTGCTGGCTTGTTTACCACATGGCTTATTTGAACTCCGTTTTGAGTCCCTACGGAATTTTTCCGATAGCTCAAGAAAACAAATATTGTGGGAAATTTTCTCATTTTATTATGAGATTGTATGTTGTGTGTACTCATTAGAACTGCCTCATCGAGGCAATTCTAATGAGTACACACAACATACTATTATTTGTTCAGGATCGAAAACATTTCCATAAACTATCGCCATTTGCTTCCTAACCTGGCGCCATGATTAAATCTCATTGGCTCGAACTACCCATCTCTCGAACAAATTTCCATGGTCCCAAAGATGTTCGAGCCATTGAAGTTTAACTGTATTTTAATAGGACAAGTATAGACAAGTTTACAGTGATATGCCTATTAAATCAAGTTTTTGTACCTTTTCAACTCCCCTGAGAAACTTATCTGATCGTTTGTAATGCTTTCTTGGTTCTGTTACCAACTCACAAATTCTCTGTACTGTGAAAGGAGGGCTGTAAAATAAGTAAGAGCTGTATAAATGTAGTAAAATCTGCACAAAGAACACACTGCTGGACTTGCCTTGCTTTCAATCTATCTGGAAAGGAAATTCTTGGTTAACCCTTGTCCTGCCTTTGCAAACTGTGAAGATCCAGATCAGTTGGCTTCTGACCAAAGGACCAGAGCAGCCTGCAAATTTGCACAGTCTAATCAGGGTCATTGTTGTCTCCTTACAGAATTGTAGATTTAACCCTTGTCCTGCTGACTGTTTGTTTGTGTTGAGGTTTTTGGCCCAGTCAACCCTATGGGGTCATGTCAAGCGCGGTCAGTTTATCTGACCACACTTTTACTGGGCAGGCTTAGTTCTCTAAGCAGTTAACCAGTATTGTGCACATTCTTTCGCCACTGCACTGTTTGCCATGCAGTACAATGTATATGAATTTATGTCAGCAATCTGGATCAAGGAATCTGATTGGCTGAAAATTAGAAGTGGGCTGGACATCTTAATTTATTCAGCATGGCAATGGTTAAATATTGCTCTAGATAAAATAATTTTTTTTCATGTTGATATAGTTTCTTATTTCTCCACAAAAACATATGTTGTGGATACTCATTAGAAGCCCCTCAGCACTTTTAGTGAGTGCCCACAGCATATGCTTTCAGGGAAAAATAAGAAACATTTATTGGATTCCCTTCTTACATATAGTTATTATAGAAGGTGTCAACTGACTATGCAGAATGTGCAAGATTATCAAAATCTGTGCATTGCCACCATGCTACAATGTACAAGACACCTTCATATTCAAGTGGCCCATTTAATCTCTGCAAATAACGGCTATACAGAAATTCAGTAGGGAAGTGGATGATTTTTGGAAAATGCAAAAAAAAAAAAAAAAAAAAAAAAAAAATCACAGTGAATTTTATATTATATAATAAAAGTAGAGAATTTTTTATAGAAACATGCAGCGGTTTGAATTTTGAAAATGTGTTAAAAAATTACGAAGTTATGCAGTTTTGAAGAAGACAATGTTGTTTATTTTCCTGCTTGAAATCAATCAATAAAATGACTGGCTACAATACAGTCTTTGTAAATTAATACAAATGGTTGGTATGTTAACCCTTGTCATGCTGAATAAATTAAGATGCCACACCCACTTCTGATTTTCAGCCAATCACATTATTTGATCCATGTTGTTAATACAAATTCTTCTCTGGTCGCACAAGTATTATTGAAGGTTTTGTCGTGTGCTGGCTCAAATAATACAGTTCTGTGCAGGTTCAGTTTCATTTTTCTTTAATGTCAAAATTATTTTGTATCCCTTCGGAAAAGGTGTCTACCCTAAAAGTATCTATATATAAATTCTTTAATATTAACCCGGTCCTGCTGAACCCGGATATATCCTGTCTTTGGAAATGAAGAAGCCAACTGATCTGGATCTGCACAGTTTGTCATTTAGAATGTGAATTTGTATCAACAACCTGGATCAAGTAATCTGATTTGCTAAAAATTAGATGTGGGCATGGCATCTTAATTTATTCAGCATGGCAAGGGTTAAAGTAGACACTTTCAAAGGGGGCCTGGTGTGCAAGAAAACTAGCAGCCCAAACAGGAAGTGACAGAAGATATCACCTCTGTGAAAAATGAAAGAATCTAGTCCCCTTAAACAACAAGAGGGCCATGATGGCCCTGTAACGCTCACCTGAGCAACATAGCACTTTGAGAGCCTGATCTAGAACTGATCAAAGTTCAAAATGATTATATTAACAAGTAAGACAATGTAGCATGTCTAATGGACTGTGAAATAAAGGTCAAGGTCAAATATGGATGACTGCACTCAAGAGGCCATGCTAAGATGTATGCATGTACTAAGTATCACTGGCTGTAGGAGCAATAGTTACTGAGAAACTGACCTAAACGCAAACACTTCACAAGTACCAAATATCACTCTGTAGGACCAATAATTACTGAGAAACTGACCTAAATGGAAAAACTTAAGAGAGTCACTGAACAGAAAACTATACATCACCTTGAAATCAACAAGACAAACATTTTGAGCAAGGTTCATGATATCACTCAAAAAATGTGACCTCTAGAGCATCAACAAGGTTTTCCTTTGATTTGGCCAGGTGAACTAGTTTTTGATATCAAGTGACCCAGTTTTAAACTAGACCTAGAAATCATCAAGACAAACATTTTGAGCAATATTTATGATGATTATTTCAAAAATGTGACCTCTGGAGTGTTAACAGTTTTCTGCTGATTTGGCCAGGTCACCAAGGTTTTTGACCCAATGTGACCCAGTTTCAAACTTGACCTAGAAATCATCAAGACAAACATTTTGAGCAAGATTCATGATGATTGCTTCAAAAATGTGACCGGTAGAGTGTTAACAAGGTTTTCTGCTGATTTGGCCAGGTGACTTAGTTTTTGACCCCAAGTGATCCAGTTTCAAACTTGACCTAGAAATCATCAAGACAAACATGTTGAGCAAGATTCATGATGATTACTTGAAAAATGTGACCACTAGAGTGTTAACAAGGTTTTCTGCTGATTTGGCCAGGAGACCTAGTTTTTGACCCCAGGTGACCCAGTTTCGAATCTGACCTAAAAATCATCAAGACAAACATTTTGAGCAAGATTCATGATGATTGCTTAAAAAATGTGACGGCTAGAGTGTTAACAAAGTTTTCTGCTGATTTGGTCCGGTGATCTAGTTTTTGACTCCAAGTGACCCAGTTTCGAACTTGACCTAGAACTCATCAAGACAAACATTTTGAGCAAGATTCATGATGATTGCTTGAAAAATGTGACCGCTAGAGTGATAAGATTTTACGCTGATTTGGCCAGGTGACCTAGTTTTTGACCCCAGGTGTTCCAGTTTCGAACTTGACCTAGAAATCATCAAGACAAACATTTTGAGCCATATTCATGATGATTGCTTCAAAAATGTGACGGCTAGAGTGTTAACAAGGTTTTCTGCTGATTTAGCCCGATGACTTAGTTTTTGACCCCACGTGACCCAGTTTCAAATATATCCTAGAACTCATCAAGACAAATGTTTTGAGCACGATTCATAATTATTGCTTCAAAAATGTGACCGCTAGAGTGTTAACAAGGTTTTCTGCTGGTTTGGCCTGGTGACCTAGTTTCTGACACCACGTGACCCAGTTTCAAACTTGACCTAGAAATCATCAAGAAAAACATTTTGAGCAAGATTCGTGATGATTGCTTCAAAAATGTGACCGGTAGAGTGTTAACAAGGTTTTCTGCTGATTTGGCCCGGTGACCTAGTTTTTGACTCCAAGTGACCCAGTTTCGAACTTGACCTAGAAATCATCAAGACAAACATTTTGAGCAAGATTCCTGATGATTGCTTGAAAAATGTGACAGCTAGAGTGTTAACAAGGTTTTCTGCTGATTTGGCCCGGTGACCTAGTTTTTGACTCCAAGTGACCCAGTTTCGAACTTGACCTAGAAATCATCAAGACAAACATTTTGAGCAAGATTCATGATGATTGCTTAAAAAATGTGACCGCTAGAGTGTTAACAAGGTTTTTTGCTGATTTTGTCTGGTGACCTAGTTTTTGAACCCAAGTGACCCAGTTTCGAACTTGACCTAGAAATCATCAAGGCAAACATATTGAGTAAGATTCATGATGATTGCTTCAAAACTTTGTGACCGCTAGAGTGTTAACAAGGTTTTCTGCTGATCTGGCCCGGTGACCCAGATTTTGACCCCAAGTGACCCAGTTTTGAACTTGACCTAGATTTAATAGAGGCAAACATTTTGAGCAAGTTTCATCAAGATTAGGTCAAAACTATGACCTCTAGAGTGTTAACAAGTTTTTCCTTTGATTTGACCTGGTGACCTAGTTTTTGACCCCAAGTAACCCAGTATTGAACGACCTAGATTTCATAGAGGCAAACATTCTGACCAAGTTTCATCAAGACTGGGTCAAAACTGTGACCTCTAGAGTGTTAACAAAGTAATTGCTGACAACGAATGACGGACATAGGGTGATGACAATAGCTCACCCTGAGCTTTTGCTCAGGTGAGCTAAAAATAATGAACTGTTTATTTGGTATACTATATTTTCTGTTTCTGACTAGTAGGCTAAAGTTTCACCACCTTACCCAGAAAATTTTTCAAACGCTTCAATGACCCTTGCCCTCATCTCCTCATACTTGGCATTCTCAACATTTGGATATGGCAGCAAGTTATCATAGGGAACCTCCTGATTGAACTGTTCCATGACCTGGTCCAATTTACATATAAACAATGGCTTTAACCTTGGCCATGGGAATCTGAAAATAGAAAATTAGGACTCCAGATACATGTACATGTATAATGTTGTTTATAAGCATACTGGAAAAAAAAAAAAAAAAAAACTCAGCAAGTGACCGTTTGAAATATTTTTCCTATCTTCCTAGAAAAAAAAAGTTAAATATTTCACGGAGAAAATTAATGCGAAACCTATTTTCTGGGAAAACTAAGACAAGAGGTAGATCACCATAATTTTAGCTATTTTTAAACTCCCCTACCCAAACAATATTTTACCTAATTAGGGACAAATCCTTCAATGGCTTTGGACACAACTGGTAATCTCGCAAGGGGTAGCTAGTGGTTATGCGCAAAAAATCTTACGTGAACTTCCGGTCATGACTTCCGAGACATTCAAATGTCAACAAATGAGTACATGCAAGTTCTCCTGATTTACTGATTTTTAGTCAATTTCCGAGATAAATTTTGAAATATCGAAAAATGCTGGTCCCAACAACTATTATTTCTGTGTCTAATTTTAAAGATAGGTGTGGGCTTGAAAAAACAAGCTGCTGATTTATAATTTAATTTCACCCACAGAAGGGTTGATGATGATGAGTTCAGGTTTAACGACGCATCAACCCATGAGGGTCATTTGCGTCAAAATGGTAAACTAACATGGTTCTGTAATGAAACGGCTATAAAGGTAAGTCATATCCCACAGAAGGGTAGTCCGATATTCCTGTTTTGACTTTTTTCCAGTGCAAAATGGTTTCAGCTTTCTGGGCTATGAAATATTTATTAAACATATCAAATAAGAAGTACTGCATACTACGTCTATGTTAAAATGCTAAATTTCCCAAGCATTTATTCTGGGGACTGAAACATTTGTGCCGAATATGACTCACGAGGCTGATTACCCTTTACGGAGGCACTGTTTGTTTTTTTGTTGTTGTTTTTTTTTCTTTTTTCTCTCCCTTTTTTTTTTTTCAAAAATGTTTTCTTTTTTCTTTGATAAATAAAAAATATACACAACTTTTGTATAAAACAGGAAAGCATTTATGACATTTTATTGTTTCCATCCTTGCCCCTTGCTATCCTGTGCCCCTTTGAAAAACATTTTGTTGACACTTGTTTTAATACCATATGATCTTGCTAATAAAGTGTCAACGGTCAGGTGCATTGGCAAAGTTTTACCTGTATTTTTATGCTATTGAGTTTAAGTTCAAATAATAAAGATGAATTTTTAAAATTAAGGATACTATATGAATTTTTAAGTAATTTCAAAATTTTAGCCATTAATCCACTTTTTATCTATTTCAACATGCTTAAATTGTGTTGTTGTTTTTTTTTTGTTGTTTTTTATATTATTATGGTTATAACCCCATATAAAAATTAATTAAAACAACCTAAATCATTTTGTTTGATTATATATTATTTTAAGGCAACTTGTTTTTTTCAAGTTACATAGTGCACAGATGGAAATCACTATTTACAATATTCGAAGTGCCATAACTCCAAAAGCAGGTAAACAAGAGTTATGGTTCTTGTATTCTGAATGTTTAATACAGCAGATAAGGCAGCATACTGCATATAAACACAGAGAATTTTACTCTGGTACACAGACAATGACAAGTTTAATATGTACTGAAAACTTTTAAAAATAGTGGTACGCAGCAAAGTGTATCTAAATCCAATACCAGTTATTTTCTCTGTTTTGATCACCAGTCGCTTCACTGATTAATGCCTATCAATGCTTATTATCTGTGATGTAAAGCATTTTTAATAGGAAGTGGCTATTGACAGCCAGCTGTCACCAGCAAAAAACAGCCAGTTAAAATATATGAATGGCATACTGACAAAAAATGATCAGAATGTATAGGTGATTTAATGAATTTTGTTTTATACTTAATAAATACACGTAATAACAAGGTTATGAATATTAATATTTAATAATTTTTTGCATATTTATATCAATAATATACATATGCAGTTATTAATGATCATCAATGATTATTGAAATATTAGGCCTTTGTTCCTGTCTCTATATCTTTGTCTTTTTTTTTTTTCTGAATATCACTTGCTTTTATTTTTTTTATTTCAATAACTTTATTGGTTAAAGAATACCTGAATCTACAAATTAACATAACTGGCACCTATTGCTGAGATCAACTGGTTTGTAGTCATCATTTTGCTGAAGCTGAGAAAAATGTCAGGTTTCATCCTCATTTCTATGTTCTTTACCATTTGTGTACTTATTTTGTCATAATACATGTAAATCATAAATGATTTTCGGATACTGCATCACTTTCTTACAAAAATTTGCAATATTTTCCTGAGTTTTCAATAACATGTTCACTTTCAGAACTGCCAAAGCAAAATTTGGGGAAACCAGAAACACACATGTATTTGGCTGTATATTATGTGATAATATCTTCCCACGCCAAAAACAAAATCTCTCCACCAGAGATACACAGATAATGTATTCAGCGTTATGTTCTTGCGCAATACACAAAGGGCTTATTTACCATCTATTTGAGTTTTTTTTTTTTATTCACAAAAATAAGTCATGTACCCCCACATAACTAAAGGGACACTCTATATGATGTTTTACATTGCGGGTACAAAAATACGGGCTAAAATAAGTAAAAATAGGATGTAAATCAAGTTTCAGAAAGCCCATGGGAACTGTTGTATTCCAAAACAATAACAGTTGGTCAATGACAACTTAGTTGTTGTACAACATTTTTTAAAGAATTTTATGTAAATGAAAGCATCACAATCAATGACTCTAACTTAATCCTGTCTAAAAACCTTGGAATTAGTACTCACATCGTTTCTCCGGTTTTGGCCACCTGGCGAAGAAACTCTTCTAACACCGGAGGGATGTCCTTCGACGGTTTCTTTTCGTACGCTGAAAAGATAATCAAAAATCAGTTTTACTTGCACTTTCAAACAGGATAGTTGGCCAATTAATTCTTTCATGAACGGAAAACAGAACGAGTTCTTTTTGGGAGAAGAGTTGAATTTCACTTACAACAGAGAGCGTCCAGTATTTCTTCTTGATTTGCCATTGGTGAATTTTTCTCGCGAGGACAACAAATATGGCAGACCGGAATTGACGTCAAATATTTAGACTATTCCATTTTTTTTATTTTTGGTATTTCAACCAAATGGAAGCTTACATTATCTAGTCATAGACATCCAGCAAAAATAAACACAAATTACTTGTTTTTCACCTTTTTATAAAATACTGTTATAAACAGGCCATCGTTATCATATCATTAAAAGTTTTCATTAATATTTGACTCCAAACCCCATTTTCAAAAATGAAATATTCCTTTTTGTGATGATGTGTATTTACTCCTCAGGTATATTATCCGGCAAATTAAAAAGAACTAGCTTAACAAAGAGGCCGGCTCCCTTCCAAAACAGCAAACGACCAGTTTGATCTTCTTGAGCTTTATTTTGAAATTAACACAATTTTCCCATTATAAGTTTATGGGAAAAGTTTACGCTAAATGACAGCGGTCCGTATTCAGCGAGTCCAGAACAAACTAGACGGTGCAAACAGGAGAATCGGTATTCACGCCTTACAAACGTCCAGGTCTGTTTTTTTTTTTTTTTTTTTTTTTTTTTTTTCTTTTTTTTTTTACGATTTATTTTACAAATGCTTTTTACGGCCCTTATGGGTGAAAAATAAAAAAAAATTCATATGGGAAATATCATCCCGTGGGTTGATATTGGACGCACATAGATAATGTTTTTGGCTGGATGCAAGTCTTCTATAGGAAATACAACCTAACTCAAAAGCTTATTAGACGTATGTGCACTGAAACCCTGGCCAAAGTAAAATACCATTATACCACATATTGCACAGTGTTAATGTTTAACAACAAATATTTCTTTATGTACAAATTGCGGACGTATGCTGCTTAGAGTATCGTCCGCGCGTCTGTACGGGCGATAATCCACTCGCTAACGGTCGTGGATTCTCTTCACGTACAGACGCGCGAACCATACTCAAGTAACACTTGATATATAAGATTTAATTTCATGTTAGTGATTGATATCAATACACAGTACAAAAAAGCTTTTGGAAACCAATTTTGTAGTTTATGAGCTATTAAACGCATAAAAAATACTGTATTACAAGAATGTATAAACGTAACAGGCATTGTTTATTTGGTATTTCAACAATTTAGTCTAACCATATCTGTTCAATTAATATACGTGAAACAGAATATAAATATAGCAGATAGTGAGCAAAGCTCACATACCCCCGGCCACAGCTATCAGAGGTATGGTGAATTAATTTTGTATATACACATTTCCCTTACTATTGCATGGGAGAGATGGGCAAAAGAAAACAAATCTCAGCATCCTGATTTTCTCTAACACAACGTAGTCAGGGTTTATACAAAATTTAAAGAATCTGGCTCTAATAGCAGGTGAAAAATCTGATTGGTTTTTATGAGAAACAAAGAAAAATGGACAAATAAAGAGAATGATAAGCAACTAACCATATCAAATGTTTGTACCATATTTCAAATTCCTAGGTGCAGTAGTTTCTGAGAGATCTTTGACAAAAATATTGGAGGAAAAGAAAAATGGAAAAATAAAGGGAATGACAAACATGAAGATGCTGATTCTGTCTTACACGATACTCGAATGTTTGTACCAAATTTCAAAATCCTAGGTGCAGTACGTAGTTCCTGAGAAATCTTTGACATGGAGTGAGTGATGGAAAAAAGGAAAAAGAAGGCAAAATAAATTTCAGTCAGCATTGTTGTTTTATTTTACACAAAATACTTCAACTCTCAGTAGGTGTATACAAAATTTGAAGACTTTGGCTCTCATAGGAGCTGAGAAATCTGCGCCGAAAAATTTTATTGGAGAAAAAGAAAAAAAAGGACAAATAAAGGGAATGATAAGCGTAAGGATGCTGATTCTCTGTTACATGATACAACAACTCATATCAAATGTTTGTACAAAATTTCAAAATCCTAGGTGCTGTGGTTTCTTAGAAAATCTTTGACAAAACATTTATTAGAGGAAATGAAAAATGGATGAATATAGGGAATGATAAGCATGCTGATTCTGTCTTACACGACACAATTAGTGGTACCCAATGTTTGTACCAAATTTCAAAATCCTAGGTGCAGTAGTTCCTGAGAAACCTTTGACACAAGTTTCCCTATGCATTACATTAGAGAGGTGGAAAAAAGAAAAAAAAAGGTAAAAAGAAGGCAAAATAAATGTCAGCATAGTGGTTTTCCTTTACACAATATATTTCAACCCTGTATGTGCATACAAAATTTTAAGACTGTGGCTCTCATAAGAGCTGAGAAATTTCTGACGAAAAAATTTATTGGAGAAAAAGAAAAATGGACAAATAAAGGGAATGAGAAGCATGAGGATGCTGATTTTCTCTTACACGATACAACATGTCATACCCAATGTTTGTACCAAATTTCAAAATCCTAGGTGCAGTAGTTCCTGAGAAATCTTTGTTTAGATTCCTTTGTCTCTCTAACCTCCATCAAATGTGGACGAAAGTTACTCAAAGACGATCTTGCTTAAGAAGCTGAATGTTTTATTTATTTATTTATTTATTTATTTATTTATTTATTTATTTATTATCTTGTATTACTATGCATATTTACGTGTTGGACAATTTTCTGTATGTTCTCTTGCATAACAGAAATGGCGTAATTCTTTATGCGACCGCCGAGTCCAGTCGTATATTGATTGGCTCCACCGTTAGCCACTACTTAGACGTTATGAAATTCCAGCTTTATGTAAGCTTTGGAGATCCTGCTCCGGCTGCGCTAATTACATGTGCTAACATAATATATGTTAGCTATAGTAACCTGGGCCATTGCCGGTCGCATAATGCTGCGTCATTAGCTCGTTGATTTAGTTCCTTCATAGTATTGCAACATTTATATGTACGAGTATATATATATATATATATATATATATATATATATATATATATATATATATATATATATATATATATATATATATATATGTATGTATGTATGTATGTATATGTGTGTGTATGTATGTATGTATGTGTATTTATGTGTATATATATATATATATATATATATATATATCTTTGTCCTATGTTTTCTTTTTTTTTCTTTTTCTTTTTTGTTTTGTTTCTTTGAACCTTGTTTAACAATTGTATATATTATGTTGTTATTTCAATGAGCTAAATACTCTCCAATATGGAGGAAATAAAGAATACCTATCTATCTGTATCACAGGTAGGTTTTTTCTGTATCGTTGTCTAAACAACAACAAAAAGCCACGATGATAATAAAATCAAATAATTTGCACTTGCTAAAAGAAATAGCCTGACGTGGAGATGTGCTGGGCACCAATTCATAGTGGAAGGTTTTTCGTTATCCGCATGCAATGGAAATTCATTACTGCATCAATTTCTGGTCATATAGAGTGGCAGTTGAAGGGCCGTTATCGGCACTGGCCATACGCACCTGTTATTCTTCAGGTTTTCTAATGGCCTGTATGACACTATGTTAATGAATTGTTATTATTCCTAGGAGACACGCGCAGGTGAGTAGGAGCACGTCCGTAGATAGGCATGCTGTGTTAACTGACATTTTATTGTACATACTATGAAATATTATAGTAATTTTATGAGGAAGTTACAACCTTGGAAAAAACACTGGTCACTGTAAAAAAAAAAAAAAAAAAAGAGAGAGAGAGAACATACTGAAATATTTAAAATACAAATGCACGCAGTGCCCACATACGATTTAGTTTGTTGGTTTTGCAGAATGCGAGTGTGTCCGCTGATCATATATAGTTCGCTTTATGTTCGTGGTGAGACTGCCGAATACTTTACGAACAAGTCCGAAAATGTTCAGAATGCTATTTTTCGTCACGTTTACCTAAAAACGGATGACGGGCTTTTGACACGACAATAAACTTTGATTTTTATTTGCTTGAGTCACGCAATGAGAAACAGGTCCTTTTCTGGGCAAATATAAACAGTACAGATCCAGCCCAGCCAGCGAAGACGTGCAATTTGATACAGGATTTTGCGGTGCATTGCAGTAAGCATTCTTTATTAATCTAAGCGGACCGTTATCGGCCCATCAGGGTAGCTGACAGGCCGATAACGGCCCGCTATAGATTTATAAAGAATGCTGGCTGGGTGTATACTGCGATGTATTCTACATTACATTACATATATACCCTATTACTCAATGGTTCTGTATAAGCGGAGAACGAAGTCCCTGATCAGATTGCGCGAATGCGCAGACTGATCTGGCTTTGCTTTGTTTGACTTGTTGAGATTTAAGGGCATTGTTAACAATCTTCCAGTTTTGTCATGACATTGTCTGGATGTGACCAAGGCAAATGATGCTATTTTATTTACTATTTTATTTAGTAGTGTCGCCTCTCTAACATTACGAAAACGTGCATATTCAAATATATAGAAAATTTCACCCTCCAAAAACTGAAAATTTTCAGAAAAAAAAAAACTCTGGTATTTTTTCATATTTCTACTCAAAACACAGATTGTGCGTACTCCTTAGAACCGCTTCGGCGAGGCGGTTGTAACGTCCCGCCTCGGCGATGCGGTTCTAACGAGTACCCACAATCTATGTTTTTGAGCAGAAATAAGAAAAATAATGTATACCCCTGTAAACCCCAGTTTTATCTTATAAAAGTGGGGTTTAAGTGGGTAAGTATTATATAGGTACGTTTCCGTGACGAAAGTTTCATGTCCTAGACATATCGACATGATAGTGCCAACAGACACATTCTACTTCATCGTTACTATTCCTGTCATTCCTGGACCCGGGGTTACAGAAAATTCAGCTGAGCATGAAATTTGTTCTGCTAATATATCTCAAGTTACTAAAAATTGGAAATTCATTCTTGCTAAACATAGCTGAGCATGAACATTTCTCTGCTAATAAATATAAAAAATGGCAACAATTGGCATGTTCATATTTATTAGCAGAGAAAATTTCAAGCTCAGCTAAGTTGAGCATGAAGAAAAGTTTTATAACCTCGGGGCCTGATTTTGATTGGCCAAGCGTGGTCTGACTAACACTGGCAGCGACATGTACTTTGCATTTCGAAAAATGTACCATTCACATCGACAATTAAGCTTGTTTTGGCGCTCGTAACTTACGACAAAATTTCGGTCAACCGTGTGCAAATATATTATATTTTATATATGATCAATATTCATTTCCAACATTAAAAATGCATGTTCTTTCAGATCAGAACTGACGCCATAGTGATGTCACAAAGTATGCTACCGTCATTTACTTACAAAATACTTGTAGAAGGGAAAGAATAACGATGTCCAAATTAGATCAGCGACTAACGTAGCCCAATCTTGCATATCCTGGGCAGGACATATATTCGAATGAGTGCAAAATTGCTCTCCAAAACCAAACGAATTATCAAAAAGCATACAGGCTACTTGAAACATCACAATTTCCATGGCAACCTATTGATTCTAGATGGTACACCTTACTTGATCGTATCTAAGACTATATTTGATATAAATGAAAATGTGTGGTGTCGGATAAAAAAAACCCTAGTCCTCAACTTAGTACGAAAATATACAAATTTGCTCATTTGCTTGTATATACATGAATATTAACTGATACTTTTTTGTGCGAAACAAGTCTGTAAAATACAAGACAAATTATTACATCCCACCCAGTAAGCATTCTACATAAATCTACAGCGGGCCGTTAGCGGCCCGTCAGGGTAGCTGAGGGCCACTAACGGCCCGCTGTAGATTTATGTAGAATGCTAGCAGGGCAGTCTGTGGTCAATATCAAGGTTGAGTGTGCGTCTAACTCCATTTCTTGAACATCACCAGCGGTCTCGATATATAGCCAGTCGGCGAATTTCTTCAACAAGAAATCCGCCGAATGGCTATGTCGCGCGACTGCCGGTGGTGTTCAAGAAATGGAGCTAAACGCACAGACTAAACATTGTTCAGCCAAGTGTGAAAAAGGTCAAGGTCAATAACAGTCTACAGCACTGGGCAGGGTGTATCGTAGTAGATGTGTGTATGAAGTTTCAATAGCCTATGGGCCTGGGTGTTTTCGAAACGAAGATAAATACACAGACTAAACATTGTTCAGCCACGCGTGAAAGACAGTAAGGCTTAGAAACGGCCAATGGCAGTGGGCAGGGTGGGTCATGGCGGATGTAGCTCTGATGCCTCGGTGTCATAGAAACGGAGCTAAACGCACAGACTAAACATTGTTCAACCAAGTGTGAAAGGTAGGTAAAGGTCAATAACGGTTGATGGCAGTGGGCGTGGCGTGTCATGGCAGCTGTGTGTATGAAGTGCCATAATGGGTGAGTACGACGTTTCATTGGCGAAGAAATGGAAGTAAACCAATTGACTTAATATTCATAAAAGCTCCCAACTCAGTCAATGCATCAAAGCGAAAACTTAAAAATCAAATTTATCACTATAATAAACATGTGCAAAGACGAGTACTCATGGCTAATTCTACTGTATTCCAGAGTAAATGAAAACCAATAGTTGAACCACGACGGGCCAAGCCAAAGACATATCGTCAAGCCCCAACCTTCTGGTTGAAGTTTTACGAAGAGGCCGTCATTGAGTCTGAAGCCCGAACCGCCATCGTGCAATAAGAGTGAAGCAACATTCTCCATGTGGTACGGCCAGATTCCTCAGTAAGGAGCCCATGAGGGGTAGATACTTTGTCTCTGTTATGGCAAAATAAGATACTTCTGAAATAGTTTCTACTTTAATAAACACTTTGGGGGTGGTTGGGTGGTGCGAAGGTGTCGTGTATCTTACATCACCGGGGCGTCCAACTGATATTGGTTTACAGTTGGGCAAGGTTTGCTATCCTTGTAGCAGGTAAGGGTAGAGGGGGAATGTTTTGATTTCTTCTGTTTCTTCACTTCCATTCCTGTTCCTCTTTCTTCCTGTTCCTCTCTTTTATCTTTTCTTCTGTCTCTTTTCTTCCTTTCTCTGGGAGACAACACAAAATGACCCACAAGGGTTGACGTGTCATTAAACCCCAACACAATCAATAAACACTTTACTGAGTCAGCCTTTCGTTTGTTCTAACTACATAGGTAAGGTAAGTACAGTGACTCAAACAAGAAAAGTGGTCCTCGTGACAAGGGCCTCCTGACTAGAAAATCTGATCACTACAACATCCATACGGCAAGCCGTTTTACTATTTATTAAGCAAAATAGATATCATATATTATATCAGATATCTTATATAGGATATAAGATATCTAATATAGGATATAAGATATCTGATATACTAATTCAGATATCTTATATCCTCTATTAGATATCTTATATCCTATATAAGATATCTGATATAATATATGAGATATCTTATTTAATTCCGCATATAAGATATCTAATTTACCATATAAGATATCTTATTTGTTAAATAAGATATCTTATTTATTAATATAGATATCTAATATACTAAATAAGATATCTGATATACTAAATGAGATATCTAATTTGATTTAATAAATGAGATATCTTCTTTAGTAAATAAGATATCTTATATCCTATATGAGATATCTTATATAGCATATCAGATATCTTATATAGCATATTAGATATCTTATATGTCAATTCAGATATCTTATATAGCATATTAGATATCTTAATTGACATTTAAGATATCAATTTTATATAAGATATCTAATATAATATATCAGATACCTTATATATTATATAAGATATCTGATATATTAAATCAGATATCTGATTTATAGAATAAATAGTAAAACGGCTTTCTGGCAAGCCATTTTACTATTTATTATATAGTATATCAGATATCTTATATAGGATATAAGATATCTAATATAGGATATAAGATATCTGAATTAGTATATCAGATATCTTATATCCTATATATTAGATATCTGATTTAATTCCACATATAAGATATCTTATTTACCATATAAGATATCTTATTTGTTAAATAAGATATCTAATATACTAATATAGATTTCTGACATACTAAATAAGATATCTGATATAATAAATAAGATATCTTATTTAATTGAACAAATGAGATATCTTCTTTAGTAAATAAGATATCTTATATCCTATATAAGATATCTTATATAGCATATCAGATATCTTATATAACATATAAGATATCTTATATGCCAATTAAGATATCTTATATAGCATATCAGATATCTTATATAGCATATAAGATATCTAAATTGACATATAAGATATCTTATTTATATAATATATCTAATATAATATATCAGATATCTTAAATATTATATAAGATATCTGATATATTAAATCAGATATCTGATTTATAGAATAAATAGTAAAACGGCTTGCCATACATCCAATCGATGTCGTTGAAATATCACATTAATACAATAGACAAGGTTGCACGTTTTGAGAGATTTTATATTGTTAATTGTGTTTGAACTGCTTCTCTTCTGTCTTCAGTATGTGTTGACCAACTAATTTCAGTGTAAGGTCATCTTCAATAAACAAGAAATCCGCGGAAAGCGATGTCGCACCTGCGGGGATTGTCATACAAGTTCCTATTTGTATTGAAAAAAATCTATTTTGCAGTATTCAAGAAATTGATGGGTTAGAAAAATGGACAAAGTAGAAAATTTGGAATATTGGCTTGCAAAATTTCATCTAAACCTGTCCATTATTTCACAAGATATTGATATTGAGCGGATATCATTTTGCCCATTAATCAAGGCCAGTAACTCAGCTGAAAATTGACGAAAAAGGTCATGTGACAATCCCAAGCTAGGTATTGTTAACAACAATATGTATGCAAAATATGATCCTAATCCATCAATTCTTTCATAAGATATTGAGCGGAAACCAATTTTGGGCATAAATCAAGGGCCCCTAACTCTGCTGAAATGAATCTGAGATTATTGTGCAAACAATATGCATATCTTCAGACCATGACCTAATCATCTGTGAAGTTTCAAAACTATTGGCCTAAAACTGCAGGAGGAGTTGCGCTCACGAGACACCCACTGACTATAAGGGTTTTCGGTAAAAACTGACCAAGTTAAAAAAGCAGAAGTTGAAAAAAAAATCTGAGAATTATGAGCAAACAATATGCGCATCTACACACTATGGTCAAAAATCTGTGAAGTTTCAAAACTATTGGCCTAAAACTGCAGGAGAAGTTGCGCTCACGAGACACCCAATGACTATAAGGGTTTTAGGTAAAAACTGACTAAGTTAACAAAGTGGAAAAAGTTGAAAAAAAAATCTGAGAATTATGAGCAAACAATATGCGCATCTACACACCATGGCCAAAACATCTGTGAAGTTTCAAAATGATTGGCCAAAAACTGTAGGAGGAGTTGCGCTCACGAGACACCCACTGACTATTAGGGTTTTAGGTAAAAACTGACTAAGTTAACAAAGCAAAAAAAAGTGAAAAAAAAAATTCTGAGAATTATGAGCAAACAATATGCATATCTACACACCATGGCCAAAACATCTGTGAAGTTTCAAAATGATTTGCCAAGAACTGTAGGAGGTGTTGCGCTCACGAGACATCCACTGACTATTAGGGTTTTAGGTAAAAACTGACTAAGTTAACAAAGCGAAAAAAGTTGAAAAAAAAATCTGAGAATTATGAGCAAACAATATGCGCATCTGCACACAAAGGCCAAAACATCTGTGAAGTTTCAAAATGATTGGCCAAAAACTGTAGGAGGAGTTGCGCTCACGAGACACCCACTGACTATAAGGGTTTTAGGTAAAAACTAAGTTAACAAAGCGGAAAAAGTTGAAAAAAAAAATCTGAGAATTATGAGCAAACAATATGCACATCTATACACCATGGCCAAAACATCTGTGAAGTTTCAAAATGATTGGCCAAAAACTGTAGGAGGAGTTGCGCTCACGAGACACCCACTGACTATAAGGGTTTTAGGTAAAAAACGACTAAGTTAACAAAGCGGAAAAAGTTGGAAAAAAAATCTGAGAATTATGAGCAAACAATATGCACATCTATACACCATGGCCAAAACATCTGTGAAGTTTCAAAATGATTGGCCAAAAACTGTAGGAGGAGTTGCGCTCACAAGACACCCACTGACTATAAGGGTTTTAGGTAAAAAACGACTAAGTTAACAAAGCGGAAAAAGTTGAGAAAAAAAAATCTGAAAATTATGAGCAAACAATATGCACATCTACACGCCATGGCCAAAACATCTGTGAAGTTTCAAAACGATTGGCCAAAAACTGTAGGAGGAGTTGCGCTCACAAGTCAATTGTTGACAAACGGACGAACGGACGGGTCACGGCACGCCTATATCGCACATGCGTGCTACAAAAAGGAACTTTGTTGAAGTTTATGTCGAAACTAAGTTTTACAGTTTGTAGACTTCATTTTAGGATGAACACTAGGGTAGACGCCGGGGTGGACGCCCAGTTGGCGGGGGTGGGGGAGGGGGGGGGGGGCGGGTGGCAGGGGGTACTTTGAATCTGTCTGCTACATGGGCAGACAAAAATACGCTGGGGTGGAAGCCCAGAGGGGGGCGGGGTACTCCGAATTTTGTCTGCTACACAGGCAGACAAAAAATACGCTGGGGTGGACGCCAAGGTGGGGTGTGTGTGTGTGTGTGTGGGGGGGGTACTCCGAATTTTGTCTGATACATAGGTAGACAAAAAAAATACGGTATATCGGCCATAATAAAAAAAATATATGGTATATCAGCCATACCCAAAAAATATCTGCAGATATTAGCATACCCCACAAAAATAGTCCCCTTACTTTCTTTTTACAAAAGTGTGGTTTTCATTTATTTTTCCTGTATAATGATTGTATCAGTAATTTAAGTGCTTTAAACAGTTTCCAACCGTAGCTCTGTTTTTACTTTTATGACATTGAACTGATGCACAGCAGAAATAGAGCTGTTAAAGACAAATAAATACAACTATCAAAGGTTCTAGCCCCGATTCTTACAATACGCAAAAAGTACCGAGAATTTTTATAGACACAAAACAACAGTCAGTGACCAAAATAAATACCAGCAAATGGCAAATACCACCCCACCCCTCAAAAAAACAGACACTTTTTCTCCCAACCAAAAAAGAATAGTAAAATTCTAAATTCTAAATCCCCCCAAAATAGTCCTAGCCCATGTAGCAGGCAAAATTCAGAGTACCACCCCCTTGTTAAATCCAAATAAACACTATTTATTGCATACTGCAATAAGTATTTAGTTGGATTTAACCCCCCCTCTACCCCCACGCCCGCCGCCCCCCCCCCCCCCTCCCGCTCGAGTGGATGCAAGTACATGAACGAACGGACGGACAGAAACTTGCATGCCTCGGTCACCCATGCAGCAACTAAATTGTGACAAAAATAATGCATATTTTACAACTGAATTAATAGAATACATAATGCATATATAATACATAATTCACAAAGTTCAAGTGAGAAGATTGATTTATGGACCGAGTTTGTATAGGATGACTTTGTTACGGGTCGAGTTTCGATTTTCGTTATGGGCCGACTTGTCCAGTTATCCTTGCTTTTGATATCAGAGGGCTATGTTCTGTGAAGACAGCTGTCATCAAGATACGCCTATTAACAGGAATCTATTACCTGCAAAGGGATAGAGCTAAGTTCAAGCATGGCTCCGTTACAGATCTATGTCTGCTCTGTTCTGCTGTGGCCGAGGATAGGGTACGCTTTATTGCTGTGTGCAATGCGTTAATTTCTGTCAGACAGCGTTACCTCGCAGAAATTGAATAAACTAATGCACAGAAATCAGTCTGCCGCGGTTAAAACCATTATAAAAGAAAAGATAGTCTTAACGCTGTTAGTTCTGGACTGTACGTCTGCTATTGTTGCCAGAGAAGTTTCCATCTCAGCCCAGGAATCCATTATGGTGGAACAAATTAGAAGTATGTGCTTCGCGCGTCACTTGAAACGTTGTGAACTGTTGGGTCAACCAGTATAATAGAGGCATTGTAATCTATTATAAAATTGTCAGTACCTTGGTAGAGAGTCAAATGAACTATATAGATTAATGTAGATACTGCATGTATCTTAAGTTCTGGGTGGTGGATGTAAATAACTTAAACATTTTTTGAATGGATTTCGACAACATAATGGATCTGACAGTCAGTCTCCTATAATTGGTATTAGGCACAACCAAGAATCCGTGTTTAATTAACCCACAACATAAATATTGCCCTCGCCTTCCTGCCAGAGGACAAGGAAACGCCATGGGCGTGTGGGACTACCAAGTCCGGAACTCCAACCCAAGTAACAAATAAGTAAGATTGTGGCTCCTTCTGGACACCCAGTAAGTATTTTACATAAATCTATAGCAGGCCGTTATCGGCCCGTCAGGGTAGCTGACGGGCTGATAACGACCCGCTGTAGATTATAAAGAATTCTAGCTGGGCATATTCTTTCCTATCGTTTGTAAGACAACACCTCCTAATTATTCTGTTTCTTTCTTCAATATTTCGAAAACAAAGATGAAAAACAATGTTTGCAGTTTTATGATTTTGTAAAACTTTAGGCATCATGTTATATGGGTAAACAAAAGCTGAAAAGTTTTGAAAAGATTATATGTGCTGTTTACAAGGGTAAAGAAATAGCAAATTCCATAAATAGTTTCTACACGAAAAGATTTCTTTCTATAATGGTATGCACTACCGGAAGCAACGAGTCCTTTAACATTCAGTGTTTTAATTTGTGTCTACATGGCCACTGGCTATGATGAGATTTCTTCAATAACTAAAGATCTGACGTAGATTCCCAGGTCTTGTTCAGAGGTATGGGTACATTTTCAGGGGAAGGCAACACTTTCATGATTGTTTTGCCCAGTTCCGAAAGGAGAATTATTTTGAAATGACTGATTCTTTCCTTTTAGAGTAGACCCTTTTTCAGAAAAACGCAAACATGAAGTTACAGAAGTTATCTCTCTTGTAAGAATGGCAGCTAAACTACTAAGTGTATCCAGTCTCCTTAAGCAATTGTATTCAGTTATAACATGTCTAGCCAGCTTTCTATGAGAATCTATAATGGACCTCAAGAAGGTAAGTTGTCAGTTTCTGGCAAAAACAAATGTACACAAGCGCTGGTTAACCGCTTAAAAGACTAAGCCTGCCCAGAAAAAAGTGTGTTTATATTATAAGTATACTGACTGCACTTGACATGACCCTAATAGGTCGACTGGGCCATAAAACCTCAAAACAAACAGCCTATATTGGGCCATTATTGGCCTGACAGGAAGCATAATGGGCCAATATAGAGTTCAAATAGAAAATTGGCTAGGTAATCTCTTAAATTTGTAGGTGATCTTCAACAGGAACCTTGCAGAGTTGGGGTGTATAAATTACTTGAGGCTCAAGAGAGCCAGAAATTGCTCACCTGGATTAGGCTGATCATGATATGCTTCATTGTGCCATGGTGGCCATCTTGATTATCAGATCAGGGCCCAGTTGTTCAAAGCTAACGATGTCGTTAGTTAACGATTCGTTAAAATTTACAACGAGTGATACGCAAATATGCTGAAAGTTTTTGCTGAAAAAATGTGAGTAGCTTTTGCAGTGCAAAAGCTACTCACATTTTTTCAGCAAAAAATATCAGAATATTGTATATTGAATCTGCTAAAACAGTTAACGAAATGACCCTTAACGAGCTCGTTAAGCTAACGACGCTTTGAACAACTGGGCCCAGATTGCTTTTAGCAATCCAGAATCTGATGTTGTTTGAAGAGTTTCAAGAATGCCACCATGGCTCCCATCTTGGATATTGGGATTGAAGGATTTAGCAATTCTGAATCTCCATGTCACCCTGATGCCTCCAATCAAGTTTTACTGTTTGGAAGGAGATTGTGGTTTGAAGAATTTCAAGATGGCTACCATAGTGTCCAGCTTGAATATTAAAACAGAACAATTTTAATAATTCTGAATCTCCATAACACCCCAATGCCTCCCATCAAGTTTAAGCTCAATCAGACTCTGTTCGGGAGCAGATGTGATTTGAAGATTTTCAAAATATCTGGTAGCCATTTTGGATATTAGAACAGAACCATTTTAGCAATTCTGAATCTCCATGCTGCCCTGATGCCTTCCACCAAGTTTCCGCTCAGATAACAAGATGGTCGCCATGACCACCATCATGGATACGGTCGAAAATGTGAAAAGATACTGATGGACATGAGGATGAGGGATGGATTATGGTCAACAGACCATGGCATAAGCTGACCTGGAGCAAAGCTAGCAAAGCTGCAGGTGAGCTAACAATTGAAGATCTTCAAGATGGCTGCTGTACGTGGCGGTCATCGTGGATATTGTAACAAAAAGGTTTTAGCAATTCTGAATTTCCATGTCACCCCAATGCCTCCCATTAAGTTTTGGCTTGATTTGTGGCCATTTTGGTAGCCATCTTAGATATCGGAACAGAACGATTTTAGCAATTCATTATTCTGAATCTCTGTCGCTTTGATACCTCTCATAATGTTTGGTCCCAATCCACATTATGGTTTTGGAGGAGATGTCCTTTGAAGAATTTCAGGATGGCCGCTGTGGCAGCCAGCTTGGTTTTTGGAATGGAACCAATTTAAGAGATCTGAATCTCCATGTTTCCCCAATGCCTTGGTTTCAGCTTTATCCGACTTACCGTTCGGGAGCAGATGTCATTTCAAGATTTTCAAGCTGGCCACCATGGTGGCCATCTTGGATATTAGAATGGAACAAATTCAGCTATTAGTTATTCAAGGACTGCCTCCATATGTAGACAGCAAATTTACCAGAGCTCACAGTTGATGTGGTATTTATGAAGAAAACTTAGTATATATACAAAAACTATGTTCAGGGTTTTCCCGGACTCCTATTTTGGCAGTTTTGACCCTTAAAACGTTCTGGACCCTCAAAAGTTAGGCCAAGGGTTCTTACTGATGCATGTATGTTCAATTCAAAATTAATTCAATTTATATATGGCTTTGTATTTTTAACTATTGTATATCTAAAGGGTAAGAATTACCATTATTTGGGCAATAGTGATCCCTGGTGAGGAAGTAGCCCTGCAACAGCGACACAAGGATTGATGGGCCACCAAAATCCAAGCGCAAGTTCATCCCTTGTCTTAAAGTTTGGAATCTTAAAGTCCCTCAGATGAGCAGTCATTTCCAGACGGTCTTCAACTTGCATGCGAGTGCGTCTGAAGGTGTAGCTGATGCTGCCACTGAGGATATCTGGAACAACATCAAGACAGGCCTGCTCAAGCTGACTGAGGAGGTGTGTGTCACAACTCCGTTCCACCAGTGGCATGGTGATGGAATGAGCACATGGAAAAGGCCATTGCAGCCGAGTGAAAAGCTTTTAAGGCATGGCGTAAACATCAAAAAGATTGCCTTTGGAAACAAAGAACACATTACAGATTAGAAAATGGGAGTCTCGCTTTTATTGAGACTCTTCATAAACAGTAATGAAGTTTGCAACACTGCTTACACCCTCTAAGACTGGTCAAGGCACTAAGGCATCATATGATGTGATCAGTTGCATTGCAAAACATGCAGTGCACTATGCTCGTCAAGAAGCTGACAAGGTTTAAAAGAATACTGACCCCAGGTCTTCAGAAGTCTACCGCCTTACTAACCAGTTTAGAAGAGAGAACGCTGATGTTGTAGGTGACAAACCGGTGAAGAATGATGTAGGGGAGATGTCAATGAGCAAAGACTTAAAGCAGAAGGCCTAGTTAGAGCACTACCAAAGGCTATTCTCAATGATGAGTTTGACTGGGATGTAGACCACCTGTCTCACGAACCACCAGTGGAAGGCCTGCCCATCGCAATCACCAATGATATGGTTAAGAAGGCTATCTCTCAGATAAAAGCAGGCAAAGCACTGGGCCCGTCAGGCATAGTGGTGGAGATGATATGAGCAGTGGGTGACATGAGAGCCTCCATGATCCATGACCTCACAGCTGCAATCATTCATGATGGCAAGGTATCCTCTGACTGGGAACAGAGTTTCATTGTCTGCCTCTACAAGGGTAAGGGGAGTGCATTGGACAGGAGCAACTACTGCAGTCTCAAGCTGACAGAGCAGGTCATGAAAGTCCTGGAGAGGATTGTAGGCGGCCTTATTGGACAGTATGTCAATCGATGATTCCCAGTTTGGCTTCGTCTCAGGCAGAGGTACAAGAAGCTCGAGGAGCTGCTACCAGTTCTCTCTTCCCGCCACCTCTCTTTCACCAGTTCTCTCTTCCTGCCACCTCTCTGAGACTTGGCCATTGACAAAACCAAACCTTCAACATCTGCAGCTGAATGACAGGGCAATGATCAGACAGATCTGCAATGTCAAGTCGCAAGACATTGTCACCATCAGGTCCAATGAGCTACTTGGGCAGCTTGGCATTGAAGACCTGGACCTCATCCTGGAGAAGGCTTCACGGGTACGGGTGCAGTCAAGTCAGCCTGTGACATACGGGTTGATGGAAAGAGTGGGCCTGGGAGGCCCAAGATGACATGGAAGCAGCTGACAGAGAGGGATTGCAGAATGGAAGCTCTCAGCTATCGACCCTCATGATAGATATACCTGGAGATCTGGTTTGAGATCTGCCATGCGCACAGCAAGTCAGCTACCTGGAAGGGGGCCCACTGATGTGGATGTTGCCCCTGTACCTGCATGTTAATCAAAAATCCGATGATGATGATGATGACAACTAGGTTACTAGGGGAACATCCCCAACACGTTTAGAATCCATCTGGCCTGTGGGTTTGGAGGGATAGCAATAACGAGACTGTAAGAGTGTTAAATAAAGGTCATATTAGTCCACAGACCGGAATCATTCATGGAAACACATCTAGGGATTGAGAGCTCCATATGCAAACTTTTGACGAGATTCCTTATCTGGTTATGGAAGAGATGCGATAACATGAAAACTCCAAAATGGCTGATATTGGCCACATTTGTTGATGGACTGGACCCACATTTCGGGGTGCACAAGTAGACCACCAGGGAACATCCCAGACAAGTTTCGAAACAATCTCACCAGTGGTCTCGGAGGTGATGCGATAACAGAAAATTTGTGTACGGATGTACAAAAGTACAGATGTAAGGACACCAAACAGTCCCACTGTGGGATAAGCTTTACCTCTGGTAGAGCTAATAAATACAACTGTAAATAATCTATAAACAAACATCCAGCCTGTCCTAGTAGGAATGGTTAGAGATCTGATACCGGACCTCTACACTCGCTGGTTAAATTTCCGGTACCGGACCTCTAGCCTTGAAAGCTAAAGGTCGGGTACCAGACCTCTAGCAATTTCCTTATTTTATTGAAAACTGAAAAGACATTCTTAAATTATCCCCATTTGGCTCCTTACCTGGTTTGAACTGCCCATTTATATTACAAATTTCAGTGGTGCTAACGATGTTTGAGTCATTGAAGGGATGTCTGGGATGTTCCTCTAGTAACCTACGGTAGTTGTGCATGCCCGAATTTGGTTCTGGTCTATCAACAAATTTGGCCACCGTCTGCCATCCTGTGTTTTTCTTGTTTTTGCATCTCCTCCATAACGTGTGGAGATATTTTGTCGAGTCTGCATATGGTTTCTCTCAACCAAAAGATGTGTCTACACGAAAACAATTCTGGTCCGTTGACTAAGATAGCCGCCAGACGGCCATATTAGAAATCGGGACTTCCCCTTTACTTATCACTGTTACAAGCTTGTTATTTCATCTCCTCCAATACAGATGTATAACAAAACGTGGTCTGTAACACTGTTACAGCACAGTTTGATTTAATGAGAACAAATTAAGACTGACTTTTCAAATTATTTGATGACTTGTGTTTAATTATGGGTTAGGTTTTGCAGGAGTAAAACTAGTTTAAGCCCTTTAGTGTTTCAACTGACCATTCCAAGGCATTGAAGGCAGTTCCAGGTCTGCGTCGGTAGTTTCAGTGTTTATTTTGTCATTGTTTGTTCATCATCTCTCCTTCTTTTGAAGCCTGGGGAAGGTTGTGCTTCATGATAATGACATTGCCTGAGTATCTTCTCTTATAGTTTTACATATCTTTCAAAATGAAATCATACTGAATGAAAAGCTCTGAGCACTGAAGCACCATACAGTCATGAACTGATCTCCACCTCTAGCAGGATTCAAACCCAGGACCTTGTGCTCCAAAGTCTGGAGTAATGAGCATTAGCTGCACCTTGTGCTCAAAGTCATCAGTGCTAGCTGCATCAAATTATTTACATGTTGTTTTACTTTCCAATTATTTTACAGCAATAAGAGCTAGGTTTCTTGGTGAGATAAATTCATCAAAGATGGGTACAATATCACAAGTCATTCCCTTCTCAAGCAACCACATTTTCCTGTCTAGGTAGAGTAATGACTCTATCACTGGCTGCAGTAGAACTTGTAAAGCCTGGAAAATAAAAGAGCTATCATATAGTAAAACTTCAATGACTCAAACACCAATGACTCGTGTTTACAGTGTCTGATTCTAACTCGTTTTTGAGTCACTTGGAAATTCTTCCAATAGCTCAAGAAAACAAATATTTACAGATATTTTAGGGAAATTTTCTGATTTTGTCATGAAAAAGTATGCTGTGTGTTCTTACAAGAACTGTCTCATTGACAGGATTCTTGTGTTTGTGTTGAGGTTTTACGGCCCAGTCAACCCAATGGGGTCATGTCGAGCGCGGTCAGTTTACCTAACCACACATTTACTGGGCAGGCTTAGTCCTCTAAGTGGTTAACCAGTATTGTGCACATTCTTTCGCCAGAAACTGACAACTGCCCTTCTTGAATCAGTGGAAAGGAGAGAATGACCGTAGAAAATATTTCTAATGAGTACACTCAACATATTATTATTTTATAGAAAATCAAAAAGACATCCCTAAATAATCCCAATTTTTTCCTAACCTGGCACTATGATTAACCCACAGTGGCTAGAACTACCCATGTCTCCAACAAATTTCCATTGTCCCAAAGATGTTTGAGCCACTGAAGTTCGACTGTACATAATTCCAGATAAGGCACTATTTTTCAACAACATATGTTGATAGACAGGTATAATATCATAATTTAACCCCTTCTCCAGCAACATCCTCTTGTCCAGGTTGATGAAAAGTAAATAAGTGAACTTAGGAATCAGATCAATACAATCAGATCCACATTGTTCTCAACATCAAAGAGAAAGACAAACAAATTCCATTTAACAGCCACAAAAAGAACAGATGGCAAGCAGAGTTGGCAACCCTTTCCAAAAAAAGGTGACAACTCTGTTACCCAAACTTCACTGAATATCCCAGCTAGCATTCTACGTAAATCTACATCGGGCCGTCATCGGCCCGTCAGCTACCCTGACGGGCCGATGACGGCCCGATATAGATTTACGTAGAATGCTGACTGGGATATCTATAACTTACATAATTGTTAAAAGAAAAGTATTTGCAAGTGAAACACTACAGAACATTTAACATAAAGTACCATAATGAAAGTACTGCCTTGGAATGGTCAGTAATAAATTAGTGGTGGCAGAGAGAGGAGAGGGGGGCTTAAGCTAGCTTCCCAACCCTCAAACCTCACCTTCAGCTTCCATAGTGGTAAAAACACTCTAGGAAAGCTATGTGGCTGAGCTGGAATTTGAACTTTGACCCCTGGATCTGCAGTCAGATGTGCTACTGACTGCGCTATGTAGCCTGGTAGTAGGGCATACAAGTTAAATAATACAGTGAACCCTCGTTACAATGACAGCATTTGTTCCCAAAGATGTTGTCATTAAAATGAATTAGCTCTAAAGAATCCTTTATGGACAGAATGATATGTATTATTATTATTGTTTTATTCTTATTTCCTCAAAGAACATTATGTTTTGGATATTTGTTAGAATCACCTCAGTGGATATTTGTTAGAATCACCTCACTGAGGTGATTCTAACAAATATCCAAAACATATGTTGCTTGAAATTTTAATGGAATAGTCTTGCACAATTTCTCATTAATTGTCACCTCTTGAGCGAAGGTTTCATTCAAATTGTCATTATAATGAATTTTATCGTTGTATCGAGTGTCGGTATCAAGAGAGGAATACTTGCTGATGTGTTTACAAATCTGCTGGATGACTGTAAACAGTGCAGATCCTAATCATATGCCACATTCACAGAGACACTTCCAATGAGTACCAAGAATACATGAGCTGTGACATCAGGCATGGGCGCCCAGTGAAGATTCAGATCAGCCTGTACATTCACATAGTCTAATCAGAATCTTCACTGGGCGCATTTTGGATGGCCAAATTTTCTTTATGCAGAAAATGAAGATTCTGAACAGATTACACAGATGCACAGGCTGATTCAAGTCTTCATTGGATACACATGTCAGAAGGTACATTTATTCTCTGTTTTCTCACCTTATGGCTCATATGCTTTATCGTAAAATTAAAAAAAAAAATACCTGGGCCCAGTTGTTCAAAACTAATAATGTCGTTAGTTAACGTATCGTTTAAACTTTCATCACTAAATATGGCATATATGCTAATATTTTTGCTGAAAAAATGTGAGTAGATTTTGCATTTTCAAAAGCTACGAGGGTCCTGCAAAAAGTTTTGTCACTGTGTTCGGATTACTTCAGTGCTACGTTTTATCAAACATATTTTTATTACAAACCTTCAAAGTATTCCCCCTTTACTGAAACACATTTTTGTAACCTTTTTACCCACTCGCCAAAAGCAGATAAATAGTCTTCTTTTGGTATCTGTTGGAGACACTGATAAATAGGGCTGCCAAGAGAACTTCTAGATGTATACTTATTTCCAGAAAGCATTTTCTTAAGCCTTGAATAAAAAGAAGTCACAGGGACTCAGGTCAGGTGAATAAGGCACAGGGACTCAGGTCAGGTGAATAAGATGGATGGTTTAAAACTTTCACCTTTTCAGAAGCCAAAAAAGACTTAACAACCTCACACTTATGAGAGGTGGCGTTGTCATGTAAAAGGTGGACTCCTGACCATCCTTTGCTTGGTAGTTTCTTATTGAAAAACTCTTTCACTTTCTTCAGTACAGAATTCTTGTAGAATCGGCCAGTGACTGTATGACAGGATGGACAAGGCACTTGAATGGCTGGCCCACTTGAATTAAAGAAAACTGTGTACAACATCTTTTTCGAACTTGTGGTTCTCTTGGCAATACATGGGCGTTTTTGATCTTTTTGCTTCCATTGCTTATTTTTGGCCCTTCTTTGTGGCTCAAATATGTGCACCCACGTTTCATCACCTGTTAGCAAGTTAGAAATAACCCGACTATTACAGCCTTTGTATGTTTTCAAAAGTTCTCGGGCACATTTAAGGTGTTGTGTCTTTTGCTCTTCAGTGAGCAAATGAGGTACCCACCTAACGCAAACCTTTCTCAGGTCCAAATGCTTTTTCAGAATTGTTTGCACACTGCCTTCTGATATGCCAGTACAACTAGCTATATCTTTGACAGACAATCACGCATCCTGTTCGACCAAAATCTTTATAGCAGCAATGTTAGCCTTGTTAACAGAGGTTTTAGGTCTCCCAGGACGGGTATCATCTTCAAAAGAAAATTTCCCAGCTTTACAAGCTTTAAACCATCTAAAAACTGTGCACACTGAAATGTTCTGAGGTCCATATATACCATACAATTCATTAAATATCTGCTTTGAATTTATTAAGCCTAATGCGGCATTTAATACAGCTACAAATTTCAGTCTTCTGGTCCATGTTCCAATGTAACAAGTAAATTGGTCAGTGTATATGACTGCATCTATTTCAATTTGAAATAACTCAGTCAGTTGGAAAGCAATTTGCATGAAATAAGCAGGTTTCGTTAGCTATTCAACATACCATTCAAGTGCAGTGAAGCATTTTAAAATATACCTGGGATAAAACTAAGTAAGCCTATTAGTGACAGAACTTTTGCACGACCCTTGTACTCACATTTTTTCAGCAAAAATACCTGTAAATTAGATAGTTTACATAAGCTAATGATGCTTTGAACAACTGGGCCAACAGAAGCCAATTGATCTGGATCTGTTTGCAAAGACAGGGTATTTTCATTTACTCTGGCATACAGTAGAATTAGCCATGAGTACTCATCTTTGTTTATTATAGTGATTAATTTGATTTTTATGTTTTCGCTTTGATGCATGGACTGAGTTGGGAGCCTTTATGTGAACCAAATTTTTATGTATTTCTGTATTAAGAGTAGCATCGGGACCCAGGGTGAAGTTAGCTAGCTGTAAAAGTGCTTTAAACCCCACGGTGGTTTGCTCTACCGACTGTTCTAAGGCGGTGGTCCTGGTGTTAGTCTTACTCTTTGTTGCTTTGTGGTTTATTCTACAAGGCGATTTGTTGTATATCTTTCCTTGTGTCATTTTGTTCTTGTGTTTTTCAGTCCTTTTAGTATTGCGATTACCTCGCTTGGGGAAGAGAGAGCTAATCTTAGTGCTTTTCGTACATTTGTTCGGTTTGTGCTTGTTTAGATTTGTCGGTTTCCTCTTCCTCTTGGGGTCTGGGAAGGGCTGCGGTTTGTGATTGTGGCACTCCCTGGACTTTTCTCTTACCTTTTTAAGGTATCTGCAGTGTCTGATTATTTCATACAATAGGGTAATTATTGTGATATACTTACGGTTATTGGCTCTAGATAACAAAAGTACTGTTGATACTCTGAATATAAAACATTCATCTCATCCAGAAAATCTTGCTGGTAGCTATGTTCTGCTTCTGCAAGGAATACAAAGTAATATGGGCCACATCAAGCAGAAAAGTGCCCTCCAGCAAAATGCTCAGACTCACATCATCCTTCACATGTGCAAGGTCTCATCCGCGCATTTGCTTTCCAATGAAACATTCTGCAGTAGACAATGATTCTGTTTACGGACAGTGAAGGTCCTGCACATGCCCAAAAATCTGTTTTCGAAATACACAGCTCATATTAAGTTAACGAAGTCTATGTAATTTACACCCATCTGTGCTCCCGCTCCCCGCTCTCCCCCACCCCCCCCCTCCTCCCACCCAGTAATACACTGGAACCTCTTTATAAGACAGTTATAAGCAGTGATAAGACGGCTTAGGATATAACAGGTTACAAGTGGACCCTAATAATGTATCCAAACAAAACAAAAAAGTACAGGTTATACTGAAAAATGACCATTTATAGTCATGTTAATTCACCTGTCAGCAACTTGTAGATCAAAATTAGCTAAAATCATTCCAATCGGTAATCCAAGATGGCCGCTATGAGCGCCCTCTTGAAAATCTATTTTGAACTTCTTCTGAATTAATGTTAATTAAGTTAATGTAATGTGTAATCCCATGTTCCCGCAATGTAAAGGCAAAGGTATGCAGGTGTCCATAGTATTGCCAGCCGTAGTGGCTCAGTCAGATGCACGTCTGATTGGTGATCAGGAGGTAGCAGGTTCGATCCGGGCCAGGTCCGGTAGCATTCTTTCATGAAGATCAATAATGAAATATTTTGTACAATCATTCTCTCCCTCACACTGATTCAAGAAAGGCCGTTGTCAGGTTGTGGCAAAATGTACACAAATACTGGTTATTCACTTAGAGGACTAAGCCTGCCCTGGAAAAGTGTGACCCTAATGGGTTGATTGGGCTGTAAAGCCTCAACAATCAAAAACTAGAAATATGTCAGTATGATGCAGATGCCTCCGCCCAGGGCCATCCTCACCCACACGCAGGTATTTTGCAAAAAATGAAGTTGAAAAAAGGGCCATAACTCTCATAATAATTGGCAAATTTACCCTAAATCGAATTTGACCATATTTTATGATTATATACCTGGGTATAAAATATGAATACAATACACAAATCAATCTTTTTAAAAAAATATAGGAAGAAAAACATCTTTTGAAGGTGAAAAAGGGCCATAACTTGCATAATAATGGGTTGATTTTACCCTAATTGGAACTTGACCTCTATTTTATGATTATATACCTGTGTGTTAAATATGAATTCAATACACTAATGTTTTCAAAAGATATCAAACTGAAACTATTTTTCAACGTTGAAAAAGGGCTGTAACACCAAATATAATTGGTGGATTTTACCCTAAATCAAACTTGACATATATTTAATTATTATATGCTTGTGTATAAAATATGAATCCAATTCACTAATCTTTTCAAATGTTATGGAACGGAAACCATTTTTCAAAGTTGAAAAAGGACCATAACTCCAAAAATAGCGTGGATTTTACCCTAAATAGTACTTGACCTACATTTTACGATTGTATACCTGTGTATAAAATTTGAATCCAATACACTAATCTTTTCAAAAGATATTGAGCGGAAACTATTTTTCAACTATTTTTCAACATTGATAAAGGGTCGTAACTCCAAAAATAATTTGCTGATTTTACCCTAAATCGAACTTGACCTGTATTTTATAATTATATGCTTGTGTATAAAATATGAATCAATACACTAATCTTTTCAAAAGTTATGGAACGGAAACCATTTTTCAAAGTTGAAAAAGGGCCATAACTCCCAAAATAATAGATGGATTTTACTCTATATCGAACTTGACTTACATTTTATGATTATATACCCGTGCACAAAATTTCAATCCAATACACTAATCCTTTCAAAAGATATCTCACGGAAACCATTTTTCAAAGTTGAAAATTTTTCTAAGTTGAAAAGGGCCATAACTCCCAAAATAATTGGTGGATTTTACCCTTAATCGAACTTGACCTACATTTTATGATTATATACCAGTGTATAAAATTTCAATCCAATACACCAATCCTTTCAAAAGATATCGCACGGAAACCAAAAGTGTTATGTACAGGACTGACCAACGGGACGGACGTACATACATACGGACAGCGGTGATACTATATGCACCCCCATTGAAAATGGCGGGGGCATAAAAAAAAATCTGTAATATTAAGAACTTTCAGTCTGATTTAGATCCACATTGTTTGCTCAGGCCACACAGGATAAATACTGTAGTTGTCCTGAAAACAGGATTGGTAATTTTAGTTACATTATACCTTACAGAGACAGGATATTATGCTTTGTTATTTGGGCCGTGTCAAGCAAAACAGTACCTTCAAACATGCTAAAAAATGCCCAGATTCAAATCATCCTGCACATGTGCAAAGTATCATCTGGGCATTTGCTCTCCATCCATACATTCTGTGGTATCCAATGATTCTGTTAGTGGACAGCAAAGGCCCTGATCAGACTGTAATTTTTTTATTTAAATCATTGTGTCAAGTAAAGAACAGAATTTTCTTGAAATATAACATTGCTACAATCAGTCTGTGGTCTACTGCTGAAAGATTCATTGATGATGGGCATTATAGTTTTGTAACAGGGATTTTTACTCAAGAAATACACACTAATTTAAACAGTGACATCAGAAAATAGCAACTGTTATCTATCCTCTGTAACTACACTGGGCGTTCTGAAGACAATTCATCTGTCTCTCAAGAGTCAGAAATTTATAAATATTAGAGATTTCTCTGAGTTAGTACAATATTTAGTTAACAGTACCTGTGTCTGGTATAGAGATATGATTTGACACTGACTGACAGTAACTGCTGAAGTCATTGAAGTCTTTCTGGTGGGCTAGTTTTCTTGATGTCTTTTTTAGAGAATACTGCCCTGAAAAAATAACAGAACTATTTAGAATTATTTTCCCCTATGACATTAACAGTATTTTTCTTAGTATATGTAATTGAAATATGACATGCGAATAATATAGGTCTAGGAACAGTTTGGTCAGATTATACACTGCTTGCTATTAATAGGGTTTTCCTTGACTCACATTTTGGCACATTTTACCCTCACCTCAACCCACCCCAACCCCTCAACAACATGGCATATGCAAGAAGTGCAGACCAAGATTAGTCTGATCAGGGTCTGCACTGTTTGTCATTTCGCTAAGTATTTTAAGAAACAACTGCATAAGAAGCAAAAGTTAGGCCAAAAAAAGTATAAAATAAGGTGTTGAAATTTTAGGACATTTACTGTAAATATAGTAAACAAAGGTGTGTAAGTGAACAATTAAGCTTCATATTACATAATTATCTGAATCTATTTTAGTCACTTTTGCTGGCAATTTAATTTATAATCCCTTGAAGGAAATATTTCCTAGAGCAAAGAAACATTTCCTAGACTGCTATCTCACAGCAAGATGAAAGCAGAGGACATTAAACTTATTGACGTCATTTGAAAACGTCAAAAGATTAAATAAAAACCTAAAAACGATAATACCCTACCATTATCATGCCATGGGCGGATAATTCTGTCAAAAATTGATAAAATTCGCCCATTAGCAATCCCAAAACAGATCTCCTTAATATCAATGCATGTGCCAAGTTTGATTAAATCCCTTGATACTTACTCAAGTTATCACTCAGAAACAAAAATACGGGCGTTTCTTGGGCAGATAACTCTGTCAAAATTTGACTAAATTTGCCCATTAGCAATCCCAAACCAGATCTCCACAATATCAATGCACATACCAAGTTTGGTGAAAATCCATTTATGTTTACACAAATCATCAAGAAATGAAATACAGACAGACAAACGGATGTACGACTGATGGATGGACAGACAGACACACGAACGTCCAATATGAAACCATAATATCATGCCACTATCATGTGATGGGGTATAAAAAAGGAATCTGAAGAAAAAAAATACATTTTTGTGATATATAGTTAATATCTTTAAATACATGTAATATTTCCTGTATGTTCATTCCGCATAAGGGTCCTCTATCTTGTATGTAAAACATCGCAGTGAAATCAAAGGAACATGTCAGAAAAAAATTTGAAAGGTCCGGCTAAAATTATAAGAACTTCAAGTTCATCTCAATCATTTGTCTTATCTGTGTCAGGCAGGCTTTCGGAAGTTTCCCTGTACTCTGTTTTACTACCTTTCTTTTGTTGTTAAAATGTCCAAAACACTGCTGGATGAGTGGCAAACAGAGAAGACTCAGATCAGATGCCACATTCTTCGGCATCTGATCTGAGTCTACACTATTTGCTTAGACCTGTATGTCTGAATACATAGGATAAACACAGTACAACTTGAGTAAGAATGATGATGATGATGATGATAATGAATTCAGGTTTAACATGTCAACCCATGAGGGTCATTTGCGTCAAAATGGTACATTAACTTGGTTCGGTATTGAAACAGCTATAATGATTACTTGAGTAAGAAAAATCTACCTTTCTGCAGACACACTTCTAGTATTCCCCTATATGCTACATTACGTATGTGGAAGTCATGGTCAGCAGCTGTCTGACTCTGCCAGCGTGCTCTAAAAATAATAAATTTATCACATTTACACTAAATATTTCGACACTCCAATTCATTACCATATGTCCTAAAGTCAGGGGCAGATCAAGAATGATTTCTCGGACATGCTGAGCAAACAATGTAGACCCAGATCAGATGCTGCAGAATGCAGGATCTACACTGTTTTCCATTCACTCAGCAATTTTACACACTTTCACAGATAGTAAAAATTGACCAGTTGAAAAGAAGTATAAGGAAAGAAGTATGGGGTGAGAATATCTAGGGCAAATAGGGGGATTATCATATTTATCCAAAAATTCCATAGAAATTTTGAGTCAAAGTGGGGTTTGACTGAACCCCCTCTGAGTCCGTCCCTGTAAAAATCATGTGGTCCATTTTACCACCTGGATGTGTGTCTATGAATTGATGAACTGGCAAAAAAGTGTAGACCCTGATCAGATGCCAGGTTCTGCAGATCAGATCACAGTCTACACTGTTTGCTCAGATTTGTCTGCGTAAACACTTAGGGTAAATGTGGTTAAAATATGTACGTGTATTTACTTCATAAACAAATGAGCCACATTCAGAAAACAGACTTTCTGACATGTGCGGCCAGCAGAGATTCAGATAAGCCTGCACATTCATGCAGTCCAATTAGAATCTTCACTAAGAGCATTTTGGATAGCCAAGGATGTAAATTTCTTCCTGCAGACAACAAAGACTGATCAAACTGGGGATGTGCTGGCTTATTTGAGACTTTGTTGGCTGCACATGTCAGAAGGTATATTTCTCATGTTGTGGCTCAAATACAAATAGCTAATTGGACATGAATAGCCATTAGACAAGGCCAAGTCAAGTGGAAATTTAAGGTGCCTTCTGGATATACATGTATGAGCAGTGCACAACACAAAAAGACCTGTGTGACCAGCAAAGATTCAAATCAGCCTGTACATCCAAACAGTATGGTGAGGATTTTGTTTCTCCATCTTTGGATAGCCTGAAGGCTGTAGACGACACATGCAAACATACCATTATTTTATAGAAGATCTAAAAGACATCCATATATCATTCCCATTTGTCTCCTAACCCGGTGCTATGATTAACCCTAAGTGGCCATATCTAGAATTTAAATGGTCCCAAATATGTTCGAGCCATTGAGGTTTCACTGTATTCAGAAGTGGACTTTAATGCTAGGGTGGTCACAAAAAGCTGACGGACAGAAAACCAGACACAACAAGTTGAAAATATATATATTGAACAAGAACAATGTTTTCAGAGAAAACAGCTGTCGATGATTTGAAAAGTAGTTGAGTAAATAAAAGATCTTTAGAACTTGAGGTAAACCTTTAACAAAAATTTCTAATTCTGTGATCTAGAGTCCGTGACCTAGGGCAGGGATAGTGCTGAAGAAAATTTTGGAGCAATATCAATAATCATGCCAAATAGAAAGTAAATCCATGCAAGGATTTAGAAATTAAGAGATCTTAAAAACTTAGACGCAAAACTTTAACATAAATTTCTAAGTCTGTGACCTTGACCTTGAGGTCATAAGCAGGGATGGGAATGGTGCCAAATAAAATTTTGGAGCAACATCTATAATCATGCCAAATATAAATGCAAGGATTTAGAAATTAAGAGATCTTAAAACATTTGACACAAAACTTTAACATAATTTTCTAAGTTTGTGACCTTGATCTCTAGGTCATAAGCGGGATGGGAATGGTGCCAAATAAAATTTTGGATCAATATCTATAAACATGCAAATATAAAGTAACTCCATACAAGGATTAAGAAATGAAGAGATCTTAAAAACTTTGACACAAAACTTTAACATAAATTTCTAACTCCATGACTTTGACTTCCAGGTCATAAGCACAGGTGGGAATAGTGCTGAATAAAGTTTTGGATCAATATCTATAACCATGCAAAATATAAAGTAAATCCATACAAGGACTTATAAATTAAGAGATCTTAAAAACTTTGACACAAATCTTAAGCATAAAATTTCTAAGTCCATAACCTTGACCTATAGGTCATGAGCAGGGCTGCAGATAGGGCTCAATAAAATTTTGGACCAACATCTATAATTATACCAAATATAAACTAAATCCATCAAAAGATTTAGAAAATATGAGGTCTTAAAAACTTTGACATAAAACTTTAACATTTTTGTTAACTCCAATGCCAAAGCCACAGCCGACGCCGGGGATAGTGCAATAGCTCTTCCTGTACTTTCGTACAGGTGAGCTAAAAATGGATGGTGAAATAAGAGCTGTGGCTGGACAGTGTAGTTTGCCTGAATCACGTTTTGCCTCTAAAAACGTAAAATAAAAATTCTATCATTATTTTTTCTAAGTCCGTCATCTTGACCTCAAGGTCACTCATGTGGGTCAGGATGGTACAGCAGAGAACTTCAGACCAGTATCTAACATTAGTGCAAGTATGATCTGCTTCCATCCAGAGGCTCAAAAGATATAGCCTTTTAAAAACTTTAACCAAAACAAAAAACTTTAACTGCCAACGCCAAGGCCGATGCCATGGTGACTGCTATAGCTCTACCAGTACTTTCATACAGATGAGCTAAAAATGATGAAGTCATCCAACTGAGAAATATAGGTAAGCGTCATAAAATGACAGTGCAGTGTTATTTAACCCCAGTCTTGCTGAACCAGTATATGTCCTGCCTTTGCAAACAGTGTAGATCCAGATCTGTTGGCTTCTGAAGAAGCCAACTGATCTGGATCTGCACTGTTTGCCATTAAGTATGTGAATTTATATCAACAATCTGGATCATGTAATTTCATTGGCTGAAAACTAGAAATGGGCGTGGCATCTTAATTTATTCAGCAGGACAAGGGTTAAGACAGAAAGCATGTCATGTTTGATAATTGTACAGTTAATCAGAAATGGAGGTAAACACTAAGGTTGACATAATGTCAAAGTCTTTCCACCATGAGGTATGGGTATGAGTACTCTTCTCTTTTCTACTATCAGACATGATATGACTATAATGAATACCGTATTTGACCTATTTACTGTACATACCCCTATAAGCACACAGTCCAGCAATTTTGTAGGCTTTAGCTTGCAGCCTGTGTAATATTATTTACTTCTTTATACTTTGTGTTGAGGTTTTACTGCCCAGTTCACCCATGGGGGTCATGTCATGCGTGGTCAATTTACCGAACAACACTTTTACTGGGCAGGCTTAGTCCCCTAAGAGGTAAACCAGTATTGTGCACATTCTTCCGCCAGAAACTGACAACTGCCCTTCTTGAATCAGCGGAAGGGAGAGAATGACCGAAGAAAATATTTTGTGATCAAATCTCCAGGAAAAAATGTTGCTGACCTGATGGGGGTGGAACCCACAACCTTCTGATCACCAGTCAGGCACGCATCCAACCTACTTCTTTATAATAACATATGTTGTGAATACTCCTATGAACTGCCTCAATAAGTGGAGGCAATTCAAAGAAGTACCCACAACAGATATGCTTTTATAAACTTGTCAAGGTAATTCAAATGAGTACCTACAATATATGCTTTTATAAAGAAAATCAGAACATATATCACATAACCATAATTAAATACGCCCCTCAGTAAGTTATCTGCTCATATTCCTTTAAAGTAAGCTGTGGTGTCTGATCTGGGTCTACATTGTTTGCTCAGGCTTGTATTTCCAAATACATAAAGTAAGTACGCTTATTTAATCAAATCAACCACCCCAACCCCCACCCCCCCTCCCCCCCCCACCCACCCCCACCCTCAGAAATCATTCTAAAGCCGACCCTGGACTCTTCTATCACAAGTCTTTGGACTGGTCTCTTTGGTCTGGATTAAAGGAAAGAATTTGCTCCCTCTGGAAGCATTCTTTTTCCTTTAATAGTAGTTACTCTTTGGGGCTACTCTGCTCTTTCTGTGAGCAAAGTCTTTCCTTTAAGAGTAGCCCCGCCCACCCTCCCTCACCTTTGCCCCTCCCCCACCCACCCACTAATTAGTACAATATTCCAGACTGACTACATATGTAAAACTCACCTGGTTTCCTGGGCAGCTAGTCTCATTCCAAATGAACTGAGGAACCAGCCAGAACCACTGGAGCTAACCCTATCTATGATCTTTTTGACACAGCTGCTCATAGGAAAATTCTCAAAATGCCCAGATTCTTCTGAAAGACATATTTAATGAGGACAAATAAAAATTTGTGTGTTTAGGGTAACACATTTATTTTTTACAATATTTATATGAAATATACCATAAATACCAAATATATCTGGACTCAACTCTGCATCATAATCCATGTGACATAATATTTTACCAAGTCTGTTTGACTAATTTTGATGTGTTTTAAAAGTGCTGACAGAATAGCATAAAGTGTTGACCCTGATCAAACTGCTCCTGAAGGAGCAGTTTGAACAGGGTCTATACTGTTTGCTCAGACCTTCTTGTACGAATATTTAGCATAAATATGGTAGCATAGATATTTCATCCCAGT
This sequence comes from Anodontia alba, assembly GCA_964016985.1. NCBI lineage: Eukaryota > Metazoa > Mollusca > Bivalvia > Lucinida > Lucinidae > Anodontia > Anodontia alba. Next base: position 9,837,845 of record OZ024828.1, read on the forward strand.
AACACCAACTTTTTTTAGCGTTTTTTTTTTTTTTCTTTTATAAAAAACATGAAAAAAATTAGCATTTGATCAGGGTCTACACTGTTTGCCACTCATCCTATATTTATTCAGTAAATTGTAGATATAGGAACAGGCTACAGACAGGTCTGAGGAAAACTGTAGACACAGATCAGAAGCCACAGTATGTGGCATTTGATCAGGGTCTGTACTGTTTGCCACTTATCCAGTAAACTGTAGGTATGTAAACAGGCAGTAATTTGATTCATTTAACTCTTTCGCCCGCTACTGGTGACATTTGTCGTCTGCTAGTAACCTTTGCAAACAGTTTGGACCAGATCAGGCCCGACAAAACATCAGGCCTGATCTGGATCCAAACTGTTTAACATTCTGATGGTATTCCTGAAAGATTTTTTTGAAAAAGTTAATCTTAAAAAAAATCCACAGACGGGCAAGAATGCCTCAACTTTATAAAGAAGCAGATTAAAATACATGGCTGTGATCTGAAGACTACAAAATGCTTGACTGTGTGCTTATAGGGGTATGTGTTTAAGTTGCTCCAGAATGGTACCATGTGGGTACTAAATATAAATCACCTAAGTAAGGCAATTCTTCTCAGCACCCATAAGGTATATTTATGTGCAAAAATAATAAAATATGTCTTTACCCATTTACCATTATATTTCATCCTGTGGTAACAGCAGCTAACACAACAAAGACTCCTAATACAGTCTAATTCCCTGAAACACTTCAGCATAGTCGGTGTAAGATCCCCACAACAATGTAGTCCAACCATACAAACTTGAGGCTCTCTCTGTGGCAATTTAAACTCTTCTATTTCTCTTATAATCCTATCACTCTCATTACATTTACATAAAATTTCTTTTCCACCATCTTCTGCCACTGTTTCATTTTTTACATAGATGTCATGATTTAGTAAGCTATGCTTATATTCTCTTTGAACACTACCCATACAGTCAACTGTACAGTCAACTGTTCTTGTAGATTCTCCTTGCACACTACCCATACAGTCAACTGTACAGTCAACTGTTGGTGTACTGATCATACTTTGCACACTATCTGTACAGTCAACTATTGTTGTACTGATCATATTTTGCACACTACTTGTACAGTCAACTGTCCAGTCAGTTGCTGGTGTAGATTCTCCTTGCACACTACCCATATATTCAATTGTACAGTCAACTGTTGGTGTACTGATCACACTTTGAAAACTATCTTTTTCTAAGGTTACACCACTATTTGCAATTGTTCTTGAGTCAGTTTCTGCAGCTGCAAGAGCACTATATCTTTGCTGATTACTTTTTGCATCAGATTCACTTTTATTAGTAGTATCATATATTTCTTGTAACACATGTGTAGCAGAGGCTTTAAAAACTGCCTCTGATGTAATGAAATCATTTCTGGGACATTTTCTTGAATGAGAATCAGACTTTGGACAAATATTTGAATTTTTAAGTGCGCTAACACTGGAACCAGTCTGATGGCGACAGGTGCTGCCACCATGTGAGAGACTGTCAAACCAGTTTTTAACTAAGAACAGTAACTCTTGACTGGATTCTCTGGTCTGCTGAAGTTCACAAGTAACATTGTGCAGGTGTGGACATAATGCTGAAAAGGAAAATTAATCAGTGCACAGAAAACTGACTGTGAAATGGACCTATTTTTTTTTAAATGTATACTAGGGCGAAAAAGAAACGCAATGTAACCTTTACATATAGTTTTAAAGTATTTACTGTTATGTTACATTCAATTTTTTTTTTATTTTTTGTATAACGTTTCATCTTTATAGAACAAGCTGATGAAAAGTTTCATTTGATTTTCAGTGACAATTATGAGAAAAAGCGATATCAATCTGACCGGTGTTCATTATTCTAGGCCAAGCAATAAAATATTTGTTGCATATTCTATGTATGCGGCATTTCTTTTTTGTCCTAGTACATATAGAAAACATTCAAAATTAAACAAAAAGAAAAAAAAAACATGTTCCCACTCACTCATTTAGTAAATCTGGCAGTATTCATCCTGTCATGACCTTGAAAACGAGGTCCATGCCACCAAACCTAATCAGCTCTAAAGCCTGCCTCAACAATTTAAATAATGTACCCCTGCAAATCTGATTAGATTCTGCCAGTGATTCAAGAAATCTCATGTAAACTAGAAACTGTACCTAAATTTGACTAAATCTGACCTTGAATATGAGGTTAATGTCATAAAAATCTAACCAGCTCTAAAGCATGTCCCAATTATGTATCCCTGCAAGATTGATGAAATCCACCAACTTCTTCAAAGGTATCATGCACATAAGAAACTATATGGTAATTTGACATATATCTGATACTATTTTTCCTTTGCCAACCTTGAAAATGAGGTCAAGATCAACAAAATGAAATCAGCTCAAAAGCTTTTTCCAATAACAGGGGTAACAACCTATGTCATAGCACGGATATCGGAACCATTTTAACGGCCGCCATATTTGAAATGCAAAGTAAGTTTTTCCGCTCGTAAAATAATACAAATAAATGTATACCAAAACTAAACAGTTTAGTCGGTGCCTGACAACAAACCTGGACAGCAGATATAACAATCGAGTCCAGAAATGCCGCTGATTTTGTAAACACCTCGACAAAGTCGAACAGGTGGGAGACACGAGGACGATTTTAGCAGAGATATAGTGTGCACTTTTGCCAAAAAACGTATTTTTACAGCTAATAGCACCAATATTACTGATATTTGTGTTATTTTAGTCAACAGTTGTCCCTAGTTCGATTTCATAACCATGATTTTCAGATGGAAAATTGATTAGAGCATTCAAATGCCAATTTTGATATCGTAAACATTCATGACGGCACAGATATCGGTCATACTCTTCCAGCCCAACAGGTGCATGTGAGTAACAGACAAAAACGTCCCGGTCCCAACTTGCCAAATATAGAGCTTTATGTCGTGAATATATTGTCTACTCATACTGTGGCCTGATTTCATCCAATTCCACGCAAGGTTGCTAAAGAAATATGCTTACCGTGTTGTAACGCTGATGAACGCCACGGTTTTGGCATGCTAATTACTAAATATTTATTCGCGATGACATAGCAAAAATAAATGAGTTCCCCATCTGCAGCAATATGTGTAAAATCAGCCAAATATTTACATTCTCACATGATACAGAACGGAAATATTGCATGTTTTTGTTTATGTTTTTCAAAGTATTTGCTGTGTACGTGGACAGTACATGTATATGTTTGCATGCGGCGCCATCCAACTCGCACTACGTTGGTAGATAGAAAATTGTTAACTGTGTTTTCCTGACATGAAAATAATGTCACGAACGAGTGGTGATGATTCGGTAAACAATGAGTACGCAGTATTCCTGAGTGAAATAATTTTCATATCAAGGAAACACTGTTAAATATTTTGTTTATTACATACCTTTTTCAATAATTTATCATTAAAACAAAAGTAAAGCGTTTTAAACTAATTTGCATAAGACTACACCAAACTGTCACGTGACGTTCTGACGACGTCATCTCACGTTATGTGACATCGAACCATACATTTTTGTAATTTGATTGGATGGTGACAACGTTACGGTGACGTCACTGCAAAAGTAATATCATCACTGTTAAAACATGAAAAGGTCATATCAGCACTATCGTTGGTAAGAAAATTATCTCACTAAAAACTAATGGTTATTTTAAGTGGGGCATATAATAACGTGACTTATTACTTGAATGCCGCGTTAAGTAGTGTCATAACGTCGTGTCTCATAATATATGCTACCATTTACCGACGTTATACCATTTTTATGAAAGCACATGTTGACGCACGTTATATGTAATATGTAATAGATAATACCCGAGTAACAGTACATTCTCCGCAATAAAAACCTAGGCGGTGCCGAGGCCTTTACTGGGGGAGAATGTACTGTTACGAGGGTGTTATCTTACATAAAATCCATCTCTTGTTGATTTATGAATCATATTGATTAGTTTTGTGGTGTAATTACACGAAAAACACGCTTTTAACTTGAATGATTTTCTACCTGCACTTGTACTAATAATGATGGTACACATAAATGAGGTATACGGGTTTTATATAATTTTACAGCAGGTATATATAAGTGTTTCAGGTAAGGTATTACTAGATAATATCTTATCGCTTATAAAATTTTCAGACGTTCAATAATATTGCACATATTTGAAATGATGTCAATTTCTGGTCATTTTACGTCAATATCCTGCCTTACGTTTCTGAACTTCTCCCATTTCAAACGAAACTTCTTTCCTAAAACTGAAGTAAGGAAACTGCAGGCAATATACTCTAATATCTATTGGAGTAGCTGGACTAAAATATTTCAGAGAATACAAAGGAATGGCTTTATTGTACGTGGACCATTGACTGATTGTCTGAAATGTAAGTCATAATATGAACATAAAATATGCACAAATTGACGTCTACTCAAAAATGCGCAAAAATTCCGGACGTTTGGGAAATTTAGAACAGATGAAAAAATATATGTTATTAAATACCTACCATTTAGGACTTAAATATTCCTGCTTTAAAATGATATATAAAGCGTTTTCATAGGAAAAATTTCTACCTCGGAAAATGGTATCAGATATTATGAGACACCCTGTAGATGCCTATTTCCTGCATATTTTCCGACGATTTCTAACGTTTAACCGTAATGTAGAAATCGTTTTGACGAATAGCATTCATTTGCTAAGACGAGCGTCATATTGAAATGAGGGTTGCGTCAAACAGACATGACCACCAACGACTAAATTACAGGATAGCGTGGTGCCTTATTTACATGTAAGATAACAAACAAGTGTTATTGATAACCCTTTTTACTGACCCACTGTTTTCTCACTGTTGGCCACAACGACGTGTAGCTAGTTATCATCTTCTTTGTATCCTGCAGTCCGGCTAATATACAATGTAACTATGGTGTTCTGTTTTGCCACAGCAATTAACGTGTCGTTGAAATGCCGTCTTATGCTACCGCGTTACTTCGACACAATCGTTAATTGTAGCGGGAATGAGTTTTATGGCGATTAATTATGAAAGGTAATGTAAGTTGCGACTGCTACTAAAGTGGTAATATCGTTCTTAAATAAATGAAAACCACAACAGGATGTTAACGACACGTTGAAGCTAACAGTGTAGTACCTATCAGCCACAATAATCGTGTTCCAACCATAATGGTCCAACCCTTTCGCTCTTGTTAGCCAATAAAATATGTTTAAACAAACATGTGTCGGCATGGCGCGGTACTACTATATAGTCAGAATAATTAATCAGAATGTCTGTGAAACAAAAGAGAAAGCATGACGACAGCTGTGACGAAGTTCACCAAACATCTACAGTGAGCTTTGTTGATATTCAGGCACACTCTCAGCTTTTTCACGTAATTTAATTTATGAGCGTATGGGGGCCAAATCACCAGTCGAATTTCATTAGTTCACTATGTACAAAAAAGACGAAAGAAACATTGAACTACAGGGTTGAGTGGCCTACAAGACAAGAATAAGCAAACATATGCGTCAGTCCTGTTTCTTAAAGATTTTATAAAGGGAGTAACAGCTTTTTTACATGGTATCAGTTTTTTTTGTTTATATGTGTGTTCGAGATCGGTGCCATCGTACGTGTTTACGACATCGTTCAAAGCATTTCTTTGCTTTTAAATAATATCTCACATTTAATCATGTGCACAAACATTGCTTCCTTTACCACAAAGGTAATATTTGCAAATCACAACAGGCAAATCGAGTAAAATAGCTACAGAAAGTAATTTTGATCAAAAGTGTTTTCGACGTCAGTGCAAAACATGCGTTGACAGTACCGATACGAATCACTTTGTTGAAGTGTTTGAAGCTTTAACATTGTTTCTAGGCAAAACTCATTCACCAGTGGGGCGAAAATATTTACTGTCACCAGCTAAACTATGTCTTCTGTATAATCGTTATGTAGACGCATAGTTTGAAGCAATTTATTTACCTTATTCGCATCAATATGGCGACTATCCAAGTGGTTCCGATATCCTTGCTATGACGTAGGTTGTCACCCTTGAATAATGTATCTCAAATTTGATGAAAATCTGCCAAACATTTCAAGATACCATGCACATGGGAAACTGTTATGCTGACACAAGCATTAATGCTAATCTTAGTCCTGCTGAACCCAGATATGTCCTGCCTTTGCAAACAGTGTAGATACAGATCAGTTGGCTTCTAAAGAAGCCAACTGATCTGGATCTGCACTGTTTACCATTAAGTATTTGAATTTATATAAGCAATCTGGATCAAGTAATCTGATTGGCTGAAAATTAGAAATAGGTGTGGCATCTTAATTTATTCAGCAGGACAAGGGCTAATACAATAAAACTTCAATGACTGGAACACCGATGGCTTGTTTACCATGGCTGACTCGAACTCGTTTTTGAGTCCCTGAGGCAATTCTAATGGGTACACTCAACATACCAATATTTTATAAAAGATTGAAAATACTTTCCTAAATCATCCCTATTTGCCTCCTGACCTGGCTGACAAACCCTCATTGGCTTGAACTATCCACATCTAGACTGAATTTCCATGGTCCCAAAGCTGTTTGAGCCATTGAAGCTGGACTGTATATCGGTATCAGGATTGGGACAAAAACCAATATGTTCCCCTCTACCTCTTAATGTATGGACATAAGTACAATAAGTTTTATCAAAATTACAAAGTAAGTATGTTTCCATGTTGTTGTTTTGGGAATAACATAGCTTCTAATTTTCAGCCAATCAGTTTACTTGATCCAGGTTGTTGATACAATTCACATTCTAAATGACAAACAGTGCAGATCCAGATCAGTTGACTTCTGAAGAAGTCAACTGATCTGGATCTCCACTGTTTGCAAAGACAGGGTATATTCAGGATTGGCAGAACAGAGTTAATGATTTTATTTATCGTTATATGATATAGCTCCATGAAAACATCTATTGTAGTGCTCATTATAAGTGCCTCACTGAGGCACTTATAATGGAGATGAGGCACTTATAATTGGAATGAGGTACTTATAATGGGAATGAGGCACATAATGGGAATGAGGCACTTATAATGAGCACCCACAATATATCAGCAACAATGTCAGAAAAGGTACATTCAGACATGTGCACACACCTAAAATTCAGATAAGACTGCACATTCACAGTCCGATCAGAATCTTCTTCGAGCGCATTTAGGACAGCCAAGGATGCAAAGTTTCTTCATGCAAACACCGAAGACTGATCAAACTATGCTGATGTAATGCATGGACAAGGAAGATTCTACTCAGACTGCATAGATGTGCAGGCTAATTTGAGTCTTCATTGAACACATGTCAGAAGGTACATTTTCTCACATTGCCACTCATATGGTTTGTGAAGAAATAAGAAAAATATCCGTACCGTTTGTTTAAAAAAAGTGACTTATTTAGAGCTTAGTCTTCAGACATAAATTGTCACTTCCATTGCAATTTCACATACCGCAGGGTAAGGGAGAAATAAATAAGTCCATATTAAGAAAAAAATTCTTTTTTTTTCCAATTATCAGATGGACCCTGTCTTTCTCGTGCCAACCTAAAAATCATTTTTTCAGTGCGCCAGTTGTATTGTTTTTATCATTTCAATCAGTTTTCATCAGTAAATAAATGAAAAAAGCATCAAGATGCATGGTTTATTTCTAAGATCCTTCGCCACCCCACCCAAACCCACCCCCAACAATGTAAAGCAGACCGCAAAACTTCATAGATAGACGAATGGAAGGACAGATATTGTGAAACCAGTATACTTCACCCTGACCCCTCCACAAACACAACTTGCAGGAGATAGAACATATACACCATAACCTCTTTAAAACAAAATTGCTGGGATCCAAAGTGAAAACGGTGTTAGCTAAACACTAAACAACCATATTGTATCTAAATACAAGAATTCCGCGGAAGGCGTCATCGCACCTGCTGGGGCAAAAGTCACAGGAGCCACAATCAGAACGTGGTTATTAAATATTCATTCTTAGCAGTGCTTACTTGGAAAACTGGGTTGAAAAAAATGTAGACAAAGTGCCTAGTGGGGCACATATATTCCAGGCCAGTCCCATTCCCTCTAATGGCTATATCTTCAGCACTGACTTTTCGTATCATACAGCCCAAAGATAATGGAACGTTGACGTAAAATGTGTAAAAGTCACTGGAGCATGAAATATACGTCAAGGTCATGGGTCAAGGTACCTGCTAATTCAGTACATCAAGGAGAAGCACAATGCAAGGTATGGTGGTTGTAGGCCTTATAGTTGAGGAGTTATCAAACATCAACGTAAAATGTGTCAAATATAGGTCAAGGTCACTGGGTCAAGGTACCTGCCAAGCCAGTGCAATGAGGTGAAGCACTATGCAAGGTTTAGTGGTTGTAGGTCTTATATTTGAGGAGATACCGAACATCAACATAAAATGTGTCAAAGTCACTGGAGTGCACAATATAGGTCAAGGTCACCAGGTCAAGGTACCTGCCAAGTCAGTACCTCGAGAAGAAGTGCTATATAAGGTTTGGTGATTGAAGGCCTTACAGTTGAGGACATATGGAAGGGTGACGTAAAAGGTGTAAAAGTCAATGGAGCGCGAAATATAGGTCAAGGTCACCCAGTGAAGGTACCTGCGGAGTCCGTACATTGAGGAGAAGCACTATGCAAGGTTTGATGGTTGTAGGCCTTACAGTTGAGGAGATATTGAACGTTGACGTAAAATGTGTAAAAGGCACTGGAGCGCAAAATATAGGTCAAGGTCACCGGGTCAAGATACCTGCCGAGTCAGTACATCTAGGAGAAGCACTATGCAAGGTTTGGTGGCTAGAGGTCTTACACTTGAGGAGATCTGGAACATTGACGTAAATTATGTCAAAGTCACTGCAGCCAAAATATAGGTCAAGGTCACCAGGTCAAGGTATCTGCCAAGTCAGTACATTGAGAAGAAGCACTTTGCAAGGTTTGATGGTTGTAGGCCTTATAGTCGAGGAGATATCGAACGTCGACACAAAATATGTCAAAGTCACTGGAGCACAAAATATAGGTCAAGGTCACCGGGTCACGGTACCTGCCAAGTCAGTACATCTAGGAGAAGCACTATGCAAGGTTTGGTAGTTGTACGCCTTATAGTTGAGAAGATCTGGAACGTCAACGTAAATTGTGTCAAAGTCAATGGAGCACAAAATATAGGTCAAGGTCACTGGATCAACATACCTGCCAAGTCAGGAGGTCAGGGAGATGTGTCATGCAAGGTATGATGGTTGTTGTAGAATTGTAGTTGATTAGAATACTAACTTCGACGTAAATATCGAACATCGATATAACAGAACTGTTAACAGACAGACGGACGGATGAATGGACAGACGAATGGAAAAGTGGGCACCTATGTCGCAAAGTCGGGAGGTGAGGGAGATGTTTCATACAAGGTTTGATGGTTGTTTAGTTTTGTAGTTGATTAGAATACTAACTTTGACATAAATGTCGAACTTCCACATAACAGAACTGTTAACAGACGGACAGACGGACGGACGAACAGACAGACAAATGGAAAAGAGGGCACCTATGTCACAAAGTCAGGAGGTCAGGGAGATGTTTCATGCAAGGTTTGATGGTTATTTAGTCTTGTAGTTGATTAAAATACTAACTTTGACATAAATGTCGAACTTCGACATAAATGTTGACAGACGGACAGACAAATGGACAGACATACGGAAAAGCGGACACCTATGTCGCAAAGTCAGGAGGCCAGGGAGATGTTTCATGCAAGGTTTGATGGTTGTTTAGTCTTGTAGTTGATTAGAATACTAACTTTGACATAAATGTCGAACGTCGACATAAATGTTGACAGACGGACGGATGGACGGAAAATCCGACGCCTATATCGCACCCTGCTACAAGCAGGTGCGATAAAAAATGTCTAAATTATATAGAACAAGAATTCCGCAGAAGGCGTCATCGCACCTGCTGGCGCAAAAGTCACAGGAGCCTCAATCAGAATGTGGTTATTAAATAAGTTTATTTCATTCTTAGCAGTGCTTACTTGGAAAACTGGGTTGAAAAAAATGTAGACAAAGTGCCTAGTGGGGCACATATATTCCAGGCCAGTCCCATTCCCTCTAATGGCTATATCTTCAGCACTGACTTTTCGTATCATACAGCCCAATGATAACGTAAAATGTGTAAAAGTCACTGGAGCATGAAATATAGGTCAAGGTCATGGGTCAAGGTACCTGCTAATTCAGTACATCAAGGAGAAGCACAATGCAAGGTATGGTGGTTATAGGCCTTATAGTTGAGGAGTTATCAAACATCAACGTAAAATGTGTCAAATATAGGTCAAGGTCACTGGGTCAAGGTACCTGCCAAGCCAGGGCAATGAGGTGAAGCACTATGCAAGGTTTAGTGGTTGTAGGTCTTATATTTTAGGAGAAACCGAACATCAATATAAAATGTGTCAAAGTCACTGGAGTGCACAATATAGGTCAAGGTCACCAGGTCAAGGTACCTGTCGGGTCAGTACATCGAGAAGAAGTGCTACATAAGGTTTGGTGGTTGAAGGCCTTACAGTTGAGGACATATGGAAGGGTGACCTAAAAGGTGTAAAAGTCAATGGAGCGTGAAATATAGGTCAAGGTCACCCAGTGAAGGTACCTGCAGAGTCCGTACATTGAGGAGAAGCACTATGCAAGGTTTGATGGTTGTAGGCCTTATAGTTGAGGAGATATTGAATGTTGACGTAAAATGTGTAAAAGGCACTGGAGCTCAAAATATAGGTCAAGGTCACCGGGTCAAGATACCTGCCAAGTCAGTACATATAGGAGAAGCACTATGCAAGGTTTGGTGGCTAGAGGTCTTACACTTGAGGAGATCTGGAACGTTGATGTAAATTATGTCAAAGTCACTGCAGCCAAAATATAGGTCAAGGTCACCAGGTCAAGGTATCTGCTAAGTCAGTACATTGAGGAGAAGCACTTTGCAAGGTTTGATGGTTGTAGGCCTTATAGTTGAGGAGATATCGAACGTCGACGCAAAATATGTCAAAGTCACTGGAGCGCAAAATATAGGTCAAGGTCACCGGGTCAAGGTACCTGCCAAGTCTGTACATCTAGAAGAAGCACTATGCAAGGTTTGGTAGTTGTATGCCTTATAGTTGAGAAGATCTGGAATGTAAACCTAAATTGTGTCAAAGTCAATGGAGCGCAAAATATAGGTCAAGGTCACTGGGTCAACATATCTGCCAAGTCAGGAGGTCAGGAAGATGTGTCGTGCAAGGAATGATGGTTGTTGTAGAATTGTAGTTGATTAGAATACTAACTTTGACGTAAATGTCGAACTTCGACATAACAGAACTGTTAAGAGACAGACGGACGGACGAACGGACAGACAAATGGAAAAGCGGGCACCTATGTCGCAAATTCAGGAGGTCAGGGAGATATTTCATACAAGGTTTGATGGTTGTTTAGTCTTGTAGTTGATTAGAATACTAACTTTGACATAAATGTCGAACTTCGACATAACAGAACTGTTAAGAGACGGACAGACGGACAGACGAACAGACAGACGAATGGAAAAGTGGGCACCTGTGTCGCAAAGTCGGGAGGTCAGGGAGATGTTTCATGCAAGGTTTGATGGTTGTTTAGTCTTGTAGATGATTAAAATACTAACTTTGACATAAATGTCGAACTTCGACATAATTGTTGACAGACAGACGGACGAATGGACAGACATACGGAAAAGCGGACGCCTATGTTCCAAAGTCAGGAGGTCAGGGAGATGTTTCATGCAAGGTCTGATGGTTGTTTAGTCTTGTAGTTGATTAGAATACTAACTTTGACATAAATGTCGAACGTCGACATAAATGTTGACAGACGGACGGACTGACGGACTGACGGACGGACTGACGGACGGACGGACGGACGGACGGACGGACAGAAAATCGGACGCCTATATCGCACCCTGCTACAAGCAGGTGCGATAAAAATGACCATAAATGGAAAAATGGAAATGAAAAAAACTTTCTCTTATCAAAAGGTTTGCCTACCCACCAACCCTATTTTTTTTCAGGGATCATAAGAAACATAATTTTTCTTGGCCTTGTAGCTTACAATTCTGAACAGATCTTTTCTCAGCACCAGCAGTGTGACACTGTTTCCCTTCTAGGCCAAGGACAGGATGACCGAACTTGCTGTGCAGAACTTGTCCTAAATAACCCTGTAAAAGTAACAGACAGAAAATAAGCCACAACATGTAATAAAGATGGTGTGGGGAGCCAGACAAGGTGTTTTATACACTGAAAAACTCTGATATTTTTTTTTTCTGCATGAATAAATATGTTGTGGGTACTCATTCATTCATTCTATATACAAATATTTCATGGAAGATTAACATCCTTTACCCCTGGCGATATGATTAACCCTCAGTGGCTCAAGCAACCAATATTTAGAACAAATTTCCATGCTTCTAAAGATATTCAAGCCATTGAAGTTCAATGTAATACCTGTACAGCAGGGGTCATCCTAGAGGGCGATTTGGGAGAAAAAGGCTCCCTAAGCTGGCCGACTTCTCCCTATTTTGAGCTGAGGGAGAAGTGAAAATGTATAGAATGTATAGGGAAATCCAAAATTTGGACCAAAACTTCTCCCTGACATCCTGAAATTGACGCAAATCTTCTCCCTATCTGAAAGCTCTAGGATGACCCTTGCTGTACAGATAACCCTCTTTAAACCAACACTCGATTTAACAACAAAATTCATTATAATGACAATTTGACTGTCACGAAACCTTCATTTAAGAGGTAACAACAAGTCACTAATTATGCAAGAATATTGTATGTAATACTTTAAAGAAACATATTTTGGATATTTGTTAGAATTGCCTCAGTGAGGCAATTCTAAGAAATATCTGAAACATGTATGCTCTATGAGGAAATAAGAACAAAACAAGATCTTTCTTACAAATCAGTCTACTCATTAAGTATTCTGTACAACAGCAAATTCATTTCAATGGCAAGGTCTTTAGGAACAAATGCTGTCATTATAATGAGGGTTCAATGAACTTTTTTTTTTCTCCATAAACCTGAGCTCCACAGCTCAGCAGGTAGCCATAGTGACCATCTTGGAAATCAGAACGGAACGAATTTAGCAATTCTGACTCTCTATGTCCCTCCAATGCCTCCCATCAGGTTTCTGCTCAATATGACTTACGGTTTGGGAGGAGATATCGTTTGAAGATTTTCAAGATGGCCACCATATTGGATCTTGGAAAGGAATGATTTTAGCAATTCTGAATCACTCATAATGTCGCTCTGATGCCTCCCATGAAGTTTTGGCTCAATCCAACTTACTGTTTTGGAGGAGATGTCCTTTGAAGAATTTCAAGATGGCTGCTGTGGCGGCCATCTTCGATATCAGAGCAGGATGATTTTAGCAATTCTGAACCTCTACATTGCTCCAATGCCTCCCATCAATTTTCAGCTCAATCCAACTTACGGTTTTGGACATGTCGTTTGAAGAAGTTCAAGCTGGCGGCCATGGCGGCCATCTTGGATATTGGGACGGAACGATTTTAGCAATTCTGAATCTCTACATCACTCCGATGCCTCCCATCAAGTTTCAGTTTAATCTGATTTACGGTTTGGGAGATGTGATTAGAAGATTTTCACGATGGCCGCCATGGCAGCCATCTTGGTCATCGGAATGGAACTATTTTAACAATTCTGAATCTCCATTAGCCACAATGCCTCACACCAAGTTTCAGCTCAATCTGACTTACAATTTTGGAGGAGATGTCGAAAATGTGAAAAGCTAACGACTGACAAACGGACGACGGACAACAGGCCACGGCATAAGCTGACCTGGAGCAAAGCTCCAGGTGAGCTAATAACAATATTATGTGGAGAAATAAGAAAAATAAGAAAAACGGTCGATGAAAGAAATGACAATGTCACTGAACCGTGAAAACTAGGCAAGGGTCTTAAAATGATACCTCATTGTTTGAGTCTTTATTAGGGAGAAAGTGTATGCCAAGTAAGATGATTGTAATGATTGTAATTGTAAGTCATCCAAAATGGACTTGAATGCCAGGGTGGTTGTAAATATTGTCTGATGAATGGATGGACCGACATATGGATGAAAACTGGATGTGCAAAATGCTCTAATTCAGATCATCCTGTGCATGCGCAAAGTATCATCCAGGCCTTTGCTCTCCATTGATATATTCTATAGTTTCAATGATTCTGTTAACAGCCAGTGAAGGCCCTGATCAGACTGCGAGGATGTGCAGGCTGATTTGGGCCTTGCTGTCTGCTTATGCACGAAGACACAATTTCACTTAAAAATTATTATACAGTCGACTCTCGTTATCTCGACCTCACTTATCTCGAATTACCGCTTATCTCGAAGTGAAAATCTGGTCCCTGTTTAAACATGAAAATCTAACAAAAGGTAAAAAAATATTGTGGAAAAGAGGAGAAATTGCTCCTAAGGAGCAATTTCTCCTCTTTTCCACAATATTTTCAATATATCTCTAACTCCAGGAGTCAAATTACATATACAGTTGTGAAATGTGGTTGTTCGATTTATTTTCCTTAATTCTGCAAACCTGATATGTCTAAGTACGGATATCTCGAAGTATTTCAGACAGTCCCTTGGAATTCGAGATAACGAGAGTCAACTGTATTTGCCTTAAACATCTGAACACTCAAACAAGAGCAAACAGTGTGGACCCAGGTCGATTTCACAGCTCCAGGTACAAGCGGATATCCACATAATGGAAACCTGTTGTGTGTACTCATTAGAAGTCCCTCACCAAGCAACTTCTAATGAGGAAAAATATAAATGACTGGCTATTACATGATGGTCACAAGATCATGTCTGATCTTCTAATTGTTACATTGTGTATGGGTACACCATAGGTGCATTTGACTAAAATCCGTGAAAAATAAGGGAAATAATGAGTGCTCAGGTAAGGGTGTCTCTTTCAAAGATCATATCATATTAAGAATGTTCAGCAGGATAAGGGTTAACACTGGTCCTGCAGAACCCAGATATGCCCTGCCTTTGCAAATAGTGTAGATCTAGATCTGGCTCTGCAGTCTGCTCTCAATGTTGGGAGGTAAATTTCCGGCCTCGGTATTTACTGGTGGTATTTACCAGTCTGGAAAATACTCCTTAACCCTTGTCCTGCTGAATATATTAAATTGCCATGCCTACTTCTAATTTTCAGCCTATCAGATTACTTGATCCAGAATATTGCTATAAATTCACATACCTAATGACAAACAATGCAGATCCAGATCAGTTGGCTTCTTCAGAAGCCAACTGATCTGAATCTACACTGTTTGCAAAGGCAGGGTATATCCGGGTTTAGCAGGACAAGGGTTAAGTGGAAAATCTGTCAACTGAACTTTTTCACTTAAAACACTGCAGACACCTTAGCCAAGGACTCATAATTATATATAATCAAATTAAATGAATTAAAGATGTTTTAGTTAATTATTACATAAAGTTATCACCATAAAGAATAAAATATTTTACAATTTAAGCATGTTGAAAGAACCAAAAAGTGAATTAATGGCTAAAATTTGGACCTTATTTTAACAATACATATAAAATCTTTAATTTTAAAAAGCCATCTTTATTATTTGAACTTTAACTCAATAGCATAAAAATACAGTAAGAAATTACTGGTAATAATTCACTCGACCACTGAAACTTAATTTGCAATACAGTACGGTCTATATAATTAAAACAATAATTGCCAAGAAAATGTTTATTCAAGTGGGCACAGGATAGCAAGGGTCAAGGATAGAAACAATAAAATGTCATAAATAATTTTCTCTTTTATATAAAAGTTGTGTATATTCTGTATTTATTTTAGAAAAAAGAAAACATTATTGAAAAAAGAGAGAAAAAAAGTTAAAAAGAAAAAAATAAAAAATATAATGAAAAGTAAAAAAAAAGAAAAAGAAAAATAATGGAATAATGAAAAAAAATAAAATAATGAAAAAGCCTGTAATGGTACCCTTAAGCCATATGATGTGTACTTTGGCAGGTATGAAACCAGTTTTTTTTTTTTCTATAACAAAGTTCTAAATTTCATTTATTTAATAAACTATTAAATAGATACATTGTAAGTTGATACTAGTGTTAAACTTTATATAAATATAAAGTCAGCTGACCACTATACATGTAACTGAAATTACCCCTATGAATGTTGAGTGTAGGTTATTATATAAATTCCAGGGTGATCAATTCAATCAACCCATATTTGCCAATATTTTCCGGTATTTGCCAGTATTTACCAGTAAATACTGCTGGCATGGGAAATGCTCATATATGCAGGCTTTTGCCAACCTTGTCTGCACTGTTTGTCATTAAGAATGTGAATTTGAATCAACAACCTGGATTAAATAATCTGAATAGCTAAAAATTAGAAGTGGGCATGGCATTTTAATTTATTTAGCATGGAATGATTAATTACTAAGTAACATCATCTACAAAATACAGCTTACCAATCCAGAACCAACATCTACCACAACATTGCACTCTGACCTCTTAATCACATGATCAATAAGTGAAGTCATGTGACACACTTCATGAACTTTCTTCTCTGACATCCCTTTCCTAATGTCATCTGTGATATCCAAAGCTGACAATGGATAAATATTCTCCATACAATGAATTTTTCTGTCTTGTCTAACTCTCTCTCCTCCATCATTTGGTGTTTCTTCTGAGTCAGTTTTAGCTATCTCATGATTTCTGTAAATTAGTGGAGTTTCTGAATCTGAGAAATGACATCCTTTTGAAGCTTGGTGAAAACTGGGACTTTCTTTCCTATACTGTTCTCTTGATATGGACAATGAAAGACAATCCTGAATGAACTGTTTCAAAGTTGATGGCCAGTTCAGCTGAAAACATTGAAGAAATTCAATAACATAGCTCCAGATAAAAAGGATATCACGACCCAGTTGTTCAAAACTAGCGATGTCGTTAGTTAACGTATCGTTAAATTTTGATCATCAAATATGGCATATACGCTAATATTTTTGCTGAAAAAAATGTGAGTAGCTTTTAAGCAAATCACATTTTATCAGCAAAAATACCTGTGAATTAGATATTGTACTTACTAGAACAGTTAATATTTTGACCATAACAAGCTCGTTAAGCTAACGACTCTTTGAACAACTGGGCCCAGTTAATATATTTTTCTTATTTACCCATGAAAAACATATGTTATGGGTACTCATTAGAAGCACTTCAGTGAGTAACCAAAATATATGTTTTCCTGGGGGGATAAGAAAAATATCAATACTTTCTCACTGAAAAAAGTGCATTACCTAGAGCAATGAAAATTATGAATATGGAGGAAATGCCGTCTGGAAAAAGATCAAAAGAACTTCATTAGCCAAATAATGTATACAGTTACCTCTCGTTGTCTCAAACACTAATTACTCAAACTACTGATTAATTTGTTTGTGTTGAAGTTTTACAGCCATGTCAACACAATGCAGTCATGTCAAGCATGGTCAGTTTACCTAACCACACTTTTATTGGGCAGCCTTAGTCCTCTTAGGTGTTCACCAGTATTGTGCATTATTGGGCCTACACTGTTTTAATGACATTGTAAATACCAACAAGAATTCCGCGGAAGGCGTCATCGCACCTGCTGGCGCAAAAGTCACAGGAGCCACAATCAGAATGTGGTTATTAAATAAGTTTATTTCATTCTTAGCAGTGCTTACTTGGAAAACTGGGTTGAAAAAAAATGTAGACAAAGTGCCTAGTGGGGCACATATATTCCAGGCCAGTCCCATTCCCTCTAATGGCTATATCTTCAGCACTGACTTTTCGTATCATACAGCCCAATGATAATGGAACGTGGACGTAAAATGTGTAAAAGTCACTGGAGCATGAAATATAGGTCAAGGTCACGAGTCAAGGTACCTGCTAATTCAGTACATCAAGGAGAAGCACAATGCAAGGTATGGTGGTTGTAGGCCTTATAGTTGAGGAGTTATCAAACATCAACGTAAAATGTGTCAAATATAGGTCAAGGTCACTGGGTCAAGGTACCTGCCAAGCCAGTGCAATGAGGTGAAGCACTATGCAAGGTTTAGTGGTTGTAGGTCTTATATTTGAAGAGATACCAAACATCAATATAAAATGTGTCAAAGTCACTGGAGTGCACAATATAGGTCAAGGTCACCAGGTCAAGGTACCTGTCGAGTCAGTACATTAAGAAGAAGTGCAATATAAGGTTTGGTGGTGGAAGGCCTTACAGTTGACGACATTTGGAAGGGTGACGTAAAAGGTGTAAAAGTCAATGGAGCATGAAATATAGGTCAAGGTCACCCAGTCAAGGTATCTGCAGAGTCCGTACATTGAGGAGAAGCACTATGCAAGGTTTGGAAGTTGTAGGTCTATAGTTGAGGAGATATTGAACGTTGACGTAAAATGTGTAAAAGGCACTGGAGCGCAAAAAATAGGTCAAGGTCACCGGGTCAAGATACCTGCCAAGTCAGTACTTATAGGAGAAGCACTATGCAAGGTTTGGTGGCTAGAGGTCTTACACTTGAGGAGATCTGGAACGTTGACGTAAATTATGTCAAAGTCACTGCAGCCAAAATATAGGTCAAGGTCACCAGGTCAAGGTATCTGCTAAGTCAGTACATCTAGGAGAAGCACTATGCAAGGTTTGGTAGTTGTACGCCTTATAGTTGAGAAGATCTGGATCGTCAACGTAAATTGTGTCAAAGTCAATAAAGTGCAAAATATAGGTCAAGGTCACTGGGTCAACATATCTGCTAAGTCAGGAGGTCAGGGAGATGTGTCATGCAAGGTATGATGGTTGTTGTAGAATTGCAGTTGATTAGAATACTAACTTTGACGTAAATGTCGAACTTCGACATAACAGAACTGTTAAGAGACAGACGGATGGACGAACGGACAGATGAATGGAAAAGCGGGCACCTATGTCGCAAAGTCTGGAGGTCAGGGAGATATTTCATACAAGGTTTGATGGTTGTTTAGTCTTGTAGTTGATTAGAATACCAACTTTGACAAAAATGTCGAACTTCGACATAACAGAACTGTTAAGAGACGGACAGACGAACAGACAGACGAATGGAAAAGTGGGCACCTATGTTGCAAAGTTGGGAGGTCAGGGAGATGTTTCATGCAAGGTTTGATGGCTGTTTAGTCTTGTAGTTGATTAAAATACTAACTTTGACATAAATGTCGAACTTTGACATAAACGTTGACAGACGGACGGACGGACGAATGGACAGACATGGGGAAAAGCGGACGCCTATGTTGCAAAGTTAGGAGGTCAGGGAGATGTTTCATGCAAGGTTTGATGGTTGTTTAGTCTTGTAGTTGATCAGAATACTAACTTTGACATAAATGTCGAACGTCGACATAAATGTTGACAGACGGACGGACGGACTGACGGACAGACGGACGGACGGGCGGATGGACAGAAAATCGGATACCTATATCGCACCCTGCTACAAGCAGGTGCGATAAAAATTCTATAAAACATAGCGATTATAACAAAAAACTAACCAGACACCCTGCTATTGGACCAAAGAGTTGTGGTGGAAGAGTCCACAACGTTAACGACAGATCTGCAATGTCAGGCCGCAAGACATTGTCACCACCAGGTCCAATGAGCTACTTGTGCGGCTTGGCATTGAGGATCTGGACCTCATTCTGAAGGAGAGAAGACTCCGATGGTATGGACGTGGAACGCTCCAATGGTGCAGTCAAGACAGCCGTTGACATACAGGTTGATGGAAAGCATGGGCCTGGGAGGCCCAAGATCACATGGAAGCAGCTGACAGAGAGGGATTGCAGAGCATGGAAGCTCTCGGCTATCAACCCTCATGATAGACATACCTGGAGATCTGGTGTGAGATCTGCCATGCGTGCAGCAAGCCATCTATCTGGAAGGGGGCTCACTGATGTGGATGTTGCTCCTGTACCTGCACGTTATTCAAAAATCCAATTATGATATACCAGTATATGATATCCAAAGAAGAATTTTCACTCACTGAGATAGTTTTGGTTCTCATCGAGAACCATCATCACACTGTGACATTCTGTCACATTCACCACCTGACGTCATGAGACTTGGACTGCTTACCGACTCATTACTAGAGGTAAACAAAGGCCTGCAGATCTTACTCAGGTTGTATGCCGCCTGGTCCTGGTTCATGACTTGTGGCGACTGACTGATCCTGATAGCTTCTTTGACTTGTATGAGTGTGATTATTCTCCATCAACTATGGAATAATGATCTGGCATAAAGGTGGAAAATAACAGGTACTGGTACTCTGGTAAGGGTACCCCTTCCATTGAGCCAGAGCAGAAGAAAATGCAGCAAGATGAGGGTAAATACCTGACAGTGTCCAAATGGTATTCCAGCCATATCTTCAAAAGTCATGTTCTGTAGAATAAGGCACCACTGAAACAAAACCATTACAACTAACAAGATATACCAAAATATCTGGGCAGACCAGGGATCAATTTTAACTCTTGTTTCAATTTTAACTCTTGTTACTGGCTCCATATTCCTCAAAAATAGACATTTTTTTTTATCCAAGAAAGGTTTGATAAATTCACTTTTCCCAGAAAACAGGTTTTGAAATTACATGCAAATTCTCCCATGAAGACATTTTACATGTAATGTCAAAACCTCTTTTCTGGGAAAAATCAGAAAAACATTTTAAAATGTCTACTTAAATCTTTACCCAGAATGCTAAGTGTTAAAGCTACATTTAACAATGTTCATAGAAGTGAAAAAGCAAGTTGGCTGAAAAGTTTAGCAAGTATAAAAGTAATGCCACTTGCTAATTTTAGCAAGCTGTCAAAAAAGTTAAATTTGAACCCTGATCCTGATAAATGAGTCTGGGCACAACCAAACCTACAATAAGACTTGTGCAACCAACAAAGACTCAGATCAGCCTGCACATCTGTGCAGTCTGATCAGAGTCTTCTCAGCCTCCAGGTTATCCAGCAGGCTAGATGAGAATCCTTGCCATACTGGGTGGATATACAGGCTGATCTGGCTCTTTGTGGTTACACAGGTCTTATTGTAGGTTTTGTCATGCATTGGCTCAAATATTTTTATAATAAGCCATAGCTCCAAATACAGGTATTTTTTTTTTGGTTCCTTTTTTTTTTTTTTTTTTTCAATAAAGAAGTATTGGTATTTTTCTTACCATATTCATCCCAATAACCACACTGTGTGCTTAAGTTTTTTCAAAAATCATTGTGCTTAAGTTTTTTCAAAAAACATTAGAAAAGCTTAAATAATATAAAAATCTCCGTCTTAAAGAAAGATAAGCAGATAACTTAATGAGGGGCGTATTTAATGATACTTACGCAATATTTTATGACTTTCTTTATAAAAACATATGTTGTTGGTACTCATTTGAATTGTTGAGACAATTCAAATGAGTACCAACAGCATAAGTTTTTATAAAAATGTAGATAAAAATACACTGGCTGTAATCTAAAGACAAATAAATTGCTTGACTGTGCGCTTATAGGAGAATGTGTGGTAATTAGGTCGAATACGGTATCTCTCCATAAAAACAGTGAGGTGCTTCTGATGAGTACCACAATATATATTTAAATTTTTCATGGAGAAATAAGCAAAAATATCAATACTTCTTGATCTGAAAAAGCACCTATCTGAATCTATGATATCCCTTGTACCACAATATATACTTTCATGGAGAAATTTGAGATATTATTTACTGATTTGAAAAAGCACCTAATCCATATCTATGATATCATTCTTTTATGGACCTACAGTCGACTCTCATTCCTTCAAATTCCAAGGGATCAGAATTTTTGGTTTGAGATATCAGTGGTTTGACATAAAAGGAGTTGAAATACAAAGAACATATAGCAAATCAAACAATGTTCTCCTTTATTTAGTTTCACTTAAGCAGTATTTTGCGGTATCAGATTTTGAGATAATAAGAATCAACTAAATGGTGGCCAAAAATACCTCAATTGGTGCCTTCTCCCAGGGCCTATCAAGCAAAACTCTTGTTAGCTTGAAGTCATAGATCCAGGAATTCTGTGATAGCAACAAAACAGTCTTTTCCAGGGTCTTTTCCATAGATACTGTTCTCTAGAATACAACGACACAAACAATTAACTAGAGCTGGTGTTTGTTAAACAGTATGCCCCCAACTGCCTGACTCTAACACTGCTTGACTCCAACACTGCTTGCCCATTACTGTAACAACAGTACAAATATACGAGATTTCAATGTTATCTTATTAAAAGGGAAATAACTCTAAAATGGGGGATAATTTGGATAGGAAAAAAAATATGGGTCACCTACTTATTCATGAGGAATCCATATATGAAATTTTAAACTAGCATGCACAGTTCAAAACTTATGCTATGCATCAAAAAGTGTGCAATGTAAAAATGCCCAAAATGACAAAGGGCTATAACTCAAGAAGTACTTTTCAGAATTTATTCAAAAGTTAATCAGGTCATCTACTCATCACTATCAGTCCATTCCTTAAATTTCAAGGCTCTAGCTTCAATAGTTTTTGAGATATTTTGCTGACAAGATTCCATCCATATTTCTTCAAAGGACTATAACTCAGGAAAGGGGCATAATCCTGACGGGGAAAAAATATGTGTCAGCTATTTTTTCATGAGGAATCCACACATGAAATTTCAAAACCCTAGCATGCACATTCAAAACCTATGCTAAGCATCACAAAATGTGCAATGTAAAAATGCCCAAAATGACAAAGGGCTATAACTCAAGAAGTACTTTTCAGAATTTATTCAAAAGTTAATCAGGTCATCTACTCATCGCTACCAATTTATTCCTTAAATTTCAAGGCTCTAGCCTCAACAGTTTTTGAGATATTTTGCTGACAAGACTTCATCCATAGGGCCATACCTCAGGTAAGGGGCATAATCCTAATAAGAAAAAAAAAATATGTGTCAGCTATTTTTTCATGAGAAATCTAAATATGAAATTTCAAAACCCTAGCATGCACAGTTCAAAACTTATGCTATGCATCAAAAAGTGTGCAATGTAAAAATGCCCAAAATGACAAGGGGCCATAACTCAAGAAGTACTTTTCAGAATTTATTCAAAAGTTAATCAGGTCATCTACTCATCGCTACCAACCGATTCCTCAAATTTCAAGACTCTAGCTTCAATAGTTTTTGAGATAGCTTGCTGAAAAGATTCCATCCATATTTTTTCAAAGGGCCATAACACAGGAAAGGGGCATAATCCTGATCAGAAAAAAATATGTGTCAGCTATTTTTTCATGAGGAATCCATATATGAAATTTCAAACCCCTAGCCAGCACAGTTCAAAACTTATGCTATGCATCAAAAAGTGTGCAATGT
The DNA here is from genome assembly GCA_964016985.1 of Anodontia alba. Classification (NCBI taxonomy): domain Eukaryota; kingdom Metazoa; phylum Mollusca; class Bivalvia; order Lucinida; family Lucinidae; genus Anodontia; species Anodontia alba. The sequence goes on from OZ024828.1 coordinate 9,861,300, forward strand.
AAAAATGCCCAAAGTTATAAAGAGCCATAACTCATGAAGTTACTTTCAGAATTTATTCAAAAGTTAATCAGGTCATCTACTCATCAATACCAATCTATTCACCAGGTTTCAAGGCTCTAGCTTCAACAGCTTTTGAGATATTTTGCTGACAAGAATTCATCTGTATTTTTTCAAAGGGCCATAACAGGAAAGGGGCATAATCCTGATAAGAAAACAAAATACGTGTCAGCTATTTTTTTATGAGTAATCCATATATGAAATTTCAAAACCCTAGCATGCACAGTTCAAAACTTATGCTATGCATCAAAAAGTGTGCAATTGAAAAATAGTTATAAAGGGTCACAACTCACGAAGTAATTTTCAGAATTTATTCTAAAGTTAATCAGGTCATCTACTCATCAATACAAATCTATTCACCAGGTTTCAAGGCTCTAGCTTCAATAGCTTTTGAGATATTTTGCTGACAAAATTTCATCTATATTTTTTCAAAGGGCCATAACTCAGGAAAGGAGCATAATCCTGATGGAAAAAAAAAAATACAGGTCAGCTATTTTTTCATGAAGAATCCATATATGAAATTTCAAAACCCTAGCATGCATGGTTCAGAAGTTATGCTATGCATCATAGACACACGGACGGACACACGGATGCATGCACAAACGTCCCAGAAGCAATATGCTCCTCCAACTTCTTCGAAGTTGGGGGCATAATTATTGTCATATTTATCAGGATGGTGGAATTACAAAATTTTATTATTTGTCCAGGGACAAGAAAATGGTGCAACACACTTGTCCAATCAAAATTTACTTGCCCAAAAATTCAAATTTTTCTCATTTCTCAGAGAACATAATTATGTTACAGATACTCATTAGAAGCACCTCAGCGGAGCACTTCTAACGAGTACCCACAGCATGTTTTCTTTGACAAATAAGATGCCAAGGCACTTCTAATGAGTACCCACATATTTTAATTGTTCTCAGTGGAAATGGAACAAGCTGGACAAGTCGGACATGGTATTTCCACAGCCCTGTATTTATGATTTTGTTTGTGTTGAGGTTTTACGACCCACTCAACCCTTCTTGAATCAGCAGAAGGGACAGAATGACCTTAGAAAATATTTCATGATCAATCTCCACCAAAGAATGCTTCCAAACCAGTGGGGGTCGAACCTGCAACCACCTGATCTTCAGTCGGACGCGCATCCGATCCGGTAATTTGCTTTCATCTAGCGACTTTTGAAAAATGACTTTAAGTGGTTCTTTAATCCACTTTAGTTTCTTTTATATATTTAGGGTGAAAAAGATGCGGTCCTTGACTTTTACTTGGTTTTAGGGCAACTAATACTTTTTTGACGTCCTTGTCTGTAATGTTAATATATGGCCAGAGCTCTCACTAGGATTTCAAAAACAGGAGTTCAGGACTCCCATCTTGCAAAAAGTAGGAGTTCCACTGGAAAAAGTGGGAGTCCCATCCCCAAAAGTGAGAGTCCCACAAATTCACGCATTTCACACAGAGTGGTAGTATATTTATTAATTCTTAGATGGACAGATTTTAATTAAATTGAGGCAATATAACTCAATCATCTTTATTTCTTTCAAAAACAATGCATGTGTAGATGCAAATTAATAGTAAATGTTCTAAAATGTCCTGGAATAACAAGAAGTACAGACCTTGATCTGATGTATCCTATATCCGTCTGATGCAGTCGGATCATTGACTATACTATTTGCTCTCATGTCTTATTACAGAAACTGTTAACACCAAACAAATATTAGGACATTTACTGTTGCATGCTCCAAAAGCACATAGTTTATAGCACATTTGAATTGTAATTTTCATATGAAAAAAAAAAAAACTCAGTAAATAAAACATAACACAGGTACTAGAATATTCTTTATACAGTTGGTATGGGTATTTTGGCATTTTCACGATTGAACACAAATACAGACGTAAGAAAGAATAAAGAAAAACGAAGACTTTAGCTTCCATGTTTATGTTGCTCAAATCGCAAACAAAAGCAATTAAAATTATTTTCTCTGTCATCAATAATCAGCCGAAGTCCCAAGTCGGTAACTTGACATGCAGTTCCGATGTTGTTTACATCACTTACCTGTTTTTCTCACCTTTAATTATGCTACCGATTATATGTAAGTGAGTTTGTAATTGTGAAAATAGCATGATTTGAAAACGATTATACGATTCTTACATAATTACTTTAGTCATACTGTTTGCACACCAGTAATCCTGTCTATCACCGTTCACTTTTCGCTGCACTACACACTTCACATGGTCCATGTTACCAGATTGGCCAACACAGTATGACATCGGATCACGCCTCCTGCGGCTCAGTAAGCGTGGCGCGGTAGAATCGAAGCGCTTTTGATCTGTGGGTGTTTATTTGTCTCTCAGCTCCTGAATTTTTGACGCCTGCCGACAAAAAAAACATGCGTACGGGGGACTCCCGCATGGTGAAATTTACGTGTCAAAAAGTTTGCATCCCAGTACGCGTAATCCTGCGTTTCCGAGAGCTCTGATGGCAATGTTTCAATCAACAACTACTTAATAGAAATGCTCCTTTTACATACCTGAAGAGACATCAGTTTCACAACTTCTTGCAAAGATTTTCAGTCTCCAGTGAAGACAATTTGCATGAAATATCACATCTTGTTTTCTGGGAAAAATAAGAAATCAACATCATCTATCTCTGCTGAATTAGCCCAGAGAACTGTAAAGGTTAAGTATATTATGGTCAGAATCTGAGCTTTTTACATATTTATTTGTTGCGGAACTTCTTGCTAAGATTTTCCACTCTACTCAGAGTTTATATTCATTGAGCCAAAATTCATGGGTACGAAAATTTATGGTACGAAACGTTTTAAACATATTATCGTTATTGATTTGCCAGTAAATAAAACCTGTGAAAGTATTAACTAAGAAACACAAGAATAAAGTATCAACCTAGATCATATAGACGAGTACTTCAAAAAAAAATAAATAAAAATAAATAAATAAATAAAAAAAAAATGTCAGTACTCCTGGAACGACTATCGTACATCGAGTAGAAAAAGAGTTTTTTTGTATTGCTAGCTGTACAGCTCACGTGCCAACTCTGTTAGCTTCACCGTGTCGATATTGACCACAGTGTCAGGTTGGGAGAGAAGGGGCGAGGATATTATATTTCTGTTATATAGGCTCGTCAGCGAAATGAAATACATTTAGACCCCGCAAAGCACCAGAGGTCGATATTGTCCTCTGACACCAAGCTGTTCGCTGGTGATAGAATGATCATATCAAGGTTATCGAGAATGAAACATACGGAGAGCTATTCAGAATCAGAATATTTTACTGGTGACACATCAATAGACATTCATTCACCAGGGCCAACGATTGGAAAGACTAGTCTCTAGATCTCACAAGTGATGTGAATCTAGCGACAGGGTCCTCAGAACTTTCAGCAGAGGAGATTATAGCTGCAGGGAGTGCATTCCAATCCCTAATGGTGTCTGGAAACAAACGGTACTTATAAATGTCAGTTCTAGCATATGGCACTTGAAATATGCCATTGGATGCTGATTCCTACTGCGCCTATTTAGGGGTTGAAGGTCGTCACAAGGTATACTCGCTCTACCTTTCAGACCTTTGAATAGCAATATGAGTTTACTACCTTGGCGTCTCTTGCGAAGAGACTCGCACCCTAACTGTTCAAGAATGCTAGTCATACTTCCAGTTTCAAAGTTGTAGTTTCCCGTCACAAACCTAGCTGCACGATTCTGAACCTTTTTCTAATTCTTCCTGGACTACTATTCTATGTGGGTCCTAAACAGGGCTAGCATACGCCAGGACTGGTCGCACCAACCCCTTGTATGCCGTCTCCTTAACATCTTGTGGGACATGACGAAAGATTACGTCTTAAGAAACCAAGAGTTCTGTTTGCTTTTGTGCAAACATTGCTTACATGTGTATTCCATTTCAAATCCCTAGAAATTGTCACACCAAGATATTTAATATTATCCACATTTTCGAGGACTGTTCCTTCTAAGGTCTCAAAGAGACCTATCAATATTGGAACTCCGGGAAGAAGCTTGGGAGATGAGCTTCAACCCAACAAAATCCTCTGCCAGCTTCATGGACACGTCCTTGAAGTTGTTCATGCCAGCAAGTTTCTTAGAGTGACCCTAACAGAAAAATCGTCATGGGCACATATAGCTCATTACGAAAACACGCCTATTCAAATATACTGAAAATTTCACCACAAGAAACTGAAAGTTTTCAGGTAAAAATTCTGATATTTTTCGTATTTCTGCACAAAACATAGATTGTGGGTACTCGTTAGAACCGCCTCGGCGAGGCGGTTCTAACGAGTACCCACAGTCTATGTTTTGTGCAGAAATAAGAAAAATAATGTATACCCCTGTAAACCCCAGTTTTACTATATAAAAGTGGGGTTTCATGGGGTCAAAATTATATAGGTATGTTTTCGTGATGTGTACGTATTCCTTTCCCACAGAATTCCCGAGACGTGTTTCGACGTCTGGTCAGGTTCTAGGATTTCTTCTATGATAATTATGGTGCTTAGCGCGTTGCTTAGAATTTTTCCTTAGCACAACTTAGTTTTTTCGTTTGTGTGTGTGTGTGTGTGTGTGTGTGTGTGTGTGTGTGTGTTTTGTTATTGTTGTTGTTGTTTTTTTATGTTTTTTTTTCTTTCTCACTTTCAGCGCTATCACTGTAATTTCGTGCGTTGAACTAGAGACTTATTTTCTTTCTTAAATTAGGACCTTTGTGGTGATTACCTGTTCATTGACTCCGTCTAGATTTCTAGCGAAAAAGTTCAGTAGTAATGGCCATTGGGGTTATTTTCCCTAATACGTTTGGGCCGTCACCATGGGAACCATATTGGAAGGGCTCATCTATAACAAAATAATAAACCTAATAACTATACAATTCTACAGTAATGCAAGATTTAATCTCACCACACTAGAATTACGACGACATCGAGGTGACCTTATTGAAACTTTCAAAATACTCAAAGGTATAGAAGGCATTCCCATGAATAGTCTTTTTAAATTCATCTATAACCAGAGGAAATTCTCTGGCTTAATAAATCTCGTTTGAGATTAAACATCAGATGTACAGAGCTTCTTCACTCAGCAGTGGTTTACACTTGGAATCGCCTTTCTGAGAATGTAATTTCATCTGATACAGTAAACAGTTTCAAGAATGGCATTGACAGACACCTATAGGATTTACGTGGGGTTTCTAAGACTCGGTCGCTTAACCCCTTGGCTGCACTTATAGGATGTGGCGCAGGTATGAAGGTTTAGAGATGAAGCTTGATATTATGATTGAAGCCTAGTATTCTACAATGACGACGTACGTCACCGGGTAGAGTGAGTGACGTCATTGACGTCGCGACTGAAACCTCGACGTCATATTTGATCTATCACGGACGTCGACGTGACTTATCCATGACCTACTTCCCTATTGTCGACGTCGGCACCGTCGACAGTGCGCATCCGTTAATCATCGGCAACGTCGCCCACCCAACGTCATATGCAAATTCCATTTTAATAAACACATCTCCATATAAGTTGGGAGAAGGAGCCTAACATCTAACAAAAAGTCTTTTTGGTAGCAACGGATCCGGAAAGAATGCTGAAATGATAGGGGTTAAACTACATATTGAGAATTAATCATTATCAGTGCAAATGATTTGTTTACCTGAGGCCTTTTGGCTTTCGCCTTCTTCAGAGATTTACTATTCGTATTTACATGAAGATATATAAAGGGGGAATGAAACATGTAAAATTAACAAACAAAAGTTATATTAGTTGAAATAGTTGGAAAACAGATTAGGCCCTTTCGGGCCCATGTTATCTAGCCCGCTGCGACTTGATAACTGAGCGTGTTTGGGTATATTGTCAAATGCAAACATTGCGCTATAAACGCAGCGTACAAAAAGGAGAATACTTAACTTCCTTATCAATATCAACATGAACACAGCGTACAAAAAGGGGAAAAAAAGCTTACCTTTCCTGTCAACATCACTTTGCCTATATACGGAATGCATACAATGTGCCATAAACCTTACACCGAAAGGGACATATGCCAAACTGAGTGTTTCACATCAATACTTAAGGCAAGTAGACCCCATACGTTGTGATTCCGGAAAATCACATGAACAAAACGTTCCACATAAGCTGTCGCATGCCCTGACTAAGGGACGGTGATTCCTTCTACTGGTTGCCTTTGTTGATACCATATGTCCGTAGAGTGTTCAGACGTCGGACCCATTAGCTCTCTCGGGCTTTCATGGTTCGACCTGTCCACTCCGAGTTATGATCTAAGCAACAAAGCGAGGCGTGGTTAATGAAATCATATTCTGGTGAACAGAAGTGTTCTGCGACAGGAGACCTCTCGAACCGCTTGTGTCTTAAATCATCCCAATGGCCGTTCATCCGTTGGTTCACATCATCACCGGTTTCACCAACATATTGTTTTCTACACATGGTGCATATTATAAGGTAGACAACATTAGTCGTCTTACAACTGGTGTTACACCTAAGCTTGATGATTGCACCAGAGACCGCGATTTATGTGGGGGTTATCATTTTGCAGGTTTTGCATCTTGCTTTGCCGCACGGTCGTGTCCACCCCCCCGCCCCCCACCCCTCACCCCCATCATCATCACGCGTGTCTGGTTTGAGCTTACCACGTACAAGAAGATCCCGCAGACTCTTGGGTCGGTCTTTCTGTGTATATCTCACTGAAAGTGCTAGAGGACTCAATGATGGGCCACTGTTTGTTAGTGAAGCTTTTTTTTTTTTTTTTTGCTATTAAAATTAGATTAGCAACATGTCTTGTCTTTTTGTCTTACTTCTAGCGTGTTCCTTTCTTCATTTTTTAACTTTTTTTTTTTTTTTTTTTTTTGTAAAAAAAAAAGTATACACAGGTGGGAGTTTTGAATTATTTGTTATTGCAAAGATTAATGCCACAAGTTCATAACATTCTTTATGAATTAACCCTTAAAGCGCCAAGAAAATCTGCATCTGAAAATGTCGTCTGTTTATGTCGTCTGCTGAATATTCTTGCAGACTTTTCAAACGTATTTTTGCATACAGGCAAACAGTTTAGGAGCAGTCTGATCTGGGTCCACATTGTTTGCAAAAATGACTTTTAAAATCACAAGCAGATGACAAAGCAGACGACAATAGTTGTGACTGGCGCTTAATTTAAGGGTTAATATTATGATCAGACTTTCGAACTTTCAGATGTTAGAATTGTGGATGTTGTGAATATTAAGAAGCTTTTTTTCTTATGTAGCATCTAAGTATGTCTGTGGTAGAGAAACCCCTTATCAAGAAAAGTAACTCTATAAGATGCATCGCATCGTTATGATGACGCCGATATCTTATTAGCGTCGGCGGCGTGGAAACGACGTTACTTACAGCCTTGTGATCTTGTTTAGATATAGGGTGAATCCATAATTGAAATTTATATTCAAATAAACCATTGCTAGGCGCACGACCCGCTCCTTTGTTAGTATTAATATATATACAAAAATATATAAATTATCTCATATGGTTGGTCCAATGGCGAATTCCATATTTTAACCTTTTGGCCTCGGCGTTGACTTCGTTAAAGAAAAGTGGCGTTTGTCAGTTCTATTTAATAAAGCTTGTCAATATTAATGTGTATACAACATTTTATCAAAATATCCCATATGGTTATTTTGCATATTTGCGTGTTTTTTTTTTTTTTTTTTTTTTTTTTTATTTATTTTATTTATTTATTTGGCAAAAATCGGTTGGCATCATACATAATTTCTGCGTTTGCCCAACGTTAAAATTGTGCAGGGCTAACGTTGGCCCAACGTTGTAATTAACATTGACATGCGTTGTCCCAACGCAATGCCTACATGTTGGCCCGACGAGCAGACTTACGTTGGGCCAACGTTGAATGTCTATGTTAGGCCAACGAAATGGACAGCCATTATTCAACGTCGGCCCAACGTTAGCATGCCGTCTGGATACTTCGTTCTCGGGGAAGCTAAAAGTCTGGGCTGCTTTCAGATGTTCAGGTCGCTCGCGAGTGTTAAGCCCTGGATCCCTATCCCTGTTAGCGCTGGTCATTGGGTATAGGGATCCAGGGCGAAACATGTACTATCACTTTGCACTTCGGAACGCAGCCCAGAACTGACAGAACTATAGAGTATGGACACGTATATTCATTTCTAATTTATCTTTGTTTCAAAAATAACCCATGTGTGGTGACGTGAACCATATTCTGTTAGTCACACAATTACATTAGGATACCACAATATACCGTGTTTGCCCTAAGTATTCGGACACCTCGGCTCCTTTTTATATCTATCTATTTCATTTGTAATTAGGTCGGTCTAATTATCGGAGGTTGAATGTTTGCGGACTATTACGATATGGAATGGGGAATGCTGGAACTTCAGTATTGAGGGTGGGTCCAATGCCGTGTCACAGTTAATAAACATCCATCGAATCATACAATATCTTTATGTGTAATTTCATATCTTGAATTTCTGTAATTACAAATTTTGGCGTAGAATGAAGCAGTCTGCAATGTTAAGTTATTAATAAGTATGTAGTATATGTATGATTTTTGAAAATTAAAATCACTCGTGAAAAAAAGGAGAATGTTTACTGCTTTGTCATTATTTATTTGATTCTATATTAAATTTATAATTATTGATATAATTATTCGATCTAACATCAAGTCCCGTATACTAGAATAACGGGTACTCCCTAACTAGAAGAAACATAAGACGGCTTTACAATAATCGTTCAGAAAAAGCAAAATAGTTTTTGAAAAGCCGGCCTCGGTGGCTCAGTTGGATGCGCCGTCCGACTGGAGACCAGGAGGTCGCGGATTCAACCCCCGCCTTGATCATGAAATATTTTCTACGGTCATTCTCTCCCTTCCGCTGATTCAAGAAGGGCAGTTGTCAGTTTCTGGCGAAAGAATGTGCACAATACCGGTTAACCGCTTAGAGGACTAAGCCTGCCCAGTAGACGTGTGGTTAGGTAAACTGACCGCGCTCGACATGACCCCATTGGGTTGACTGGGCCGTAAAACCTCAACACAAACAAACAAACAAGCTTTTGAAAAAAAACTCGCCAATGTTGCACTGAACGCAGCCCAACATACATAAGCTATATGTCCGTGATAGCATGGTCACATGATGCAAAACGATTCGCGAAAAATGTTCCCGAACGCACTCGATATCTGAGTGGTCAGGGGTGCACCCTGACCACTCAGATATCGAGTGCGTTCGGGAACATTTTTCGCGAATCGTTTTGCATCATATGACCATGCTTTCGACATCACTGAGAGACTTTTTCGCTTGGCGTTTTATTCTCAATGCAAAAAATTACTTGTGAGTAATAACTATTAGCCGTTTCTATTTTTGAGTTTTGTAAAATGTTTAGGCTACCCTAAAATTAATTTTATGGTCCATATTTGGTCTTACCTATGCAATTTCTTTAGTGAATTCTTATTATTATTATCATTTTTTTAATAAAAGAAATATTTTTTTGTCTTTCTCCACTGATTTTTAATTATTTGATGTTTCACAATAATACTGTGAACATTTCTGTAATTTTAAACAAGTGGAATTTGTTGAAAATCTGTCTCCAATCTACGTACCCTATTTTGCATAGAATGCAGCTATTAGTACAATGGTGAAAATGAAACTATTCTATTTTTTCAACTAATGAATAGAATAACACTTTTTGTGCTTATGTAGTTACGATAAATAGTTTTGCATTGAATCATGACAATAGTTTGCAATTTTACTTCTGCTTAAAGCGCTATCAAATAAATAAATAATATGACTTTCGGAAATACGTCCAAAGCAGAGTAAGAGACTAGCCATATCCTCGTTGACAATACTTGATGTGATATCGAAATTATTATATCAAGCAATATCAATTTTTATAGGATCGAATGAATAATATTTACGCAGTATATTTTTGTTACAAACAAGCATACATAAATTTTATTCCCATAGATGCCATTTTGGCTGCTTGAAAAGACAGCGCTTGGAATGGTTCGCGGACATTCGCTACCTTCCCGACGAAAAGGTCAAACTAACTGAACGAATGTTTTGCAAACATTCGCGAACCATCGCGATTGTTCTGTTTTACTGAACTCAGTCAGACTGACACACCGACAAGCATTCTGATATCATTCTAAAAGCTCCTGCATATCAAAGTTTTTATCGAACTTGTTAAGTCCCTTGACTTACTTGATATTGATAATGCTAATTTTGACCAAATGATAGACAAAACATCCGAAAGAACTTCAGGTAATGCCTCTGATACAGAGGTCCAGTTTCTAGATTCAAATTTATCAATATCAAATACTATACCATCTACTCAAATTTATAACATGCGCGAAGACTTTGATTTTGCTATTGTTAATTTTCTTTTTTTTTTTTTTTTTTTCTTTTTTTTTTTTTGGATGGCGACGTCCGCCGTGCTACAATCTTTATGTAAATGTATAGTTCTTAATTAATTCGTTTTCTTAGAGCCTCTACCCAGCAAGCAAAAAATATGGGACCCACATTGGCCCTAAATGGGTATTTATATGGGTCCTACATGGGCAACCCATAAGGGACTCATGAGGGATTTGCAACAGGGTTCCATGTTGGACCCACATGGGTAAAGCCATGTGGGAACTATATGGGTCCAGTATGGGAAAAATCAACCCACATTTATCTTCCAGAAAAACAATTTTTACACATTTTTACACAAATGATTATAAGTCCCCAGTCCCAGCCCATTTGATGGACTGCTAAGGTCCCAACCAATAGAGACCTATGTACTTGCGCAAGTTTTTTTTTTTTTCATGCGTATGTATATATACCTCTCAATTTTAAAAATAATAGGGACATACGAGTTAAAATAAAAATATGACCATGAATCGACGTCCATGTTGGGAAAATAGTTAAGATAAATTTAATAGATACTTTCATTTAGTAATGAACAAACTATTATTTTTATTTTATTATTATCATTATTATTTGCATTTATATCAGGAAATTTACTATTTTTTGATATTATGTTTAAATAGTGGTAGAGTTGTTCCCCTTAATACCCATATTGAACCCATATGGGTCCCATACAGTAATGGGAGGTCAACATTGGAACCATAGAGGTCCAATATCTGTATCACATGGGAGCCATTTGGGCCCCAATTATGTATCTAGAAAATATCACTTTTCCAGGATTATTTCAGTTTTATCTCGGGGGTCCCATATATTAGAATGTATTTTTATAATTATCAAATTTTACCAATATGGGACCTATAAGGGTCTTATATGGGCAAAAAAGCCTATATGGGGCCCAAGTAGGACCCAAATGGGATAAATGCCCCAAATCTGCCCATATGGTTCCCATATATACGTGTTTGCTGGTCAAAGTTTACCAATATGGGACCTATATAGGTCTTATATGGGCAAAACAGCCTATATGGGGCCCATGCAGGACCCGAATGGGATAAATGCCCAGATTCTGCCCATATGGGTCCCATATATACATGTTTGCTGGGTAGTCTAGTCAGTGACTCTAACTCCCGGTGTTAGTCTTACTCTTTGTTGCTTTGTGGTTTATTCTACAAGGCGATTTGTTTTATGTCTTACCTCGTGTTTTTTGTTCTTGTGTTTTTCAGCCAGTTTTTTAGCATTGCGATTACCTCGCTTGGGGAAGAGAGAGCTAATATTAGTGCTTTTCGTACGTTTGTTCGATTTGTGCTTGTTTGGTTTTGTCTGTTTCCTCTTCCTCTTGGTATCACGGAAGGGCTGCGGTTTGTGATTTTGTGATTGTGGCACTCCCTGGACTTTCCTCTTACCTTTTTTTTTTTTTTTTTTTTTTTAAATCGGAATAAGCATTTAACTGCTAAACTTCAAAAACAAGGTATCGGTATCATAACTGCGTAAAACATTTTCTATGTTTTATCGGCATCATTCTGAATTTTGATTATTTCTAAATATATTTTGGCTTGACTACACTTCTTCAGGAAGGCCTATCGGAAATCGAATTTTAATGGCGACATAGTCTATAAAGTCAGAAGAATTATTGGTATTTCTGATTTTCGGAACAAGTAAAAAAAATCAACTTCAACTTCAATGATGATACTTGTCCAAATCCGCTAGGCAGACATCTCGACAAGGGATTAAAATTGTGCTTGCGCCGGTCCTCTAGGATCGCCCAGTTTAGTTGCTGGAGCGTGGAGGTAACACTCGTGGGGTTTTGACGATTGAAGGGTTTATTCACCACAGAGCGAGCTGCGTTTCTCTGAATCTGTTCAATTTGTCTGATCTGAGTAACTTACTGTGGATTCCAGATTGTGGAACTAAATTCGACCTTTGGACGCACTGAAGACTAATTTGCTCTTTCTTTAACGACTTTAGGACAATGTCTGAGGTTACGTTTAATGATTCCGAGCACTCGAGATGCTTTCGAAGTAATACTGTCTATGTGTAGGTTATACTTCATATTGTCTGATAATTCTACTCCCAAATATGGAAGGTGTTTGACAACTTGCAATGATTGATTTTTCATCTTATAGTTAAATTTAGATTTATTTCTCAGTGTTCCGAAGCTCATAACTGCACACATATCAACGTTAAATTCCATTTGCCATGTATTACTCCATGACACTAACTTTTGGAGATCTTTTTGTAAAGTTAGGTGATCTTCAGGAGAGTCAATTTGGCGGTAAACAACACAATCATCGGCGAAAAATCGAATGGTGGAATTTATACTATCAGCAATATCATTGATATATATCAAGTGCAGTTCCCTGGGGAACACCGGAGGTTACTTCCGCGGGTTTGGAGGTTTCATCAACTAATACAACTTATATTTGTGTCGACCGCGTAGAATTTCTGTGATCCAGTTTAATGTTTCATTCCGCATGCCATAATAAAATATTTTTATAGCAAATAAACGTCAAAGATTGCCTTTGGAAACAACGAGCACACTTCGATGCCAAACCTTGTCGAAGGCTTTCGCATAGTCCAGAATACCCATATCTAACCTGGCGACCCTGGTTAATAATACTCCTACTGGTGATTATCAGTCGTTACACAAAACTATTACAGCATGGATTTTATACGTCAAACCCCACGTATAGTTTGAAATACAACCATAAGGGTTGCCCTTGGATACAAAGCACACATAATAGAACGAAAACATAGTCTCCGTTCCACCGAGACTCTTCATATGACAGCACTGTAGTTTGCAGGCTTACACGAGCAATAATTACACTGTACGTGGACATGAATGCCATGATCAGCAAAGGCGGATAAAGCATGCTGACATGGGCTTTCGCTGTCAGCTTATGCCATAAGATTTTTTTACAACCCAGTAAGCATTCTTAATAAATCTGTAGCGGGCCGTTATCGGCCCGTCAGGGTAGCTGACGGGCTGATAACGGCCCGCTGTAGATTTATAAAGAATGCTAGCTGGGATGGAATCCTTTAATTACCCTTAATATTCGAACTCAATAACTCTTACCGCAAACAGTCATAAAACTTGGCACGTCCAGTTTACGACCCTTTGATTTGCATAAAACTGCTGGATGAGAGGCAATACGATTGTCTCTGATCAGACACCGCGAGTTTGGCGCCTGAAGACTTTTGAATTACCACATTTACGCGGGGTCTGATCAGGTCTACACAATTTGCCGTTTATCCAGCAGTTTGTAGACACCTCAAGGGTTAATAAAATAGCCTTAAATTTTAATGTTTAAATTTTAGAAGAAGTATAAAGTATAGTAAAGAGCTAACATTTACGATTATTTATGGTAAATATGATAATATGACGGACAATACCTCTGACTTCATGTCTTGCTTTTATATGTCACATTGAGAAAAATATTTAGTGACATTAACTAAGAAAATGGTGAATAAAATAGAAATTGAGATATCCATGGAAGGTGACAGTCGCGGAACAAAGCCCTCCCAAGGCACCGAAAGACAAGGAGAAGAAAGAGTGAAAACACTTCAAAGTAGAACGTAAAGGGACTATAGCCTTGAAACAGTCAAAAGCAAGATAGTACGGATTCGGGGATGGGTGATGAAGTAAAAAGAATGCTTTACGTGAAATTAACCCTTGTCCTAGGTCCTAATCCAGTTCCAGTGACATATAACTGTTTCGTCTGCTTATTGTTTCACAATCAACACAGAAAAAAAAAACAACAACAATAACATAATTGCCTTTTCTAGATTCACATCGCCCGTTATCTAATTTGTTTGCAAATAAGTCCTCTTCACAGTACATATCTAACTTCACTACAGCTGTGTGTTACATGCCATAAGGTGATCGTGAAACGTCCCCCGTGCTTCATCATTATACGAAGTGTAGATTATATTTTCTGAGCCCGTTTTGTGTTATTGTGAAAGTAGAGTTTTGCTCAATACTTGTCTTGAGGTTGTGAACAGTGTTGCAACCTCAAGACAAGTATTGTCATTTTGTTCTTGTGTTTTTCAGTCCTTTTAGTATTGCGACTAACTCGCTTGGGGAAGAGAGAGCTAATCTTAGTGCTTTTCGTACGTTTGTTCGGTTTGTGCTTGTTTAGATTTGTCGGTTTCCTCTTCATCTTGGGGTCTGGGAAGGGCTGCGGTTTGTGATTGTGGCACTCCCTGGACTTTTCTCTTACCTTTTATGCAGTTTACATTACCATAACGAAAACACGCCTATTCAAATATATTGAGAATTTTACAACCAAAAATGAAAATTTTCAGCTGAAAAACTCTGATATTTTTCTAATTTCTGCTGAAAACATAGATTGTAGGTACTCGTTAGAACCGTCTCAGCGAGGCGCTTCTAACGAGTACCCACAATCTATGTTTTTTAGCAGAAATAAGAAAAATAATGTATACCCCTGTAAACCCCAGTTTTACTATATAAAAGTGGGGTTTATGGGGATCAAAATTATATAGGCATGTTTTCATGCTGCTGTTTATGAACAGACAATAAAATCGAGTCTACTATTTTACTATTTTTGACTCATTGATGTGATAGGAAACTCATCACGAAACATATTCACATTCTCTGGCATCTGTCCTGAGTCAGCACTGTTTGATCTGGTCTGCCTGTCTGAATATATATATCACATCAGAAATTTTGATACTCCCTCCCATTAACTAAACACGGACCCGCCCTCTGGTCCCGTTTTAGAAATCTTGCTTTCATTTTCATTACAACGTGCATAGCTACGGAATTTTTAAATGGACATGTCGATGATGCAGCAATGAATATGAGTAACCTCTTATTTTCTTTGATGGTCAGATTTAAGGCATGGTTTCACTGAAAATATACAAAATTAGAAGTTAAATTTCAGTGTCCTTAGAACTGATTGACAGTTTACCTACAGGAAAATACTTAATCATCCAGGGCATGTCCATCGCAGCTCCTCCTCCCCCCGCCCCTCCCCCCTCTCAACCCACGCCACATCCCATGGGCCAGAAGGATTTATCAGCACAATACATGTCCAAACTGTCTGAAACATTATTTTTGTAAAACAACAACAACAACACAACAAAAATAACAACAACAAAGCACCAATGGCAATCGCAGCATCTGTCGTACCAGATTCCTTAGTTATGTGCTTTGTAATGAAAACTCCAAAACTTCCAAAGGTTTGGGTTCGCATACTAATTCCTTACCCCTATATCTATATACTGCAGCACCTCCTCATGGGGATTAAGTGCAGGTGCGCGCCAGTGTGGTGTAAGTAGAAAGAATTATAAAAGTAAAAGGTTTCTATAAGAATTGCCATAATTGTTGGTGACAGGGAAAGAAGAAATGACAATGTTAAAATCTTAAAAGTCAGAAACAAGCAGCTGACAGTGAAAATTAAAAGATAAAAATAGTGCGCTAGCATTTAGGGTAATGAGTGACTGACCTTGCATCTGCCCTTTTGAAAGACTCGAAACTCGCGCGGGCAGTAACAATTTAACAATGAATAATGAAATTTTGGACGGCAGCCGATTCCACTGCACAATTGAAAGGGGATATAATAGTCTACTCTTTTGTGGATCTGTCAATAGACTAATATTTGTGGGTTCTTTTGAGAAGTCCAGTTGGATGTACGACATACAGTGGCAAGTCAATGGCCACATCACGAAAACATGCCTATATAATGTTGACCCCCTTAAACCCCACTTTTATATAGTAAAACTGGGGTTTACCGGGGTATACATTATTTTTATTTTTCTGCTCAAACGCATAGATTGTGGGTACTCGTAGAACCGCCTCGCCGAGGCGGTTCTAACGAGTACCCACAATCTATGTTTTGAGCAGAAATAAGAAAAATATCAGAATTTTTTATCTGAAAATTTACAGGTTTTGGAGATGAAATTTTCTATATATTTGAATAGGCGTGTTTTCATAATGACTAGTCCATGAATGATTTTATAGTACATGCAGAGCCGGGAATCCTTTTAGAATCAGAATCAGAATATTTTACTGTTCTATGACACATCAACAGACATTCATTCATCAGGGCCACCAATTGCGAAGACTACTCTCTAGATTTCACAAGTGATGTGAATCTAGCGACAGAATTCTCAGACCTTTCAGCAAAGGATATAATAGATGCAGGGAGTGCATTCCATTCCCTAATGGCGTCTGGGAAGAAAATGTACTTGTAAATGTCAGTTCTAACAAATGACACTTAAAATACCATTGGATGCTGATTCCTACTGCGCTTATTTGGGGCTTGAAGGTCATCACAACGTATACTAGCTCGCTCTACTTTTCAGACCTTTGAATTTACTACATTTGCGTCTCTTGTGAAAAGACTCTCACCCTAACTGTTCAAGAATGCTAGTCATACTTCCAGTTTCAAAGTTATAGTTACCAGTTACAAACCTAGTTGCACGATTCTGAACATTTTCCAATTCTTCCTGGACAACGTTGACTCATGCCATACATTTTACTACAAATTCAGTAACATAACAAAGTCCATTTAACTCACTGTGAATGTGTCTATAATTGCTGAATGGTTAGAAAATAGTGTAGGCCCTTATTATGTGCCGCCTTCTATGATGTCTGATCTGGGTCTGTTTACTCAGGCTTGTCTCAGTATCTGCCTGGGGCTTTCTGAGGACCCTAACGCTAGATTCACATCACTTGTGAGATGTAGAGACTAGTCTTCACAATCGCTGGCCCTGGTGAATGAATGTCTGTGGATGTATCACCAGTAAAATATTCTGATTCTGATTCTTAGGGCTGAAATCACAGTGGCTGAAATGAGCGCCCATGTACTTGTTTCAAATTAGGGTAAGTATGTATCACCGGATATAAGTATACATATGATAACACTTGTACTGCCCTGCGGTACAAACCGGCTTTTATAGCGACGTGGTAGAGTGTAGGGCTTTGAGTCCAGCGGACCGGGTTCGATTCCCGGTCGGGGAAAAATATTTCCATTTTTTTCAACTGAAACGTTTGGCGCCCACCGTAAATAACCCACACTCCCTGAGTCTCATTTCACGTGATTCTCGGTCTCCTAGAAATTCAGGGACGAATTTCAAGTTGGAGGGGGAGAATGTCCCCGGGTATAGGCCTTGCGGTACAAGCCGGCTTTTAAAGCGACGTGGTAGAGTGTAGGACTTTGTCCAGCGGACCGGGTTCGACCCCCGGTCGGGGAAAAATGTTATTTCCATCTTTTTCAACTGTAACATATGGTAATTTGGTCAAATTGAACCTTAGCCTCGTTCGCCAGGCGACTACTAAAGATAGCTGCTATCGAGCTGTGCAAGGAACTGGACTAATTGAACCTCTTAAAAAATTTGAACCCCTGTTAAATAAGTTTTGATCTACCACTGAGTTATTTTATTTTTAACTAGACATTAAAGTTACAATCTCGGCATCTGGGATTTCGGGTGGCTTTCGTCGGATGTCACCGGAAAATGCCGATCGATTTAAAACCGGATGATGTGATTGGGTAACATATTTACATTTGCACCGTATCCTATGTTGACAATTCTCAGGTGGCGGTGAAATTCAGGTGAGATAATAAATCTGTTTGTTTATTAGCCACTGCTTTATATCTTGCGGTGGATTATTATTTAATTCGGTACTTAAAAAAGTGACACTTTGCATAAAGTTATGGTGGCCAGTGTTGGAAGCAAGCCATTATTTTTTTTACGTGTTCCATTCAAAATGAGGGGTGTCTCTGTCAACTGATTTGTCACAACATCTGGACTGTCCATTACTTTTAGTCGACAGTGGGAAACCTAAAACAAGGCTAAATGTTACTGCAATGGTGTTTTAGTAAAGAACGAAGAAAAAATCAGATTCTTGTAACAAATGATAGTGGGGAGATAACGCAATGTATGATGGCCACTGTGGGTGGACACAGCTTTATACAGGTAGCTAGGAAAGCAAATCATACTACATAAATAGGTAACTGGTCAACTCGTGCCCTAGTCAGCTCGTACCTTAGTCAACTTGTACCTATTTTGGTTAACTTGTACCCATCTCTGGTTCCATTTGTCTGGTCCCAGTCAAGTACTAGTTTGGTTAATTACTCGTACCTTGTAAAAAATAGTGATAGTGGATGGATGGACTCACAGGTGGATAAATAGATATGTAGATAGATTCAATTATTTTGCTTATCATTATAATAACATAAGAGATTGCCAGATGAGTGATAAACAATGTTCACCCTTAACAGATGCTGCATTCAGGAAAATACAGGAAACACTTCCCAAGAGATTTGCAAATCTGATAAACAAATGAAAAAGCAAAGGTTAGTTTAACCTGTTGTAGTCTAGAGACCCTAAAAGGGTAATTGGCAAAAGTTGCAAACCCAGATCAGATGCCACAGAATGCTGTGTCTGAACATAGTGTACACTTTTTGCAAATAGTTAAACCATTTTTCTCTAAGAACTATCTAAATCAAATCGCCTAAAACAATCAGAATCTTCAACTCTCTCTATATATATATATATAATGTGGGGGAATTTATTCAGTCTACAATTGGTCAAAGTTTTGCATCTCAAAGGAAGTGTTTCCTGTATTTTAACACTTTGCATGCTGAGTAAAAAATTCAGTAGATAACGTTTTAAAATATTTTTCTTATTTTTCCTAGAAAATAGGAAATGACACTTAAATAGGAAAATAGGACTTGTCTTAGGAGACAATTTGCATGAAGTGTCAGATCCTATATTATAACAAAAATAAGATAAAAGTCATCAGTTCGTCATCTGCTGAATCTGCCCATAGTATGGTAAGTGTTAAAGTCAAGGTATTCAATGACTACGCAAACAATGAGCACAGCTCCACATGCATTTTTTTTCAATCTTGAGTTTTGATATTTTCTTATTTCTTCATGATAATATATGATGTGGGTAACCATTAGAAGTGCCTCACTGAGGTGAATTCCAATACCACTCCATTCTGCATATATCTGTACAGGCGGATTGAAAGAAAATGTGCGGGCCCCTGTGGCCTAGTGGATAGGAGAGTTGACTCTTAAGGTCTTCTCTTAGCTTTCTCACCGCTGTAGTTTGAGCCTCGCTTAGGTCACAGTGTGGGAAAGCCAAATTCTGCTTACGGATGGTCTAGTGGTTTTTCCCCCAGGTTCTCTGGATTTCACCCACCTTTGCTGAACGATCAGCTCGATATAAGTGAAATATTCTTGAAAGGGCCGTAAAACCCAAATCAAAAAAAGAAAGAAAACATTTTCAAATTCAGCAGATTGGTAATTCCTAAAAGTGAAGTGATGTGAAGTATTCTACCAAAATTTTTTGTAAAAGGGACATAATGTCCCATGTCAAAGGAAAATGTTTAAATTTGGGGATAATGATAAAAATATTAAGAGTTACAAACTTTTTGGAACAATATTCCACTGAAAGCAAATAACAGTGTACATGTAAATGGGACAGTTTGAAATTTTATGTGCTAAATGATACAAAAGCAGAGTTTTGGAAGACAATGAATAGATAATGTACTTGATATGAGTTGGCTTCGATTGGGATCAGCACTGTTTGCCATTAAATACCGGTATGTGAATTTATATCAGTAATCTGGATCAAGTAATCTGATTGGCTGAAAATATGAAAAGGGCATTGCATATTAATTTATAAAGGGTTAAGGAGGAGTATTTGACAATAACTCTGGGATAATTTTTCTCCAGTTTTCCTTAAAAGAATATCATGTGAGGCACTTCCAATGAGTACTCACAACATATGTTTTTATGGAGAGAAATAAGAAAAAGGACATATCCCAAGTTATCACCAAATACTCGTCCATAACTCCTGCTGCTAAATGGTTTCAGTGCTGAACATTAATAAGTTTTTTTTTTTTTTTCCAGTTGCTTCTCTACCAAAATGAGATAGTCATGATGCATTAGCATTACCCCAGCTCCAGATAAGAGAGTATCTGGAAAATATTTTTCTTATTTTTCCTAAAAACATATGTTGTGGGAACTCATTAGAATCCCTGTTTGAGGTGCTACTAATTAGTACCGACAGCTCAGTCATGTTTTTGTGGAGAAATAAAACAAATATCGGTACTTTTTGTTTGGGGGGGGGGTGGGGAAATACCTTATCTTGAGCTATGTCAAAGAAATTCTAAGACTATATAAGTAACATAACAGTGCATGTTTTCATGGAGAAATGAGACCTACCGTAATAACCCTGTTAAAGTATTGAGACACCTTATCTATTTACCATGTGTCCTAAAATTTGAAATAGTCTATTCCACTGTCTGTTGATATGGCTTAAATATTGCTGTATGTATGGCAAACAGTGTAGACCCTGATCAGACACTGCATTCTGTGGGTGTCTGATCTGGGTCTACTCTGTCTGCAAATTCCTATCTGTCCCAATACTAAGGGTTATTATGGTATAAAGAATTTTATTCTTGAAGTCTGGTTTATCTACGGCTGTGTTCTTTGCATAATGAATTTATAAAACATTACAAAGCAGGGTATCCATTTCAGTAGTCACATTGATGAAAAATATGTTAATTTAATTTCAAAAAGAATGTTTTCAAAGGTTTTAAACTTTAGGAATGGATGATCAGGGCTGTAGCTACATTATTACCTGTGAAAATTAAGATGTTTTGGGATGCATAGCTCCAGATAAGGCATCTTTAACAGAAAGGTACTGATATTTTTTCTTACTAGTATTTCTCCACAAAAACATGTTGTGGGTACTCATAAGAGGTGCTTCTAATGAGTACCCACAACATGTTATCATGGAGAAATAAGAAATGTAATTAAGTGGATACCCTTCTTATCTTGATCTGGGTCCGCAAAAATCAGGGCGCAGTTGTTCAAAACTAATGATGTCATTAGTTAACTTATCGTTAAAATTTTGATCATTAAATATGGCATATAGGCTGATATTTTTGCGAAAAAAATGTGAGTAGCTTACTCACATTTTTTTCAATAAAAATACAGGTTTCAGAATTAGATATTGTTTTTACTAGAACAGTTAACATTTTAAGCTAACAATGCTTTGAACAACTGGGCCCTGGTCTGCAAATATTAACCCTGGTCCTGCTGAACCCAGATATGCCCTGCAAACAGTTTAGATAAAAAAAAAATGGTCTGCAAATATTAAGCTGTTTTCATTATCATTATCTGACTGAATTGTATTGAAACTATCTCACCGAGACAGTTGGGATGATATCGCAGAACATATCATCTAGTCGTCACTGCTAATTAACAGCCATTGACTTCTGTTTGAGGACTAAAGTCCTCTTTGAAATTGGACAGCTCCGTTGTTCAAAATAGGGGTTGTAGTAATCAAAGAACCAAATGGCAAACAAATTGAATGTGGATCCTAGTGGGATGGCTCATTGCTCCCCACCCCATCTCATCTGGAGTTACACTGTTTGCAATAGTACCTTTTTTGTTCTTCAGGGCTAAAAGCAAGTTAACCCTAGTCCTGCTGAACCCGGATGTGCTCTGCCTTTGCATACAGTGTAGATCCAGATCAGTGCACTTCTGAAGAAGCCACCTGATCTGGATCTGCACTGTTTGCCCTTAAATATTTTAATTTGTATCAACAACCTAGATCAAGAAATCTGATTGGCTAAAAATTAAAAGTGGGCATGGCATCTTAATTAATTCAGCATGACAAGGGTTAATCAAGGCAAATGGATACACTTGGTAGATTTTCCACCATTTTTGACAAGGGAGACAACTTTTGTGACTTCCAGTTTGCTTTCATGTACATCAGTTCCCCTCTGAAAAGGAGTCTACACTAAAACGAAGAAACTCCTATCAAGAGGAACAAATTCTTTCCTTTTCGCATAGACCCTTTTTTTAGAGGGATCAGAAACAGAGTTGTCTCGCCTGAAAGTGTATCAGTTCCCCTAAAAGAATAAAAAAATATAAAAAATAAGATTACTCCACTTAATCTGTACCTGTGAATTATCATTATTATATTTTTACTTATTGTTATACAATAATTTGTAAAAAAAAAAGAAGAAGAAGAAGAAGAATGGCTGGGAGCAATATTGACTTGAAGGTTGTGTTAAATACCTATCAGATTTCTACAGTGCCTTGTAAATCATTGGTTAAAATTACGTTTATTGACATTTAATTGATTTCTGTTACCACATTTATGCCAAGGGGGACAACTGACCTGTCAACATAATGTCTTTATCGAAAGTGTTAAATGATCAATATATTGACTTAAAAGTATAGTAAATCTAAGAAAATATTGTTTTCCTTTATGGGATAGTCAGCTGTCGCCGAGTATTTGATTAAATGTTAATCAAGAATAAAATGTGTGGTGATTTACACCATACTTGTCCCAGGTATTTAGACTACTTAACTCCTTGCCATACTGATCCTAAAATTTAACAGGTCCATTTAACTCCCTTTTGATATGTCTAACAGGCTACTAGGTAAGTGGCAAGCAGTGTAGACCCTGATTAGATGCTGCATTCTGCAGCATCTAATCAGGATCTACACTGTTTGCTCAAGCATGTCAGAATATTTGGAGTAAATACAGTAAGCAAGATTTGAAAGAGGCTGATGCATTTACTATACAGTTTCTTAAAGTTAATCCTGTGTTCAAGCATGAATTGAACCACAAATCTCTGCAAGAGATTCTGAAATTCAGAATGTAATTTATTTGTTACTTTTCTAGCAAAAGGTGTGTGGGTGCTTTTCAGAATTTCTCATTGAGGTAATCATCATATCATCATAATTGGATTTTTGATTAACATGCAGGTAGCCGGCCTCGGTGGGTCAGTTGGATGTACAGTCTGGCTGGAGACCAGGACGTCACGGGTTCAACCCCCGTCGAGGTTGGCAACATTCTTTTGTGGAGATTGATCATGAAATATTTTCTACAGTCATTCTCTCCCATCTGCTGATTTAAGAAGAGCAATTGTCAGTTAGCTGGCTTGCTGCACGCATGGCAGATCTTACACCAGATCTCCAGGTGTGTCTATCATGAGGGTTGATAGCCGAGAGCTTCCACTCTCTGCAATCCCTCTCTGTCAGCTGTTTCCATGTCGTCTTGGGCTTCCCAGGCCCACGGTTTCCCTCAACCTGTGTGTGAAAGGCTGTCTTGACTGCATCATTGGAGCATTCCACATATCCATAGCAGCACAGCCTTCTCTCCTTCTGAATGAGGTCCAGATCCTCAATACCAAGTCGCGCAAGTAGCTCATTGGACCTGGTGGTTACAATGTCTTGTGGCCTGACATTGTAGATCTGTCTGATCATTGCCCTGTCATTCTGCTGCAGACGTTGGAGGTTTGGCTTTGTCAATGGCAAAGTCTCACTGGCCTTACCTTATGAAAACCTAAAATATATAATTTGGTTTAAAGATGCTGTATTACTATTTAGTCATTTCCAAGTACATGTAATTGAATAACTTTACTGTCCTCATAATTACGATGTCATCAGCTTTAGGCTTACGTGATATTATCTGAAAGTAAGGAAATGACATCTAAAAAGGCGACTGAAAGTACATGTATAAAGAAATAAAGTTATGTTCAATTTTTTTTTCTTTTGTTTATAAGGGGATCCTTTGTTATTAAGAAGTGCATATTTTGCACAAGAACCTAAAATGCATGTCCACAAATCAATGAATTAGACGATAGGTGGTGCGGTAAAAGTTGTCTTCTCTTGTCAAGCCTATTTGAAATATGGAATGACAATTGATTCTACTTAAGGCTGATCTGTGTTTGTTTACTTTACTGTTTAAACCTGCTTGACCTTCTTACTGTGTCTAACCCTTGTCATGCTGAATAAATTAAGATGTTGCACCCACTTACATGTACATGTATTAGTCTCAGCCAATCAGATTACTTGATCCAGATTGTTGATATAAATTCCGATACTAAATGGCAAACAGTGCAGATTCAGATCAGTTGGCTTCTTTAGAAGCTAACTGATCTGTATCTACACTGTTTGCACAGGCATGGTATATCCGGGCTCAGCAGGACAAGGACTAATCTGTAATCCATACAGGTGTAATTGAGGTCCCTCCTTTGAACAGGTAATTGCTCCTTGCCATATACCATACCACCAGATAAGGTATTTTTTCAACCAAAAAGCATTGATATTTTTCTTATTTCTCCACGAAAAATGTATTGTGCTACTCATTAGAAGCGCTTTGCTGAGACATTTCTAATGTGTACCCATAATGTATGTTTTATGGAGAAATAAAAAAAATACTTACCTGATACCTACTCTTACCTGCAGCTTTGCATACACAGAGCACTAGCTAAGATGACATTTGTGTGTGTGTGTGTGTGTGATAGTTAACAATAGTTTTTATTATGTTTTCGTTTTTTTTATTTATTTTTATTTCTTTTTGTAAAAACATGCTCTGGGCCGAGGCTGTGGTAGTCATTAGAATTGTCTCAATGATTACCCACTGTCACATGTTTAAATTCCGGTGGAAAAATATGAAAAAGAATATTTTCATAAAAAAAAAAATGGTCACTTTGCTGAAATTTCTTGTTCA
Source organism: Anodontia alba (assembly GCA_964016985.1). Classification (NCBI taxonomy): domain Eukaryota; kingdom Metazoa; phylum Mollusca; class Bivalvia; order Lucinida; family Lucinidae; genus Anodontia; species Anodontia alba. The sequence goes on from OZ024828.1 coordinate 9,886,288, forward strand.
CTTTGCTTCTTTACTTTTTTTTTATTGAAAAAATATATGATAATGCAAAAAGGGTAGATTCCGCAAGCTGTTTGACTTATCCATGCATATTTTTCAGTTACAGCTAACTCTTAAAGCACCAAGCAAAATTTGTAGCTGACAAAATTCTAAATTTTTTTTAAAAAGATTTTCCAGAGAAAATAAGTCTTGACATTTCATGTGAATCATCTTCTTTGAGTCTTTGAAAAATAAAAAACAAAATACATGTATTTCAAAATGTTGTCTGCTGCAGTTGTGATTGGTGCTTTAAGGGTTAACATTTTTTTCTGAAATTTTTAGTCAAAAAAAAATATAAAGATGTTGCAAAATGGGTAGATTCTGAAAGTTGTTCGATTTATCCATGCATATTTTTCAATTACAGTTAACTTATAAATGTAATGATATGATTTAAAGGTTGGTGGTTTTGAAATAAGATTATAATTGATGGGTTTCACATGATAGTAATAGGACTTCAATCAGTTTTCTTTTTTGGAACATTTTTATTACTGAATTTCACTGATACCTTTTAACCCTTGTCTTGCTGAACCCGGATATATCCTGTTTTGCAAACAGTGTAGATCCAGATCAGTTGGCTTCTGAAGAAGCCAACTGATCTGGATCTGCACTGTTTGCCATTAAGTATGTGAATTTATTGTAACAATCCAGATCGAGTAATCTGATTGGCTGAAAATTAGAAGTGGACGTGGTATCTAAATATATTCAGCAGGACAAGGGTTTTAAGCTGTACAGTGCCAAGTTCATTATAACTTTTGTCATGCTATGGTCAAAGTCAGCAGAGGACAAATTGATGATTTCATGTAAATTGTCTCCTGTTGCATGAAATGTCAAAGCCTATTTTCTGGGAAAAAATAAGAAAAATGTCAAAATGTCATCTGCTGAAATTTTTACCCAGCATGCTTAGTGTTACAGTAAGTGTGAGAAGGTGAAGTTTTGTTGTCATATAGCCGTCCTCAGGGCTCAGTTGGATGCGCGTCCAACTGGAGACCAAGAGGTCGTGGGTTCGACCCCCGCAGAGGTCGGCAACATTCTTTCGTGGAGATTGATCATGAGATATTTTCTACGGTCATTCTCTCCCTTCCACTGATTCAAGAAGGGCAGTTGTCAGTTTCTGGCAAAAGAATGTGCACATCACTGGTTAACCTTAGGGTAAATACAGAGAGAACTAAGCCTGCCCAGTAAACGTGTGGTTAGGTAAACTGACCATGCTGGACATGACCCCATTGGGTTGACTAGGCCGTAAAACCTCAACACAAACAAACAGATTTGTTGTCATATCAGTTAGATGGTCTTAAAACTTCACTGGTAAACAGTGTAGACCCTGATCAAATATTACATTCTATGGCATACGATCTTTGTTTGCACTGTTTGCTCAGATGTCTTCATGCTCAGGGTCTGGCAACATTTGCTCAGGGTCTGGCAACATTCTTTCACGGATATTAATTATGAAATATTTTCTTTGGTTATTCTGTCCCTTATACTGATACAAATTCTTGGGCAGTTGTCAGTTTCTGGTGAAAGAATGTGCATAGTACTGGTTAGCCACTTAGAGGACTGCATAAGCCTGTCTGGGAAAAGTATGGTTAGGTAAACTGATAAGCTTGACATGGCTGTAACAATGTTGACTGGGCTGTTGAACTCCAACCCAACCTCAAAAAAGACCCAATACAAAGGGTAAATGCAATATTATTAGAGGTGGAATTTTTGTCCTAAACAACCTGGGCCCAGTTGTTCAAAGTATCGTTAGCTTAACAAGCTCATTAAGGGTCATTTCGTTAACAGTTTGAGGGGATTCAATATGCAATATTATGATATTTTTTGCTGAAAAATGTGAGTAACTGCAAAAGCTACTCACATTTTTTCAGCAAAAAATTTCAGCATATTTGTGTATCACTGGATGTAAATTTTAACGAATCGTTAACTAACGACATCATTAGCTTTGAACAACTGGGCCCTGTCGTATTTACCCTAAATATTCAGACATATCTTATGTTGCTAAAAGGGTCTACACTGTTTGCCACTTAGATATAAGAACAGAATGATAGTAAAATGGACTTGTTTAAATTTTAGGATAAGTTTGGTAAGGAGTGGAGGATAAATATATAGTACAGGGCCTGACAAATTCATTGCCCAGCTGCCCAGGAGGTCCAAATTTTGGCTGGGCAAGTGATTTTTGCCTAGAAAAATGTATAGAATATATAGGGAATATTGTAATTCCGAGCCATTTTCAAGATGCTGTGTAATGTCGGGCAAGTGGCTGAAACTTGGATTTGTCAGGTCCTGTAGTGTAGTAATAAAAATGAGTAACCAAATTGGACAGAATTTCTTTGCACATTTAAACAAATTATTTCAAACAATAAATACCAAGGACAGACTACAAAGGTAGGCTGATCAAATTTGGTTCTGTTGAGAACAATTAATCATATAAGTAGGTACATGTAACTGTGACATATTTTGACCAGTTTGGTTGCTTTAATTCATGTTCCTTGTTTCCTTTGTTTTCTCTTTACCAAGTAAAGATTTTTTATTTTTTTTTGAAACTGCTTAATGTCAGAAATTGAATATCAAAATCATAGCTACAATTTTAGAGCCATTTCTGTCACAGAAAAACAAATGTGTCGCTAAATATAGTGTAGCATTGTATATTTCTGTCTGAACTGTATTTTAATACTTTTAATTATGATACTCTAAATCTGAGCTATAAAATACTTGTTCGGCCAAATGTATTGATAGTTTTTCTTATTTCTCCACACAAACATATACATTGTATTGTAGGACTCTTAGAAATTGCCACAACAAGGTGATTTTGACGAGTACCAATATCAGTATCCACAACATTTATTTTTCTGGAGATATAAGAAAATTATTTATCTGGACACCCCAGTTTATCTTGTGCAATGAACTTGCATGTCTGAATCTTAGGTTACACTTCAGGGTTAAATTTACTTAAAACTTAGCATGCTGGGTAAAAATTTCAGCAGGCGACATATTAATTTTTTTTTCCCAAAAAATAGGATTTGACATGTCATGCATATTTTCTCATTAGGAGACAACTTGCATGGAATGTTAAATCCTATGTTCTGGGGAAAAAAAAGAAAAATCTCATCAGTTTGTCGTCTGCTGAATCTGACCCATAGTGTGGTAAGTGTTAATGATTTGTATCATTAAACAAATACATGTAGGCCCTTTTTTGTAGGGTGCTAACCCCCTTCATCTCCAGGTTTCTAAAATGATCACTTCCATCCTTAAATTTTAATATGTCCACCGATGCAAATTCTGTCTAAAATCAAAAACAGAATGGCAAACAGTGTAGATTCTGTTGAGACGGTTCATCATGAAACGTCTCATCTGTTCTACGCTTTGCACCTGTAGGTATCTTGACTTATACCGACAGGATCAACCCTCAATTTAAAGGGCTATCCAGAATTTTAGCATTCTGAATTATTTTATTTTTTTTTTTTTTTTTTCAGAGAAAATAAGATGTGGCTTATCATGAGAATCATCATGAAATGCCAAATCTTATTTGATAAAAAATACAAATCAAAATGTAATCTGCTGCACTTACAACAAGTATGGTAGTTTTACAAGGTTATGGGTAAGGTGATACCTTTTTATCTAATTGAGATCTTAACCTGTTGATTTCCATGTATACATGACTGTATCCTTAACACTCGGCATGCTGGATGAAAATTTCAGCAGACATTTTTAAATATTTTTTACATTTTTTCCCAAAAAAGTAGGTTTTTACAGTTCATGCCAATCTTACTAACTATTAACATTTAGCATGCTGGGCCCAGTTGTTCAAAGCGTCGTTAGCTTAACGAGCTCGTTAAGGGTCATTTCGTTAACTGTTTTAGCAGGTCCAATATACAATATTCTGATATTTTTTGCTGAAAAAATGTGAGTAGCTTTTGCACTGCAAAAGCTACTCACATTTTTTCTGCAAAAAATTTCAGCATATTTGCGTATCACTCGATGTAAATTTTAACGAATCGTTAACTAACGATGTCGTTAGCTTTGAACAACTGGGCCCTGGAGTCTGTAAAAGTTTACAGGTCAAGCTTATCTACCAAATTTTGGCTGAGTTATGGCTCTTTTTCATCTGATTTTTTTTTTTTGTTGGATTAAGATATTGATTTCATTTAAAGTTTGCAGAAGGATATATCATTGTAAAACACAGGTCAGGTTCGATATTGGTAATCATTTGCAAAATTTTGGTCGAGTTATGGCCCTTCTTTTACTTAGTTTTATATTTTGACAAAGTAGTGAGTGGTCACCTATAGGGATATGTGTGATTATTAGGACAAATACATTGTTTTTTTTTTGTTTTTTTTTTGTGTGTTTTCATATCAAATGATATAAGCATTGGACATCCAATTCTCAGAATTCTAGTTCTTATTTTTCCCCCCAAAAAGGTTCTGACATTTCATGCAAATTGTTTGGAGACAATTTGCATAAACTGTCAAAACATTTTCAAGGGAAATGTGAAAAAATATCAATTTGCCATCTGCTGAACCAGTCCAGAAAGTGGTAAAGATTAAAATCCAATTATACCCTCAGTACTTAGATATTATTATTATTCACAGATAGGTCTGAGCAGACAGTTCCGATCAAGGAGCAGTGTGATCAGGGTCTGCACAGTTTACCATTCCATCAGAACTTTAAGACACATCTATACTTTGTCAAAATGGGCTTGTTCAAATTTCAGGGCCCAGTTGTTCAAAGCATCATTAGCTTAACAAGCTCGTTAGTGGTCAAAATGTAAAAACTACTCAGATTTTTTCAGCAAAAATATTAGCCTATATGCCATATTTAATGATCAAAGTTTTAATTTACAGTACTTTAACTAATGACATCATTAGTTTTGAACAACTGGGCCCAGGATAATTATGGTAGGGTACACAACCTTTTCATTAGCAGGAGACAGGCGGCCAAATTGCCTTAATTCTACTCTTTCAGCATGACCTACTTTTAACAGACTGGATACACATGGTAGATTTTTATGCCGTTTTTGTTTGTTTGTTTTTTTTTTTGTTTTTTGCAAGGGAGCCAACTTTTGTAGCTTTCTGTTTGCTTTCCTGCATTGTGACTCCCTTATGAAAAGGGGTCTACTCTAAAAGGAAAGAATTTGGTCCTGCGAGGCGCTTGTAATGAATACTCACAACATATGTTTTTATAGAGAACTGGAGAAAAAAGTATCCCAGAATCATCATCAAATATGCCTCCTTAACAATTCTGGTATCCACATAATATTTTCCACAAAAACATATGTTGTCGGTACTTACAGGTCTAGATAAGGGAGTGTATCCGGTAAATATTTTTCTTAATTCTCCACCAAAACATACGTTGTGGGTACTCATTAGAAGTGCCTCGGAGGCGCTTCTAATGAGTACCCACAACATATGTTTTTGTGGAGAAATAAGAAGAATATCAATACTTTTGGATTGAAAAAAGTGCCTTAACTAGTGCTATGATCTTATTAGAAGTGCCTCCATGAGAAGCTTCTATGGAATATGCACAGCATATATCTGTTCATGAACAAATAAGAAAAATATTTGTTCTTTTTTTTTTGATGGGAAATGTGCCTTATCTGGAGTTATGGAATATTTAAGAAAAAAATCTTATAGGAAAATTGAGATAATTTTTAGACAAAGGACTGCTTGACATCACATTTGATGCATGGTCATGTCTGCGTTCCTGCATTTAATTTACTGAGTGAACAGATAGTTAATTTTATATGGACTAATTTTAAGCTTGCATCTATTAGGAAGAACAATGCAGTATTGTATTTACTATGAAAAAAAAAAAAAAAAAAAATCTGTTACCTTGGACTTGAAGGGAAAGGGATACACTTGCAAGAGCAGTAACTCTGTCAAAATTATTTTGCCTGCCTTTTGAAAAGGGGTCTACTCTGAAAGTAAACCCTTTTGCAGAAGGGCCTTGGTGTGCGTGAAGAAAGCAAAAAGGAAGTCCAAAAAGTTGTCTCCCTTGGACAAAATGGCAGAAAATCTCCCAAGTATATTTAGTCCCCTTAACTTCAGTACTGAATACCACTTTTTATCTGGGACTCGGATGAGTTATCTTGTCCTGGTCACTGGCTCATAATTGCATGTTCTGTTAACATTTTTCTAAGCCGATGACAATCTCTATTGATGTTTTCCTCAGATTTCATAGTTTCAGATGAGGTTATATTTGTGATGATAATTTGAGGTAATTTTTGCTATTTTTTGTGTGAAAACATTACGTTGTGGGTACCCAGTAGAACCATGTTGGCAAGATGCTTCCAGTAAGTACCCACTAGATTATGTATAGATGCAAAAGTAATAACAAATATCTCCTGAATAATCCCCTTATCTGGGCCTTTGCAGAATTGATAAAAGATCTTTAGCAAGAATTTGTATCCTCACAAGTCATTTGTTGACACAGGAAGTCTGTTTTCATAAAGGTAATGAATTTTTTCTTAATGTTTTTTTCTTCTTTTTTGACCTGCAATGCATGCCAGTGTTTTTGTACTGTATTTACCCGAAGATTTCGGTTGTGGGGTGGGGGGGGGGGGGGGGTGGGGTTCGGGTGGTGCAAAGGTGTTGTGCATCTTACGTCATCGGGGCTTCCAACTGATACTGGCTTGCAGTTGGGCAAGGCCTGCTATCATTGTAGAGTGGGAATGTTTTTATTTCTTCTGTTTCTTCACTTTCATTCCTGTTTATTCCCTGTTCCTCTCTTTCATCTCTTCTACTATCTCTTTTCTCCCTTTCTCTGGGAGATGACACAAAGTGACCCACAAGGGTTGACGACACACACGTGTCGTTAAAGAACCCAACACAATCAATCAATCAATCAATGGAACAGACGACCTAAGCAGTCATTGTAGACCATGATCAGTTGCTGCATTCTGCGGTGTCTGCTCCAGGTCTGTACTGTTTGCCACTCATCCAGCAATTCTTAGACACAAGAACAGGTAGTGGTAAAATGGACATGTTTACCCTTGTTATGCTGAATAAATTAAGATACCACCCGCCACTCCCACTTCTAATTGGTAGCCAATCAGATTACTTGATCCTGGTTGGTGATACAAATTCACATATTGAATGACAAACAGTGCAGATCCAGATCATTTGGCTTCTTCAGAAGCCAACTGATTCTACACTGTTTGCAAAGGCACAGCTTATCCGGGTTCAGCAGGACCAGGGTTAAAATTTTAGGACAGGTGTGGTGTCTGAGTACTTAGGGAAAATAAGGTAAATTTGCATTTGTTGCTCGTTGAGACAATAAGATGATTATCGCTGCAAAACATCCGATACCATCAGTGATACCTTTCACAGGTTCTCAGCTCCAGATAATTTTTTTATTTCCAAATGAAAAATTAATTTTTTTTTCTTATTTCCCCACAGAGTAAAATATTGTATTTACTCATTAGAATTGCCTTATTGGGCTTATTATATTTGGTACCCACAAGTTTTTATGGAGACGGCAAAATAATACTTTTTATATACCCTCTTATCTAAAGCTGTGAATTGCCGGCTGTCCTTTTACGTAGCTTCAGATAAGGCATATTTTCGACCAATAATTGCTGATATTTTTCTTATTGCTCCTCAAACACATATGTTGTGGTGCTCATTAGAAGCGCCTCATTGAGGTGCTTCTAATGAGTACCAGTAACATATATTTTTGGGGGGAAATAAGAAAAATATTTTCCTGATATCCCGTCATATCTAGAGCTGTGGCTTTTTGCAATATCAGCCATTCCCACAACTGGGTCATTCAGTATACAATGTACACAGATAGTGGATTTTATGACAGGGATAAACAAACAAATTGTGAACTAAATATGGAAATAGACCTCGAATGTCCAATCTGAGATTTACAAAGGAATACGAACAGTGGCCTGTATACATAAGTTTGTTTATGTTTGTAAAACTGTGATAGACTAAAGGTAAAAATTTTAAGGTGAGTTACAGGTACTTGTGTAGTATGAATGGTTGTCTCTTTATGAGAGCTCCGTTATTGACTGTTCTTATTTAGAGAATATATTTATTTATTAATAATTTAATGCATGTATTTAATTGAGAAAAATGCATGTATTTAATTAAGAAAAAATACCCAACGCCCCCCCCCCCCCCCCCCCCCCCCTGTGTTGTTGTACTCATTATATATACTGATTTCCTGATTTCACATTGTTGGCATCTGAATCTAATAAGCACTGCTTATTGACATTTCTTGTTAGAAGTATTGGTACCAGTAACATAATAACGTCTTTAGAACTGCCTTGGCCAGGTGCTTCTAATGAGCACAGTAACATTATTTGCATGGAAAAATTTAAAAAGAGAAAATTACCTGACACCCCCTCTTATCTGGAGCTATGTATAAAAAAAAAGGAAAGTAGTATTTTGGAGAAATTTTACTATTCTACTAAGCTAAAGATGATATATAGTTACAACTGAGAATGTTTTGTCATGCTTCGTGTTACAAGAATGTGTGGAGGGACAATTAAATCTGAATATTAACCACAGAAACAGTGCTTGTGAAAGTAAAAAGATTTAATAAATAACATGTCCAGATGACATATATATGTCATAATACCATAAAAATCCAAACTAATAGGACAGATAGTAGTAGCAAAATATTTGGACAGACAGACCTGAACAAACACTGTAGACCCAGATCAGATCAGGGTCTGCACTGTTTCCCAAATGTGGGTGGGATCACTTTTCATGTGTAACCAGTTGCATAGCTCCAGATAAGGTGCCTTTTTTTCAATAAAAAAAAAAACAGATATTTATTTCTCCACAAAAATATATGTTGTGGTACTCATTAGAAGTGCCTCGCTGAGGCACTTCTGATGAGTACCCACAACATATTATGTTTTCCTAGAAAAAAAAAAAAAAAAGAAAACTATTCACCTTATACCCCTCACTTATCTGGAGCTGTGCATTTGAAAAGATGAGAGAAACAAACTGTTGTACTGCAAGATTCAGTTTAATTTCTTAGAAGTTGAAGCATCATGGCTATACCATATTTATGCTAATATTTGCCTGAGGAAACAGTATAATTCCCGATTTATTGCTTGACCATTGTCTTTTATGACATTCATCAAGCTCTTTTTTTTTTGACACTTTACTAAGTGGTCAGTTAATAGAAATATGGTTGAAAGTTGGAGTTACTGCTCTGCCCAGCTCGGCCAAATATGTTTGGTAGAAATTGATCATGAGATCATTTCTACAGTCATTCCCCTTATTCCGCTGATTCAAGAAGGGCAGTTGTCAGCTACTGGAGGAGTCGGCCTTGGTAGCTCAGTTGGATGCCTGATGATCGGGAGGTTGCGGGTTCACCCCACCGGGTTGGCAACATTCTTTTTTTGAGATTGATCATGAAATATTTTCTATGATCATTCTTTCCCTTCAGCTGATTCAAGAAGGGCAGTTGTCAGTTTCTGGCTTGCATAATACTGGTTAACCACTGAGAGGAATCGCTAAGCTTGTCCAGTAAAATTGTGGTTAGGTAAAATGACCACGTTTGACATGACCCCAGTGAGTTGATTGGGCCATATATAAGACCACAAAACAAACAACTGGTGAAAGTATGTGCACAAATACTGGATAACCTGATTTAGCCTGCTTTGGGAAAATGTGAATATGTTAAGTGACTGGCTCAGCATGGCCATAACTGTTGACTGGGTTGTAAAATTCCAACTCCTCAAAGTAATTGTAATTTAATTACAAATATCTGAATGTAGGTAGCCTATCATAGGTAATTTTTCTTATTTCTACACCAAAACATATGTTGTGGGTAATCATTAGAAACACCTCTCTGAAAACAGAGGAAAAATATCTATCTTTTTGCATACCACTACTTAAGGCGCTTTTTTCAATCCAAAAGTATTGATATTTTTCTTATTTCTCCGCGAAAACATATGTTGTGGGTACTCATTGGCGGCGAGGCGCTTCTAATGAGTATCCACATGTTTTCGTGGAGAAATAAGAAAAACATTAACCGGATACCCTCCCTCATCTAGACCTATGTTTTTGGTTGAAAAAAAAAAATCTGTCTTTTATAGCATTATTTTGAGAATCTGAGCAGACATTTGACAATTAGATTATGTAATTTAATTTTATCTACATATAACTTGCACGCTGTTGACATTACTTCGGTAAGTATATCTATAGTCAGTGTTGATCAGAAACTGCAGTTGAACATCTCAGTAACAGCTTTAAATCATAGCTTTCATTACTAAAATATGCCTATTCAAATATATTGAGAATTTTACCGCCAAAAAAATGAAAACGTTCTGATAAAATATTCTGATATTTTTCATATTTCTGCTTAAAACAGATTCTGGGTACTTGTTAGAACTGCCTCAACGAGGCAGTTTTAACAAGTACCCACAATCTATATCAGAAATAAGAAAAACAATGTATACCTCTGTAAACCCCAGTTTTACTATTTAAAAGTAGGGTTTAAGGGGGTCAGAATTATTTAGGCATGTTTTCCGTGATGTAAATAAGAGGGGGTATCATGATAAGGCCATAATTGTGTTATAATTTAGGATAATTGTTTTATTTATTATTTTTCCACCAAAACATATCTTTTGTGTATTCTTTGGAATTCTCTCTGCCACTTGATTTCAGAAATTCAGATGGTACCCCACTTGACAAGATATGTTTTGGTACAAAACTAACAAAAATCATTATCATCTTAGAACTCGGTTTATCGTAATCTTTTTAAAAAAGTCCAGAGATTTGCACATTTCTTACATAACTGGACAGGACACATACATTACCGTAACATCAGTTATACTGCAAGTGTCACAGCTTGTCAAACTCAAATAAGATACGCCCTCTGAAAAGGAAAATTGAGGGCATATATGCAAATAGTAAACAAAGGACTTATTAACACATACAGCACTACATGTATATAAGCAAAATTGTTGCATATGACATTCTAATCCTTTAGAATTATTTTTCTTGAATAATGTCAAGCCTTATTTTCTTTGAAAAGCGAAAAAGAAAAAAAAAATGGCATCTGCTGCAGTTGTGATTAGCACTTTAAGGGTTATTGGGACTGGATATACTTGGTAGATCCCTAGGGACTATAGTAGGGACTAGTTTAACCCTTAATGCACCAAGCAAAATTTGTAGCAGACAACATTCTAAAATTTTTATTGTTTATTTTTCAGAGAAAACAAGTCTTGATATTTCATTTGAATCGTCTGCTTGGCAGACGATTCACATGAAATGTCAAGACTTGTTTTCTTCTGGAAAAAAAAACAAAAAAAAAAAAAAAACATAAAAATCGTTGTCTGCTTAAGTTGTGATTGATGCTTTAAGGGTTAAGAGAGAGAAGTACACTTTGATGTCTGTTCGACAGACAGTTAGAAAGCCATTCAAGATTACCATCAATACAGTTTTGCTTAACTTTAAGGGTTATTGTGACTGGTTTGAACAAGGGAGACATTTCTTGTGACTTTCTATTTGCTTTCCTACACACCAGACCCCTACTGAAAAAGGGTCACTCTGAAAGAAAATAGTTTGCTCTCAAGTGGGGATTAGATTTGTTCCTTAACCCATTGTAATCTGGAGATCCCTATAAGACTAATTGGAAACAGTGCAGACCCAGATCATATGCCGCAGAACCCATGTCTGATCAGGGTATCCACTGTTTGCAAATAGTTTAGCCATTTGTCTCTAGGAATATCTAAATCTCATAACTAGATGTCCCTAAAATTGAAATCGGACTCTTCCAATATATAGTGTGGGGGAGTCTGTTCAGTCTAAAATGGGTTAATAGTAAGCACCTGAGAAGAGGTTCATGTACCAGAGGAGTAATTTCTTTTCTCTTGGAATAGTCTCCCTTTGAAAAGAACAGCAAAATTTTCAGCATAGACTGCTGGCATATGATTCCTTTCAAGCCTTATTTTCTCTGAAAAAAAAAAAAAAAATCTAAAACCCCAATAAAAACAATTAGAATCTTGTCTTCTACAAATTTACTTGGCACAAGAGTTAAGATATAAGACATTTAAAACATCATGACAATTTCATTATTATAAATTGAGGAACTGAAATATAATTCAAACATATTTGTGTTAAAACAGAAAAAAAAAATGTTACATCCCTGTAAGAAATATACATTGTTTTGTAATCAACACTACAGATAGTAACAATGATGAAAATTTTGTTTCACAGTAGGAAAATTGTGGCAACATTGAACAATTGAAAAATTGTGGCAACAGTAGAAATATTGTGGTGACTTCCCTGTTACTAAAATATATACAGTCGACTCTCGTTATCTCGAATTCCAAGGGACTCACTGAAGTACTTCGAGATATCCATACTTCGACATATCAGATTTGCAGAATTGAGGAAAAACTAATTCGAACAACATTTAACAAATATATGTGTAATTGGACTCTTGAAGAGAGATATATTGAAAATATTGTGGAAAAGAGGAGAAATTGCTCCTTAGGAGCAATTTCTCCTCTTTACCATAATATTTTTTTACATGTTGTTAGATTTTCATGTTTAGGCAGGGACCAGATTTTCACTTCGAGATAAGCGGTTATTCAAGATAAGCGAGGTTGGGATAGCGAGAGTCATCTGTATTAGAATTTTTTGGAAAACTAGTCAAAACTCAAGTTTTCTTTTCTTATATTTTACAGTACACACCTATGGGAATATACTACGGTAAATGTCCTAAAATTTCGAACACTTTATTCTCTACTATTCTGGCCTAAATTTTGCTTCTTATGCACTTGTTTCTTAAAATACTTAGTGGAATGGCAAACAGTGTAGACCCTGATCAGACTGCTCCTTCAGGAGCAGTCTGATCTGGGTCTGCACTGTTTGCATATGTCATTTTATCAGAAACTTTGGTGTTCGAATTTTTAGGATATTTACCGTATATTAAATCCAAGTATGGGGACAGACAGATCTGAATAAGCAGTGTATACCCAGATCAGATGCTGCAAAATGTGGCATCTGACCAGGGTCTACACTGTTTGCTACTCATCAAGCAGTTTTAGGCAAAGCAACAGGTTATAAAATTGATTCAGTAAAATTTTGTAAGAAACAGTGTAAGGAGTGAGGATGTCCCAATATTTAGAATAAATACTGTAATTGGACTGCTTGTGAATGTGGTGACACCCTTCGATGCAGGAATGAATGCATGGGTGTGTTTTAAAATAGTTATGATAAACATTCGATTTATGATGTCCTGTTGTTGTCCTTATATAAAGCTTAGCTTGCTGGGTAAAAAAATTCAGTATTATGACATTTTGAAATATTCTTCTTATATTTGTCAGATAATAAGTTTTGATATTTCATGCAAATTGTCTCTTGAGGAGACAATTTGCATGAAATGTCAAAGCCTATTATATGGGAAAAATAAGAAATTTTTTTATCAGTTTGTTGTCTGCTGAATTAACCCATAGAGTGGTAATGGTTAATGTGTCTACTAATTAACCTTTTGATCTGCTGAGTTAATTAATATTTCAGAAGATGACATTTTAATTATTTCTTTTCTTTGCCACAGTAAAAAGGAATCTGACATATAATTGAAATCTTCGCCAAAGATTTGACCAGATGTCCTTTCTTCTGGGAAAAATAAAAAAAAATATGTACCAAGTTTATACCTGCTTAGGCTATGGGTCATTAACTTGTTTTGGACATATCAACTGGTCTTAAGGGGAACAGATACTTTATCAAGGAAGGTAACTCTTATCAAAATGATTTGAGGCCTTCTTCTGAAAAGGGGTTTACTTTAAAAGGAAAGAATTTGCTACCAGTTGGAGTAAATTCTTTCCTTTTAAAGTAAAATCTTTGTAGGAGGAGCTTGGTGTGTTTGAAAGCAAAGAGGAAATCATAAAAGTTGTCTCCCTTCTAAAGGATGGCAGAAAAACCACCAAATGTATGCTATTCCCTGAACTGTTTCAAAGGCCATGTATGGTTTATCGTCTGTATTGTGATAGCAGATTGTACTATCTAAAGAAGACATGTGTCTCCTGATGATAATTGTCTATCATTTGACTTGTAGATATGAATCCTTTCACCCCTTCTTATGTAAAGTGGACACTCCAACATGTCTACCTTTAAATTTTGATGTTTATTATTTGAAAAATAAATCTGTTAAAAACAAAATACTTAACCCTTGTCATGCTGAATAAATTAAGATGCCACACCCACTTCTAATTTCCAGCCAATCAGATTACTTGGTTTTTGATAGAAATTCACATATTTAATGTCAAACAGTGCAAATCCAGATCAGTTGGACTGGATTTGCACTGTTTGCTAAGACAGGGCATGTCATGTTCAGCAAGAGAAGGGTTAAATACTGAATGACAAGTATTATAGCAAAGACCGCTTGCAAGTTGAGATGATGCATTATGAGCAGTTTTATTCAGGATAGACTGGCTCCAGTCTCCAGTGACTAAATATTTCTCTCATAATCCTGTTAATCCACTAAAATAAAACCAAGAAAATATCATGACTATACAGGTTGTCACAAGTGACCAGCCTCTATAGTCATGATATCACTTTGGTTTTATTTTAGTGGATTATTAAACAGATTATAAGAAAAAAAAATAGTCACTGGAGACTGGAGCCAGTCTGCATTCAGGATTGCAAAGCTCTGGATGAAGCACTTTTTTCACTGAAAAGAGCTGATACTTTTGTTATTTCTCATGTTGTTGGTACTCATTAGAAGTGCTTTGGTGAGGCATTTCTCATGAGAACCCACAACATATGTTTTTGTGGAGGATCAAAAAAAAATTTTTAATGTGGATGTCCTATCTCATCTGGAGCTCAGACCATTCGGCAGATTCAAGAAGTGCATTTGTCAGTTTCTGGCAAATGAATGTGCACAAGAACTCAGTTGCTGCCTAGGGGACTAAGCCTGCCCAGGAAAAAGTGTGGTTAGGTAAACTGACCATGCTTGACATTACCCCAATGGGTGGACTGGGTGGTAAAACCTCAGCACAAACCAACAACTCTGGAGATGTGAGATTGAAATGGGCTGCATCATATAAAATGAGCATTCTGATTGCGGCCTTACCTCGTAACCTGTATTATGGTCAATGTGGAAAATCTATGTTATACAAAAAACTGTGAAAAAGACTATAGATTTTTGCCAAAAGGGCTGGTTCAAATCCGTAAGGCTGTCATTTTCCATTTTGTTGTCATGACAAAAACCAGGATAGGCTCAGAGAATGAAGCAAAAAAAAAAAGGCATTTATATTAGCAAACTTGATGCATAACCATGTTGTCATTGTTCATACAATTACATATAAGGTTATCAAAATATTGTGCCTGAGATTTCTTAATGATGACAATACAGTAGCACATCAAATCTGCCAATATAAGATTTCATCCTTTGTACATACCAGGTACTCTGAGCTTATTCTACTTTTCATCAAAACAATGAAAATAATAATAAAAATGACTAACCAATTTGAATTGGCCCTTTTCGCAAAAATCTATAGTCTCTTCACTGTTTTGTATGATGTAGGGTCCCGGTTCCCCGCTTGAAGGTATTATTTGCTTTTTTTTTTTTTTTCTTGCAAAGACAAGAACTGGTTTTTGTACAGTTTTCTCTAACTTTGCAGTGTATTTCATTGTGGATTGAAAGAAAGCAAGATATATTGAAAGAAAGAAAGAGTTCCCCTTTAAGTATTGCTTGATGTCTGAATCTGATATAATCTGAATGCAGTGCCACTGGCCATACTTTCATACTATAACCCTCACTGAACATGAAGTGAATGAGAAACACTATTTGTAGGGAAAATAAATTTACCATATCTATCCTAAATATTTGGACACATTATCGCCATATATATAGAGAACATATGGCTTAACATTTCAGATGATTCACATGAAATGTCAAACATATTTATAAATGTAATAATAATAAAAAAAATCTGCTCATTTGTGGTTGGCTCTAAGGGTCAACTGAAAATATCTGATGATTTGATTGGTTGAACTACTACAAGTGATTTGCTGATTCTTATGTTACTGACAGTGATAATATTTGCAGTGGTTTGATTCACTGTTTACGATACTGTCAGACTATATATGCATTATTGTCACAAGCAGCCAAAGGCTGGTCTTATTCATAAGCATGTGTCAATATTGATGTTATCCATAGTTTATCTATTTCTGATTGTTTTACTTCATTTCACCCATAGTTTTGCATCAGATGAGATTTGTTTTTGTAATAGCAGTACTGAATGTTATAATTTTTAGGCTTTTGATTGGATAATAAGCCCATAGCTCCAGCTAAGGGCTTAGTCATTTTTTTAAGCCAAAAATACTGATATTTTTCTTATTTCTTCACATAAATGTATGTTTTGTGTACTCATTAACCCTTATCCTGCTGAATAATTTAATTAGCCACACCCTTTTCTGACTGTCTGCCAGTCAGATTAAATCATGTAATGTTTTCATTGAAATTCACAAACTGAATGGCAAACAGTGTAGATCCTGATCAGATGTCTTCTGATCTGGATCTTCACTGTTTGCAAAGGTAGGGGTTGTCGTGAACAGTAGGATAAGGGTTAACACTTGGGTGATTCTGATGAGTGTCCATGGTAGAAAGTGTAAAAAAATGACGAACTTAACTAGGCAAATTGGTCCTGGTCAGCAGAACAACAGAGCAGATTGGTCCTGGTTAGCAGAACATCAGAGCAAATTGGTCCAGGTCAGCAGAACATCAGAGCAAATTGGTCCTGATCAGCAGAACATCAGAGCAGACAGGTCCTTGTCAGCAGAATGCCAGGGCAGATTGTTCCTGGTCTGCAGATTAACTACATGTAATTGGTCCAGGTCAGCAGAACATCAGAGCACATTGGTCCTGGTCAGCAGGACAACAGAGCATATCCATTCTGGTCAGCAGTATGACAGAGCAGATTGGTCCTGGTCAGCTGGATGGCAGAGCAGATTGGTCCTGGTCAGCAGGATGGCACTGAGCAGATTGGTCCTGGTCAGCAGGAGAACTATACATGAATGCATGACCAACAGGACAACAGAGCAGATTGGCCCTGGTCAGCAGGACAACAGCATGCAGATTTATTTTGGTCAACAGGACTTTGGAGCAGATCGGTACAGGTCATCAGGACCACGGAGCAGATCGATTCTGTCTGCAGGACAGTAGAGCAGACTGGTACTAGTCAGCATGATAAAAGAGCAGATGGTCCAGATTTTCTCCCTTGAGTCAACTTGTTATCAGGTCTAAGACTAGCTATACCATATTTACCATGAAGATTCAGATAGAAAGGAAGACAATGATCAGGAATCGATACATTTACCTAACACCTTCCGTCCAAGACACCGAAGGGAAAGAAGGATGCACTTGAAGCAATGGCATCACAATCATAGCACTACAAGCAGAAAGTCAAAAGGACAGTTTTTTTTTCCAAAAAATTGGCCAAACAGCTATCCAAAATAAAAATTTCACCAGAACATACATGCAGAGACATACAATGACAAAAATAGTAAACCACAGCAGAAGCACCGCCTTGGAACAGTCAGTAAAAACCTTACTGGGGGGCTTAAATTGATTTTACATGGCCATAACCCTCGCCCTTAGTTTTGCCGTGGTATACACAAGACATTTGTTCAGTCAACGTGAAGGGTTTCAAACTCATCAGTGCAACATTTCCAAGAACATAAAAATCAAATGAATACAGAGATGAAACAACAATGAGGATTCGACAGCAAGAAATAACTGAAATGCTGAAGAAAACTAACAGTTGGACCTTAAAATTTCAAAAAGTCCATTTTTCTACTTATTGATTTGTCTAGAAACTGCTAGGTGACAAAAACATAGAGTAACTAAGTACTTTAAGATAACATGCTTTTTCAGCATATAAACCTCATTTTCAACATAAACATAGGGTTGCTGACTTCAGTTGTTTTTCCTGGTAATTTGTTTGTGTTGAGGTTTTACGGCCCAGTCAGCCCAATGAGGTCATGTCGAGCGCGGTCAGTTTACCTAACCACACATTTACTGGGCAGGCTTAGTCCTCTTAGCGGTTTACCAGTATTGTGCACATTCTTTCGCCAGAAACTGACAACTGCCCTTCTTGAATCAGCGGAAGGGAGAGAATGACCGTAGAAAATATTTCATGATCAATCTCCACGAAAGAATGTTGCCGACCTTGGCGGGGGTCGAACCCGCAACCTCCTGGTCTCCAGTCGGACGCGCATCCAACTGAGCCACCGGAGCCTTTTCCTGGTAAAATTCAGTTTTACTTATTTCTACATGAAAATGTGAGGCCTGTGCATTCTCATTAGATTTGCTTTGCTGAAACAATTCTAACCCAATTCAATAAGGAAATCCCCAAAAGGATCATTGGCAAACAGTGCAGACCCAGATCAGACACTGCATTCTGCAGCCTCTGATCAGGCTGTACACTGTTTGCGTTAAAAATGGAATTTCTATAAAGTATAGTAATATAAATAATAAAAACTAACTGCACTTCAACCTCTTTATAACACGGTTCGTTATAACACGGTTTTTGATATAACATGGTTCTAAGATGGATCCCAAAAATGTATAGATTATATTGTAAAATGACCATAAATGGTCATTTTTCAATATAATCTATATATTTTTGTTTGGATATAACACGGTTGTTTAACTAACACGGTTTATGCTATGGACCCCAACAATAGTGTTATAAAGAGGTTGTGGTGTATACACCATGCTAATAGAAATAAACTGGTCCAAAAGAGTTAATTATGGTAGAAGAATCCACTCAACATAAATGGGCTAATGGCACAACTTCTTTACCTGGAGACCTGTCTTATCTAGAGTTGTGCCTATATTGTATACCTCATTTACCCTAAGTATTGGGAGATCTTACCATACTTGTCCAAAAATTTGAAATAGTCCATTATACTACCTCTTGATGTGTCTAAAATACTGCTGTATGTATGGCAGACATGCAGACCCTGAT
The DNA here is from genome assembly GCA_964016985.1 of Anodontia alba. Taxonomy (NCBI): domain Eukaryota; kingdom Metazoa; phylum Mollusca; class Bivalvia; order Lucinida; family Lucinidae; genus Anodontia; species Anodontia alba. The sequence goes on from OZ024828.1 coordinate 9,905,267, forward strand.
CAGATGCGCATTCTGCGGTGTCTGATCTGGGTCTACACTGTGCGCTCAGGCCTGTGTATCCCAATATTTAGGATTACCTAGGTATACCTAATCAAGTTGAACAAACGTTCAGCCCAGATAAAAGATTTAAAACCACTGAATATATTAGCCACAAGAATTTCCTAATGTATTTTGATAAAATAACCTAAATATGTTATTTTGGTAAATTTAGTCAAAAAGATTCAAATAGCAGGAAATTTCTGGTACACATTAGTAATTTTCTCAGGTACTGTAGACTAATTATTCAGTTTTATGATGGGTCAGTTGTCTTAACCAATTTTAGTCTGGAGACCCCAAAAAGAGTGATTGGCAAACAGTGCAGACCTGGGATCAGATGCCACTGATATCTCAGGGAGTCCCCTGGACTTTGAGATAACGAGAGTCGACTGTATTTAATTATAATTATCCTAATTTAATGAGTATCATGGAAAAATATGAAGAAAATTTATCTGGACATCTGAGTTGTCTAGATCTATGGTTGATTTGTCATTGTATTATTAATTGTAATAAGAAGCTTTATGAAAGACTGTCATCTTGGACAAGTCAGATCTTATTGAAATTGATTCTTTTGTTCTAGTAAATTGACTTTCTATCATCAAGATTTATGTCATCAAGATGTGACAAGCTCCAAAGTTATCTGATTAGCTATGTGAACATTCTAACCAGTCAGTACCCAAAACATCTATTTTTGTGGAGAGAAAAAAGACCCACTAATGGTTGGTTTGGCAAATAACAAGAACTTTTTATCTTGGTCCAAAATATTCATAGCTCTAGATAAAAATGGTATTTAGATACAACCTCTTTATAACACTATTGCTGGGATCCTAAGCAAAAAACGTTAGGTAACAACTGTGTTGTATCCAGAAACAAAAGACGGCCTCGGTGGCTCAGTTGGATGCGCCGTCCGACTGGAGACCAGGAGGTCGGCGGTTCAACTCCTGCCGAGGTCGGCAACATTCTTTCATGGAGATTGATCATGAAATATTTTCTACTGTCATTCTCTCCCTTCCGCTGATTCAAGAAGGGCAGTTGTCAGTTTCTGGCGAAAGAATATGCACAATACTGGTTAACCGCTTAGAGGACTAAGCCTGCCCAGTAAACGTGTGGTTAGGTAAACTGACCGTGCTCGACATGACCCCATTGGGTTGACTGGGCTGTAAAACCTCACAAACAAAAAAACAAAAAACAAAAAAAATGTATAGATTATATAGAAAAATGACCATAAATGGTCATTTTTTATCGCACCTGCTTGTAGCAGGGTGCGATATAGGCGTCCGATTTTCCGTCCGTCCGTCCGTCCTTCCGTCAGTCCGTCCGTCCGTCTGTCAACATTTATGTCGACGTTCGACATTTATGTCAAAGTTAGTATTCTAATCAACTACAAGACTAAACAACCATCAAACCTTGCACGAAACATCTCCCTGACCTCCTGACTTTGCAACATAGGCATCCGCTTTTCCGTTTGTCTGTCCATTCGTCCGTCCGTCTGTCAACATTTATGTCGACGTTCGACATTTATGTCAAAGTTAGTATTTTAATCAACTACAAGACTAAACAACCATCAAACCTTGCATGAAACATCTCCCTGACCTCCTGACATTGCGACATAGGTGCCCACTTTTCCATTCGTCTGTCTGTTCGTCTGTCTGTCTGTCCATCCGTCTCTTAACAGTTCTGTTATGTCGAAGTTCGACATTTATGTCAAAGTTAGTATTCTAATCAACTACAAGACTAAACAACCATCAAACCTTGTATGAAATATCTCCCTGACCTCCTGACTTTGCGACATAGGTGCCCGCTTTTCCATTCGTCTGTCTGTTTGTCCGTCCGTCTGTCTCTTAACAGTTCTGTTATGTCGAAGTTCGACATTTACGTCAAAGTTAGTATTCTAATCAACTACAATTCTACAACAACCATCATACCTTGCATGACACATCTCCCTGACCTCCTGACTTGGCAGATATGTTGACCCAGTGACCTTGACCTATATTTTGCGCTCCATTGACTTTGACACAATTTACGTTGACGTTCCAGATCTTCTCAACTATAAGGCGTACAACTACCAAACCTTGCATAGTGCTTCTCCTAGAGGTACAGACTTGGCAGGTACCTTGACCCGGTGACCTTGACCTATATTTTGCGCTCCAGTGACTTTGACATATTTTGCGTCGACATTCAATATCTCCTCAACTATAAGGCCTACAACCATCAAACCTTGCAAAGTGCTTCTCCTCAATGTACTGACTTAGCAGATACCTTGACCTGGTGACCTTGACCTATATTTTGGCAGCAGTGACTTTAACATAATTTACGTCAACGTTCCAGATCTCCTCAAGTGTAAGACCTCTAGCTACCAAACCTTGCATAGTGCTTCTCCAATATGTACTGACTTGGCAGGTATCTTGACCTGGTGACCTTGACCTATATTTTGCGCTCCGGTGCCTTTTACACATTTTACGTCAACGTTTAATATCTCCTCAACTATAAGGCCTACAACCATCAAACCTTGCATAGTGCTTCTCCTCAATGTACAGACTCTGCAGGTACCTTGACTGGGTGACCTTGACCTATATTTCATGCTCCATTGACTTTTACACCGTGTACGTCATCCTTCCATATGTCCTAAACTGTAAGGCCTTCAACCACCAAATCTTATATAGCACTTCTTCTCGATGTACTGACTCGACAGGTACCTTGACCTGGTGACCTTGACCTATATTGTGCACTCCAGTGACTTTGACACATTTTATATTGATGTTCGGGATCTCCTCAAATATAAGACCTACAACCACTAAACCTTGCATAGTGCTTCACCTCATTGCACTGGCTTGGCAGGTACCTTGACCCAGTGACCTTGACCTATATTTGACAAATTTTACGTTGATGTTTGATAACTCCTCAACTATAAGGCCTACAACCACCATACCTTGCATTGTGCTTCTCCTTGATGTACTGAATTAGTAGGTACCTTGACCCGTGACCTTGACCTAAATTTCATGCTCCAGTGATTTTTACACATTTTACGTCAATGTTCCATTATCATTGGGCTGTATGATACGAAAAGTCAGTGCTGAAGATATAGCCATTAGAGGGAATGGGACTGGCCTGGAATATATGTGCCCCACTTGGCACTTTGTCTACATTTTTTTCAACCCAGTTTTCCAAGTAAGCACTGCTAAGAATGAAATAAACTTATTTAATAACCACATTCTGATTGTGGCTCCTGTGACTTTTGCGCCAGCAGGTGCGATGACGCCTTCCGCGGAATTCTTGTCTATATAATCTATACATTGTTTTTGGATACAACACTTCTAGGGTCCACCTTTGTAGCGTTTACTGTCCAAAAACTGCCTTATAATGAATCATCTTGTAAAGAGGTTCTGATGTTTTGTTTTTCTTCATTCTCCACTAAAATATATCTTGTGTGTATTGACAGGCTACAACTAGTGAGATAGTTTTGTAGCTTGTTACATCATGACAGATAATCAGTTACCATATTTACATTACATATTCAGACAGACAGGCCTGAGAAAATAGAGTAGACCCAGATCAGTTCCTACAGAATGCAGTACATGTTTGATCAGGCTCTGTACTGTATACCGCTCATTCAAAATAGATCATAGCTGTTGATAAGACACTTTTTCAAGCAAAATTAGGTATCTGTATTTTTCTTATTTGTTGACAAAAACATGTTGTGTTACTCATTAGATGTGTCTTGCCAAGATGCTTCTAATGAGTACCTACAACATATATTTTCGTGGAGAAATGAGAAGAATAGTTACCTAATACCCCACTCTTACCTAGACCTATATCAGATACCTTTTCTCCTTACCCTATCTTTCCTAGAACTGGAATGTTCATTTTACTACCTATTAACCCTGGTCCTGCTGAACCCGGATATGCCCTGTCTTTACAAAGAGTGCAGATCCAGATCAGTTGGCTTCTGCAGAAGCCCTGGATCTGCACTGTTTGTCATTGAGTATGTGACGTGGCTTTTTGTCAACAACTGGATCAAGCCAACTGATTGGCTGACAATTAGAAGTGGACATGGCATCTTAATTTATTAACTCTTGTCCTGCTGAACCCGGATATATCCTGCCTTTGCAAACAGTGTAGATCCAGATCAGTTGGCTTCTGAAGAAGCCAACTGATCTGGATCTGCACTGTTTGTCATTAAGTATGTGAATTTGTATTAAAAACCTGGATCAAGTAATCTGATTGGCTAAAAATTAGAAACGGGTGTGGCATCTTAATTTATTCAGCAGGACAAGGGTTAAGCATGACAAGGGTCAGTGTGGCTAGAAACTGCTGGATGAATGGCAAACAGTTTACAGTTTTTGGAATAGCAAAACTACTGCCTGAAGTGTCGTGGATAGCTTGATGCACTATTGCTTGAGGCCAGAGTACATAGAGCTGTCCATGGTGCCTGAGGTGTCGTGGACACTGCCTGAGGTGTCGTGGACTGATGCACTATTGCCATGAAATAACTGTTTTATTGCCCACCTAATGCTAAAACATTATTGATTTAGCCAACGAGTGTTGTTTTAATTGGCACACAATGTCGGCAGGTCGATGTCATTCCAGTGAAAGTTGATATCCCCAACTGTGGTATAGTCAAATTATTGCCCAGTGCTTTTGCATTGGGTTTAAAAAGGTGACGTCATTAACTGTAGCATAGTCAAAACTCTTGGACGGCTGGTGATGTCAACATTGCATGATTTTGCTGACGTAGCTCTGACGCGTGCCAATTAAGTAATAAACAGTCTAAATAGACAAAACTATTTCATTGAGCTGTATATAGTAGGTTGGGTAATAATATATAAATCGACATATTGTGCTGCAGCTGATCTGGATCTACACTGTTTACTCAGGCTTATATCTGTTACTTGGGTAAATAAGAATGGACTAAGCAGGCATCATGTAAATCGGCTTTGAACCCCAAGTAATCACGCTACATTGCAGAGATGGTAGCATGTCTGACTAAAGATGCAAAGGTAGCAAGTTCAAGGCCCGTCTCAGCCACTAACTTTCATGGAGATTGATCATGAAATCATTTCTATGGCCATTCTCCCTCTTCTCCTGATTCAAGAAGGGTAGTTATCAGTTACTGATGAAAGTATGTGCACAAGTACTGGTTAAAAGCTTAAGCTAACTGACCATGCTCAAGATGACCTTAATGGGTTGACTGGGCTGTAAAACCTCGAGTCAAACAAAAACGCCCAGTACCTCTTTGTATGCAAAAAATGTGTTATGGATACTCATAAGTATAGCTGCAGATAAGTGAGAGTATCCACATAAATATTTAGCTGATTACAAAAACATGCCTGTTCAAATATACTGAAAATTTTACCACCAAAGAAAGAAAATTTTCAGATAAAAATTATGATATTTTCCATATTTCTGCTCAAAACATAATTTGTGGGCACTCATTAGAACCACCTCATTGAGGCAGTTCTAAGGATTACCCACAATCTATGTTTTTGAGCAGAAATAGGAAAAATAATGTATGCCCCTGTAAACCCTAGTTTTACTGTATAAAAGTGGGGTTTAAGGGAGTCAGCATTATATAGGCATGTTTTAGTGATGTATTTCTCCATGAAATCACGTGAGTCCGCAGTAAGGCACTTCTGATGAGTACCCACAACATGATTTCTTGGAGAAATTAGAGAAATTATTATTGATGTAGTTTTCGGTTGAAAAGAAGAACCTTATCTGGAGCTAAGAGGTGTATCTGTGAGGTGCTTCTAATGAGTACCCACAACGTGTTTTCATGGATAAATGGATTTTTTTTTATCATTTTTTTTTAAATTTATTTTCAGGTACATTCTAACCATGTTTTTGGATAGAACTTTGTTCTGGTATGATATGTAGCAAGAAAATTTGAAGGTAAGGACATGATTAATGGAAACTCTAAGTGAAAACAATATATTTAGCACATTTATACCTAGCATTCTAACAGAATGTAACAACTGATCTGGGTTTACACTGTTTGCATTAGATATAATAATACACTTGTAAGCATTAGCTAATTATTTAGCATATTTCTGGAAATGAAGTACATATAGTTGAAAATAAAATAAGATTAACTCCCTTTAAATTGAAAATTGATTTGCGCAAAGATCAACATAGAAGAATCCACTGAGCATTAGTGGGGTTAGTTCTTAAAGTTACTCCTTAAAGGGCCAATCACAGCTGCAGCAGACAACATTTTGAAATTTGGCTATAAAATGAGTACCCACAACATACGTTTGATGGAGAAATCAGAAATGAATGTTTGTACTTCTTAGTTGAGAAAAGTGTTTTATCTGGAACTATGAATTTTATGTTCAAGACCATATGCAGAACCGTCAGTGTGACTTGTTTCTGGATGTCAGTGTTTGCTAGTATACTTTTTGTGAAAAAAAAAAGGCAACTTTCTATACAGCATAGCAACAGATAAGGCGCTTTTTTCATCCAAAAAATGCTGATATCTTTCTTATTTCTCAATAAAAACATATGTTGTGGGTACTCATTAGAAGCGCCTCACTGAGGCGCTTCTAATGAGTACCCACAATATATGTTTTCATGGAGAAATAAGAAAAATATTATGTGGATACCCCCTCTTATCTGTAGCTATGAATTACACTACCCAGCAATTGACCTTAAATGATTGAAACTGTTTGTTGGACATAACACCACTTGCAAGTGCAGTCAGTATATAATTCTTTCATATCTACAAACCAAAACAGTGTAGAACAGATGAGACTGCTCATAATGAGCCATTGCATCAGGGTCCACTCTGTTTGCCATTCTGCTTTTTAGCTCTCCTGAACTGTGCTCAGGATGAGCTATAGTGATCACTTTTTGTCCATCCTCCATCTATCCATCCATCTGTTAACACTTTCAAACGACAACGCCTCAAAAGCCATTGAAGTGATTTGTCTTTAATTTGGTAAGAATGTTGCTTGGGTAGGGGGATTTGAAAATAGCTAACATTATGGTGATCTGCCTTTTGGTTTGGTTGCAATGGCAACAGAAAGCTCTCATTGTCTACATACAGACTCTTTGGCTATTGTAGAATGTATCAAAGTAGAATAAAATCCTGATGAGACTGTGCAGATATGCAGGACGATCTGAATCTGCACATCGCACTTAAACTCAGTGACTCTTTTCACATGTCAAGGTCATATTCTGTGAATTCAGGGCACATGCATTTTCTTCTGTTTTATATGTAAATGTTATGCAATTTAACCCTTAAAATGCTGATCACAATTGCAGTAGACAACATTCTGATTTTTTTTTTATTTTTCAGAGAAAGTAAAGCTTGATATTTCATGTGATATTTCATCTGCCTAGCAGACTATTCACTTGAAATGCCAAGTCTTATTTTCTCTGAAAAATACTTTTTTTAAAAATTAAGAATGTTGTCTGCTAAAAGTTTGCTGAATGCTTTAAGGGTTAAAATTATTTAAATCCTATGTGCATAGCACCAGGTGTAGCGATAATTAAAGCGATAGTTTAGAATAATTTTTATTCTTCTCGTTACAAAACATATCTTTGGATTATCCATGGTGAGACAGTTCCAAAGAGTCCCCATTATAGCCTCAGATAAGAGTAGTTTTCAGGTAAATATTTTTCTTATTTCTCCATGAAAACATGTTGTGAGTACTCTATAAAGTGCCACAGATACTGTATTTACTCTAAAAATTGGGACACTATAACTCCTTCCATATTTGTCCTAAAATTTGAACAAGTTCATTTTACCACCTGCTGATGTGTCAGTGAAACTGCTGGCTGAGTGGTAATTAGTGTAGACCAAGGTCAGAGGTCACAGAAAGCAGCATCTGATCTGGGTCTACATTGTTTACTAAGTCCTCTCTGTCCCAATACACTACAGCCTCTTTATAACACGGTTCGTTATAACATGGGTTTGGATATAACACTATTCAAAGATGGATCCCAAAAATGTATAGATTATATTGAAAAATGACCATAAATGGTCATTTTTCAATATAATCTATACATTTTTGTTTGGATATAACACAGTTGTTTAACTAACAGGGTTTTTGCTATGGACTCCAACAATATTGTTATAAAGAGGTTGTGGTGTACATAGGTTTATCACAGTGTGTATTGGCTTATTAAAGTTTTGTTTCAGGGCCTGGAGTAGGGTGAGGGGCGGGTGAGGTTGAGAATTAACCTTTTTACCACTCACTGAGCTAATTCAGCAGATTGATGGCATTTGATGATATTTTTCCCAGAAAACAGGTTTTGACATTTCATGCAAATTGTCTCCACTGGAGACAATTTGCATGAAATGTCAAAACCTATCTTCTGGAAAAAAAAAAAAAAAAATAAGAAAACTATTTCATAATGTTGTCTGCTGAAAATTTTATCTAGAGTGCTAGGCATTAAAAATTAAACCTTTTGTGAACATCATCAGCATATCAAATTGAATAGAATGAAAGCCAGAACAATTTTGCCTGTACTGAAATTTTTGCCCTGGGGTGGAGGTTGGGGAATTTTACGTTGGCAGGCCATTGCCTCTGTTTTAAGCATGTGTTTTTGTTGCTTTTTGCAGTCACAATGACAACAGCAACCATGTCTGCAACCCAGTTGTTGCAGGTTTCTGAACCTGAGTTTGACACAGCTGTACAGAAGATGACCTTGAAGGTATGTTTGTAGTTACCATGGCAGCAGATATTTATTTGCTGGTCCAAAAAGCATTTTTTTGCCTTAAGAATACAGGATATGAGATTGGCATCTTCAGCTGGGCTCCACAGTACAGTCAGCAGTTTGTCTGACTGTGGCTCCAGAGATGGCAAGTTCAAATTGTAGCTCTGCCACATAACTTTCATGGAGATACCGTATTCGACCTAATTACCGCACTGTGCGCTTAGGTTTTTCAAAATTACTGGGAACACTCAGTGGTGGTAAAATATGTATCTACCTGCTAAGGATACACTATAAAAAAGATCAGAAAAGGACTTATTTGATGATGATTATACGATTTTTTCTGACTTTCTTTATAAAGGCATATGTTGTGGGTGCTCGTTTGAATTGTATCGACAAGTCGATGCAATTCAAATGAGTACCCACAACATATGCCTTCATAAAGAAGTAAAGAAAAAGTACACTGGCTATAATCTGAAGACTACGGAATTTCTTGACTGTGCGCTTATAGGGGTATGTGCGGTAATTAGATCGAATACGGTAGTTTATAAAATGATTTCTATAACCATTCTCCCCCTGATTCAGGAAGGGCTTTTGTCAGTTACTGTCAAGCGTATGTACACTAAGTACTGTTTATTTGCTTAGAGGACTAAGCCTGCTCAAGAAAAGTGTGAGTAGGTTATCAGACTGGCTTGAAAACACTTACCGTAACAGTGTTGACTTGGTGGTAAATTTTCAGATCAAATTGGCATGTTCAGGTAATCTAGCCCCATACATATACATATTTTTGGCATGAACCTGGGTTTTATAGCACTGCAGTGGATAGCCTTGAAAATAGGGTGTACCGGTAAGCTTGACAACAACACATATTATGCCTAGGGTTTAGTTAATGGCTCCATATTTCTCAAAAATGGACGTTTTATGAGCCAAGAAAGGTTTAATAAATAGATATATAGTATTAATACAATCATGAAATGTGGCACCTGACAGCCAGTAAACTTTCAGTTAGTTTCTCGTTCTTGTACTAGATCAAAAATGAAATTATTTTTTATCGTATCTCTGAATCAATGTTGGCAACATTAATTCAGAAATACGATAAAAAATCATTTCATTTTTGATCCAGTTCAAAAACGAGAGACTAACTGAAATTTTACTGGCTGTCAGGTGTCACATTTTATGATCGTATTAATACCTTATATATTTATCAATTTATTAAACCTTTTCTTGGATAAAAAATGTCTATTTTTGAGGAATATGGAGCCTTTAAACAAGCTTTATGTAAATATTTCCATGTATACACCTGAGAAACATAATATGGCATCTACTTTGAATCTACTTCTGGTGACTCTTTAAGGTGAATATGATACTTTTAACTGTTACCACTCTCTAGGCTAATTCAGCAGACAACAGTTTGATCAGATTTTTCTTATTTTTCCCAGAAAAGAGGAACTGCCAGGAAATGTCAAAACCTGTTTTCTGGAACAAATAAAAAAAATTTTGCACTATGTTGTCTGCTGAAAATTTTACCCAGAATGCTAAACATTGAGGAAGCTCTCTCAGTCCTAAAATTATTTACTGCTTATCCCAAAGGGACTACTTTTAAAGAAAAGAATTTGCTGCCCCTGGGAGCAAAGTCTTTCTGCTTTCCTTAAACCCCCCTTTGAGAAAGGATCGACCAGAATCAACTTTTCTTCCAAAAGGGGCTTCCCTTCCAAAAGGGAGACAAGCATATTCATCTTCACTCTTTGATTATAAATTTAATAAGATCCAGAAAGATATTTTTATGGATGAGTAAGATAAGTATCAACTTGGAACTGAATACGTGTTTGCAGGAGTTCACATAATAGTCAGATTATTGCTATAAAAGCTTGTTTTATTGTCAAAAAAAGCAATAAAACAAAAGACAAACAAACAAAACGAAACAAAAAACACTCATTTTTGATATTTTTTTTCAATACAGTCGAACCTCAATGGCTCGAACATCTTTTGGACCATTGAAATTCGTTCGAGACATGGGTAGTTCAGGCCACTGAGAGTAATCATGGCACCAGTTCAGGAAGCAAATAGAGATAATTTAGGGAAATCTTATCGATTTCCTACACAATGATTGTATGTTGAGTCTACTCATTAGAATTGCCTCGATGAGGCGATTCTAATGAGTACACACAACATACAATTCCATGATAAAATAAGAAAAATAATATTAAATATTTATTTTCTTGAGCTATTGGAAGAATTTTGTAGGGACTGAAAAAAGAGTTCGAATCATCCACAGTAAACGAGCCACCCGTGTTTGAGCCATTGAGGTTATACTGTATTTATATTTTTGCTACAGGATCTCCTGGAGATGATAACGCTGCTACAGCGGGAGATGAGCCGAGAACAAGATAACTTTAACTCCCTCACTGCAGATCTTGCCACTCTTAAGAGGAACTCAGGCCAGTATAGGTCCGTGTCCAAGGAAATGAATGCATCACAGACTAGATTGACACTCCTGATGAACAGAAGCATGAAATGCTTCAATCAGGTAGGCTGGCATGATGTGGGAACATCCACTATCAGAATTGGGAACATATACAAGATGTGATACAGAGTGTCAGATCACATCACTGTAGTAATGCTCTGGGCCCAGTTGTTCAAAGCTAACGACGTTGTTAATTAACGATTCGTTAAAATTTACATGGAGTGATACGCAAATATGCTGAAATTTTTTGCTGAAAAAATGTGAGTAGCTTTTGCAGTGCAAAAGCTACTCACATTTTTTCAGCAAAAAATATCAGAATATTGTGTATTGAATCCACTAAAACAGTTAATGAAATGACCCTTAACGAGCTCGTTAAGCTAACAATGCTTTGAACAACTGGGCCCTGGTTATTATATGGGCCACATCATGTGACAACATGTCTTCAGGCATATGCACATAGCAAAGACCCAGGTCACCCTGCACATCCCACACAGTCTGATCAGGGCTATCCCTGTCCACTTACAGAATCATTGGGTACTACAAAATGTATAAATAGAGATCAAAGGCCTCGATGATAGTTTACGCATGCGTAGGATGATCCAAATCTGAGCACTTTGCGCAAGTTTGAAGGGACTTTTTCATTTGACGAGGTCCATATGTCTTAAAGTGCCATTCATGAGAGCAGTGGATGCCATTCTAAATTTATTTGAGAAAAGACTTCATGTGGATTGTCTGGTATTCAGACAACTCACATGAAATGCGAGTCTTATTTTCTCGGAAAAATAAAAAGTATAGAATGTTTTCTACTACAATTTTGAATGACATTTTTACAGTTAAGTAATTTGAAGATAAGAGCATGATTCGACATTATGACATCAACTTAAACAAGCCTTGTTTGAGAGAATATGATATGGAAAGATCGAGACTTTCAACTGCTCCAGGTTTTTGGATCAGACTGTAAGAAACTTAAATGTTTGAAAGTTTGATAGATAGGCATAGAAGTGTCCAGGTGGCAAAGTGGTCAGCACTTCTGACATCAAATATCAGGTCCCAGGTTTGAATCCTGCTAGAGGCGGAATTCAACTCATGACTGTATGGCACTTCACTGCACAGAGCCTTTCATTATCACCCCTTAGTCAACTTGATATGACTTAAATCAGGATTTTCAGTAGGATTTTAAAACTAGGAGCCCAAAAGCCATTTTTATGCCCCGCCACCAAAAAAGTGGGGGGTATTATGTTATACCCTCTGAAATTTTGAGCGTCCGTCAGCGCCCCCACCATTTTTCTGCCCGCAACTCCTCCTACAGTTTTAGGCCAATCCTTTTCAAACTTTACAGGTGCTTTTAGGATGGTCTGAAGATATGCATATTGCTTTTTCAGAATCCTGAAATTATTTTTTATCACATTTTTTTCATTTTTAATTTAGACTTTTTTCGAGCCCTAATACAACAGAAATGTATAGGGAGTATGTACCTTCTGCCCGCAACTCCTCCTACAGTTTTAGGCCAATCCTTTTCAAACTTTACAGGCGCTTTTAGGATGGTCTGAAGATATGCATATTGTTTTTTACAGAATCCTGAAATTATTTTTTGTCACATTTTTTGCATTTTAACAGACTTTTTTCGAGCCCTAATACTACAGAAATGTATAGGGAGTATGTACCTTCTGCTCGCACCTCCTCCTACAGTTTTAGGCCAATCCTTTTCAAACTTTACAGGCGCTTTTAAGATGGTCTGAAGATATGCATATTGTTTTTTCAGAATCCTGAAATTATTTTATTACATTTTTTGCATTTTTAACTTAGACTTTTTTCAAGCCCTAATACTATAGAAATGTATAGGGAGTATGTACCTTGTACACGCAACTCCTCCTACATTTTCAGGCCGATCCTTTTGAAACTTTACACGCGCTTTTAGGATGGTCTGAAGATATGCATATTGTTTTTTCAGAATCCTGAAATTATTTTTTATCACTTTTTATTGCTTTTTTAACTTAGACCTTTTGATGTTTTTTTTTTTTTTGGAGTTATGAAATAACTGTTTATTGCTTCTCTTCATGTTTAACTTAGATTGTTTTCAGCCCTTATACTACAGAAGTGCATAGGGAATATGTCCCTGTGTGGCGGGGTATGGTGCATGGCTTGCAGTTTTATTTTTGTAAGAAAAAGTAGGGTTTTAATTTTGCTGGCTTTTGCTGAAAGATAGTCTTAATCACCAAAATAAGAGTACAGGACTCCATATTTGAAGCTTATGAGAACTCTGTTGAATTATGTTGAAAGGGGTATAAAGCACCAAATAATTATCATCATAGTTAGGTATATAATATGGTTCTTCATTCCATGGTTGGTAATATGTGTTGATAAAAGGTTTGTTTGTTTGTATAGCTCCAGATAAGGTGTAAATTTTAACGTTGAATATTAGAAAACATGAATTACTATGGGCCGATTTTTTATGTCCTTCTGAAGTGAAATTTGGTCCAGCACTTTAAAAATCGGTTTCAGACCGATTTTCTTGAGCCCTGGGATGTAGGAATGTTGCATTTTTTTCATCATGGACAGACTACATCAAACAGAGTATCTAATCTGCTAGTATCTGATTTTGAGTATCTGTTAGTATCTGATTTTGGTTTCTTTTGTATTTCTAAAGGATTCCTACTTCGGATTATTTTACTAGAAACTTGAAATTACCTGCTTAGTATTTTGGACAATCTTTTTCAGCAAGCTAACCAGCAAGGCACTCCAAGGAGAAATTCTCAAGGGTCAGCTGGTGTTAGTCTACAGCGTAGTAACTCAGCACATGAAAAAGTTGATACTGCCCAAGCAATAAAAGCAAGTGCTGATAAACAAGACAGAAATTCTGTGACTGTTGTTTCACATGTGAAATCTGATAAACTGTCAGTCAAACCCAAACCTCTAGTAAATGGTGATAAAGCAGATAGTAAAAAAGAAACCCAGTCAAGTATTGTTCAGATTAAACCTTTAAAACCTGTTAATAAGCATGTGGACCAAATAAATAGAACTTCTTTAGAAGTTAAACCAAGTAAACCAGACTCAAAAAGTACACAAGAACAAGTCCAGAGTTCAGTTGCTGAAGCTAAAAACAAGTTTGGTGGTGTAACTCCAATAAGGGATCCTATGCAAAATAAAAACAATAGTACACAGTTAAATGTCTTGTCCAATGTGAATAGATCTCAGACTTTTGCAGGAGTAGACACAAAAAGGATGTCAAATGGTTTACAATATGATGGCAATAAAACTGACTTTACTTTAGGGAAAGAAAGTAGCAATATAAATAAAGAGAATACTAAAAGTGATAAAACACCTGCAGTAAATGGAAACCATTCTGTAGTGAAGGAAACTGTAAAAATACCTGTGACCAGTAATCCAAATAGCCTAGGTCCAATGGCAAGCCAGAAAAAGTTTTTATCCACAAGCACAGGAAGTCTACAGGACCTTAATAAACCCAAACCTGAAGTTGTAAAAGGGTTACAACCTACTAAACATAAGTCAATACTAGTTATGTCTGAAGACAAACAACTAATGGACTTAGATTCCTTTACTACAAGAAAGAACATGCTTGATGAAATTAAGAAATTTGACAAAGAATTGAAACATACCAAAACAAGAGATTCACGGGACACTAAGTTGACAGAAATAGGTAGTTCAAGTGGTGGCTTCTATAAAGTTGCTGAAAAGAAATCAGAAGAGCCAGACCATAGAAATAAATTAATGAATGATATAAAACTGTCTAAAAAGCCATCAGAGATAAAATCTGCCAAAGAAGAACAAGTGGTAAATAAGAATATTAAGTCTGAAACAAAAGATTCCAATAAAGATTACAATAAAGTTTCGAAAGTGAAAGTGGACATAAAACCAGCTAAAGAACAAATACATCCAGAAGCAGCTAATAGGAACAAACAATCGGTTGAGATTAAAATGGTGGCAAATAAAGATGCTGTTTCTCAATTACAGAAGTTTGATGATTTATTAGATACTGTTGATGGTGAAAGTATATCATATGAAAAACAGAAACAGGATGAAAAATTACCAGTAGTCACAGTAATAGATCAGCCTAGAGAAGTGGTCACTGAAAAAGGTGATGCAACTACAACTGAAACTGGGCAGATAACTAATGAGTCTGAAAGTAGTGCTGATGACAGAAGTGATGCGTCAGAAGATGAGAGATATATTACAAAGTTCCAGTTTCATCAGCCAAAAGTTAAAGAAGAGATACTGAGCAAGCCACACAAGAAAGGTAAGTTTTATATTACAGTCGAACTTCGTTATCTCGAAGTCGCTTATTTCGAATTACCGCTTATCTTGAAGTGAAAATCTGGTCCCTGTTTTAACATGAAACTATGACAACAGGTAACAAAATAATGTGGAAAAGAGGAGAAATTGCTCCATATATATATATATATATATGAGTCAAATTACATATTCATTTGTTAAATGTGGTTGTTCAATTTATTGTTTTCCTCACTCTCTCAACTCTGATATGTCGAGATACGGATATCTTGAAGTGTTTCAGTAAGTCCCTTGGAATTCGAGATAACGAAAGTCGATTGTATTTAATTACAGCTTATCTTACCAAAATGTTTCTAGTTCCTGTATTTACCCAGAATATTGGGACATTTTATCTCCTTACTGTATTTGTCTTAAAATTTAAACAGGTTAGTTTTATTACCAGTTGCTGTGTCTAAAAACTGCTGGATGAATTGCAAACAGTGTAGACCCAGGTCAGATGCCATGTTCTGTGGCAACTGATCAGGGTCTAAAGTTTAAAACTGTTTTCTCAGGCCTGTCAGTCCCACTACTTAGGGTTATTATGTTAGTTTGGGATGATGGTAGAATGATAGGGAACACAGTACATGAGAAGAATTCTGACCCTTTCTGTCCAAATATTTTAGGGTAAATACTGCAAACTTATTTAACACTTAGCATGCTATGGGCAAAAACAGCAGATGACAAATTTATAATATTTTCCACAGAAAATAGGATTTGACATTTCATGCAAATTGTCTCCTGATTATTTTTTCAAGAAAATAGCATGACATTTCATGCAAATTGTCTCTGAAAAATGCCAAGTCCTATTTTTTTTAGAAAATAAGAAAAAATATTTCAAAATATTGTCTATTTAAATTTTTCCAGCATGCTATGGCTTATGCAAAATGTTTTATAGTTACATAGCTTGACCTGTCCTGTTACCAGTGCTAGTTGGGTATAAACTGGATATGTATTTCATATTAACCCTTCTCTTGCTGAACACAACATGTCCTGTCTTAGCAAACAGTGTAGATCCAGATCAATTGGCTTCTGAAGAAGCCAACTGATCTGGATCTGCACTGTTTGTCATTAATATGTGAATTTTTATCAAAAACCCAGATCAAGTAATCTGATTGGCTGGAAATTAGAAGTGGGCATGGCATCTTACTTTATTCAGCAAGGCAAGGGTTAAAAGACAGTTCTGAGTCTTAAGACAGAGAGTTTTACAAAGTTTGCCAGCCCAATATAATGAATAAGCATAAAATACCTTACAAAACAACACTGCTTATAGATTTGGACAGGTGGGGCTTGTATTTGTGTCCCTCTGTGAGGTTTGTTGCAGATACCATTTGCAGTATTATGACAGTTTCTTATCTGTATGCTATCTCTTAAACCAGAGTGTCCGGGTGGCCGAGTGGTTAGCACTCTTTACTTCAGATCACGAGGTACCAGGTTCAAATCCCGCTGGAGGCAGAATTCATCTCATAACTGTATGGCACATCATTTCACAGATACTTCCTTTACACCCTTCCTTCATCTTGATATGACTTAAATAGTGTTGAAAGGGGCATAAAACATCAAACCATCATCATCATGCCTCTTAAATCAGTGAGCGTATTCTTAACAAAGCTGCATGGATGTGCCATTGGGACATGCCTTAGACATGATTAGATCTTAATGACTTATTTTACTGATGCACTGGTGTTTTGCATTTTGATGCACATCTTCCCTGAGATCACTTGCACTCAGATCTGAATAATTCATAAAGCTGTAGTTGCATAATCATAGCTCTAGGTCCGATGCTTTTTTGTTTTAAACCGAAAAAGTGTTGATATTTTTATTATTTCTCTATAAAACTATATATTGTGGGTACTCGTTTAACCCATAAGATACCAAACACAACAATTGTTTTCTGCTTTGTCTTCTGCCGGTTATTTTAAAAGTCATTGGTGCAAACAGTGTAGACCCAGGTTAGACTGCTGCTATAAGAGCAGTCTGATCTGGGTCCACACTGTTTGCCTATATGCAAAAAATATGTTTGAAAAGTTTGCAAGAAGGTGCAGCAGACGATATAAACAGACAACATTTTCAGATGCAGGTTTTTTAAGGGTTAGTGAGTACCCTAAACATATGTTTTCATAGAGTAATATGATTTTTTTGGGGTACTTTCTCCTCCAGAAAGACATGTCTGCATAATTGTTATACATGCCATTGCATTGGGATGAAGTTTAACCTTCAGGTCATAAAGTTATTTTGAAATTAGCAGACAATAAAATTTGTAATATTTTTTCATTTTTTTGCTAAAAAAAAAAAATTTACTAGTTCATATACATTATTTTTGACCGGGTTAATGTGATTCATATGGAGTAAACACTCTATTTCCTTGGGAAATGAGGATAAACTAATTTTAGAATATGATTTGATGGTAATTACATTGGTGCTAATTAAGGATTATTGAGCAGATTTGCAGAATAATATAGCTCCAGATAAGGCACTTTTTCAATCAAAAGTACACTACAACCTCTTTATAACACAGTTCGTTATAACACGGATTTGGATATAACACGGTTCAAAGATGGATCCCTAAAATGTATAGATTATATTGAAAAACCATAAATGGTCATTTTTCAATATAATCTATACATTTTTGTTCGGATATAACACCATTGTTTTACTAACACAGTTTATGCTATGGACCCCAACAATAGTGTTATAAAGAGGTTGTGGTGTATTGATATTTTTCTTAGTTCTCCAGAAAAACATATGTTGTGGGTACTTGTTAGAAGTGCCTGGACAAGTTGCTTCTAATGAGTACCCACAACATATGTTTTTCTGGGGAAATTAGAAAATAGATTAATCTCAGTAACCCTCTTATCTGGAACTGTGTATTCAAAATATTTTAGTTCTTCTTTTCAATATCTGTTGAAAACCTCATAGTCCTTGATCAGGAACTTGAAATGCATGTCCACAAAAAATGGTGAATTAGATTATACAAGCTGTATTTTGATGCACAAATAATAACATTATCTTTTGAAGATAGATCCCTCATGTGATTTGGGGGTGGTCGGCTGTGGCGAAGTTGTCGTGTATCTCACGTCATCGGGGTGTCAAACTGATATTTGCTTACAGTTGGTCAAGGCCTGCTATCCTTGTACCAGATAAGGGTAGAGGGGGAATGTTCTTATTTCCTCTGTTTCTTTACTTTCATTCCTGTACCTCTTTCTTCCCTGCCCCTCTCTTTTGTCTCCGCTACTATCTCTTCTGTCTCTTTTCTTCATTTCTCTGGGAGATGATTCAAAATAACCAACAATGGTTGACATGTAGTTTAACCCTAACACAATCAGTCTCTCACAGGATTTTAACTCATGGGACACTACTCATAATAACCTAATGCATTTATTGAAGATTTAAAAGGAGATAAGTACAAAGGGAAATAATCCATGAACACCTAAACCATTTTCCTTGAGATGTTTGTTGCTTTCTTAAATCTGATTTTGCAGGGTAGAAATTGTTCTAGATACATTAATGATGTATTTTAAGTACATGTATTTTTCAATATTGCTGGAAGATTTGATATTCAAATTGAGTTTTCCCATGAGCAGAGTTTCAGAATAAATATAAGTAAAAGTTATTGAAGCAGTTCAATGATACAGGGTGCCGCGGTGGTTATCTGTTTATATACTACATTAATTCAGATGAGAAACCATATGATGTTCAATGTCGGGGGGAAAAGAGGCCTTTATGCTGTATGCGAACAACAAAGGTGCATCCATGCAGTCTGATTTGGACAATCTCTGCTTCATCGACATATACCACTGTGTCCATTGACTCTGTAAGCTGGCAACAGAGGCCCTGATCACTGAGGACAACACTGACTCAGATCAGCCTGCGCAAAAGCGCAGGCTGATTCGGGTCAGTGTTGTCCACAAATTGCATAAGGTTGTTTTTCATTTGTTGTGCATCATATGAGATTAAAAATGTGAACCTTGTCAATTTAAAATTGACCTGATGCCAGATGTGAACATAATAGACACAGATCTAACAATGATTCTGTATAGGTGTTCTTGTAGTGTGACCATGACCTTCACTGTTCACTTACACAGTCAATGGAGCTCAGGAGATTCATAAAAATGAGTATGACAGCCCTACAAACAGGGCCTGGGTTGTTGATGGCCATCTTTGGTCCTGGGCCTATATGACATGATACAAGCATTTTATTACGAGGACTGGTTAGACCTGGTAGGATCTTGATAATTTTTTAGAAGGAAAACTTTTAGTGACTTTATGTTTGCCTTCATGCACACCAATCCCCTTCTGAAAAGGGATCTATTCTAGAAGGAAAGAATTTGCTCCCAAGGGGAGCAAATTCTTTCCTTCTAGAATAGACCCCTTTTCAGAAGGGAAACAAGAACAATTTTGACAGTTGCCTCCCCTGAAAGTGTATCATTCTCCTTAAAAGAGAAAATTGCAATTACGTATATAATAAATAACCTGCTGATACTTGGATGAATATAGAACTTTTGATCTTTTGTAAAGGCCTCTGTTTAGTTTAAGGTTTAGTAATGACATAGTTGTGGCGATGATTTTTGCTATTTTTGCACCAAAACTTACATATAGATACTCCTTAGAATTTCCTCACAGGAGCAGATCTAATGATTACTATAAAATATATACTTGATGGTCACTTTGTTTTGGTGTATTGGCGATCTAGGCAAAACAAAACAAAACAAAAAAAAAATGCCAAAATAAAACTCAACCAATATTCAGTTTGTAATAAATGTATATTGTTGTGGCATTCAACTGAAAAGAGAATGAATGCACCAAAATTAATATATGTATAGCTCCAGATAAGGCATTGTTTTTCAACCAAACAGGACTGATATTTTTTCTTATTTCTCCATGAAAATATATGTCAAGGGGTATGCATTAGAAGTGCCTCATTGAGGAGCTTCTAATGAGTACCCACATTATATGTTTTTATAGAGAAATAAGCAAATTATGCTATGGATACCCCCTCTTCTCTGGGGCTAAAATACGCAGATAAATTCTTCCTTTTAAATCATGCGAGCTTTTGGTACCACAGATATTAAGTGTTTGACAGCACTCACAATGCATGTTTTGGTATAAAAATAGTAAAAATCATTTGTATACTATCCCTTTGTTATTTGGTCAATTATCTCTGCATACTTTGGCTGACCAGACTACCTGCAATGTAGAACCATCTCATCCCGCAGAAGCAGCCATATCTGGGTCTGCACTGTTTGCTTATGCCATATTATCAGAAGCTTTGGTGTACAAGTGTTTAGAGCATTTACCACAATTAGAGTTTGCCTGTGACATTCCACATATCGTATTTGATCTAATTTACCGCACTGTGCGGTTAGGATTTTCAGAATTACTGGAAAAACTTAAAATATCCTACTGATAAGGACTATAAAGAAAGAAAGGAAGATGATTTCATGAGATGATAATTATTGATATTTATGCAATATATTTTCCCATTTTCTTTATAAAAGCATATGTTGTTGGTGTTCATTTGAATTGCATTGACAAGTCAGTTGCAATTCAAATAAGTACCCACAACATATGCCTTTATAAAGAAGTAGACAAAAAAAGTATACTGACTGTAATCTGAAGACTACAAAATTACTTGACTGTGGGCTTATAGGAGTATGTAAGGTAATTAGGTAGAATACAGTATCTCCAGATAAGAGGGTATATCCAGATGAATATTTTTCTTATTTCTTCACAAAAACATGTTGTGGGTACTCATTAGAAGCACCTATATATGCTGAGTTCTGAAAATTAAAAAAATAGTAAGATTTTGGAATAAAAATTAGTTAGATCTCTCAATTTTTACATTGAATACATAGAGAAATTTCTAAAAACAAAATCCCCCCCCCCCCCAAAAAAATGAAACTTAACATGTCTGAGCACCTCACTGAGTTGCATCTAATGGGTACCCACAACATGTTTTCATGGAGATATAAGAAAAAAAATGTCAATAGTTTTGGGGTGAAAAAAGTGTCTTATCTAGATAGAACGTTGATACAAGTATTGGCTTTCACAAAAAGCTTGTTCAGCTTAGCAAGCGTAGACCAATAAATGTGCCACATCATTTAAAAATGTGCCTTAAGGGCATATGTGGACAGTGGGCTGATCTAGGCCATCGCGGACCACATTCAAAATCATACAACATTCTAGAATATATCAATGTATAGCAAATGTCCTATGAGATTTCGCCTTTTTCACTGAGAAATCTGGATCATTACTGTTTTTGTGTACGTGTACCTTGAAGGCATCTTTTCTCATGGCATTGTTTGAATGTACTGCAATGACCATAAGTAAATTAATGGGACAAACATGCCAGAGTAAACAAAGTAGACCCAGATTAGATGCTGTAGAATATGGCATCTGAACACATAGCTCAAGATAGGTGCTTTTTGCAACAAAAAAGTATTGATATTTTTCTTATTTCTCCATGAAAACATAGATTGTGGTACTCATTCGAAGCGCCTCACCAAGGCACTTCCAGTGAGTACCCACAACATATGTTTTCATGGAAAAATAAGAAAAAGTTCACCTAATACTCCCCTCTTATCTAGAGCTATGTCAGATCAGGCTCTATACTGTTAGACAGATATGGACATGTTAAAATTTTAGGACAAGTATCGTAGTTCCAGAGAAAACACATTTTTCCACTAAAAAGTATTGATATTTTTCTTATTTCTCCACAAAAACATGTTGTGGTACTCATTAGGAGTGCCTGGGTGAGGCACTTTCAAAGAGTACCGACAACATATGTTTTTGTGGAGAAATAAGGTCATCAAGGCACTTCTAATGAGTACCCACGATATGTTTTCATGGAAGTAAAAGGTGAGGGGTTTTTAAATGAGTACCAACATAATATGTTTTTGTGGAGAAATAAGGAAAATATTTTGTGGCTACCCCTCTTATCTGGAGCTATGAAGTATGGTATAAGGAGTTAAGGTGTTGTAATATGTAGGGTTACTATGGTATTTAAATTCCATGATATCTTAATTCAAATGAGGAAGTAAAATCAGTCTGGCTGTGTGAACAGGAAATGGAGACAAGGAGACCTGAAGTTATTTTCTTGAAGAAAATACTTTTTTGTAGCTTTTATTTACAGTTTATATTTGGACAGACAGGCCTAATCAAACAGTGTAGCCCCAGATAAGACACTGTAGAATGCTGTGTCTCATCAGGGTCAGCACTGTTTGTTGACTCAGCCAGCAATTTTTAAACACAACAGTAGTCCGGTAGTAAATTGTACTTGTTCAAATTTTAGAACAAGTATGGTAAGGAGTTGAGGTGTCCAAATACTTAGGCTAAATATGGTATGTTTATTAGTACAGAATTTACCCTTAATACAGATCAGCCTCTTTATAACAGGGTTCATTAGAACACAGTTTTGGATATTACACGGTTCAAAGATGGATCTCAAAAATGTATAGATTATATAGAAAAATGACCATAAATGGTCATTTTTAGCTTGGCTGTTTTCGAAGAAAACGACTAGGTATTGTCATAGCTCTGGCTTCGTCTGCGTCGTCGTGGTGCAAAAACTTGGACATATTGTAATATCTCTGTCATTACTGAAGATATTTACTTGAAAATCGGACTAGTTGTTCATTATGAAAAGGGGAACTCATACCAATAGGGGAGGTAACCCTCAAAATATTTTTGGCACAGTTATGCCTCTTTTTTGACTTAGAATTTTTATTGAAAAAATGTCAAACATGCCCTGTATATTTCTAAAAGAAACTGCAGCCGAGCGTTGGCACCCGCATGCGGTGCTTTTGTTCTATATAATCTTTACATTTTTGTTTGAATATAACGCAGTTGGTTAACTAACAGGATTCATTCTTTGGACCCCAACAATAGTGTTATAAAGAGGTTGTGGTGTATTTGGACACTTTTAACTCCATACCATACATATCCTAAAATTTGAACATCCATTTTACTACCAGTTATTGTGTTTAAAAACTGCTGGATGAGTAGCAGACACTGTAGACCCTGATCAGACATCACATTCTGCAGCATCTGATCTGGATCTGCACTGTTTCATTGGACCTGTCTGCTCCAATACTTTAGGTAACTACGGTAATCAGAATAAACTTTCCTCAACCCTTGTCCTGCTGAACCAGGATATGCCCTGTCTTTGCAAACAGTGTAGATCCAGATCAGTTGGCTTCTTCAGAAGCCAACTGATCTGGATCTACACTGTTATTAAGTATGTGAATTTGCACTAATAAACTGGATCAAGCAATCTGATTGACTGAAAATTAGAAGTGGGCGTGGCATCTTAATTTATTCAGCATGACAAGGGTTAAAATTACCTGGGGGTGTTATTGGGGGTGGGTATGCCTGTGTGGGGCAGGTGAGTGCTTACTAGGGGGTGTGGAATTTGTGAGTATGTGTGAAGTGTTTCAGGGAGCTGGGAAGAATGAGTATGGTTTTCATGCAATTCTAACAAGTACTACACAAAATTATGCTATGTCCTATATCATCACTAAACAAACAATTAGCTGCAGGTGACATTCTATTTTTTTTTTCTATTATTTTTTAGAGAAAGTAAGATTTAGCATTTCATATGAATTGTCTGTAAGCCTAATTATCTCTGAAAAATACTTCCTTGCCCACCCCCACCCCCCATAAAAAAGAAAAAAATCAAAATGGTATTGGTTGCAGTTGTGAGTAGCAGTAATCTCTTTCCTTGCTAGTAGCAACTTTTCGTCTGCTGATAACCTTTGCACAATGATGGTATTCCTGAAATATGTTTTGAAAAAAGTTTTAAAAAAAATGCAGATGACAAAAAAGCATGCAAAATTACCCAGCATGCAAAGAGTTCAAGGTTTAACTAACGAGAGGACTCAGAATGTTTTGTATTGGCTGTAATGAAATATTTTAACTGCAACATATATCAGATAATGCACTAAATAAACTGTTTTAAATTAAAGAATCCTTGTCTCTTTGTACCGCCTACAGAAATAATAAAGTATTGTGAGGAAGAAGTACAGAAATATTTGCCCAGATTTGTCACTTGATCAAATAATAATGGCAAGTTGTCATCTGTTACCTATTTACCTGTGAACATAACTCCAGATAAGAGGAGTATCTAGATAGTATTCTTATTTCTCTACAAAAACATATGTTGTGGGAACTCATTAGAAGCGCCTCAGTGAGGCGCTTCTAATGAGTACCACAACATATGTTTTTGTGGAGAAATAAGTTAAATATCCGTACAATTGGGTTTTAAAAAAGTGCCTTGTCTGGAGCTATGTATGAAGCCTGGTACCTGATCTTTAATTTTGAAAATGTCAATGGTGAATAGAGGATTATCGGGGAACCATTCTTGTGTGTTTTAATGTGTATACAGTATTCTTAGCGTGTGGGTAAGCTTAGGTGATGTACAATATATGACATTTTGGAGGGATTTCACGGTGATGTATTTATATGGTATTAAACTGAGACGCAATGACATGAAAGGAAAAATTGAATTTCTCAAACCCTAAGACTGGAGCGTAAAGTGTGTTTAAATGAGATAGACTGGTAAACAGACTAAGGTTTTATTGACTGCCTTCAGCTACTGCAATTTTGTTAAAGACTTATTGCGTATATAGTATACTGTGTAGTTTTAAAAGAAAAAAAAAATAAATAAATAAAATAAAAATACAGCGACAGAACTATGCTCTGAATGGTGGTGTGGGACAGTTTTGCAGGTTTTAAGATTTAACTGGATTAAAGTTCGAAAGAAATAGGACTAAGAATACAAATTATTTCTAACATTTGCACATTAGTTGAAGAGCTTAAAGAAATAGTTTTTGATAATGAAAGCACTGGACCTTGATATAGAAAGCTATTGAGAAACATCTACTGAAGCAAGTAACAAACTGGAATGTGAAAAAAGGTGATGACATTTGAATGTTGAAGTATTTTTGGATAGAAAAGTAATTAATTTTGTGCCCAATATTATATGCTGCAGTGTTTGCCATTTATTTTACATAGTAGATTGAATTACATTCCTGACAACTGCCTCCGAGGCAAGAAGTATCTATTACTTTTTATTCTACAGGCTGTAAAGCACATAAATGCATGTATTGAACAGTCTAGACATAATCTAGAGACTGTAGATAATAGGTTGGGATATAATGAGCTTAATTCCAGGACATAGTGACGAAAATAACTCTCCACTAACCAGACTGTAACAGTGTGCTTTCCTTTAACTTGCGAGTTTGATATGTGTATTGATGAATTGAAAGGCAGACAGCTGGCAACCATCCTACATTAGCAGATGTTTAAATTGTGTTTTTTCAACAAACAGACAAAGTCTTTGTCTGAAAATTAAGAGATGAAGTTAAACACAGAGTGGACAGTTAAAATCTTTGGATATGAAAGTCTTATACCTTGAAAATGTGTATTCAGGTTTTGGACTTATAATCAGTTTTAAGAAGCTTTAAATACTGGATAAAGTAAAATTTAATTCTAATTGGTGGACATCAAGTACTTAATGACTAACTCTGGAAGAGACACGTATAGAAACTGCAAGCTGATCACATTTGAAATGTTTCAGGTGATATATTTTAATGACTTTTAAATTGCTTTCTCAAGATTTCATGGTCTTTATTTAAACTTGTAACATTGCAAGCATGACAGATTTTGAGGCTAAATTTGCTTCAAGCCTAGAGACTGTGCTAGGATCACAGCCTGGGTCAGAAGCTCTAGCTGAAAGATTGCAGAGGATACAGCAGCTGGAACAGGAACGCCAGGAGCGGTTAAGGTCACGTAATGCTGAGTCGCAGCCTGAACCAGAAACTAGGATGTCTATAAGAGACCGAATTGTTCAGCAGACACAAAGTCAGAGAAGGAGAGAGACATCAAGAGCTCGCCGTGCACCAATACGACGGGCAGCTAGTTTTCACACAGGTGATACAAATGTGCAAATTGCAAATGAAATTCAGGACTTCAGAGAAACATTTGAAGCTGCCAGGAGTAATATTTTTGGATCAAGGTTAACAGGTTCAAGTGAAAATATTTCTGGCTCACAAGTTGCTAGACAAACTTTAGACATACCAGCTAATCAGGAAGGGAGCCAACCCACTTCAGGGTCTAGCACACCTAGCAGGAGTTCAAGGAGGACTGATTTTGATGGATCTTATGATTTAGAAAGAGCATTTTCAAGTGCATTGTCAGAATTTGGTCTAGGGTCTAATTCAAATCTGTCTGATACTAGTCGAAGAGGAAATGGTTCACGAAGTTCTTCTGCAACAAGAGAAGGCAGAAATAATTCATCCACAAATTACCAAAGGTATGTGATGTCCAATACAACTGATGTTGTCGGTAGAACTGCAGCCGGCAGAAGGAGCAGGTTGCCTGAAAGAAGACGACAGACTGTTGGTGTCACATCTTCAGAATTGCAAGAAGCTAGGGCTCAGACCAGAAATGGTTTCCATACTTCTGCATACCAGCCTTCTGAAACAAGAATAAATGATACTAATAATAGTGTGCTGACTAGGGATACATTACCTCGAGCAAGGGACTTATTACCATATTCATCTTTACGATCAAGTTATTTTGATAGAAAAATAGAAATACATGAAGAGTTGACTAGACCTGTTTTAGCCCTTAATGATGAAAGAGTTGTGTATATTGATGAGAAGGGACATTGTCATTGGCTTGAGAAAAATCATCCAGTATTGAAAGCAGCCAAAGACAGATCAGCTCCATCAGTTGTTATAAAGTATAAGCCTGATGTCCCTATTAATGGAGAAGAACCTAATGCATCTGTGATAGATATACCTGGTGATCCTGAAGAGAGGTATAATAAACTACGAGATTTAATAATAAATTCTAAATTTAGGGAAGGTACTTGTGGTGATACTGAAGACCAGTCTAATGGTAAAAATGGCTTTAAAAAAAGAGTAAATACAGATTTGGATGAAACTGATTCAAGAAATAAGAGGAATGATTCAGGGATAGATCAAGAAAATACAATACAAGCAATAGAGGAAAAGTTTAAGCATGTTAGCTATTATACTAAACCTAGACCAAGACCTAGCTTAGATAGTTATAAATTAACAAGAAAATGTAAATCGATATATGATTTTGATGAAAGTGATCAGTCAGAAAATGACAATGAAAATCCAATTTCTACAGAGCATGCAGCAGTGAATGGTTACCATGTTTCTGTTACTGATATTGCAGAATCTTCTTCCATCACTGATCTTGGAGAAATGTCTCCGACTGTGGATACTGCACCGACTGTAAACACAGGGAGCCGAGACATGAATCGGGTTGACTCTGTAAGTGTATCAGATTTAGGATTAAGGTCAGAATCAGTCTTCCTGAGGCGTACACAGTCAATGCATGAATCAACACTTAGAACTGAAAATGGGGCTCCAAGGTCCACGTTGGTAAGACATGGATCTTTTGAAGCAACAAGTTCCAGACTAAATCACCAAGTATCTCCGCATTCCGATGTTCATGATGAGGTTGAATCAATCATTAATAGGCTTCAACAGAGGCATGCTTATGCTGAAATTCCTATTGACACGAGTCACCTTGACCTGGAAGAAATGCGAATGATCCAAAAAGCACTAGAAGAGAATCCTAGTCCCCCGCCTAGTCCCATAGAAACAGAGACTCTGGAAATTACTGATAACATAGAGTTAAATTATGAGGAAAACTTTCCTCAGTCAAGTGATATGATTGGTATAGTAGTTGAGCCAGTTGAAAATATTGACAGAGACGGATTAAACTTCGATGAACCTAGCCCACTCTCACCAGTATGCGAGGATACTGCTGAGACAGAAGCTGATGTTGATCAGAATGATAGTGTCCATGATGTGTTTAATGAGTTTGTTTCAACTGCTACTGAAGAACATACTCTTGATTTACCTTGTGGGTATATTTCTGGAAATAGATAACATCACCAGCATTTTCATTGGAACAGTTGTTGAATTAGCTTTTCTTATGTCAATTTATTTTTTTGTTGTATGCATGTTTTATTTCAGGAAAGAGATTAACCCATTATAGTCTGGAGACCTCTGAAAGGGTAATTGGCAAACAGTGCAGACCCAGAGCAGATGCCGCAGAACATGGTGTCTGATCAGGGTCTCCTCTATTTGTGAATAGTTCAACCATTTTTCTCTAGGAATATGTAAATCAAATAGTCTGACATACCTAAAATCGAAATTAGAATCTTCCCAATATATAGTGTGGGGGAGTTCATTCACTCTACAATGGGTTAAGGAATGCATGCATGTTATTGTTATCCCTTAAAGCATCAATCACAATTGCAGCAGATGACATTTTGAAAACAAAAAATTTGAAAGAAAATTTATCGACATTTTATTTGAATCATCTGCCAAGCAGATGATTCACATAAAATGTCAGGACTTATTTTCTCTGAAAATATATAAAAAATACAGAATGTCATCTGCCACAAATTTTGAAGCTTAATTGTTGCTTTTAACAATCACAAAAGCATAGTTGTAGGCAAAGAGGTATTTCTTCATGCAAACGTACGGTAAATGTCCAAAAATTTCGAACACCAAAGTGTCTGACAAAATGATATATGCAATCAGTGCAGACCCAGATCAGACTGCTCCTGAAGGAGCAGTCTGATCAGGGTCTACACTGTTTGCTTTTCCATTAAGTATTTTAAGCAACATTTGCATAAAAATCAAAATTTAGGCCAGAAAGGTATGGAATAAAGTGTTCGAAATTTTAGGACATTTACCGTATTATGGGTACTGATTAGAAGTGTCTTGGTGCATTGCTTCTAGTTTCATGTTTTATGGAGAAATTAGAAAAATGCTTTATCTTGAGGTGTGAAGAAGTACTCAGCACAGGGTAAAGGATTCAGCAGACAACATTTTGAAATATTTTTTCTGAATTTTCCCAGAAAATAAGCTTTAACATTTTATGCAAATTGTCCCCTGAGGACACAATTTTTATGAAACATCAAAATCTTTTTTGAGGAAAAAAGTCAGAAAAAATATGGCTCATTTCATGCCAAAATGTCAAACTGTGACTACAAGACACCACTCAGAGGTAATTTAACCCTTGTCCTGCTGAATAAATTAAGATGCCACACCTACTTCTAATTTTCAGCCAATCAGATTACTTGATCCAAGTTGTTCCAACAAATTCAAATACTTGATGACAAACAGTGCAGATTCAGATCAGTTGGCTTCTTCAGAAGCCAACTGATCTGGATCTACACTGTTTGCAAAGATAGGGTATATCCGGGTTCAGCAGGACAAGGGTTAAAATGCCAAGAAAACCTGCATCTGAAAATGTCGTCTGTTTATGTCGTCTGCTGAATATTCTTGAAAACTTTTCAAACATACTTTCTGCATGTATGCAAACAGTGTGGACCCAGATCAGACTGCTCCTGATATGGGTCCACACTATTTGCAACAATGACTTAAAAGTAACCGGCAGAAGACAAAGCAGATGACAATTGTTGTGATTGGCACTTTAAGGGTTAAGTAAAAATGAAAAACTGAAAAAGATGCATCCTAGGCTAGCCCAGGTAAATGATCTTCTTTTGAATGACAATGCCCTCTCTCATACTGTCTCATCTACAGTACAACTTACCAACTCCTTCAAGTGGCAGTTGTTGTCCTACCCTCTGTACAGCCCAGACCTTGCCACTTGTGACTTATTTGTTTCCAGAACTGAAAAAAAAAAGGCTCACTGAAAACAAATATGAGACCAGGGTGTTTTTGAATTCGGCTGTATATCTGTACCTCAGCAATAGGTCTACTTCATGGTTTGTTGGGGATAGTCGGATGTGGGGAAGGTGTTGTGTATCTTACGTCACTAGGGTGTCCAACTGATATTGGCTTACAGTTAGGCAAGGCCTGCTATCCTCGTAGCAGGTAGGGTAGAGGGGGAATGTTTTCTTTCTTCTGTTTCTTCACTTTCATTCCTGTTCTCTTTCTTCCCTGTCCCTCTCTTTCATCTTCTCTATTGTCTCTTCTATCTCTTTTCTCCCTTTCCCTGGGAGATGACACAAAATGACCCACAAAGGTTGACGTGTCGTTAAACCCCAACCCAATCAAATTTCATAATTTGCAGAGGGATAGTGTATAGATGTAGGTGGGGAATACTTTGGAAAAGAATAAAAAGAATTCTTGAAAAATATTCAAAGGGTTTTGAGAAAAAAACAAAAAGTCAGGATATTTTACGACTGCCCTCATATGTCATCGTTTTGGAGATAAAAATCAGCCCTGCCTGTCCAAATATTTTACTGAGAGGACTAAGCCTGCATAGAAAAAGTGTGGTTAGGTAAACTGACTGGCTTAATATGACAATAACTGTTGTCCCATGCTGAATAATGGTGCCAAGCCCACTTCTTATTTTCTGCCAGTCTGATTACTTGATCCAGATTATTGATACAAATCTACATACTTAATGACAAACAGTGCAGATCCAGATCAGTTGGCTTCTTCAGAAGCCAACTGATCTGGATCTACACTGTTTGCAAAGGCAGGGCATGTCTGGGTTCAGCAGGACCAGGGTTAATAGTGTTGACTTAACTCCAAATCAACTTATCAAATGTTTTGGATGAAATATGGTAAACTGAAATGTATCATAATTGCTCTAAACATGTGGCTGTCTTACCTCCTTACCATACGTATCCTATAGTTTCAGCAACTCCATTGTCTACTTTGTGATGTGGCCGAAAAGCACTGTGAAAAGCACTGTGAATGCTTTATAGTGCAGAATCTGGTCAGTTAAATTTTGGTCAACTTCATTTGCTCAGGCATGCCTGTCTGGTTCCATGTCTGATATAAAGCTTGGGCAATTACTTTGTTGCTAATAACTCACAGTTCCAGATAAAAGGGGGATTCATATCGATATTTTTCATATTTCTCCACAAAAACATAATTTGTGGTACCATATTTACTGTATGTATTCCGATAGACAGGCCTGAGCAAACAGTGTAGACCCAGATGAGACACTGCAGAATGCAATTTTTAGACATAACATTAGGTAGAAAATTGAACTTGTTCAAATTTTAGAACAAGTATGTTTAGGAGTTGAGGTGTCCGAATACTTTGGGTAAATATGGTACTCATTATAAATGCCTCAGCAAGGCACTTCTAATGAGTACCCACAACATATGTTTTAATGAATAAATAAGAAAAATGCCAATATATTTTGAAAAATAGATATATATATATATATATATATATAGATAAAAATAGATAATATAGAGAAAAATCTCTATCTGAATCTAATGTAAGTTAGCTGCTATTAACCCTTGTCATGTTGAATAAATTAACCCTTGTCTTGCTGAACACCACATGCCCTGCCTTAGCAAACAGTGTAGATCCAGATCAGTTGGCTTCTGAAGCACTGTTTGTCATTAAATATGTGAATTTCTATCAAAACCCAGATCAAGTAATCAGATTGGCTGGATATTAGAGGTGGGTATGGCAATTTATTCAGCATGACAAGGGTTAAGATACCATTCCCACTTCTAATTTTTAGCCAATCAGATTACTTTATCCATGTTGTTGATACAAATTCAAATATTTAATGGCAAACAGTGCAGATCCAGATCAATTGGCTTCCTCAGAAACTACTGATTGTCTTCATTAGAAGCCAACTGATCTGGATCTACACTGTTTGCAAAGGCAGAGCACATCCGGGTTCGGCAGGACTAGGGTTAATTTATTTTCCTAAGCTTTTATATAAATCTAAAGGTGTTATTTTATGCGAAAACTGACCTTAAAAGACTTATCTTCTTAGATTATAATAAATCTGTATTAATCTATTAAGCTTTTTTTAGCATGGCTTTCTTGATAATGTGCAGTATACATGTTTACTATGTACGTTAACTATGCAAAAGTACTGTCTCAGTGATTTCATGGTGTAGAGATTGGGTCTGGGTTAAAGGGTGTATTCAGATCATTTTTTACTTTTTTGAAGCCGGCCTCGGTGGCTCAGTTGGATACAGGTCCGACTGTTGATCAGAAGGCTGCGGGTTCAACCCCTGCCGGGTCTGCAGTATCCTTTTGTGGAGATTGATCATGAAATATTTTCTGTGGTCTTTCTCTCTCTTTGACTGATTCAAGAAAGGCAGTTGTCAGTTTCTGGCAGGGCAGTTGTCAGTTTCTGGTGAAAGAATGTGCACAGTACTGGTTAACCGCTTAGAGGACTAAGCCTGCCCAGTAAAAGTGTGGTTAGGTAAACTGATCCTGCTCAACATGACCTCATTGGATTGACTGGGCTGTAAAACCAATACAAACACAAATTTTGAAAACCAAACAATATGAACTGCAATGTGAGCAAAGGTACCTTCTGACATGTACATCCAACTAACTCAAATCAGCCTGCACATCCACACATTTTGATCAGATTCTTCATGAAGACATCACTTTGCATCCTTGGCTAATCAAAAAGTGCCCAGTGAAGATTCTGATCAGAGTGTGCAAATGTGCAGGCTGATCTGAATCTTCCCTGGGCTCATATGACCAAAGGTATGTTTTCTAACTTTGCAACCCATATCATCTGGTACTCAAAAACTGATGGCGAGTTCACATATTTATGCATCCAAAGATATTTATTGCAGTTCAGCTGAAGTGTCCAAATATTTAGGACAAATATCATAGCTCTTGATAAGATGCTTTTTTCAACCAAAAATTATTAATATTTTTCTTATTTCTCCACAATAACATATGTTGTGGGTACTCATTAGAAGCGCTTCTCTGAAGCGCTTCTAATGAGTACCCACAACATATGCTTTCCTACAGAAATAAGAAAACTATTTACCCGATACTCCCTATTATCTAGACCTATGATGTATGGATGGAGAGTGACGACACTGGCCTGAAAGCATTGATGTGCAGACTCTTGGTAGTTCCTGTTGGCATATGGCATAACACACAGCTTTGCATAAGCTTTTTAATGATTCCTGCTGGCATATGGCATTAAACAGCTTTGCATAAGAAGCTTTTTAATGAAAGCATCAATATTTTCTGTTAGCATTCCAGAAAAAAACAACACTTTGGTTAATATTAGAATTTGCCTCACTGAGAATATGACTTTATATGACATATGTAATCAGCATAGACTCAGATCAGCCTATTTTCAGAATCTGTACTGGTGCTAACATAATATTATAAGATTTTTGCATAGATGTGCAAACTGATCTGGGTCTGTGCTGGTCAGTTATGCCATAAAGTCATATTTTAATTGTTTTTTTTTTTGTTGTTTTTTTTTTTGAGGGGAAATAAAAAACGGATATCTACATAGCTCTTGATAAGACAGTTTTTTTTTTCAATCCAAAAGTATTGATATTTTCTTGTTTCTCCACAAAAACATATGTTGTGGGTACTCATTAGAAGGGTCTCGAAGAGGGGCTTCTAATGAGTACCCACAACATATGTTTTTGTGGAGAAATAAAAAAAATTTTTTATACCTGATACCCACTCTTATCTAGACCTATGTATCTATTTGATGCACCTTATCTGGAGATATCATATTTACCCTAATCATTAGGACATGCCTTAGCAAACAGTGCAGACCCAGATCAGATGATTCATTCTGCTGCATCTGATCAGGGTCCACACTGTTTGCCAGTCTTGCAGCAATTTTCAGACACCTCAACACGTAGTAAAACGGACCTGTTCAAGTTTTACAAGTATGGTAGTCCGGCCTCGGTGGCTCAGTTTGATGCGCCATCCGACTGGAGACCAGGAGGTCGCGTGTTCAACCCCCGCCGAGATCGGCAACATTCTTTCGTGGAGATTGATCATGAAATATTTTCTACGGTCATTCCCTCCCTTCCACTGATTCAAGAAGGGCAGTTGTCAGTTTCTGGCGAAAGAATGTGCATAATACTGGTTAACTGCTTAGAGGACTAAGCCTGCCCAGTAAACGTGTGGTTAGGTAAACTGACCGCGCTGGACATGACCCCATTGGGTTGACTGGGCCGTAAAACCTCAACACAATCAAAATACAAGTATGGTAAGGAGTTAACCTTAACCACTCTCTAGGCAAATTTGGCAGACGACAAATTGGTGAAAGTTTTCTTATTTTCCCCAGAAAACAGAATCTGACATTTCATGCAAATTGTCTCCAGTGGAGACAATTTGCATGAAATGTCAGATTCTGCTTTCTGGGAAAATCAGAAAAAATATTTCACAATGCCGTCTGCTGAAAATTCTCTCCAGAGTGCTATAAGCGTTAAGGTTTCTGAAAATTTAGGGTAAATATGGTATGAATAAATCAGGCTTTCCTGACCTGGCTCAATATTGTAATCTTGCCGTGCAGCGGATTGTCTGCAGTGTATTCAATATAGCCTTATACAAGCTGTTATCTGTGTTAAATGCAAAATAAAATGCATAAAATTACATGTATTGATTTTGACTTTTTTGCATAGCTGCTGATCAGACAATTTTTTAGCTCACCTGAGCAAAGACTTGACATTAGGTATTCTTATCACTTGCTGTCCATCAGCTATTCATTAATTATCCATTCACACCTTTTAATGACTTCTCTAAAAGCTCTGGGACAGCTTTCAGCCGGCCTTGGTGACTCAGTTGGATGCTCGTCCGAGTGGTGATCAGGAGGCTGCCCTTTGGACCCCTGCTGGGTTGGCAGCATTCTTTCCTGGAGAAATGAAATATTTTCATGAAATATTTTCTATGGTCATCATCTGTTCCCCTGATTCAAGAAGGACAGTTGTCAGTTTCTGTCAAAAGAATGTGCACAATACTGGTTAAACACTTGGAGAACTAAGCCTGCATGCCCAGTAAAAGTGTGGTTAGTTAGACTGACTATGCTCGACATGACTTCTTTGGGTTGACTGGGCTGTAAAACCTCAACACAAACACAAAGACAGTTTTCAGGAAACTTCATATGGAATCTTCTCTCAAAGGGGGATTGGAAGTTTGTCTATATTGTCACGGTCCAGGGTCTAAGATTGCCACCATGCCTACTTCAGTTGTTTTGAAAGTTTGTTTAAAGACTTTTTTTTTTTTTATATGTATATATATAAATATATACTATAAGCATGGTGGCAATCTTGGACGCTGAACAATGTTTGAAAGTCACTCTTAAAGTGTAGACAAGACTAAAAGAAAAAAAAAAACAACAAAAAACAAATGTTTGTACATGTAGCAAAACACTTCAGTTATCATAATTTTATGCCACTGAAAAATTAGGCACCAGTGCTTATGTCCCCCTTCCAGAGGCTGTTTACCAGTTTAAAAAATGGGGGAAAAATAGAAAAAATAAAGTATAAAGTATAAAGTCAAGGGTTGAATACAGGAAGGAACAAAAGCATTATTCGAATAGCTACCTAATTACCGCAAATACCCTTTTAAGTGCACAATCAAGCAGTTCCATGGTCATCAGATTACAGCAAATGTACTTTTTGTCTACTTCTTTATAAAGGCAAATGTTGTGGGTACCCTTTGAGTTACATCAACTTGTTGATGCATTTCAAATGAGTACCCACAACCTATGCTTTTATAAAGAAAATAAGGAAAAATAAAAAACACAAAAACATGGCATAAGCATCATTATATTTGTTCTTCGCTGATATTTTTTAAGTGTACCCTCACTATAGGTGGTCACATATTTTACCACAAATTTTCCTGGTAATTTTGAAAAAACCAAAGCGCACGGTGGAGTAATTGGATTGAATAAGGTACATACATGTACATGTCAAAAAGGAAGAAAAATTATAAAAAGAAAGTTCTTGAAGCCATTGTTTAGAAACTTTGCTGGATTCTGCTTAACCCTTGCCTTGCTGTATTAATTAAGATGCCACGCCCACTTCTAATTTCAAGCCAGTCAGGTTACTTGATCTGGGTTTTTGATAAAAATTCACATATTTAATGACAAACAGTGCAGATCCAGATCAGTTGGCTTCTTCAGAAGCCAACTGATCTGGATCTACACTGTTTGCTAAGACAGGGCTTTGGTTCAACCCCCGGCCGAGGTTGGCAACATTCTTTCATGAAGATTGAGCATGAAATATTTTCTACGGTCATTCTCTCGCTTCCGCTGATTCAAGAAGGGCAGTTGTCAGTTTCTGGTGAAAGAATGCGCAATACTAGTAAACCCCTTAGAGGACTAAGCCTGCCCAGTAAACGTGTGGTTAGGTAAACTGACCGCGCTCGACATGACCCCACTGGGTTGACTGGGCCGTAAAACCTCAACACAAACAAACAAGACAGGGCTTGGAGCATTATGCAGAATCCATCAGCCTGCAATTCCATGTTATGTGCAAAATGTATGTAATGGCTGTTTTGCTCAGGTGAGTGAAATTTAGCCTGTAAGTCTCTTGTTTAACAGAAAGTATTGACTGCTTATATCTACACCAAAATGTATGATATACATACTGGCAGTTCTTATAAGAACCAACAACAGATGTCTTTATCCAGAAATAAGAAAAATGCTTTGGATATCCTTCCATCTCGTATATCATAAGTCCAGATAAGGCTTTTTTTTTTCAACCAAATATTAACCTTCTCCTGCTGAATAAATTAAGATGCCACACCCATTTCTAATTTTCAGCCAATCAAATTACTTGATCCAAGTTGTTGATATAAACTCACATACTTAATGGCACACAGTGCAGATCCAGATCAGTTGGCTTCTTCAGAAGCCAACTGATCTGGATCTACACTGTTTGCAAAGACAGGGCATATCCGGGATCAGCAGGACAAGGGTTAAAGTAAGGATATTATTTCTCCACAAAAACTATGTAGTAGGTACTCAGAAGGGCCTGGTTGAGGGGCATCTTATCAGTACCTACATCATGTGGTTTTTTTTTGTGGACAAATGAAAAAGTTCTGGATACTCCTGTTATGGATCTATCATATCCAACCTAATTACTGCACTGTGTGCTTAGGTTTTGGAAAATTACTGGGAAAACCTGTTGTAAAATATGTATCTGCCTACCAAAGGTACACTTCCAAATGCCCTGTCTTAGCAAACAGTGTAGATCCAGATCAATTGGCTTCTGAAGAAGCCAACTGATCTGGATCTGCACTGTTTGTTTATTTTCAGCAAAGGACATATTTGATGATGTTTATGAGATTTTTTTTTTTCTGATTTTCTGTATAAAAGCATATGTTTTGGGTTTCATTATCAACCTCCCATTGTCTTAGTATGGCTTGAATAATGTTGAAAAGGTTTTAAAACACCAAATCATCATCATCATCATTTTTCATCTGATGTTGGTGTTTTTTAGGAAGTATTCCAATTTTCTACTTGCATAGTCACATGACCATGAAAATGCCAAGTTGTGTGAGTTTGTGACTTGCTCCGATGACTGAATCTAACTTGTAACCATATTTTTTCTTAACCTTTACCACTCTCTGGGCGAATTCAGCAAAAGACAAATTGGCAATGTATTTCATATTTTCTGCCAGAAAATAGGCTTTGATATTTCATGCAAATATGGAGACAATGTGCATGAAATGTCTAATCTTATTTTCTGGGAAAAATAAGAAAAAGATTTCCGAATGTCATCTGCTGATTTTTTTTTACCCAACATGCAGAGCATTAACTAACCCCGTAAATTATTTGACAAGCCTGAGGCATTTTGCCAGGGTCTGATGGTGATGGTTAACGGATGTGTGATTTTGCACACATAAGAACACAGAAGACTGAATAGTTGTTTGCAATGTCACAATTCAAATTTTCAAGCAGGTGGATTACTATACCAGGGATGGAAATATACGTCATCGTCATGTGACCAGATACAAATAAACATCATTTAGCGCATACATTACAAAGTGAATATGAATTATTAAAATTTAGGCTGCCGTTAAAGAAATTAGCTGACAGTAAAACAGCCTTTTCATGAGTAGGAGACAGGAAGCTAAATTGCCCTCTATACCCTGTCTGCATGGCCCTCTACTTTTAATTTAACCCCTGTCTTGCTGAGCCCAGATATACCCAGCCTTTGCAAAGAGCGTAGATCCAGATCAGTTGGCTTCTGAAGAAGTCAACTGATTTGGATCTGCACTGCTTGCCATTAAATATGTGAATTTGTATCAACAACCCGGATCAAGTAATCTGATTGGCTGAAAATTGGAAATGGATGTGGCATCTTGATTTATTCAGCATGACAAGGGTTAAGGGGACTGGATACACTTGGTGGATTTGAAATTGTATCTATCCGTATAAACCTTTCTAACCATTTCATCCCTGAGTTTCTGAGGTGGACTCTCCCAGCTTTGAATTTGGACATGCCATTGGTGCAAATCGGAGTTTCAGTTAAAAATCAAAAACATAATGGCAGACAGTGTAGATCCAGATGAGACGGCTCATAATGAGCTGTCTCATCTGGATTTGCACTGTTTGTACAGGTATTGGTTTACTGCTTTCAAATTTAATGAAAAATTGAGTAAGTAATTAATACCAAAGTATTAGGGCAGACAGACAGGAGTTACATGACACATGTAAGTTTCAGTGCAGTGTTGAAAATACAAAAGCAATAAATCACTGATCAGGGAAATCAAAATTTAAAATCAGCATGTACCATGATTTTCCTAAATATTAGCCCTTGCCCTACTGAACAAATTAAGATACCGCGCCCATTTCTAATTTTGAGCCAATCAGATAACTTAATCCAGATTGTTGATATAAATTCACATACTTAATGGCGAACAGTGCAGATCCAGATCAGGCTTCTTCAGAAGCCAACTGATCTGGATTTACACTGTTTGCAAAGGCAGGACTTATCCGGGTTCAGCAGGACTAGGGTTAGGACATCAGAGCCCTATACTTTACCCATTGGTTTGTCTAAACAGTGCTATCTGAATAGCAAAGGGTGTAAAAGCTGATCCAACTGCTTCTGTAGAAGCAGTTTGATTTGGGTCTACACTGTTTGATTAGGTGCAGCTGTCTGAATATTTAGGGTAAAAACATTATATACTTTTAAGTTTAAGACTGTGTGCTAGATAAATGTGTTTAGGATTGCAGCTGGAGGCTATTTTCATAAATGTTGTAATAATCGGTGAAGTATTTGAAACAACAAATGCCTGGTTTCAAGTTGAAAACTATTTAGAAGTCACATGACATTTACTGAAGAATGAGACATATAGTTATGACTGGTAGAACTTACTGCTGACATTAAACATTTACTTGCAAATAACTAAAATACTTTTCTTTTTATTGCTTGTTCAAAATAAAAAGAATCCTTCATTTTCACACCTGAAACATTTATACTGTTGTTAAAGTTCTGTTTGAACAATTTATTGCTTTAGACATTGGGAATAAGATTGATTTTAAGAAAACAAAGGAAAATGCTGGGTAAAAATTTTGGCAGACAACATCTTGAAATATTTTTCCTATTATACCCCGCCACATGATAGTAACCGGGTATTATTGTTTGACGTTGGACATCCGTGTGTCTGTCCATCAGTGGGCTACGTCCATCTGTATTTTGTTTCCCGATGATAACTTGAGTAAACATCAATGGATTTTCACCAAACTTGGGATGTGCATTAATGTTAAGGAGATCTGGTTTGGGATTGCTAATGGGCAAATTTCGTCAAATTTTGACGGACTTATCTGCCCGAGACATGCCCATATTTTCGCTTGCAGTCGGTAAATGTCAAGGGATTTTAATCAGACTTGGTACATGCACTGATATTAAGGAGATCTGGTTTGGGATTGCTAATTGGCAAATTTCGTTAATGTTTGACAGAGTTATCTGCCCGCGACACGATAATGGCGGGGTATTATAGTTTAAGGTGAAAAAAGGCTTTGAAATTTTTTGCAAACTGTTTTCTTAGGAGACAGTTTGCATGAAATGTCAAAACATATTTTCTGGGGAAAAAAAAGACAAAAATTATCAATTGATGTCTAGGGAGTAAGTCAGATTTTAAGTGTCCAAATACTCCTTCGTCAGTTAGTATAAGTGTTCCAATACTTCTTCAGTATAAAATTTAGGTCAGGCAATATTTAGTTTGACAAGAAGTGTTTTATCTCGAAATCATTTGTAGTCAGTGTCGCTTGCAGGCATTTGCATAATGAATATTAATGAGGACTCCTCTGTCTTCCTTGATTGACAAATTATTTGACAATCACCTGATGCATTTACTTAGTCCTTTCTTCTCTTTATCCCAGACTGCCTTACTTTCAAGGTTTTATTTTGTAACATTCTACTTATTTAACCCATTGTATACGGAATAGACTCTCCCACACTATATATTGGAAGAGTTCAATTTCAATTTTACGTATACCCGGCTATGAGATTTAGATATTCTTAAAGAAAAATGGCTAAACTATTTGCAAACAGTGGAGACCCTGATCAGACGCCGCAGAACGCGGCGTCTCATCTGGGTCTGCACTGTTTGCCAAGTACGGGTATTGGTATGGGTATCCCGACTACAATGGGTTAAGACAGCTAGCTGCAGTCACTGTACCAGTATAACACTGGTTGGAGCCTTTAACCCATTGTATACTGAATAGACTCTCCCACACTATATATTGGAAGAGTCCAATTTAGTTTTAGGTACGCCCGGCTATGAGATTTACATATTCCTAGAGAAAAATGGCTAAACTATTTGCAAACAGTGGAGACCCTGATCAGATGCTGTGTTCTGCGGCATCTGATCTGGGTCTGCACTGTTTGCGAATTACCCTTTTATAGGTCTCCCAACTACAATGGGTTAATTTTACTGCCAATTATCACAACAGCAGCGAAGAACATTTTGAAATATTCTTTGATTATTTTTCAGAGAAAATGTATATGCCTAGCTGACAATTTGCATGATTTAATGGTTAATATTCTCATTACTGGAATAAAACTATGGTTTGGTTCCTTAGAATGGCTTTGCATTATTGGTATCAAATAGTGTCACAATAAGACTATGATATTATGCATAGCTGCATGTGAAATATTCAGACAGTCACTTTTATTTTGGCATCAGACATATGTCATCAGGATAACGTAAATGTCCTAAAATTTTTAACACTTTATTCCATTCTTTTTTTTGGGGCCTAATTTTTGCTTTTTATGCAGTTGTCTCTTAACCCTAGTCATGAGTAGGAGACAGGAAGCTAAATTGCCCTCTACCCTTTCTGCTTGGCCCTCTACTTTCAACCTTTGTCCTGCTGAACCTGGATATGCCCTGCCTTTGCAAACAGTGTAGATCCAGATCAGTTGGCTTCTGAAGAAGCCAACTAATCTGGATGCACTGTTTGCTATTAAGTATGTGAATTTATAACAACAATCTGGATCAAGTAATCTGATTGGCTGAAAATTTGAAAAGGGTGTGGCATCTTAATTTATTCAGCAGGACAATAGTTAAGATACTTAGTGGAATGGCAAACAGTGTAGACCCTGATCAGACTATTCCTTCAGGAGCAGTCTGATCTAGCTGTACATTGTTTGCATATGTAATTTTATCAGACACTTTGGTGTACAAAATTTTAGGACATTTACCATATTCACTGGCAATATTGCCTTCAAGCAAGTGAGATGATTCCACTGAATTCCCACAAGATGTGTATTGATGCAATAATAACTAAAAAAAATCCGAATTACCACAACAATTATCACTATATCTGGCACTTATGATGAATATGTAGATCTTGTAGAGAAATAGGTATTTTGAAGCCATGGCACAGCTAATTAAAGTGTTAAGTACCCTTTTTACTTATTCGAGTGCTGATAAAGTCAGAAGAATTTAACATATTTACCCTGTACTAAAACCTTTACCTTTTCCAAAAATTGCAGCAAAACCGTTTGACTGTCGGGTGATGTATGTAAGAATGGCAAACACTGCAGACTCTAATACTGAAGAACAGTTATGTCTGGGTCTGCACTGTTTGCTCAGGTATGCCTGTCCAAATATTAGACTGTTGACATGTTTTAACCCTAAGTCTTGCTGAACCCGAATATACTCTGCCTTCGCAAACAGTGTAGATCCAGATGAGTTGGCTTCTTCACTTTGCAAACAGTGTAGATCCAGATCAGTTGGCTTCTGAAGAAGCCAACTGATCTGGATCTGCACTGTTTGCCATTAAGTTTGTGAATTTATAGCAACAATCCGGATCAAGTAAATTGATTGGCTGAAAATTAGAAGTGGGAGTGGCATCTTAATTTATTCAGCAGGACAAGGGTTAAAACAGCTGAATGAGTGCAAACAGTGTATACCCTTATGAGATGCTGCATTCTGTGGTATCTGATTTGGGTCTATACTGTTTGTTCAAGCCTATCTGTCCCAACGCTTAGGGTTATTACGATAATATGGTAAACTGATCATCAACCATCTTCGGCCTCTGGATAGGTGGAGGAATATCATCTGGTCGAGAGAATTAATCTCTTTGTTAAGCTTGCCTAAAAGAAAATTACTTGCTCCAAATCACTG
Organism: Anodontia alba; assembly: GCA_964016985.1. Lineage (NCBI taxonomy): Eukaryota > Metazoa > Mollusca > Bivalvia > Lucinida > Lucinidae > Anodontia > Anodontia alba. The sequence continues at coordinate 9,948,071 of OZ024828.1, forward strand.
CACTGAATTGCATAATGACCAAGCTATTAGTAACTTAAGCAGGACTTTGAGTTAGTCATTTGACCAGGTCAGGTAGACTGGCTCCAGTCGTTTTTGTTTTATATCTATGTCTCTTTCTCTACATTATTTTTTTATCATGATCCTCTTTAATCCAACTTCAAGTTACCTATGGCTGAACAAAAACTTTCTTTCTAGCCAAGGGACTGAAGTAAACAAAAATTCTACAAGCTATACAAGTGTTGTGTCCCCTCAAAAAAAAAAGAAGAAAAAGAAAGAAAAGAAAAATAAAGAAAGGGTCTGGGGCCAGACTACAGGTCAGGTAAAAGTCCTACAAATTCAGAGAATGCACCTTGACACAGCTATCATACCATATTTGACCTTACCGCACTGTAGGCTTAGAATTTTCAAAATTACTGGAAAAACTTGTAGTGAAATATCCACCTGATAATGACTATAAAGAAGGATAAGAATATGACTTCATGGGATGATTATTTACTAGTACTTATGCAATATTTTTTTCTGATCTTCTTTTGAAAAGCATTTTTTATTGGTACTCATTTGAATTGCCTTGATTTGTCGAGGCAATTCAAATGAGTACCAACAACATAAGCAGATAAAAGTACACGAGCTGTAATTTGAAGGCTAAAAAATTGCTTGACTGTGTGCTTATAATTGTAAGTGTGGTAATTAGGTCAAATATGGTATTTGTGATGGGGATGTTACGCCTCAACTGAACATCTAACTCTGGCCCTTGTCGTATGGATAGTTGGATGCTTACCCTGCCTCTGGGTAAGATTAATATCCAGGGTCCAGTTGTTCAAAACTGCAACAATGTCATTAGTTAACGTATCGTTAAAACTTTGATCATTAAATATGGCATATAACACTAATATTTTTGCTGAAAAAATGTGAGTAGCTTTTGCATTTGCAAAAGCTACTCACATTTTTTTTCAGCAAAATACTTGTGAATTAGATATTGTACTTACTAGAACAGTTAACATTTTGACTATTAACAAGCTTGTTAATCTAACGATGCTTTGAACAACTGGGCCCAGATAAACACACTACAACTGCTTTATATCACTATTGCTGGGATCCAAGCAAAAACGGGTGTTAACTAAACAAACATGTTGTATCCATAAATGGTCATTTTTCAATATAATCTGTTCATTTTTGGGTTGATTGAAACCCACAACCTGTTGTCTAAGAACCAAACTCTGTTCTTAAACTGAATGTTTTTCAAAACGTTTTTAGGTTTGATCGTTTATCAGTGGAATTGACCCAAAGTTACAAAAGAATCTGAGTTATATTGCTTTTGTTCTATTGACTATCACTGACCAATAAAGTTAATCTATGCTAATGGCGTTTGTAAGAAATCCCAGTAACGGTTATTTATAGCTGAGCGATTCTTGTTGCTGTGATGTCAGAGGGGTGTGTAAAGAGGGTTATCTGTAAAAGCTGGACTGGGCTTAGTGCTGGGACATTGACAAACAGTGCAGACCCAGATCAGATGCAGCATCTGTCATTACGGTCTGCACTGTTTGCAGTCTTAAGTCCCCGCTCAGGACCATTTTCTCAGCCTCCAGTGCGGGGTCTGATTAGGCTCTGCACTGTTTGCTTAAATTACAAAAAAAACTAATAGTTAAATGAAACAGTCTTAAGTCCTTGTTCAGGACCATTTTCACAGCCAACCCTAATCAGAAGCCGCCGGGCCACTCAGAGACATCTATCACCCACCAGTGCTGTTAGTGCTTTGGTTATTTTTGTTTGGATGCAACACTTTTGAGTTCCAGACCCTTTAAACCATCTTATATCTGAAACCGTCTTATAAAGAGGTTGTTACAGTGTGTGTATATATATTTTTTTTTTATTTCTCCACAAGAACCTCATTATAGTGGTCAGAATAACCTCACTAATGCAATTCTAATGAACAGCCGGAAGGGCTGAAATTTTTTGCTGAAAAAATGTGAGCAGCGCAAAAGCTACTCACATTTTTTCAGCAAAAAATATCAGAATATTGTATATTGAATCCGCTAAAATAGATAAGGAAATGACCCTTAATGAGCTTGTTAAGCTAACGATGCTTTGAACAACAGGGCCCAGATATCTTAGTAATTTCAGATATTTCAGCAATTCTTTTAAAGTGTCCTTTTTTGGTGAACAGATGACAATAAACTAATTTATAAAACTCCTTCTGTGCTCCATCTGTGCTTTTGTACTGATTCAGGATATAAATGTCAGATTAACCCTTGTCCTGCTGAACCCGGATATGCCCTGCCTTTGCAAACAGTGTAAATCCAGATCAGTTGGCTTCTGAAGAAGCCAACTGATCTGGATCTGCACTGTTTGCCATTCAGTATGTGAATTTATATCAACAATCTGGATTAAGTAATCTGATTGGCTTAAAATTTGAAAAGGGTGTGGCCTCTTAATTTATTCAGCAGGACAAGGGTTAACATTATAAAATGCATTTTATGCATGCCCAGATTACAGATGAGATTACAGACAAGTCTATGATGTTTTTATTTTTTTGCAAAATAATATACACATTTTCCTTAAGTCACTACATAACAACATGTTGTGATACTCCTTTGAATTGCTTTAAACAGGTCATTTTAAGACACACCCACACCCACACCCACAAGAGAGACACACCCACAAGGAGAAGTTAGACAAAAGCTGTCTTATTTGTATCACTGACGCACTTGGTATGCATAACTTACTCAACAGGCTTATATTGAATTTATATGAGCCAGTGCACAACAAAACATACGACTTGTGCACCTGTAAAGACTCAGATCAGCATGGGCATCTGCCCAGTCTAATCAGTCTTTGCTGTCCACATGCAGAAAGCTTGGGTCCTTAGGTATCCTTAGCGGATGCCCAGACTGATCTGAATCTTCACTGGGCACACATGCCATTTTGTTGATTTTGTCATGCACTGCCTTATATCATATTTACCCTGAGTAGCCTCCAACAGGCCTGAGCAAACAGTGTAGACACACAGAGTCTACCATACACTGATTTGATCTTTTATCAATAGATACTAAAATGATGTTCAATTTTTAGGACAAGTTTGATAAGGAGTTAAGAATTTGTACCACTATGTATGGTATTTATCATAATATTATGGAAATGAGCTGCATTAGTATGCAAAGTGAAAATGGACTTTGGACTTCATATAAACACTAAACTCCGACTATAACTGTAGATAACATGTTTTGTCTTTTTTTATGCCCACGCCTGCCGAAGGTAGGAGTGGGGCATATAGCACTTCGCCGTGATGTTACGTGCGTATGTGCGTATGTCACGTTCGTAACCAGTGTCCAACAAATTTTACAGTTTACATTCAAGTTTACATGCAAGTTTACCTGCATATTTACATTAACCCTTGTCCTGCTGAATAAATTAAGATGCCACACCCACTTTTAATTTTTAGCCAATCAGATTACTTGATCCAGATTGTTGCTATAAATTCACATACCTAATGTCAAACAGTGCAGATCCAGATCAGTTGGCTTCTGAAGAAGCCAACTGATCTGGATCTACACTGTTTGCAAATGCAGGGTATATCCGGGTTCAGCAGGACAAGGGTTAACATTTATGTCCATGTCGCTCATAACTTTGATACCCTTTATGCTACAAAGTTGAAATTTGGTATGATATTTACCCAGACCAAGACCTTTGAGACTTCGTGGTAGAATTGTCCCCAGGGCTTGCCCCTGGGTAGGGCCAGGGGTCAGAATGGAGGTAGGGCAAAGGAAACAGCCATATGGGCAAACACCATAGGGCGGGGGCAGCTTTGTACTTTGGACATATGTCTAGTTTTCAGTTAAAATGTATCAGTATTCTTGTTTCTTCCCAAAACATATGTTGTGGGTACTCACTGGAATGGTCTCAGTGAGGCATATCCAATAAGTACCCGGCCACTGCATATGTTTTCATGGAGAAATGAGAATAATATTGATTGATATGAATATTTCCATCATGAAGCACTATGATCAGACTTGATGGGCAGCCTTGTCCGTGTCTGCTAATTTTGTGTATGATTTCAGGGGACTGGATACACGTTTTCAGGGAAGGGATGGTAACTCTTCAAAACTGTGTTACTTCCCTTCTGAAAAAGGGGTCTGCTCTAAAAGGAAAGAATTTGCTCCCCTTCTGAAAGGGGTCTACTCTAAAAGGAAAGAATTTGCTCCCCATTGGGAGCAAATTCTTTCCTCTTACAGTAGACCCCTTTTTAAAAGAGGATTTTGTGTGCTTGAGAGCAAACAGGAAGTTACAAAAGTTGTCTCTCTTGTAAAACCTGGCAGAAAATCTTACTCAGTCAATCCAGTCCCCTTAAAAGACACCTTCTCACAGGATGTGTTCTGTTTTGACATTCCTTGGGCTAGGAGTGTTGCAAATCACCTGAGTAGGTGTTTTTAGTTTGTTTACTATCTTTTCATAAGTTTGATTTAATGCGGGAGCATTAAATGTGTTGACAAAAAAGATCATTTCATTGATTCTCCTAACTGTTGCCCACATGTATTTGAACCATGTTAGAGGCGGTCTTTAATATTTCATCTAAGGTCCAAAGAGGGGTATATTTGTTTGTATACAAAATGTAGAAATTTCTACATTTTTTGGTGAAAGCTTTATTAAATGCAAAATGCAGAAATTTCTACATTTTACATTGTGACACTTTTTTTTAGCCATAGTCATCTTTTTAACATTTAGCTTTGTGTTGTGACATGATGGTTGATGTACTGCTCACAGAACAGTGATTTGCCTTACACGGATGGATAGACAAATGATGGTGACAAAAACAATGTATCTCCCCACCACCCATACATGCACAAATAGAAAATTTCTCTACATTTCTACATTATTTGTCGATATCGTGTAACCACATACACTACTGGAAAATTTCTACATTTTGTGTTAGTCTCAAAGCAAAATGTACATCTTCCTACAATTTGCGAAGAAACATAGCTTCCACAGCATTTTAGGAACCAACATTTTCCCATATGATGCGCAATACATGAAAAGGGCCCTTTTGCAATTTGCTGACAATACAAGCTTGATCAGTTTGCGCAGACTGATCTGGGCCTTCATTGCCCGCTTGTTCGCATATAGCATATGGCCTTTTTCTCATGTTGCACATCATATGTGAAAGAAGATTCAGGGCAGCCTGTTGAGGACCATTGGGCCTTTTTTGTATCATATTTACCCTAAGTATCCTGACATAGTAAATCCTTACCAAACTTTGAACAAATCCATTTAACACTAAGCACTCTGAGTAAAATTTTCAGCAGACGACATTTTGAAATATTTTTCTTATTTTTCCCAGAAAACAGTTTTTGATATTTCATGCAAATTGTCTCCAAGGAGACAATTTGCATGAAATGTCAAAACCTGTTTTCTGGGAAAAGTAAGAAAAATATCACCAATTTGTCATCTGCTGAATTAGCCAAGAGAGTGGTAAAGGTTAACTACCTATTGATTTGTCTTAGAACTGCAGGATGTTTGGCAATCAGTGTAGAGCCTGACATATCTAATACCATAGAATTCAGCATCTGATTTGTGTAAATTTACATGTTTTGCTCAGGTCTGTCACCAAATATTTTATAGGGTAAAAGATATTTTTTGACTACTCAGATGAGATAGAAAGAGAGATGGAGACAGAGACTGACTGGCCAAGGTCTTCCTTGTTTGCATTTGGGGAAAACTGTTGGTTTTCACCCTGGGGGTCAATAATAATATTGTTGAATCATTTTGTCTGCTTATGTATTGTATGACAATTCAATGAGAAAACAAGCCTTTTTATAGTGCCTTGTGCAAAAGACCAAGGGCTTGGACTGGACTTTGCATCTGTACTATCCAATCAGAGAGCTTTCAACATTTCTTGTTTGCAGTTCAAAAATATTCTGTGTTCAAGAAGCAAAGGGAGCTGTGCAGTTTTGGCTGGGTCATTGCAGTTGACACACAGGGTAATAAAGGACATTTGTCCTATGTGACAGCTCATGATTGATATTGCAGCATGTCATTATGACATGTGCATTATGATCATTTGCACTAGCATTTATTTAAAGGCATGTCAGAAAAAAAACACACTTTCCCAAAACTTTTTCCCATTTGCAAACAGCAGAGCCCCAGGCCAGCCTGCGCATTTGCGCAGGCTGGCCTGTGGCTTTGCTGTTTGCTATACTTTTTTCTATATGGTTCATATAAGAGAAGTCCCAGGCCAGACTGTTTCCTTGCACAGGCCAGCCTGGGATTTTGCTGTTCCCATTTGGGAAAATGTTGCTTTTCCCAAAGCATGCCTCATTTGTCATTGTCTCAACTAGGGGGACCTGTATGACCAAGCCGCCAGCTCATTGTTTTGGATAAGATATGTTTCTGACCAAAAAATATTAATATTTTTCTTATTATAACTTGAAATATATGATATGGGTACTTTTTAGAACTGCCTCAGTGAGGCAATTCTGATGAATGCTTACATAATATATTTTTTTAGGGAGATATAAACAAAAAATATCTCGGCACTGCTGTTATCTGGAGGTATATCAGACAGACAAAGTAATGTTCACCCTGCAGCTGTCCATTTTAGCCACAATGATGCAAAAAGTACTAGAAAACAGGTCTAAGCAATGACTCATAGTTTTTGTCCTGACTGCTGTAGCATGCAAGAGTGACATAGGGATCACGTTCTGGCATTGGCACGCCCAATTCTAATTTTCAGCCATTCAGATTACTTGATACGGATTGTTGCTATTAATTAGTATACTTAATGGCAAACAGTGCAGATCCAGATCAGTTGGCTTCTGAAGAAGCCAACTGATCTGGATCTGCACTGTTTGCAAAGGCAGGGTATATCTGGGTTCAGCAGGACAAGGGTTAAAGTCTGCGATTAGCTCAGTTTCTCAAACACCAAGGCTTCTGGCTAATGAAACTTCATACATGCATTCGCCACGATGCACCCTGCCCACTGTCATCAACTGTCACTGACCTTGACCTACTTTTGATGCTTGGCTGAACAATGTTTAGTCTGTGCATTCAGATACGTGTCTGGAACACCATTAGCAGTCCTGACATAGCTATTTGGCAAATTCCTTGTTATTTCCCCATTGATCAAAGAGTATAGCATTACCCTTGTATAGTCCTCAGTCCATCAGTGTACCCAAACACAGAATTTGTATCTGAGCTGTCTTTTTAATTACTGTCACCCTATATAGCCCATCAATGCCCCTAAATATGGATGAGGTACCTGATGTCTTTTGTGATTTTAGGCAGGACTGAGTTTGTCATTCATTATTGCTTAAATAAAACCCCACAAATTCAGAGTTATTCCTGTTGATATGCCTGAAATGTTGTTAAACTACAACTGACCCATCATCCATCTTTAACCCTAAATGTACAACCTTTACTTTTATGGCCCTTCCGTTCACATATATATATCTCTGAACACTACTGTCCACCTTATCCTGCTTTATTCAGGGTCTTAAATTAACCCTTGTCCTGCTGAATAAATTAAGATGCCAAGCCCTTTTCAAATTTTCAGCCAATCAGATTACTTGATCCAGATTGTTGCTATAAATTTGCATACTTGATGGCAAACAGTGCAGATCCAGATCAGTTGGCTTCTTCAGAAGCCAACTGATCTGGATCTACACTGTTTGCAAAACAGGGTATATCCGGGCTCAGCAGGACAAGGGTTAATTTATAATCAGTAAGCATGCTGGCTTAAAAGATTTCAACAAACAACTTTTTGAAATATTTTCCTTATTTTTCCCAGAAAACAGGTTTTGACATTTCACGCAAATTGTCTCATTGGTTAGTATTTCTTTTTCCTTCACCCTCTTGTATTTCTCTCTTTTCTTTTTCTCTGCAATATATATCTTTTCTTTTTTTTTTTCTCCTTTACTCTTGGAGCCAGTTACAAAATGATCCACAAGGATTGATATGTCATTTAATTAACCCTTGCCATGTTGAATATATTAAGATGCCATGCCGACTTCTCATTTTCAGCCAATCAGATTACTTGATCCAGGTTGTTAATACAAATTCATATACTTAATGGCAAACAGTGCAGATCCAGATCAGAAGCCAGCTGATCTGGATCTACACTGTTTGCAGAGGTAGGGCATATCCGGATTCAGCAGGAGTAGAGTTAACAAGATTTCAAAGCGCTGCCATCATTCATTTTATTTGAAGCAAGATCAAGGTCTATGGCCTTTTTCTCATTCATTCCATTCCATTCTTCTCTTGCAGTCTCTCTGGGAGATGGCTCAGTATGACTGAAATAATGTTGACAGGTCCTTTAAACCTCATCTCAAACAAATAAACAACCAGATTTTTAGATATTATTGTGTAGAAAATTGAATAAGATTTGGCAGTTACAAAATCAACTTGTAAAATACATTTTACTGAATGTCAAACATACTTTGGGAATATAATATCTTGTTTTTGACTGAAAAACTATAAATTGTCTATGAAAAACTGTGAATAGGGTTGAAAAGTCAAGGCAGACAGTACACTCCACAATGTAGGAACAATTACGTATAAAAATATGAGACAGCAGATGACATAAACCCAACACTTGAGGATTCCCTGCTGGTTTGCGTGAGCCAGAACAAGTATCGTACTTATAACCCTAAGTAAAATTGGAACAGATAGGCTGTACAAACAGTGTAGACCCATGTCAGATGCCACCTTCTAAGACTTCTGATCAGGGTCTACACTGTTTGCCACTCATCCAGCAATTTGAAGACACAGCAGTCCATAGTAAAATGGACTTTGTTAAATTTAGGAAAAGAAAGTAAGTATTAAAGGTATCAATATTTAACCCTAGTCCTGCTGAACCCGGATATACCCTGCCTTTGTAAACAGTGTAGATCCAGATCAGTTGGCTTCTGAAGAAGCCAACTGATCTGAATCTGCACTGTTTGCCATTAAGTATGTGAATTTATAGCAACAATCCGGATCAAGTAATTGTATTGGCTGAAAATAAGAAGTGGGCATGGCATCTTAATTTATTCAGAAGGACAAGGGTTAAACTTTGTGAACACCTTTGATCTGGATTTTCATTAGAAGCACCCATGAAGAAGCACCATGAAGATGAAGTATTGTGATCGGTCAAATTCCAATGTCCGTCGTGCGATGTCAACAATTTGCTTTTACACCCCTGGGCCAATTTCAATCAATCTTCACAAAATAGCTAAAATAATTCCACTCCAGTGAACAAGATGGCCACCAGAGCTAAAAATAGAAAAATCTATTTTGAATTTCTCCTGAACCAAAAGCCCTATTGGCTGGAAACTTGGTAGGAAGTATCACAGCGACTTGAAGATAAAAAAATTGTTAAAATCAGCCTGATAGGAAATCCAAGATGGCCACCATCTTGAAAACCTAATTTGAACTTCTGAACAGAAAGGCCAATTGACTTAAAACTTGATAGGAAATATCGAAGTGTCTTTTAGATCAAAACTAGCTAAACTAGTTCCAATGAGAAATCCAAGATAACGGCCTTGGCAGCCATCTTGAAAAACTATTTTGAACTTCTTCTCTTGAACCAAAAGGCCAGTTGACTCAAAACTTGGTATTGAGCTGACTTGTAGATCAAAAATAGCTAAAATCGTCTTGATCAGAAATCCAAGATGGCTGCCATGGCTGCCATCTTGAAAAAACTATTTTGAACTTCTCTTGAAACAAAAGACCTATTGACTCAAAACTTGGTAAATAGAATCGACTTCTAGATCAAAAATAGCTAAAATCATTCCGATCAGAAATCCAAGATGGCCGCCATTTTGGAAATCTATTTTGAACTTCTCCTGAACCGAAAGGCCAATTGACTCAAACCTTGATAGGAAGTATCAGGGTGATTTGTAGATCAAAAATAGCTAAAATTGTTCCGATAAGAAATCCAAGATTGCTGCCATGGCAGCCATCTTGAAAATCTATTTTTAAATTCTTAACCGAAAAGCCAATTGACTCAAAGCCTCATTGGAAGTATTGAGGTGATTTGTACATCAGAAATAGCTAAAATAGTTCAGATTGGAAATCCAAGATGGCGGCAGTGGTTGTCATCTTGAAAACCTATTTTGAACTTCTTCTCCTGACCCAAAAGGCCATTTACTAAGACTTGAAACTTCATAGGAAATGTCAGAGTGACCTGTAGTTAAAAAAATAGCGAAAATCATTTCTATTAGAAATCAAAGATGGCCACCATCTTGAAGATCTATTTTGAACTTGTTCTCCTGACCCAAAAAGCCAATTAATTGACTGGAAACTTAGTAGGAAGTATCGGGGTGACTTTCAGATCAAAAATAGCTAATAATGTTCAGATTTAAAATCCTAGATGGCTGTCATGGCTGCCATCTTGAAATCTATTTTAAACTTTTCCTAACGGTGAACAGAAAGGCCAGTTGACTTGAAACTTGTCTGGTACTCAGATGAGTAATACAGGGCCAAGATACTTTGTCTAAAGTTTTTATTTCAGTTACTTTACTTTGATTACATGAAAAGCTCATGTGAACTTATAAATGCATTGTTGAAGGCACCGGTGTTGGTGTTCAGTGGTGGAGAAAACCTGAGACACCAGAAAAAACACCAATCGTGTATGGGTTTTCTCCTGATCTTAAGGCAGACATTATAGTAAATGAGTCACTTGGAGGGTTTTTAATCTGTAGTAGGACAAAGGTTAAAACCTGTAATACATAAAGATTTTTATTTGCTCTCTGTAAAATTGTACCCTTGATAAAATTTATGGCATTAGTTTTTAACCCTTGTCCTGCTGAACCCGGACATACCCTGCCTTTGCAAACAGTGTAGATCCAGATCAGTTGGCTTCTGAAGAAGCCAACTGATCTGGATCTGCACTGTTTGTCATTAAGTATGAGAATTTATAGCAACAATTGGGATTAAGTAATCTGATTGGCTGAAAATCAGAAGTGGGCATGGCATCTTAATTTATTCAGCAGGACTAGGGTTAATATCCCTTCTTGATCTTTGCAAACACAATAAAAGTGAAGGTTGGTTTACAATGTCTGACTGTGAAATGTGCAAGTGCATATTTTTAATGCTTAGCATGCTGGGTAAAATTTTCAGCAGATGACATATTGAAAAATGTTTTTCTTATTTTTTACAGAAAACAGATTTTGACATTTCAGTGGAGGCAATTTGCATGAAATGTCAAATCCTGTTTTCTGGGAAAAAAACAAAAAAATCAATTTTTTATCTGCTAAATGAGCTCAGAGAATGTTAAAGGCTAAGGCTTTACTGCATTTGCTCTCTGAGGCTGCATGGCACACTTAAATACAAAAATATGCAAATGACATCTTGAAACATTTTGTATATTTTGAAGAAAATAGGGACATGAAAAGACATTATTTTGCATAGTTTTGAAGAAAATGGGATTGGACATTAAAAGACAGTTTGCGAGAAATTTCAAGCTACATATTGAAAGGAAAATAAGAAAAATATGGGCCTGTCTAAAAACAAAATCATCTTATGACACACACAACCAGAGTAGACTCAGATCTGCCTGCATACCAGCAAAGTGTGATCTCCTTAACCCTTGTCATGCTGAATAAATTAAGATGCCACGCCTATTTCAAATTGTCAGCCAGTTAGATTCCTTGATCCAGATTTTTAATATAAATTCACATACAGTCAAAGTTACAACAAATAAACCACAGTGGAAACCAGATATTACAAAGCCTGAACCATGGATCCCCCCCCTCCAGAAGCAAGACAAAAGACCAGAACTGTTTATCTTGATTACCGCCAAATGGAAAAAGAAAAGAAGAAGCAGACTCAGTTAATACATCACACTTATTGTGGATGAAGCCCTCATGATGTTAACATAGGAACAGTCAACCATAGGCAGATTAACCCTTATCCTGCTGGGCCTGGATATACCCTGCTTTTGCAAACAGTGTAGATCCAGATCAATTGGCTTCTGAATCTGCACTGTTTGCCATTTAGTATCTGAATCTATATCAACAATCTGAATCAAAGAATCTGATTGGCTGAGAATTATAAGTGGACATGACATCTTAATTTATTCAACATGACAAGGGTTAAGCAGACTCCCAATTAATAAAGAACCTGGAAGTCTCCCTGTCTTCCTCATCAAGTATTGACACGCAAGACAAGAGGACAGAGAATATGAACATTAATACACGTATCACAGTTTATGGTGCTTTTTATACATCAAAAGACCAGTCTTTCATCTAAGAAAAACTTTGATTAGCTAACCTTACCTTCTGTTCAAATCCACTTCTGTTATTCAGATTCTACTTTCGTTTTCCATAAGTTTCAGTCAGACTTAGTTTCACTATTTTTAGAACAATCCAGATCAAATGACATAAATTATCCATTTTTCATTACTTCAGGAATCTTTTCTAATCAATTTAGTGTCTTGAAAAAGGTCTTAGCAGACCGAAACCAGTTGACCATATAATGAAATCCATTGTTGGTTGTTTGTGTTTTTTTCATAATCCTCAAATTCACATACTGAATGGCAAACGGTGCAGATCCAGATTAGTTGGCTTCTGAAGGGGTTCAACAGGACAAGTGTTAATCTTTGAAGCACCAAGCAAAATTGTAGCAGACTACATTCTAATTTTTTTTTAATTACACTACAACCTCTTTATAACACAGTTTGTTATAACACGGTTTTGGATAGAACACGGTTCAAAGCTGGATCCCAAAAATGTATAGATTATGTTGTAAAAATGACCATAAATGGTCATTTTTCAATATAATCTATACATTTTTGTTTGGACATAACACGGTTGTTTAACTAACACGGTTTATGCTATGGACCTCAACAATAGCATTATAAAGAGGTTGTGGTGTAATATTATTATCCTGTCACACAGATGTGTCTGGATGGCCGAGTGGTTCGGGCTCCCGACATTGGATCATGAGGTCCCAGGTTCGAATGCCACTGGAGGCAGAAATCTGCTCATTGTTGCACAGAGCTTTTTATTATCACCCTTCCATTGTCTCGATATGCCTAAAATAATGTTGAAAGGGATGTGAAACACCAAATCATAATCATCATTATCAATACCCTGCCATACGGGGTATTATGGTTGCCACATGATAGTGGTGTGGCATTATGGTTTCAGGTCCTTGTGTCCATCTGTCCATCCATTCATCTGTATTTTCATTTCCTGACAATAACTTGAGTAAATATCAATGAATTTTCACCAGATTTGGGCCGGCCTAAGTGGCTCAGTTGGATGCACATCCATTTGGTGATCAGGAGGTGGCAGGTTTGATCCCCATCGGGTCCAGCAACATTCTTTTGTGGAAATTGATCACTAAATACTTTCTATGATCATTCTCTCCCTTCTGCTGATTCAAGAAGAGCAGATGTCAGTTTCTGACAAAAGAATGTGCACAAGTACTGGTCATCTGCTTAGAGGACAAAGTCTGCCCAGGAAAAGTGAGGTTAGGTAAACTGACCATGCTCAACATGACCCTAATGGGTTGACTTGGCTGTAAAACCTCAACCCAAACAAACAAAACAAATCACCAAACTTGGTATGTGAGGTCTGGTTTGGGATTGCTGATGGGCAAACTTTGTCGACTTTTGACAGAGTGAACTGCCCTCCACATGATAGTGGCAGGTATTATCGTTTCATGTTTTTATTTTTCAGAGATAGTATAAGGCTTGACATCAAGTGGCATATAAGACTTCTTATATGCCACTTGTTGACATTTAATGCAGTTTGTCTGCAAACCAGATAGCTCACATAAAGTGTCATCTTATTTTCTAATTTTCAAAATGTCAAGTCTTATTTTCTAAATTCAGAATGTTGTATGTGTATGCTACATTTGCGATTTGTGCTTTAAAGATTAAAAACTTTCTAAAGAAACTCTTGACATGGAAGAGGTAACATTGGGAGCATAACATAACTAGCCACCAGAATAATAGCTCATTATTTACTTTACTGCTCCTGGCAAATTTAAATAAATATTAGCATACTCTCTTTTATAATATTTTTGTTCCCTTCCCCCCACTTCACTCCCAGATTATAAACGGGTAAATATTTCAAGTGAATTTTTACTAATTCTTGCATATGCCTCCTAAGTATTAGGACAGACCCCTGAGCTAGCAGTGTAGACCTAGATCAGTTGTTGCTGAATTTGATCATTGTCTGCACAGTTTGCCACTAACAGTTCTTAGATATTTCAACAGATTGTAAGAATTCTTGACAGTTATGGTCATGAGTTACCGTATTTACCCTAAGTATTCGGACACCTCAATTCCTTACCATATATGTTCTAAAATTTGAACCAGTACATTCACTACCTGATGTTGTGTCTAAAAATTGCTGGATGAGTGGCAAACAGTGTAGACCCAGATGAGATGCTGCGTTCTGCGGCGTCTCATCTGGGTCTATACTGTTTGCTCAGGCTTGTCTGTCCGATTACATAATGGTAAATACGGTAATGTGTCTGAATGATTATTGTATATACAGTATTTTGTGGGTGGGTATAGAGTGGGATGGAAAAGTGGAGTAGATACAAAAAATGAATATAAATATCAGTCATTTGTAGTAGGTTAATTTCAGATACAGTGAGCCATGACCTGCTGTATTTAAATATTATCAGATGACATTCAAAAAAACACTTTTTTATTTTTCCCAGAATGGGGAAAAATAAAAGAAATATCACTTATTTGTTTTCAGCCAATTTTGTGTTTAGCATACAAAGGTTTAAAGCAAGTTTAATGCTTGGTTATCGGGGGGAAAATTACAGCAGATGACATTTTAAAATATTTTTTCTTGCTTTTCCCAAAAAATAAGATTTGACATTCATGCAAATTGTCTCCATTGGAGGCAATTTGTATGAAATGTCAGATCCTGTTTTCTGGGAAAAATAAGAAAAAATTTCAATATGCTGTCTGCTGAAAATTTAACCCAGTGTGCTAAGCCTCAAGGCCAGGGTTTTATGTTAAATACACCTATTATAGGTGGGTTATTGTAACTATAACTCTTGTTTTGCTTTAGTGCTTTTGGATTAAATTTTGGAAATTAAGACATTTCATTATGGCACAGATTGATCTGTCTTTTGTACTGTATGTGAATGGTTTCGCTGTTTACACAGACAATGCAAAACTTTAAAGGAGATTATGAACATATTATTCTTGCATTAGCCATATTATAATGACAGGTGATGTTTAAGGTATATGACTCTCCTGTGGTTTGTACTGTAACCATAGCTCTAGATAGGGCTCTCTTTTTTCCATAAATAAATAAATAAATAAATAAAAAATATATATATATTTTCTTATTTGTCCACAAAAACATATGTTGTGGGCACTCATTAGAAGTGCCTCACAGAGGCACTTCTAATGAGTACCCACAACATATGTTTTCATTTAGAAATAAGAAAGATATTTATAATCTGGATTCCCCTCTTATCTGAAGCTGTGACCTTGACATTTCTTCATGTGATTGATGACTAGATATATACCAGCTTAAAAAGTAAATTGAAAGTGCACTGAGGCAGTACAAATGATTCTTTCAAAGGATCACTGGTTTCAATAGGATATATATGTAAGTCACAGTGACTACCTGTGCGTAAGCAGTTTACCTCAAAGCTATAGTGTAGGATGATAAACGAAAACAGTTCATTACCTAAGGAAGGACGGGAAAAAGATTAATAGTGTATGAAAAAAGAACAACCAGTCTAGCCCAGGGATTGGCTGGGATTTGAAAAAATTCTAATGACCAGTCTATCTGGATTTAAACTTGGGACTGAAGTTTTTAAACATTTGTAGGTGAATTTACTATTGGACCGTTACTTTGAGAATACAATTAAAGGTAAACAACCATAATAATTTACAATGAGCATACTTTTACAGAAGAAAAGTAAATAAAAATAGCTAGCTGACTGACAGTGTGACAGTACTTATTCATGAAAGTATAAATAGAGAAAGATTTAGTCATATACGGCTAATAGTTATGTGAAACATTTGATTTCATTCACTGGAAAAAGTTAGCGGCCTTGGAAAAAGGCTGTACTATAAGCGGATAAAACAGGATTAAAGACATTGAACACATATGACAGTTTTTGAACACTTGAAGTAGGTGGATATACATGAAAGCTTGACAGCTGACATATATGAAATTATTCATGTGGTTATTTGTTAGGACAGAAGATTGATTTTTGAAAAGCTACTGATGTAATGTAATTTTGATTACTTCAGTTGAGGTGACATTCATATATCCGTGCTGCTGTGTGATTCGTTTCACTGGTGACAGGGAATTTCGATTAAAGCTTTGACACATGTGAGAAACTTCTCTCAGGAGATATGCATTAAATGACTTTTAAATCACAGTATTGCAAAAGTAAAATTTGATTGACTTATCGAGGTAAAAGGGGTTTGACATTCAAGATGAGTACAACTTATGCTTCACTTTTGAATGGTATGTGGGCTCCAGAAGGGAGTGAAATGAACGCGAGACTGCAGAAATTGCAGGAGCTTGAGAGAATGAGAAAAGAAAGAGAAGCTATGAGAAAGAAAAAATGGGGAAATACAACTGCAACAAGAAGTAGACTCCGGTCTAATCCAGCTGATTCAGAAAATAAAGCTTCATATTGGGAGCAGCAATTTGGATCCCAACTATCGGATACTTATGGTGGTGCACGTCCAAAGTTTTCTAGCTCTCGTGGGCAGGATACTGTTCAAGATATGGATCAGATGTTTAAAAGTGTTACTGGGGAATTTTTAGGTCAGCCTTTGGTTGAACGTAGTCAGAATTTTAAAACAGAGAGACTTGGAAATTCAGATTCAGAGGATGGGTTGAGCAGTTTTAGAAACAAGTATGGTTCTGGGCTTAGGACTGATGATAGGCCCACCTATTCAAGTAAATATAGTAGAAGTTATTCTCAACCTGAAATGCAGGAAGTAGACATTTTTGCTGGTATAGCAGATTCTGTTCTTGGAAGGACCACAGAAGGTCCTAATTATTCATTAAATCCTTATGAACCACAAAGCTACACCAGGAGAAGGTATGAAAGAACCATTGACCAAACTGTTGATAATGAGGGTGATGAGCAAATAGAAGATAATGACATTCATGATGAAGAGACGGAAGAAATTTTAGTGGAAGAAGAAACTGAGGAACCTGTGTATTTCATAGAAAGATTGGAGAATGGAAGAGGTACAGATGAATACAGTCATCAGTATGGTCTAAATCAGAAAAGAAGTGTAAACAATGGCCTTTTAATAGGAACCATGCCTGTTGTTCCACCTTTGAAGAAACCCAAATCAGGTGAAAATGAGATAAACAATGACACTGATCAGTATGATGAGGTGGCACAGTATATTCATCCTGTAGAAGATATATTATCTGTTGCAAAGGATATAAATGCAGCATTTGGCAGCAGGAGTCCAACTAAATCAGATTCTGATAAAACAGGTTTGGATTTATCTTTCCACAGTAATGGGATAGCTCAGGATGCAAATGCAGAAAATATAAGTCCAGAGGGAAACTTTGTTTTCTCTGCATCAACTCCTGTTAATTCATCAAGTACAAAAGTTTCAAGAAATAGTGCAGCTAAAAGAAAACAAAGACCTAGTATGAGAGGAAAGGGCAACAGAGTTGATTCATTTAAAAATCAGTCAGTGCTTTCATCGGAAGAAGTAATTGTTATTGATGATAGTATGAATGACAACACTGATAATACTGATGCATCAGTTGTATATGAGCTAATTGAACCACCTGACTATTCCTTTAGTGAAGAACGGAAGGAATTAGAAGCTGATACTGATGATTTGTACACATCACGATTATCTGAATGGAATATCATGGATCATACAACTGGAACCTTAGATAGAATGCAAGGATTCTTTAGTGGGAAAGAAGTGCATGAGGATCCTAAAATCTGGCGTGTATTAAATGGAAGCAAGGTTCAGGCAGAATTAGAGGCTAGTGTACATGATAGTCCTCCAAATAAAACTGAAGACGGTAATAGAGAAACAAAATCCAGACTGTCCATTGGGGACAGACTTTCAAAACTTAAGTCAATGACTGATGAAAAACAAAGTAAAAAACTTTCAAGAGAATCTGAAAGTAAGCAGGATGATGCAGGAAGCAGATACATAAAAACATCCTCAGCTAAAAAATGCCAGTCTAAAGATACAGAGAAAACAAATGAGGGAAAGGCAATAACAGAGTCAAAAAAGTCACCTAGGGATTTAGTGAGAGATGTTAGAGAGTTGAAGAAATTTATTCATGAAAATGTGTCTGAATCACCCACACCTGAACTAGAAACTCAGATAAGTGTAGAGAAAAAACAAACAAAAGAAATAAGTACACAGACTGACAACACTGAAAAAGTCTATATTTGCAAACATTGTGGTAAGTCAAGTTCTGAAAGAAAGGAACCAGCATTGAACAAGACTGAAGGTAAAAGTAATAAACTTGATTTGAGAGTGGAAAGTAAAAATCCAGGACAGAATTATTCTGCACTAGAAAAGAAACATTTAGCTGAGATAAAAAAGGAGATGAAAGAAGGTGTTAAGACAACAGCTGATACTGATAGCAAAAAAACAACAGCTGATAGTAAAAATAATACTAAAACAACATCCACATATCCAAGCTATATGAAAAGCACTGCAAGTAGCAGTAAAAAGACCACAGGTGTTACAGAGAAGACAAGAAAAGGTTCTGTTCCAGAGATAAATAAACTAAAGGAAAATGAAACACAGAGACCCAAGTCTCCTGTAGGATTCTCTAGAGGTGGTAAAAGTATAGTAGCCCAAAGGGCAAAAGCATTTGATGCAGCAGGTAGCAAAAATAATACCAACCAAAAGACAAAACCAACCCTATCATTATGTAGAGGTAGCAGTGTTGACAGGCAGAAAAATGAAGAGTCAGCTCCAAAAAGTGCTAGAGCAACTTCCAATATTTTGAAATCAAAGAGCATGGAACAAATGCATTTGTTATCTGATAATAAAGAAGGTAACTCTAAGAGTCAAAGTAATCCAAAGCCTGTAGAAGATAAAGTAGAACCCCCTGCTGAAAATATGCAAACAGAAAAATCAGTAGCTAGCAACAGTCAAAAGCCTGTAGAAAATAAAATAGAAGCTGCTGTTGAAAATGTGCAAATAGAGAAAACAGGTGATTTGAATATGCCTCCAAGCCCTGGTACTAAGAGAACAAGGACACAAATGACACAGAAGTTATTGCCACCAGCTTTGAGCCCTAAGCCTGTACGAAAGATTGAATCACCGGGAATAATTTCTGCTGAACCGATCTCACCTGTTTTAAGTGCTGAGAATAGCCCACGAAACAAGCCACCCTCTGGAGTGCATCTTGTCTATGAGAGTAACAAGGTAGATCAAATACACCAAAATAAGTTGGCACATATGTCTGCTGGGCCTGTTTCACATTCAGAAAATACTCCACCAAAGAGAATAGATAGAATAGGTCAGTTTACCACTTTACAAGACAGTCCATTCATCAAGAATGATATGAAGAGAAGAAACAGTTTGCGTGGCAACAAAGATGGTGAATCAGTGTGGGTTAAAACAGAAAGAGAAGGATCTAGATCCAGAGATTCATCTCTGAGACGATCAAATACAAGTGCTGGAGAACGATCAAGCTTAACTCACCTCAGTTGGTCAGATTCTGGTTCATCTGAAAGCTTGCCTGGATCAGTTTCAAGCTCAAAAGGCTCATACTCAAGTCTTCAGAGGTCACGTTCAGACAGACGTGGTTCAGTATCAAGCATAACTAGCCAAAATTCTATGTTAAATCTGTTGGACTCTAAAGGTACTAAGACTAATGTAGTGACAGGAGCAAAAGAAACAAATGTTGATGAGGCTTACCAAGAATATATTTCATCAAAAGATAGTCACGATGAAATGGAAGACAAGAGGGGATCTTTAAATGACTCGTCACTCATTGACTTTGCACAAAAAGCATGTGATTTGTTAGAATTTGAACCAAAGAAGCGTGATTCAAGTACTGATAGTAATGAAACTGATAGTAATCAGAAAGATGGTAAAATTGAAAGTCAGCCCATTGGAAATGGAACAAGACATATGAAAAATGGCGCTATAGACAATACCAATGTGACTGAAGAGAAAGTTGGGAAGAAAAAACAAAAGAAGGGTTTTTTCAAAGGTAAAATCTTTCATAAATGAGGGAAACCCTGCATGAGGAAACTGCTATAAGAAAGAAGCTGCATTACTTTTGTTATCAAATTGTGTTGCTTTTTATCTGTGTTGTTAAGTTTAGTTTGAGACACTGTGTTAAGTTTAGTTTGTGACACTTACCCTTGAAGCACTACTATATTAGCAATATTGTAGCAGACATTCTAATTTTTTTATTATTATTTTTCAGAGAAAATAAAACTTGGCATTTTATATAAATTGCCTGCTTGGCAATTTTTTAAACTATTTTTCAGAGAAAATAAGACTAACAGATGCTTCACACAAAATGCCAAGCCTTTCTTTGAAAAATAACTGAAAAATAATTAAAATGTCTGCTGCAGTTGTGATTAGTGCTTTAAGGATATATCAGCAGTTTACATTTTACTCAGTTTTTGCTTACCAGTTAACATTGCCTTAAAGATTCTATAAATTGGACATTTTAGCATGTGCTGTATTCACATGCTGTAACCATGGAAAAAATTGAACAAATTGATTTTACCTACTTTTATATTAAAAAAGATTCAGACAGAATGGCAGAAAGTGTAGGCCCTTTGTCTAATGTTTAGTGCTTCTGACTTATGATCACAAGGTCCTGGTTTGAATCCTGCTAGAGGTGGAGTTCATCTCATGACTAAAGAGATGTAAAACACCAAATGGAAAAAAAAAAAAAACAAAAAAAAAAACGAAAAGGCTTCAGGAGTCTGATCATGCACTATATGCTCATGTCGTTCTGTCCCAGTGTCCTAAAATTTTTGTAAACCAATGTTTCTGACAAAATGGCATATGCAAACAGTGCAGACCCAGATCAGACTGCTCCTGATCAGGGTCTACAATGTGTGCCATTCCACTAAGTATTTTAAAAAAGAACTACATACAAAGGAAAATTCAGACCAAAAAAGTATAGAATAAAGTGTTTAGAATTTTAAGGCATTTACCATAAGCATTGCTTTCAAACTTTTATCTGTAGTTGGTGACTAGAGCATATTTACCCTAAGTATTCAGACAGATGCCTGCACAAACAGTGAAGACCCAGATCAGAAGCCAAGCTTGTATCCAGTCAGGCAGGGACTGCCTGTTCGCTACTTATATTGCAATTTTTAGACACTCCTTCAACTAGTAGAACAATTGACTTGTTCTAGTTTTAGAACAAGTATTGTAAGATGATGTGTCTGAATATTTAGAATGAATACGGTAATTTATTTTATTTTATAACCATTTTCTTGGCTGATTATAGAAAAATGGGATATAGATGAAAATCAGAAAACAAGTGAACACAGAATTTTTTCTCTGCTTATCCTTGACTCTTTCCATGCTATGGGAAAATTTAGCAGACAACAAACTGATAATATTTATCTTATTTTTCCTGGAAAATATGATCTGACACTTTATGCAAACTGTCTCCTTAGGAGACAGTTTGCATGAAATGGCAAATCCTATTTTCTAGGAAAAATTTAAAAAAAAATAAAAAAACTTCAAACTGTTGTAGCCAACCTAAGTGGCTCAGTTAGATGCCCATCTGACTGCTGATCAGGAGGTTGCATGTTCATCACCCGCTGGGTCCGCAACATTCTTTGGTAGAGATTTGAACATGAAATATTTTCTACGGTCATTCTCTCCATTCTGCTGCTTCAAGAAGAGCAGATGTCATTTTCTGGCGAAAGGATGTGCATAATACTGTTTAACCGTTTAGAAGACTAAGCCTGCCCAATAAAAGTGTGGTTAGGTAAGCTGACAACGCTCAACATGACCCCATTGGGTTTACTGGGCCGTAAAACCAACACAAACAAACAAATGTCTGCTGAAATTTTTACCCACCATGCAAAGTGTAAATTAACCCTTGTCCTCCTGAACCCGGATATACTCTGCCTTTGCAAACAGTGTAGATCCAGATCAGTTGGCTTCTGCTGATCTGGATCTGCACTGTTTGTCATTCAGTATGTGAATTTATGTCCACAATCTCAATTAAGTAATCTGATTGGCTAACAATTAGTTTATTCAGCATGAAAAGGGTTAAAGCACCAGTCACAACAATTGCAGACAGTATTCAGATATACTTCACTTTAATCCTTGTCCTGCTGAACCTGGATATACCTTGCCTTTGCAAACAGTGTAGATCCAGATCAGTTGGCTTCTGAAGAAGCCAACTGATCTGGACAGCACTGTTTGTCATTAACTTTGTAAATTTATAGCACAAATCAGGATCAAGTGTTCTGATTGGCTGAAAATTAGAAGTGGGTGTGGCATCTTAATTTATTCAGCAGGACAAGGGTTAATGCACTTAGCATGCAGAAATTTTTACCCAGTATGCTAAGCATTAAAGGGAATAGATATATCTCCTCCAAGGAAAATAAATAACTTTGATATGGATCTGTTTTCCTCTCCTATTGGGAGCTACTCTAAAAGGAAAGAATTTGTTGCTATAGGGAGCAAATTCTTCCCTTTAAGAGAAGTTCCAATTTTAAGCTATTTCAAATACAAAGGAGGCAAATTCCTTCGGCAGATGGTGTTGGCTTTTGCAAAATGGAGGTGGAATGGTAGGCTACAATCCTGTAGACTTTCACCTTTTTATGTTTAGATTAATTGTCAGATATGAAAAATCATGCTTGAATCATTTTATTATTATTATTATTCTTCATGGGGCAGTTGTAATGCTAGCTATCTAAATATTTATCTATCTGAGTATGATGACGTTTCTTGTGAATCCTTGGCCTAGCAAACAGTTTGCATGGATTGTCTAATCTTATTTTCTCTGAAATATGATTTAACCCTTGTCCTGCTGAACCTGGATATACCCTGTCTTTGTAAACAGTGTAGATCCAGGGCCCAGTTGTTCAAAGCTAACGATGTCGTTAGTTAACGATTCGTTAAAATTTACATCAAGTGATACGCAAATATGCTGAAATTTTTTGCTGAAAAAATGTGAGTAGCTTTTGCAGTGCAAAAGCTACTCACATTTTTTCAGCAAAAAATATCAGAATATTGTGTATTGAATCTGCTAGAACAGTTAACGAAATGACCCTTAACGAGCTCGTTAAGCTAACCACGCTTTGAACAACCGGGTCCAGATCAGTTGGCTTCTGAACTGGATTGCACTGTTTGTCTTTAAGCATATGAATTTGTATCAGTAACCTGGATCAAGTAATCTGATTGGTTTTAAAATTAGAAGTGGGCATGGCATCTTAATTTATTCAGCAGGACAAGGGTTAAAAATAGAAGATCATCTAGTACACAAAAATAAGTGCTGGTCAGCAAAGACATTTTTTTTAAAAAGCCTATATAATTTCCTACCCACCCTCCCTGTATATTACTTCTATATTGAATATACATGTATAGTTTAGTATAAGATGTATGTATAAATATATTTTTTCACCAAACTTCAAGAATAAACTGGTCAGATTTGACAAGGAATGACCACACCTGTCTGTACACACCCATGACAAGCAGTACTATGCAGTGCTGTAGATGAGGTGATAATTAAAGAGGTTATTTAGGATATTTTTCTGTATTTATAGTTTTTAGCTTGCCATAATACAAAAGGACCGTAACTGAGGCCCTGGGGTGGGGAAGAGGAGTCAAAAAATAGGTCAAACTCACTTTAAAGTTTTAGGACAAAGTTTTTTAAACATTCAGATCTCAGCAACCACTGCCTTGAACCCTTCCATATTTGAAATATAATCATTATAAGAGCATAGCCTTTTATTTAATAACATCACTCCAGTACCTTTTGAGATAGTTTGATATTTAGTAGGTATGTAGGACTGGTCAAGGAGGCATGTCACATACAAGAATGGTAACACTCACTGCCTTAATGTTTGAGTTACCGTCCTGCATGACTGATTTTGAATCTTTTATGCTCCATAATTTCTGCACCATTTGAGATAGGCTGATGACAATAGAGACTTGCAGGACAGATCAGATGTATCAAGTTTCAGAAATTTAAACTCTCAATGCCTTAGTTTTCAAGTAACCCCCATTCATATCTCAGCTCAGGGAATACTTGCCAGAACTGTTCCATCTTTGGAATATAAGCCATATCATAGCTAGACAAGGCACCACTCACGTGAGCTATGCTGTCCTGCAACAGCTCTTGTTTTATTATTTTTTGCACCAAATCATATCTTGTGTGTTTTGATAGGAATTGCCTCAGGGAGCCAGTTTCACTTAAGAATTTAACCCTTGTCATGCTGAATAAATTAAGAGGACACACCCACTTTTAATTTTCAGCCAGTCAGAATACTTGATCCACGTTGTTCATACAAACTCATACTTAATGACAAACAGTGCAGATCCAGATCTGTTGGCTTCTTCAGAAGCCAACTGATCTGGATCTACACTGTTTGCAAAGGCAGGGTATATCCAGGTTCAGCAGGATAAGGGTTAACACAAAAATAACACAAATTGTCTCCTGAATACCTTACTGAATTGAATCTATATATAAAAGTACAATGACACTTTTATTCCCTGTTATGCAAGCTGAAATTTTATAAAATTTGTTTGTTTGCTTTTCAATTGACTTTTCATTTTCTTACTTACCAGTTGTCTTCACCCACCAATACACCAAAATAAAATCACCAGAAGTCATTATTGACGAATTGCACTCTGAAGGTGAATAGAGTAGATAACAAAAGAATGATAATCTTATTTTACTCCAAAATGGGGCTTGATACTTCATGCAAATTGCATGAAGTGTCAGGCACCATTTTTGAGGGGAAAATGAAAATAATGACATTATTTGAATTAGAGTGCAGAGGTAAAGAAAAGCTTTACATTTCTCCAGATAAGGGGAATAGTGAAAAGAAATAAATGTTTGCCATTTTTGTACCAAAACATACATTATGGCTACTCACTGGAATAGCGTTTGTACAAATTGCCAGGCTGCCTACGTCATGGAATGGAAAAACCAATATCTTAAAATAGCCCACGCGGTCACATGACGATTTTCGGACAAACAATTAATACTGGCAATGGTGGCGAGTTTAATATTTCCTTATAAGTTTTTTTTTTTTTTTTTTTTCGAGAAAAC
This sequence comes from Anodontia alba, assembly GCA_964016985.1. Classification (NCBI taxonomy): domain Eukaryota; kingdom Metazoa; phylum Mollusca; class Bivalvia; order Lucinida; family Lucinidae; genus Anodontia; species Anodontia alba. The sequence goes on from OZ024828.1 coordinate 9,973,261, forward strand.
AGCTAGGATTTGACACTTCCTGCAAATTGTCTCCTAAGACTTGCATGAAATTTCAAATCAGGATGTCATTTCATCCAAATTGTCGCCTAAGAGAAGAAGACCTCTGAGAAGGAGATGATTTACATGAAATGTCAAATTCTATTTTCTCGGAAATATGACCCAAAAAAAAAAAAAAAAAAAATCAAAATGAAGTCAGCTGAAATTTTAACTCAGCATGCTAAGCGTTAAGTTTTAGTCCAGGCTTGAATTTTTTGGTTTGCTGTATTTTGCATCAATCCCCCAAAACCTTTCATAGATACGTACATGAACTGCAAGTATGTCTTACCAGTGTAAAATTTGACCATCTTATCATCATTTTTGTCGACTCAACATTGAAGTGATGTAGTGTTTTAGGGTGAGAAGGACTTTCACAATCTGGAGGGGGTAGGGTGGCACTGGGGAGGGGGGGGGGGGCAGGGTAACTTCCTATATAGGGCATAGTATGGATGTGCGTGCCGAATGGCCCCCTTTTTCAGCGCTGCCAGGTGTATGATTGGCCCCCTTTTACCAACAAAAATTATATAAATGTCCCGATTTTTCTGGATTCCTATGTGAAAGGCCCCATTTTTCTGACATCCTGGTATATGCAAATATTTTTCGCTCAGACATTTTTCGAGGCTTCTTGTTCTCTTGGTATTTAATGAAGTGACTGTAATATTTGTCTAACAACCAGCAATAAATGGGTATAAAAAATCAAAGGGCAGTATATAAATAGGTCAGCATTTCAGACGATCTAGTATATGAATTGGTCCGTTTTTTCAAAGGCCAAGTATATGAATGGGGTAGGTTTGCAATACTGACTTGCACACCCGTACCACAATCACCATTAAGTTACCTCCACCCCTACCCCCGAGTTCAAGATCTGGCTGTTTCACAGACTTTTTTTTTTTTTTTTTTTTTTTTTCAGGAGAGGTTGACATGAAATTTTAATATTGTTTTCTAAAATCCGATTCTCAATCTGCAATCGGACAACACCAAATGATGCTGCTTTCAGTTTTAACATCGTGTGTGTGCCTGCTTTGGTTCCTTGTTTGAATTAGGCCGATAAAGAAAATTTCGCTGTTTTTCTCCGGTGTCCAAGAACCACTAACAGCAATGTTTCGTAGTCACTATGATGGAATTTTAAGAAAACTCATGACATTTGCAACAATGTACTGGTTTTGCCTGTCAGATAACGCATTACACACATTTCGTACATGAGTGTTTGTCCGAAATCGATGACGTCACAGCGATGCTGCAGGATGCTAAAATTAGTAACATCTATAAATAGTGTATTATTGGAATTCGTATAAGCGCTATTGCCTGGCTGATACGTTTTGGTGCAAAAAATATGAAAAAAAAAAAATTGCTGTAGTGATTGTCTGGAGCTTATTCTTGCTTTTTATGTGAGCCACGGACTTAACATCTCCCCTCCCCTACCTATGGGGAGGCGGACATATTGATTTTGGTTTTGATGCCGATCCCATTGGTGTTGGCATCGGTTTGACATTTGCTTGTCTGCACTTTATGAACCAGTGGTTGGTTTTGTATCAAATTTTCATAGATATATAATTGGGACATAACAGAACTGGCTAGGTTTGGTCACCTTGACCTAATTTTCAAGGTCACAGCAGTAGAAAAACTGAAAATTCATGGTGAGGGGATATCTGTACTGTTACTAGTTTTTCTTATCCCTCCATGAAAACATATGCTGTTGGTACTCGTAAGAATCACCTTCAAATAAGTACTCATAATATATGTCTGCATAGTGAATTATGAAGCTATCAGCACTTTTTGGTTGGAAAAAAAAAAAAAAAGTACCTTATCCATAGCTGTGGCCATTTTTGATCAGGTCTTTTAACATTTGCGTTCAGAAACAATGGACTGATGAAAAGCGAAAGCCTGTACATACTAGAAGTGTCTGGTGACTGATTGGTTAGTGCTTCCACCTTTGAATCATGAGCTCCCGGTTTCGTATCCACTGGAGACAGAAGTCAGCTCAAGACTCCGTAGCATTTTATTGCATGGAGCCTTTCATTATCACCCTTCTGTCATCTTGATATGTATGACTTAATCCTTAAAGTGCCAATCACAACTGCAGCAGACGACATTTTTTTTTTTCCAGAGAAAACAAGTCTTGACATTTCATGTGAATCATCTGCTTGGCAGATGATTCACATGAAATGTCAAGACTTGTTTTCTCTGAAAAATAAAAAAAAAATTTTTTTTGAATGTCGTCTGCTACAAATTTTGCTTGTCACTTTAAGGGTTAAATAATGCCAAAATGGAGGTAAAATACCAAGCCATCATCATCATTACCATGTACAGACAGATCTTTAGGTTTTCTATTTGGCATGTTTTTTTGCCTCTTGTGACATCATGATTGTTCATTATGTCAGTGTAAATTTCATGTCACTTAAAATTACATATAGTTAACATGTTGTGAGGGACATTTATATGATAAAAATGTGTTTCTTCCTTGTATATCTTGCCTGTTGTAAATGTCTTATCGCCAAACACATATTTAATGAGAGGTAATTTACATACACTATATTTACTCTAAATATTGGGACATAATTACTCCTTACCATACTTATAATTTGTAAAAAGTCTGTTCCACTACCTGTTGATGTGTTCCAGATATTGCTGGACAAGTGACAAACAGTGTAGATCCTGATCAGATGCATAGTCTGATCTCGGTCTACACTGTTTACTCAGGCCTGTCTGCATGTTCCAATACTTAGGATTATTAAGGTATTTATGATGTTATGAATATTAATGTCGGCAGTAACTGTTGACATTTAAAAGTAATGTTAACCTTATTTTAAAGAGGGCTTGACATTTCATTCAAATTATTTAGTTACAATTCTCATGAAATATTAAAATCTTTAAAATCTCTGTTGTATAGAAGAAGAAAAATATACTGACATTTATTTATACCTTATTTCGTCTAATTTTTTGTAGAGGGCGCTAAAGAATGAAACATAGCCCAATAGCCCAAGATAGGAGGGGTATCAAGATTAATGTCTTCCCTTATTTCTCAACAAAAAAACATATGTTGTAGGTATTCATTAGAAGCGCCTCAGCAAGGCACTTCTAATGAGTACCCACAACATATATTTTCATGGAAAAATAAGAAAATTTTTTTATCTTTTTTGGTTGAAAAGGTGCCTTATTAAAAAATTGGACTAAAATGATATGCAATAGGAAAAAGGCGCTCAGCATGTATGCGCACAATAACGCCTTTATTTCCTTTTCATTACATATTTTTGGCTGCTTTAGAATCCAACTTAGAAAGCGGAGAAGGTCCAGACCAAACTTCATGGTTGTACAAGCTTGCCTGGGCCTTTGCTGTTCACACATATTGCATAAAGGCCTTTTTTCTTTGTTGCATGTCAAACATATAACTCTTTGCATGCTGGGTAATTTTGCATGTTTTTTGTCATATGTGGATTTCTTTATTTTAAATTAACTTTTTCAAAAAAATCTTTTAGAAATACTATCAGTATGTTAAACAGTTTGGATCCAGCTCAGGACCGACAAAAAGACAGGCCTGATCTGGGTCCAAACTGTTTGCAAAGGTTATCTCAGCAGACCACAAAAGTTGCCACTAGCAGGGAAAGAATTAATTCAAATAAAATATAAAAGGATATATTTTGTTCAGACCAAATTTGGCTGTACATCACGAAAACATACCTATATAATTTTGACCCCCTTAAACCCCACTCTTATACAGTAAAACTGGGGTTTGCAGGAGTATACATTATTTTTCTTATTTCTCCTCAAAAACATAGATTGTGGGTACTCGTTAGAACCGCCTCGCCGAGGCGGTTCTAACGAGTACCCACAATCTATGTTTTGAGCATAAATATGAAAAAAATATTAGAATTTTTATCTGAAATCTTTCAGTTTTTGGTGGTGAAATTTTCAGTATATTTGAATAGGCGTGTTTTCGTAATGAAAAGCGATTTGGTAAAAGATTAGTGCAATGCTTGTTAAAACTGGAAATGCGTTTCTATTCACGTAAGCATGTGAAATGAAATAAATAAGCAGATCTGAAATAATGTGCAAGCACAGAGATCAAGGTTTATCCTTTCCAGTGTAAATTAATGTTGTGACGTATACATGCCTTATGCCCACTGGGTTTGGTCTGTAAGATTAAAATGTTTAAAGATTAACATACTGGTTGAAAATTTCAGCAGACAACATTTGAAAATATTTTTATTAGTTTTACCAGATATTAAGGTTTGACATTTCAAGTAAATTGTCTTCTGGCAATTTGTACTTCTGCCAGATTGTGGTGAGAGCACCATAAATAAATGCTTATAATTACCCTAAATATTTTGGGTACCTGAACACTGGCCAGACTCAGTCGCTCAATTGGAAGTGGTGATCAGGAGGTTGCGGGTTCGAACCCCGCTGGGTCTGCAACATTCTTTTGTGGAGATTTGATCATGAAATATTTTGTACGATCATTCTTTCCCTTCCGCTGATTCAAGAAGGGCAGTTGTCAGTTTCTGGCGAAAAAGTGTGCATAATATTGGTTAACCACTTAGAGGACTAAGTCTGCCCAATAAAAGTATGGTTAGGTAAACTGACCTCACTCGACATGACCCCATTGGGTTGACTGGGCTCAACACGAACACATATCTGCATGAACACTGAGCACACTCTGGGCAAATTCAGCAGATAACAGATTTTTTTTTTCCCAGAAATGAGGCTTTGGCTTTTCGTGCAAATTGTCTCCTTAGAAGCCATGTCTCCTTAGGAGACAATTTGCATGAAACGTCAAAGCCTGTTTTCTGGAAAAAAGAAGAAAAATATTTCAAATGTCGTCTGCTGAATTCTTTACTCTGGGCATGCAAAGCATTTAGAGTTAAAAGTATCAGATTCCATCTTGAGGGAAAATGGCCATAAATTGCAAGTTAATTGTTTTGAATAGTGATGCCTCAGAATATGATATACTAGCTAATTATATTTGTTAATATTTTATAATGTAATTTTTGGTGTGTTTTTGTAGATATGTTTTATCAACTACCTTTTACACATTGTTATGTCAGAGCACATCAGTTTATTTGTATGCTTCTGCCAAATAAAGCTGAGAGTTTCATATAAAGAGGTGTACCTTATTGTTTTTAGCTTTTTATTCAGTGGGACAACCATATTATTTTTCCAGATTTTCCCAGATTTGCATTTTGAAGTACAGTCGAGCCTCACTGGCTCGAACATCTTTGGGACCATGGAAATTTGTTCGAGACATGGGTAGTTTGAGCCACTGAGGGTTAATCAATATTGGCACCAGTTCAGGAAGCAAATAGCGATAATTTTGAGAACTCTTTTCGATTTTCTACACAACGATTGTATGTTGAGTGTACTCATTAGAATTGCCTCGATGAGGCAATTCTAATGAGTACACACAACATATAATTCCATGATAGAATAAGAAAAAATCCATAAATATTTGTTTTCTTGAGCTATTGGAAGAATTTTGTAGGGACTGAAAAAAGAGTTCGAATCATCCAATGTAAATGAGCCATCTGTGTTCGAGCCATTGAGGTTATACTGTATGTAACCACATTTCTTGGACTAAGTTTACCGTATTTACCCTAAGAATTGAGACTGACACACCTGAGCAAACAGTCTATATCCAGATCATATAGTGTAGCTGTAGAATGTGGGATCTGATCAGGCTCTACACTGTTTGCTACTCATCCAGCAGTTTTATTGCACATCAACAGATATGTAGTAAAATGTACTTGTTTTTAGTTTAGAATAAGTATGGTAAGGAGTTTATTAGTGCTTTGCACTTTGGGTAAAATTTTCAGAATAATACATATACTTTCTTATTTTTTTTCCCCTAGAGAACATGATTCAACATTTCATGTAAATTGTCTCCAGTGGAGACAGTTTGCATGAAATGCCAAATCCTGTTTTCTAGGAAAATTAGGAAAAAATATCACCAATTTGTCATCTGCCAAATTTTCCTGTAGAGTGGTAAAGGTTAAGGTGTAGCAGTAATTTGGGTAAATACAGGAATATTGAACTCTGTACAAGTCCCAGCTGGAAAAAAAAAAGGAAAAAAAAAAAATAAATAAAATAAATAAAATCATTTATCTTTAAGGGGACTGGATACACTAGTCTTGCACTTGTAGATTTTTCACCTTTTGACAAGGAAAGCAACTGTGACTTTCGGTTTGCTTTCCTGCACTCAATCCTCTTCTGAAAAGGCGTCTGAAATGAAAGAATGGGCTCTCAAAGGGTAATGATTCTTTCCTTTTAGAATAGACCTTTTTTCAGAAAGAAGACAAGAACCATTTTCTGATTGAGTTGCCTCTCCTGAAGGAGTATTCATTCTCCTTAAAAGAAATACTGGATTTTCTGGAAATTTATGGAAAATTGGTCTCCTTATTCATAGCTTCAGATAAAAGGGGTGTAGATAAATATTATTATGTCCCCGCATCGGATGATGCCAGGGCATATAGTTTTCTGGTTTTCTGTACGTGGGTACATGTGTACATGTGTATGAATGTATTTCTGTCTGTACGAATGTGTGTACGTATGTACGTAATCCTGTTAAACTCAGGTTAAGGTATTTGTACCAGGTAGAACTTGAACTTTTAACAGCTCATATTTTCCAAACCATCTGATACATTTGGTTCATATTTGGTTTGATGATAGATATAGGTCCAAAATTTTATTCAGCAATACCCCCACCCATGCCCATGATCTAAAGGTCAAGGTCATGGACTTAGAAATTTTTAATGTTAAAGGCTCAGGTTAAGGTATTTGTATCAGGTAGAACCTGAACTTTTATGTTTTATTTGGTTCATATTTGTTGTGATGATACATACAGGCTCCAAAGTGATATTCAACAATACACTCATCCATGCCTATGACCTCAAGGTCAAGGTCACGGAAATTTCTAATATTAAAGTTTTTAAAGAGTTAATATTTTCCAAACCATACGATAGATTTGCTTTATATTTGCTATGATGATAGATACAGGTCCAAAGGTTTATTCGACAATACCCCCACCCATGCTTATGACTTCAAGGTCAAGATCACAGACTTAGAAATTTTTAACGCTAATGTTTTTAAGAGTTCATGTTTTCCAAACCACATGATGGATCGGGTTTATATTTGATACGAGGATAGATACAGGTTCAAAGTGATATCCGTAATACCCCCACCCATGCCTCAAGGTCAAGGTCACACACATAGAAATTTTAAATTTAAAGTATGTTTAGAGCTCATATTTTCCAAACCATATAATGGATTTGCTTCATATTTGGTAGGATGATAGTTACAGGTCCAGTTTTATTCAGGCATACCCATGACTCTGACCTCAAGGTCAAGGTCACAGACTTAGATGTTAAAGTTTTCAAGAGCTCATATTTTCCAAACCATACAATGGATTTGCTTCATATTTTGTTTCATGATAGATACAGATCAAAGGTTTTATTCAGCAATACCCGCCTCCATGCCTATGACCTCAAGGTCAAGATCATAGACTTAAAATTTTTTATTGTAAACATTTTAAAAGCTCATATTTTCCAAACCATACGATGGATTTGGTTCATATTTGGTATGATGATAGATACAGGTTCAGAGTTCTATTCAATGATACCCTGACCCAGGCCCATGACCTAAGGGTCAAGGTCACAGGCTTATTTAAAAAAAAAAATTAGTGTATTGGATTCATATTTTATACACAGGTATATAATCATTAAATATAGGTCAAGTTCGATTTAGGGTAAAATCTGCCAATTATTATGAGAGTTATGGCCCTTTTTTTTTTCAACTTAATTTTTTGCAAAATGCCTGCAGGTGGATGAGGATGGCCCTGGGTGGGGCATCCATGTCGTATTGACACATTTCTAGTTCATATTTTGCCATAAAAACATATGTTGTGGGTACTCATTAGGAACCCCTCGCTGTGGTTACTCATTAGAAGCACCTCAGCAAGGTGTTTCTAATGAATACCATCAACATATAATTTTATGTAGAAATAAAAAAATATCAATACTTTTTGGTTGAAAAAATGATCCTATGCCTTATTTATCGATGGAAGCAGACAGCGAAATATTATAAAATAAATGTCCTAAAATTTTCAACACTTTATTTCATACTTTTTTTTGCCTAAATTTTGCTTTTTATGCAGTTGGTTCTTAAAATACTTGGTGGAATGGCAATTAAACAGTGTAGACCCAGTGTAGCATATATTATTTTGTCAGAAACTTTGGTGTATGAAATTTTGGGACATTTACCTTGAAGCATGTGAAAAACCAACATTTTCCTGGATTACTGCAAAAAGAGGAAAGGGCCTTATTTTACCCGAACTATTGGGATGACTTAACTCTTTACCATACTGCCTGTCATAAAATTTGAACAAGTTTATTTTACTACCTGTTGATGTGTCAAAAACTGCTGTGTGAGTGGCAAACTGTGTAGATTCTGATGCTGCACTCTGTGGCGTCTGATCTGGGTCTGGACTGTTTGCTGTCCATGTATTTATGGTAGAACAGATGAAGAACTGCAGTAACATTGTGTCTGCATTATGAGAAGTTCACTGTAGACTGGAGCCAACCTAGGGAGACTGTCTGTCTGTGATCTTAATTATTCCCCTGGCATACTTGTATACTGAGGGTATATAGTTTTCACTTTTCCATCTGTCTGTACTTACATGTACGTACATTGGTTTGTCCTTCTATAGCATTAGTGTTTTCGTTTGCTTCTAAGTTTTAAGAGGTTATATTATCAAGACCTGTTTATGGATTTGGCCTTCGATATCTGCATATGCCCCAAGGAACATTTTCTGCTGTCATCATGTGACTGGTGCAAGTTTCTGCAAGCACCTGCAAGATTCCACTGATATTTTAATTAGTGCTTCCAAACCTTCTTAGCTAACAAAACAGAAACTATGAAACATCAACACAAGGAATGATTTTTTTTTTTCATGAAATGATACTGTCATCATACAAAATATACAACAGATTAATTTATCTCTGACAAGACCACAACCTACAATATTTCTTAAGCATCTAACAGCTATGACTGCTTTACCAAGATGCTCTTAATTTAATCCTTGTCCTTCTGAATAAATTAAGATGCCATGCCCACTTCTAATTTTCACCCAATCATATTACTTGATCTGGATTGTTGTTATAAATTCACATACTAAATGGCAAACAGTGTAGATCCAGATCAGTTGGCAACTTCAGAAGCCAACTGATCTGGATCTACACTGTTTGCAAAGGCAGGGTATATTTGGGTTCAGCAGAACAAGGGTCTCACACCCCAAAAACAGGTGATAAACAATGACAACAAACAGAATGGTGAGGTAGGTAGGGAGGTCACAGAAGTAGTCTCCTTTGTGAAAATGGTGGACTCCACAGTCTCCTTAAACATTCAATATTGAAAGTACTAATAAGCTCAGCAAATTGTTTCAAAACTGTGTATAAAATATCCTGGCTCATGGCTATGAGCAAGTATCCCTTTAATTAACCTTTGTCCTGCTGAACCTGGATATACCCTGCCTTTGCAAACATGTAGATCCAGATCAGTTGGCTTCTAAAGAAGCCAACTGATCTGGATCTGCACTGTTTGTCATTAAGTTTGTGAATTTGTATCAACAATCTGGATCAAGTAATCTGATTGGCTGAAAATTAGAAGTGGGCATGGCATCTTAATTTATTCAGCAGGAGAAGGGTTAATTAACACCCAAAATAGTTGGATGTCATAGTTCCTTACCATACTCCTTATTATGTATAAACTTGACTAGATTATAATGTGCCTATTGTGATAGAATGACAAACAGTGTAGGCCTTGATCAAACAGCTCCTTAGAAACAGTTTGGTCTGGGTCCACACTGTTAGCTCAAGAAATGTAATTGAGACTCAGCACAGGTAGGGATCAAGCCATTTAAATAGTTGGAATCAAACTTTTAAATGATGGAATAAATTTTGGCAAACATACACATTTGTTCATGCACTGAGTGAAGTCAGGACTTGAAGCATCAACAGTATTTGTGCTTAACCCTTGTCCTGCTGAATAAATTAAGAGACCACACCCACTTCTAATTTTCAGCCAATCAGACTACTTGATCCAAATTGTTGCTGTAAATTCACATACTGAATGGCAAACAGTGCAGATCCAGATCAGTTGGCTTCTTCAGAAGCCAACTGATCTGGATCTACACTGTTTGCAAAGGCAGGGTATATCCGGGTTCAGCAGGACAAGGGTTAATTTGTTTGGACATCTTAACTTCTTACCATATTTGTCTTACAAATTGAACAAGTCTGTTTCACTATTCTTTGATGTGTCTAAAAACTGCTTGATGAATGGCAAACAGTGTAGCCCCTGATCAGATGCCACCTTCTGCTGTGTCTAATCTTCTTGGTCTACACCGTTTACTCATGCCTGTGTCATTCTTGTCCAAATATTTTGGGTAAATACGGTACTCTTCAGTGGTCATGTATAAATCTTACCCACTTTTATTTATCTTTCACTTCAACATAGGCATTCACACCCAGGTTTTGTTGTGAAATAAAATTTGTAACACATTTGAATGCCATTATATTTGATGGTGTTGAATTATAGTGAAATAAAACTGCACAGTGTTTTGTAATAAAACATTGGGTGTGAAGATTGCTTTTGCTACAAATTCACTTTCCCTTAAACATAAAACGACCATGTAAACAGGAATTACTTTGCATGGGCATGTTTGTATTTCTTCTGTTTCTGCACTGTCATTTGCTTGTTTTCCTCAATCTCTATTTCTCTCTTTCATCAGATCTGCTAAATATTCTGTTAATTTTCTTCCTTTCTCTGGGAGATGACACAAAATGATACACAATAGATGATAATGTCATTAAACAGTAACTCAAACAAAAATCCTCTTCTGAAGGAAATGAAATCTCTAGATTAGTAGAATAGGGTTCACATGTTGTGCTGGAGCTTTAAAGACCAAGTCCCATGAAGTAGATGGACTATTGGGACCCTTGAAAATGAAAATAAATAGTTTTGGAGTTCAAAAGAGTATTAGGGGTGGTCGGGTGTGACGAAGGTGTCATGTATCTTATGTCACCAAGTCGTCCAACTGATATTGGCTGACAGTTGGGCAAGGCCTGCTGTCCTTGTAGCAGGTAAGGGTAGAGGGGGAATGTTTTTATTTCTGTTTCTTCACTTTCATTCATTTTCCTCTTTCTTCCCTGTCCCTCTCTTTCATCTCCTCTACAATCTCTTCTGTCTCTTTTCTCCCTTTCTCTTGGAGATGACACAAAATTACCCACAAGGGTTGACATGTCGTTAAACCCAACACAATCAATCAAAACAATCAAAATAGTCAAAACTTTTTGCCAAATAAAAACAATTAGAAGCACTAAAACAATTAGGAGGAGAAAACAATAACATTGAAAACCCTGTCACCATACTCCAGCCCAACTGAAGATATCTTACTCTTAACCCTGGTCCTGCTGAACCCGGATATGCCCTGCCTTTGCGAATAGTGTAGATCCAGATCAGTTGGCTTCTGAAGAAGCCAACTGATCTGGAGCTACACTGTTTGCCATTAAGTACATGAATTTATATCAAATGTCTGGATCAAGTAATCTGTTTGGCTGAAACTTAGACTTGGGTGTGGCATCTTAATTTATTCAGCATGGCAAGGGTTAAAGCACCAAGCAAAATTTGTAGCAGACAGCATTCTATTTTTTTTTTTTCATAGAAAATAAGTCTTGGCATTTCATGTGAATCACCTGCTTGGCATATTTAAGGTTAATATGGTAGTAAAACAATTTATGCAATTCAGAAATGAGCACTCAGCAGATTCAGTTTAGGTCCTATTCAGTCCCCAGCAACTAAATTGCTTGATCAGCAGGGTGTTCCTTAGCTTACTAACCTTTACCACTCTTTTGGCAAATTCAGCATATGGTAAATCAATGATATTTTTCTTATTTTCCTCAGAAAATATGCTTTGACATTTCATGCAAATTGTCTCCTTGGGAGACAATTTCCATAAAATGTCAAAGCCTACTTTGGTGTAAAATAAGAAAAATATTTCAAAGTGTTTTCTGCTGTAATTTTTACCCAGCATGCTAAGCATTAAAGTACAAAACATAAAAAAGAAAGTTCACAAACAGGTCATTGTTGAATAATTCAGTAGATTGACAGTGAGATGAAAAAATTCTTGAATAATGAGATTGATGACTAAATTTCTCTATAGTAGGTAAAATTACCAATAGTTTTATAGTCCACCTTGTGGTCATTTTTAGCCACTGGTAGTTAACCCTGGTCCTGCTGGTCCTGATTTTACCCTGTCTTTGCAAACAGTGTAGATCCAGATCAGTTGGCTTCTGAAGCCAACTGATCTGAATCTGTTTTGTTGGTCATTCAGTATATATAATTGTATTAACAGCCCGGATCAAGTGATCTGATTGGCTGACAGTTAGAAGTTGGCTTGGAATCTTAGTTTATTCAGCATGACAAGGGTTAAGATACTGATGCAAATGCTTGAATTGGCAAGTAACCACCACAGTGCACTCATGAACAACAAAAGCCAACTTGACAACAGTAATGTTACTGTATATTCCTTGCAAAGATGGAATTAGCAATTCATTTTTGACCACCAAAGCAAAAATTACAAAAAACAACAACAAACAAACAAAAAACAACAACAAACAAACAAACAAAAACAAAAAAAAAATGCTGAATAGAATTAGTGGATGTTAAATTAGCCTTAAAAGTGCTATTTGTAACTATTGTTGTTTTTTGAGGGGTATGCCAACTCTAAAGCCTGTCATACTTAACTATACACCAGATGCAACCATTCAGAGCAAGACAGTGTTCCCATACAGGACGGATCCTACTTTCATACAAACATGGCAAAATATGTGTGAAAATGCCATCAAAATCGAGGCAAAGTCAAGGAAGTAATGGCTTGTCAAGTTGGGTACCTGCCTGATTTTATGATTTATACCATAGTCTTTTAGGGTTATTACAGTGATTTCTATAAATAAATTATAATAAATACACTCAGCAACCCCTCCTGAACAGTAAAAATTTGAGTGGCTTTTATACATTTCTAAATGGCAATGGTTGACATTAACACATTTTGCACAATAAATGACAGCTGTACATCCTGAATGGCAATAGGTGACTTGGCTGTACATCTCTACAAAAAGAAAGATTAACCTATTGTAGACTGAATAGACTCTCCCACGCTATATATTAGAAGAATCCAATTTCAATTTTAGGTATGTCTGGCTATGATTTAGATATTCCTAGAGAAAAATGGCTAAACTATTTGCAAGCAGTGGAGACCCTATTAAGATGCCGCATTCTGTGGCATCTGATCTGGGTCTGCATTGTTTACCAATTACCCTTTTAGGGGTCTCCAGACTTCAGTGGGTTAAATTAAATTGTACATACATACATGCCAGTAAAGAAAAGGTAAAATTGACGGTATTACAGATAGTCCTGCAAAACAAAGTTTAAACTGACAATTGTGCAGTCCTGAATAGCAATGGTTGACTTGGCCATATTGTCCTGCAAAAACAAAGTTGAAACTGACGGCTGTACAGTCCTGAATAGCTATGGTTGACTTGGCCATACTGTCCTGCAAAAACAGTGTTGAAACTGACAGCTGTATAGTCCTGAATAGCAATGGTTGACTTGGCCATACTGTCCTGCAAAACAAAGTTGAAACTGACAATTGTGCAGTCCTGAATAGCAATGGTTGACTTGGCCATACTGGCCTGCAAAACATAGTTTAAACTTACAGCTGTACAGTCCTGAATAGCAAAGGTTGACTTGGCCATACTGTCCTGCAAAACAAAGTTGAAACTGACAGCTGTACAGTCTTGAATAGCAAAGGTTGACTTGGCCATACTGTCCTGCAAAACAAAGTTGAAACTGACAGCTGTACAGTCCTGAATAGCAATGGTTGACTTGGCGATACTGTCCTGCAAAACAAAGTTGAAACTGACAATTGTGCAGTCCTGAATAGCAATGGTTGACTTGGCGGTACTGGCCTGCAGAACAAAGTTTAAACAGACAGTTGTCCAGTCCTGAATAGCAATGGTTGACTTGGCCATACTGTCCTGCAAAACAAAGTTGAAACTGACAGCTGTACAGTCTTGAATAGCAAAGGTTGACTTGGCCATACTGTCCTGCAAAACAAAGTTGAAACTTACAGCTGTACAGTCCTGAATAGCAATGGTTGACTTGGACATACTGTCCTGCAAAACAAAGTTGAAACTGACAATTGTACAGTCCTGAATAGCAGTGGTTGACTTGGCCGTACTGGCCTGCAGAACAAAGTTTAAACAGACAGTTGTCCAGTCCTGAATAGCAATGGTTGACTTGGCCATACTGTCCTGCAAAACATAGTTTAAACTGAGAGCTGTACAGTCTTGAATAGCAAAGGTTGACTTGGCCATACTGTCCTGCAAAAACAAAGTTTAAACTGACAGCTGTACAGTCCTGAATAGCAATGGTTGACTTGGCCATACTGTCCTGCAAAACAAAGTTGAAACTGACAGCTGTACAGTCCTGAATAGCAATGGTTGACTTGGCCATACTGTCCTGCAAAACAAAGTTGAAACTGACAATTGTGCAGTCCTGAATAGCAATGGTTGACTTTGCCATACTGGCCTGCAGAACAAAGTTTTAACAGACAGTTGTCCAGTCCTGAATAGCAGTGGTTGACTTGGCTACACAGTCCTGCAAAACATAGTTTAAACTTACAGTTGTACAGTCTTGAATAACAGTGGTTGACTTGGCCACACAGTCCTGCAAAACAAAGGTAAAATTGACAAGTTGTACTTTCTTTCTTTCTTCCATTATGTTTGAACCTCCTAGGAGGACATTGTACACTCCGGGTTGCAGGAAGTAATCATTTTGAATAACCATAGGGTTCTTTAGCCTGCTTTGTTCTGTATAGCTGATGTTTTGTCAATAAATATCATTTGTCTTTAGCTGCTTTGCGTATTTTGAAAAATAAAAACCATTCCTGAAGTCAGAATATCATAATGATAATGGCTGTCAGTCAGCAAATGGGACTGTCAATTTGAGTTCTTTTCATACAATTGAATAAGGGGAATGAATGCATTTTCAGGAGAGACAACTGCATTGAATTGTTTTTGACTTCCTTCTGAAAAGGGGTCTACTGTAAAAGGAAAGAATTTGCTCCCATGGGGAGCAAATTCTTTCCTTTTACAGTAGACCCTTTTCAAGAGAGATTTTGTGTATAGGAAAGCAAACAGGAAGTCACAAAAGTTGTCTTTCTTGTGGAAACGGTGTGAAATCTACCAAGTTTATCCAGTCCCCTTAAATCGGTTCAGCAATTCATATTTACCCTAAATATTGGGACACCTGAACTCCTCACTTTATTTTTCCCTAAAATTTGAACAACTCCATTTTACAACCTGTCAAAATGTCTAAAATCCAGCTGGATGAGTGACAAACAGCGTAGACCCAGATCAGATGCAGCATTCTACGGAATCTGATCAGTCTACACTGTTTGCTCAGGCCTCTCTGTCCCAATACTTAGGGTTTTTATGGTACTTGGCTGTTTATTTTTGTTTATGAAGAAACTTTACAAGATAACAGCATTACATAAAATACAACTAATTGATGCGTGAAATAACATAAAATATATTGTTCATTTTAATTTTTAGCTACAAAGAATGTGACAATAGATTGTTTATAATGTTTATCTAGTCCAGTAAGTGGTGGTGATGATGCCAAACTGATACAAAAAAGACTGACAGTATAAAGCACACTGCTGTGTGACAAAACAAACAAGCAGGCCTTGGTGGCTCAGTTGGATTTGCAGCCGACTGAAGATCAGGAGATTGCGGGTTCGACCCCAGCCAGATTGACAACATTTTCTACGATCATTCTCTCCCATCCGCTGAGTCAAGAATGCTGTAAGTTGTCAGTTTCTGGCGAAAGAAAGTGCACAATACTGGTTAACCACTTAGAGGGCTAAGCCTGTCCAGGTAAAGTGTGGTTGGGTAAACTGACCATGCTCAACATGACCCCATTGGGTTGAGTGGGCCATAAACTTCAACACAAACAAACAAAACAAACAAATAACACTAAGTATTCAGATATGTTAACCCCATGTCATACTTAACCTTTACCACTCTCTGGGCATTTTCAGCAGACGACAAATTGGTGATATTTTTCTTATTTTTCCCAGAAAACAGGATTTAACATTTCATGCAAATTGTCTCCCATGAAATGTCAAATCCTATATAAATAAGAAAAATGTTTCAAACTGTCATCTGCTGAAAATTTTACCCAGAGTGCTAAGCAATAAAGAATTTGAACACATCATTTTGCAATCTGACAGAAAAGTTAACAAGGCACTGAAAATACTGACAGTCCTAAGAGTTGACTGCACTGTTAACAGGCATCCCTTCTATTAACAGGCACCCCTTCTGTTAACAGGCACCCCTTCTGTTAACCTGCACCCCATCTGTTAACAGGCTCCCTTTCTGGGTGGAAGGGTGGTAGTAAGGGCCTGCTGTACTTACAACTGAGATTGGGGAAGGAGGCTTTATTGCTTTATCTCGAAGTTTAAGGGACTCTTTGAAATACTTTGAGATATCGGTACCTCAACATAATATTATCAGATTTGCAGAATTTAGGAAAAAATAATGCATTAACAACTATATTTAACAAATGAATATGTAATCTGACTCCTGGAGCTAGAGATATATTGAAAATATTGCAGAAAAGAGGAGAAATTGCTCCTTAGGAGCAATTTCTCTTCTTTTCCACAATATTTTCCGCAACATTTTATTACCTGTGGGTAGATTTCCATGTTAAAACAGGGACCAGATTTTCAGTTTGAGATAAACGGTTATTCGAGATACATGAAGTCAAGATAACGAGAGTCGAATGTAGTATTTTTTTATTTTTATTTTTTTTTTTTTTCTATTTCTGCATTGTCATTCATTTTTGCCCTCATCCTCTCATCCACTACCTCTCATTCTTTTTCTTTTTTTCTCTGGGAGATGACACAAATTGACCCACAAGTGTTTCACATGTTGTTAAACAAGAATTCAGAAGATAGCCCAGTTACAAGTAGTAATGCAGACATGAGTCATGAACATACGTTTTCTTGAAATAAGAAGAATGTATACCTGTGGTATTTACCCTAAGTATTTGGTCACTAGCTCATGACCATACTTGTCCTAAAATTTGAACATCTCCAGGGCCCAGTTGTTCAAAGCTAACGACGTCGTTAGTTAACGATTCGTTAAAATTTACATCAAGTGATACGCAAATATTCTGAAATTTTTTGCTGAAAAATGTGAGTAGCTTTTGCAGTGCAAAAGCTACTCACATTTTTTCAGCAAAAAATATCAGAATATTGTGCATTGAATCCACTAAAACAGTTAACGAAATGATCCTTAACGAGCTCGTTAAGCTAACGACGCTTTGAACAACTGGGCCCAGTTCAATACCTGTTGACGTTTGTAAAAAACTTTAGATCAGAAACTGCATTCTGTGGCATCTGATTTGGATCGACACTGATTGCTCAGGCCTGTCTGTCCCAATACTTAGGATAAATACAGTTGTAGTCATGAGGAGAAAAATTGATGAATGTTTACTGATCATGTTGTAGCTTGGGAGCCTAATGTTTTGCACTGAAATTTAACCCATTAAATAAAGACTGATTAAACTCTCCCATATTATTAGCTCACCTGAGCACAAAGTGCTCAGGGTGAGCTGTTGTGATCAGTCAGTGTCTGTCATGTCCCTCGTGCTGCATCAACAATTGCTTTAAAAGCCTACTCTTCCTACACCCCTGGGCCAATTGACTCAAAACTTGGAAGGACGCATCGGGGTGACTTGCAGATCAAAAATAGTTAAAATCATTCCGATCAGAAATCCACAATGGCCGCCATGGCCCCCATTTTGAAAATCTATTTTTCGCTTCTTCTCATGAACCGAAAGGCCACTTGACTTGAAACTTGATAGGAAGCATGGGGGTGACTTGTAGATCAAAAATAGCTAAAATTGTTCCGATCAGAAATCCAAGATGGCCGTCATGGCAGCTGTCTTGAAAGTCTATTTTTCGCTTCTTCTCCTGAACCGAAAGGCCAATTGACTCGAAACTTGATAGGTGGCATTGGGGTGACTTGTAGATAAAAAAAAAAGTAAAATCATTCTGATGGAAATCCAAGATGGCCACCATGACGGCCATCTTGAAAATCTATTTTTCGCTTCTTCTCCTGAACCGAAAGGCCAACTGACTCAAACCTGGGTAGGAAGTTTTTGGGTGACGTAGATAAATAAAAAAGCTATAATTGTTCCGATTGGAAAGCCACAATGGCCACCATGGCGGGTCTCTTGAAAATCTGTTTTTCGCTTTTTCTCCGGAATCGAAAGAAGGAAACTTGGTAGGAAGCATAGGGGTGACTGGTAGATCAAAAATAGCTAAAATTGTTCCGATCGGAAATCCAAGAGGCTGTCATGGTGGCCATCTTAAAAATCTATTTTTCGCTTCTTCTCCTGAGCCAAAAGGCCACAGTTGCCATCTTGAAAATCTATTTTGAACTTCTTCTCCTAAATAGAAAGGCCGATTGACTTGAAATTTGACAGGAAGTATTGGGGTGACTTGTAAATCAAAAACAGCTAAAATCATTCTGATCGGAAATCCAAGATGGTCGCCCTAGCAGCCATATTGAAGATCTGTTTTGAACTTTTTCTCCTGAGACTCAAACTTCATTTGAAGTATCTAGGTGACTTGTAGATCAAAAGTAGCTCAAGTCATTCTGATTGGAAATCCAAGATGGCCGCCATCTTGAAAATCAATATTAAACTTCTTCTCTTGAACCCAAAGTCCAATTGACTCAAACTTGTCTGGTAATCAGGTGAACGATACAGGGCCATCTTGGCCATCTTGTATATTGGAAGAGTCCATTTATGATAATAGGCTATATCATGTAGATATTCGTAAAGAAAAATGGTTGAACTCTTTGCAATCAGTGGAGACCCTGATCAGATGCCACATTCTGCGATGTCTGATCTGGGTCTGCACTTTTTGCCAGTTACTCATTTAGGGGTCTCCCTCCAGTCTTCATATTGTTAAGTATACCTGCATGTGATATAATGATTAGTATATAATCATTTATTTAACCATTGCCACTCTCTGGGCTAATTCAACAAAAGACAAATTGATGATATTTTTCTGAGAAAACAGGATATGACATTTCATGCAAATTATCTCCAGTGGAGACATCATATGCATGAGATGTCAAAACCTGCATTTTCTTGGAAAAAGAAAAAAAAAAAGAAAAATATTTCAGTATATGTCGTCTGCTGATATAATGATTAGTATATTTCAGTATATGTCGTCTGCTGAAATTTTCACCAAATTGCTTAAATTAACATAAACAATTTACTGGGCACTAGAAACACTTGACAGGCATAAGTAGAAAACTTTAGCGGAAAAAACTAAAACAGATTAAATAAGTGTGAAATACTGGTGCATTGCTCTAGAAATTGCCGCCATAGACCAGGAGTCGCAGTCACGTATACCCTGGCTGGTGTCACCACCAAAGCTACAACAAACTCCATGATACTGATTTTTGATCACCAGCAAAATCAGTTAACTGTCAAATGATTTGTATCCATCCAGTAGTAATACTAAGCACTTACCAACAACTTCAAGTAAAGATGTTCAAAATATAAGCAAAGCAAAACAAAAGAACTTGACACAGATCTTAAAAAAAAATCTTAACACAAATGTTACAAAATTTCTTTTTATGTGACCTTGACCTTTTGTCCACAGTGGCAGCAAGGTGATACCAACTGACATTTGTCTATCCAGTAGCAACACTAACAACACATTAACAACTTCAAAAGAAGACTTTAGGAAGATAAAGCAAAAAAAAAAAAAAAACAAATACAAGATGTTATCAAAATTTCTACAACCTTGACCTTTGATCTGCAACAGAAGCAAATTGATGCCCATTGATCAATATTCATCATGCAGTAAAATAACTATGCATTAGCAACATCAGGTGAAGACTTTCAGAAATATGAGTACAGATTGTGATAAGTCTGTTCAGGCTGATCTGAGTCTTTGCTTGTAACACATGTCCAAAGCTATTTTTTCTCATTTTGCCACTCAAATATTTATTGGCCCAAGTCCTACATACATCTCAGATACGACATTTGAGGAAATAGTATTTAACAGGTATAGTGACAGAAAAGACAATATAGCCCTTAAAGCACCAAGCAAAATTTGTAGCAGATGACATTAAAATTTTAATGATTTTTTTTTTTATTTTTCAGAGAAAACAAGTCTTGACATTTCATGTGCATCGTCTGCTTGGCAGACGATGCACATGAAATGTCAAGACTTGTTTTCTCTGAAAAATAAAAAAAAAATAAAAATTGGCATCTGCTGCAATTATGATTGGCCTTTTAAGGGATAAAAGACAAGCAATTCAGTTATGTTATACCATATTTATACTTAGTGTGCTAACACCTGAAGGTGAGTGGATATATAGAGGAGTTATAACTTCCTTATTGCTCTCCTGCTCACCAATCCCCTTTTGAAAAGGGGTCTGCTGTAAAAGGAAAGCTAGAATTTGCTCTCAAGGGGAGAAAATTATTTCGTTTTAGAGGTGACTACTTTCTAGAAGGAGGCACCGGCACAGTGGCTTAGTGGTAGAGCGTCCGCTTTGTGACCGGGAGGTTGCGGGTTCGATCCCCGGCCGGGTCATACCAAAGACTTTAAAAATGGTACTAGCTGCTCTTTCGCTTGGCGCTCAGCATTAAGAAAGTAGAGCTAGAACTGGTCAGCTCAGTGTCAGTATAATGTGACTGGGTGGAATATCATGTCAAAGTGTCTGGGGCGTGATATTTCAGTGAGGCAGCACTCTAAAAGTGAGCATTGAGCTCCCTGCCACATCCAGACACCGTCGCGATATGACTGAAAAAGGTTGAAAGCGACGTTAAGCCCAAATCAAACAAAACTTTCTAGAAGGAAGGCAAGACGATACTGATGATTGCCACCCCTAAATGTGCATGTATTCCCCTTATTCCATTCCATAAAAGCGACTTCGGCCAGATGACACATTCTTTGGCTTCCAGTTAGTTATACACTGTTTGCATTAAATATAAGATTTTTTCTGAAAGAAATAATAAAAATAAAATAAACCAAATGAATATGGCCTAGTGCAAAGAGTGATGGGTTAACTCCTTACCATCTTATCATACTTTCCCTAAATTTTGAATAAGTTTATTACCTGTTAATTTAATGTGTCTAAAAACAGCTGGAATGGTGGCAAACAGTGTAGACCCAGATCAGATGTTTGCATTCTGCATCATCTAATCTGTGTTTGCACAGTTTGCTGAGGTATATCCCTAGTGTATATCTGTCTAAATACATGTGCCATACATTCATTGTCAGCTTGTAGGTTTGTGGTTCTGTCGTGAAACTTGCATAGGGTACCTGTTGATATGCCTAGAAATTGTCAAATGAGTGGCAAACAGTGTAGACCCAGATCAGATGCTGCATTCTCAGCATCTGATCTGGGTCTACAATGTTTGCTCAAGCCTATCTGTCTGAATTCTTGGGGTCAGTGATACATTATTTGCTTGTTGGTTTATACTATCATCAAATTAGGATAGATTTGCCATTCATGATGCTGCAGGGCTGTATATTTATTTATACCTAGACACAGACACTGAACATCAATAAACATTAGCACTTCTGCTATTGATGTATAAGTATGATTTGCTTTATTGGCACATGTTGATATCAATTGACAGTATAGACCTTCATTTTCCTGTCATTTTATCATTTTTTCTAGCACACACATAAATGAAAGTCACCTTTTCACTGAGCATTAAAGAGGAATGAATACACTTTAAGAGGGGGTGGGGATGGCGTAGGCAACTCATTCCAAAAGGTTTTGCCTTCCTTCTGAAAAGGGCTATGTCTACTCTAAAAAGAAACAAATTGCGAATTCTTTCCTTTTAGAGTAAACTCCTTGTCAAAAGAGGCTTATCATGTGCGTGGAAGCAAACAGGAAGTCACAAAAGTTATATCCCTTGTAAAATATGGTGGCAGATCTACCAAGAGTATCCAGTCCCCTAAAGATTGATTGATTAATTGTGTTGGGGTTTTAACGACATGTCAACCCTTGTGGGTCATTTTGTGTCATTTACCAGAGAAAGGGTGAAAAGAGATAGAGGAGATAGTAGAGGACATGAAAGAAAGGGACAGGAGAGAAAGAGGTACATGAATGAAAGTGAAGAAACAGAAGATATAAAACATTCCTCCGCTGCCCTTACTTGCTGCATGGATTACCCAACTGTAAGCCATTATCATTTGGACATTCCAGTGAGGCAAGATACACGACACCTTTGCCCCACTCAACCATCCCCTCCGGTCCCCTTAATGCCAAGAGACTAGGTCATGCTTCATGCTTAGCATGTTGGGTAAAAATTTCAACAGGCAGTATTGTGAAAATATTTTTCTTAGTTTCCCAGAAAATAGGCTTTGACAGAAAATAGGCATTTTCTGGGAAAAATAAGAAATCGGTTTGTTGTCTCTGTTGGAATTTCCCAGAGAGTGTTAAAAGTTTACTCTTGTCATGCTGAATAAATTAAGATGCCACACCAACTTCTAATTTTCAGCCAATCAGCTTACTTGATCCAAAAGTTTGATACAAATTTAATACATACTTGATGGCAAACAGTGCAGATCCAGATCAGTTGGCTTCTTCAGAAGCCAACTGATCTGGATCTACACTGTTTGCAAATGCAGGGCATATCTGGGTTCAGCAGGACCAGAGTTAAGAATAAATAAATGGCCAGAACAGAAAGGCTGGTATATGAGATATGACCTCATCTCACAAAAAGTACAGACTGCTGATAGCAATATTGGTAATTTTTGCTACATTCAGAATGTTTGTTGTGTTATAATGCTCGCCAGTTGTTCACAGTTGCAGACAAACATAATTATTAACCAGTCAGTTTTGATTTGACCATTTGATTTTATTATATCACTGGTAAAACGTTAGGCATATATGTGGGTCTGGCAACATTCTTTCATGGAGATTGATTACCCTTCTGCTGGTTCAAGAAAGGCAGTTGCCGAAGACATGTGCACAAGTACTGGTAAACCGCTTAGAGGACTAAGCCTTCCCAGGAAAAGTATGGTTAGGTTAACCCTTCTCTTGCTGAGCACAACAGGCCCTGTTTTAGCAAACAGTGTAGATCCAGATCAGTTGGCTTCTGAACTTCTGAAGAAGCCAACTGATCTGGATTTGCACAGTTTGTCATTAAATATGTGAATTTCTATCAAAAACCCGGATCAAGTAATCTGACTGGCTGGAAATTAGAAGTGGGCATGGCATCTTAATTTATTCAGCATGACAAGGGTTAATGGCCGGCTCAACATGACTTTAATAGTGTTGACTGCGCTGTAAAATTCCAGACCAACCCAAACAAGACATGAACCCTGATATAACGCTAAAACATGCTGCATAAAAATGTCAACATGACATTTTTGTATATATTTCTTTTTTTTTTTCTCCAGAAAATAGGATTTGACATTTCATGCTAATGGATGAAATGTCTAGTCCTGTTTTCTGGGGAAAATCAGAAAAATATGTGTTTAGTCTGCTGAATTTGCCCATAGCATGCAGAGTGTTAAGGTTAATGGATACACCTGAAAAGATTTTGCAAAGGGAGAAACTCTTCCTGAGAGGAAACTCTCTTCCTAGTAACCAAAAATGGGGCTACTCTTAAAGAAATTTGCTCCTACATTCTTTCCTTTAACATTTACCATGCTCTGGGCATTAATTTCAGCAGACTTATTTTTCCATAAAAATAGGCTTTGACCATTCATGCAAATTGTCTCCAAAGGAGACAATTTGCATGAATGGTCCAAGCCTGTTTTCTAGAAAAAATAAGAAAATCTCATCCTCTGAAATTTTGACACAGCATGCCAAGCATTAAGAATAGCCCCCAACAAGAAGGGAGACAAATATTTCCGTGTCAAGAGTTAATTCACTTTGAGGTGTATCTGTTCTCCTTAACACATATATATGCCCACCCTGTGAGGATGTACCGTATTTACCCTAAGTATTTGGACACCTTAACTCCGTATCATACTTGTCCTAAAATTTGAAATAGTCCATTCTACTACCTTTTGATGTGTCTAAAATATTGCTGTATGTATTGCAAAAAGTGTCGACCCTGATCAGATGCCACATTCTGCAGCATCTGATCGGGTTCTACACAGTTTGCAAAGGCATATCTGTCCCAATACTAAGAGTTATTACGGTATGTTTTGAGAATTTTTTTTTTTTCTGTGATGAAATGCAATTCTGTCTGATTTTCTGTTGTTAAATATTAGATTGTCCAGTTGACAATTCGATGAACGAATAAGAGTTTGGGATCTAAACACCCTTGGTGTGTATCTTACGTCACCAAGGCCTCCAACTGATATTGGCTTACAGTTGGGCAAGGCCTGTTGTGCTTGCAGCAGGTAAGGGTAGAGGGGGAATGTTATTTCTGTTCCTTCACTTTCTTTCATTTCCCTCTTTCTTCCCTATCCCTCACTTTCATCTCTTCAACTATGTTATCTCTTTTCTCCCTTTCTCTGGGAGACGACACAAAATGACCCACAAGGGTTGATGTGTTGTTAAACCCCAACACGATCAATCAGTCCCTTTCTGGAAGTGCTTTAATAAGCATATAACTATAGCCATATCTAAATTTGAGTCATTAAGTGCATTGAAATCTTAACCTTTAAAGCGCCAAGAAAAACTGCATCTGAAAATGTCGTCTGTTTATGTCGTCTGCTGAATATTCTTGCAGACTTTTCCAACCTATTTTTGCATACAGGCAAACAGTGTGGACCCTGATCAGACTGGTCCTAAAGGAGCAGTCTGATCTGGGTCCACACTGTTTGCAGAAATGACTTTTAAAGTAACCGGCAGAAGACAAAGCAGATGACAATAGTTGTGACTGGCGCTTTAAGGGTTAAGGTATACTAACTGTCTGTGGGAAAACTACTGATGGACGAGGATATTGAAATAATAATTGTCAAGCTCATTTGACTGAACATAGTTTTAATTCATGAATCCAGGAATATTAATTGTCTCTACAGATCATAAAATGTCATTTTAGCTTTAAAAATTTGAATTCTCCACAATTGTTTTTTTTTTTTTTTTTTTTTTTTTAAACATTTTAAATCATATTTTAGATATTTCAGGACCACAGAAAGGGTTAAAAAGCATAAACATTTGTAGAAACCTTTAGACACTGCAGTTTGGAAGTTCACATATAGTTTCATCTAAAATACTGTTTATTCCGAAACACAAATGCATTACTGGTGAGGTAGGCAAAGACAGATTTTCGTTTAAGAAGCTGGATGTATTTCCAGAGCTGTGGCAGTGAAATAAAGTTTTTTTTTATGGTTGCCAATTTTTATATTGATCTAATGCACAACCAAGTAGTTTTGACATTTCTGTCCGGGGTTTTGTCAGTCACGCAGCTTTGTCAGCCAAAGGCCGTTCAGATATACAACAGTATGTGTCTTTATCAACCAAAGGCCCTTCAGATATACAACAGTATGTGTCTGTTGTGCGTGCGTGATGATACCCCAAACTTCTAACCAGCCCCAGAATCAAATAAACTACCATAAACATCACCGATTCCCATGTTTTCTTTGACGGCTTTTAGCACACCTTTGGTACATAAAAATTCTGCCAAAATGCGTGAAGTAGGTAGTCTCATAGTAAATGTGGATATCCATGGACTCCGGAATAGCTTTCCCCAATTTTTTAATTCTTTCCTCAATAATTTGTATTGTTCATGAAAGACTGAATGTGCAAGGGTTGTCTAGCTTCTTGCGTCATCTAATTCCAAACCAGATATTTATCTAATTGTTTTGCTTATTAAACCAACTGTTATGCAGTTTGATGGTTGGTAGGTGTGAATAGTATGTAGAAAGGGATGTAAAATACCATTTCCAAGAAAATAGGATTTGACAGATCATACAAATTGTCTCCTTAGTAGACAACAAATTGGTGATATTTTCTTATTTTTTTCCCAGAAAATAGGATTTGATATTTAATGTGAATTGTCTCCTTAGGAGACAACTTGCATGAAATGTCAGACCCTATTGAAAAAAATCGACCAATTTGTAGTTTGCTGAATGTTAAAGCATGCTAAATTTTAGTTTTTAGCTCACCTGTATGAAAGTGCAGGAAGAACTATGCACTAACCCCAGCGTCGGCTTTGTCGGCTGCGGCAGCGTTAACAAAAAATGTTAAAGTTTTAAATTACGTCAAAGTTTTTAAGACCTTACATCTTCTAAATCCTCTGCTGGATTTAGTTTATATTTGATATGATTATAGATGTTGGTCCAAAATTTTATTGAGCACTATCCACACCCCTGCTTATGACCTAGGGGTCAAGGTCACAGACTTAGAAATTTTATGTTGAAGTTTTGCATCAAAGTTTTTAAGATCTGATAGACAAGCACAAGTTGTTGTTTTCACTCCCATTAATCATATTGTTTTTATTTACACAGAAGCACCAGTCATTGTTCCAAAAGATGTACATGTCTCACAGACTATCCAGAATTCCAAGGTTGCTTCCCAAGTCAAAGGTCAAGGTCAACAAGAACAAATTATCCAGAATTCCAGAGTTGCTGCTGATGATGAGGATGAAGAAGAATTGGTACAAGCTAGAACAAATCTCACAGACTGGGATCCAGTAAGTGTTATAGTATTAAACCCCAAACACTGGGCCCAAGCAAGCAGTGTAAACCCAGATCAGATGCCACAGAATGTGGCATCTGATCAGGATATACATTTTTTGCCTCTCGTCCAGCAGTTTTAAGACACAGCAACATGGAGTGAAATGGATGTTCAAATATTAGGACATATAGGGTAAGGAGTTATTAAGGTTTGAATATTTAGGGCAAATGTGATTTTAATCTTTATATGCTGAACATGTGAGAGGTTTGAAGCAAAGTGAGTCAACCCTTAAACTGCCTGTCACAACAATTGTCTGCTTTGTCATCTGCTTGTGATTTAAATTTTTTGTGAACAGTATGGACCCAGATTGAGACTGCTTCTCTAAGAGCAGTCTTATCTAGGTCCACACTGTTGGCCTGTCTGCAAAAATAGGTTTCAAAAGTTTGCAAGACTATTCTGCAGATGACATAAACAGACAACATTTTCAGATGCAGGTTTTCTCGGCATTTTAAGGGTTAAGGGCACTTCTGCAATAGACAATAGCATCTGTGTGGTCTGTTCAAGGTTTTCTCTGTTGATGTATTCTGTAGTATCCATTAATTCTGTAAGAAGCTGCCAATGGCATTGACTGCAAAAGCCAACCACAACTACTTGCAGTTGACACTTATTAATTTTTTAATTACTATTTTTCATTGAAAATAGGGCTTGACATTTCATGTTAATTATCTGTTTTCATTGACAAATAATTTAACAAATAATTTAAAAAACAAAAAAAATTAGAATATTGTCGGCTGCAAATTCGCGTTGTGCATTAAGGGTTTGGTGTAAGCTAGGAGACAGTATTCAACATTCAAATTGATCTGTCTCTATTACATGAAGAATTTATTTGTTGCCTGATGTATTCACTTTTACCCTGCAAAGCACGCTGGGTAAAATATTCAGCAGACAACTCTTCCTATTTTCCCAGAAAATAAGGTTTGACATGCAGATTCTTCTTAGGTGACAATTTGCATGAAATGTCTAAGCCTGTTTTCTGGTGAAAAAAGTAAGAAAAAATATCAGGAAAATATTAATTTATAGTCTGCTGAGAAAAATATTAATTTATAGTCTGCTGAGAAAAATATTAATTTATAATCTGCTGAATTTGTCTAGAAAGTATTAACCCTTGTCCTGCTGAATAAATTAAAATGCCACACACACTTTTAATTTTCAGCCAATCAGATTACTTGGTCCTGATTGTTGCTATAAAGTCACATACTTAATGGCAAACAGTGCAGATCCAGATCAGTTGGCTTCTTCAGAAGCCAACTGATCTGGATCTACACTGTTTGCAAAAGCAGGGTATATCCAGGTTCAGCAGGACAAGGGTTAAAAGTGATTTATTGATTGTGAAGTAACATCTGCTTTGATCACAATAGTGTTGTTTACTTCTGCCAGCTTTATATATAATCAAAGCACTGACAGCACTGATGGGTCGATTGTCTGTGTGTTTAGGCTGGGTGAATGACTGTTTCATTTAACTCTTAGTTTCCTGTAATTTAAGCAAGCATCCCAGACAAGAATAGCATAGCTTTAAATAACAGCTACCTGGATTTTGTACAAACACGCGGTTGATTTCTTCCGTCAGTGATAATCTCTTGGTCAACAAATGCCAAGAAATCCTGCATCTGAAAATGTCATCTGTTTATGTCGTCCCCTGAATATTCTTGCAAAATTTTCAAACCTTTTTTTGTATACAGGGCAAACAGTGTGGACCCTGATCAGACTGCTTCTAGAGGAGCAGTCTGATCTGGATCCACACTGTTTGCAAAAATGACTTTTAAAATCACAAGCAGATGACAAAGCAGGCTACAAATTGTTGTGATTGGCAGTTTAAGGGTTAAGGAAATTTTAATGTATTCATGCTTTGGCTGGATTGTAAACAATTGACCCATATATGCTTCATCTGATTTTTCTTAACTCCTTTAAGTGCTAAACAAAATTGTAGCTGACGACAGTCTTATTTTTTTATAATTTTATTTTTCGCTCTAAAAATAAAACTTGGCATTTCATGTGAATTCTGTGCTAGGCAGATATTTTACATGAAGTGTCAAGCCGTATTTTCTCTGAAAAAAAAAACAAGTGCTGACAGCTGCAGTTGTCATTTGCCCTTTAAGAGTTAAACCTTTTTGAGATATTACTGTTTCTTTCTGGATGTTTTATGGTTCAAATAATAAAACCTTTTCCATCTGGAACTGATTAACCCATTTATGCTGAGTGAACACTTCTACCTTAACTCTTTGGACAGGTTCATTTCCTATATAAGGGGTGTCTGGTTAGTTTTTATTATTATCACATTTTGTAGAAATTTCTGAACTGAATGCAAACATTGTAGACCCTATCATCACAGTGTTCTGTGCAGTCAGTAGCATGTCTAACTACAGATCCAGAGGTCACACGTTCTAATCCCAACTCAGCTAATTAACCCTTGTCATGCTGAATAAATTAAGATGCCACGCCCATTTCTAATTTTCAGCCAATCAGGTTACTTGATCGAGTTTGTTGCTATAAATTTGCATACTTGATGGCAAACAGTGCAGATCCAGATCAGTTGGCTTCTTCAGAAGCCAACTGATCTGGATCTGCACTGTTTGCAAAACAGGGTATATCCAGGTTCAGCAGGACAAGGGTTAAATTCCATGGAAATTGATCCTGAAATAATTCCTGTGGTCATTCTCCACTGCCCACTCATGACTTGTTAAGGAGGAGTGTTCAGTGGTGATAAGTATAGATAATTTTTCTTATTTTTTCATAAAAACTTACTTGGCACTTCTGATGAGTACTCATAACATATTTCTTATATGGAGAAGGGGAGAAAATTATCCCAGACTTGTCACTAAATACTCCTACTCCTTTGATTTGTTCAATTCTTAAGAGAAATTTAGTGTTCCAGCATTTAGAGTAAGTATGGTAATAATTGAAATGTCTTTTCTTACAGACACCATTGTTGGCAGATCTCTACAAAGTTCAGATGATGCCAGATGTATGTATAATTTTTTTTAGATCTCTTTAGAAGTTGTCTGTTACTCTCATAAGAGTTTCCTGTAAAGGCCTCAGTAGCTCATTTGGGTGCGCTTTTCACTGGTGATCAGGAGGTTGCAGGTTTGATCCCTGATGGGTCAGGAAACATTCTTTGGTGGAGATTGATCTTCGGTCATTCTCTCCCTTTCACTGATTCAAGAAGGGCAGTTGTCAGTTTCTGGCGAAAGAATGTGCACAAATACTGGTAAACCGCTTAGAGGACTAAGCCTGCCCAGGAAAAGTGAGGTTGGGTAAACTGACCATGCTCGACATGACCCTCATTGGTTGAATGGGCTGTAAAACCGCAACACACTCGAAAGTATCCAGCATAGCATCACGTATTAAGGCACTTATTTTTGCAGAATTTTTCTTATTTCTCCATGACAGTGTAATTCTGTTGTTCTTATTGGAATTGCTTTTGTGAGACGAATCCAGTAGGTAGCCAGAACATTTTCAGGGTGAAATAAGAAAAAATATTTATTATTTGGATAGCCCTCTTATCTAGAGGCAGCTTTAGGTAAGAGGGATATCCACATGTAATTGTTTTTCTTATTTCTCCACAAAAACATATGTGGTGGGTACTCATTAGAAGCGCCTTTCTGGGCACGAGTACCCACAGCATATTTTTTTGTGGAGAAATAAGAAAAATTATCAAACTTTTCCATTTAATAAAAGATGCCTTATTGGGAGGTATGATCTGGATCCGTGTTACTTGTGATATTTGCTGTCTGTTTGCTAGATAGATTTCTTTAGGAAAATTCAACTTAACCGTCAACATTCTCTTAGCAAATTCAGCAGCAGGAAAGTTATTGTGGGCCCATATCCTATCATTTCAATGCATTTTTTTCAAAATTTTGATGAGCCATTAGAAAAGTTGATTGGCCCTTGGGAAAAATGCAGGTCTTAGAATCCTTAATGCCCATGCTAAAGCAAAATAAACACCAGATTTGGATTGCTCGTAATAGGGACCCAGCCAGAAATAATATCAGATTCATTCTATCATTGATAGTTCTCGCACAAAACCGGTCGGGCCAATCCAAGAAATATCCCTGCAGCAGATGACAAATTGGATAATTGTTTATTTATTGTCACAGAATATAGGGTTTGACATTTCATGCAAATTGTCTCAAGACAATTTGCATGAAATGTCAAACCCTCTTTTCTGAGGAAAATAAGAAAAATACATTCCAGAATGTCTACTGGAATTTAACTTACCATATACCCAGCAAGTTAACCCTTGTATTGCTGAATAAATTAAGATGCCACACCCACTTCTAATTTCCAGCAGATCACATTACTTGATCCAGGGTTTTGATAGAAATTTACATATTTAATGACAAACAGTGCAGATCCAGATCAGTTGGCTTCTACAGAGGCCAACTGATCTGGATCACTGTTTGCTAAGAAAGGGCATGTCGTGTTCAGCAAGAGAAGGGTTAACATCTGTTTATTGAATCCCACATTTGCTTTGCCTGAATAAGCATATGATAAAATATGCACATATTTGTGCATTTTGTTGTGCATTTCCTTCAGAATTTGTTTACCACAAAATATGTTTTGTAACTCCAAATATACAGAGAATTCAGATAAGTGATTTTCTTATTTCTCTATAAAACATGTGGATATTCATTAGAAGTGCCTCTATGAGGTGCTTCTAATGACCAAGTACTCACAATGCATTCTTGTAGAGAAATAAGAAAAATGTCAGTTCTGCTTGGTTAGAAAAAAAAAAGTACCTTATCTAGAGTTATGATGTTTTCACCAGGAAGTCACATGATCATTTGATTAACACTTAGCACTCTGGGTAAAATTTTCAGCAGACGACATTTTGAAATATATTTCTTACTTTTTACCAAGAAACAGGATTTGCCGTTTCATGCAAATTGTCTCCAGTGGAGACATTTTGCATCAAATGTCAGATCCTATTTTCTGGGAAAAATAAGAAAACTATCATCAGTTTGTCGTCTGCTGAATTTGCTCATAGAGTGGTAAAGGTTAATGAAAAGGCACCTGATTACATGAAAGAAATCAGGGTCTGCAGGTTTCACATTATATAATCTTGGAGTGGCCTCACTGGCCTTTTGGTAAGAGTGCCAGACTTGGAACCTGGAGATTGCAGTTCAAAGCCTGCCTTCAGCCATGAAATTTTCCAACCTTTTGAACAAGGTCCATGCTGGATGTGCCTTGAATTTAGTATAAAGTTGACAAGGAGGTATTGAACTCTTAACCCTTGTCATGCTGAATAAATTAAGATACCACACCCACTTCTACTTTTCAGCCAGTCAGGTTGTTGATACAAATTCACATACTTAATGACAAACAGTGCAGATCCAGATCAGTTGGCTTCTGAAGAAGCCAACTGATCTAGATTTAAACTGTTTGCAAAGGCATGGCATATCCGGGTTCAGCAGGACAAGGGTTAATATGCATAGAAGGCCTGTGAAAGAAAGGTTGTAGAGAGGTATGCAAACAGTACTGGTAAGCCATACCATCATCACATAATGAGCTGTGTCATATGAAAAGGGCTCTTTGGACTTTCCATCAAATCAATCTTTCAGTGTGCATGCTCGGCCCTTTAGTAAGCAATATGTCTAGCTCTATGACTGCATTTTTCCCTTGGCCTATCATTTATGTGAGTGAACAGCATAGGTTCTAAGAGTTATGCAAGGCTGCATGGATGCACAGCCTTATCTGAACCTTTGCTGTTCGCATATGCTAAAATATCTCTTTTCTCGAGACGCAGCTCATATATTCCACACAGGAAAACAACACTCCTCTGTATTTTAAGGCCCAAATGTGTAGAAATATATAATTCCATGTTTAACATTTATACACTTTTTCAAAGCATATATATCTTCTCAGACACCCTGAATGTCTTTGAAAATGAAAGTAGAATAATTTTTGACATGAAACCAAGTTGATCTATTTATAGAGCTTAAGTGACAGAAAACCGACTGTTTACAATATGCTGTGATGTTATTACACCCTCAGTTCAAAAGATGTTGGGATGACATATTGTTTCGGGCTTTTCCATCCCTCCGTCTGCATTTTTCCATCCATACGTCATGCTTTTGAGACTGCATACCTTTCGAACCATGCATGCTATGATTTTGCACTTAAATATATGCATTGCTTTTGAAAAATTAGTTGACATATTTTTTTTTCTTTTCTGTCTGATTCTTCATGGTGGAGTTATGCCTGTTTTCAGACTTAGGCATTTAGCAAATGAAAATATTGTAAGCAAAATATCTAATGAACCGCTTGAGTTAGGCTCGTGAAATTTTGCAAGCAGTTTGGAACCAATGTGTAGATGACCTGATTAAATTTTGATGAACTTTTATAAATATTTGATCAAATCATGCCCCCTTTTCAGACTTAGGTATTTTAGCATAGGAAAATATTGTAAGCAAAATATTAAATATTTTAGCACAGTTTGGGATCATCGTATAGATGACCAGATACTTTTGGTGATATTTTATAAGTATTTGTCCAAGTTATGCCCCTTTTCAAACTTAAGCATTTTAGCTCTTTTGCAACCTCTCATATCTTTGGAACCATTAATGCTGGGGTTTTGAAATTTCATATATGCATTGCTTATTAAAAATTAGCAGGTTTTTATTTTTTCTTTCTTTTCTACTCTACTTCATTCTGTTGGACTTGTAGTTCCTGAGTTATGCCCTTTTATTGACTCATGCATTGCAAGTTTATTGGGGCATAATGAAATCTTGTGAGCGAGATATCTCTAAAACTATTTGGGTTAGGGCATTGAAACTTGGTGAGCTTATTGGTGGTGATGAGTAGATCACCAGATTCAGTTCTGAAAAAAAAAATCTGATAAAAGAGTCATACCCCTTTCCAACTTTGACATTTTGTATGGACAAGCATATAGTTGGGGGCATAGTATTTTACAAATGCATTTCTAGTTTCTAAATTTGACTTTTTTACTCAAAACAATGAAAGAGGCATCTTACCTGTGCACATTAAACCAGTGCATGAGTAATTGTTCATTTCAAGACTAAGTAGCATCAAAGATTTACTGCAGGCATATAGACAAAACAAAATTCTCGAGACAGACTGCCCTCAAATACACGGCCAATAGTTTTTGTCCTTATTAAATAACATGCAGTGAGTTTAAAGGGCTAGAAATATATGCACTTTATTCAGAGAAGTTGAAACATTATAGAAGGGCAAAAAAAAAAAGCTGAAAATCATAACTATCACCATGATCTCTGTACTTGCTAGAATGTATTGTGATACATTGTTTATTGACTGTTTTCCTTCTTTATTTGACTGACGTTAAGATGTTTTATAAAATCTTTCCAGAACACAGTGGATATATCACACAGGTTTATAGGCATGGAGGGTCTGATGGAAAAGTTGCCCATGAACAAGAAGAAAGCAACATTACTGAAGACATGGAAACGTAGATTCTTCCGAGCTGCTGATGGGTGGCTTCATTATTATGAGGTAAAATTTGAAAACATTCTCTAAAACCTGTTTCAGGCTTATTACATGGTTATATTTTGGACAATTTATCCTGTGCCTGCTGAACGCAGATATGCCCTGCTTTTGCAAACAGTGTAGATCCAGATCCTGAAGAAGCCAGCTGATCTGAATCTGCACTATTTGCCATTAAGTATGTGAATTTGTTACAACAACTTGGATCAAGTAATCTGATTGGCTGAAAATTGGAGGTGGGCGTGGCATCTTAATTAATTCAGCATGACAAGGGTTAAGAACAGTTATCATTCACTTTTGAATGCAAAGATTGTATAGAAGTTGGAATGTCAAGGTCATTCAGTCATTACAGGTCAAGGCCACTCATAAGGAACATTAATCTTAACTGGTATCGAAATTCTTAAATAATATGAAACAAGTTCATTCTGTATCAATGGTTTGGATTACATAATGGGGGATTTGGCCAGTCTTAAATATTGATCTGAAAATATGAGTTGATGGCATTAGAAAATACAAAAGAAGACTGATCATTGGTTTCTACCAATGAATTATTAGTAAAATCACAATATCAGGGATATTAGGTAAATATCACTTGTCAATAAGTTTTAAATGTAAAGGTCACTAATAGAAGTAAAACATAATCAGTAAACATAAAACTATTAAATGTCAAGATCACATATAGAAGTTGAATCACAAGGTTCAGTGTTCAAATCCAACTGGAAGTAGAATTCAGCATATGACTGTACAGCATTTCATTGCAAAGAGCCTTGCATCAGCACCCTTACATTGTCTCATCATGACTTAAATAATGTTGAAAGGGACATAAAACACAAATCATCATCATCATAATCAGTAGACATGAAAATTTACCCGTGTTATCTGTTTCAGACAAGCAACAGAGATAAGCCCAGTGACAGTCTTCAGTTGATGGGAGGGAAAGTGGAGGAGCTTGGTCCCAGAGTCCTAGGAGTCGATGATGGGGTAAGATTCTAGGTTGTTAGATACTGCTACAGTCAAACTCAATGGCTCGAACACCGATGGCTCGTTTACCATGGCTAATTCGAACTCGTTTTCGAGTCCCTACGAAATTCTTCCGATAGCTCAAGAAAACAAATATTTTGGGAAATTTTCTTATTTTATCATTAATTTGTATGTTGAGTGTACTCATTAGAATTGCCTTTATGAGGCAATTCTAATGAGTACACACAACATACAATTATTGTGTAGGGAATTGAAAAGATTTTCCTAAATAATCGTTATTTGCTTCCTGACCTGGCACCATAATTAACCCTCAGTGGCTCGAACCACCCATGTCTCGAACAATTTTCTATGGTCCCAAAAGTGTTCGAGCCATCAAAGTTCGACTGTATTTCGAATATGACCTAGGTCTGTTTAAGTTGAAAATACAGATAAATATCCTTTCATCCTAAATTTCTAAGTTGACTCTTCAGTCTGTGAGTTTTGACAGGTCCATTTTTGCAAATAGGAGTTTTAGTAAAAAATCTAAAATAGAAAGCTAACAGTGTGGATCCTGATGAGACAGCTCTTTACAAGCCAGAACTGAAAGGGTTTAATTCTCATTTCTCCCAGAACATGTTATGGGTGGATTCTCATTAGAACTGTCTCATTTTCGTGTGCATATATGTACAAAATTTCCCTGTTGATAAATGGAAAATATGAAAAATGATGTATAATGTCTTGTACCTAAAGCTGCATGACTGCATGTTAAGAACAGAAGAAAATCAGAAACTGACAGGTACTTTTTCTGTGGCTCAGTTGTTCAAAGCATCACTAACATAATAAAGCCATTAAGTCCTGATAACATTAACTGTTTTAACACAGGTAACATGAATTGCACTCATGATTTTGACAAAAAAAGTTGCAAATATATAATGCAAAGCTTAAACATCTCTGTTAATATCCAAGATAGTAAAATTTTTGTTTCCTCAAAAATGAATACATTTACTCTATTTGGATGACAAACAGGCCTGTCCAAACCATATAGACTCAGATCAGATGCTACAGAACATATCATCTGATCAGAATCTACACTTTTTGACACACATCAAACAGTAGTTTTTAAACACCTCAACAGGTAATAAAATGGACTTGTTCAAATTTTAGGACAATTATGGTAAGGAGTTAAAGTGTCCTAATATTTGGGCCAACCCAGCAAACACACAATGTCACAACATCATCGCTGCGACGTCTTGACGTTGCACCGATGATGTAAGGACGTTACTGGGACATTGTGTGTTAGCTGGGAAATTATGATGAACTATTATTTCTTTAAACCGATATTGAAAGAAACAAATACATGTATAACTAATACTAGTAAGTAAGTAAGTAAGTAAGTAAGTAAAGACTTTATTTAACGAGGGTGACAACATTTAGCAAACAAACTAATCTTCCATGAGGCCCTCAAAATACTCTTTAAATATTTTGGCTGAAAATGTCAACATTGCATGTACAGATGATAAAGACCCAGATCAGTTTGTACATTTGCAGATTCTGATCAGGCCTACTAACAGATTCTCTGGATTCTTTATATTGCCTTTTACTGGATAGAAGAATTATTATACATACCCTAAGTTCTTGGACAGGCAGGCCTGAGCAAACAGTGTAGAGCCAGATCAGATGCCACATTTGCGGCATTTGATCAGGGTCTGCCATGTTTGCCATGCATCCAGGTGTTTTTAGATTCATCAAAAGGTAGGTAAACAGACTTGTTCAAATTTTAGAACAAGTGTAGAAAGTTTTTTCCAATATTTAGGGTTTATACCTTATTTAGCATTCAGTCTTCTCTATAGATATAATCATGTTGGTTTTTCTGTAGTATACCATAAAAGTCCCAAAGTTTCAAACTCTTTCATGCATACTTTTTGGGCTTACATTTTGCTTTTTATGTTGTTTCTTAAAATGCTTAGTAAAATGCAAAACATGTAGACCCTGATCAGACTGGTAGGAGCAGTCTGATCTGGGTTTGCACTGTTAGCATATGCCATTTATCAAAAACTTTGGGGTATAAATTTTAGGCCATTTACTGTAGTCCAGTATTTATGATATATACGGTAGATTGTGTTTTCTTGTGCAGCGGGGCAAATACCTCATGGTGCGAGTACCGACTGACCAGGAGTATGGACAATGGAAGGTTGCTCTGGATTCACAGACAGCTGATAATGTCAAGGCCACATATGTTACACCTTTACTGGAATCCCCACCCCATCCAAAAAAGGTAAAGACTGACTTTTTGTAAGATTGTGTTCCCTAGCCCTGGCTAATTATATACTCAACTTCAAAGAAGTTGGAGGGGCATATTGTTATTGGGTCATTTGTCTGTTTGTTCAGCTGGTTGTTTGTTCATCATGCTTCAATTTTGTCAGCAAGATATCTCAATAACTGTTTGATGCTAGGGCAAACAGTGACAAACATTATAGACCTTGATCAGATGTCACATTAATTTGCACCGTTTGCTTACCATAGGGTTAACCCTTAAAGTGCCAACCAGAATAATTGTCGTCTGCTTTGTCATCTGCTTGTGATTTTAAAGGTCATTTTTGCAAACAGATCAGACTGGAGCAGTCTGATCAGGGTCCACACTGTTTGCCTGTATGCCAAAATAGGTTTGAAAAGTTTGCAAGAATATTCAGCAGAAGACATAAATAGACGACATTTTCAGTAGCAGATTTTCTTGGCATTTTAAGGGTTAAAACAGTATTTAAAGAAGAATATAAGTGCCTCAAGACTGATGGTCTCTCCTAATTTGAGAGAATAAGATTTGAGGCTGCTGCTCAAACACAGTAAAAATTTGACTGTAGCAGAAGGAGATTTGACACATACAATATCTTATTAGTCAAGGGAAGTAACTATAATTTATATTGAAAGTATAAGAAATCAGCCAACTGATTACTTACTTTTCATGTAATTTTTGAGCCATTTTATGGTGAGCGAGACATAGTTGCTCATTTGGTGTCAGTACATCTGTCTTTGCTTCTGTGTATTCATCCTTGGAAATTTGGAAATAAATGCGTGTTATAGCTACAAGCCTAGCTTCCCTCAAAGTTTCATTAGTGCATGCTTTTCACCACCTCAGATGACCTCCACAATTTTAAGTCAGTGTGAGCAACTTTTACCTGAAATTACCCCCTTATCAGGTTTACTTGATCTCAGCTTCCATCGGTGTATGGAATTGTAACTCGGCTTCTTAGGACCTAGACACTGCTAACTTTAAATATACCTCCGGTATTGACAAGCACCAGTAAGCTGAACATGCTGGCTGTATCCATCTAGTAAGCTCAATGAGCCAAAGGCTCAGAATGAACTGTAGTGGTTATTTTCTGTCTGTTGTCCATTAGCCCATCTACATTTTCAAACATTGTGTCCTCTGAAGCCACCAAGCTAATTTCAGTCAAATTTCATGTACATCCTCTTTGCTTCAGGGGAACAAACGATTGCTAAAATGGTTGTTTGTTGAACCAGGTGGTTACCATGCCTGTATTTGGTAAAAAAAAAAAAAAAAAAACTTAAAAATTTTTCTCCAAAGCCAAGAACAATTTGATTCTGAATCCTTGCTTGTAGAATAAGGGATGTGAGGTCTAACAAACTTGCTAAAATTGTGGTCTTAGTTCTGTGTGTGTGTATGTGTTTGTGTGTGTATGACTTAACTCATATGGTTCAAATGTATTTTCAGAAGGTGGTAATTATTGACATTGGAAGCAGCAG
Source organism: Anodontia alba (assembly GCA_964016985.1). Classification (NCBI taxonomy): domain Eukaryota; kingdom Metazoa; phylum Mollusca; class Bivalvia; order Lucinida; family Lucinidae; genus Anodontia; species Anodontia alba. The sequence continues at coordinate 10,012,269 of OZ024828.1, forward strand.
TATAAGAGCTGGCATTCTTGGAGAGAAGCGTAAGTATATGTTGGAACTCTATTTATTTTTGTGGAAACTAACTTATTTTATGATTTTTAACATATTCATAAATGGATATAAATTATCATGATTTTCTTTTCTATAAAAAACATGTCTGCATAAAAACATCATCACATGTGTTTAATGTTCATGTTGACTCCTTAAAAAATGGTGAACATTTTATAATGCAAACATGCAAACAATGTTAGTTTCATTAAACTAATCAGTTGATGTTATCAGAAAATGACATTTTAAAATATTTACCTTTGCAGTATGAGCACTTTAGATGGACCTATACATTTCTGAGTGTGTTCAATATTCATTGACTGCAATGGCCTTTACATCCCTGCAACATGCTGTTTGCTGATCGCTGTACATCATTCAATGAACGCAATGGCTTTCCATCCTGCCCACAGGCTGTTCATACCAGATGATTACTTGCCACTAAAGAGAGTTAAAGGGGTTGTTGCTTCATACGCAGCCTCCTTATCAAGATTTTTTATTATATGATACAATATAAATATAAGAAATAAATTTCGTTTTTAACTGTTCATTCACTCTTAAACACATCATGCTATGTGCAAAGTTTAGAACTCCTTTGGGGTTAGCTTGTTTTGCATAAAGAGTGCATATGAGCACCCTGGTCAGGATATGCTATTGGCAGTTTTTTATCAATATTTACTACTACTTTGAAGGTATGACCTCTTCTTTATCTATGTTTAATAGCAACATTGCCTCAGCTGTTCTTCCCAACTATTGTGGCTGTCAACAAACAGACAGGGGAGCTAACTGTGGGTGTTGATACATACAAGCCCAGTGTCAGGAAGTCTTCAACCATCTTACAGCCAATAAGACCAACCAACAAAGTAGACAAGGTTAATATCAGTTTGTTCGTGAATGCTGTCCCAGTAAGCATTCTATATAAATCTATATCGGACCGTTATCGGCCCGTCAGGGTAGCTGACGGGCCGATAATGGCCCGATATTGATTTATATAGAATGCTAGCTGGGGTTTCTCTTTATCAGTTTATCAGTATTGCTTTTTTAACCCACTGCAAACATAGATCTAGATAGGAAACTTTTTTCATAGCTCATCATAAGTCACTTTCTTCAACCAAAAAGTATTTGCATGGTATTTCTCCATAAAAACATACATTGTTGGTACTCAGTAGAAGCACCTCGGTGAGGCACTTCTAATGAGTACCCACAATGTACAATGTATGTTTGTTTTCAGGAACAAATAAAAAAAAATATTTACCTAATACTCCCTCTTTTCGAAAGCTGTTTATTTATTTATTTATTTTTTTTGGCAAAAAAAATATCGTAGAATGCCCTCAAGTTTCAAATACTTTATTTGGAACTTTGTTTTGCCTATACGGGAATTGCTTCACTGGGACAGTTCTAGTCAGTACCCACAACACAGGTGTTCGTAGACAAACAAGAAAAATGTTTATTTGGATATTTACCTTATCTAGTGCTATATACTCATAGCTCCAGATGAGAGGGGGTATCTACATAATATTTTTCTTAATACTCCATGAAAAGATACATTGTGGGTACTCATTAGAACTGCCTCATTAAGGCACTTTTAAAGAGTACCCACAACATATACTTTCCTGGAAAAACAAGAATATTTGTACTTTTTGGTTGAAAGAAGCCCCTTATCTAGAGCCATGCCTAACTTTGTATATTTTAAACATTAGGAAAACCATGCCTGTTCAAATATATTGAAAATGTTAAAACCAAAAAAGGAAAATTTGAGATGAAAAAAATCTGATATTTTTCATATTTCTGCTCAAAACATAGATTGTGGGTACTCGTTAGAACCGCTTCGGCATGGCGGTTCTAATGAGTACCCACAATCTATGTTTTTTTTAGCAGAATAAGAAAAATAATGTATAGCCCAGTAAACTCCAGTTTTACTATATAAAAGTGGGGTTTAAGGGGGTCAAAATTATATATGCATGTTTTCGTGATGAAGGTCAATACCTGGACAACTTTTGACATTACTTTTTAAAATGCAGCTAATCTCAGTTTGATAAAAAAAAGAAATGTCTAGAATATGTAAATAAAAGTTGTATAGATAAAATGTTGTTTAGAGAGAGTGTTTTGTACCAAGGATATGAAACCCAGTTAGGTCAAGGGAGATAACATTATTAATAAAATAGTAGTTTTAATGCAAAGTCTTGAAAGGCTTCATGGTATATTTATAGTTTTGTGTAATTTCAATAACTAATTAAAGATAAAGTTTGTTTATTTTTACACAAGACCTTCATTGTTATTTTTACACAGTAGGATTGGTCCCTTCTGCTGATTCAAGAAGGGCGAAAGAATGTGCACATTACTGGTTAATCACTTAGAGCACTAAGCCTGCCCAGTAAAAGTGTGGTTAGGTAAATTGACTGCTCTCGTAATGACCCCATTGGATTGACTGGGCCGTAAAACTGTATCTTAAACAAACTCAAATAAAATTTATTAATCTTATTGGCCTTAATTACACATTTTCAGTGAGTTTATTTTAACATGCATGCTGCACTTGTTTGCATTTCATTACTAATCATAATCTTTTGTTTTATTTTGTTTTTCATATTCTCACTCTGATTAACACTAGTTTTGTTTTGTTTATTTATTTTTGTTATAGGGAATCACTCGTCAAGTAAGTCAAAGAGCAAAGGAGTGTAAATGCCCTTCCAAGCCATGTATCCATGGAAACCATCATCATTCTCATCATATCCTGTCTCCACCATCATCAGACTCATCATCATCATTAGTATCATGTTTTCCCTGTTGTTTTGATAAGCACACCAGTTGGTGTTTAGTAGCTCACCTGAGCAAAATGCTTCTGTGATCATGTTTGGTTCATCCAGTTTCTGTATACTCAATGAAAATATCAGGAAACAACATTTTGAAATCCTGCCCAGAAAAAAAGTGTGTAGATTTACTGACCATCTCAACATGACCTTAACAGTGATGACTGGATCATAAAACTGCAAATAAATTAAAAAAAAAAAAAAAAAAAAAAAAAAGAAAAATGCTTCATACTATATTTTCCCTAAGTATTCAGACAGACGTCTGAGCAAACAGTGTAGACCAAGATCAGATGCCACAGAATGTGGCATCTGATCAGGGTCTACACTATTTGCCATTCATCCAGCTGTTTTCTATACAGATCAACGGGTAGTAAAAAAAGCTTGTTCAAATTTTGGGACCAGTATGGTAAGGAATTGAGGTGCAGCGCCTGAATAGTTAGGGCTTATATAGTATTTAGTGATCAGTTTTCACTGTATGTTTTTCTGCAGTGTATTTATATCTGATTTGATGCTGTACTTAGGCTCAGGTGAGCAAATCAGGTTTACACATGCTAATTTAATGGTGAGCTTGCATAGCTCTATGTGTCCACTTATTATTTTTTCTTAGTTTTCCATGAGCCAGCACATGACAAAACCTACAAAATGGCCTGTGCATCCAGCAAAGACTCAGATCAGCCTGGGCATCCCCCCAGTCTGATCAGTCTTTGCTGTGTGCTCAATGAGTATAAGGCTCCAAGCTTTCTTCATGTGGACAGCAAAGATTCTGATCAGACTGGGCAGATACCCAGGCTGATCTGAGTGTTTGCTGGGCGCACATACCATTTTGTAGGTTTTGTCATGCATTGGCTCATATGTTGTGGGTACTCAATAGAAGCACCTCGACAAAGCACTTCTAATGAGTACCACAACATACATTTTCATGGAGAAATAAGAAAAAAACATCTGGGCCCAGTTGTTCAAAACTAATGATGTCGTTAGTTAACGTATTGTTAAAAGTTTGTTCATTAAATATGGCATGTACACTAATATTTTTGTTGAAAAAAATGTGAGTCATTTTTTCAGCAAAAATACCTGTGAATTAGATATTGTACTTACTAGAACAGTTAACATTTTGACCACTAACGAGCTTGTTAAGCTAACGATGCTTTGTACAATTGGGCCCAGTGCTTGTCAGTTGAAAAAGCACCTTATCTGATGTTAGGAGTTGTGTGTGATGTTCTTTTGTTACTTCTTGTCAGTAGAGTCTTTGTAAGTACCATTGTCTTTGAGGACTGCATTTTGAGAATTTATTCTCGTTCTAGATACAAGATGTATCTGGAAATATATTTTCCTATTTCCTACAAAGAACTTTTTTGTGGGTACCATATTTACCTTGAATATTTGCACACTATTATGAGCGGGCCTCGGTGGCTCAGTTGGATGCCTGTCCGACTGTTGATTAGGAGGTTGTGGATTTGACCCCCACGGGATCGGCAACATTTTTTCATGGAGATTTGATCATGAAATATTTTCTTTGGTGATTCTCTCCCTTCTGCTGATTCAAGAAGGCCAGTTAGTTTCTAGTGAAAGACTGTGCACAATACTGGCTAACCACTTAGAGGACTAAGCCTGTCCAGTAAATGTGTGGTTAGGTAAACTGACATGACCCCACTGGGTTGACTGGGCAGTAAAACCTCAACACATACAAACAAACACACTATAAAGCCATTAATACCATACTTATCCTAGCATATGCAGAGATTTATTTAACTGCCTGATAGTGCTGAGTGAAAAGCAAATCATGTACTCCCACATCTGACTGCTAATTTAGTGTTTGCTCAGCCCTCTCTGTACAGAGATATTGAATATAAATGTGGCACTCATTTCAATTGCCTCAAACAGGCAATTCAAATGATTATCCACAAAGTAAGTTTTTTGGATTTTTTATTTGTGAAAATAAGAAAGTATCAGTGTTTTTTGTTTTTTTTTTGTTATTTTGGTTTTTTTTTGGTTTTTTTTTTTTGTTTGGAAAAAAAGGTGTTATCTAGAATTCAGTACAGTTGTGGTGTAAATTTTGATGTGGTATGTGGCCCCTTATGAAAAGGAAAGTAGTATATAAAGCCACAGATGATTTCAGAAGATTTTGAAACGCAAAACCTGATTCACAACCTTTTACATGTATTTAGTCATCTTTCCAACAAAGCTGCCCTTCCCATCCTAAAACACTTCCATACATCTGAAAATGTAATCAGCCATTTTCCCTTGTGATGACTGAGACACAGGAAAATTACATAAGCTATGTATAATATAAATATATATAAAATGTTGATCAGACCACAGATGCTGAGGCAGACTTGGCCTTCACTGATTTCATATTTATTAACCTTTAGTGTGCTATGAGTAGCACCAGGAGGCAACATTTTTTTCTTTCATTTTTTTTTATCTTGAAAACTGTGTTTGACAATCAGTACAGATTGTTTCCTTTAAAGCCCTGTTAAAAATTCAAAATTAAAAAACAAAACAATAAAAAACACCAATAAAATAAATAACAAAAACAAAAAGCAGAGAAAGATTTTACAATATTGCCTACTGCTACTGTTAGCTCAGCAGGTTTTAAAGGCTGATCCCCTCCCCTACCCTCTTTTGGCTGACATGGCTTATGTAATGCTCTAGTGCACAAATTCCAGACACCTACCGTATTTACCCTAAGTATTCGGACACCTCAACTCCTTACCAGATATGTTCTAAAATTTGAACCAGTACAATTCACTATCCGATGTTGTGTCTAAAAATTGCTGGATGAGTGGCAAACAGTGTAGACCCAGATGAGACGCCGCATTGTGCGGCGTCTCATCTGGGTCTATACTGTTTGCTCAGGCCTAGCTGTCCGAATACATATGGTAAATACGGTAAATCCCCAGTCAGAATGCCAATCCCAGTCTATTTCACTCATGATATTTGAAGGGCTGTTCCAGAATAAGTGACCTCCACCTGAAAAAGGCATATCATATTTGTTTGTATAGATGACTCAATATTTTGAAGAGAACAACAACAACAATGTAAAGTCACCTTTGTGTGGATGACTGGGACAGATGGATAGACATTGTTTTATGTAAAGACACTTCTATAATTACTTTCTGAGCTACATAGTACTGAAAAGAAGTGTTTTTATTTGGCTGTAGTCCATATATGCCATCAGCTGTTGACAGAAATCTGTGAGATTTTGCAAATTTTTAGGGGAGATTTTATGAAATTCTATGAGATTTTTATGAAAATCACTTTCAAGCTTATATAAGTAAGTTAAAAGTCATTATTTTAATGATTTAAGCTTGGGATAGCCATGCTGATGTCTGATTTATTTCTAGTTCTTCAAAAAATAGCTTATTAAATGGTATGAAAATTCTGTGAGATTTGAAAATCTTATGGGTAACGGGGTCCAGAAGGGCCAAAATTCTGTGAGATTTTGTCTCACAGTGTGAGGTATGGCATGTATGGTAGTCTAATGGAAACAACCAAACATTGTTAGACAGACAGTTGACACAAAAAGCACAAAGGCTGCAACCTAAGGGGTCTTGATACACTTTCATGATACGCTCTGCCAAAATTGTTATGCCTACCCTCTGTGAAGTGGTCAACTCTTAAAAGGAAAGTTTTTGCTCTCCTGGGAAGCATATTCTTTCCTTTGAGCCTGTTCTTTCTGTTTAGAGTAGACCCATTTCAGAAGGGGTTTAGTGTGCAAGAAAGCAAACAGGAAGTCACAAAAGTTGTCTTGCACTCTATCATTATGAAAACATGCCTATTCAAATATATTGAAAATTTCACTACCAAAAACTGAAAGTTTCCAGATGAAAATTCCAATATTTTTCATATTTCTGCTCAAAACATAGATTGCGGGTACTCGTAAGAACCACCTCAGTGAGGTGGTTCTAACGAGTACCCACAATCTATGTTTTTGAGCAGAAATATTTAAAATAATGTATACCCCTGTAAACCCCAGTTTTACAATATAAAAGTGGGGTTAAAGGGGGTCAAAATTAATTATATAGGCATGTTTTCATGATGTGCAGTCTGATTTTTGCTGTTTGCTTACAGGGGAGGAAATCCTTTCCTTTTAGAGTAAATTTTTTTTTTTTTTTTTTTTTTTTTTTTTTGAAAAAAAAAAAAAAAATAGGTCAATTGGCAGGAGTGAAAACAAGAAGTCACAAATGTTTTCGCCTCTGTAGAAAATGGCAAAAAAGTCTGCCAAGAGGATGACCTCAAACTGGAATGTGGAATTTTAGTGCAAATGACCCAACAATTTGATCTGGCTGTGCGATAAAAACAGCATTGTAGCAGTGTTTATTGAAGTGTTTGGTATGCTGTAGTGCGTGGGAATAGTTGTTAGTGGTGGAGCAGGGGTGGAGTTTGAAGTATGAGGTGTCACTTAAATATAGAGACTGTCTTACAGTAAAGCAGTTTATGTATGTTTAAACAAAGTTCAAAAGAAGGAGAAAATTGATAAAATACAGTCAACTCTCATTATCTCAAATTCCAAGGGACTCTCTGAAATACTTCGAGATATCCGTACCTCGACATACCAGATTTGCAGAATTGAAGAAAAAATTTAACAAATATATATGTAATTGGACTCTTGAAGTTAGAGATATATTGAAAATATTGTGGAAAAGAGGAGAAAAGAGGTCCTTAGGAGCGATTTCTCCTCTTTTCCACAATATATTTTTTACCTGTTGTTAGATTTTCATGTTTAAGCAGGGACAAGATTTTCACTTCGAGATAAGCGGTTATTCGAGATAAAAGTGGTCGAGATAACGAGAGTCAACTGTAGATAAAAAGTAATGTCCCATATTAGTAACTAAGTACATTAGAAAATTTATTCTATTCTGACTGGAAGTGTTTGAATGGCTATGTGGTTAGTGCTACCAACTTCAGATCACATGTTCGAATCCCACTGGAGGCAGAATTCTGCTCATGATTATACCATGCTTCATTGCCAAGAGCCTTTCATTATCACACTTCCATCGTCTCAGTATGGCTTAAATCTTGTTGAAAGGGGTGTAAAAAACTAAATCATCATCATCCACGCTGATTCAGGTTTATTAAACCATTTTGTATGCAAATTAGCACATTTTTTTTTTCGTGGGGGGTGGGGGGAGGGGGGTATTGTTTAGTAAACCTGCATTAACCAAAGCTGTATTGAAAATCATAGCAGCTGACATTCTAAAATATTTTTTAATTTATTTTTCCAAGAAAACTAAACTTGATTTTCATGTGAATTATCTGTCGGGTCTTATTTTGTAGGAACAAAATAACAAAATGTCTCAATAATTCACCCACTTAACCCTTGTCCCTCTGAACCCAGATATACCCTACCTTTGCAAACAGTGTAGATCCAGATCATTTGGCTTCTAGAGAAGCCAACTGATCTGGATCTGCACTGTTTGTCACTAAGTATGTGAATTTGTATCAACAACCTGGATCGGTCGTGGCATCTTAATTTATTCAGCATGACAAGGTATAAGAAGTAGCCAAAGACCTAGACAGTAGGCCTTGCTAAGAAGGGACTGGGCATGCTCAGTGAAAGATTGATTGGATGGAATATCGGAAGAGCCTTTTTCTCAGGATTGGCTCATTTTTTATTTATTTCTTTTCTTTTCAGTTCAATATGGACATGGAAGTGATACCTGAAATCTTTAAAAAGGTGTTTGCAGATCTCAAGATCAACCCTAAAGAGTTTCTGGTAAGTGACGCAGGACAGTTTCTGATGTCATAAGTCAAAGACTTTCACCAGTTTTGTGAAGAAATATTTAACCTGATTTGTTTTGGGTTTTTTTTGTTGTTGTTGTTTAATAGATATATATAGAGAACATAATATATAAATCCTTCAGTCATTTATGACTTTAACAGTGCCTCAGTGTCATGCCAAAAAAAAAAAAAAAACAAAAAAAAAAGAAACGGTTAGCAGATGAAAAAATTGAAAGCTACGGTCAGCCTATATATCCATACTCTGATCAAGGCTTTGCTGTTCTTACAAGCCTTGACTCTATAGATTCAAATAGAGGAAAGAAAAATTGGCTGCAGCTGATATGGATGGAGTGAAGGTATCCATAGCTTTCAAGAGGTATCCTACTGATTTTGCTTAAGGTAAGGCTAGGACCTGTTATGCTTGCAGAAGATGTGGAATAAGAAGTAGAGCTAATGTTAATTGTCTTCTGCCATCTGTCCTGTCTTTATTTTCTCTCACTGTTTCTCTGGGAGACTGCTCAACATGACTGAAATATTGTTGACAGGGTTTTTAAACCTCAAATAAAACAAAAGGCTGATATGAATCTGTGCATGACAAATGTTAACCTTCATGCTGAATAAAGATGCCACACCCACTTCTAGTTTTCAGATTACTTGATCCAGGTTGTTGATACAAATTCAAATACTGAATGGCAAACAGTGCAGATCCAGATCAGTCAGCTTCTTTAGAAGCCAGCTGATCTCGATCTACACTGTTTGCAAAGGCAGGGCTTATCCGGATCAGCAGGGCAAGGGTTAAATGGGCACAGGCAAATGACAAAGATCTCCTGTTCAGCTGTGACATCTTTGCAGACTGGTCAAGGTTTAAATGCTTGCTATAGGAGTTTAACAAAATGATGTACAATCAAACCTCAGCGGTTCAAACATCTTTGGGACCATCACATACATGCCATTAGCTGTTGACAGAAATCTATGAGATTTTGCAAATTTTTAGGGGAGATTTGATGAAATTATGTGAGATTTTTGTGAAAATCACTTTCAAGCTTACATAAGTAAGACAAAAGCCATTATTTTAATGAATTAAGCTTGGGACAGCCATGTAAATGTGTGATTTATTTCCAGTTCTTCAAAAAATAGCTTATTAAATGGTATGAAAAATCTGTGAGATTTGAAAATCTTACGGGAAACAGGGTCCAGATGGGCCAAAATTCTGTGAGATTTTGTCTCACAGTGTGAGGTATGGCATGTATGCTTTTCCATCTGGAACTGATTAACCCATTTATGCTGAGTAGACACTTCTACCTTAACTCTTTGGACAGGTCCATTTCCTATATAAGGGGTGTCAGGCCATCCAAATGTATTCTATATATGGGTATTGCAAGCCATTGAGGATTAACCTTTATCACTCTCTAGGCATTTTCAGCAGACGACAAATTGATGATATTTTTCTTATTTTTCCCAGAAAACAGGATATGACATTTCATGCAAATTGTCTCCTAAGGAGACAATTTGCATGAAATGTCATATCCTGTTTTCTGGGAAAAATAAGAAAAATATTTCAAAATATCGTCTGCTGAAAATTTTACCCAGAGTGCTAAGCGTTAATCATAGCGCCAGGTTAGGAGACAAATGGGAATTATATATGGATGTCTTTACGATCTTCTATAAAGTAATGGTATGCTGAGTGTACTCATTAGAATCACCTGGATGAGGTGATTCTAATGCATACACACAACATATATTTTTATGATAAAATAGGAAAAATTCCTACAATATCCCTTAATATGTGCTTTCTTGAGCTATCAGAAGAATTACCAATATTAAGGGACTCAAAAACGAGTTTAAATTAGTAAACAAGCCATTGGATGCTTGAGTCATTGAAGTTTTATTCTTTGAGGAACATAAATATGAGCAGCAAAGATCCCGACTGTGTGGACGTATGCCAAAACCAATTTTTACCTTTTCAGGATGCACATGCTCAACTACTTTGCTAGTCCCTTATGATAATGACCCTTTTTGCCTGACATAACCCATTTATATTTGAGAAAATGTACCATCTGACATTTGTCCCCAGCAAAGACTTGGATCAGCCTTTCCATCTATGCAGTCCAGTCAGTCTCCCCTGACTGTGTATAGCTAATGATTCAAGCTTTCTTCTGGCAGACAGTATAAGAAGACTGATCAAACTTTGTGCATGGGCAGACTGATCAATGTCTCCACTAAGCACACATCATAAAGTACAGTAAAATTCCGCTATTAAGACCATGTAATCTTAATAGAATACTAAGAAAGAAACCGTTTTGGATAGGCCAAAACTGCTCTTGATAGCGGAGTAGTCTTAATTTTGAGTGGACTTAATTCATTTATGCCTGGCGTCCCATGAAAGTGACATTGGCAAACAGTGCAGACCCAGATCAGACGCTGCATTCTGCGGCGTCTGATCAGGGTCTACATTGTTTGCATTAAGTGCAGGAATTTCTGTAAACCATGTAATAATTAAAACCCCTTTTATTGGAAATGGACCGGACCAAAGAGTTAAGGTAGAAGATTCCAATTGGCATAAATGGGTTAATAGCAGAATTTTACTGCACATTTTCTCTTATCTATCCACAGATTATGATCAGTACACCACAGAGCATTGGGGACAAGCTCAAGGAGAGTTTAATGAAGTTACTATTGGATCAGTTCCATTTACGAGGGGTTTGTATGGTGTCTCAGTCACTACTTGCCCTCTACTCCTATAACTCCACTTCAGGTATCCTCGTAGATATTGGAGAACGTATGGAAATACTCCCAATATATGATGGTTTGTATATTTCTTTGAGATTACAGTAAATGTCCTAAAATTTCAGACACTTTATTCCATAGTAGTTTGGGCTGAAGTTTTCTTTTTATGCATCTGTTTATTAAAATACCTAGTCGAATGACAAACAGTGTAGACCCTGATCAGACTGCTCCTTCAGGAGCAGTCTGATCTGGGTCTGCACTGTTTGCATATGTCATTTTGTCAGTTACTTTAGTGTATGAAATTTTAGGACATTTACTGTACCAACACTTTTCCGTTATACAGTTAATTATCTTTATAACAACACTTAGTACAACAAAAAAATTTTTTGTAATAATAATTTAACAGCCTAGAAACTTTCGCTCAGAATATTAGAGAAGTATGGAAATACTCCCAACACATGTTTTCTGGCGAAAGAATGTGTACAATACTGGTTAACCGCTTAGAGGACTAAGTCTGCCCAGTAAATGTGTGGTTAGGTAAACTGACCGCGCTTGACATGACCCCATTGGGTTGACTGGGCTGTAAAACCTCAACACAAACAAACTCCCAATACATGATGGTTTTTATAGTTCTTTGAGATAACCAAAACTTTTCCAAAATATAGTCAACTCACGTCATACCAACACTTATTACAACAACAAAATTTGTTATAATGGTAATTTGACTGGTAAGAAACTTTCCCTCAGGAGATGACAATCATAAATTATGCAACAATATTGTATTTAACACTTCAAGAAATACATTTCGGGTATTTGTATTCAGTGAGGCAGTTCTGACAAATACCCAAAACATATGTTCTATGAGGAAATAAGAATAAAACAAAGCCTTTCCTATTTATCATTCTGTTCATTAAATATTTTAAGAAACAGCTGCATAAAAAGCAAAATTTAGGCCAAAATAGTTCGGAATAAAAGTGTTAGAAATTTAAGGACATTTACCATATGCAACATCTGATCTGGGTCTGCATTGCTTGCTCAAGGCTATCTGTCTGAATAATTAGGGTAAATATGAGCAAACACATGACAAAACCAACAAAATGGCATGTGCATCCAGCAGACTCAGATCAGCCTGGGCCTCTGCCCAGTCTGATTAGAATCTTTTGTGCTCAATTGGTAGGTAAGGACCCAAGCTTTCTTCCTGCGGACTGTAAAGACTGATCAGACTGGGTGGATGCCCAGGCTGATCTGAGTCTTCGCTGGGTGCACATGCCATTTTGTTGCTTTTTTTGTGCACTGGCTCATATGGTATTTACTGGTCAGAAGTAGGATTAGTGGAATCAAAAATTGCACAGATGCAGAACACCTTTTTCATACCTCCAACCAAGGGCATATTGTTTTGGGGAAGTTTATCGTGCTTTTCATGTCAGCAAGATATCTAGATAAATATATGAGCTAGGGCTTGGAAAGTTGATGAGCTTGTTGAGTCTGAGGAGTATATCACCTGATTAACTTTTGAGAAAAAAAATGAGTTAATTTTATGTGAGTTATGATCCGTTTCAAATTTGGCATTTTGTAGGGACAAGCATATAGCTGGGGGCAAAGTGTTTTATAAGCACTCATTTCTAGTTTGTTATTGGTTTATTTGCCCACTGCCTTTGTATGGGTCCTGTTGGGACTAGGCAATGTCTCAAGACAAAATGGAAATTCATGTGAGCTCACCACATTGGAATTAAGAACCAGTCCATGAGTTATTGCATCTTGGGAATGAGAACCAGTTCACTAAAGCAGTGTAGCAGGAATATACCATATTTACCCTAAATATTTGGACACTATAACTCTTTACCATACTTATCCTGAATTTTGAAGAAGTCCATTGATGATGTTTAAAATGTAGTAATGGAATGGGGAACAGAGTAAACCCTGATCAAACTGTTTGCTTAGACCTGCCTGTAGTTGTGGTATATACAGAAGTGGGTTCCGATGTATCATATGACAGTTCTAGTTTGTGATGTTTTCTTTTAAATTTTAATAAAGATTACTTTTAGATTGCTTTTAGTCCAGCTCTGGTGGATATTTTTTTCTAATTTCTGTGAGAGAGATAATTGTAAAATGCTAGAGCAAGTTTTCCTGGAAAAAATGAAAAAGAAAAAAAAAAAAAAAAAATACAGACATATTTTCACACTAGTATATATAGAAAATAATTTACAATGCAACCTCCCCACAATAGCCATCCTTAGAACAAATAAAAATGGCCTTTCTAGGGAGGTTACATATACATGTATAACAAAACAGTGTTATGGGGAAAGCAGAAAAGTGTCTCTATAGGAAGTTTCAACTGTATCTGGAATTATGGATTTTGTATATCTGTTAAAAACAGTTTAGAGTATCACATTATTTACAGTCCAAACACATGGTTTTTATAGAATCTGTATTATTTTACAGGTTTACTAATAGAAGGTGGGGTGTCACGCCAGTCTTATGGTGGCACCAAAGTACAGGACTCTCTCTACCTGTCACTACTACAGAACAAATACCAGTTCAACACCAAGGTTGAGAAGTTACTGGTACGCCATATCTGTGAGGAAGCATGTTATGTTGCCGAGAATTACAAGGAGGCTACAGCCAAGTGTGAGAAAGATCAAGAGAGTTTTAAAACCACTGTCTCCTTTGCAGGCTACAATTTACCAGAGGGAGCATACAAGTAAGTGAAAATACTCAGATAAGAATAAGTACCACATTACAAAAACATGCCTGTTAAAATATATTGAAAATTTCACCACCAAAAACTGAAAGTTTTCATATAAAAAATCTGATATTTTTCATATTTCTGCTTAAAGCATAGAAAAGGAATTTTTTTTCCAACTGAAAAGTAATGATATTTTCTAATTTTCCACAAGAACATAATGTTGTGTTACTCATTAGAAGTGCCTTGCCCAGTTATTTTTTTGCATAAAATGTCCAACCCTTTGAAGGTTATGAAAAAAAATATCATTTCATGAAGTCATTCTGGAAAAAAGAGAAAATATCATTTTATCATCTGCTAAATTAGCCCAGAGTGTAGTTATATTAAATGTCAAGCCCTCCTTTCTGGAAATATATGTCCTCTAGATTTATACAAAATGAAGCATGTGATTACCTTACCGTTATCATCTTTTGATTTCCAGGAGTGTTGACCTTGACATTGGTTGTTTCAAGAGCCCAGAGGGATTCTTCAATACAGATCTCTGGGGCATGGATTACCCCAACATCCACAAGCTTGTCTACCAGGGCATACAACAAAGCCCAATGGATGCCCGCAAACACATGTACAGGTAGTATGATATTGATTTCAACTGCAGTGTGAAAAAAATGCATCTTCAGACATGTGGGCCCAGGGAAGATTCAGATCAGCCTGTGCATTCGCACAGGCTGATCAGAATCTTCACTTGGCATATTTTGGATGGCCATGGTTGCAAAGGATCAAAGACTGATCAGACAGTGCAGATATGTAGTCTACTTTGTGTCTACATTGGGAGCACATGTCAGAAAATATGTTTTCTAATGTTGTTTTGGTGTGGCTCATTTGTATAATGAACTGAAGTAGTCTAACTTTTGTTTAATTTTTGTAAGCACTTTCACAGCTAATGCTGATCTTCAGACAAACATATTGAAAACAGCAATAAATGAACAACGTCATCATTTATTGTTGTTTTCAATATGTTTGTCTGAAGATCAGCATTAACTGTGAAAGCGCTTACAAAAATAAACATTAGCTGTGAAAGGGCTTACAAAAATTAAACAACAAAAGTTAGACTACTTCAGTTCATTATCTCTTACTTGACTTTTTACTAGATTGTACATCATACGAAGAGTTTCAACTATATATTTATAATATATATATGTATTTATGTATATATAAACATAAACATATTTATTTATTTTATTTTTGTGTCAACAGATACTACATTTGCTGAATAAGCAACATCATTATCCCCCACCAAAGGCAGAGAGACATAATGCATAAGTTATTGCCTTTTGATTGATTTAAACTCAACAAATTTGTCAATTTGGAGCTCATAACTTAGTAAGCGATAAATAAAATTTCATGAAATTTAAAATGAATATGTATCCCTACAGTGCAGTAATGTATTTTTTGCCAAATCACCTTAGTATTGTATGAGTAATTGCCCTTTGACCGATTTAATACACCTATTTGTACATTCAGAGCCATTGCCATAACTTAGTAACTGATGAATGCAATTTCATGAGATTCTCATTCCCCTCAAAAATGTTTTTTGTTTTTAAATGTATCAGACTTTTAAAAGCTGCATGTATCATGTTGTAATGTTTTCAGATCCGTGTATCTTAGTGGTGGCGTGACAATGATACAAGGATTTGCAGAGAGGTTGCAGGAAGAACTTAAGAAATTAGCCCCTCCCACAGTCACCGTGGAGGTAAGGGAGAAGCTATCTATTTTACAAAAAAAAGTAAAATGAGTGTTTTTGAATAATAGTCTACAGGGTGGTCACGCACTCTGGAAAACAGGGAAAATGGTGAAAAAAATTCCCTGCAGGGAAAAATCAGGGAATTTGAAATTTTGCTGAAAATCGGGGAAAAATCAGGGAATTTCAAAAAATCTTATCTTTGTAAGGTCAAAATATTTAAATTTTATAGCTGTTCAGATGTGGCTACTGGTGGTTTCTGCCATATGCTTAAAATACCTGCAGATCTAATCTTACTTAAAGGTGGAGTACTTTGTTAGGTGGAGTACTTGTTAGGTGATGTACTTTTTTGCTGTATATTCTGTTTTTTTCTTTTTCTCATTCCGAAGTGGACATTTTATTGCAAACCCAATGTCTGTCAATAAATTTTAATGCAAAAATATACATCAGTGCAGTTAGAAGCCAAAACGGAATTGAGCAACAGTTGCCCCAGAGCTCAAGTAGAAGTGTGTATGCATGCACTAATATCATATTCTTAAGAATGTATCAAGAATAACACAATTTATATTTTAGATAACTTTTCATTTAATTAAGAATATTGTGAAAGCATTGTGTATAAACATGTCACTTGATAGCATTTGAATCAGTATATGACTTCTAAAAGTAGGGGCCATTGTGATAATATTAAGGTTTTTAATCAGGGAAAATTAAATCAAATCAGGGAAAAATCAGGGAAAATCAGGGAATTTGATTGCTAAAAATGTGTGGCCACCCTGATAGAAAACTTCATCTCTACTGTACATACCATTAATATGGGGATGGAAATGCCTGAGCATACAGCATAGACCCAGATCAGACTGCACCTGAAGGAGAACTCTGATCTGGGTCTGCTCTGATTGCAATTCTGTCAACACATTTTTGACACATCCCTACATAGTAAAATCAGCTACATCCAATTTTAGGACAGTTACAGTAATTGGTTTAGTTATTCTAATATTTAGGAGAGTTATCCCCCTTCCTAATTTTTCAAAAATTACTCTGGTATGAATCTAAATAGTGCCTGTGCAGTGGAAATCAACTTGTCCCACAGTATTGTTTAAAACAATGTGATACTTTGCATACTTATGATAGACACGCTGAACTTAAGCATGAGGAATTTTGATGCTGAAAAAATGATTTTTACAAAAAAAAAAATTGTGAGTGCTCAACATTTAATCATACAGTAAATCCTCGTTACAACGACAGTATTTGTTCCCAAAGATGTTGCCAATAAAATGAATTTGCTTTTGTAAAGAACACTAAATTGACAGAATGATATGTAAGAAAGACTTTGTTTTTTTCTTATTTCCTCATAGAACATATGTTTTAGATATTTGTTAGAATTGCCTCATTCAGGCAATTCTAACAAATATCCAAAACATATGTTGCTTGAAGTTTTAATGCAATATTCTTGCATAATTTCTCCTCAACTGTCACCTCCTGAGCTAAAGTTTTGTGACATTCAAATTGTCATTATAACAAAATTGTTGTTTTATTGAGTGTTGGTATAAAGAGGATTGATTGTAATACAGTTGCATGTACACACAATTGTTTGATCCACGGAGGGGTTCTTTAGTGGATAGAGGTAGAAAACTTATGAATTAGTTTCTCAATACTTTGATGACACACAGATGAGGGCTCGGCTATAAACTGAAAGAATTCAATACTGAATGTTTATTTGTTTGAGTTGATGTTTTACAGCCCAGTCAACCCTTTAGGGTCATAATGAGTGTGGTCAGTTAACCTACTCACGCCGATCCTGTGCAGGCTTAGTACTCTAAGCCGTTAACCAGTATTTGTGCACAAACTTTGTCAGTAACTGACAATTGCCCTTCTTGTATCAGAAGGAGGAGAATGAGCATAGAAAATATTTCATAATCAGTCTCCACAAAAGTTATGTGGCCAAGCTGGGGATTTGAACTCGCAGCCCCTGGATCTGCAGTCAGATGCACTACCAACTCCACTGTGGAGCCTGGCTGAATACTGGAAGAAATAATCTAAGCCCAGTGTTCAAATCGTTAACGTATTGTTAAAACCTTGATCATTAAATATGGCATATATGCTAATATTTTTGCTGAAAAAATGTGAGTAGCTTTTGCATTTGCAAAAGCTACTCACATTTTTTCAGCAAAATACCCGTGAATTAGATATTGTTCTTATTAGAACCGTTAACATTTTGACCACTAACAAGCTTGTTAAACTAATGATGCTTCGAACAACTGGGCCCAGGTTAATACTCAAGCAACTGGCCCCTACTGCAAATACATGTATGCTAAATAGTTATTCACCATAACTCCTTGCAGTACTTATTGTAAACCTTAAAAAAATCCATTTGACTACCTCATAATGTGTCTAAAATGCTCTGGGCAGTTTGATCTGGGTCTGCACTTTCTGTCTAACGATTTGAGGTGAATATTTCGTTAATGACTTTTTTATTTTATGTTCATCTAAAGGTACATGCATCTCCTCAGCGGTATCATGCAGCATACATTGGAGCATGTGCTGTGGCTTCTATGGATGTCTTTGAGCAAAGCTGTGTCTCAGCTGATGAATGGAAGAAGTTAGGATTGAAAGCCTGCAGGAAATGGGGTACCGGATGAGATGAGAGAGGTTGTAGGAACCAGCTGTATTGAAAGAGAGGCTGTCTTGGGAACCAGATTTGAAACAAGGGATTGGAAATAGCTTCCGGAAGAGTGGAAACAAGAAGAATTCCTTGTCTTCTGTGGAAGCTATATTTTATCATATGGCATTTGCCTTGGTATAAAAACTAATTTGGGTCCTTAGACAGAGCCTACAATAGGTTACTGAGCCATTACCATGCATATG
Organism: Anodontia alba; assembly: GCA_964016985.1. Classification (NCBI taxonomy): domain Eukaryota; kingdom Metazoa; phylum Mollusca; class Bivalvia; order Lucinida; family Lucinidae; genus Anodontia; species Anodontia alba. The sequence goes on from OZ024828.1 coordinate 10,030,843, forward strand.
GTGAATGAAAACACCTCAAAGATTTTACTGCCATTTTGCAAAAGGAGACGAGTTTTCCAGACATGAAGTTGCTTCCCAAGTGTTTGAACCCTTCAGAAATGGGGCTACTCATAAAAAAAAGAAGTTGCTCCCATAGGGAGCAAATGGGAGCAAATTCTTTCCTTTAAGAGTAGCCCAATTGAGAAGAAAGACAAATATTTCAGTGTCAGAGTTATTTCCCTTGGAGCTGTAGCCATTATCCTTAATTTGCATATCAGCTGAGGACATTTTAAAATGTTTTCCCCAGAGAATAGTGCTTGATATAGCAGAAAAGTGTTACGCCTTTTTTTTTTCTCCAGAAAAGGAAAACAAATGAGCCATAAACCTGAGAAATTGCTCCTTAAGACTTTGCACCCAGTGAAAACTCAGGTCAGATCGGAGTCTTTGCTGGGCACTCTGTCGATGGCCAAGAATCCAGCGGACAAGGAAGGCTGAACGGATGCATAGTCTGAACTGAGACTTTATCTCCATCTTACAAAGGGAGACATATTTTGCAGACCTGTGTCCATATTTTTAGGTAAATTTCCTCATATTGTAGGTCAGAATAGTTGAGTGTCCACTCAACGTAAATGGATTAAGGATTATTGTCTTAGGGCTATTCCAGTTAAACATAAGTACCGGGGGAAGAAGGCACTTTCAATTTAGACCACCCCCCTATAGAAGTAAATTTCTTTAACAATTGGACTACCTACAGAAGCATTTATATCAAGAAAACGCCCCACCACAGAAGCAAATTTTATATGGACAGAGGCAAATTTTCATCTCCCATCATAATCTATTCTATAGAGCTGTTTTTGTGTCTCTTACCAGAGTATTGTAATTGTTATTCTTTAATAATGATTTTCTTGTTTGCCAACTTAATACAATGAACATGCACTATGAAAATACGTCTTCATTTTATATTGTGTTCTGATCATGTCAAAGCCCATAGGCACAGTTTGATGTAGCTTGACTGGTGAGCAGGAAGTAGCACGTTCGATCTGGCATGAACATTCATTCATAGAAATTTTTCATGAACTATTGTTTGTTTTCTCCCTTCCTCTTGTTCAAGAAGGGCAGTTTTCAGCTGTAGTAACCAAGTACTTTTGTTTGTGTTGGGGTTTTACTGCCCAGTCAACCCATTGGGGTCATGTCGAGCATGGTCAATTTACCTAACTACACTTTTACTGGACGGGCTTTGTCCTCTAGGCGGTTTAGTTTAGGCCTCGGTTTAGTCTCATCGGAAAGACTGGAGAAGCTTGGGATAAAAATCACGACCCCTAGGTTACAAGGCAAGCAGCTTAACCACTACATAACAGTCTTCCGTTTAGGTGCCTGGCACAAACTTTATCCAAATATTAGTAATCATGCACAGAGAAATAAGCGTTACACTAAATTAGGACCTTGAAAACAACTAAGCCACAGTCACAGACCTTGGCTGACAGTGTTTGCATCCTTGTACTGTAATCCGTAAGACAGGAGCAGGCCAGATCAACATTTCTGATTGGCTCATTTGCTTGACTGCAAGAATCCTTGTACTGTAATCCCTAAGACAGGAGCAGGCCAGATCAACAGTTCTGATCGGCTCATTTATAAGCTAAACTGCCAGATTAAATGCCCTCGGTGGTTGATTCTGTTGCTAGATGCCGGACTACTAGTCATGTCCGAATTTAAGCACAAAGCGTTGTTGAACTGGCTTTCTGAAAAAAACTTAAATAGAGGCATTCTTAAAATTCACTTGTCGATCTATCTCAACAACTTGACTTACCTTCAATAACCACTCTCAAATCATGAAGGCCTTGGCTTTCTAGTCAAGACACAACATCCGAAACTGAGAAGTCAAACATCCCGCATGACACTTCTATGCTGTTGATAGAGTTGTTTCCCTTATATCCGGAAATTAACGACAATTTCCGGAAACAAGATGGTTCACCAAAACACGGGGAAAACTGACGACTTGCTCGATTTTTTTTTTTTTTTTTTTTTTTTTACGTAATCAGATATATTTAAAGCAATGTAAAAATTTGCTTCTGCTTTCTATCCCATTATAAACACTGGAATCGAATTTTGTCTGAACCAAAAACACCTCCCACCTACAGAAGCGAATTTTCTCCCACTACACCCACCCAAAGAAGCATGTAACTCAGCGGGACATCCCACGTCAGAAGTTTAAAAAAGTGCCGTCTTCCCCCGGTACCTATGTTTAACTGGAATAGTCCTTATCTGGAGTTATGTTATGAGCACATTCTGTTCATGAACAAGAAACCTGAGCACAATTATTCAAAACTTAACAAATGTTAGCTAACATGAAGTTAAAATTTCTATCTTGAAATATGGCAAATACATTGATATTTTTTGCTGCAAAAATGTGAGTAGCTTTTGCATTTCAAAAGCTACTCACATTTTTGCAGCCAAATTATCAATGTATTTGAAAAAACCTTAGATACAACAGTTAATGAGTTTGTCATTAACAAGCTTGTTAAGCTAAAGATGCTTTGAACAACTGGGCCCTGATGATTATTTGTTCAGTAGAACATAACTCCTCATAAGTTGCATGTTTCGACTTCAAAGTGAACTTTTTTCTCATTTCACCTCAAAAACATCTATTGTTGGTACTTATTAGAAGGGCCTACTTGAGGTCTGATGGGTATCCTTAATATGTATTTTCATGGAGAAATAAGAAAAATAATTTTTAGATACCGTTTTTATCCTTAGTATTCGGACACCTCAACTCCTTACCATACTTGTTCTAAAATTTAAACAAGTACAATTTACTACCCGAAGTTGTGTCTGAAAATTGGTGGGTCATTGGCAAACAATGTAGACTGTGATGAGACACTGCATTTTGCAAAATCTCATCTGTTTGCTCAGGCCGGTCTGTTCGAATATATACGGTAAATATGGTACTCTCCCTTTTGGTATGTGAGATTAATTTTTCTGAAAAGCCAACTATACAAAGCATGTACATATGATTAACTTTTTTTCATATAAGATTTTCATATATATATTTTTTTTAGCCTTTAGTACGGTGGGGGCAGATGACAAATTGGTGATATTTTTCTTATTTTTTCGAGAAAACAGGCTTTGACATTTCATGCAGATAGTCTCCTTTGGAAACAATCTGCAGGAAATGTCAAAGCCTAGTTTCTGGGAAAAATATAGAAAAATATTTCAAAATTGTTGTCTGCTGAAAAATTTTTACCCAGCATACTTAGTGTTTAGGTGATTTAAGCATAATTAAAAAATAAGTATTACTGATTTTTTTTTGTTTTTTTTTGTTTTGTTTTTCAAGAAAATTATTTATAGTCTCTCATAATAGAACAATTTGCTCCTAAAAGAGTCTGTAACCGTAACTATTTGAATTGTCAAACCATTTATAATTGTGATTTGAACACATAAAAATGTCATTCTATTTATAATAATTATGTGAACACCTAGAAAATTAGGAAAATATATGCATACTCTCTGGGCTTGCCATGCAAAACATCTCAAATTTTATGATATATCTGTCACTTTGTATGGTGTTATGTATAAGTAGACCTGATACAGATAGGGAAATAAATATGCCACAACCCCCTTTATAACACTATTGCTAGGATATCATGACAACATACCAATATAATATTGACCCCCTTAAAGCCCACTTTTATATAGTAAAACTGGGGTTTACAGGGGTATACATTTTCTTATTTCTGCTCAAAAATATAGATGGTGGGTACCCATTAGAACTGCCTCAGTGAGGCAGTTCTAATGCATACCCACAGTCTATGTTTTGAGCAGAAATGTGAAAAATGTCACAGTTTTTTCTCTGAGAATTTTCAGTTTTTGGAGGTGAAATTTTCTGTATATTTGAATAGGCGTATTTTGGCAAAAGGAAAAACCATGTTAGCTAAACAACCATGTTGTATCCAAACAAAATGTATAGATCTAATAGAAAAATGAAGATAAATGTATACATTATGTTGAAAAATGACCCAAAATGTATAGATTATATATATTTTCTATATATAATGTATACGCTTTTGTTTGCAACACTGTTTTGAGTCCACTTTTAAACCATCATCATATAAAGAGGTTCTAGTGTATTTGTGAACCATAAGTTGAGTTACAGTCAACTCTCATTATCTTTAAGTCCAAGGGTCTCTGAAATACTTCGAGATATCCGTATGTCGACATACCAGATTTGTAAAATTGAGGAAAAAATAAATCCAACAACCACATTTCACAAATGAATTTGTAATTTGACTTCTCAAGTTAGAGATATATTGAAAATATTGTGGAAAAGAGGAGAAATTGCTCCTTAGGAGCAATTTCTCCTCTTTTCCACACTATTTTGTTACCTGTTGTTAGATTTCCATGTTAAAACAGGGACCAGATTTTCCCTTCGAGATAATTGAAGTGAAGATAATGACCCAGTCAGCATTCTACATAAATCTATATCGGGCCCGTCATCGGCCCGTCAGGGTAGCTGACGGGCCGATGACGGCCAGATGTAGATTTACGTAGAATGCTAGCTGGGGAGAGTGGACTGTATATCTGAAAAAGTGTTATAATGAGGCTGAGGTGTACATTCCAGAAGCGTCTGCATGGTAGTCAAACCTGTGTTAGTGGTCACCTCTATTAAGCAGCCAACCTGTATTAAGCAGCCAGAGGAAAGTTGCCCCAAAATTCATATACCTATATATTTGAACTGTATTAAGCAGCCACCTGCCTTCAGCAGCCACATTTTAAGCTTCCCATGAGTGGCTGCTTAAGACAGGTTTGACTGTAGTTTGTGCTACTGACTTTTGATTACAAAGCCTGGGTACGAATCCCACTAAAGGCTAAGTTCATATTCATGACTGTATAGTGCTTCATGGCACAGAGTCTTTCTATAACAGCTGCATATGTCTTAAATAATGTTGAAAGAGACGTAGAACTCCAAATTAGCGGCAGAAGCATCCTGTACATTCCAACTTCATACTGTCATACATTCCTTAGTAGTACTGTGATGTATTGAAGTACATTCCATTGAGTCAGGCACCCTTATGTATACATATATGCAGTGTTATACCCGAGTTAAGTTAAAGAAAAACATGCTACAAATAAACATATCAGAAAATAAAGTGCCTATTAAGCTGAGCAGTTTGGTGAAGAAATTATGCAAATCAGTTAATAAGAAAGGTAATGATAGATCTAGATAAGAGGAATATCCAGATGAATATTTTTCTTCTTATTTCTCCATGAAAACATATGTTGTGGGTACTCATTAGAAGTGCCTCATTGAGGTACTTCTAATGAGTACCCACAACATATGTTTTTGAGGAGAATTAAGAAAAAATGTCAAAACTGTTTGGTTGATTAAAAGCACTCCATCTAGGGTGATAAAATTTTTTGTTACAATACTGATTTACAAACTAAATTAATGAAAGTCCTATCTATTAGTATTTGCAATTTAAATATTGGTCAGTGATACATGTGTTGTGATAATAAAGTAGCTTTTAATTTTTTTTCTTTTTATGTATTTTTTCTTCTAATGTTACTTTTTGTTGTTTCATATTAAAACTGTGTTGGTACATATATAATAATGTGTCATTATGTGTTCATAGCTGCAGGTAAGACTTTTTTTCCTACCTAAAGTAGAGATATTTTTTATTTCTCTGCAGTATATGCTTTGGGTAGTCATTAGAAGTGCCTTTCTGATTCACTTCTAATGAGTACCCACATGTTCTTATTGAGAAATAAAAAAAAGGTTCTTATATCGTATATGAACAGTGAAGACCCAGATCAGAAGGTCTTCTCTGTTTATTGATAATTTCTGCACTATCCGTTGATTTTGTAAAAGGCATCAAAGGCTGATCTGGGTTTTCACTGCCTGTATATAGCATAATGGCCATTTTCATGTACAGTTTATCTTTTGTCATAATGATTCCAAAACGATCTGATGCAATAAAAGTAGATATGCAGAAGTTGTTTGTAAGTTTATGAATATCTTTCAGTAACTGGTTGTTTTAAAATATTGTGATTATCCTTAATTTCATAAAACAAATTTTTGGATAGATTGCATATTAAACAGTGCAAACCCAGATTAGAGATTAGATCAGGATTTACGCTTTTTGCCATTCCAGCAAGACTTAGTGTTTTGTGCAACAAACACATCAAAAAAAAAAAAAAAAAAAAAAAAAGGCGAAAAATATATGGAAAAAAATGGTTGAAAATTGTAGGACATTTACTGTATAAAAGACTGCACCAGGGAACAGAAAAATTTATTTGTGCATTGTGCAATGTCACACAAAAAGGGCTTATTCCAGCTTCAAAGCTCTGATATGAAGGAACGTCCAGTCAGTCATAGTTTACTTTGGGAATCTTTGAGTCTTGTAGCATCTACTGGTGAAACCAAAGACCCAATTAGTCTGCATAGATACATGTTGTTCTTAATCTTCTTGCATCTTTTTTGCATAAACCAGTTAAAAAAATTCAAACAGCAGCGGATCATGCAATCTGGGCATTACTTTTATTTTTCTTTAATATATTTTGATTCTGGAAAGTACAATAAACCATATTTACCATTAATATTTGGACACCTACACTTCTTACCATATATACTATAATAATCCTAAGTACTTGGGACACCTTATGTACTTATCATACTTGTCCTAAAATTTGAAATAGTCCATTCTACTACCTCTAGATGTGTCTAAAATATTGCTGTTTGTATGGCAAACGGTGTAGACCCAGATCAGATGCCGCTGCGGCATCTGATCTGGGTCTTCACTGTTTGCAAAAGCCTACCTGTCCCAATAATTAGGGTTATTATGGTACATATACTAAAGCTTGAACACAGCGGTTTCATTGTCTAAAAACTGGTCAAGTAACAAACAGTGTACACCCTGATCCGATGCTACATTCTGCAGTCTACACTGTTTGTTTGCTCAGGACCAGTCTGTTCAAATGCTTCAAGTAAAAATGATTGAGTGTGGGAAGAGCAAAGGCTTGGTCTGAATGTACAGCTTAGCAGTTAACATGATGTATCAAAGTTTTCCTATTTCCTGGCCCAAGTATTTTAATCCATTTATGCCAGGCGTCCCATAAAAGGGACATTGGCAAACAGTGAAGACCCTGATCAGACACTGCAGAAAGCAGCATCTGAACAGGGTCTACACTTTGCTTTAAAGACTCCAAATTCCTCAAAAATAGACATTTTTTTATCCAAGAAAGGTTTAATAAATTTATACAGTCAAACCTGTGTTAGTGGTCACCTCTATTAAGCAGCCAACCTGTATTAAGCAACCAGAGGAAAGTTGCCCCAAAATTCATAGACTTATATATTTGAACTGTATTAAGCAGCCACCTGCCTTCAGCAGCCACATTTTAAGCTTCCCATGGTTGGCTGCTTAAGACAGGTTTGACTGTATATAGTATTAATACGATCATAAAATATGGCATCTGATAGCCTGTAAAATTTCAGTAAAAGTCTCTCATTTTTGAACTGGATCAAAAATGAAATGATTTTTTATCGTATCTCTGAATTAATATTGACAACATTAATATTCAGAGATACGATAAAAAATCATTTCATTTCAAGAACGATAAACTAACTGAAATTAAACAAGCTGTCAGGTGCCACATTTTTATGATTGTATTAATACCATATATCAATTTATTAAACCTTTCTTGGAGATTAAAATGTCTATTTTTGAGAAATATGGAGCTTTTAATATGCGGTACAGTGCAAACTTCTGGGGCTTTTGTAAAGTGGTTAAATATATGAGACAGCTCACGACAGAACCTACAATAAGACCTGTGTGACCAGCAAAAACACAGATCAGCCTGTACATCCACTCAGTATGGCAAGGTTTCTCATTTAACCCACTTTGGATAACCAGGAGGCTGTAGAAGGCACATGGGATCAGCAAAGACTCTGATCAGACTGTGCGGTTGCACAGGCTGATCTGAGTCTTCGCTGGTCGCACAAGTGTTATTGTAGGTTTTGTCATGCGCTGGCTCATTTAGTGTAAAACTACACTTTGAAGAATCAGGGCCCAGTTGTTCAAAGCATCGTTAGCTTAACGAGCTTGTTAAGGGTCATTTCCTTAACTGTTTCAGCGGATTCAATATACAATAATCTGATATTTTTTGCTGAAAAAATGTGAGTAGCTTTTGCACTGCAAAAGCTACTCACATTTTTTCAGCAAAAAATTTCAGCATATTTGCGTATGACCCGATTTAAATTTTAACGGATCGTTAACTAACGATGTCGTTAGTTTTGAACAAAAAGTATATTTTATAGGGAGGTGGCTGTTGTTGAGAGGTGACTGTTAGTGAATGTTTCATTGCAAATAATATTCTTGTTACATTTTTGCAAATTTTGTTCGACAAAAGTAGGATGTAAAGCATGGCAGTTTTCAGTGGGTAAACACTGCTGAATTTACTTGTTAGCAAATGCCATTGTAAAATGTACTAATTTTTCCCAGATGAAAAGGGCTTGACATTTCATGTGAGTTTTATCCAAAAGAGAAATAATTTGTTTGAAATATCATGCCCTATTTTCTGGAGTGGAATAAAAAAAAAATATGCATTTGTTATCATCTGCTCAGGGGCAGATCCAGAAGGAGTTTATGGGGTTCAGTTGAATACCCCTTTGACTCAAAATTTCATTTTCATGGGAAATTTTGGATAATTTTTTTTTATAAACTTGGGATACTTTTCCTTGTACTTCTCTTCAACAAGTCCATTTTACTACCTGTGAATTTGTGTAAAATTGCTGGGTGAGGGGCAAACAATGTAGACCCTGATCAGATGCCACAAATGGGCATCTGATCTGGGTCAAACTGTTTGCTCAGGCCTGTCTGTTCCACATATGTAAAGTACTGTAATATGATTAAATTGAACCCCCTCAGAAATCCTTCTTGATCAGCCCCTGTCTGCTTGTTTGCCAATGAGTGCCTAAGTTAAAATAGATACACTTTGCAGGGAGGTAACTCTGTCAAATTGTTTGTTTCCCTTCTGAAAAGGGGTCTGGTCTAAAAGGAAAGACTTTGCTCCTTTGTAAGAAATGGTAGAAAATCTGCGGAGTATATCCAGTTCAGTTAAGGTTGATATATTCCTTATTATGTTAGTTGTTCTTAAGGCTGTAAATAAAGTTCGTTTGTTGATGGTGTTATTGTTATCATTTTTAGCTTGCCTGTATGAAAGTGCAGGAAGAGCTTTTGTGTTACACCCATGTCCGAGTTGGTGGTGGTGTCCACAGATGTTTTTTTTCTTTTAAGTTTTTGTTAAAGTTTTTTTAAGAAGTTCTATTACCCCAACCTTTTGGTAGATTTACATGTAGTTAACGTCATCATGATGGTAGATATTGGTGTGTTAAGCTCCGTATCTCTTGTGTGCCTTAATTATTTAGTTAATAATTTGGTGATACTGGCCAAACTTTTTTTGAGAGCAAGCCTTACCCTACTCAGTGTCCATGAGGTCAAGATCATGGACTTACTTTCATGTTAAATTTTATGTTTAATCCTTGTCCTGCTGAATAAATTAAGATGCCACACCTATTCTAATTGTCAGCCAATCAGATTGTTTAATCCAGATTGTTAATACAAAAATTCACACACTTAATGACAAACAGTTTAGATCTAGACTAGTTGGCTTATTTAGAATCCAGCTGACCTGGATCTACACTGTTTGCAAAGGCAGGGTTTATCCAGGATCTGCAGAACAAGGGTTAAATTTTTAAAGATCAATATCTGTTGAATGCCTGAATAGATTTAGTTGATACTTGGCATAAAGGTAGATACTGGGTTAAAGTTTTGTTCAAAGTAAGGCTCAACCCCTGAGTGACCTTGGAGTAAAGTTGTTTTATATAACCCTCCAACTCCACCCAGTTTCCTCACAGTACCCTGAGGTCAAGTCACGGACTATAAAAATATATGATGAATGTCTAAAAAGGCCACTATTTCAGATCCTATTAAAATGCAAATTAATGGAAATCTACCTGTGTTAAGCAAGCACTTGTCTTAAAGGCTACATATTCCTCAAAAATTGACATTTTTTTTATTCAAGAAAGGTTTAATAAATTGATATATAGTATTAACACTATCATAAAATGTGGCATCTGACAGCCTGTAAAATTTCAGTTTGTCTTTTCTTTTGAACTGGATCAAAAATGAAATGATTTTGTATCATGTCTCTGAATTAATATTGGCAACATTAATTCACAGATGAATATGATAAAAATCATTTCATTTCAAGAACAAGAGACTAACTGAAATTTTACAGTCTGTCAGGTGCCTACGAAAGACCGGTAGTGTCATTTCAACTACATTAATTCAAGGTTTCAACTTCACGAATTCACAATTTCAACTTCACGAATTCACGAATTCAACTTCACGAATTCACGATTTCAACTTCACGAATTCAACTTCACGAATTCAACTTCACGAATTCACGAATTCAACTTCACGAATTCACGAATTCAACTTCACGAATTCACGATTTCAACTTCACGAATTCAACTTCACGAATTCAACTTCACGAATTCACGAATTCAACTTCACGAATTCACGAATTCAACTTCACGAATTCAACTTCACGAATTCAACAGTTGAATTCGTGAAGTTGAATTCGTGAATTCTTGAAGCTGAATTCGTGAATTCGTGAAGTTGAATTCGTGAAGTGGAATTCGTGAAGTTGAATTCGTGAATTCATGAAGTTGAATTCGTGAATTCGTGAAGTTGAATTCGTGAAGTGGAATTCGTGAAGTTGAATTCGTGAATTCATGAAGTTGAATTCGTGAATTCATGAAGTTGAATTCGTGAATTCGTGAAGTTGAATTCGTGAAGTGGAATTCGTGAAGTTGAATTCGTGAATTCATGAAGTTGAATTCGTGAATTCGTGAAGTTGAATTCGTGAATTCGTGAAGTTGAATTCGTGAAGTTGAATTCGTGAAGTTGAAATCGTGAATTCGTGAAGTTGAAATCGTGAATTCGTGAAGCTGAAATCGTGAATTCGTGAAGTTGAAACCTTGAATTAATGTAGTTGAAATGTCACTACCGGTCTTTCGTAGGTGCCATATTTTATGACTATTAATACCATATATCAATTTATTAAACCTTTCTTGGATAATAAAATGCCTATTTTTGGGGAATATGGAGCCTTTAAGCAACCACTTTTTGCCTATCCTACGGGTGCTCGCTTGACTGTTCTTCTGATGCTTAGCTTGTACAAAAGTACAGAAAAATTGTTGAACTAGTCGCAGCTTCAGCAATGGCAGCAGCAAAATTTGGCAAAGTTTGAGGTCATGTTTTCCAAATCCTGTAGTGGATTTACCAGGAATTTATAATTAGCATGTTGGTAGATATTGTCAAACTTATGCAATAAGCTTTTACCCCTGCTACAAGTCTAAAGTTTTATTCAGTGCAAGCTTTCTCTTACCATACCCGAATCCTGCTCCCAACACATAAACACAAACCCCTTTTATAGATTGTCTGAATGCTTTGATTTAGTTGATGCTTGGACTGGTATCAGTACATACTGGTCTGTATTTTGGGGTCAAGGTCATGGACTTCAGATTGCTTTTTTTTTTTTTTTTTTTTTTTTTTTTTTTCATTTTGTTGTTTTACAAAACAACAAACATTGGCAGTTGTTTTGACTGGTCGTTTATTATAATTGACCGGTTTATTTCCTGTATGCCTCAGTGTAGTTACCTGTTACTTGGACTGATATTAGATACTGGTCCAGAGATTAATTAGCATTAACCCATTGTATACTGAATGAATTCACCCTGACCATATATTGGAAGAGTCCAATTTCAATTTTAGGTATGTCCAGCAATGAGATTTACATATTCCTAGTGAAAAATGGCTAAACTTTTTGCAAACAGTGGAGACCCTGATCAGACGCTGCATTCTGTGGTGTCTGATCTGGGTCTGCACTGTTTGCCAATTCCCCTTTCACAGGTCTCCCGACTACAATGGGTTAAGAAAACAAGCCTATTCAAATATACTGAAAATCTCACCACCAAAAAATGAAAATATTTTCAGATAAAATATTCCGATATTTTTCATATTTCTGCTCAAAAACATAGATTGTGGGTACCCGTTAGAACTGCCTTGATGAGGCAGTTCTAATGAGTACCCACAATGTATGTTTTTGAGCAGAAATAAGAAAAATAATGTATACCCCTGTAAACCCCAGTTTTACTATATAAAAGTGGAGTTTAAGCTGTCAAAATTATATAGGCATGTTTTCATGATGGTTTCAGCCCCATCCCACTAAGTGCTTGAAATGAAGAAACAGTCTTAAAACATTGCCTCGTTAATGTGAGTTCAAATAAGCTATCGAGCAAACATATGTGAGTGCAAGTCTCATTATTCCAGTTTGTTGGCTTGGTTTTTTCCTTTTTTTATTATTCTTAATGTTTGAGGCATATTGTTATGCCTGCATGTATGTATAAAAATTAGATTTATTTTTTTTCTCCTGAAAAACATATTACATACTTACTCTAAATATTGGGACACCATAACTCCATCTAGGTCTACACTGTTTGCTCAGGCTGGCCTATCCCATTATTTAGGGTAAATAATATATGATGTCACTTTGGCAGCTCAGTATGTTGGTTGTGAATTTTTCTGAACTGTTTATGTAATATTTTCATAGGTGAATTAATATTTTTAATAGTGCAAGATGTGGGTCACTTTACTTAACTGTATTTTGCCTCGGTATTAGGGCACCTTAAGTCCTTACCATACTTATCCAAATACTTTGGACAAGTCTGTTTACTACTAGATAATGTGCCTACACATTACAAAAACATGTCTATTCAAATATACTGTAAATTTTACCGTCAAAAAATGAAACTTTTCGTGTAAAAATTCTGATATTTTTCTGCTCAAAAACATAGTGGGTACCTGTTAGAACTGCCTCAGCAAGGCAGTTCTAACAGGTAGGTACCCACAGTCTATGTTTTTGAGTAGAAATAAGAAAAATACTGTTTACCCCTGTAAACCCCAGTTTTACTGTATAAAAGTGGGGTTAAATGGGGTCAAAATTTTATAGGCATGTTTTTGTGATGAAACAGCTGGGTGAGTGGCAAACATTTTAGACCCTGATCAGATTTTGCATTTTGTGGCATCTGCCACACATTGTTGCATCTGACCTGGTCTACACTGTTTGCCAAGGCTTGTCTGTCCCAATATTTAGGGATATTATGGTATTTGTTCATGAACCATTAGCATACTATATTTAAATATTTAGCAGATGACACATTGTAATATTATTTTTGTCATTTTTTTTTATATATCTTTTTTTGCATCACAAGACTTATGTCTTTATTAACCCTGGTCCTGCTGAACTAGGATATACCCTGCCTTTGCAAACAGTGAAGATCCAGATCAGTTGGCAGTTGGCTTCTGAAGAAGCCAACAGATCTGGATCTGCACTGTTTGTCATTAAGTAAGTGAATTTGTATCAAAAACCTGGATCAAGTAATCTGATTGGCTGAAAATTAGCAGCGGGTGTGGCTTCTTAATTTATTCGGCATGACAAGGGTTAAGTACAAATATCACAGACCATTGCATCTGATCAGGGCCTACACTGATTGTCACTCATCCAGCAGATATGAAACACATCAAGAGGTAGTAAATGGACTGTTGAAATTTTGGACAAGTTATGGTTAGCAATTAACCCTTAAAATGCCAAGAAAACCTGGCAATAAGACTGCATCTGAAAATGTTGTCTGTTTATGTCGTCTGCTGAATATTCTTGCAAACTTTTCAAACCTATCTTTGCATATAGGCAAACAGTGTGGACCCTGATCAGACTGCTCCTAGAGGAGCAGTCTGATCTGGGGCCACCCTGTTTGCAAAAATAACTTTTAAAATCACAAGCAGATGACAAAGCAGACAACAGTTGTTGTGATTGGCAGTTTAAGGGTTAAAGGGTCCAAATATTATGCTAAATATGGTAGTATCAAGTCCTTTTTTTCAAATAAGAAGACAATATTACAGAACCCGGTGGAAGGGACATGCAAATTTTATCTTTTAAGTTGTCTGAACAAAATAATATTTTATTCAGACAACTTAATATCTTGTCTGCACAAGTCATTATCTTGTTCATACAACTTAACGTCTTGTTTGAACAACTTAATACCTTGTTTACACAACTTAATATCTTGTCCCCACAACATAATATCTAGTTTGGACATGCTAATATTTTGTTCAGACAACTTAGTATCTTGTTCGGACAACTTAGATTGCAGTAAATATGAATCAGCCATCAGGGTGTCTGATTAAGTTGTGTGAAGTTGTTGTCTGAACAAGATATTAAGTTGTCCGAACAAAATATTATCTTGTTTGGACAACTTAAAAAATGGAACCAGCCTGTCCCTTCCTAGGTTCTGTACAATATTGTTAGTTTTCTGCTTTTTTTTTTTTTTTTTTCCTTCTGCATGCTAAAGGTAACATGGACTAAAATAACATACTGTATTTACCCAAAGTATTCAGACACCTGAACTCCTTACCGTACTTGTTATAAAATTTGAACAAATAATTGCTGGATAAGTGGCAAACAGTGTAGACCCTGATGAGATGGCAAGTTCTGTCGCATCTCATCAGGGTCTACACTGTTAGCTCAGTACCTATGGTAAATATGGTAGTTTAATCATTATTTGTGTCGGCTCATTTACATATTAAATCTTAAAATGCTTAAGCATAATTATAGCAGTTGACATTCTAAATTTTTTATTATTATCTTTCAGAAAATAAGACTTGGTATTTCATGAGATAATTCACATGAAATATCAAGTGTTATTTGTGAAAAAAAAAAGTGCAAAAAAAAACCGATCAGAATATCATCAGCTGCAGTTGTGATTAGCACTTGAAAGGTTAAGCTTTATCTCTCTGTAGGCTGAATCATTAGATGAATATTTGTGAATATTTTCTATCTTTTTTTACAGCAAATAAGTCTACATATTTCATTCAAATTATTTACTTTTGTGAAAATTTGAATGAAATGTCAAGTCTTATTAAGATGACAATATGAATTAAATGTTATTTTATTTTCTGAGAAAAATAAGAAAAAATATTTTTCATGCTTTCTGCTTCCATTAATAACCAGCAGGTTAAAATTTAAGCTTTTAGCTTTGGAACCTCTCTAATGTGCTGGCACAATGTTAGTCTCTGCACCTTCTCAGTGGGCAGTTTGATAAACAAAATTGCTCCATAACATTTTTTAGACTTTACACACAGCCATAAAAAAAATGCTATACTTATAAAGAATCCAGACAAATCCCCAAATTCACCACTTTATAAAATGAAAAGGAAAATAGTAGGGCAAGTGTTGGGAGGGGACAGAAATAATAAGGAAGTTATAGGATGCATTTGCATTACAGAGGTATTTTTCATGCTAGACAGCATTTAGAAACATTTTTCTTAGAAAATACGGTTTAACATTATTTCATGCATTTGTCTCCTAAGGAGGAGGCAATTGCAGGAAGTTTCAACCCTTATTTTCTGGGAAAAAAAAAAATAGAAAAATCAAGTAGCATATAAGACTAAGTCTAATAAGCTCTTGGAAAAATATATTTTACTTCCTGCTGAATTTGCCTAGAGAGTGCTAAAGGTTAAATGGTGTTTATTTACTGCTAACATGCTAAATTTAAATATCAGCAAAGGAAGTGATATTTTTTCTTACTTTTCCCAGTAAATAGGGTTTGGCATTTCGACACAAGTTGAATGTGATGTGGAGCCTTATTTTCTGGGAAAATCAAAAACAAAACAAAAACATTTCTCATGTGCTGATTTTGTCATCAAATGTGAAGATTTATCAAGGTAAGGAATTATTTGAACCTTAAGGTGAGAAAGTGTACCTTCTGAAATGGTGTCCAGTGAAGCCTCATTTCAATCTGTGCACATTACAAAAACATGCCTATTCAAATATACTGAAAATTTTACCACCAAAAAATGAAAATTTTCAGATAAAAAATCCTAATATTTTTCATATTTCTGCCCAAAACATAGATTGTGGGTACTTGTTAGAACCGCCTCGGTGCTTCTAATGAGTACCCACAAGCATTGTTTTTGAGCAGAAATAAGAAAAATAATGTATACCCCTGTAAATCCCAGTTTACTATATAAAGTGGGTTTAAGGGGGTCAAAATTGTATAGGCATGATTTCGTGATGATCTGCACTTCTGATCAGTCTTCATTGTCCATATGGAGAAACTTTGCGTCCTTGGCTATCCAAAAATGTGCCCAGTGAAGATTCTGATCAGACAGCACGAATGCGTAGGCTGATCTGAATCTTCGCTGGGCATGCATGTTCAAAGGTACATTTTCTGATGTTTCAGCTCATTTGTATTTGGCATGATTTATGAGGAGATTCAAGTACATTTTCATTATATTGAATGTCTGTACATTAGAATATTTATGTGTAATATAGAGAGTTCATATTTATTTGACTACCGTAGTTCATATAGAAAGCAATAATAAACGCCAGATTCTTCCTTTTGTTTCTGTCTTAGTTATCATCACAGAAACATGCCTATATAATATTGACCCCCTTAAACCCCATTTTTATATAGTAAAACTGGGGTTTACAGGGGTATACATTATTTTTCTTACTTCTGCTCAAAAACATAGATTGTGGGTACTCGTTAGAACTGCCTCATCGAGGCGGCTCTAATGAGTACCCACAATCTATGTTTTGAGCAGAATTATGAAAAATATCAGATTTTTTTATCTGAAAATTTTCAGTTTTTGGTGGTGAAATTTTCAGTATATTTGAATAGGCAAGTTTTCGTAATATTGCCCATGATTTTTCTTCTTCATCAGAACTGAACCAATTATCTTTAACATTTTGCTGTTGATAGCGATAATGAGAGAAATAAAGCTATTTGGAAACAAAGAACACATGAAAGACTGAACTCTTACTTATTGATATTTTCTTTATACTTATTGCTTTATGCATGCCTTCCGAAAAGGTGTCTACCTGTGGGAGCAAATTATAGCCTTTTAGAGTAGACCTCTTTTCAGAATGATTTGGTGTGCAGAAAGGTAATTAGTTACAAAAGTTGTCTTTTGTAAAAAACAAAATAAGCAGAATCTACCAAGTTTATGTAGTCCCCTTAAAATAGGACTTGACATGTGTCCAAACTTACCAAGCATCCCTAACACAGCTGGGATAGTGTCGCCGCATCTTCGCCGCAGCATAACATTACAAAAACATGCCTATATAATTTTTACCCCCTTAAACCCCGCTTTTATATAGTAAAACTGGGGTTTAAAGGGGTAAACATTATTTTTCTTATTTCTGCTCAAAACATAGATTGTGGGTACTCATTAGAACCGCCTCGATGAGGCGGTTCTAACGAGTACCCACAATCTATATTTTGAGCAGAAATAAGAAAAATATCAGAATTTTTTATCTGAAAATTTTTATTTTTTGGTGGTAAAAATTTCAGTATATTTGAATAGGCGTGTTTTCGTAATGAAGTTTCTTGTACGCACTGGTCAGGGTATGATTATATGGCATTTAGCTGTCGACTTACATTAACTTAACTACTACATTAACTTAACTGCGTATATGTCAAAAGTTCTGAATATAGAGAAGTTGCTCAGCTAACTTGTGCAGCTCGAATGTAGTCTGATCCCAACCCCCCCTCCCCCGCGATGATACAATATTTTTTTTAAGTTTCCAATTAATACGTAATGAATGGATGATTATTCAAACGTGATGGGTGAAATTTAATTAAGATATGGGAAATGATTTCCAAGCAAGCTTCTCGTGAAACATTAAGGCTAGAAAGCGGCAAGAGTTTCAAATTTCAAATTTTAAATTCTTTATTACAAACAGCTTAGCTAAGCTAACAACATGTAGATTTTAGAAGCATCACGGCGGATAAACCAAAAGATTCGATTAACAAAAGACAAAAAGAGAGGGCATCAATGGAAAATTTCAATGATGATACTTGTCTAAATCCGCTAGGCAGACAGCTCGACAAGGAATTAAAATTGTGCTTGCGCAGCGTCAGGGGGTCCGGATCGGAACCATTAAAACCACGTATATTTACACCAACACCCATTAAAAACCGAACATGTATTTACACTGTACGTCTTCATCGTAGTTTACATGAAAGTAGCTTGTTGGACAGCCAACTTGAAGCTGTCCAAACTATCCAAGTTGATTATGGAATCTGGTAACTGATTCCATAAAGTTACAGTCCTTGGAAAAAACAAGTATTGGTACACATTTAAACGGCAGTGATAGCTTATGAACCTTATACTATCCACGTACCTTGGAGATCTTGGAGGTAGGTAGGATGCTGGAACAGCGACCAGGTTGTGCACCACGTTATACATCAGTATAAGGTCTGATGACCTGCGTCGGTTTTCGAGGTTCAGCCAGTTCAACTGCTGGAGCATGGAGGTGACACTTGTGGGGTTTTGACAATTAAAGGGTTTATTCTCAATGGAACGAGCTGCGTTTCTCTGAATCTGTTCAATTTGTCTGATCTGGGTTACTTGTGGATTCCAAATTGTGGAACTATATTCAACCTTTGGTTGCACCAATGACTGATATGCTCTTTCTTTAACAACTTTAGGGCAATGTCTAAGATTACGTTTAACAAATCCAAGCACTCGGGATGCTTTTGAAGTAATACTGTCGATATGTAGGTTGTACTTCAGATTGTCTGATAATTATACTCCCAGGTACGGATGGTGCTTTACAACTTGCAATGATTGATTTTTCATCTTATAGTCAAATTTAGATTTATTTCTTAGTGTTCCAAAGTTCATGATGGCACACTTATCAACATTGAATTCCATTCGCCATGTATTACTCCATGTTACCAGTTTTTGGAGATCTTCTTGTAGAATTAAATGATCTTCAGGAGAGTCAATTTGACGGTAAACAACACAATCGTCCGCAAAGAGTCGAATGGTGGAATTTATACTATCAGCGATGTCGTTGATGTATATTAAAAACAGGGTTAGTCCTAAGACCGTACCCTGAGGAACCCCAGAAGATACTTCCGCGGGTTTTGAGGTTTCTCCGCTAACTACTACCTGTTGTTGTCGACCGCATAGAAATTCAGTGATCCCGTTCAGAGTTTCATTCCGAATTCCATAGTATGACATTTTTATGGCGAGCCTTCGATGCGAAA
This sequence comes from Anodontia alba, assembly GCA_964016985.1. Lineage (NCBI taxonomy): Eukaryota > Metazoa > Mollusca > Bivalvia > Lucinida > Lucinidae > Anodontia > Anodontia alba. The sequence continues at coordinate 10,049,996 of OZ024828.1, forward strand.
CCTTGTCGAAGGCTTTCGCAAAGTCGAGTATGCCCATATCGACTTGGCGACCCTTGTTAATACTCCTACTGATGTCATCAGTTATAAGCAAAAGTTGACTTTCACAAAATCGGTGAGCGCGAAATCCATGTTGATTTTCATGTAGTATATTATGGCGATCTAGATGATCCATGATCTGTGCGACAATAATATGTTCTAACATTTTAGAAACTACAGCCGTAAGACTAACAGGACGGTAATTATAGAATTTGACTCCTCCGTCAGAAGGCTATAACCACGCCCATGCATAAATCCTTAGACAAACAATATCGTGATACCTGTATTTGTCAATGAAAACTGCATGTGTACCTGTATTTATCAATGAAAAAGTACATAGGTAATATTGGTCAGTGGACAATTCGGCCCATAACAAAATCGGCCCATGACAAAATCGGCCCATAACCTTTTCGGCCCATACAAAATCGGCCCTTAGCAATTCCGGCCCACAGTATAATTGATGGTATAATTGCTTTGTTTGCATATAATTGGTATGTTTGTACGGCCAAATCAGTAGCCTGTTTCTAAAAGACAAACTTACTAATTAAAGTAAATGGTCGATTAACTTTTACCTGTAATTGTTATTTTTCATTTTATGAGGTCGAAAAGGAGATAAAATGAAAAAAAAAAAAAAAAATAGAAATTAATATAATCAGTATTTAATCTCGGACCCATCAATGTGTCCGAGATTTAATATAATTTTTTCAATTATTTAAAATCATATAAGCTGAAAATGCTATCTTTAGTATTTTGAAAATGCTTATCGGTTTCTTTTCTTTGATCGTTTATATTGTAGACATGAGTTAGAAAAGTGACATGTAGCGTTGTTTACAGCCACATTGGGCTTATTGTACACTGCTTTTCTTGTTTCTGAGCACTATCATCTTCCATTTCTTATGGAATACGATGTGGTATCTCCGTAGGATGCTGCTCGACAGTACTGAAACACAAAGAAAAGTCAAACAGGGCCCAGCAATGATTGATCAGCCTATCCGCACATTATGATCATGGCCGCTGCGCTGTGACACATTTTTCGTAGTTACAATGCACAGTGCAGATGCGCAGGCTGATACGAGTGTATGCTGGGCTCACATATTTAGACATTGATGTGCCCCTGCCCAATAATATTCCGAGCAAGAAACGTATAAGGAATAAAACAGGAAAATAGCCTTAAAGAGACAAAAAATAATGGGTAATTGGCACGTGTCCTAATAAAGGACTCAAATTTGAGTAATATGATAATTGATCTGTTTGTAAACACGGCACGTGTCGACAAACGTACCAATGTAATATAATTATTGATACATTGCTTACCGGCGCATGCAAATAAATAAATAAATACCTTTCTGTTATCTCCATATCTTCCTCTCTTCGCTTGAGACCCATAATGGAGGAAACATCATCTTCCAAAGTGGCGGGAGTTGGAATGCCCAGATCCTGAAACAAAAATAAAAAAAAAGTTCACATCGGTTTCAAACCAATACTTAACACCAAAAATTTATATTATGTATATGTTTAAATATAACAGCACTATGGCAAGCCATTTTACTATTTATTATGCAAAATAGATATCTTATATACTATATCAGATATCTTATATATGATATAAGATACCTTATTTAGGATATAAGATATCTGTTTTACTAATTCAGATATCTTATATACTATAATAGATATCTTATATAGGATATAAGATATCTTATTTACTATATTAGATATCTTATTTGATTCAGCATATTAGATATCTTATATGCTATATAAGATATCTTATTTAATAAATAAGATATCTTATATACTAATTAAGATATCTGATATACTAAATAAGATATCTGATATAGCTAATTAAGATTCAAGAAGCTTTTCTTTTTATTTATACAATGATTGAAGCGAATAGATTATTAGCTACAATAGCTAGTCTACCTTGTGGTACTCTATCAGAAAATGTTCTTTTTAAAATAAAAAAAAAATACCAAGTTTCTAAATGTTAAACATATCAACTGTACCCGATCTCGATCGCTACGTCTACAAGCGTCACATTTCCACTCAAAACCGACACCATCTCTTTGTCATTTGGTCATCTGTAGGTATGTCTTCTGATCAATACCTGAAAACAATATTAACAAACGATTATTATATTCCTTCGAAATTAAGAATCAAGCATGAGGAAAGAAAGAAAGAAAGAAAAGAAAAGAAAGAAAGAAAATATACCCAAATGAGTACCCCAAATTTTTCGAAGAAAAAAAAATCATCTAAAACAATAGTCTTTACAGCATGAGAATTTAAATTAAATTTATCAGATAGACGTGCTTTCGAAAAGAAAAGACTGTCAGACAGACAGACAGTTAGACAGACGGACGGCAAGACATTCTTTCGGAGAAAGAAAGAAAGAAAGAAGGAGAGAAGGAAAGAAAGAAAGAAAGAGCATCAACTTATAGAATAATCTGAAAAAAAATGAACAAATAAAATATTTATTACAATATTCAAAATAAAAAGATAAATACCTGTTTTACACAGCCTATGTTGCCATCTTTCACAACCGTCGCATTGCAGAGAGTGTTGTCTCCTTTTAACTTCCTTATTACACGAAATACACAAAGAAACATCCATGACGTACAAATGTATCGTTTTGGTGTTAGACGGAAACACGGGCATTTATATTCAAAGATGATGCCGAAAAAATATCACTCTAGAAAGAGTGACAGTTGACATTAGTTGGCAGTGGACACGTCGGCTTTTGTTTGTGAGTGGCACTGGCACTTGATTAGAACAGGGATGCCCCTGATTGGAACTGCTTGGGTAGTACGTGATGTTGCCACTAATTACACATAATTAATTAGGCAACGTCAAATAGATCACTACTCAGTTTCTGATCCAAAAAATACAATTACAAAGTTCAAAAATATCTTTTTCTTTCTGAATTAACATACCCTCGATAATGTGTTTTTTTTTTTTTTTTGTGTGTGTGTTTTTTTTTTTTTTTTATTTCATATAACTTTTTCATAACAAAAGTTCATAACGAGAAAACTCATAAGTGAGGGAGGTAATTATTGAAAATGATATACGAGTAAAGGCCGAGCGGTAAAAAGGGGTATAGAAAAATATTCATTCTTTTTTTTTTTTTTTTTTTTCATTATTACTTTCACCAAAGACGTATAAAATTACTGTACTGTATTATTTACGTCCTTGCTTTCACTAACCATCTTCTTGTATTTCCACTGATATGTGGCCCTATACAAGCCTCATTATCATTTATGGGCCGAAATTGCTATGGGCCGATTTTGACATGGGCCGATTTTGTCATGGGCCGATTTTGTTATGGGCCGAATTGACCCGGAACCGTAATATTGTTTGTCTAAGCAATAACATTAACCGTTAACTGGTAAGCTATTTTGGTTGGTCAGGTTTTGGTGTCATTTACTGGTCAGGTGATTTCACGGAGGACTCAAATTCAATGTTCGCGTTTTTCCAGTCAGACGGTACTTCACCTGAATCTAAAGATTGTTGAAACAAATTTTGGAGTACTGGAGCTATTTCTATTTCGTTCACTGTCTCTTTTAAGACCAAAATCGGCATTTTATCTGGTCCACATGCTTTCTTGGGATTTAATCTTTTCACACAACCTTGGACCCAATGTGACAGGGAGAAAAGTACATAGATCATTAATACAGCCTTGCTGTATGAGCTAGCTTTTATAGCGACGTGGTATGATGGTCTGGCTTTTCTACGAAGTTAAGCAACGGATGTCTTGGTTAGTACCTGGATGGGTGACCCTATATGGGTGGCCACTGCTTAACTTGGCAGAGTTACACCAATGTCACACCAATATACATTATATTCCGAGACACAACCGATGACTCCATTCAAAGTTATATATATCTTAGGCATTGTCCGATATGGTGACTGACCTTTACCTGGTACATCATCCAAGTTTTCTTTTGTGAAAACAGCAGAATTGACCATTAAACATTTCAGCCTTGTCTGAAAAGAAAATACACAAAACGAAATACAAATATCGGTACTAATGACCGATGTTTTCCCTAAAATTATAAGTATTTTTGATGTCTTAGAGCATGACAGGGGAGTCCGGACCCCTACCCAGCGTGGTATCACCGCATCAAAGACGTATAAAATTATTTACGTCCTTGACCGCATCGAGGTCATTGCTTCGCTGGCATAACCATCACGAAAACATGCCCATATAATTTTGACCCCCTTAAAACCCACTTTTATACAGTAAAACTGGAGTGTATAGGGGTAAACATTATTTTTCTTCTGTTCAAAAACACAGATTGTGTGTACTCGTTAGAACCGCATCGCCAGGCGGTCCTTACCACAATCTATGTTTTGAGCAGAAATATGAAAAATATCAGAGTTTATTGTCTGAAAATTTCCAATTTTTGGAGGTGAAATTTTCTATATATTTGAATAGGCGTGATTTCGTAATGACAATTATTTACAACTCACAGTCCGTTCCATTCAAAGTTCCCAACCGCTTTTATCTAGTTTAACTTATGATTCCGTGCGGATCGTGCAGTCGTGTGTCACTGGTGTGAAGCGATGAATGAAATGTTCGGCAGTGCATACAAATTCGCAAAGCCGGATTATTAAATTTGGAAAAAACATTTCAAAGGTAAGTCTTGTTTTACAATAATAATTTTGAAACACTAAATGTGTATAAGAATCGCTTTGGTTAGGGCCTGTCCAGTACTTGTGTGCGCATACTTTCGCCAGTAACTGACAACTGCCCTTCTTGAATCAGGGAAAAGGGGGTGGGTGGTGGAATGACCGTAGAAATGATTTCATGAACACTCTCCACGAAAGTTATGTGGCTGACACCACGAAAACATGCCTATATAATTATGACCCCCTTAAACACTTTTATATAGTAAAACTCAGGTTTACAGGGGTATACATTATTTTTCTTATTTCTGCTCAAAAACAGAGATTGTGGGTACTCGTTAGAACCGCCTCGTTCTGACGAATATCCACGATCTATTTTTTAAACCGCCTCATCGAGGCCATTCTAACGAGTACCCACAACCTATGTTTTGAGCAGAAATGTGAAAAATATCAGTTTTTTTTTCTATCTGAAAATTTTCATTTTTTGGTGGTAAAATTTTCAGTATTTGCAACCCCTGGATCTGCAATTAGATGCTCTGCATACTGCACTATGGAGCCCGGCGAAATTACATGAGTTAATGGAGAACATAACATCTGCAGATGTAATAAAAAATGATACACAGAGGCGGAATCAGAGTGGGTGGGGAGGGGGCTCAATCGAACACCCCTTTGACTCAAAATTTCATTTTCATGGGAAATTTTGGATAAATTTGATAAATTTAGTCACCTTTCCTTATACTTCGCTTCAACAAGTCCATTATACTACCTGTGAATTTGTGTACAATATTCCTGGGCGAATGGCAAACAGTCTAGACTCTGATCAAACGCCGCGTTCTCGTCTGATCAAAGTCTACACGGTTTGCTCACGCCTGTCTGTCTGAACACGTAGAGTAAGTACGGTAATATGATTAAATCGAACCCCTTCAGAAATCCTCCTGGATAAACTACCGACGGCAACAGACAAGAGACCAGCTGGATGGCACGAATAAACCTTCAGTTCAGGAGGGACGAACCAATATTGTTTAAACCCCTACTAGTTCCGATGTAAAATTTCTAAAATGTTCTAAACTAGGATGGTCTTCTCACGCGAGAGTGTATTCTTAACAGATTTTAAAGACTCTTGGTTATTAATATTTCGCTTCACTCGTGGGTGTTTATTAAGGTGAACTTCAATCTGATGTCCACGACTGTCTTGCTTCATGTGCCAGGGCACTTGATTTAGGACGGTGGGGACTGCCTGCATTTTTCTAGTCTCATTGTGATCATGCTTCTGGCTTCTGTGTCTCAAGGATTATCATGGTGATTTATGTGTTAGTTGAGGTATGTGTAGTGCTTAATATCTGGACCCATTTGTTCAGATCATCGTTAGCTTAACGTGATCGTTAATCTGTTAATGATCGACAAACTCGTTAACTTTTGAAGCTAAGGTATTTTTAAATACTTTGATAGATTTGCTGCAAACTTTGAGCAGCTTTGCAATGCAATGCAAAAGCTATTCACATTTTTTTTTTCAGCAAAAATATCAATGCATTTGCCTTATTTCAAGACAGAAATTTTAACGTCACGTTATCTAACAACTTCGTTAAGTTTTGAACAACTGGGCCCTGGACTTCAGCATGTTATTTTGCCACTTTTGGGGTCACCAACGTAGGTATATTAAAAAATGTACATATATGGCACATTGAAATTGGTATGGTTAGGTACAATTTCTTTCAAAATTACAGCCAACGCGAACAGTTCGGCCTGGAAAATAAAATAAAATAAAAAAAAAATAAATAAAAAAAGACACACACACACACACATGAAAAAATCTGTAACCGCCGGGATTCTATGGCACCCATCCAAGTACCAACCGGGTTGAACGTTGCTTAACTTCGATGCACCGACAAGAACCCTAGTACATGTTCCGCAATCAGGAGCTAGCAACTTGTTTACGCATATTACTCTGTTATGTTCCTAAATAAAACTTCTGTAATTATTAAACAAAATTCATTTATTTAATTTTCTACGCTATTAAACAGGCCGTCGGTTTGTACTCGATCGGCATGTATTAGACTAATATGTTTACTTAGTCATGTCTGCACCTACACCTTAACAAAATGCAATGATTCTGTAAGCCTACGGAGTAGAATCTGATCTGATCTGACTGTACATACTTTCTCGTCTTTGTTTATCCTTGTGATTAATTTGACTTTTATGTTTTCGCTTTGACGCATTGACTGAGTTGGGAGTCTTTACGCGAACCGAATTTTTATGTATTTCTGTATTAAGAGTAGCATCGGGACCCAGGGTGAAGTTGGCTAGCTGTAAAAATGCTTTAAACGCGCCCCCCACCCCCCCCCCGGGTCACCGGAATAACCGAAATCACCGAAATCACCACCGAAATCACCGAAATCACCGAAATCACCATGGAAGGGTGGGGTGGGGGAAGGTATGATACGTTAGGGTGGATCAGGATAGGGTAGGGATGAATTTAAAATTATTTTTATGTAATAGCGAACTTCTTTTCGGTATCGCGCATAACTGAAGAACGGTGATTTCGGTGATTTTCACTGCGAGTTCGTTACACTACTGGTCCGGGCCCTTCGATAACCATACTCAGCTTGCATAACACAGCATACCCTGTCGTAATCCTACCACCCTACCCCTCCATATGACAGTATGATTTGTGTCCAGAACTTTATAAAACAACGGTGATTTCAATTATTTCCACCGAGATTTGGGTATAAAACCCGCCACATTCGGGGCCATATTCGATAGCTTTGCTCACCCTACGTAAACAAATCCCACCATAACTTCTACCCACCTTTACTCACACCTACCAACCCCACCACACCAAACATCACCCCCACCCCACCCCTTGATGGTGATTTCGGGGATTTCCATGGTGATTTCGGTGATTTCAGTGGTGATTTCGGTGATTTTGGTGATTTCGGTTATTCCGGTGACCGCCCCCCCCCGGTGGTTTATTCTACTGACCGTTCTAAGGCGGTGGTCCCGGTGTTAGTCTTACTCTTCTATCTAGCTTCTCATAATTCAAAACCCTCTTGCGAATATTATTTGAATGTGCTGCGCATGGTGTGTTATTAAGAGAAGAAAAAGTGAGATAGTGCAGCATAAAAGTGTAAAAAATTTGGTGAGCATAGATGATAGGGTTAGTGTTTGTTTTTGTTGCTTTGTGGGATATTCTACGAGGCAATTTGTTTTATGTCTTACCTTGTGTTATTTTGTTCTTGTGTTTTTCAGTCCTTTAGCATTGCGATTACCTCGCTTGGGGAAGAGAGAGCTAATCTTAGTGCTTTTCGTGCGTTTCTTCGATTTGCGCTTGTTTGGTTTTGACAGTTTCCTCTTCCTCTTGGTGTCTGGGAAGGGCTGCGGTTTGTGATTGTGGCACTCCCTGGACTTTTCTCTTACTTTTTTTTTTATATAATTCTTTTAGTATATAATTATAATGGCTCCTTATAGTGACTTCAGCGATGTATGCTTTAGGCAAAAGAAGACAGTAAGTTATTAAGCATTTTTTTTTACTTGAGTGCTCGTGTTCGTTTTGATTGATTTCACGTCCTATTAACATTATTTCAGAATTTTACGAAAACTAACAAAGAGTACGACGAAGCCAGCCAAACCTCAATTGCACTTGGAAAAAAAATGTTTCTTGCTTCAAAGAAATCTCCATTTGATTGTAAAATTGATTGAGTTACAGCGTAACGATTGCATTGTTAATAATATATATGTAGGGTTACGCGTCTAAAGGACCGGTCTGCAGAAGTCATCCATTTGTAACATTTGCACGGGGATTTCACGAGGCACTCTAAACTGGGCGGGTCTGTAAAAGCACCAGTAACCAATGGAAACCTTTTGAGACTATACTTTATGTATGAGTGCACGCTGTTGTTCGGTTCACACCACCCAGATGGTTGGGCGTTATGTTCATCCTAATGACCAAAGCACCAAATAAATAAGTGCTTTGTTTATTAGGCACCCACTGAAACAGTTGGGGAAAACTGACAGTAATAATCTGAACGCATTAGCAGCAGAAATATGACAAGCAACCCAGACAAAAAAAATCACAACAGAACAATCAGCAAGCCAGTGTATAAAACACAAATTGAAATGACAACGTATTTCTACTTCACAAAAACACGAAAGAAAATTAAGAAAACTAGGATGAAGGCCCAAGTGTAAACTAAGGACAGATGTGTAAATATATGTGAATAATCACCGCTCCCCAACATTAATTAAATGGCCGACAGTAAAGACCCTGGTCAGATGAGTGGGTGTGCAGGCTAGTCTGCTATTCACACGTGCCAAGTGCGAACTGTGCATACCGATCTAGACCTTCAATGTTCGATAACCCGCGCCGCCCTGTCCTGACCATGTGGATATGCAGCTCTTGGATATTACCTTTACTATTTGCAAACTGAATAATGCAAGGGGATCGGTTGGTCTGCATCTTTGCTGTTCGCACACGCCAAATCGTGTGACGGATACTTAAAAAAAAAAGGTAAGAGAAAAGTCAAGGGAGTGCCACAGTCACAAGCCGAAGCCCTTCCCAGACACCAAAAGGAAGATGAAACAGACAAAACCAAACAAGCGCAAATCAAACAAGCGTACGAAAAGCACTAAGATTAGCTCTCCCTTCCCCAAGCGAGGTAATCGAAATTCTAAAAGGACTGCAAAACACAAGAACAAAATAACACAAAGCAAGACTTGAAACCGATCGCCTCGTAGAATAAACCACAAAGCAACAAAGAGTCAGACTAACACCGGGACCACAGCCTTAGAACGGTCAGTAGAATAAACCACCGGACCCACCCCGGAGCTTTGCTGTTCTGGGCATTCGCTGTTTCTCTAAATACTTATATACCAGATTCGTTGGAATCTTTGCTGTTCGCATATCTACAGTAAAGGATTTTACAAGACTATGTTTGCCCAGTCTGGTCTTGACCTTCGCTATTCGGTCATATCAGAACGAGTGTATCAATCTGAACATGCATGTAACAGGACTTGGTAGAAAAACCAGGGCTTAATTTACAGAATCGGTGCCCTTTCCCATCCAATTGCCATGTTAAATGGCACTGCACTATGCACAAGTTGATCAGGACAGTAGCTATTTCAAAGCACGGTCCCCCGTGACACGGCCGACACTGTCTCTCCACATTTCAATATAGAAACAAGTTCAGTACGTCAGTGAAGGTAGACCAGCTTGCATAGATTGCATTTAGCATGCGCCAATAGCGAAGGTCAAGTCTGTATACTTGCAAAGGTGTTCAGTAAAAGCTCGTGGAGCATGCTTAACATGACGAATGCACGTCTCATTTAACAAGCTGCACGTTTTATTTTTGAGTTGCCATATTTTCTATCTAGTCTTATCTTTTGTATAGATAAGAATTGAGGCGAAGACCGACAGCTACTATAAAGAAAACGAAGACAGATTATTATTATTATTATTATTATTATTATAGAACTACCTAAATAATCGCGAACAGGCTGCTCTACTCGTAATTAGCGGGCTGATTACCCTTGCTGCCGAAACATTTATTTCGTGATTTGGCTTGTTTGGATTTGTCGGTTTCCTCTTCCTCTTGGTGTCTGGGAAGGGGCTGCGGTTTGTGATTGTGGCACTCCCTGGACTTTTCTCTTACCTTGTTTTTTAATATGCCGTTTAAATCCCACTGTAAGAAAATATGCCTGGTGTCATGCGTGAACAGTGGAGCTCCCGACCGGCACGTGGATGCTGTGTCTGTAATGGTCAGAACATGCGCTATTTTTTAAAAGTATTTTGCCTAGAGCAGATAATAGATGTATTTGGTAATAAACAGTTTTAAGGTCCTGATCGGATTGCAAAAGATGTGCAGACTGGCGACACTGCTCTCTTTGACTATAATTAAAGACGAACGGCTTTTTTCAGTTGCGTTTTGTCCATCGACAGCGTTTCATTTATTTCTTCTGATGGTGATGATGTGCGCTCTCAAGATTGAAATACTAAAAGTGGGCCGTCAAACTTGACATGGTCTAAGCATTTGAATACTATTATAATGGCTTATCATAATGACTTCAGCGATGTATGTTTTGGTCAAAGGAAGCAAGTAAGTTATAAAACTTTTCTTTTTGTTTTACTTGAGAGTCAGTGTTGGATTTGATTTATTTCACGTCCTATTAACATGATTTCAGAAATTTAGTGAAACTAACAAAGAGTAAGACGAAGCCAGCCAAAAGCTATATAGCACTTGGACAATAATATTACCATCTTCAATGTAATCTGCATTTGATTGTTAAACTTAGTCATTGTATACAACTGAATTACAGCGTTATGATTGCATTGGTTAAAATATCTGTTGGAGTAGATATGCGTCTAACGGACCGGTCTGCAGAAATCATTTCATTTAAAACAATTGCACGAGGATTTGACGAGGCACTCTGTCATTCTATGGGTTACCATATGCGCAGTAATATTTCTATACTGGGCGGGTATGTAAAAGCAACAGTAACCAATGGAAACCTTTTGAGACTATACTTTATGTCGGAGTGCACGTTGTTGTTCGGTCCAGATACCTATGTATTGAGCATACCACCTGGATGGTTAGGCGGTATGTTCATCCTAATAACCAAAGCACCAAATAAAAGCCCGTATGGGGGCTTTTATAAGTGTTTCGGTCATTAGGCAGCCACTGAAACCTTTTAGGGAAAACTGACAGTAATAATCTGAACGCATCAGCAGCAAAAATATGACAGGCAATCCAGACAGAAAACACACACACACACACACACACACAACTAACGACAGATGTGCAAATATATGTGGCTCATCACCGCTCCCCAACATTAATTAAATGACCGACAGTAAAGACCCTGTTCAGATGCATGGGTGTGCAGGCTGGTCCGCTATTCGCACATACCAAGTGCGAACTGTGCATACCGATTCAGACCTTCACTGTTCGATAACCCGCGCCGCCCTGTCCTGATGATGTGGATATGCACCTCTTGGATATTACCGTTACTATTTGCAAACTGACTCATGCAAGGGGATCGATTGGTCTGCATCTTTGCTGTTCGCACACGCCAAATCGAGTGACGGATACGTATTGTTTTATATTTGTTATACATTTTACGTGTATCATGATATATATTTCTTGCTTGGATACATGTCCTATTGAACCAGGGTTTAAAGTTGGTATATTCATCTACCTTATCGTTCTTACAACCAAACGTAATTGCACTAGTTTGTTTTAAAAATACGGATTCTATACAATTTACAATTCCATTTATATCATCAGGTGTCACCCTGTCACCATCAATATCACTATCAATATGTAATTCTATTTCAGAAATTCTAAGTAGGTCAATACTGTTTATAAATTCTTCAGCTTTATCTTGATTCCGCAACTTCGGTTGCAGTTGCACTGATGAGTTAGGAAGCCTGCATGCGGACTGAACAAATTATATGTCTAAACCGCGGCAGAAGTAAGGGCGAGGATTGTGGCCACGTAAAATCGATTTAAGCCCTCCAGTGAAATACTTTTCACTGACCGTTCCAATGCGGTTCTTCTGTCATGGTTTATTTTAGTTATAGTTCGTCTTTGATGCGTTTTGAATGTGTGTGTCGCTTACATCTTTTTGTTTTGGATAGCCATTTGGCCACTTTGTGGGAAAGTAACTGTCCGTTTGGCTTTCTGCTAGTGATGTTTCCATTAGGGTCCAGTTATTTCGTGTTTGTGTTTCTTTCCCTTTGATGTCTCTGATGGGAGGTGTGGGATAATGGTATCAGGTCAAAATGGCCCCTAGTCAAAACGGCCCCAAGTCAAAACGGCCCCAAATTGGTCAAAACGGCCCCAACTGCAGTTGCAGATTGGTCAAAACGGCCCCCAAAAAACGGCCCCAAAAATGGCCCCAAATTCGACTTAGGATTTAAGTAAAGAATAATGTATGTAAATGCATTTTTCAGCGCTAATCAATTTCAACTGAATTATCTTGTCTATATTAACTTTTTTTGTAGGGAAAATAGTCGAAAATGGGATCATTTTTGGGCGCTGATCCTTTCTGACGCGGATTGATTCATAATAGCTGTTAAGGCAAATAAAACAAATAGACAATTCACATTTTATTATTCACTATTCAAATTGCAGTAAAATAAATAATACAAGTAATATAGATAACAAGATTCCGTTTTTGTTTAACACAATAGAGTTGCAGTATGCGAGTATTCCAGTATCCAGACTTGATTATGACATATGATGGCTAAGCAAATGTCACTAATTAAAAATGTAGATAATGGCTATTTCGAGTTAAAAAGCAAAGAAAGCTTGGTAATAACAAGGAAGTTTGAAAACATCTTCAATTTGGTCTTGTTTCACACTTCTGTGATTATTGTTATAGTATAGTCCTGGGTATGACATAAAACTGTATCCAGCTGTGACACTCAACATGAGTGTGGGAATGTGAGGCTGCCCTCTATCACAGTTGCCTCCCAACCTTCAGGGTTACTAGGCTGCCACAACCTGAGTGGCAGAGCTAGGCAGCAGTCATTTACAGACCAATGGCTTGGTGTGTCTAACTATTGTGGTTTGGTGGACGATCCTTTCTTTATAAGGACAACGGCAAAGCACACTGCCCGAGTGCGGGAATGGCGTGCATGCTCAGATGCCGTAAAAGAACTGAATTGGGATGTCAGCTAGGACAGGCGGTCCCGTAAAAACAGTTGTTCCAAAATCTTATATGGAAAGCAGAAGAATAGGTACACAGTTAGGCGATGCCAACAGACAGCAAAGTTCTGTTGGTAACGTCTCCGACTAGGCCTCCTGTCAGGTGTGGGAGGCAGGGTCAGGCCATTGTAGCGAATCAAGCAAGCAACTGAGGAAATTCAGGGTGGGAACACTCAGTGTGAACACCCTGAGAGGAAGAGTTTGCGAGGTAGTGGAAACACTATCCCGCAGGAAAGTGGATGTCTGCTGCATTCAGGAGACCAGATGCCGTGGTGGCAACTGTCGCACAATCAAGGGCAAGGACACCAGGTACTGGTCAGGAAATTACAAAGGCGCTTGAAAAAAGACCCTGACAACCCTGAGGTGGTAGCTTCCTTTTGTTACCTAGGAGACATGCTCTCAGCAGCAGGTGGCTGTGAACTTTCAACCACAACATGTGTGAAAACCGCCTGGAAGAAGTTCAAGGATCTGCTACCAGTTCTCTCTTCACACCACCTCTCTTTCAAAACACGTGGCCGTGTGTACAGCTCTTGTGTGCGGAGCGCTATGCTCCATGCCAGCGAGACTTAGACATTGACAAAGCCAAAACCCCAGCGTCTGCAGCGAAATGACAGGGCAATGATCAGACAGATCTGCAATGTCAGGCCGCAAGAAATTGTCATCATCAGATCCAATGAGCTACTTGTGCGACTTGGCATTGAGGATCTGGACCTCCTTCTGAAGGAGAGAAGACTCCGATGGTATGTACATGTGGAACGCTCCAGTAGTGCAGTCAAGACAGCCTTTGACATACAGGTTGATGGAAAGCGTGGGCCTTGGAGGCCCAAGATGACATGGAAGCAGCTGACAGGGAGGGCTTGCAGAGAGTGGAAGCTCTCGGCTTTCAACCCTCATGATAGACGTACCTGGAGATCTGGTGTGAGATCTGCCATGCGTGCAATAAGCCATTGGGGGGCCCACTGATGTGGATGTTGCCCCTGTATGTTAATCAAAAATCCGTTTATGATATGATATGAGTATATAATAATAATCAAATGGTAATTATTTGCAATTAACTGTTTTTTATAACAAAAGAAAACAATTTATTTTATTACATTTCATTGCTTATATAACATAACACTCACCTGTTTCATTGTTATTTACAAGTATATACATAATTTTGCCATTACAAGTATTTCCTACTTCTAAACACTAAGTTGTCCGTCTGTTTGTCTATGCATTTACAAAAAAAAAAAAAAAAAAAATAGAACCGTTTTGACTTGGGGCCGTTTTGACCTTCATTTTTGGGATGTGGGGCCGTTTTGACCAATTTATGAGGCCGTTTTAACCAAATAGGGGCCCTTCTGACTTGGGGCCGTTTTGACTGTAATTCGGGATAATTGTATCGATTCCTATGGTGGCATATTTCTGCCACGAGATAGCTAGGTAGCTATCACGATACTTTTAATAATTATCTTGATATTTCGAAGTTTCCTGAAAAGATTATCTTAATAGTTTAAAGTTTCCTGGAAATATTATCGCGAAAGTTTACAGTTTTATCGCGATATTTTTGCGTTAGTGCCCAGAGCTGCCATTTATTTTCTGTTATCTACAAATAGAACCGATATCGGAAAACCTTTGTTTATACTGTTGAAAATTCACCAAGGGTATTCTATGGTGGCATATTTCTGCCACGAGATAGCTAGGTAGCTATCACGATACTTTCAATAATTATCGTGATATTTCGAAGTTTCCTGAAAAGATTATCTT
Organism: Anodontia alba; assembly: GCA_964016985.1. Lineage (NCBI taxonomy): Eukaryota > Metazoa > Mollusca > Bivalvia > Lucinida > Lucinidae > Anodontia > Anodontia alba. Next base: position 10,065,103 of record OZ024828.1, read on the forward strand.
AATAGTTTAAAGTTTCCTGGAAATATTATCGCGAAAGTTTACAGTATTATCGCGGTATTTTTTGCGTTAGTGCCCAGAGCTGCCATTTATTTTCTGTTATCTATATATAGAAACCGAAATCGGAATACCTTTGTTTATACTGTTGAAATTTACCGAGGGTATTTACCAGCGACTTTTAAGATAAAAGTTTGTACTAGGTAATCGCCAATCGGTGCATAGAAATCCCAGAATGTCATATCCGCTTGTGTTCTATTTATAGCTACCTCGCTACTATGAAAAAATTATCGCGATAATTTTATCTAGATACTAATGTCAGTTCAGAGCAGCATCACGAAATTTAGCGTTAAAATATTTTCTGGAAATTAAAAGCATATCTAGATAATTCAAGTTATTGCGATAATGTTTTCAGGAAAACTTTTTATTTTCTGGAAAATTAAGAATATTATCGCGATAGCTATCTAGCTACCTCGTGGCAGGAATATGCCACCATAGTATTCACCAGCGACTTTTAAGGTTAGAGTTTATACTAGATAATCGCAAACTGGTGCGTGGAAATCCCGGAATGTCATATCCGCTTGTGTTCTATTTAAAGCTACCTCGCTACCATGAAAATTTTATCGTGATAATTTTATCTAGAAACTAATGTCAGTACTGAGCAGTATCACGAAATTTTGCGTTAAAATATTTTCTGGAAATTAAAAATTATATCTAGATAATTCAAGTTATTGCGATAATGTTTTCAGGAAAACTTTTTATTTTCTGGAAAATTAAGAGTACTATCGCGATAGCTATCTAGCTATCTCGTGGCAGAAATATGCCACCATAGATTCCTGATTATTGCCTTCCTTTCTATTTAATGAATTTTCTTTTCCAGCGTTTGTATGGCCGTTCGTAGTGTTAACGTCGAACGATAAAGAGATAGGACAGTGTACAGCATCTTCCCCAACTCGACCAGTGAGTATAAACGAATCATTATTCTTGCACGGATCCAAAAGGCTATGACCATAAGTATTGACCGTTTTATCTAAGGTTTTCCGAAGTGAAGGTACACTATTTTCTAAACAACTAATTATGCTTGCGTTTTCGTCATAAAGATCTTGTAAACCGTGCATATCGCATAAACTTTTGTCAATTTGAACATAGTCATCACTTGTGCGAGAATTAAAGTCTCCAAAAATAAGTATGTATTTTGATTCCGCACAGTACCTAAATAGTTCCTCTTCGAGTTCTTGGAAAGGGATTATATATCTATACAAGGTCACAACGCTGTAGTGACGTCGTTTCCTGTAAAAGAAACGAGGACAGGTTATTACAGATTATTATTATTATTATTATTATACCACCTAAATGATCGCGAGCAGGCTGCTCTAGATGTAATTAGCGGGCTGATAACCCTTGCTCCCAATACATTTATTTCAGTCCCTGATCAAACTGCATAAATACTTATGATTCTCTTAGTATATGCTGTTAGTGACATCTTCTCGTAAGGCTAAGGCAGTTTGTACACTTGCAAAAGTGTTCAGTAAAAGTTCGTGGAGCATGCAAAACATGACGAATCCACGTCTCATCTAACATGCTGCACATTTCATTTTTGAGTTGTCATCTTTTCTATCGTCTTATCACTTATATGCATAACTGTCCAGACGAACACAGACAGCTGCTGTAAAAAAAAAAACGAAGACATTTTATGATAATTATTATAATACCACAGAAATGATCGTGAACAGGCTGTTCTAATTTGCTGGCTGAATACCCTTGCTCCCAAAACATTTATTCCGTTTAAATCTCGCTGTGAGGAAATATACATGACGTCATGTTTGAACAGTGAAGGTCCGGAACAGCATGTAAATCGCTCAGTTTGTAATGATCTGGGTGTGCGCTGTTGTTTAGCTGGATGTTGCCAAGTGCAAATAATAGGTGATTTTGGTAACAAAGACTTCTAAGGTCCTGATCGGACTGCAAAAAAAAGTGTGGAGGCTGGCTACACTTCTCTTTTTCAATAAGAGTAAAGACGATTGAACTAATTAGTCGTTATAAAAGAATTGGCTATAGCCTTGATATTATGCGGCAGACTGCATGCCTAATTATCAACCCAATCATTGTTGATGGCTATGCTTTACTCTTTAATTGCACGACGGCGGTTCGGGCCTCAGACTCAATGACGGCCTCTTCGTAAAACTTTAACCAGTTGGTTGGGGCTTGACGATATGTCTTTGGCTTGGCTCAACTATTGGTTTTTATTTACTCCGGCACACAGTAGAATTAGCCATGAGTACTCGTCTTTGTTTATCATAGTGATTAGTTTGATTTTTATGTTTTCGCTTTGATGCATTGACTGTGTTGGGAGCCTTTATGCGAACCAAATTTTTATGCATTTCTGTATTAAGAGTAGCATCTGGACCCAGGGTGAAGCTGGCTAGCTGTAACAGTGCTTTAAAGTCCCCGGTGGTTTATTCTACTGACCGTTCTAAGGCAGTGGTTCCGGTGTTAATCTTACCCTTTGTTGCTTTGTGGTTTATTCTACGTGGCGATTTATTTTTAAAAAAAAAGGTAAGAGAAAAGTCCAGGGAGTGCCACAATCACAAACCGCAGCCCTTCCCAGACCCCAAGAGGAAGAGGAAACCGACAAATCTAAACAAGCACAAACCGAACAAACGTACGAAAAGCACTAAGATTAGCTCTCTCTTCCCCAAGCGAGGTAATCGCAATACTAAAAGGACTGAAAAACACAAGAACAAAATGACACACGGAAGAGAGAGCTAATCTTAGTGCTTTTCGTACGTTTATTCGATTTGCGCTTGTTTGGTTTTGTCTGTTTCCTCTTCCTCTTGGTTTCTGGGAAGGGCTGCGGCTTGTGATTATGGCACTCCCTGGACTTTTCTTACCTTTTCTGTTTTGTTTCGTTTTGTCAAAAAACGGCACTTCTTTTCTTTCGCCTGATGTTGATTATTATTAACACGAAGGAGAATTTTTCACTAGGATTAAAACTCCATTTGTAGTCAAATGGTAACCTTACAACAAGAAATACATACATAATTTATTTAGTGCAGTAAGCCATATGACCCATGAACATATATACATAATGCAGCACTACAATTTAATATGCAGAACAGCAAACAATACTATGTAAGTTACATAACTTATAATCCGTAAACAATGTATTTTGTTTAACTCTATATCAGCACATCTTAGGATCACATACTAATCACTATCACTCATAATAACTATTTGGAGAGATACAATTTTCATCCTTGCTGTTATCAATATATATCTTGTTAAATATTTGTGTGTTGTTGTTCTCAGGTAAATCGGTTCTTGATCGTCTGTCATTACTGACAATGACCAATCCTAATCTACTGTGTGATGTGTTATTATTTGTGTGTTCTAAGATGTTTGATGAGACCAATCTTAGCTCTAAACTGTATGTTGCAGATAGAACAAGAGAGGTCTGAGGAAGAAAGCTCTGCCTTAGCTCTGGCTTTCCGCTGTGCATGTTTCTGCTCGGCTTCGCTGATTCTTTTTGCTTCGTATTCACCAGCTCCCCTTTTTATGAGGCCTCGCCACTTTGTACGATCTTGTGCAATCTGTTCCCATGACTCTGTTGGTATGTTGAAGTCTTTAAGGGAGGCTTTGAGGGTGTCCTTGTATCGCTTCTTCTGACCACCATGGGAGCGTTTTCCTACTTGAAGTTTTCCATAGAGGATTTTCTTTGGCAAACGTTCATCAGGCATTCTGGTTACATGGCTTGTCCATCTTAACTGTGCCAATTTCAGAAGAGTATGTATACTCTGCATCCGTGCCCTTTTCAGGACTTCTGTGTCTGGAATCCTGTCTTGCCACTTGATCTTTAGAAGTTTTCTAAGATAGCTTGTATGGAAGTGGTTCAGTCTTTTGGCATGCAGTTGGTAAACTGTCCAAGTCTCGCATGTGTATAATAGTGTTGGCAGCACTACCGATCAATATACTTTCCGCTTTGTGTCAAGTCTGATTCCACTTCGGTCCCAATTACTTCCACGTAGCCGGCCAAATGCTGCACTAGCTTTGGCTATTCCAGCATTGACTTCATCATCAATGTGCACAATCTAGACAATGTGCTTCCAAGGTAGGTGAACTTGTCTACCACTTGCAGTCGTTGACCTTTCACTGTGATGGAAGGCTCCTTGTAAGGCTTTCTAGGTGCTGGCTGATACTACCTCAGTTTTTTATGCTGATTGTGAGATCATAGCTGTCACATGAATCAGATACTTGATCAACACCTTTTTGCATTTTCTCTTCTGTTGGAGCACCCTTTGCCATGTCATCAGCAAAGAGGAACTCGTCTGGCACCTCTGTCTTCACCTTAGATTTAGCTTGCAACCTTCTTAGGTTGAAAAGTTTCCCATTAAAGCGATACCTAATAGGTATACCATTGTCACCATCCTGGAAAGCATCTGTAAGCATGGCAGAAAACATCATGCTGAACAGTGTTGAAGCTAGTACACAGCCTTGCTTAACTCCATTTGTCACAGAAAATGGATCAGAAAACTCACCATCATTTTGGACCCTTGCAAGCATACCATCATGGAACTGCCGCACCATTGCTATGAATTTGGCAGGACAACCAAACTTTGCCATAATTTTCCAAAGTCCCTCACGACTGACTGTGTCAAATGCTTTGGTAAGGCCGACAAATGTCATGTAGAGGTCCACATTCTGTTCCTGGCATTTTTCTTGAAGCTGTCGTGCTGTGAAGATCATGTATATTGTTCCTCTGTTTTTCCTGAATCCACACTGGCTTTCTGGTAGAAGCCCTGACCGTTCCAGGTGTTCATTCAATCGGTTCAGTAGAACCCTAGCAAGAATCTTCCCAGCAATTGACAAAAAAGATGCCTCGATGACTTGAGGATTCCCTTTCCTTTTGAATAGGTGGATAATTGTTGCATCCTTGAATTCTTGAGGGATGGCTTCTTTTCTCCACATAATGTGAAATATCTCTGTCAGTTTCTCTGCAACTGGAGGACCTCCTGCTTTGTAGATCTCTGCAGGTATTGCACCTGATCCTGGAGCCTTGCCAGATGACAGGAGCTTTATTGCTTTCACTTTCAGAGACGGTTGGGAGCTCATCAAGCAGCGGATTACATTCCACCTGTGGTAGTCTGTTGATAGCTTCATCATTGATAGATGATGGCCGATTAAGGATACCATCAACGTGTTCAGCCCATCTTTTCAAGATAGCTTCTTTGTCAGTCAGAAGACTAGTTTCATTTGCACTAATGAGTGGGGTTGTTCCTGAGCTCTGTGGACCATATACTGTCTTGAGTGCATCAAAGAACTTTTTCATGTCCTTTCTGTCTGCAAAGGACTGGATTTCATCAGCTTTTTTTCTCAGCCAGGAGTCTTGCATGTTTCTGAGCCTCGTCTGAACTGTCTTGCATATGTTTGAATAGGCAATCTTGCTAGATACTGAGCTGGTATTTCTGAGGTTAGCCTTGTGTTTTTGATGTTTCTCTTCAAGTAGTCCCTGAATTTCTTTGTCATTCTCATCAAACCAATCTTGGTGTTTGCGAGATACTGGTCCTAGGGAATCCATTGCTGAAGAATGAACGGTGTCTCTGAAGACTGTCCAGCTCTCATCTACATCTTCTGAACTGTGTTCCAGTGCATCTAAACGGCTGCAGAGATCGTTGACGAATGCTTCCCTCTTGCTGTCTTGTTTCAGCTTGGAGACATCTAATTTCTTTGGCACCTTCTTGCCTTGTGGTCGTCGTACAGGCTGAATGCGCAGGTTGAGTTTGCTGACAACAAGCCTGTGAACTGTCCAACAGTCTGCACCACACATAGTTTTAGTCACTCTGACATCCTGTCTGTCCTTCCTTCGCACTATGACATAGTCAATGAGATGCCAGTGTTTGGAGCGAGGGTGCATCCATGTTGTCTTTTTGCGAGTTGGTAGACGGAAGACTGTATTGGTGATCAGTAATTCATGCTCTGCACACTTCCTTAAAAGGAGGAGTCCATTGCTGTTGCACTTCCTTACACCTTCAGATCCAATCACTCCTTCCCAGGTCTGGTGGTCTGTGACCACTCTGGCATTGAAGTCCGGGGTGCTGCAGAAATCACAGAATCCAAATCATCATAGAACTTGTCTTTAACCTCATCTGGGTTGGTCATTGTGGGTGCATAGGCACTTACAATTGTTGCATGCCTCTTGCCAGATAAGGGAAGTCTCAGCGTCATCAGGCGGTCATTTATGCCTTTGGGAAGTCCTGAGAGCTTGCTGACGAGGTGTGACTTGATGGCGAATCCTACTCCTGCTTCACGCCGCTCTTCTTTCTTGCGTCCACTCCAGAAGAAAGTGTAGCCAGCACCAACTTCTTTTAAAAGCCCTTCTATTGCAAGGCGAGTCTCACTCAGAGCTGCAATCTCGACTTTGTATCGGTCAAGTTCTCTACCAACTAGAGCTGTTCTTCGCTCAGGTCTGTCAGAACTAGAACTGTCCATTAGGGTGCGCACATTCCAAGCACCGATGGTTAAAGGTATCACTTTCATCTTTCTTTTTATTGTTTGACCGCTAAGTGGGATTCCCGCTGATCGCGGTTAACCAGCCAGGAGTTTTGAAGCAGGCAATTGTTTAAGGCACCTTTTCTAGCCCCTTCCCCATGCTACGGGGGTGAGCAGTGCGATCCTAAAAAGGTCTGCTCAGTCACTCAATTCGGCTGCCGAATTCCCCATACTGCTTCGCTCTTAAGGAAAGCGACCATATAGAACCAAGCCGCCTGTGTGCAGGTCCGCAACTACATCTTCCAGTGTTTCCTCACGTGCTGCTTCGCCGCTCGCCCATCGCCGCAGGGCTTTTGTATGATTTGCATATATGTGCTTGCTGTGAATGTGTGTTGCTGATTAAGATGACATGCGCTGTGAATTGGATTATAATGAGGGAGAGGCGCGCAGAGTCAACCTCACTCTCTCATCCTGACCTAGCTGGATCCAGAGGCAAGACAGTGTCAGGACAGCTGGAGCTAAGCTCGGATGCAGTGGATGACCATGACTTCTTTTGTGCCTTTTCAAGCTCTCCATGCTCCACAACATTGAATCATAGTAATGATTTCTTCCACCCCTAGCTGCCGAAGCAGACTTTATATAACTGGAACAGGCACATCCAGGTATGCAGGCTTTTGTTTGGAGTTGCCAACTCCTAGATGGATTGCCGACCAGGGCTTGAGAGCCCCATCTACCCTAGATATTGCTACACTGATTCTGTTCAGCTATATAGAAGCAGTAACTTAAATGTCTTATGTAGCTTGGTACATCGGTACTGTCATATAAAAGAATGTTTAGGAAGCTTTGCAAATCGTTGAGACAGTATTTGTCAGGTCATTTCTTTAGTCTCTGTACTGTTCCTAGGCTAAGAGGTAGTATTGTGTGTCCTCAATATCTCCGAAATCAGAAAGGGTGTTATTTAGCATTTTTTTTTTATATAAAAGACGTTGACATAACGACCTACAATTCAGTCTTAGTCTGGCATGGTGTATTTGTCCCAGTCTTTTACCAGCACAGAAATACCGGCGGGGGTGAAGGGTGGGTGGGGTGGGGCGGGGGTGGGGGGGGGGGTGGGCGGGGGACAGAAAGCTTCTTACGTGTAGCTTGTACTTAAAAGCTGCTACTGAAGGTTAACTTTCTTATCTTCTGACAAATCGTTCCAACTGCAAGTAGCCGAAGAAAGTAAGGATGTATAATAGAGTTGTGAAATAGCAGTACATGATTTTATTTTTAAATCTAAACGACTTTGAGATACTTTTCAGGTACTCATCATAAATACAGACATGTAATTTTCTTATATTTGCACGTATGCATACACATGCATACTTGAAAAATGTTTGAGAAATCATTAAAGCATGATTTAGTTACAGTTTGTCTGAAAAATGTTTGAGAAATCATTAAAGCATGAAAATTACAAACAGTAATTTAAGCTAAATTTAACCACAGCGTCAACACCAACCCACCCCCTATTCACTGACCCACATTACGACTTGAAGAGTGTTATCGAGTTTTACGAGGTATTGATTTTCTTGAGACAGCCAGTTATAAACTCCTCAATTTAATGTTAAGATCTGATTCTAACATGTGTAAATACAACAAAGTTACTACCTTAAAATCCATTTCCCGTGGAGCCATATTTCCTTGCTTTATTTCACTACCCTTTGTTCTTTATCTTTTTGTTCAATTCATAATCTTAATGAAATTGTGTTTGCAAAAGTTAGACAATAATTTGCAGATTCAAAGTAAATCTGACAATCAAATTTATAATTAACACAATGATATCGTAATCCAGGGATACAGATTTAAATAAGTCATTTGACTTTAACCTGAATCCCTTTTGTATGATATTTGTAGTTATGACATTAACATGTATGTATAAGATATTTGTGTTCAACACAAAGAAATAAAGTTCAAATCGAATTTGTCTTAATTTTGGCGAACTTTGAAGCTGCTTCAATGCCGTATGTTAGTCTACTAATCAATGTAACAGAACATTGTTACAGCGTATGAAAGCATTGTTACTATTGCTTATGGAGTCGACCAAGAAGTGATCCTTCACTGTTTTTAACTGCACACCTTGTTATGCTCCTTACTTACTCCTTGCTTTAATTACAGTTTAACTGAAGAAATTAAATAAAGTTTATTTGGTTTTTTTGATCGATTACGGAGAAATAATTCACTAGTGTTCTAAGGCTTGCGCGTAAAAAACGAGTGAGCGAAGCGAACGAGTTTTTTTTACAAGTAAACCTTAGAACACGAGTGAATTATCTCTCCGTAATCGATCAAAACAACCGAATAAACTGTTTATTACATTTTCATCCATATTTTACCTTTGAAATTTCACATTCAGCCGTTATGATTTCCTACCAAAATAGTTCCAGTCAGTGCATGAATTTCAAGAGGCGTGGTTTAGTTTGAAAATCAGTCACCATCTTGTTTTCACTTCAATGCAAAAATCCTCCTGTGCTTGAAATGCAGACACAAAAATGTCACGAAAGTTGAATTGAATTATCAAGAAAATCATAGTTTATATTTTGTTGCAGGGTCTTATCTCAAAAAGCCAACTGGACGTGAAAATTGAAAAAAAAAAAAAAAAAAAAAAAGGTAAGAGAAAAGTCCAGGGAGTGCCACAATCACAAACCGCAGCCCTTCCCAGACCCCAAGAGGAAGAGGAAAGTCTGATGTCCATGGTTTTATCAAATTTTCCGCAAAACGTCAACTATTGTTATTGTTGTTACCAACTACGTCAGCAACGTCGCCTAACAATTATGACGTCAAAACGTTCGAAATGAAATAATTCACTCGCTAAATTATAGATTATAATTCACTGATAAATCTCAGTAAATCACTACTGAAAATGTAATAAACAATATATAATTTAAGCGTCCCAGCGAATGGGGTGCGAAATTGTTTAATTTCACTAGGTAGCATTTTACTTACTAACAACTAAGCCAACTTATTCAAATCATAATTTACTTAAATTACCCAGAAATTGCATCACTTTTTGACTCAACTGTATGAAGCTCAATATTATTATATATGAATTAAGAATGAATACAGCTTGAACAGCTGAAACTTTATGAAAACAAATATTTGAGTTTGGAGTGGCAACCAGGCATATGACTGGTAGTTGTAAGAATGCTTTAGATAAATAAAATAGCATACTTTGGATAAGTAATTAGATAAAATAAAATAAAACACCGGTTATTCATTGCACATTTTCATTCAAAAATAAGACGTTGTTTTTCTAATTTATTATCCATTTTTCCTTCAAAACTTTATAGTAGAAAAACCCTGCTTGGACAAATAAAATCATCTCATTTCTTTGCTCATCTAGACCTGTTTGCTCCTTTGGTTTCTAGGTAGACACAAATGCTATCTGCGACTACATCAATGAATCACTAACCATTAACTACACAGGGCACAACATTTCCTACAAGACTGCATGTGCGTCCTGCGAAAATACAGATCAGCCTGCTGCATTTGCACAGTCTGATCAGAGACCTCACAGGGCACTGTGGGTAGCCAAGGATCCAAAGCGTAGTTAGGCGGATGCACGGTCTGATCTGAGTCTTCGCTGGGTGCACATGCAATAAAATGCTGTGAACCGGCTCAAAATTTTCTGATGAAGAGAGAGACACTGAAACATATTCTGACCCATTTCTCATGATTATTTTATTACTATTGGGAAACATATATTGTATAATTAAAACTATGATGGTCTAATTGCATGTACCAGGTGATTTAAAGGGTATGTGATAAGCCGTGAGAACTGTTCGCACAGGTGGTACCCCTTTTCAAGGTGGAATCATCTTTCAACGCATGAATATTTAATGATGAATTAAATACAAATTGTACGTATGTTTTGTACTGTCAGTTATAATTATGTAAGAAAAGACTTGTGTTTTTGAAAGATAATTTCAATGCATTCAGTCCATTGATATGACCTTTATGCGTACCACTTATTTCAGCCCTGTCTATTCAGTAAACCGTTTCTAAGCAAAAGCAAACAGTTGTATTTTTGTTGACCGTTTAAGCACCATGCAAATTGATAACTGACAACAGTCTAAATTTATTTTTGATTTTTCTGAAAATACAAGGCTTGGCATTTCATGTGAATCGTCTGCCTAACAGACAATTCACATGGAATGTCAAGCCTTCTTTTCTAAAAAAGAATGAATCACATTTTCTACTGTTGCCACTGACGCTTTATCGTTATTATGTTTGTTAAACTATGACGTCATTTTATCCAAATTGTCCCTAAAGAAGACAGTTTGAATTAAATATCAAGTCCTGTGTTCAAGTAAAAAGTCCCAAAGTCGGCCTGCATCGCTCATCTGAATTCTAAGGTATCAATATGCATACATCCAATGCGAAATGTAAGCCCATAGTTCTTCGAAGACTCATATTCTCATTTTATGTCGACAAGCTTACCGGGGCCAAAATACATCGATAAGTGCAAACACCGAGAAAATGCCACAGTAACGAAGCACAGTCCTCCCGAGGCACCAAAAGAAGGAGAAATGAGGAATAAATAAGGACAACACAACGCCACATATTAAACCACAGACAAACAAACAAACAAAGAAGAAGAACTGCAACAGAAGAACCGCCTTGGAATGGTCAGTAGGAAAACTGCCGGGGCTTAAAGCAGTTTTACTCGCGCTATACTTCCCTCTCTCAGAGATCCCTCTTGATTAAGATGCAGCCCCAAATAGGGGCCCTCTGCCTCATTTGTGAACCATCAAAAAGAAACGCATGTGAGCAAAAACAATGTGATGAAACAAAGCAAAGGGCTGACTGGCGATCTGAAGCCAGAACACAAGAAAACCACTAACAGGACCGTGACGAGCCCGACCACAGACATTAATAGCCAGGCACCGACCAAACAGATTGAGGAGGGAGCCGTCATTTAGTCTGAGGACACACCCACCGTCGTGCAATTACAGAGGGAAGCAAAATTATCAACCATAATTGGGTTAACAATCATGATGCAGCTTGCCGCAGAATATCAATGTTGTACCCTGTCTTTTTTTTTTCTCTTTACATTGTACAGAAAATCAGTTTTTGCCTACAATCTTTCCGAATGTATAGACTTATCGCCATAAAATTCAGGTTCGGAGAGACATTTCTGGCAGGTTTCAAACCAATGTTATATTTGGACATTAATTCAAAATAACGGCAATAAAACTAAGAAAATGTTTTACGGAGTTTATGATAACGATACCCTTGTTTAAAACGTTTAGTAGTTAAAATTCTATTTAGATTATTAAAGTCATTAACTTGACTCGATATTCTACCAAAACGAATTAACTGAGAAATGTGTATACCATAGGATGTAGCAAGAGGGACATCGCTATCCAAAAAACGGAAAATATTAAAGTCAAAGTTGTCCCGTTTGTCAAAAGTTTTAGCAGAGATTATGACATTAGATATTGATAAATTCAAATTCAGAAACGGTGCTAAGGTGTTGGAGATATTACTAGTAGATTTATTTAACTGTAGTTCTTTGAGATAAATTGTAGCGACCATCTGTTCAAAATATTCGTTTTCAATATTTAATAAGTCAACCAAATATAGAGACATTGAATTGAATGCTTCAATAATATTGGCCTGTTTTTTTCGCGATAAAGGGATAGCATAAAGTTTCTTTCGTTACAAAGCAGAAACAGGTCTGCAATAATGGGGGCAAATTTGTACCCAAAGTATACCAACAATTTATTGGTATAATTTAGTACCTACCCGAATAAAGATATCAAGACGAAACGAAAGCGCCCTCACAAACTTTTTGACAAGACCACAAAGTAAATAAAAGAACTTAGAAACTGATACAATCAGATCCACACCAAGCCCCCCAACACCATAAAGTATGTTTATAGTCCTCAGAAGTGAAAAATAGCATGCTTCCCATTACAAGCAAAGTAAAGAGAATCTTCATTTAGGGAGATTTTTTTTTTCAAAACTGGTAACTAATAGCTTGTCCTCGTTCTCTTTGATAAACTAGGTCACTGAGTCAGATCTTCAAAACTTTTCTGTAGATGTTAAAAGCAATCTTTTTGACCTGATCTTGATAAAAATTGCTCAGAATAGTTGTCTTGGTTTCTAGGTCAGGTTTAAAACTGGGCATATGGGGTAAAAACTTGGTCAGTCGTTCAAACTTTAGGAAATCAAGTTCACACTCTGAAAATCACATCAAATTTTATCAGAATGTACGTCTTATTGATTTTTACATGTTTTCTGAAAACTTGATCAGGCCTTTGACATACTTTCGTTTTGAAATACCTGCTCAGATGAGCAATCCAGGACTATTTCGTTCTCTTATTTCGTATATATATAGCCTGGCTAGTGGCAAAGCTGCAGGTACAAAGTTTTTTTTATTGTAACAGAAAGCTTTTGTCACTACCACCATTTTTGCTGCATATTTCATAAACATCGCTTGTGATGCTGATTTTGTGTAGATTTTATACATGTATATAACCTCTGGGTATGTGCAAAAAAAAAACAAAAAAAAAAAAAACAAAAAAAAACAAAAAAAAAACTGAGGGACAAATATTTTACAGTAGCAAAGATTTTGTCACTTTGATTAACCCTTATAAGCATGGCGTCCCTTTTGTGGGACATAGGCAAACAGTGCTGACCTACATCAGCCGCCGCATAATGCGGCGTCTGATCAATGTCTTCACTGTTCGTTTACAGGAATTTCAATTACAAATAGAACAAAAAAAAAATGAAAAAAAAAAATACACCTGACAAATGGATTCACCCAGTGTATAAAGATGGAAAAGTCCATTAGGCTTATTTGGATTAATATTGGCTGGCGTCATTCAAGCCTTACTGCTTTTGTTGTATACTGTAAATATCCTACATATTCAGACATCAGACTGGTAATATTCATTTAGCTGCTTTTGTGATTTTTTTTATAAACTGTAAATACCCCAAATAAATTGACTCTAGAGTGGTATTATTCAAGCCTTATAGTCTTCGTAACTTTATGTGATCTGCTAATACCCTAAAGTCTGACTGCTTTTGCGACATTTTGTACACTGTAAATACTCTAAATTGTCAGACTCCAGACTGGTATTATTCAAAAAAGGTAAGAGAAAAGTCCAGGGAGTACCACAATCACAAACCGCAGCCCTTCCCAGACCCCAAGAGGAAGAGGAAACCGACAAATCTAAACAAGCACAAACCGAACAAACGTACGAAAAGCACTAAGATAAGCTCTCTCTTTCCTAAGCGAGGTAATCGCAATACTAAAAGGACTGAAAAACACAAGAACAAAATGACACACAGAAAGACATACAACAAATCGCCTCGTAGAATAAACTACAAAGCAAAAAAGAGTAAGACTAACACCGGGACCACCGCCTTAGAACGGTCGGTAGAGCAAACCACCAGGGCGTTTAAAGCACTTTTACAGCTAGCTAACTTCACCCTGGGTCCCGATGCTACTTTTAATACAGAAATAATAAAAATTCGGTTCGCATAAAGGCTCCCAACTCAATCAATGCATCAAAGCGAAAACATAAAAATCAAATTAATCACTATAATAAACAAAGACGAGTACTCATGGTATGCCAGAGTAAATGAAAACCAATAGTTGAACCACGGCGGGCCAAGCCAAAGACATATCGTCAAGCCTGACTGCTTTTGTAACTTTTTGGTTTTCTGCAAATACATAAAATATTCTGATTCCAGGCTGGTATTATTCAAGTCCGACTGCGTTTGTGACTTTTTTAAACTGTAAATACACTAAATATTCAGACTCCTGACTGGTATTATTCAAAGAATTTAAGAGAGGAACCCATACAATCAGATCCACATTAGGCCCCTGACACTTTTGTAACTTTTTGTATACTGTAAATACCCTAAATATTCTGACTCCAGACTAGTATTATTCAAGCCCGACTGCTTTTGTGACTTTTGTATACCCTAAATATTCAGACTGAAGACTGGTATAATTCAAGCTTGACTGCTTTTGTAACGTTTTGTATACTGTAAATACCCTAAATATTGTGATTCTAGACTGGTATTATTCAAGCCCGGCTGCTTTTGTGACTCGTAAACTGCAAATACCCTAAATATTCAGACTTCAGACTGGTATTATTCAAGACCCACTGTTTTTTTTTTTTTTGTGATTTTTGTAAATACCCTAAATAGTCTGACTTCAGACTGGTACTGTTTAAAAAAGGTAAGAGAAAAGTCCAGGGAGTGCTACAATCACAAACCGCAGCCCTTCCCAGACCCGAAGAGGAAGAGGAAACCGACAATTCCAAACAAGCACAAATCGAACAAACGTACGAAAAGCACTAAGATTAGCTCTCTCTTCCCCAAGCGAGGTAATCGCAATATTAAAAGGACTAAAAAAACACAAGAACAAAATGACACACAGAAAGACATACAACAAATCGCCTCGTAGAATAAACCACAAAGCAACAAAGAGTAAGACTTACACCGGGACCACCGCCTTAGAACGGTCAGTAGAGTAAACCACCGGGGGGGGGGGGGGGTGGGGGGGGGGGGTGGGGGGGGGTTTAAAGCACTTTTACAGTTAACTAAATTCACCCTGGGTCCCGATGCTACTCTTAATACAGAAACACATAAAAATTTGGTTCGCATAAAGGCTCCCAACTCAGTCAATGTCAACTCAGTCAAAACACAAAAATCAAATTAATCACTATAATAAACAAAGACGAGTACTCATGGCTAATTCTACTGTATGCCAGAGTAAATGAAAACCAATAGTAGAACCACGGCGGGCCAAGCCAAAGACATATCGTCAAGCCCCAACCCACTGGTTAAAGTTTTACGAAGAGGCCGTCATTGGGTCTGAGGCCCGAACCGCCGTCGTGCAATTAAAGAGTGAAGCATAGCCATCAACAATGATTGGGTTGACAAGTAGGCATGCAGTCTGCCGCATAATATCTGATTAAGTCTGATTACTTGTGTAGCATTTTGTATACTGTTTTTGATTGGTTGTGTTGGGGTTTAACGACACGTCAACCCTTGTGGGTCATATTGTGTCGTCTCCCAGAGAAAAGGAGAAAAGAGATAGGGGATATAGTAGAGATGAAAGAGAGAAACAGGGGAGAAAGAGGAAAATAAATGACAGTGAAGAAACAGAAGAAATAAAAACCTTCCCCCTTCTACCCTTGCCTGCTGCAAGGACTGAAGGCCTTGTCCAACGTAAGCTAATCTCAGTTGGACACCCCGGTGACGTAAGATGCACGACACCTTTGCCTCACCCAACCACCCCCATTTTTTCTACTGTAAATACCCTAAATACTCAGACTCAAGACTTGTATTATTCAAGCCTGACTGCTTTTGTGACTTATGTAAACTTTTTTGTAAATACCCTAAATATTCAGACTCTGCACTGGTAATATGAAATAAAGGCACTGCCTTTGATGCAAGCACACTCAGCCAACTACATTTTTCTGATATGTATAAGATTTGACAGCATTGTGTTTACAAAGTTGGCCTCACGTGCAACTGAGGTCACCCGATATGTTCGGATTGTTTTTTATTTGCATTTTTTGTAGTTTTTGTTAAAATTCAGCAGAGCTTATATTTGTTTAAAAAAAAACTTTTCACAGGTTTATCGATAGTTATTTCTCATTTTTGGCTTTCTTAATTTATTGGTCTGCTTACCGTGATGCCAAATTCACGATTGCGAACGTGATAAAACGACGTTTGCTACGATAGATAGATAGATAGATAGATAGATAAGCAAATTCAGAAAAGTTATGAACCCCACCCCCAAACCCCTCCTTTCAAAAATCCTCCAAAAATGACCAGGTCAGCAAGGTACCAGTACTATTTATATACTTTGATAGCATTTTATATGAATACAAAAAAAAAAAATAAATAAAAATAAAAATAATAATAATAATGACAAAAGCGACAAAAATAAATATGTAAATATGAGGTTTAGGTCTAGACTTCACGCACATTTGTAGAAAATGCTAGCAAAATTCAAACAGATAGGTCGAAACCTATAGGAGGAGTTGCACACACAAGATACCTACTCTATGTATATTATTGAGGCAAAATGTACTAAGTTCACACGTGTAAGAAAGTGAAGAAAACCAAATGAGCATGATGTCCAGACCATATGCACATCTTCAGACCATGCAGAGAATGTCTGCAAAGTTAAAACCTGTTGGATACACCAAAAACCCTATTCCATATACACACTGTTGAGGCAAATATTGTCAGTAAGCAGTGCTTATTAGATACAATGTATCCCAGCCAGGACGAAATTGTAATAAATGGACAAACAGACACACATTGCATAGTAAGGTTCATTTTACACATGGCATAGTAGGGTTCGTGTGTCTCTGAAACTTCTAGAGTGTTCAAGATAATGATTTGAAACGCAGCAACGTAAGAGTATAGGCAGGGCATAAAGGTCACAGAACTTTGATCAAATTTGTATTGCTTAAGTTACTACCCTTCATTTACTTAAAAGTTTTGCCATATTCACATTGCACATTCACATTTATGTCCCTGCAACTTCTACAGTTTTCATGATTGTGGTTTGATCCTTGCACTACAGAAAAAAAGTATATGTTTAGCACATGCATGAAGTTCAGAGAACTCTATTCAATCTATTATTGCAAGAATTAAATGCCCTCGATTTATTTACTTGTTTTGGCTTATAATCATGCCAAAGCAGAGTTCATGTGTCTGCAACTCCTCTTACACACTTCAAGGTCATGTTCCGAAACTTGCATGATGGTAAAAATATAGCTGAGCATGTGCGCATGAAGCCCACGTGACTCTGAAAATGGTCGATTGATAAATCTGCAAAGCCACACTGACAGCACCGGGGGCATTCACCCCCTTTAGGGATCTTCTAGTTTTATTTTTAATTTCCTTGGGATCACTGAGCACATTCTAGTATCTCGGGAAATTTAGTTCTGCTTTAGCTGGTGCTTCGGGTATGTGCAGCCAGTATGCAGTCCTGCAAACCGTTGCTGCCAAATGAAGAAGTTAAAAAAAAAAAAAAACAAAAAAAAAAAACATTTGCTGCTGTAGAATAATTCATCTTTTTTTTTTTTTTTTTGATACATTGGTTGATTTTTGTTGATCATAAAAATGAAACAAAAAAAAAAAAAAAAAGGAAACCAGAAGAGATTCAAGAATAGGAGTATATTCTGCTTTTGATAAGCTCCGGATAAGGTGAAAAATGACTTATGAGGTGACAATTTAGGATAAGTTGCATTTTGTTTTTGCACAAAACATACCTTGTTATTCATTGTAATCGCCTCAACGAGACATTCCATTGAGTACCCACAAAACATTATTTTGATTAATATAAAATTATGTTTTTATTATTCTACTCCCCTTATCTGGAGCCAGTTTTAGAACTCCCCTTGTCTGGAGCTATTGTATTTCCAGCAGCAGGTATTTCAACTGCTCAAAGAGCAAGACAGTGTACAAACTGTAATTTGATAAACTCCCACAAATGGACTTCCACTAAAATAAACGACCATATCTAATTTGTTATTTCACCCAGCTGGTAGGAATAAGCTGGCTTCCACAATGTAGAGGTAATCTCGGAAAAAGTGGTAGAGTGTACTGTAAATAGAGAAATATCCAGGGAGTGCTAACTTCACCCTGGGTCCCGATGCTACTCTTAATACAGAAATACATAAAAATTCGGTTCGCATAAAGGCTCCCAACTCCATCAATGCATCAAAGCGAAAACATAAAAATCAAATTAATCCCTATAATAAACAAAGACGAGTACTCATGGCCAGTTCTACTGTATGCCAGAGTAAATAAAAACCAATACTTGAACCACGTCTGATTGGTTTTGTAACTTTTTTATACTGTAAATACCCTAAATATTCAGACTCAAGACTGGTATTATTCAAGCCCCATTGCTTTTGTGACTTTCGTAAACTGTAAATACTCTAAATATTCAGACTCCAGACTGTTATAAGTCAAGCCTGACCGTATTGAAATTTCTATATACTGTAAATACCCTATATAGCCTGGCTCAAGACTGGTACTATTCAATCCTGATAGCTTGTGTAACATTTTTGTATACTGTAAATACCCAAAATATTCTGACTCGAAACAAGTATCATTCAAGCCCAACTGTTTTTGTGACTTGTGTAAACTGTAAATACCCTAAATATTCAGTCTTCAGACTGGTATTATACAAGCCTGACTGCTTTCATAGCTTTTTATGCCCCCAACTTTGAAAAAGTTGGGGTGGGGGTGGGCGGCGGCATATTGCTTCTGTTTGTCTGTTCGTTCGTTTGTTTGTTTGTTCGTTCGTTCGTCATGCTTTCTTGTGCCTAGCATAACTTTAGAACCATGTATGTTAATGTTTTGAAATTCCTCATGAAAAAATAGGTGATCCGTATTGTTTTCTTATCAGAATTTTCTCCAATTTTAGAGTTATTTCACTTTTAAAAAAATTACATTGAAATCTCGTTAGCAAGATATCTCAAAAAGTGTTTGAGCTAGAGTCTTGATGTTTGGTATACTGATTGGGACTGAGGAGGAGATCACCTGGTTAAATTTTCTGCCAATTTTGTGGAAGTTTTTTGGAATTATGGCCCTTTGCAATTTCTGGCCGTTTAATGTTGTTGCTTTATTGTGCATAGCAAAAGTTTAGAACCATGTATGTTAATGTTTTGAAATTTCGTAATATGGATTCCTCATGAAAAAATAGGTAACCCGTATTTTTCTTTTCTTATCCGAATTATCTCCTATTTTAGAGTTATTTCTCTTTTAATAAAAATAACATTGAAATCTTCTTAACAAGATATCTTAAAAAGTATTTGAGCTAGAGTCTTGATATTTAGTACTGATTTGGACTGAGGGGGGATCACCCGATTAAATTTTTGACCAATTGAATGAAATGTTGTTGGAGTTATGACTCTTTACAATTTTTGGCCATTTAATGCTGTTGCTTTCTTGTGCATAGCATAACTTTAAAACCATGTATGTTTATGTTTTGAAATTATATACATAGATTTCTCATGAAAAAAATAGGTGACCCGTATTTTTTACTTATCCGAATTATCTCCCATTTTAGAGTTATTTCCCTTTTAGTAAAATAACATTGAACTCTCGTTAGCAAGATACGAGGGATGTTCGAAATGAATTGCTTATTTCTATCTGGAGACTTCAAATTTCAAGTTAGCCCAAAAGTACTCATTTCATGCCCTCGAAGTACTCCCCGTGGCTAGAAATGCAAAGTTTCAGCCGATGTATCCACTTCTTGAAGGCGTCACGGTACGCTGATTTGGGCACAGTAATAAGGTACTGATGAATGGCAGATCCAAGTGCCTGTCGGGACTGGTATTTCCGCCCAGCAAGGAATGCTTTCAATTTCGGAAACAAAAAGAAATCACATGGGGCAAGGTCTGGGGAATACGGGGGTGAGGCAAAACAGTTACTTTTTCTTTCTTCAAAAACGCCGTAACTATTGCGGAGGTATGAGCTGGGGCATTGTCATGTAGAAGACGGACATGTTTAAAACCAGTGGCAGGGCGTTGTTTCTGATAATACGTTTTCAGTTTTTTTTCAGTACCAAGATATCTTAAAAAGTATTTGAGCTAGAGTCTTGATATTTAGTACTGATTTGGACTGAGGGGGGATCACCCGATTAAATTTTTGACCAATTGAATGAAATGTTGTTGGAGTTATGACTCTTTACAATTTTTGGCCATTTAATGCTGTTGCTTTCTTGTGCATAGCATAACTTTAAAACCATGTATGTTTATGTTTTGAAATTATATACATAGATTTCTCATGAAAAAAATAGGTGACCCGTATTTTTTACTTATCCGAATTATCTCCCATTTTAGAGTTATTTCCCTTTTAGTAAAATAACATTGAACTCTCGTTAGCAAGATACGAGGGATGTTCGAAATGAATTGCTTATTTCTATCTGGAGACTTCAAATTTCAAGTTAGCCCAAAAGTACTCATTTCATGCCCTCGAAGTACTCCCCGTGGCTAGAAATGCAAAGTTTCAGCCGATGTATCCACTTCTTGAAGGCGTCACGGTACGCTGATTTGGGCACAGTAATAAGGTACTGATGAATGGCAGATCCAAGTGCCTGTCGGGACTGGTATTTCCGCCCAGCAAGGAATGCTTTCAATTTCGGAAACAAAAAGAAATCACATGGGGCAAGGTCTGGGGAATACGGGGGGTGAGGCAAAACAGTTACTTTTTCTTTCTTCAAAAACGCCGTAACTATTGCGGAGGTATGAGCTGGGGCATTGTCATGTAGAAGACGGACATGTTTAAAACCAGTGGCAGGGCGTCGTTTCTGATAATACGTTTTCAGTTTTTTCAGTACTACGTCTTTGTAGTACTTTCCGGTGATGCTTTTGCCCTTTTTCATTGGCACTTTTATTGCGACTCCTTCACCAGAGAAGAAGATTGCATACAAAACCTTCTTTGTACTCAAAGAACGTTTGGCAATTATTGGGCGTTTGCTGTGTTTAGTGGCCTAGATCTTATTGCTAACCTTTCTGACGGGCTCAAAATAATGGACCCAGGTTTCATCACCTGTGACGACATTGGCAAACTGCTTTTTGTCATATTTTGGAAACATTTGCAGCAGCTTTTTGGCCACTTTAACCCGTTGCCTCTTTTGCTCGTCAGTCAACAGATGTAGCACCCATCTAGCAGAAATCTTTCTGACTTTCAAATGCTTCTTCAAAATAAGGTGAACCGTTGACAGTGATATGCCTACCTTTCGTGCAATATCACGAACTGTAAATCTGGCATCTCCTTCAATGATTTCCTTTATTTTGGAAACGATTTCTTTACGAGATGCAGATTTTGGGCTACCTGATTTCGGTGCATTTGTGATGGACTCTACACCAGACTCAAATTTCTTTTTCCACCGCCGAACTGTGTCATAAGACACACAAGAAGGTCTAAAAGCAGTAGAAGTTTCAGTCATCAGCTTCTTCAAAGAACAACCAAGTTTTGAGCGAGCTTTGATGTAAGCCCGTATTTCATCTTTTTTGTCGACGCTTCTACCAACCATTTTTACTGCAGTGGTCAATGACTGCGTGTATTCAAATGGCAAATTTTATGTCTTACACTTAGTCTAACATGTACATTTATACACCATTGTGCAGATATTGAATAACCCTATACATGTATGTATTGTTTTTTATCGTGCCCCACGTGGATATCGAGCTAGAGGACAATAAGCAATTCATTTCGAACATCCCTCGTATCTCAAAAAGTTTTTGAGCTAGAGTATTTGTATTTGGTACACTGATTGGTACTGAGGAGGAGATCATCTGATTAAATTTTCAAGCAATTAAATGAAATGCTGTTGGAGTTATGACCCTTTGCAATTTTTGGCCATTTAATGTTCTACTGTTGTTGCTTTCATGTGCATAGCATAAGTTTAGAACCATGTAAGCAAATGTTTTGAAATTTCATATATGGATTCCTCATGAAAAAATAAGTGACCCTATCTTTTTCATATCCCAATTGTCTCCCATTTTAGAGTTATTTCACTTTTATTAAAATAACATTAAAATCTCGTTAGCAAGATATCTCAAAAAGCATTTGAGCTAGAGCCTTGATATTTTGTGTTCTGATTGGGACTGAGGAGAGATCACCTGATTAAATTTTGAACCAATTAAATGAAATGTTGGAATTATAGCCCTTTGCAATTTTAGGCTATATAATCTTGTTGCTTTCATGTGCATGGCAAGTTTAGAACCATGTATGCTAATGTTTGAAATTTCATATATGAAGTCCTCATGAAAAAATAGGTGACCCGTAATTTTTTCTTATTCGAATTATCTCCTAGTTTAGAGTTATTTCCCTTTGATAAAATAACATTGAAATCTCGTTAGCAAGATATCTCAAAAGGTATTTCAGCTGGAGCCTTTTTTATTTGGTTTACTGATTGGGACTGAGGAGGAGATCACCTGATTAAATTTTAAACCAGTTAAAGGAAACGTTGGAGTTATGGCCCTTTGCAATCTTTGGCAATTTAATGGTGTTGATTTCTTGTGCATAGCATAACTTTAAAACCATGTATGCTTATGTTTTGAAATTTCATATATGGATTCCTCATGAAAAAAATAGGTGAACATATTTTTGTCTTATCCGAATTATCTCCAATTTTAGAGTCATTTCCCTTTTAATAAAATAACATTGAAATTTCGTTAGCAAGATATCTCAAAAAGTATTTGAACTAGAGCCTTGATATTTCGTATACTGATTGGGACTGAGGAGGAGATCATCTTATTAAATTTTTAACCAATTAAATGAAATGTTGTTGGAGTTATGTTCCTTTGAAATTTTTTGGCCATTTCATGTTGTTGCATTATTGTGCGTAGCATAAGTTTAGAATCATGTATGCTATTATTTTGTGATTTCATATATGGATTCCTCATGGAAAAATAGGTGACCCGTATTTTTTTATCCATTTTAGAGATATTTCCCATTTAATAAAATAACATTGAAATCTCGTTAGCAAGATATCTCAAAACGTATTTGAGCTAGAGCCTTGATAGTTGGAACACTGACTGGGACTGAGGAGGAAATCACCTGATTAAATTTTCAACCAATTTAATGAAATTTTGTTGGAGTTATGGCCCTTTGCAATTTTTGGCCATTTAATGATGTTGCTTTATTGTGCATAGCATAAGTTTAGAATCATGTATGCTAATGTTTTGAAATTTCATATATGGATTCCTCGTAAAAATAGGTGACCCATATTTTTTTCTTATTAGAATTTCCTCCCAGTTTAGAGTTATTTCCTTATAATAAAACAACATTGAAATCTCATCAGCAAGATATCTGAAAAGGTATTCGAGCTAGAGCATTGATATTTAGTATACTGATTTGGACTGAGGTGGAGATCACCTGATTAAATTTTTTACCAATTAAATGAAATGTTGTTGGAGTTATGGCCCTTTACAATTTTTGGCCGTTTAATGTTGTTGAACCATGAATGCTAATGTTTTGAAATTTCATATATGGATTCCTCGTGAAAAAATAGATGACCCGCATTTTATTTCTTATCCGAATTATCTCCCATTTTAGAGGTATTTCCCTTTTAATAAAATAACACTGAAATCTCGTATATTTGTAACGTGTTACCGTCATGGGCAAGCAGTGTTATAGTCGGGCAGCTGGGGGCATAATGTTTTACAAACACCAGCTTTAGTTGTATACTGTAAATACCCTAAATATTCTGACTCCAGACTGGTGTTATTCTAGCCCGACTGATTTTGTATCTTTTGTAACTGTAAATGCCCTAAATATTCAGACTGCACACTGGTATTATTCAAGTCCGACTGCTTTTGTGACTTTTGTTAACTGTAAATACCCTAAATATTCAGACTTCAGACTAATATTTATTCAAACCCGACTGCTTTTGTGACTTTTGTAAACTGTAAATACCCTAAATATTCAGACTTCAGACTGGTATTATTCAAGCCCGACTGCTTTTTGTGACTTTTGTAAACTGTAAATACCCTAAATATTCAGACTTCAGACTGGTATTATTCAAGTCCGACTGCTTTTGTGACTTTTGTTAACTGTAAATACCCTAAATATTCAGACTCAAGACTGGTATTATTCAAGCCTGACTGCTTCATAACTTTTTGTGTACTGTAAATACCCTAAATATTCTGACTCCAGACTGCTATTATTCAAGCCCGATTGCTTTTGTAACTTTTTTTTTATACTGTAACCTCTAAATATTCAGACTCCAGACTGGTATTATTCAAGCCCGACTGCTTTTGTAACTATTTGTATACTGTAACTTTTCTAAATATTCAGACTCCAGACTGGTATTATTCAAGCCTGGTTGCTTTTAGTTGTAAACTGTAACTACCCTCAACACTATATTACTACCTGTTGATTTGTCTAAGAACTGCTGGAGTGGAAAATTGTGCAGACCCTGATCAGGGAGCTGTGGGATATGCATGGCAAGATGCTTCTTATATTCAGTGAAGGTGCAAAATGTTGGAGGGACAAACCCCTTTTCAGCAAAATTAAATTGCAGAGTCAGCTGTTTGTTTGTATATACATTTCCAAATTATTGGCGGGGCATTGCTCCTGCTTGCCCAACGCTTCCTATGCCATTGCACCTTTTTTTTTAATTTTATTTCTATCTTTGTGGTTTATTGTCTAATTCAGTTTTTGTGGGCATGCGTTTCAGGTTTTTGTGCAAAAGGCATATATTTCTCACTTCTAAATAAAAGAAAATACATACTTTTCTGGCAACAGTCAGAAAATTTCCATTTTTAGTGTCATGCTGTAGTATTTTTGGATGCTATTTTGGTATTTTCAAACAACATCAATCACTTGTGATGCTGATGCCGTCATATGTGGTCAGTGACATCAATTAGTTATGTGGAAAAAGTTGATAAGACGGTAAAACAGTGCACAAAGAAGTATAGACAAAAAAAGTAGATACAGCACCTATTTTGTGTGTATCATGACTCTAATTCAGACTACAGTGCTGCAGATGAGCTGATGAAGAATGAAGACGACGGCAAAAAAGGTGTGGTTTTATATAATTTGTGTAGTCATGTAAGTAAAATTAGTAACTTAAATTAGTGAAATGGATTCAAGGGAGACAACACTACTCTGTCAAAATTGTTCGGCTTCCTTCTGGAAAGGGGTCTACGCTAATGACAAAACCTATCCAGTGTATCAAGTCCTCCTAAATGTACTAGGACCTAACCTGGCCTGGATAATAAGTGAAAAGAAACACCAATTTTAATATATAAAACAATAATTTATTTTTTTCACCATCATTCAAACATGGGTTATGTGATATCAAACGCTTAAATCACCATTCAAAATTGTAGCAGACGACATTCTAATTTTTATTTACCTTTTCTGAGAAAAATGTCAAGCCTTATTTTCTCAGAATAATACAACAAAAATGTTTGACTGACATCTGCTGCTGTTGTGACTGGAGTTTTAAGGATTAATTCACAACTATTTAGTGTACACAATGAATCTCTATACATATACATATAAGCGTGACAATGGTAAATAAACAATGAAATGAGATGTATTGTGGGAAGCAACAACACTTTTCCAATGCATGAATGATGCATTGTGAGAAGCAAGACTTTCACAATGCATGAATGATGCACTGTGGGAAGCAACAACCCTTTACAATGCATGAATGATGCACTGTGGGAAGCAACATTTTCCCAATTCATGAATGATGCATTGTGGGAAGCAACTACACTTTCCCAATGCATGAACAACAAAGACCCAGACCAGTCTGTTTTATCAGACTGTATCATTAAAGGGAAAAGCAAAGCTGGTGAACAATTGTATGTGAGATGAAAGATCTTAACAAACCATGCACTTTGATGCACTTTCGGTCAAAACTGGACAAAAACAAACTTAATGAGGTTTAGAGATGTCAAATCTACTGTCAAGGGCACCACCATTTTGAGTGTGCAAATAACCATAGTTCTGGATTGGGTGCTTTTTTCAACCAAAAAGTATTTTTTTTTTCATATTTTTCCATGAAAATATGTTGTGGACACTCATTAGAAGTGCCTCAGACAGGCACTCCTAATGAGTATTCAAAACATGTTTTTATGGGAAATAAGAAAAATCTTTATCTAATAGCCCTCTTATCTCGATCTATGAATCATAAGGTTGTTTTGTTTTACAGGACTAAAAACAAAAACAGAAAAGGGTGAAGAAATCACCTTGGAAAAAATAAGCATATTAACATTGTCATGCATAGCTCTACTATGCATGACAATGTAAATATGCTATTTTTTTTTTCTCAAAATATGATGTATAGAAAAATTACATATATTTGAAAATGTGTAATGTCGCAGTCATTCAGTTTCCTGTCAAATGAAGATGCGTAGATTGGAAACACTGACACGATACTTTTTCTATAAGTCTCATACAGGCCTTCAAACTTGTTTAAAAAGATCTTCACACAAAGCTCATAATTTCTATGATAGCAACATAACCCAGAATGACCGTAATGCTGTTGATGCTGAAAAATATCTGAGACACAGCATCAGAAAGTGTACCTTCAGACATGCACACCCAGCAAAGATTCAGATCAGCCTGTGCATTCGTGCAGTCTGATCAGAATCTTCACTAAGTGCAGTTTGGACAGCTAAGAATGCAACGTTTCTTCATGAAGACCGATCAGACCAAGCAGGGCCCAGTTGTTCAAAGCTAACGACATCGTTAGCTAACGATTCGTTAAAATTTACATTGAGTGATACGCAAATATGCTGAAATGTTTTGCTAAAAAAATGTGAGTAGCTTTTGCAGTAGAAAATTTCATGCTCAGCTGAGATGAGCATGAAAAAAGTTTTATAACCTAGGGGGATGAACATTTTCAAACATTAGATATTTCAAAGTTTCAGTGTAATAAATTTAATTAACTTAGTCCAAGGAAGAACCTCTCAAAGCATGGACAAGTATCTGTATGGAAAATTTGCTTTATTGAAACAGGCTTACTGATTGATAATTTTATTACAAGTACAGAAAGGAGTTATAAAGCCTGAATACTAAAGGTAAGTATGGTACCCTCTTAACCCTTAAAATGCCAAAGAAACCTGCATCTGAAAATGTCGTCTGTTTATGTCATCTGCTGAATATTCTTGCATACTTTTCAAACCTTTTGTTGCATACAGGCAAACAGTGTGGACCCTGATCAGACTGCTCCTAGAGGAGCAGCCTGATCTGGGTCCACTCTGTTTGCAAAAATGATTTTTAAAATCACAAGCAGGTGACAAAGCAAAGCAGACGACAACTGTTGTGAGTGGCAGTTCAAGGGTTAATTCAAATTATTATAATTCAGTTAATTTCCTATTTTTTTTTTACACTATATTCTAGACTTCCTTTGCCTATTTTTTTTTTCTTTTCTTTTTTTGCATTTGTTTCACAAAATACCTGGTGAAACCTCAAAAGCGGGCAGAGCCTGAGCAGACTGCTCCTTCAGCAGCAGACTAATCTGGGTTGGCATGCTTTGCACGTTCCGTATTTTCTTTTGATTACTACTTTTATCTGCTGCTATGGACATTTACTGCAAAACTGCAAAGGCTATGACCGGACGGTACCATTTTTTATCACGAAAATATGCCTATATAATTTTGACCCCCTTAAACCCCACATTTATTTAGTAAAACTGGGGTTTACAGGGGTACACATTATTTTTTCTTATTTCTACTCAAAACATAGATTGTGGGTACTTGTTAGAACTGCCTCAATTAGGCAGTTCTAACAAGTACTCACAATCTATGTTTTGAGCAGAA
Source organism: Anodontia alba (assembly GCA_964016985.1). Classification (NCBI taxonomy): domain Eukaryota; kingdom Metazoa; phylum Mollusca; class Bivalvia; order Lucinida; family Lucinidae; genus Anodontia; species Anodontia alba. Next base: position 10,092,897 of record OZ024828.1, read on the forward strand.
ATATGAAAAATATCAGAATTTTTTATCTGAAAATTTTCATTTTTTCATGGTAAAATTTTCAGTATATTTGAATAGGCATGTTTTCATAATGACCTCTCAGTGTTCTGACACCTGGTATGGTACCATATTTTACCCTATGTATTTGAACACCTTATCATATTTATCCTAAAACTTCATTTGACTACCATGTCTAAAAAGATGCTGAATGAGTGGCAAAGATCAGATACTGCATGCTGTGGTATCAGATCTGGGCCTACAGGGTTTGATAAAGTCCATCTGTCCAAATACTTGGGTAAAAATCCTAAAATATGTACCAACCTATTTGACCTTCCAATAATGTGTCCAAAGGGTGGAAACAGCATAGACCCTGATCAAACTGCTTCTTAAAGTCAGGCCTGTCTGTCCAACAGGTTTTCTAATGCACTGGCTGTATTTACTTTGTCTACATAAATAAATATATATTATACTTACATAATAAAATCACACTTTTAAGCAGCCATTTGTTTATTTTAAAACATTTTTGTAGCCATGTTCCCTTCTTTGCAAAAAAGAACAAGCAGTGCATTATGATTTATCTGAAATACTTTCTGTTTATATAAATTATTCCATTTTTTTTTTTGTCATTAAAAGAAAAGACAAATCTAAAACATACAAAGGTAAATAATTTATCTTAATGCTTAGCATGCGTGGTAAAATTTTCAGCAGACAACATTTTGAAATATTTTTTTCTTCTTTTTTTTTTCTAGAAAATAGGTTTTGACATTTCATGCAAATTGTCTCTGTAGGACACAATTTGCATGAAATGTCAAATCCTATTTTCTGGAAAAAAAAAAAGAAAAAAAGTCATCAATATGTCGTCTGTTGAATCTGCCCACAGCGAGCTAAGTTGAAATGAAGAACTTTTGTTGAAATGAAGAGGGTTCAGTTTCTTAACTACACAACCTTCCATGGAGCCAATCACAAACAACCATTAATTTCATTATGCAAAACAAATTATGAATATTCATGAGCACTCATTAACAGTACACTAACAGTCTACATTAAGAACCATCTAAATATGTACACAATACATTATTATATCACAATCAGAGTGGCTGACATGAATAATATATACTTCAGCACATTATACTTGAATATACATGTAGCAAAATATACAGAGAACCAGCCTAGGACCCCTTAAATACCTACATGTAGGACCCGCAACATTTCTCATCATCCAATCACAATGATTCACTGTGATTGAAAAATTAAACCAGTCTAGTATATTCAGTTCTAAATACATGAACATAAATCATTTTAACCCTTGAACTGCTGAATTTAAATATTAGCAGGCAATATCTTAAAATATGTTCACATTCTCCCCCAGAAAACAGGAATAAGCATTTCATGCAAAAATGTCTCCTTAGGAGACAACCCGCATGAATGACAAGCCCTTTTTTGGTCGAAAATAAGACAAATGTCATCCTCCTTTTGTCATCTCCTAATTTAGATATCAGCATGCCAAGGGTTAATTATATGAAACATGCTTTGAAAAAGCTACTCATATTCTCATAATGAAGACCTAGGTTAGCCTGTGCATCTACGCAACCTTGAAAGAGACACTGCTTTCTCGCTTACATCAGTCATGAACCCTGCTGAATATGCAAATCAAACACACTGACCTTATTGCAGAAGCAGCAAGTAAGAATTTGACTTCATAGCCAAAGATAAGATGCAATTTTTTTCAATCACAAATTGTTTATAGTTGTCTTATTTCTCCACAAAAACATATGTTGTGGGTACCCATCAGAATTGCCTCAGCAAGGGGATTCTGATGAGTACCATAACATATGTTTTTGTGTAGAAATAAAAAAAAATGATGTGCAATGTGGGAAAGAGGCCCTTATGTCATACGTGAACATACGTGAACAACGAGGGTCCAGATGAGCGTGTGTTTCCTTGCAGTCTGATCTGGACATTGTCTGTTCATTGACATATACTACAGTATGCATTGATTCTGTAAGGGGACACAGAAGGCCCAGATCAGGGCCTGTGCAGTCTGCAAATTACATAAGGGCCGTTTTCGTGCATTGTGCATCAAATATTTGTCTGAATACCAGAGCTTCAGAGTGCAGGCTAGTCAAGGTTTCCCACTATGTAATATGGTATATTATTCAACAGCATGCTAAAATACAAATGATCTAACTATGAAATAAATCAATTATTGCACACTTTATATAATGCAGATTTCTTCAAAGAAATGCTGTAAAAATACTATATTTAATCTGCATCATGAGAAAAGGGATTTGTATGGTAACCGCAAACAGTGAGTACCAAGATCAACATATACATCTGCATTACTCCAGATAATTCACATAATATTCTTCTTTATTTCACAATGAACATGTATGTTATGGGTTCTCTCGCCTTGGTGCTTCTAATGAGTACAACAATATATGTTTTCATGGAAACGTAAGAAATATACCATTACTTTTAGGTTGAAATAGTGCCTTATCTGGAGCTATGCATCTGTCTAAGGTAGATATGCAGAAAAGACAAATATCTGACATATATTTTTCATAAATTTTGGCAACAACACTTGAACCCCACAAAACAGGGCCCAGTTGTTCAAAGCGTCGTTAGCTTAACGAGCTCGTTAAGGGTCATTTCGTTAACTGTTTTAGCGGATTCAATATACAATATTTTGATATTTTTTGCTGAAAAAATGTGAGTAGCTTTTGCACTGCAAAAGCTACTCACATTTTTTCAGCAAAAAATATCAGCATATTTGCGTATCACTCGATGTAAATTTTAATGAATCGTTAACTAACGACGTCGTTAGCTTTGAACAACTGGGCCCAGAAAAAGATATTAAGACATGTACCAGCATAGACTCAGATCAGCTTGTTTATTCATGTGGTCTAATCAGAGTGAAAAGAATCAATGGCATTAAAAATTCTATTAATGAACAGCACAGACACTGATCAGACTGTGTGGAAGCACAGGCTGCTCTGGGTCTTTCCTGGTTGCCTATGTCATCAGGTCAATTTCTTTTCCGAGGGGCTCATATGGTGTATGCAGTTATTACAATGGCCTTAATGAGGTAATGCTGAGAAGTACCCACCAAATAAATTTTGATGCAGGAATGAGAAAAGATTCAGTATTTTCACTCTGTATGTCACCAAAATTTCATTTTCTCTACTTTTAAAGATTTTTCAATGGCTTGTCTAGAACAAACAAACAACGCTATAATTCATAGTTCTTGATAAGGCACTTTTTTCAACCAAAAAGTATTTATATTTTTCTTATTTCTCAACGAAAACATATGTTGTGGGTACTCATTTGAAGTGCCTCACCGAGGCGCTTCTAATGAGTACCACAACATATGTTTTTGTTGAGCAATAAAAAAACTATTTACCTGATTCCCACTCTTATCTAGACCTATGCATAATGCTATATACCAATGAAGTCAATAGTCAGTGAATTTTATTAGAACAGAAACACACTGATCAGACTGTGCATTAGCACAAAGGTGATCTGGATCCTCACTGTTCCTCTACATCATCAGTTCCTTTTTCTCATAAGGCAGTTCACTTCACCATGGCTCCAATGCAACAACAGTTAAAAGCTTGACCGGGCAAAATAGTTACACTAAATGCTTGTCACAAGTCAACATAAAAATTTGGACAATTCATATTTATTTAGTTTGGGACACTGTAACTTCTTTATAACATGTTTCATTTTAGCATTGGTGGTTTTAGATATAAAATGGTTTAAAGATGTACCAAAAAAAAGTTGCAGCTTAGCAAAAATGTATAGATTATATAGGAAAATGATCACTTATGGTCATATTTCTATATAATCTATAAAGTTTTATATAATTTATATATTTTAATAGTCTATATAAATTTGTTTGGAATCAAACAAAAATGTATAGCTTATACAGAAAAATGACCATTTATGGTCATTTTTCTATATAATCTATACAATTTGTTTGGGTACAACATATGTTTAGCTAATATAGTTTTGACTTTGGATCTCAACAATGGTGTTATAAAGAGGTTATGGTGTGTAATTTTTATTCCTTTCAGTCAACACAAACGAATTTAACCTTTAACATGCTGGATTTAAATAGCAGCAGACAACATTTTAAATTTAGTTTTCTTAGTTTTCTTTTGACAAAATAGGACTTGAAATTTCATGCAAATTGTCTACTAAGGTAACAACTTGCATATAATGTCAAGGCCTATTTTCTCAGTGAAATAATATCACTGATTTGCTGTCTGCTGATTTCACCTTTTGAGTGCTAAAGGTTAATCACAAGTTTATATGATTTTACTGAAAATGAAAATTAGCAAATGATATTTAACTCTTACGACGCCAATTCAGCAGATGACAAACTGATAATATTTTTCTTACTTTTCCTAGAAAATAGGATCTGACACTTCAAGCAAAATTGTCTCCTAATATTTCAAATTGTCGTCTGCTGAATTTTTACCCAGCATGCAGAGTATTAAAATCTTATCATTTTCCATGATTGAATAGCTCCAAGTAAGGCGTTTTTTCCATCTGAAAACTGCTGATTTTTTTCTTATTTTTCCATCAAAACATATGTTGTGGTACTCATCAGAAGCACTCCATCACAGCACTTTTAGTACCCACAACATATGTTTTTTCCTCCATGAAAACATGTTGTGGTACTCATTAGAAGCGCCTCAGTGAGGCGCTTCTAAAGAGTACCCACAACATATATTTTCATAGAGAAAAATATTACGTGGATAACCCCTCTTATCTGGATCTATGGAATATTTATTGTTTGGCATTTCATTCAACAGTCTCTATAAGACAATCTGACACCAAACTGGATTCTCAGGGAAAAAAATAAAACTAAAACTTTCATCTACCAAATTGTCATCTGCAGCAAGGTCAAGGTTAACACTTAGCACTCTGGGTAAAATTTTCAGCAGGCAACATATTGAAATATTTTTCTTATTTTCCCCAGAAAACAGGATTTGACATTTCATGCAACCTGTCTCCACTGGAGAAAATTTGCATGAAATGTCAAATACTGTTTTCAGGGAAAAATAAGAAAAAATATCACCAATTTGTTGTCTGCTGATTTAGCCTAGAGAGTATTAAAGGTTAAGGCAGAAACCCAGCTAGCATTCTACGTAAATCTACATCGGGCCGTCATCGGCCCGTCAGCTACCCTGACGGGCCGATAACGGCCCGATATAGATTTACGTAGAATGCTGACTGGGAACAAAGAGTTCCATTCTGAACTTATTCTAAGCAACAGATATGATCACACCGTTGTAACTGACAGCAAAGGATTATATGTTTTACCCTCAGGCATTTTACTTCCATGCGCTAACATTTCCTGAACAGTGGTAAAGTCATCCAATGCACGTTTTCCTTTATGTTTCATCATCTTTCTATGACTAAGTTCAACAATCCCTATTTCCTTCTTCTCATCAGATTCTTTCAAAGTCTCCATTTTAGCACGTGCTAACATTTCTCGTTTACGTTTCTGGTCTTTCGCCTTTTCCATGTGACGTTTTCGCTCTTCTTTTGTCCAGTAGCGACCAGTCTTCAATTCACTCATGGCATCATCATCAGTAGTCATTCCACACCTTTCTTCCGAAATCTTCTTTGCTCTTTCTTTGAGAAGTTTACTTCTAACTGGTCGACGGGTAATGTATCGTGTTCCATCCGGTCGCCGTTTCACAACCCATTCCATCTGACCACTATCAGGTGGTGTTGAACCAGTGGGCTGGTGGCTTGGTGACTGTGAATCATTTGCTGACTGGTTCCCAGTCTGTGGGTTGTGTTTAGGTGATGGAGAACCAGTTTTCTTGCGTCGATGATGTTTCTGCTCTAACTGTTGTTGAAAAAGTTTCTGTTGAATTTGCATTGTATGCTCTAAATTTGCTCTATTTGTGTACATGACATCAGCGTACTGCATGTACAAATCTTGTAAAGATTCACCAGAATTTATTTGTCCTTTTAACTGGTTTTCATTTGGTTTATGTCCATTTTCAGTTATATTCAACTTGTTATTAGTAAATGTAATATAATTCTCATCACTAGAACATTCTCTTGACCGAGCAGGAGTCTGTGTTTGTTTCTCCGTGTCACTATGGGACGGTAATGGTGGTGTTGTGGTAACACTTGTTGTTGCTAAGCACAACATTGAGTTCTTAAATCCTTTTTCACTTTCATCAGAGGCCATATTTAATTCTAAGGTGAGGGGCGTGCTGCGACAGCTCTCCCCGGTATTATAGGCACTAGTCGATCCATCTCTGTCCTTTTCAACAGTCTTTCCGATACGAGTTTGCCCCATTTTAGGAGTAGTGGGGGACTCTCTACGAGCTGGACTACCACTATCTGGGGACTCAGAACACTGACTTCCCGACTTTACATACTCTAACCGAGTACCCATTCTAGGTACATTACGAGGAGTTCTGTAAAGATCAGTTTTATTATTATTGTCTTTTTGAAGCTTATTCTGAATATGGTTATCAACCATCTCTTGGCATTCAAGTTTAATACCTTCCATTTCTTTATTTAACTGCGCTAATTCTTTATCAACACTACTTTCTGAATTGTTTCTAGAACTACTCTTTCTAGGCGAACTAGTTTTATTTAGATTGTTTTTATCACAGCGATGTTCCAGCACCTCACGAAATTTATCACATTCAATGTCAGGAATCTCATATGAGCCGTCGGCATTTTCCGTGGACACGAAACTTTCGTTAGAATATGGCTGTTCCCCCGTCTCACTGCTGTAGGTCTGTGAACATTTTGGGCTTGACTTGTGTGTACCGCTTACACTCTCTGCATCAAAGACTTCCTGTAATAAAAAGAACTTAACAGTAGTAACACAATAACTTTTGAATGTACATCAGTAATAAGGACATGTCAAAATGGGTGACGTAAGTCGTAATCTTCCTCCACAAATATAGGCAAAGGAAATAACTAATTTTGCAAAGGGAAGCAATTTTGCCTCCTTTTGCAAAATTGATTATTTCCCTTGTATAGTCTGTTTTTTACTTCATCTTATATCTGCTGAATTTAAATATCAGCAGGTGGCATTATGGAATACCGTATTAGATCTAATTACCGCACATACCCCTATAAGGGCAGTCAAGAAATTCCGTAGTCTTCAGATTACAGCCGGTGTAATTTTTCTTTACTTCTTTTTAAAAGCATATGTTGTGGGTACTCATTTGAATTGCATTGACTTGTCCATGCAATTCAAATGAGTGCCCACAACAGCATATGTTGTGGGTACTCATTTGAATTGCACTGACTTGTCGATGCAATTCAAATGAGTGCTCACAACATATGCCTTTATAAAGAAAATCAGAAACAATCACATAATCATCATCAAATAAGTCCTTTTTCTGATCTTTTTATAGTGTATCCTTAGTAGGTAGATACATATTTTACCACAAATGAGTGTTCCCAGTAATTTTGAAAAACCTAAGCGCACAGTGCGGTAATTAGGTCGAATACGGTAGCTTTATATATTTATTTCTTTTTTTTGCTGAAAAAAGACAAAATGTTTTGCATACTTCTTATTTTTTTTTTCTGAATTTTTTTTTTCTGAAACTTTAAACCAATCATCTCCTCAAGCCTTGCACATAATAGCAAGTCCTATTTTGTTTGAAACATAAAGCTTATGTATCATCTGCTAAGCCCTGACCTGAATGCCATGATGTAGAAGCTGTTCTGGGACTTGTATAGGGAATTTGGTAGCTATTGCTGAGGATGCTTCATTCAGTTTCAAAAGAGCAGCAGAAAACTTTCTTATGTTTTTTTTTGCATGTTTCTGAGGAAATAATGCTTGATATTTCTTTGTAGCGTCTGATCTGGGTCTGTACTGTTGGCCATTGTCACTTCAGTGGGGAGCTAGACATGAATGGATTAAGGATTAAAAATACTCCTTTTATCTGAAAACTTGTATGTCATACATCAAAGCTACCATTTATTTACATAATAAACATTGTATTCAGCTACTGCAGAAACTTTATCCCTTTCCATAGAGGAGGGCTGTCCACAAACATCCTAGTCAATTAGAGGACAAAGGGACCTCCCTATACAATCCCAAATTAAACCCAACAAAACCCAAAAGCAGGGATTAATGCAGCTTAATCTCGACACAATCGCTCTAAATCACCATCTTGCATGATAAATGGCAGACCACACAGGGTTTCTAAATCTAAATGTTTATTTTTAAGCAGTCTCGATATGTTTTATATTTAAATCAGTTCAAAATTTCAAAGAAAGAATTCGGCACTTCTGTTTTATATCAACATTTGTGCATGCTGTCTTTTCCAATCTTTCAAGTTCACGGTTTTCATCCAGACAGAATATTTTGAAAACACAATTTCCTGATGTCTGCTTCTAAAAGTTTATTTTTATGTTTCTGCTTTTGAAATAGCAAGATCAACATATTTTGAAAAGTTAACCCAAAGGAAATAATCTACGTAAGAAAAAAAAAAATCAGCAGACAATGAATTTGACATTTTTCTTAATTTACCAGAAAACAGGGCTTGATATTTCATTCAAATCATCATCAAAGGAGGTGATTTGAATGAAATGTTAAGTCCTGTTTTCCTGTTTTCTGTAAAATATTTTTTTTTTTGTTCAACTGCAGTCTGCTGATACTTAACCCTTGTCCTGCTGAATAAATTAAGAAACCACGCCCACTTCTAATTTTCAGCCAATCAGATTACTTGATTCAGGTTGTTGATACAAATTTGAATTCTTAATGACAAACAGTGCAGATCCAGATCAGTTGGCTTCTTAGAAGCCAACTGATCTGGATCTACACTGTTTGCAAAGGCAGGGCATAATTATCCCGGTTCAGCAAGACAAGGGTTAAATTCAGTATGTTAAAGATGAAAACAATATGGAAGGCCACTAAGGGGAAAAACATTTTCACATTATGTCAATGAAGATCCACACCTGCCTATGCACATGTACAGTCTGATCAGGATCACTGATACTGATCACATTCACATTAATTTTTCTTCTTTTTGAAGACTGAATATCGAAATTCTGGAATAAAATTTGATCATACCAAAGTGGGATATCTTGATCTATTCTGGATTTTCTTCATGCCAAAAAAGCATGTTTCTGGTATGCAAATAAACGTAACAGAATCCCTTACCACACTCCAGGTTTTACTTTTATGTCCGATATGACTGTTTAGTTTCCTATTATTTTACCTAGAAAGGAGTGTAGCATGGACAAGATCCAATAAGAATCTTACTGCTTAACACGCTGGGTAAAAATTTCAGCAGATGACATTTTGAAATATTTTTCTTACTTTTCCCAGAAAATAGACTTTGACATTCCATGCAAATTGTCTCCAAAGGAGAAGGAGACAATCTGCATGAAATGTCAAAGCCTATTTTCTGGGAAAAATAAGAAAAATATCATCTGCTGAATCAGCCCAGACAGCGGTAAAGGTTAAATACAAATGTACTTTTTAATGCATTTCCCTTGAACAAAAGGCAGCCCAGTGTTTACAATATGATACCATATTCACTAACTCCGAGTGCCCCCAAAACTGCTGATCGCCACAAAAACTTCATCATTTATTCTGTTCACAAAAAACATGCTCAGTTTTTCAGACTAGGATTTTACCTGTTATGAACATTGTGTTCACAGAAAAGATGTTCACTATCTCAGAATATGATTTTACCTGTTCTGAACTCTCATCATTCTTTGTGCTCTCATCGGTACGACCAACACCACTGTCTTTCTCATGTTTATGTGAAGAGTTCTCTGTGGTTGCAGTGTCTGTTGTCCCCCCTTCCTCATCAAAATGGTGACCCTGTTACCATAGAAACAACAAAATTACCAGCTGTTACCAAAATACTCAGAAAGACAGGCCTGAGCAAAAAGTGTAGATCCAGATCAGATACCACAGAACCTGGCATCTTTTCAGAGTCTACACTGTTTGCCATTCATTCAGTGTTTTTTAGACACATCAACAGGTAGCAAAATTCACATGTTCACATGTTAGGACCAGTATGGTAAGAAATTAAAGCATCCACAGACTCAGAGTAAAAACAGTATTTAAGTACAAGCTTAATCTAAGAAACTCTCTTTAAGGCACTTTTTACAACCAAGAGTAGTATGACATACGTCTTTTTTTTCCCTAATTTCCCCTTAACCCATGTCATGCTGAATATATTAAGATACCACACCCACTTCTGATTTTCAGCCAATCGGAATACTTTACCTGGGTTCTTGATATAAATTCACATTCTTAATGGCACACAGTGCAGATCCAGATCAGTTGGCTTCTTCAGAAGCCAATTGATCTGAATCAACACTGTTTGCAAAGGCAGGGCATATCCGGGTTCAGCAGGACTACAGTTAAGAACATGCCTCGTTTTTGAGGAGAAATAAAGAAAAATATTTATCTGGCTACCAAGCTATGAGCCAGAAAAAATCTGGGAAAGGGAAGTAAACAATTCTGCCTCATTGCAAAATAGGTTATTTCCCTTCTTATAGGTGTTCCAATATTTCTTGCGGAAAATCATTTTTCACATATTGTACAGATCCTAAATATTTAGACAGATCTGCCAGACAACCAGTGCAGACCATGATCAAACTGCCCCTTTACTTTGATCAGGGTCTGCACTGTCTGCCATTCAGCCAGCTTGTTTTTTGAAACATCATCAAGTAGTCATAAGGACTTGTTCAAAACATTAGGATAAGGACAGAATGGAGTTATGGAGTCTGAATTTTTAGGGTAATTATGTTATGTTTTGGGTTGTGAAGCAGGGACCCAGCTAGCATTATTTATAAATCTATAGCGGGCCGTTATCGGCCCGTCAGGGTAGCTGACGGGCCGATAACGGCCCGCTATAGATTTATAAATAATGTTAGCTGGGGAAGCTCAGCAAGACAGAATGAACTTTTGAGTTTAATACTAGGGTTTTCTCTCTATATTCTTTACATTTAAGTCTCTCCCCTTAGCTCTAAGTAATATTATAGGGCCATCCTTTCTCTAATCAACCTCTAACTATGCCCCCAACTAAATGCTTGCCCCTACAAAAAAGCTAACTTGGACAGGGGCATAACTCCCATAAAATTAATCATTTGTTTTTTTTTTTATTTCATCTCTATGTTGTCCATGGAAAAATGAGAAAAAAAAAATTTCAAAATGGGTTTTTACCCAGAATGGTGGTTACGTACCCTAGCCAACATGGAGGCCATGATCTGCATGTTGTCATGGTGATGTTTCTCCAGAATATCCATCTGCAAAGCATCCAGGACGACATTATGTTCCTCCATGAAGCCATCATCAATCTGAAACAAAGCAGAAACAAAATTGTAGCAGAAGACTTTCTAAAAATATATTTTTTTTTAGTAATTATAGTAATTTTTAAGTACTTAATCTGCCTGCCGGCCTCGGTGGCTCAGTTGGATGCGCCATCCGACTGGAGACCAGGTCGCGGGTTCAACCCCCGCCGAGGTCGGCAACATTCTTTCGTGGAGATTAATCATGAAATATTTTCTACGGTCATTCTCTCCCTTCCGCTGATTCAAGAAGGGCAGTTGTCAGTTTCTGGCGAAAGAATGTGCACAATACTGTTTAACTGCTTAGAGGACTAAGCCTGCCCAGTAAACGTGTGGTTAGGAAAACTGACCGCGCTCGACATGACCCCATCAGGTTGACTGGGCCGTAAAACCTCAACACAAACAAACTTAATCTGCCTAGCAACATTGTTTGTTTGAGTTATTGTTTGACCTTTACCGCTCTCTGAGTTAATTCAGCAGATAACAAACTGATGATATTTTTCTCATTTTTCCCAGAAAACAGTTTGGCCTTTCATGCAAATTGTCTCTTAGGAGACAATCTGCACTAAATGCAAAAATCTATTTTCTAAGAAAACTAAGGAAAATGTCATTTGCTAAAAAATTTTACTTAGCATGCTAAGCATTAACCCATTGTAGTCTGGAGACCCCTAAAAGGGTATCTGGCAAACAGTGCAGACCCAGATCAGACGCCACATTCTGCGGCATCTGATCAGGGTCTCGGGTGGTTGGGTGGTGCGAAGGTGCTGTGTATCTTACATCACCGGGGTGTCCAGCTGATATTGGCTTACAGTTGGGCAAGGCCTGCTATCCTTGTAGCAGGTAAGGGTAGAGGGGGAATGTTTTTATTTCTTCTGTTTCTTCACTTTCATTCCTATTCCTCTTTCTTCCCTGTCCCCCTCTTTCATCTCCTCTACTATCTCTTCTATCTCTTTTCTCCCTTTCTCTGGGAGACGACACAAAATGACCCTCAAGGGTTGACGTGTCGTTAAACCCCAACACAATCAAACTGATCAGGGTCTCCACTGTTTGTAAATAGTTCAACCATTTTTCTCCAGGAATATCAAAATCACATAGCCTGACATACCTAATATCGAAATTAGAATCGTCCATTAAATAGTATGGGTGAGTTCATTCAGTATACAATGGGTCAAGGACATGTCAACCCTTGTGGATCATTTTGTACTGTCTCCCAGAGAAAGGGAGAAAAGGGTCAGAAAGGCTTGTAGAGGAGAAGAAAGAGGGGAAAAAAAAGGAGGAAAATGTGAATGAAAGCACAGAAACAGAAGAAATACTAATATGACCCCTTCCCCATCCCCCATCTGCAGGCCCTTACTTCAACTTGTAAATACTTCACAAGGTCATTTCAACTTCCGTGCAATATGTGAGGTTTTTCGTGAAAAGATGTACTATTTACATAATAAAAGCAAATTAATGATTAAAACATGCTAAACTGACAATTAATATTGCGGTAGAAACGATCTACTGTACAGATTACATTTGTTAGGAGTAACAACTAATTTTTCTAGCCTGATTTATCGTGACCTACATGGCTTGGGAGGATAAGTGTTTTGTGTCGTATAGGGCCAAAAGATGCCTTATCACATGGATCCATACATGTACATGGTGATTGATAACTGTTGCGATAATTCAGGATAATTTTTGTTAATTCTGCACCTAAATATACCTTGTGGGTACCCACTGGAACACTGGAATTGCTGATGCGATTCCAATGAGACCCACAAGATATGTTTTGGCGCAAAAAAATAGCAGGTTTTTGGACCAGTAGATATCTTGGAAATTGCCGCACCAGGATGATTCCAATGAGTATCCAGAAATTCCGTTTTGGTACAAAAGCAGCAAAAGAGAAACAAACAAAAATGATCCTCTGACTACCCTCCTTATCTGGACCTGTGATACGATAAGGTCAAATGTGATGCTCCTTATCAACCTACACTTCTGCACAATCTGATCATCAACTTTCCAATTGCCATACAGACTCCAAAGACACTGTAATCTGTGTCATAAAAACTGTATGGGTGGTTGCAAAATCCAATCTGGGGCTTTGCTACTCGACATCCCGCAAGGTACGTTTTTCCTTGATGACAATTTTACAGCTGTAAATCTTCATGTAAGATTTTAATACTGATGCCATTAATAAACTGTTCTTATCTCAATTGTTCCTTGGGTAACAATTTTATTTTATCTCTAGCTTGAAAGATACTGTTTCAAAAATAAAATCTGGTGCTCCATTGAAAAACCATCATTTTCACACTTGAACAAAAAAGATTCAGGCCAGACTGCACATCTGTGCAGTCTGGCCTGTGTCTTTCTTGTTCAGAAGTGTTTTACAGGTAATTTGTACAGTAAATTGCAAACTGTACAGTAAATTGTTATAAGTGTACAGTAAATTGCAAAGATCCTGACCAGACTGTACAGATGCTCAGTCTAGTCTGGATTTCACCTTTTCACATGAAATGAAAGCACTTGGTTGCAAATGCCTTGTAGGATTAACCCTTTAAATAAAGCATCAATCACAACTGCAGCTGACAATACACTATTTTTTTTTGTTTTACTTTTTAACAAAAATAAGGCTTGACATTTCATGCTGATTGTCTGCTAGGTGGATGATTCACATGAAATGTCAAGTCTTACTGTCTCTGAAAAAAAAAAAGAATGTTATCTGCTACATTTGTGAATGGTGCCTTAACACTTACCATGCGATGGGCAGATTCAGCAGACGACAAAATTGAAATTAGTGATTTTTTTTTCTTATTTTTCCTAGAAAATAGGATCTGACACTTCAAGCAAATCAAGCAAATTGTCTCCTTAGGAGACAATTAGCATGAAGCATCAGATCCTATTTTCTAGGAGAAATAAGAAAAATATTTCAAAATGCTGTCTGCTGAAATTTTTACACAAGATGCAAAGTGTTAAGGATTAAAAGAATGGCTTTGGTTCATATTTCTCTATGAAAACTGCACCATGGGATCTCATGAGAATCATATCGGGGAGGTGCGTCTACTGAGTATCCATAATGTATGTTTTTGTAGACACATAAGAAAAATTTTATCTGGGTATTCCTCTTATCTGGAGCTATGTTATCTCCAAAAATCACAGTTTTTCTAGAGCTCTGAAATGCAACAACAGGGAAAGATACTGTTTCAAAAATAAAATGCTTTTAAAGATAGATTTTTACATAATACAGTCATTTTAAGTATCCAATTTCAAACGTTTTCAGATTATGAAAAGGAAGGAAAATTTATTTATTATTTATTCTTGTGAAGAATGAATAACCTTTCCACATTCTGGGCTAATTCAGCAGACTACAAGTAGGTATTTTTCTTATTTTTCCCAGAGAACAAGATTTGATATTGTATGCAAATTGTCTCCAATATGAAGACAATTTGCATGAAATGCCAAAATCCTGTTTTCGGAACAAAATAAGAAAATTATTTCAAAATGTCGTCTGCTGAAAATTTTACCCAGAGTGTTAAGCTTAAGACTTCAGGGCCCAGTTGTTCAAAGCATCGTTAGCTTAACGAGCTCGTTAAGGGTCATTTTGTTAACTGTTTTAGTGGATTCAATATACAATATTCTGATTTTTTTGCTGAAAAAAATGTGAGTAGCTTTTGCATTGCATTTAAGTCTTTGTATGCTGGGTAAATTTGTATGTTTTTTGTCATCTGTGGATTATTTTTTTTTTTAAATCAACTTTTTCAAAAAAAATCTTGAAAATGTCATCTGAATTTTTTACCCAACAAGCTATGCAATCAAAAAAGGCTTATCATAGCCAGCAACTCTATGGAGATAAAGCCTGAAAATAAAATCTTTGAAATTTGAAGTAATGTGAACAAGTTTTAGGTGAAAATAAGGTTAAACTGCCAAATTATGTTGAAACCTGGGCTTCATGGCTTCCGCCTGGCTATGCACCTGATAAAACCTATTCTGATTTTGAATTAGATCCAATCAGCTTCTTCAAAAATTGTTCTTACTGACACTCATAATGAACGGATTTCTTTGATCAATCCTCCAGTAAACAGCTGTATTCTTATTCTCCTTCTTTTCATGAAATAATAGTTGTTGTTTTTTTCATGCTGGAATGCAAATTTGCTGTAAAACATCATTTACATCAGAAATCCTTTTTTTCTACCTCAAAATACTGAAGAGCTTTTTTCCATCTCAAAGACTGAAGATTTTCCATCTGCTGTGTTACAGCTGTTAAGTCAGTTATCACATTTAAATTGTGTAATAGAAAAATATTTATCCACCCTTGTAGGCCTCTTTGTGTTTTATTTGAGGTTAAACATGGGTAGACCTACCTTAAGCCTTAAAGCGCCAAGAAAACCTGCATCTGAAAATAACGTCTGTTTATGTCGTCTGATGAATATTCTTGCAAACTTTTCAAACCTATTTTTGCATACAGGCAAACAGTGTGGACCCAGATCAGACTGCTAAAATCTGGGTCCACACTGTTTGTAGAAATTACTTTTAAAGTAACTGGCAGAAGACAAAGCAGATGACAACAGTTGTGATTGGCGCTTTAAGGGTTAACATGATTAACACTCAGCATGCTGGGTAATTTGTTTGTTTTGGTTGAGGTTTAACAGCCTTGTCAACAATATTTTATTCATGATGAGCCATCTCAAAGAGAGAGGGAGAAGGAGAAGAAAAGGGGATAAATGGAAATGGCCTGAACCCCTTAACTTGCTTCAAGTGAGGCAAGAACATTCTTGCCAACAGCTGCCGGTGAGGGCAAACCCTCTGGAACTTCCACCAGAAGGGTAAACCATCCTATCACCAACAGAGCATGATGGGTAAAATTTCTGCAGACGACATTTTGAAATAATATTCCAGTTTTTGCAGAGAACATTCAGTCGAACCCCATTTTCTTGGAAAAGTAAGAAAAAAGTTGTTAATTTGTTGTCTACTGAATTTGTTCAGAGAGTGCTTGAGGTTAATCAAAATGTTCAGACATAGAATACCTCACTGCCATCTCTTGACTACCTAGGGGTGGGTTGGGGTGAGGCATCTAAAAAGTGCTGGTTGATCTGGACCTACACTATTTGTTCAGACTTGTTTGTCCATACACTATCTCGGACACTGATAACTCAAAACTACTAACTAAAGAATGGGCAATATTTGTTAAATTTGACATATATTCCAGGACTTGTTAAGACTGCGTATCAGGTGATAATTTTGGGATAATTTTTCTTATATCACCATAAAAACATATGTTGTGGGTACTCATTAGAAGTGCCTCAGTGAGGCACTTCTAATGAGTACCCACAACATATGTTTTTATGGAGAAATAAGAAAAATTATCCTAGAATTATCATCAAATACTCCTCCTTATCAAGTCCCCTGTATTCCTTACATTTCAACGTATTTTATCTCCAACTACTGTTATCTCAAACCTTTTAAAGTTTTTGTCCCTTGGGAGTTTGAGATAATGAGAGTAGTATGTACAATATTTTGGGAGTTAGAATGTCTCTTCATTCATGCAGCCTTGAAAGCTTGCTATCTTGCCAAGTATAGAAAAGATATATGTCTTCTTTATGGTAGTTTTATGGAAGTTATGTGTTTGGCCCATTATTTATGGAAGCTATAGATAACCTTTTATGAAGGCTTTACTTCCCTTTCTGAAATCTTGAATATCTTTTTATGGACACCAGATTTTTTCTGAACCCTTAAAGCATCAAGCAAAATTGTAGCAGAGAACAGTCTAATATTCTTTCTATTATTTTCAGAGAAAACAATATTTCATGGGAATTGTCTGCAAGGGGGCAGACAATTCACATGAAATGTCCAGTCTTATTTTCTCTGAAAAAATAAAAAAACAACTTGTTTTTCAAAAATTGGCATTTTAAGGGTTAACAGGAAAGCTTGTGGAGGGAGTCCTGATTGTCCTTTTATGGCAGTTTTACTGCTCTGTATAAAGGCAAGAAGCTTGGCCCTTATGGCAGTGAGAGTGTAAAGAAGCACAACATGAAGTCACTTTAATTAACCCTGTAAGTGCTAATCACAACTGCAGCAGACAACATTTTTATTTTTTTTCTTTGTATTTTTCAAAGAAAATAGGGCTTGAAATTTCATCTGACTTGTCAACCTAGCAGACAATTCATATGAAATTCCAAGTCTTATTTTCTCTAAAATAATAATAATAAAAAAAACATAGAACATTGCCTGCTACAATTTTGCTTAACCTACAGAAAATTACAGGTAAATTGTTGTGTCAGCTGTGTTCCTAAATATTCCTGTAATTAGCACCTCTAGAAAATGCACAAAAAAACTCACTTTTTTTTTTCATCTGACACACTATGTATTTGTAATTTATTATCCCAAGTGTATGTAATTGTGTAATAACTGTTATCATCCTCCCTTTCATCTACATGATATTCTAACAGTCTAGATAAGAGAGGTATTAAGCTAAATTGTTTTCTTATTTCTCCACAAGAACATATGTTGTGGGTACTCATTAGAATTGCCTCAAAGAGGCAATTCAAATGAGTGCTCACAACATATGTTTTTATTGAGAAATAAGGAAAATTCCAAGGGTTTTGGATAAAACCGTATTTGATCTAGAGTTGTGTATTCTTTATAGTTGGTTTAGATGACAAAAAAAGCTTAATTGGGCAATAAGCCCTGAATTAACTTTTAGAACTCTGTAGGCAAAATAAAAAAAAAAATCAAGAGATGACAAATTGGTGATTTTCTTAATTTTCCAGAAAATAGGGCTTGGCATTTCATGAAAATTGTCTCCTTAGTAGACAATCTGCATAAAATGCCAAGTCCTGTTTTTTTAGGAAAACTAATACTTCAAACGTCGTCTGCTGCTATGACATTCAGCAAGTACAGGAAATATGATGGGAATAATGTTTTTTACATTATACCGGTGCCATCCTTCTACTTAGTAATGACCTATTATGACTGTGTGACAAAATCTAAGCCCCAAAGTCTCAATTTTCTCATAAAAGCAAGTTTTTTCCTTTCTTAAAAAAATAACTAATGAGCAGTAAACCAGGCCTAATTAGTTGCATTCCTACAACTGCAACTGCAATTTCAAATAAAACATGCTAGTAGCTCAAATCAGCTGCTTTCTTGAATTCCCTTATCAAATATAAGGGTTCCAAATAAACATGTTTTAATGAATATTATGTTTGTTGTTTTTGGTTTTTGTTGTTTTTCATTTTCTTTTCCACAAAAAAACATATGTTATGGGATCTTATCAGGATTCACTTTACAGAGATAGTTTTAACCCTTGCCCTGCTGAATAAATTAAGATGCCACACTGACTTCTAATTTTCAGCCAATCAGATTACTTGATCCAGATTGTTAATATAAATTCACATATTTAATGGCAAACAGAGCAGATCCAGATCAGTTGGCTTCTTCAGAAGCCAACTGATCCGGATCTATGCTGTTTGCAAAGGCAGGGTTTATCCAGATTCAGCAGGACAAGGGTTAAAAAAATAACTAGGGAGCAGTAAACCAAGCCTAATTAGTTGCATTCCTACAACTGCAACTGCATTTTCAAATAAACCATGCTAGCACTTATCTATTTAGCTCAAATCAGCTGTTTTAGTGAATTCCCTTATCAAATATATGGGTCCCAGATAAACATCATGTTTTAATGAATGCCATGTTTTTTGTTTTTTTTTTGTTTTTTTTTGTTTGTTTTTCTCATAACGAAAACACGCCTATTTAAATACAAAGAAAATTCACCTCCAAAAAAACTGAAAATATTCAGATAAAAAGCTCTGATATTTTTCAGATATCTGCTCAATACATAGATTGTGGATACTCGTTAGAACCGCCTCACCGAGGCAGTTCTAACGAGTACCCACAGTCTATGTTTTTGAGCAGAAATAAGAAAAAATAATGTAAACCCCAGTTTTACTATATAAAAGTGGGGTTTAAGGGGGTCAAAATTATATAGGCTTGTTTTCGTGATGTTTTTCTTTTCCACAAAAACATATTATGGGATCTTATTAGGATTCACTTTACAGAGGTAGTTTTATGATGGAGAAAAATATCAATATGTGCTCCCAAAATAATTTGTCTGGAAAGGTTGCAAGGTGTGCAGTATTGGGGCACTGCAACCCTAGTCTGCCCCTCTTTGAAGCCTGTATATTTTATTTGTTCAACTTTAACCTGCCAAATTTAACACAAAAATATACACCTGTATTCTATATTTTGCTTGAAAATAAGACTCAACATAACCTTCAAACTAACAATCTAAATGAAATGTAAAGACCAATTTTCTGAGAAAAGTAAGAAAAATATCAATCATCTGTTGTCTGCTAATATTACATTTAACATGTTAAAGGTAAGGAAGATCTGTGTCGGTTACTATGGCAATATGGCCAGAATTTCTGCAAATCTTATCAATGTGTTCTATTACAAGTAAAGAAGGAATACAGAAACAAAAAAACAACCATTTCCCATCTATGGTTAACCAGGACTAATTCCAGCATGTGTCTCTCCTACATCATTACAATGTCTTCACTGAATGTTATACATGTACATAGGCCCCAAAATCGGCCAAACACTTGCATAGATAGATAGCAAGCATGCAGGCAGGGCTGCGTCTTCACCATTTCTTGCATGAAAGACGACCCTAGATAAAATACTCTTTCAACCCAAAAGTATTGATATTTTTCTTATTTGTCCACAAAAATGTAGGTTGTGGGTGCTCATTAGAAGTGCCTCGATGAGGCGCTGCTAATGAGCACCACAACATGTTTTTGTGGAGAAATAAGAAAAAATAGTTGTCTGGATATCCTATTATCTAGATGTATGATGAAAATAAGGACCCTTTTCACTAATGCCACCCTCCTATTCTGACTAACAGATGTATACCATGAAAACAGAGCCTTCAAATTGTTTTTCTAACTACCACAAAATGCTGGGATTGTGATGATCACTTCAAAATGTGCCAACCCCAACCCCCTCAAAAGATGGAACTTTTCGAGACTTGAAAACCTCGAAGAGCCAGATCTAACTGTACTTAATATACAGTGCTTTCACTATATTAATTATATGAGA
Organism: Anodontia alba; assembly: GCA_964016985.1. Lineage (NCBI taxonomy): Eukaryota > Metazoa > Mollusca > Bivalvia > Lucinida > Lucinidae > Anodontia > Anodontia alba. The sequence goes on from OZ024828.1 coordinate 10,113,267, forward strand.
CCAAAAGAAAAAGAGGGTAAGTATTCCTAAGACAATTTCCTCATTACGAAAACACGCCTATTCAAATATATAGAAAATTTCACCTCCAAAAACTGAAAATTTTCAGATAAAAAAACTCTGATATTTTTCATATTTCTGCTCAAAACATAGATTGTGGGTACTCGTTAGAACCGCCTCGGCGAGGCGGTTCTAACGAGTACCCACAATCTATGTTTTTGAACAGAAATAAGAAAAATAATGTATACCCCTGTAAACCCCAGTTTTACTATATAAAAGTGGGGTTTAAGGGGGTCAAAATATTATAGGTATGTTTTCGTGATGTGCAATTTTTGAACAATTGATAGTTAGAATATATGGAATATCTCTCAACATGCTCAATGAATCTGAGCCCCAAAGTGATGCTAAGACTTAGTACCTTAAAAACAAAATTACACACTGCTGCCAAGATGACAAAATTTGCTAAACTTTTAAGAGGCTGCATGTTAAGTTAACATTTCATGTGACTTGTCTGTCTAGTGTATTGTCTGCCAGGGACAATTCACATGAAATGTCAAACCTTATTTCCCCTCAATTTCAAAAATAATTCCCACTGCTGTTGTTATTATCACTTTAAGAGTTAAGTTTCTTCATTCATAAACTCATTCATTATTGATTGTTGTTTCATTTTTATTTATTTTTTTTTTTTTCAACAAAAATCATTTTTACCAAGTTTTTGCAAATCCTTTGAAGAAAGTGCTCTCGTTAATTTCTTAACTATGTTTTAATGTGTTTGCACCCAGTATGAAAAAAATATATCCCTTAATTTCTCGTCCATCTCCTTGAATATTCAAGAGAACTCCTGGATTGATGTGGAAAAGTTATGGCATACGTTTGATTATTTTAATACTCCCAAAGGTCGATGAAGCTGCAGTATTCTTTGATGGCAATTTTTCATCTGAGATATTGCTTTAAAAAAAAGATGAGTTTTGGAATTTGATAAATGTTCATGTTTACACCACACCTCATAGAATTTCATAATGGAAGTGTCTTCTGTACTTGTACGTATATTTTAGACAAGTATTAACGCTTGGCAAGCCGGGGGTGGGGTGTGTGTGTGTGTGTGTGTGTGTGTGTGTGTGGGGGGGGGGGGGGGGGGGGGTGTAAACTTCAGCAGATGATCTTTTGAAATATTTTTCTAATTTTTCTCTGAATAAATAGGCCTTAGCATTTCTTGCATAATGATTTGTAGGAAATGTCAAACCCTTTTCCCAGGAAAAATAAGGCAAAAATATCACTGATTTGTCATCTGCCGATTTCACCTTTCCTCCATAAAGTACCAAGCCAATTTGCAGCAGATGACATTCTAAAACTGATTTTCTTAGTTTTCAGAGAAAATAATACTTGACATTTTATGTGACTCGTCTGCAAGGCAGATGATTCACATGAAATGTTGAGTATTATTTTCTCTGAAACATGAAAAAAAAAATATTTCAAAGTGTCCTCTGCTGATGTTGTGAATAGCACTTTAAGGGTTAATATGTTAAGAGTTAATGAAGCAGCTTTCGAGAACAATTCCAGCAGACGACAGCTGTGAAAACAGTTTAACGCTTAGCATTCCAGGAAAAAATTTTCAGCAGATGACAAACTGAAATATTTTTCTTATTTTCCCCCCAAAACAGGATTTGACATTTCATGCAAATTGTCTCCAACTGAGACAATTTGCATGAAATGTCAAAACATGTTTTCTGGAAAAAATAAGAAAAAATATTTTAAAATGTTGTGTACTGAAATTTTTACCCAGAATGCTAAGCATTAACTAATGCACCTCATTATAACAGTAAAAGGTGCCAAAAACCTCTTCAAACCATAGTTCCAGACAAGTATTTTTCAACCAAAAACAGACTTTAGTTTTTTCTTATTTCTCTATAAAAACATACATTGTGGATAAATGGAATCACTTTGGCATGGTGAATTCTAGTGACTGTCCATAAATTATATTTTTGAAGGAAATGAAAGAAAATTTTTTTTCTCGATACCCGCTTATGTAGAGCAATATAGCGGAAATGTCAAGAACAGTGTTATGAAATTACTTCTCTCCAAATATCCTTGAAGACATCATTGTTGCAGACGTATCCATCAAAGTTGCATTTAGGTCGAATCATGAGAAAACCTACCATACACCATACATAAATAGATGGTCCAGGTGATATTATGCATCCAGAGAGATCAGGCCAGTATTTCCATGACTGCAGCAGATGACATTTTGATTTTATTATTATTGTTCAGAGAAAATAAGACTTGACATTCCACGTGAATTGTCTATGTCAAGTCTTATTTTTTCTAGACATGTGTCCAAAGTACACAGATGCCCCCGTGCTTTGTCCAGATGTATGCAAGGTGGGTATTTTGGCAATTTATTTATTTTTTTTTTTTTTACCATAATCCGTTGAGATATACGCAAGTTATTGGGCTTCGAATATTTAGTAAAGGCTACAATTTTTTGTAAGTGACATCATAATCACCTATCTAAATATGCAAAAACTAAATGTATACCATTTTATGGCTATATGCCTATAAACATGTTCATTGCCATAGGGACCTTTTAACATGTCAGTGTAAGTATTTTTGTTTTCACTGGAAGAAAACAGTAATGAATATTTAAAGAATTATAGGATTATTTTGTGTCACTAATTGCCTGCTGGTGAGTTAAAGATACCTAATTAGTTACCTCATGATGACCTCAACAGCTCTAATGACTTAACTTGGCTTGTTTTACCAGTCTCCCGATAAGCACTTTTTTCACCCAAAAATTACTGATATTTTTCTTATACACCACAACCTCTTTATAACAATATTGTTGAGGTCCATAGCATAAACCGTGTTAGTTTAACTTAAACAAACGTGTTATATCCAAACAAAAATGTATAGATTATATTGAAAAATGACCATTTATGGTCATTTTTCAATATAATCTATACATTTTTTGGGATCCATCTTTGAATCGTGTTATATCCAAAACCGTGTTATAACGAGCCGTGTTATAAAGAGGTTGAAGTGTATCTCCACAAAAATGTCGTGGGTTCACATTAGAAGTGCCTCAGAGAGTATCCACAACCTGTTTTCATCGAGACATAAGAAAAATAGTTATCTGGATACCACAGTCATCTAGGTCTCGGTCATTAGTTGAGGTGAGGAGAGTTAAGTTGAGGTTTGTCATCCTAACCACATCATTTCAGTCATGTTGAGACATTGCCTCTGAATTTGTTGGAGTTTTACCCAAACTGAGATGAATGTCAAACTAAAGTCCTGTCCTAAGTTACTTATAGCAGCTCTGCAACAGAGGTACCAGGCACAGGCAGCTATTTCTCTGGCCCAATGGGCAAGGTTTTAAGGTAACTCATTCAGACTTCCTCACCATGCAATTCTAATGTGTACCACCTCTGCTATGGTAGTGTATCTCTATACATGTAGTCTGAAAACATGTCAAGACACGGACATACTGACACTGACAACACCTACCTGTATTTGTGGCCTTGCAACAACCAATGTTATATCTGACCCTTTTTCAGAGAAAAGTTTGATGGCTTGGTCCCGACTGTGGACATCAACACCATTTATCTACAAAGAGACAAACAAAGTGTACATAATAAGTTAAGAGGGATGATATACTTTCAATGGAAACAACTCTTTCAAGATTGCTTTGCCTCCCTTCGAAAAAGGAGTTAGACTGGCTCCAGTCTCCAGTGACAAAATATTTTTTTCTTATAATCCTGTTTGATAAACCACTAAAATAAAACCAAAATAATACCATGACTATAAAGGCTGGTCACTATAGTGACCAGCCTTTATAGTCATGATATTCTTTTGGTTTTATTTTAATTGATTATAATGACCAGCCTTTATAGTCATGATATTATTTTGGTTTTACTTTAGTAGCTTATCAAACAGGATTAAAAGAAAAAAACGAGTCACTGGAGACTGAGGCCAGTCTAAAAAGGGGTGTATTCTAAAAGTAAAGAATTTGCTCCAGTTTATCTACCAAGTTCTACTCTTGGCACTAGTTACAGTTATACTGACATTGGGAGAAATAATTTTTCTATAACAACATTTTACCAAAGCTTTTAAACCCATTGTAGTCTGGAGACCCCTAAAAGGTTAATTTGCAAACAGTGCAGACCCAGATCAGATGTCGCAGAATGTGGCATCTGATCAGGGTATCCACTGTTTGCAAATTATAGTTCAACCATTTTTCTCTAAGAACTCTAAACCACATAGCCTGACATACCTGAAATTGAAATTAGAATCTTCTAGTATATAGCATGGGGGAGTTCATTCAGTCTACAATTGGTTAATTCAACAATGAAGGTCTATGTTTTAGTCTACTGTATATACCCTGAATATTGGGATACCTTAACCCTTGTCCTGCTGAATAAATTAAGATGCCCCGCCTACTTCTAATTTTCAGCCAATCAGATTTCTTGATCTGGATTTTTGCTATAAATTCACATACATAATGGCAAACAGTGCAGATCCAGATCAGCTGGCTTCTTCAGAAGCCAACTGATCTGGATCTACACTGTTTGGATAGGCAGGGTATATCCGGGTTCAGCAGGACAAGGGTTAACTCCTCACCACACTTGTCCTAAAATTTGAAAAAAAAAAAAAAAAAAAAAAAAAAATCCATTTTATTACCTGTTGATGTGTCTCAAAACTGCTGGATGAGTGGCAAACAGTGTAGATCCTGATTTTGCAGCATCTGATCTGGGTCTACATTGTTTACTCAGGCCTGTCTGTCCTAGTACATGGGTAGTACAGTATTTTAATCAAACTATCGGCATGAACTACAAGTTCACTTCTGTTTTATAAAAGATACTTATCGCTTATCATTAAAATTGCTTATCATTAAAATGCAGCTATTTTAAACTTCTAATCTATAAAAATGTCATTTAATCCTTGCTAAAAGCCTTTTTATATAGACAATATCTGCACAGTAATCAAAGTGACAATTTTAGATATTTTAGTCCTTTATACAAGTGCTAATGGATTCCGCTTGTGCAATTTGCTTAGATCTTGTTACGGAAATTGATCAATTTAAGAAAAAAGTGAAAATCAGATCAAGTTGAAGCTAACGATTTTAGAGACAAGAGAACTTCGTCAGTTCTAAATTTGTCTTTAATGGGCGAAAAAGTCTCTGATTGATTTTTTTCTACTTCCATTAGTGAAAATCAATTCAAAATGATACCTAATTAATAGAACTAAAACCATCAAAATTGGTGAGATTATCGGAGATGTGAGTTCAAGTGTCTATCATCAAATGAAATGAACTACAAGTGTTGTCGATTTCAACTGCCTTTGACAGACAAGTATTTTCTCCAGTCAGCTCTTTCCTGTAGCAAACATGGTTATCGAAATGAAATCAATTTTTCACATGCAACATGGGATTAAGCCAAAACATGAATCCAATTTTACTGGACTCCAGATAGGCAAAGAAACCAAGAGTATATTTTTCTTATTTCTTCATATAAACATGTATTATGGGTCTTATTAGGATAATCTCACTGGGATGGCTCTAATGAGATGTGACAGAAATAGTTTCTTAAAGAAACAAGTAAATACAAATATTTTCACAGTTCTCGGATAAGAGAGGGTATCCGTATAATATTTATCTTATTTCTCCACAAAAACAGATGTTGTGGGTGCTCATTAGAAGTGCCTTGCAAATTGGTGAGGCGCTTCTAATGAGCACCACAACACATGATTTTGTAGAGACATAAAAAAATATTACCACTTTTCTGGCTGAAAAAAGCCTTATCTGGAGCTATGTTTTAACCTCCAGTTACAAGTTATTGAAATCCCAAAGAAATATTCAGGGCCCAGTTGTTCAAAGCGTTGTTAGCTTAACGAGCTCGTTAAGGGTCATTTCGTTAACTGTTTTAGCGGATTCAATACACAATATTCTGATATTTTTTGCTGAAAAAATGTGAGTAGCTTTTGCACTGCAAAAGCTACTCACATTTTTTCAGCAAAAAGTTTCAGCATATTTGCGTATCACTCGATGTAAATTTTAACGAATCATTAACTAACGATGTCGTTAGCTTTGAACAACTGGGCCCTGACCAATTAAAATCTTTTGGATAGAGTAAATTGAGATTCTGCCTGAAGTTAATAAATTTTCTTCTGTAATGTTTATCCTGAAAATTTCATTCTCAGCAAATTCTTAGTTGTTATTGTTTTTTTTTTTTTTTTTTTTTTTTTTTTTAATTTTTTATTTTGATACAATTCAAAAGATTTAAAGGCTTCATGTAAGATGTTTTATTTTACTTAAAAAAACAAAAAAAAAACAAACAAAAAAACATAGGCTATCATCTTTCTAATATCCTCATGAAATATTTTCTATGGTCATTCTCTCCCTTCTGCTGATTCAAGAAGGGCAGTTGTCAGTTTCTGACAAAAGAATGTGCACAATACTGGTTAACTGCATAGAGGACTAAGCCTGCCCAGTAAACGTGTGGTTAGGTAAACTGACCATGCTCGACATGACTCCATTGGGTTGACTAGGCCGTAAAACCTCAACACAAACAAATAATGAAAACTTATATATCCCCGAGGTGATTTGAGTGAGTTCTCAAAATAAATGTTTAGAAAAAAAAAAATATGTGTCTGGATACCATTCCTGTCAGGCGCTTCTCCTATTGCTATGGTAACTGTTCTAAAAATTTAAAAAGAAAAAAAATATATGATAATGAGACAAATTTATAAAATTTATAAGCTATCTTTACCATTCAACAAAGCAAAAGTAACCAATTTTGCAAAGGGAGGCAATTCAACTGCCTCCCTTTGCGATATTGGCTACTTCCCTCCGGGAATTCATGTTTTTTTTTCTTTTTTGAAACTGAGGTTTTACGGCTTGCATTTTTAGACCAATTACCATACCTGCAGAAATAAAAAGATCAGGATTTTCACAAAATCAGACAATTTTTACAGGGGTTTTGCCCCAGAAAATGTGAAACAGATCACCAATTCTTCTCCTAAACCACAGATTTCATGGCAGACTTACAAAGATATCTAACATGTACTTAAAATAAATGGAGCATTGGCACAAAATGATCTCTGGTCTTCCGAAGAATGTACAGCACTTTTTTTTATGGTTTTTCTCTGCTTGAACAGACAGTCTAAATAAGATGATGTAGCTGACATTACGAAAATACGCCTATTCAAATATATAGAAAATTTCACTCCAAAAACTGAAAATTTCCAGATAAAAAACTCTGATATTTTTCTTATTTCTGCTCAAAACATAGATTGTGGGTACTCGTTAGAACCAATCTATGTTGGCGAGGTGGTTCTAACGAGTACCCACAATCTATGTTTTTGTGCAGAAATAAGAAAAATAATGTATACCCCTGTAAACCCCAGTTTTACTGTATAAAAGTGGGATTCAAGGGGGTCAAAATTATATAGGCATGTTTTCGTGATGCAAACTACTGTACAAGTACAACTATATTGTATAATTACAAAATCATCTCGCTACGAAAAAGTCTCCGGGTTTACGCCTCATAGTAAATTATGAGAACTTAGGGCTATGGCAACATACTAAAATAGTCCTACATATGACATATTTCGGTGTTAAACTGTGGCCATTTATCTCTAGCAGTTTAGTCGGGAGACCCCCAAAAGGGTAACTGGCAAACAGGGCAGACCCAGATCAGATGCCCCATTCTGCGGCATCTGATCAGGGTCTACACTATTTGCATTAATTATAGGGATTTCATTAAAACATAGTAATAATTACAACTAATCAGACACCCTGCTATTGGAAACAGACCGGTCCAAAGAGTTGTGGTAGAAGAGTTCATTCAACATAAATGGGAAACCTGCTGGATTTAACCCTTTATGTGCCATTTAACCTTTTCGACCCTCTGGACTAATTCAGCAGACGACAAATTGATGGTATTTTTCTTTTCTTCCCCGGAAAACAGGATTTGATATTTCATGCAAATTGTCTCAATTGGTGACAATATACATGTAATCTCAAATCCTGTTTTCTGGGAAAAATAAGAAAAAATATTTCAATATGTCATCTGCCGAAAATTTTACCTAGAGTGCTAAGTGTTAAAATTGTACCAGATGACACATTAACAGATAGTTAAATGTTTGTTTGTGTTGAGGTTTTATGGCCCAGTCAACCCAATGGGGTCATGTCGAGCGTGGTCATTTTATCTAACCACACGTTTACTGGGCAGGCTTAGTCCTCTAAGCGGTTTACCAGTACTGTGCACATTCTTTCGGGAGAAACTGACAACTGCCCTTCTTGAATCAGCGGAAGGGAGAGAATGACCGTAGGAAATATTTCATGATCAATCTCCACGAAAGAATGTTGACGACCTCGGCGGGGGTTGAACCCGCAACCTCCTGGTCTTCAGTCGGATGGCTCATCCAACTGAGCCACAGAGGCCGGCTGATAGTCAAATGGAGTTGTTGAAATGTTAACCTTTGTCCTGCTGAACCCGGATCTACAATGCCTTTGCAAACAGTGTAGATCCAGATCAGTTGCAAGAGTGCAAAAATAACAAAATCTTCTGAATACAGAAAATGTCCTAAAATTACAACACTTTACTCCATACTATTTTGGCCTAAATTTTGCTTTTCTTTAAACATTTAGTAGAATGGCAAACTGTGTAGACCCTGATTAGACTTTAGGAGCAGTCTGTGATCAGACTGCTCCTGAGCAGTCTGATCTGGTTCTGCACTGTTTACATATGCAATTTTGTCAGCAAATTTAGTGTACAAAAATTTTAGGACCTTTACCTTATACTCCCTTTATCTTGATCTAAGAGGATTTCACTTGTGCAGTTGCCGGAAATATTAACCCTTAAACTGCCAATCACAACAATTGTTGTCTGCTTTGTTGTCTGCTTGTGATTTTGAAAGTCATTTTTGCAAACAGTGTGGACCCAGATCAGACTGCTCCTCTAGGAGCAGTCTGATCAGGGTCTACATTGTTTGTCTGTATGCAAAATATAGGTTTGAAAGTTTGCAAGAATATTCAGCAGATGACATAAACAGACAACATTTTCAGATGCAGGCTTTCTTGGCATTTTAAGGGTTAAAAGCAACTATAATTTATTCAATGCTGAACAGATGCAACTAAATGCATTTTCTCATTTTCCTGCTTCCGAAAATACGAAGAATTTCAATCAGTTAAAGCATTTAATGATGCATTACATTATTCTGCTAAAATGCTGGTTTAAAATTTTAAGCCTTGCCAATAATCATGAGAGGAATTATCCTAAATAATTAGACAGACATTCCACAGCAAACTGTTCTTGCAGGATCTACATAATTCTGCCACTTAACTTCCCAGCAAATTTTTAGCCATTATAAGCACCAATATTCAGAAGGATATGATCAAATTTAGGATAAACCAGGAGAGAAGGTACTAAGATGCTGGATATGGTGTTTTTCCAAACCAAAAAGTGTTAACCCTTGTCCTGCTGAATAAATGAAGATGCCACACCCATTTTCAATTTTTAGCCAATAGGTGTGAGTTTTTTCAAACCAAAAAGTGTTAACCCTTGTCCTGATGAATAAATTAAGATGCCACACCCATTTCCAATTTTTAGCCAATCAGATTACTTGATTCAGGTTGTTGTTATAAATTCACATACTTATTGACAAACAGTGCAGATCCAGATCAGTTGGCTTCTTCAGAAGCCAACTGATCTGGATCTACACTGTTTGCAAAGGCAAGGAATATCCAGGTTCAGCAGGACAAGGGTTAATATTTTTCTTATTTCTCCACAAAAACCTATGTTGTGGGTTCTCGTTAGAAGTGCCTCACTAATATTTTTCTTATTTCTCCACAAAAACATATTGTGGTACTCATTAGAAGCACATCAGTGAGGCACTTCTAATGAGTACCCACAACATATGTTTTTGTGGAGAAATAAGAAAAATATCTGTTTGGATACTCCTCAAATTAAGAGCCCCAGAGTTACATTTTACGAACATTTAGGATAATTACGGTACAGTGTATGTTCACAGATAAATCTTATCTTCTTCCCTTAGGTTTCGACATCATCCATGTTAATAGTAAGCAGAAAATGTTACTTTTTCAGCATGATTTCAAACTCTGGTTACAAATACTGCCAAAATATTTGAAAACAGCAATGCTGCATTTCTATTTGAGATTACCATACCTCTTGATAAGGCACTTTTTACAACCAAAAAAATTGATATTTTTCTTATTTCTCCATGAAAACATACATTGTGGGTACTCATTAGAAGTGCCTCAGCTAGGCACTTCTAATAAGTACCCACAACATATGTTTTCACAGAGAAATAAGAAATATATTTACCTGGTACCCCCTCTTGTCTAAAGCTATGAAATCATTTCCAAGAATCACGTTCCACAATTACAAATTTCTGTTTCAGGGCTGATGAATCCAGTCCAGGATTCAAAGGAAGCAAAGCGCTGGTGGGCACGCAAGCCACATGTACCACAACTTCATAATAAGGCATGTTTTTCAACCAAAATATGTTGATATTTTTCTTATCACTCCATGAAATAACAGGTTGTGTGTTATCATTAGAAGCACAAGAAGTGATGGTCTGATTTTCACTATAGAGAATTGTTCCAAGCATTCTGGAATTTAACCCTGGTCCTGCTGAACCAGGATATGCCCTGCTTTTGCCAACAGTGCATATCCAGATCAGATGGCTTCTGTAGAAGCCAACTGATCTGTATCTACACTGTTTTTCAATATGTGAATTTGAATCAACTATCTGTATCAAGTAATTTGATTGGCTGAAAATTGGAAGTGGGTGTGGCCTTAAATATTCAGCATGGAAAGGGTTAACTGCTTATCATACTTGTCCTTTTGGGGAGCTATATAATTCTTTCTTTTTAGAGAAGACACATTTTTAGTAGGGATTTTGTGCACAGGAAAGCAAACAGGTCACAAAAATTGTCTCCCTTGTGAAAAAATGGCAGCTTAATCTCCAGCCACCGTGTATCCATTCACCTTTAGGCTTTTCATGCTGGGTAAAAATTTCAGCAGATGACATCTTGAAATATTTTTCCTAGAAAATAGGATTTGACACTTCATGCAATTGTCTCCTAAGAAGACAATTTGCATGAAGTGTCAGATCCTACTTTCTGGAAAAAATAAGAACAATATCATCAGTTTGTCTTCTGCTGAATCTGCCCATAGTGTGGTAAGTGTTAATCACAATGCAGACTGTTTTAAAGTAAGTAGTTTATAGGTAATTAAACTCCTGCAATCAAGGCGTTAGTTGTACTGTCTTGAGGATTTATTTTAATAAAACAACTATAACAAACTTTATTTCAAAATTCTCTCTTACTGTTACAATTCTTATCTTTGAGCTGCATATCAGTGTTAGATCAGTGTCTATTCCGACTAATAGCAACAACGTGTATCAGTTATATGAACAACTTCCAGCCATTCCGTTATCAACTTCAAAGCAACTGGAGTCGAGAGTTATCTACGATTACCTACTCTAGATCCCGAGCGCGTGTAGGCTGGAATCAGAATCTACGTGCTTGGAGAGAAGTTTGGATTTGTTTCATGACCAATTTACCGAAACCAAAAATATCATGACCTTATTATCAAACCGTCAGATGATTCAAGTATCTGTCAATGCCTCAATTCTCTAAAAGTTAATATACATCAATAAAATTAATGGTCTTTGGTAGAATTCAGAGAATGTTTCGAGATTTTACTACACCACTAAAATACTGAAAAATCTCACAATAAATTTTGTAGAAAATTCCAGACTTACTTTATTGGGAGACCAAACAAGCAGTGTTGGAATCATCAGAGAACTTCTTAAGGGTAAGGGGGGAGAGGGGGGAGGATTATTTGGTTGTAATTCCGTGATAACTTTTCTTATTTCTTGACAAAATCATATGCTGTGGGTACTCACCAGAAGTGCATTGGTGAGGCTCTTCAAATGAGTACCTATAACATATGTTTTTAGTATTGATTTTTTTTTCATATTTCTCCATAAAACCATGTGTTGTGGTACTTATTAGCCAAGCACTTCTAATGCAAGCCCACATGATTTTGTGCAAAGAAAGAAAAGATGAGGCCCTTCCAGTAGGTACCCACAACGTATGTTTTCATGGAGAAATAAGAAAAATGGTGGGGTGCATCTAATTAGTAGCCTAAGGTATGTTTTCATGGAGAAATAAGAAAAATATTCACATGAAACCCATTCTTATCTAGTGCAATGGGCCTAAGGTATTCAAATGATCCCCTTTAAATTTAAATACCTGAACAATTTGATCGCCCTCTCGTAATCTGCCATCCTTTGCCGCTACACTGTATGGATCGATCTGAAAATAAAGCAAACACAGAATACAGAAATCTGCCAAAAGTGATGTAATTTAACTCTTTCACTCCCAAAGGGGATAATAAGAGGCTTTTGCAAACAGCATAGATCCAGATGAGACGGCTCATCTCATCTTGATCTATGCTGTTTGACATTCAGTCTTTCAACTTTACATATATCGTCTGAAATTTGGCAGCGAAAGAGTTAAGGCTAAGCATGCTGGATAACTAAAACCTTCAGCAGAAGACATTTTGAAATATTTTTCCGAGAAAACAGACTTCGATATTTCACGTCAATTGTCTCCTTAGGAGACAGTTTGCATGAAAGGCCAAAGCCTATTTCCTGGGGAAAATAAGAAAAAGTAATGTCAATTTGTCACCTGCTGAATTAGCTCAGAGGGTGGTAACGGTTCAATAAAGATACCGAGGAAATCTACAATAATGAAGCACAGCCTTCGCGAAGCACCAAAAAAAGAAGAAATGATCACAGCACATCGCATGAGCCACCTTTCATCACAATATACATTAACCCTTAAACTGCCAATCACAACAATTGTTGTCTGCTTGTCATCTGCTTGTGATTTTTAAAAGTCATTTTTGCAAACAGTGTGAACCCAGATCAGACTGCTCCTTTAGGAGCAGTCTGATCAGGGTCCACACTGTTTGCCTGTATGTAAAAATAGGTTTGAAAAGTTTGCAAGAATATTCAGCAGACGACATTTTCAGATGCAGGTTTTCTTGGCATTTTAAGGGTTAATCCATTGTAGTGTGGAGACCCCTAAAAGGGAAATTCCCAAAGAGTGCAGACCCAGATCAGACACCACAGAATGCAGCGTCTGATCAGGGTCTCCACTTTTTGCAAATAGTTCAATCATTTTTCTCTAGGAATATCTAAATCACATAACCCGACATATCTAAAAAGGAAATTAGGATCTTCCAATATATAGTGAAGGGGAGTTCATTTAGTCTGCAATAGGTTAAATTTTGTGTACTAAATTTACCCTAAATATTAGGACACCTTAACTCCCTTCTATACTCATCCTAAACTTTGAATAAGTCCACTCTACTACCTGTTAATGTGCCTAAAAGCTGTTGGATGAGCTGCGGACAGAGCAGACCTTGATTAGAGATGCCACAATCTGTGACATCTGGGCCGAGTTGTTCAAAGCATAAGCTTAATGTGCTTGATAATGACTAACTTGTTAACTGTTGTAGCTAAGGTATATTTTTGCTACAAATATATGGTAGCTTTTGCACTCACATTTTTTCAGCAAAAAATATCAATGTATTTGCCATATTTCAGGACAGAAATTTTAATGTTGCATTCGCTAACAACTTCGTTAAGTTTTAAACAAGTGGACCCTGATCTAGATCTCCATATACGGTAATTATGGACGATATGAAAATACAATCTATCAAGTTTTTTAAACATACAGGAGAGAAAAGTTTAACAAAGTATGTTCCCTTTCTGATGATGTGAGTTTATTATTGCAAACTAAAAATTTGTTGTTACACTGTAGATCCAATATATCGCGGTGCTTGGGGTCCAAGTTCCGCTACCGCGATATATCCGGATCGCGATATAAGCTGGGGTGGTAGTTTGCTGAGACGCCGCTAATCAATCAACACCAAACGGCTGTCAGTAAAGCTATCGGCCACATTACATCAGTATAGTAGGTTTAGAATTACTCAATGGCAGTATTTACACTGGGAGATTATGTCTACCAATTAACTTTAATCGAGACTAGCTGATAAACGACGTTTAAAATCATTTGTTCGCGGAAATGTCAAGCGAGGACGCCATTTTGGATGAAGGGGGGCAACTCGCATATCCTAAGGATAGAATAGAATAGAATATCACGGACTTTTGCTGAGGCAATTCGGGTTGCTTCCCTTCGCTTCTTTCGTCTGCTGCGGGCCCAAAAACTATTCTATTTATCTTTTGATTTTTTTTATTCTTTCATACTTTATTTTTAATTGTTAAATTATTACTTGCTGGGAAAGTGGGCTCCTCGCAGGCGCTTTCTCTTCTGCTCTGGGTTGTCCATTTCTGATAAAGAGGATCGTAGTCTGTCTTCATCTTTCAACCATCCCCGTAGCGTGGCCTCTGGAACGCTGAATTCTTTGGTCACCGCAGATCTTGATTTTCCATTCTTGACTTGGTCGATGATGTCGATCTTGTCCTTGATGCTGAACTGCTTCCTCTTTCTTGAATTTTCGGGCTTGTTCATAGCTGACATTTTCACTTGAAAGGCGTGATAGATCACAATGAGGATGCTCTGCATGATTGCAAGTTAAATAGACGGCGCGTGGACATCGTTAATTGATTGAGCACTGAGAACATGTACTCAATTATGACACTGATTATGACAAGTGCGGCGATTAATATTAATTGATTGCCAATTATTATCAATCTGTGTACTGATTGACACTAATTGGATTGTTTGGTCATAATGCGTGACGCGATTTCGCGTTTGGATATGCGCGAAAAATCAATACCGCAACGAATTACAGTCAGTTTTTTTTTTTTTTTTTCAAATTAAGTAAAAAAAAACATTTACTTATTTCTTTTTTTTTTATGGTCATGGTAAATTTGGGGTCCACGGACGATTCGCGATATACTGGATATCGCGAAATAACGGACCGCGATGTATTGGATCTCCAGTGTACTGCATTGAATGTCCTTCAATATCAAATTTATTACACCAGGCCACGCAAGTTATGCTTATGACTGAGCGATACATATCCATAGTCATACGTTTTCTTACATGTCAACCTAGTTTTACAAGTTTACCATTCTCTAGGCAACTTCCGCAGATGACAATAGATATTTTTCTTATTTTTCCTAGAATATAAACTTTGACATTAGATTCAATTTGTCTCCTTTGGAGACAGTTTGCATAAAATGTCAAAACCTATTTTCTGGGAAAAATAAATAATATTTCAAAATATCTTCTGCTGAAAATTTTACCCAGAGTGCTAAGCGTTTAAACAAAAAAAAATCTGCATCTGACCTCCAGTACATATCATGTGCAGACTGGCGCTACAGAAGTTTAAAGTTTAAAGAAAGGTTTTTTAAGCCAGGTGTTCAACAAAACTCGGTAAACAATTACACAGCTAAATGTGAAGAATTACAAAAACATATATAGATATATATGAGGTGTGTCATGAGAAAAAGCGTCTTCGGGGCGTACGGAAACAGTTGAGATGCATGTCAGACACACAACCCGACAACGGCTTTTGCTATATTTTGATATCCCAGCAACCACACAACATAGCAACGTTATAACATCGCTGCAACGTCAGGATATTGCAGTGGAGTTGTAACGTTGTGTGTTTGCTGGGTATATTCTTCAATAGCCAATGATTCAGTAGGCTGACAAACAAGGACCTGATCAGTCTCTCGGTGCCTCAGTCAGATACGGGTTCGACCGGTGATCAGGAGGCGGCGGGTTTGATTCTGGTCAGGTTCGGTAACATTCCGATCATGAAATATTTTCTATAGTCATTCTCTTCTTTCCGCTGATTCAGAAAGGTCAGTTCCGCTCATAAAAGTTCTCGCTTGCAAAAAAAAAAAAAAAAGCAGCTAAATTTCCAGGTGTATCAGTTTCTGTTAAGAGAATGTGCACAAGTACTGGTTAACCACTTAGAGGACTAAGTCTGCCCAGAAAAAGTGGGGTTAGGTAAACTGACCAGCTCAACATGACCTTAATAGTGTTGACTGGGCGATCATACTCCAAACCAACCAGCCAATCTGATCAGTCTTCTTAACCCATTGTAGTCTGGAGACCCGTAAAAGGGTACTTGGCAAACAGTGCAGACCCAGATCAGATGCCAAAGAACGTGGTGTCTGATCAGGGTCTCCACTTTTTGCAAATAGTTTAGCCATTTTTCTCTAGGAATATGTAAATCTCATAGCCTCGCCTCCTTAAAATTGAAATTGGACTCTTCCAACATAGAGTGTGGGAAAGTCAATTCAGTCTACAATGGGTTAAGAGAATTGACTTGGACATTACAATTCAAAGCAACCAACCAATAATCAGTTTTTGGAGATGAGTATATTCCAAAGGCACATTTTCACATGGCAGGACTCAAATATAAAAACAAGGCCATATGATCAAACTTATCACTGACAGGAAGTTCTGTGGACTGGGCGGACCTGTTTTGATTAAAATCAAACAAAAATAACAACAGCCAAAAGAATCACTGACAGTGTAGTTTTTTTCTCCATTTACAATGCGCCAACTTATCAGCTTGCTTTAGCGTTTTCAGCCCTGCATACTGAAACAGACACTTCTGCAAACAGTATAGATCCAAATGAAACGGCTCACAATCAGCCATCTCATCAGGATGTTTGTCATTTTGCTTTTGATTTTTTTTTTACTGAATCCCCTATTTACACGAAAGGACTTTACTAAGTTCAAAGACAGAAGAAATTCATGGTTAAGGGTTAAGAAATTTAGATCACTTTCTAAAAATTGCCATCATAAGCTGATTTCAAAACTGCAGGTGCGTAGTAGTATCTGGTATGTTACAGAAATTTTATATGCCTGAAGTACTGAAATCAAATTTCTGACTTCTTTTTTTTTCTTTTTAACCTAATTGTGGATAATCTAGCAAAGATTTCAAGTCTTATACATGAAACTATTTGTTCCACCTTAAATTTAAGTGCAGGTTTTTGTTTCCTGTTATTATCAATTAAAAGTGCACTGAAATAATTTTTTTTTCTGGTGATAAAGGGAGGTAAACATCTCCATACTTATATCTGCAACTGTACTCTCACACAAGAGTGAGGAAAAAAGCTAAACCTGATATATAGTTGCATTTCAACTAAAAGGAAAGCAAATGTATTGAACTTCATGATGAGGCATTGGAGTGCGTATGTCTAATGTGAATGCGGCAGGACCAGCCAAAGCAAGAATAACAAACGTGTCAATAAGCATTGCTTATAAGATCCCACCCAACTCCCAATCCACTCGCAAGGTAATGACTGTCTTCTGACAAATTATTAAGCAAGGTAAGAAGCAGAAACCAAAATGTAATGGACATATGGATGAACTAACATGAAAACAGAAGACCCAACCCCCTCCCACACACACACATTACAAACACAGTTTGGGGGTATAAAAATACTACAGATGCTGAACACCTGAAGAATATTTCATATTAGCAACAAAGATGACCTGAGCCAATTAGGTTGACCTAGCCAGGGTTCCAGGTAGGCTGTTGTTTCAGAAATAAAAAAGTAATAAATAATTCTTTTTTTATTTTCTCTAAAAAAGCATATGTTTTTGGATCTCATCAGAATCACTGTTGTGCTGCAATTTAAATGAGGGTACATAACATGTTTCCATGTTGAAACAAAAAAGTTCTTCTAAATAATCTTGTTTACCTCTTGGTTTACCTGCAGCCCCAGCATTCTCCAGGGAGCCATTAGACTGATAACTAGTCTCTTTGATCTCTCTACAAGAAACTAGGTATCTACAAACTGAATCAATCAGAATGAAGGTTTTGTTTATTTGCAAAAAGCAAAGAACCTGAACAGCCTGTGCTTTTGCACAGGCTGATCAGGGTCCTTGCTTTTCATTTACAGAATAATTCATTGTTCTAGAGGGAGTATCAGGTAAATATTTCTTCTTTCTGCACAAAAACATTATGTTGTGGGTACTAATTAGAAATTGGCAAGGCACTTCTAAGGAGTACACACAACATACCTTTTCATGGAGAAATAAGAATTTTGTTTTTGGTTGAAAAAAGCACCTTATTTAGAGCAATTGATAATTGTTCAGTGTAGAAGGTATCTGAGATCAGAAACAGCCCTTAAATTGTAGGGTATTTCATACATGATCGCAAGACTCCTTTTCACTTGAGAAGGGTCTAAATTAGCATAAAGGTACATTGTCTCTATTCACTTCCCACCCACCACATCTACCCAGTCTAGTCATGGTCTATACCATCCACTCACACAAAACAGGCAGGAGCTGTACTTTTCACGTTCCGCGAAATTCAAAGCTCCAGATAAGAGCGGATAGCAGGAAAACATTTTTCTTATTTCTCTATGAAAACATAGGTTGTTGGTACTCATTAGAAGCACCTCATCAACAGGCTTCCATTGAGTACCCATAACACAAGTTTTCATGGTGAAATTATAAAAATATCAGTACTTTTCTGTTAAAAAAAGTACCTCATCTGCAGCTATGCTAATTCCATCTAGTGCAGTCTAGAATATAGACTGGCTCCAGTCTCCAGTGACTAAATATTTTTCTTATAATCCTGTTTGATAGTCCACTTAAGTAAAACCAAAATAATATCATGACTATAAAGGCTGGTCACTAGTGACCAGCCTTTATAGTCATGATATTATTTTGGTTTTATTTCAGAGGATTATCAAACAGGATTACCGGTATAAGAAAAAAAAGTCACTGGAGACTAGAGCCAGTCTATCTAGAATAAGACAGGTAAAGTGCCAAAACATTATGCATATTCCTAAGGGGGCCATTCCGCACCTGTTTCAGGTATTCCTGAATGGAAGCCTAAATTAGCATTATCTTTACATGAATTTATGAATTTGGTGTAAATCTGCTGTAAATTAATCAACAGGTCTATTGGGTACAGTCTAAGCCAGTGCTTTCCTTGCTTCTTTGCATATCTGTCTGGAAATTCACAGAGACTGGTTCCATCTAAGTGCAATCTGCAGAGTCAGATGGCACCGTTTCAGGGCTTTCTGACAAACCTTTTTGCGAGCGAGTCTTGTTTGGTGGACTTTCTGACAAAACGTTTTGTGGATGAATCTTATTCTCTGGGTTTCCTGAAAATGATTTTTGTTTTCTGGGCCTTTTAACATTTTTCTTTTTTGTGTGTGTGAATATCTTATATAACCTGCATGGAACCTGGTGATTTAATAAAATTACGGATTCAGGGTTCTGTTTTCTCAAAGTATTTGAATAGACAGGTCTGAGGAAACTGTGTAACCTTTGAAATAGGTACATGTAAAGTGGTCAATCCAGTGCTCTAGATAAGATTCTAGTGCAATGAGTATTTTATCGCCTGCTTTAAAGCTTAATACTTGAATGCCCTTCTGCAATGCTTAAAGCACTACGCATAAGCATAACATACAAAGTTCTATTTTTTTAGAGAAAATAAAGCTTGGTATTTCATGTGAATTGTCTGCTAAGCAGACAATTCACATGAAATACCAAGCTTTATTTTCTCAGAAAAACAACAATAACAGCAAAAAAACCTAGAATGCATAAATTTGGCATGGCTGCTGGTTTTACCCTTTCTGGTCTATACTACTACTGCTCACAAAAGAATAGATGTAGAGGAAATTGCTTTATGTAAAAGATGTAAATAAAGGTCATTGAAAATTCTTACCCCCTTAATTTTATTTCAAATGCTGAAATCCAAAATTTCAACGAGTAGTTTTACTCCCTCAACTTGAATTTCAATGCTGATTTTCAAAAAACAAAATGCTGAAATACCCTTCACTCATTCTTATCTAATAAAGCTCTGGTCAATGGTAATGTAACATCAACCACAGTTTTTTTTTACCAACGGTTTTGAATGGAGATCTTGTTTAATGACATGTCAACCCATTTATATAATCTCCTAGACCGGATCCAGTCTTCATTCCAGTGACTAAATATTTATTCTTATAATCTGGTTTGATAATCCACTAAAATAAAACAAAAATAATATGACGACTATTTTATGACCAGCCTTATGGTCATGATTTATTTTGGTTTTAGTGACCATAATTTCTAGTCATGATATTATTTTGGTTTTATTTTAGTTGATTATCAAACAGGATTATAAGAATAAATATTTAGTCACTGGAATGGAGACTGGAGCCAGTCTAGGAGATAATATAAATGGGTTGACATGTCATTAAACAAGATCTTCATTCAAAACCTCTGGTAAAAAAAATTGTGGTTGATGTTACATTACTGGAGACTGGAGCAATAATTATCTCTCAGAGAAAAGGAGAAAATGGACATACTAACCCCCCTCCCTCTCCTCTCAGATGTTGCAAGCCCTGCAGGCCCTTATCACCACCACCAAAGTTCACATATAAAACTGTGGATATTTTTATGAATTTTGTCAGTCTAGGAACCAAATACAGTTTCATATATGTAACTAAGCAAATCAGATCCTTCTTCAGAAGGGAGATAACAACAGTTTTTTTTGACAAAGTTGACAAAGCTGTCTCCCCTAACATTGTATTCATTCCCCTTAAAATGAATTACAAGACAGGCGTGCCAAGGTTAGAAAATGTGTAAAGGTTGAAATAATCAATGTAAGAGGATTTTTGATGATGATCTTTTTTATTTTAATTAACTTTCAAGAATGCACTCAAGTTGGAATTGAAAGTGTTCTATTACCAGTGAAATCCTCAACATTAATTGAATTATTAAAAGTTTCATCAATGCCGACAAGTCATAAAGTACTCAAGATGAATATTTTTTTCTTATTTCTTAAGTCTCAATAGAAAAACATGTTTTCAAGGAGAGGTAAGCAATAAAGTGAACCTCCACAAATGGACACCTCTCTACAACAGCTATCTCCCTATAACAGCCACATTTCTGATTTCCCAAAGTACATTTACTATATATTTAAGCCACCACTCTATATCAGCCACTTTTCTGATTTCTACTTACCAAAAGTTATAGCATGAACCCGTACTCATTTGAATTGCCTCAGCAAGGAAATTCTTGAGTACCAACAGCCAATGTTTTTGTGGAGAAATCAGAAAAACATAATTCCTCTTTCATTAAGAAAAAAAAAAAATCACTAGTTATGCAAGATATCACCCATCACAAAAACATGCCTATATAATTTTGACCCCCTTAAACCCCACTTTTATATAGTAAAACTGGGGTTTACAGGGGTATACATTATTTTTCTTATTTCTGCTCAAAACATAGATTGTGGGTACTTGTTAGAACTGCCTCATCATGCTCAAAACATAGATTGTGGGTACTCATTAGAACCGCCTCATTGAGGCGGTTCGAACGAGTACCCACAATCTATGTTTTGAGCAGAAACATGAAAAATATCAGAATTTTTTATCTGAAAATTTTCATTTTTTGATGATAAAATTTTCAGTATATTTGAATAGGCATGTTTTCGTAATGAAGGTAGATTTTTTCTAGGTACAGGTAAGCTTAGGATGTGACTGATGAATTTATTAAGCCACTAACTGTCTGAAAAGATAACTAATATAAAGCCTCAAATAAAATCCCAATTACTGAAAGCATATAGATAACATTGTGTAATAATAGCTGGAACAGCTGTTAGCATGCCTAATTATTCTGATTTATAATATTTAATAAAATGTTTAAGTTCTGTAGCTGTAGAGAAGGAGGTAAATATTTTTATTATTTCGCCACAAAAACATGTTGTGGGTACTCATCAGAAACACTGCGAGGCGCTTCTGATGTGTACCCATAACATATGTTTTCATGGAAAAATATGAAAACTATTTGTTGTTTTTAGTTGAAAACCGCATCTTATCTTGTCAGCTGTGTAATAAAAGATGAAAACTGATACGTTTGTCTTTGAACACTGCAATTTCTGCTTTGAAATATTTATTTCATGCAAATCATGACATGTGGCATACAAAATAGCATTTATTTGCTCGTAAACTGCATAAAAGCTTCAGTAAGAGGTGGAATATGAAATAAATTTAATGACAATATTAGACATAAACAAAAGGAGATTCATAAATGTCAAATCACCCTGAAGTCAGCTGTGTATTTGTTGTCATTGTTTTTCAGGTGTATCAATATTCCAGCTCATTACGAGAACACGCCTATTCAAAATATATTGATAACTGCACCACCAAAAACTGAAAATTTCTGATAAAAATTCTGACATTTGTTCTTATTTCTGCTCAAAACATAGATTGTGGGTACTTGTTAGAACCGCCTCGGTAGAACTGCCTCACCGAGGCAGTTCTAACGAGTACTCACAATCTATGTTTTGAGCAGAAATACGAAAAATAATGTATACCCCCGTAAACCCCAGTTTTACTATATAAAAGTGGGGTTTAAGGGGGTCAAAATTATATAAGTATGTTTTCGTGATGTCAAAAAACAATGCCTTATGTAGCTTTATTTAACCCACATTTATGCTATGTGGACTCTTCTATGACAACTCTTTGGACTGGTCTATTTCCAGCAGGGTGTTTGATTAGTTTTTATTATTACTTTTTTATAGAAATTCCTGTAATTAATGCAAGTAGTGTAGACCCTGATCAGATGCCGGATTGAGGCCAGCTTAATCAGATACACTTCTGCCAAAACTGTTTCTACCTCCCATCTGAAAAAGGGGTCTACTTTGAAAGGAGCAAATTCTTTCATTTTAGAGTAGACCCATTTTTAGATGGGTGAGCCAGAAAGCAAACAAGAAGTCACAAAAGTTGTCTCTCTTGTAAGCATGAAGCAATTTACTGCAGGTAATGGAAAGAAAAAATGCTGAGAATCCTCAATGTCAACAGATGGACACATTATCTTAACCATACATGATAATGATCCTGCAATAGCTTTTTCCTGGTGATGATGAAGTCAGTTTAAGTGCAACAGCTAGTGCCCAATGGAGCCAATGTCACAAGACAAGAGCACTTATCACATATATTCACAATGACTGCCCAGATCAGCAGCTCATTTGCACAGTTTTTAGGGCCTTTTCTGCATAGTAAAAGACTCACTGGTTACTGTAGAATATAATGATGAGATATTTCTGGTTTGGCAGCACAGATGAACAGGCTGATCCTGACCTTAGCTATTCACATAATGATATAATGGCCCTTTTTTCTTGTCACTATTTAGGGATAAGCAAACTAATGAAAGCCATTAGCAGAATAATGATGAAACCTGGCACTTGTGGGTGTGAGTGGACAAAAGAAAGAATTTCTAAGAACAACAAAGACAGCAAGTTACTTCAACAAACAACTGTTTAGGAAGAGAATTCTTTTCCCAATCATCAAACACAGTGTAATGTTATTGTTGAGCAGGTTCAATTAGAAACCACAAAGACATTCCCTGCTCCTGATAATCAAACCATTCAGGTGAATGTGTTTCTTATTTATCTATAAAAGCATATGTTGTTGGTACTCATTAGAATTGCCTCAATGAGGTGATTATAACAAGTACCCACAATGTATGTTTTTATGGAGAGATAACAATATTTATTCCAGAATTATCACCTAATATTCCTCCTAACAAGGTATCTATTTAGGGCAAGTATGGGATAGCAGAATAAGCAATCAATCATAATTGGCTCACTACAAAGGAAACTGAGAGAAGTTCCAAGCATTTCAGAAGGGAGATCAATCAACAGAACACTTGATAGCCATGTCAAGGTGTCAGATGAGGAGAAAGGGGCAGTTGTACAAAACCACAATCATGCAAAGAACTCTTGATTCTGTTCTTGGTGCCAGTGTAAATGCTGTTGTCCATTTCCTGAAAGAGGTAAATGTCCTAGTTTCTTATATCAAAGTTGCTGACAAAATGGCATATGGAAACAGTAATGATCCAGATCAGACTGCACCTGAGGGTCTACACTGTCTGCCATTCCACTTTTAAGAAAACTGCAAAAAAAGCAAAATTTAGGCCAAAATAGTACGTTCCAAATTTTAGAACATTTTCCAAACTTGATAATATAAGGAAGTTTATCAGAATTCTTTCACCTCTTACAAAAAGGGGATAAGTCGAGATAATGGAATAAGAAGTGCATGTACAAAACATAAAACAAAAATAATCAAAAAAAGCTTGATAAACCAAAACAAGCCCAACAAGTAAAAAATTCCAGAATTTCTTTCTTTCACTGATTTATCACTCAGAACCAATTAGAGAAATACCACAATTACCTAATGGTAAAAGATGATTTCCATGACAGGGTGCCAGAAAAGTTTTTAATTTGGAGATAAAATTTACTGATATTTTTTTTTTTACTTATTTCTACATATTTCTATATCTATTAAGCGATCTTATCAGAATCAACTGACTGAGAAAATTCTAATGAGTTGTCAACACCCTGTATGTTTTAACCCTTGTCCTGCTGAACCTGGATATACCCTGTCTTTGCAAACAGTGTAGATCCAGATCAGTTGGCTTCTGAAGAAGCCAACTGATCTGGATCTGCACTGTCTGCCATTAAGAATGTGAATTTATAGCAACAATTTGGATCAAGCAATCTGATTGGCTGAAAATTAGAAGTAGGCGTGGCATCTTAATTTATTCAGCAGGACAAGGGTTAATAGAGAAGAAAGTTGGGCATAGTCAAAGCTTCAGATGGGGGACATAGCTCTAGACCGATTGTGTTGGGGTTTAATGACACATCAACCCTTGTGGGTAATTTTGTGCCGTCTTCCAGTGAAAGGGAGAAAAAGATAGAGAAGAGATAGTATAGGAGATGAAAGAGAGGGACAGGGAAGAAAGAGGAACAGGAATGAAAGTGAAGAAACAGAAGAAATAAAAACATTCCCCATCTACCCTTACCTGCTACAAGGATAACATATGTTGCTAGTACTCATAGAGGCACTTTGGCAAGAGAGACAGTCAGGCATTATTTCTTCACAATAATGACTCATTAGAAGCGCCTCGGCAAGAGGCATTTATGTAACTAGTTTTCTTATTTTTCAAAAAAAAAACATATGTTGTGGGTACTCATGAGAAGCGCCTCGGCGAGGAGCTTCTCATGAGTACCCACATCATATGTTTTTGCAGAAAAATAAGCAAGATATCAATATTTTTTGGTTGAAAAAAAAAAACAAAACAAAAACACTTCATCAGGAGCTAAGGTTTTCAATATGATGGTGTAGGCATCTCAAGATTTAGACGGGGCCCTGACAAGTGAAAATGGCTGAGGTCAAGCCTGAGGAGAAACAGTCTTTGTTAAGAATGATCAGAATTCTTCCAGAAAATGGATTACTTTGGATAACCTCCAAAAACACACTAATGGATTAGATTTATCATCAGTAATTATATTTCTTATCAAAACATCAAAACAGTAGCATACAAGGAACACAAATATTCTCTGATAATGTTTGGAAGCATTAGGTCTGAAGTCTTTTTTGCACATAGTTCCAGATAGGCCGCGTTTTTCAACTCAAATGTATTGATATTTTCCTTATTTGTCCACGAAAACATATGTTGTGGTTACTCATTGGAATCGCCTCGGTGAGGCGATTCCAATGAATACCACAACATATGTTTTTGTGGAAAAATAAGAAAAATATTTGCCTGCATATCCCTTTTTATCTGGAGATGTTATTTTGTAATCCACTTTTCAAAACAAAGGGGGTCCATTTACCTCAGGTTACTTCATGTGAAAAGGGACTTTTGCACAAACTCAGAAATAAAAACTATGATTCACCAGTGCATCTGTGCTGTCTGATCATGGGCTTCACTATTTTTGGTAAAACAATCTCATCTTCCAAGCCAACAGCCGTGTGCAGTTTAAAATATTTCAGACATACTGGCAGAAAAAAATTAGTGTAACTTCACAGCACTTCTCTGCTTTTGATAGTTTTCAGAAAGTAAAACAAAAAAGTTTGTTGTTTTTTGTTTTGTTTTTTTTGCATGGCTTTTACTCAGAGGAAGTAAATTTGCAATATTCTGTCAAGAATCTATGCTAAGCCTATGCTAAGCCTTTTGTCGTAACTACCTATGCACAATTTTTTACTGTTCTTTGGTTTTAAAAATGAATTCATTTTTTCCCATAGTAAAAATGGATGCTGGCAAAAATAAAATTGGAGGCAGGTTTTAAACAAGTTTGACCGTCTGTAAAGTTCACAATATTGTTGTTAAACAGTAATTAAAAATCAGTGGAAACAAGCAAAAATATTTACTTATCTGAAACTTCTAATACCATACTATAGAAATTGCATTGGGCTGACCAATGGTCATAAATATTTAACCCTTTTCTTGCTAAACATGACATGCCCTGTCTTAGCAAACAGCATAGATCCAGATCAGTTGGCTTCTCTGGATCTGCACTGTTTGTCATTAAATATGTGAATTTCTATCAAAAAACCGGATCAAGTAATCTGATTGGCTGAAAATTAGAGGTTGGGCATGGCATCTTAATTTATTCAGCATGACAAGGGTTAAGGTTTCTAAGAAGACACTGTCAATCTGAACAGCCTTTTTCCTTTGGAATAAAACACCCAGCAAAAAAATGTCTTTCTTAGTGATGTCGAATAATTTGATTGTGTTGAGGTTTAACAACACGTAAACCCTTGTGGGTCATTTTGTGTCATCTCCCAGAGAAAGGCAGAAAAGAGAAGAGACAGTAGGAGAGCTGAAAGAGAGGGACAGGGAAGAAAGATGAACAGGAATGAAAGTGAAGAAACAGAAGAAATAAAAACATTCCCCCCTACCCTTACCTGCTACAAGGATAGCAAGCCATACCTAACTGTAAGCCAATATCAGTTGGACACCCTGGTGACATAAGATACACAACACCTTTGCCACATCCGACCACCCCTAATGTCAAAAGAACTGTAGTTGTAATGAGTTACAAAGTATGTAGTTTTTGTTTGTTTTTTGCTAGCTTCCATTAAAACATTAGAAAATTTCTGCAAAGTAAGTTCAGAATTATCCTTACTGTGCGAAACATATGCACTTTCAGGGTACCCAGCAAAACACTTTTATACAGAAATTATTGACTATTTCTTCACATTAAAAAACAAGGTACATTGTGGGTATTCATTAGAATTGTCTCAGTGAGGAATTTCTAATGAGTACCCACAACATATGTTTTTGTGGAGACATAAGAACAAATCGAGGGTTGAGCGCAAGACTAGCGTAAGTCAGATGGTTGTTTTTCCCCAAACCTAATCTCCTCACCATGAAGGTGTTATGAAGATTACAACATTTCTTTCTGTAAACAATGAAAATTTAGGTGCCATTGCTCGTATGAGCAATGGCACCTAAATTTGCATTGTTTACAAAGGGGTCCAAGTTGCCCCTAAACAAGGGTTTCAAAAATATGTTTGAGTTACCATAGTTTTGCGCTCAACCCTCGAAATATTCACTTTTTTGGACTGCTATTTTCTCTGGAACACACTACCTTCCTTTCTTAATTAAGCATGGCCAGAACTTAATGTTAAAGACAAACTATCTACCACATCTAAGACAGCAGGACCAGGGATAAAAGTACCTCCTGAAGTACAGAACCAATACCGATCCAGACCAAATTGCTCACCTGCTGCATAATTTGACATTCTATGGTCTACACTGTTCAGCAGTGAACATCAAAAACTTTCTGACTTTACCTACAAGTTCCAAAGTTCCAGATAAGAAGGAGTACCACATAACAGTTTTCTTATTTCTCCAAGAAAACATATGTTGTGGCTACTCATTAGAAGCACTTCTGCAAGGTGCTTCTAATGAGTATGACAACATATGTTTTCATGGAGAAATTAGAAAAATAGCATTATTTTTTCAGTTGAAAAAAGCACTTTATCTGGAGCTTACGGTTCTTTTTTCTGTCTGTTTTACATGCAGTCAGTTCCATACTGTCAGATGATACTCATTCTGGCTCCCTGCCTGTCTGTTTTAGAGATATTAAAATTGTATGCATCATTTTAGTTTGACGTTTATTAGATATAAATGATTACTCTGCCATATGTTTATGTACAAATTCATCAAGAAGTGTTGCAAAGCTGATTCTTATCTGCACAGGTGATGCAAAATGAAATTGGCCATAAAAAATCAACCTTTTACCATGTCCCAACCATGGAAGCCCTAACCTGCTATGTAAGCCAGCATCTTTGCCGTTGGGCACAAACTGTCTGCATAGTCTATAGAATATGTTAGCAAACAGCCAAACCCAGGTAAGAAGCGCTTTTGCGCAGGCTGGCCTGGATTTTTGTATGTTTGCAGATGAGAAAAAAAGGTCTGTCTTCCAATGGGAGCCTCAAATGTTGTAAGAAGCCTCAAGAATTTCAGAGAAAAAGAAGTATGTTAGGTGGTAAAATGTGATTTCTGATTTTATCAATTTATCTCATATTTACCCTAAGTATTGGGACACATAAACTCCCAACCATACTTGACCTTACTGAAATACTCCATTTTACTACCTGTTGATGTGTCTAAAATATTGCTGGGTGAGTGGCAAACAATGTAGACGCTGATCAGATGTTGCAAAATGCCACATTGTTGCCGGTGAAAAACTCAGTTTATCAATCATATATGGATGTCAGTGCAGTATGACTGCATGAAAATAAACTATAAACCATTAAGAGACATGATTTCTTAACCTTTACCATTCTCTCAGGGCATATTCAGCTGACAACAAATTGATGACATTTTTTTCCAGAAAATAGGCTTCAACATTTCATGCAAATCGTCTCCCTAGGAGACAATTTGCATGAAACATTAATGCCTATTTTCTGGAAAAATTAAGAAAAATATTTCAAAATGTCATCTGCTTTAAGTTTTACCCAGAGTGCTAAGCTGCTCCATGAAGGCCCTCTGTTTTTACAGACGGAACAGTAAATCAAATTACACAGGAGCAAGCACAAATCAATATGGCTGCCAAGTGGGTGTAAAATCTGCATATCAGTTGTCATCATGTGTTAATGTTACAAAAGGATATCAATAATTTGTGAAACTGATATCACAGTGGCATTTCCAGAAGAAGCTGAAGTAAAAGATGTTCCAGAAAAATCTTAACCTTTGTCATGCTGAATAAATTAAGATGCCACACCCATTTCTAATTGTTAGCCAATCACATTACTTAACCCTAGTCCTGCTGAGCCCTGATATGCCCTGCCTTTGTAAACAATATAGATCTAGATCAGTTGGCTTCTGAAGTCAACTGATCTGGATCTGCACTGTTTGCCATTCAGTATTTGTATTTATATCAACAATCTGGAATAAGTAATCTGACTGGTCGAAAATAAGAAATGGGCGTGGCATCTTAATTTATTCAGCAGGACAAGGGTTAATCTGAATTATTGCTACAAATTCACATACTGAATGGCAAACAGTGCAGATCCAGATCAGTTGGCTTCTGAAGAAGCCAACTGATCTGGATCTACACTGTTTGCAAAGACAGGGCATATCTGGGTTCAGTAGGACAAGGGATAATCAATGGTTCCAAGAGCAAATGATGCAAAATCTGACAGTCTGCTCCCAAACCAAGGTGGACAAAAATGACTTTCCTACTAAACAGTCCAAGGTGGTTCCTCTGTTGCAGTTTCTCTAGGTTTGCGTCTGTGGTTTCATATCGGATGTTTGTTTAGTCATTATTTGTTCCTCATCTCTTCTTCTTTTGGAGCCTCAGAAAGGCTCTGTTTCATAATTGTGGCATTTCCTGGGTGTTTTCACATATTTTGGTGTAAATGCTGACAAGGTAAAATAATAAAAGCTGAAGTACAGGTTTTCCAAAGCAAGCTGGAGTGAAAGCTGAAGTATGTTTGTTTAGAATAAGCTTAAGTATAGTCTTGTCCAGAACAAGCTAAAGTAAATGCTGAAGTACAGATTTTTCCAAAACAAGCTGGCATAAAAGCTAAAGTACAGACTTGTGTAGAACAAGCTGAAGTATAGGCTTGTCCAGAAAAAGCAGGAGTAAAAGCTGAAGTACAGGCCTGTCCAGAACAATACACTTAAGTAAAAGCCAAAAATGGCTTATTTAAAACAAACTGGAGTAAAAGCCTGTCTGGAATTTGAGTACAAGCCAAATTACAGGCTTTTCTAGAACAACTTGCGAGTAAAAGCTGAAGTACAGGCTTGT
Organism: Anodontia alba; assembly: GCA_964016985.1. Taxonomy (NCBI): domain Eukaryota; kingdom Metazoa; phylum Mollusca; class Bivalvia; order Lucinida; family Lucinidae; genus Anodontia; species Anodontia alba. The sequence goes on from OZ024828.1 coordinate 10,143,344, forward strand.
CCAGAACAGCTTGTACAAGAAAACAGGCCCTTCAAATATGTCAATTACATATGTCATAGAACAGTCACATATAAGAAAGACCTTGTTTTTCAACCAGAATGTATTGACATTTTTCTTATTTCTCAAAGTAAATATATGTTGTTGGATACCAATTAGAAGTATTTCATTGATGAATACCCACACACAGAGTTTCATAAAGAAATACGAAAAAAAAATATCAACAGATTATCTCTCTTACCTACAGCTATATAAGAATCAGACAAATGGGTGGACAGATAAACAAAGAGGTGGTGGGTTCATAAGCTTACTAATATGCATGAATCTGAAAGCTTTAACCGTTTAATTATTTTAAAAGAAAGACCACAGCCTTGCCAAGCATGCTAGATGTGTCCTGTCAAAGAAAAAAATAATGCATTTGGTACAAGTCTTTGATCCCTGTTCGAATTTCCATGCTTTACCCACAATTAATTCAAATTCTTCAAAATTAATCAATTTTGCATGAGACCATTTACAAGACCAGAGAATGTGCACACTGCATTTCTGCATAAAACTGCAATTTAACCATTACCTCTCTCCAGGCAGATTCAGCTGACGACAAATTTATAATATTTCCTTATTTTCCCAGGAAATAGGCTATAACATTTCATGCAGATTGTCTCCTAAGGAGACAATTTGCATGAAATGTCATAGTCTATATTCTGGAAAAATAAGAAAAAAAAAAAAAATATCTAAAATAAAAAGTCATCTGCTGAAATTTTTACCCAGCATGCTAAGCGTTAACAGCATTTATGGGACCAAAGGTTTTTTCAATGACTCTTTGACTGTATTGTGACAAGTCTGCATGGAAAAATCACAGCTTTTATGCAGAAACAAATTACCCCACCGCAAGATCTGCAGCCTTCTGTGTGATCTTGGGAGTCTAGTAATTGCTATGTTCCTTCTCATTACTGTCAAATGAAATAAATTCATCAGTTTTCTGCTACTTTTCCCATATAATCCAAATAAATGATAGGCATGAAATTAATGAAATTTTGTGTTTTGAGAAAAATGTAGACAAAAAAAAAAAGTTTTTTCGGAATTTTGCAAACCTCTTAAATGTCATAATAAAACTATAGCGTCAGATAAAGTATTCTGTTTTTCAAATATTAGTATATTTTTCTTATTTCTCCATGAAAACATATGTTGTGGAAAAAACAACAACAAATGACAGACAGTGCAAAAACAGAGATATACCAACATGCCCACTTCCCCCACCTACTGCAAGTAGCAGGCCCTTATCACCATCCCAAGACCTCCCCTGGTGGTTTAATCATTTGCCTCAAACATTTTGTATCCTCGGATGACTTGCAAAGGAAGAGTATTTGGTGATAATTCTGGGGTATTTTTTCCCTCATCTCCATAAAAACATACGTTGTGGGTACTCATAAGAAGAGCCTCAGTGAGGTGCTTCTAATGAGTATGTAGAACTGGAAGAAGTTATCCCCAAATTACCACCAAATACTCTTCCTTAACAATCGCCAAGGCACTTCTAATGAGTACCCATAATATATGTTTTAACATAGAACTGGAAGAAATTATCCCAGAATTATCAGCAAATCCTCCTCCTTTACAACTCTTCTGACCCTAAATCTTAAGTCTCAATATTGCTGATGAAAGGGCAAAACTCTTGTTCTCTATTAATTTCAAGTAATTTTCATACCTTCTTTTATTCCTTAATATTATCTTTGCCAATAATAATAAATAATACTTGGAAATAAAGATTACATAAACAATAAGAGATAATAATCAGTTTTACTTCAGAAAACCAGATGATAACATAGCTCTGGATAAGCGGGGGTATCCACATAATATTTTTCTTATTTCTCCACGAAAACATATATTGTGGGTATTCATTAGAAGCGCCTCAGAGAGGCGCTTCTAATGAGCACCCACAACATATGTTTTCCTGCAGAAATAAGAAAATATCAGTATTTTTCGGTGTCAAAAACAATCCTTATCTAGAGATACGCGATGCTCTCATATAAAAATGCTTTAAGGAGACTTCAAAAGATTGGAAAATCCATCCTCTTTTCAACTGCCTAACACACCTTTATTGCTTTGAATATTACCGTATTTACCCCAAGTATTGGGACAGAGAGGCCTAAGCAAACAGTGTTGATCCAGATAATGCAGAATTTGAACAAGGTCTACATCATTCGCCACTCACCCAGCATTTATCAGACAGATCAATAGGTAGTAAAAGGGACTGTTTCAGATTTTAAAACAAGTATGGTAAGGAGTTAAGGTGTCCCAATAAACGGGGATGATTACGGTATACCGGTAACTAATTTTAATATCAAAATGCTTTTAACAGATTTCTGTATCAGGCTTTTAAGCACTACAGTTTTATTTATCAACTTCAAAGAAAACACTTTGCAAAAATTAATACAAAGAAATGGATTTTACTACTTTTATCAGTTTAACCCACTTCAATATAGCAATATTCATTGAAACAGAGGCTTAAAACCAATCAGCGTCTCTACATGAAATAAACAATTAGAAAACTGAAATTCTCAGAAAGTTTTCCCAGAATATATCATTATGTATCTATCCACACTTTAGTATCTGATCTAATATTAATTCTCCTCAAAGATATCTGACTTGATAACTACGAAAAATTTGTCACTGAATTCTTTAATGGCTCAGATGCATCTCAAAACTCATTATTTCATTCCTGAAATTGGTTCCACCCTCCTGAGTTCTACCACAATTATTCTAAATTTTCAGACACTAACATTTTATCAAAAATTTTATCCTAGTCTTAATAAGCCCACTTACCATAATAATCCTAAGTAATGGGACAGACAGGCATGAACAGTATAGACCCAGATCAGACATTGCAATTTTATGCAATTTTATGCAAATCTACACAGGCTGACATATATCCAGCAATTTTCAGACATCTCAACTGGTAGTCAAATTAAGTTGTTCAAATTAACCCATTTATGCCTAATGGACCTCTACTACAACGCTTCATACCATTCTAGTATTTCCAATAGCAGAGTGTCCGGTTAGTTTTTATTATGACTATATTCAGAGGCTTATGTTGTCTACTATATTTCATAGAAATTCCTAAACTTAATGCAAACAGTGTAGACCCTGATAAGATGCTGCATTCTATGGCATCTGATCTGGGTCTACACTGTTTGCCAATGTCCCTTTTAAGGGACACTAGGAATAAATGGGTTAAGACAAGCATTGTAAGAAGTTAAGGTTTTCAAATACTTTGGATAAATACGGTATATGGACTTTTGGCTGCCATTTTTGGCTTCTGAAAGCAACAAGCTCTTAATCTTTGCTTTTTCTCTTTGTTTTGTGCATTATGTAGCCAATCGATAATGGATTTTGCAACCCCAGCTGTCAAGAAATAAGCTTCTTATTGACACTGATTTAAATCACCTGTGTTGACCAAGTGCTTGCAAGAGGATCAATGTCATCACTTGAAGAAGACAAAAATAAACAGAGCCACTGATAAATCACTTAATAAGTCAAGTAGGCTATATTTTTTCAAACAAACAAAATGATCAAAGAGGGTATAATCATCAGGAAAGTATAAGCCTACAGCAATCAAAGCACTGACAGCACTTGTGGGTTGATTGTCTCCAAGTGTAGGCTGGGAAAATGGTCCTGAACTGGGAATTAAGACAGTTTCATTTACCCTAAACTTCCTGTAATTTAAGCAAACAATGCAAACCCTGATCAGACACTGCATTCTGCCGTTTTGCAGCCACTTTACACAGCTCATCAGGTAGTCAACCCTTGCCATGCCGAATAAATTAAGATGCCATGCCCACTTCTTATTTTCAGCAAATCAGATTACTTGATCCAGATTGTTAATATATATTCACATAATAATGGCGAACAGTGCAGATCCAGAAGCCAACTGATCTGGAGCTACACTGTTTGCAAAAGCAGGGTATATATCCCAGCTCAGCAGGACTAGGGTTAAGATAGCTCATCACCCATTGTAGTCTTGAGACCCCTAAACGGGTAATCAGCAAACAGTGCAGACCCAGATCAGACATCTGATCAGGATCCCCACTGTTTGCAAATAGTTTAGCCTTTTTTCTATAGGCATAGCTAAATCTCATAGTCGACCTAAAATTGAAATTGGATTCTCCCAATATATAGTGTGGGAGATTCTATGCAGTATACAATGGATTAAATAGCAGGTCTTGTCTGGTCTGGCACTGTGATCATCTAGTCAGAAAAAGGGAACTTACTGCATTGCTTTTTGTTTGTCCTGTCAGTCCTGGGTTGTTTACTCTTCCTCATAGACTGGCTCCAGTCTCCAGTGACTATTTTTTTTTCTTATAATCCTCCACTGTTTTGAAACTTAAAATAATATCATGACTATAGAGGCTGGTCACTAGTGACCAGCCCTTATAGTCCTGATATTTTTTTGGTTTTATTTTAGTGGATTATCAAACAGGATTATGAGAGAAATATTTAGTCATGGAGACTGGAGCCAGTCTATCTTCCTCGTGGTGTCATTGGTAGAGTTTGGCTCTTCCCTTACTACTTTGCTAAGTACAGTAAGGAATTTAGACATCTAACCATCAGACCTACTCTATAATGAATATACATTTTATGCTGAGCCCATTTACCTGATTCTAATGTCTAGCTGACATGATATAAACACATAACAACTCTTCAACATTAGTACAATCACCTTTGCTAAACTGGACTGATTTTTTTACAAGGTAGAAAAAAAAGTCTGTAGTAGCCTTCTCTGTCATTACAGAAAGAAAAAATCCAATTCATCATTTAAATGGGTTGCATAAATAATCATCCAATTAGAATCAGTGGCTCTTAACTTGTAACTTTATACTTATTTAGACAAGCAAGCTCCACCCACTTAACATTATAGCCTCTGTGTTTTGTAAGTGGCGCAAATGATAAGAAAACCACATAAATTGCAAATGCAAATGGATATATCCATGCAGACTGGCTTGGATTTGCCCTGTTCCCTACAGACTTTCTGAGTGTAGGCAAATGGTGATGATCTTGGTCAGTCTGCCCGAACTTTCTCTAAGCACTTCAACAACTGTTTCCAGCAACTGTTCACTTGTGTGGCCTTTATCATCCAGTTGGGGAAGTTCTTTATCTACAAATTCTTTATTTATTGGACAATATGACATTACATGATTGTTTATAGTTCTGGCCTGACTTCTTTATAGTGATATTTTCTACATGCTGGTGCAATACACACTTATCTAGAGATTCATCAAATCTAGAAACTTCAAAAGAAAGAATCTGGAATCCCTCCACTGTTTCTGTCAAGTTATACCTCTAGATTAGACCTTTTTTTCAACTTATCAGTAATGTTATTTATTCATTCATTTATTTTTTTATGAAAACATATGTTGTGGTACTCATTAGAATTCCTCACTGAGCCTGCTGAGTTCAGGTGATAGGTGGTGTGGGGAATGCAAGTTACGGGAATCTGGGTATCACTTTTTATAAAATGACGATTTTGTATTTTCCCTCTCTATTATTAACCCTTCTCTTGCTGAACACAACATGCCCTGTCTTAGCAAACAGTGTAGATACAGATCAGTTGGCTTCTGAAGAAGCCAACTGATCTGGATCTGCACTGTTTGTCATTAAATATGTGAATTTCTATCAAAAACCCGGATCAAGTAATCTGATTGGCTAGAAATTAGAAGTGGGCGTGGCATCTTAATTTATTCAGCATGACAAGGGTTAAAGTCATATTGAGATTATGAAGGGGTGATAATGAAAGATTCTAAGAAATGAAGTTCCATACAATAATGAGCTAAACACTGTCTCTAGGAGGATTCAAGCCCTGGACCTTGTGATCCCAAGTAAGTGCTACCCACTTGGCTATCTGAGCCTTTCACTTTTTATAAAACCAAGTAACCTAATTGCAAATAGCCAAACTGATATATACAGGCTAATAAAGGTATAATAAAACTGGGAATAAAATTAGGGGATATTTTATCAAATGATACAAGTTTATCACCTGGCTAATTCAGCAATCATTTCCTCAGGTACCAGGACCATAAATATAATTTCACTAATTGATTAAATACTGATTACAGCCAAGTGGGTGGTATTCTATCCATATTCCCTCATCTCCAGATAAGAAGGGGGATCAGGTAAATATTTTTCTTATTTCTCCACGAAAACGTATGTTGTGGTACTCATTAGAAGCACCTCAATGAGGCACTTCTAATGAGTACCCACAACATATATTTTTTTCATGGAGAAATAAGAAAAATATCAATATTTTTGGGTTGGAAACCCACACTATCTGGAGCTATGATTCCACTTGTTACAACAAATCCTTCACACCTTTGCTGATGGATTGAAAAAGTTCACCAAAACTGACCAGACATTCCATCATAGCTACAGATAAGAGGGGTTTCCAGATAAACTTTTTTCTTATTTCTTCACGAAAACTTATGTTGTCAGTATTTATTAGAAGCATCTCTAATGAGTACCCACAGTGTATGCTTTTCTGGCGGAATAAGAAAAATATAGGCATTTTATGGTTAATTCCTAAAACTAAAATCAATCATGGCTTGTTTCCTGCAGCCAACAGCTTCCATACATGATCTAATAAACAGAAAGTTTTAACAGTGGCTGATGATGATGATGATTTAGTGTTTTATGTCCCTTTCAACAATATTTAAGACATATTGAGACTGTGGAAGGGTGATAATGAAAGGCTCTGTGCAATGAAGGGCTTTACCGTCATGAGCTAAATTCCATCTCTATTGGGATTTTCGAACCTGAGAACTCATGTCCGAAGTCGGAAGTGCTGGCCACTTGGTCACAAGGTCACTTCTTTTTAACAAAGACAGAGAGAGAATAAATTAAAATAGTGGAAGAAACACCTGAAAGAAATGTTTCTGAAATAAAACCAGATGAAACACAGTAAGATAAAGAGAAGGAAGAGGGTGATGGATTTAAAACAGGAGGTATGAAAATGAGGTAAGAGCAACATATGCAAAGCAGAGTTCTGGCTTCATCCATCATATACAAAAATTTAAATGGTGGCAGAGAGGAAATTATACTAGTCAAAGGGACAGCTGAAACAGATGTTTCTAATGTAAGACTAGATGAAACTCAGTGAGACACAGTGAAGCAAGAAGGTGAAGAAATTAAAACAGGATTTGATTGATTGAGTTGGGGTTTAACGACACGTCAACCCTTGTGGGTCATTTTGTGTCGTCTCCCAGAGAAAGGGAGAAAAGAGACAGAAGAGATAGCAGAAGAGATGAAAGAGAGGGACAGGGAAGAAAGAGGAACAGGAATGAAAGTGAAGAAACAGAAGAAATAAAAACAGCACCTCCCTACCCTTACCTACTACAAGGATAGCAGGCCTTGCCCAACTATAAGCCAATATCAGCTGGACGCCCTGGTGACAAAAGATACATGACACCTTCGCACCACCCACCCAACCACCCAGGAAATTAAAACAGGAAGGGTTAAAACTGAGGTAATTGCAACATATGCTAAGAAGACTCTGGCTAAAGATCAGGATTTTTTTCTTCTTGTTTTTTGTCCAGCTGGGCAACCAAAGGCAATTAAAATGGGCATTCTGATGTCTAGTCAGCTAATGAAGATAAACTCTACAGGGCATATAAACAAAAACAATTTTTGGATCAGGTGGAATCACCTGTTGTAAATAGCTTAGATCTGAAACTCTCCAGCTGGACCAGAACATTAAGCTAGTTATAATGACCTTCCCAAATATGATGTCATCATGACCCATTAGAGGGTTAATTTTCCTATGAAGAAATAGTTAGGATAAAAATGGGTAATCAGATTTAAAGAGGAGAACTTGGTGATAATTCTGGGATAATTTTTCTTACTTCTCCCTTAAGAACATATGTTGTGGGTACTCATTAGAAGCACCTCAGTGAGGTGCTTCTGATGAGTACCAACAACATATATATTTTTTTATGGAGAAATTGAGAAAATTATCTGGAACCCTGCTGAGCAAGAACAACATATGTATTATGTACAATAAGGAACCACTTGTTATAAATGCATAACTGGACTGGTGGTCCAAATGGCTTAACATAAACCAACATATTTATCCCAAGTGTCAGGAACAAACAGTGTAGAACCAGAATGAAGTGTCTGATCAGGTTTACCAGACATCCAGCAAACATAATGTATTATGCCCAATAAGGAACCTCTTGTTATAAATGCATAATTGGACTGGTGGTCCAAATTGCTTAACATAAACTACCATATTTATCCCAAGTATCAGGAACAAACAGTGAAGAACCAGAATGCAGTGTCTGATCAGGTTTACCACACATTCAGCAATTTATTTTAGACACATCAACAGGATTAAAATGGAGTTGATCAAATTTTAGGACAAGTACAGTATGAAGATAAGGTATTCCAATATTTTAGGATAACATAATAATCATGTACAATACATTACCACCTGTCATTAATGCACATTCTGATTGGTAGTCCATTCAGCTTTAACATAAACTAATACATCTGAACCTTAAACAAACGTGTTACTTTGACCAAACTTCACAAGGTGAGTATTTCACAGCTGGAACTGACAACAAAGTCAGACTTATGGGGGTCTCCCACCTTAACTTCCTCAGTGCAGTTTCCTTCATCTCCCCAGGCTAACTGCCAAAGCTTTCAGAGGTTTTTAACCTTTGTCCTGCTGAACCCCGATATACCGTCTTTGCAAACAGTGTAGATCCAGATCAGTTGGCTTCTGAAGAAGCCAACTGATCTTGATCTGCACTGTTTGTCATTACGTTTTTTAATTTGTATGAACAACTTGGATCAAGTAATTGGACTGGCCGAAAATTAGAAGGTGTGGCATCTTAATTTATTCAGCAGGACAAGGTTAATAATCCAGCTGACAAAGAGAATTACCATATTTACCTTATTTAACCCTTGTCATGCTAAATAAATTAAGATGTCATACATACTCATTTCTAACTGTCAGCCAATCAGATTACTTAGTCCAGATTGTTGATTTAAATTCATTGTTGATTTAAATTCACATATTGAATGACAAACAGTGCAGACCCAGATCAGAAGCCAAATGATTCTGAAGAAGCCAACTGATCTGGATCTCCATTGTTTGCAAAGGCAGGGCATATCTTGATTCAGCAGGACAAGGGTTAGGGTTTAAACATTTGGACACTTTAACTCCTTACCATACTTGTCTTCAAAGTTGACCAACTCGATTTTATACCTGCTGACGAGTTAGAAAACTGTTGAATGAGTGGCAAACAGACACTGAACAAAAACAGAATTAGGAAACCACATCTTGACCTGAGCCAATATTTTCTTGAAAACTTGGGAGAACTAATGTTATTGGAAATTGATCCATCTTTAATCACCAGACTATCTAAATAATTGTATATGTAGTTGTTAGGCATTCACAAAGACACCTTAGTGCAATGGCAACCTTCTGTTTCAGTAAGCTCCTGCAGGTGAATGTTCATTGTATGTGGACCACTTTTTAAGTGTTTTTGTTCTTTTGTTTTCTTTGCTACCATCTGGTCAAAAGTACTTTAATATATTCTTACAGAAAGTAGTTTGATTCAAAGGAAGTAAATCAAACCAAAGTTGTCAGTTTTATGTCTAAAAATAGTGTATCAAATTCTAATTTCATTCACCTGTAGACAGAGAGCAGAGGTCAGTGCCTTGATCCTGGTAAGTAAGAAAAACTTACTTTTATCATGATTTATTAAATTCAGGAGTTATAAGGGTCATTTCTACCTACAGGTGTTCTTTTTTATCAGTCTGTCTGACTAACCATAACAAACAGATGAAATAGAAGACCAGAATGAATCCAGAACCAGTAATTTTCATAATAAAACAAGAAATACAATGTGTGGCCAACCGGCCTCTTGCCAAAAGTAGGATCTGACCCTGGGAAATCCTTGCCAAATCCTTATGGTCACTATTCATTTCTCCAGTCCTGAAGAGCTCTTCAAGTTTATCACCTTTTTATTCTCCTTCATTGAAGAGTAGCCAAGGTAAGATCACTCTAACATCTGCAAAGCTCTTTAGTACTACAGGGGTCCAATTTACTTTAAATTATGGTAGACTAATTTCATAATAAGGTTTTTTGTACAATAATTCACAGGTCAACAGCTTGTACTTGAGAGCCCTAATAAAGTTCCTAATCACATCACTCAAGACTTTGAAGTTTAAAGCTTTCTTGGGCTGCTTATGATGGTAGATAGTTAGTTCAGAGAAAAATTGATATAACACGGTACAATAATTACCCAAAACATTCAGATACCTGGACTCCTTACCATACTTGCCCTAAAATCTGAACAAGTCCCTTTTACTACCTGTTAGTATGTCTAAAAACTATTGGATGAGTGGCAAACTGTGTAGACCCTAATCAGATGATGCATAGAGCATCTGTTTGCTCAGGCTTGACCCCAGTCAGCATTCTACGTAAATCTATATCGGGCCGTCATCGGCCCGTCAGGGTAGCTGACGGGCCAATGACGGCCCGATGTAGATTTACGTAGAATGCTAGCTGGGACTGTCCCAATATTTAGTGAAAGTATGGTAGTTTAGTTCATATAAGGTAAGACTGTCTGCTGTTGTGACAGATTTTAGACTTACTTCTCCAATTAAAATGTCTGTAATTCCATCTTCTGCAGCACTATAACAGAGTGTCAGGCCAAGCTTCTCTTCCTCAACTGGTCGTTGTAATACAATCTCCTGAAATTATTATTTCAAAATGTTAGAGCACTGTCAGATTCATGGTTTTGAACACTGAAACACTTAGATGAAGTGGTAACCAGAAGTAGCTGAGGATAATTCTGGGATAATTTTCTCCAGTTCTCCAGAAAAACATACGTTGCAGCGACTCAATCATGCCTATCATTTCTTAAGCCTTGTCACGCTGAATAAATTAAGATGCCATGCCCATTTCTAATTTTCAGCCAATCAGATTACTTGATCCAGACTGATGATATAAATTCACTTACTTAATGGCAAACAGTGCAGATCCAGATTAGTTGGCTTCTGAAGAAGCCAACTGATCTGGATCTACACTGTTTGCAAAAGCAGAAAATATCTGGGTTCAGCAGGACTAGGGTTAATGTCCTGGGAAAGCCAACAAAAACTGTAGAACTGAAGTAGTTCACGGCACAATCTTGGACAGACTAAAGGGCAGATAACCTTGCAGTGAAAAACTATTTTATGTTACATACACTTCCTCATCATTTCTATGATGTTTCATGAAAATCTAACAAAAGAGTTTGCATCACAATTTATAACAGACAGACCAACCATACAACAGACTGATGTGCACAGCTTCAGGCAAGACACTTTTTTTTCTCTCAACCATAATGTTTCAATAGTTTTCTTATTTCACCATAAAAACATAGTGTGGGTATTCATATAAAGTGCTTTGGTGAGACACTTCAAATAAGTACCCACAATATATGTTTTCATGGAAAAATATGAAAAAAAAACAATTACTTCATACCATCTTTTTTTCTAATATCTACTGTTATGGATGTGATGACTTCAGAATGCCCCAACCCATTCATTTGCTTGGGTTTAAAGGTCAGTCTCCGTTTCACAGAGGAATTGTTCAGTAGGAGAATTTGGTGATAATTCTGGGATAATTTTTCTTATATTTCTCTTCAAGGAGAACTGGGGAAAATTATCCCAGAATTATCACCAAATACTCCTGTTTTCATCTGCTGATTTTGACATTAGCACACTGTAAAGGCATCTAATGTGAGTGAAATATTTGACACCCGTAGCATCCTTTTCCTTCTAATGTTAGACAAATCAGAAAAATCACCACTAGTAACCTCAAAGTCTTCAATTTTACTGAATAATTCACCAGTTTTTATCAAATTTCAAAAGCTACATAACAAATTAGTACTGGTACTTATGTAAATCATAATGTATTTTTCTTTGTAATTTATCCCCTCATCTTGAACTGGTTCAAGTTAATATTAACACCGTCGACTTGGCCGGATATTACAATGGTTAGATCACATTACTTATAATTTAAGCAAAATAAATCTTGCTGAAATTGAAGTCAAGGATACAAAGAAAAATATTTTCGAACTTCAAGCGATGGCCAAAATCATCAGCAAAAGTATTATTCATTTTAATTCATTTTTATTGAATTTTCAACCAGATCTGGAAGAACAAACTACATTATATCTGACTGGTTGTTCCATAGAGACATCATTCGGATAGTCCCAATTTGACACTTTATTACATAGTTTCAAGTTTTACTTTCTTATTTTATTAAACTGGCAAGTTCTTATACAAAAGCATGAAAAAAGGCCAAAGTTCCCTAGTTTGCCCAGTAAAGCGTTCCCTGGAATAAGCTTTTTTTTTCATTCCTGTACTCTGGGACTTGTTCTATTCAGACAGTTGCCGTATTAACCCTAAATATTGGGACCCCTTAACTCCTCACCATACTTCTCCTTAAATTTGAACAAGCCCATTTTACTTCCAGTTGATCTGTCCAAATACTACTGGACTGGATGGCAAACAGTGTAGATCCTGATCAGATGCCGCACTTTGCGGCATCTGATCTGGGTCTACATGGTTTGCTAAGGCATGTCTGTCCCAATACTTAGGTTATTAGGGTAATTGAATCTATGTCCAGTCTATTTTATTCAGACTGGTTATATTACATCTGTCATAATTTCATCAATAATACATAAAGTCAGTCTACTCTGAAGATCCTTTAGTCCCAAAATTAACTTTGTCTCACTACACTTAATCCTCTCGAGACAGTGGAATCGAAGTCTATTTTGTTGACACTTTAGAGGATATGACATGTGAGGCACGCAATGAAACCAAAGCTGTGATCGGAGCAGTCACAATCAGCTATGTCCCTTCCCCATCTATTGCAAGAACAGCAGGCCCTTATAAAACTCTACCAGCCAGCGCCTAGCATGTAATTCACATGAAATGTCAAGCCTTATTTTCTCTACAAACAGCTTCTAGACTGTGAGATTTTGAAATATATACTTTTTTTCATCACATTTTTTCTGAGAAAATAAGGGTTGATTTATTGGTTGACATTTTGTCTGATTTTTCTGCTAGGCAGACAATTCACAAGAAATATCAAGCCTTGTTTTCTTTAATAATAATGAAATAAGACCGTTGTCTACTGCAACTTTGCTTGGCACCTTAACCTTTACCATTCTCTGGGCAAATGACAAACTGATAATTTTTCTTATTTTTCCCAAAAATATGCTTTGGCATTTCTGGAAAAAAATATTTCAAAATGATGCCTGCTAAAAATTTGTACCCAGAGTGCTAAGTGTTAATACTGTCTTTCTCATTTTTCACACCAACTTTTCTATGCTGCTTTCCTTTTTTTTTTTTTTTAATACCAGACAAGTGAAAACTAAGCCAATTGACATTTGTTTGGTATTTTTGTTGTCTAGAATGTCTTTTAATGACAAAAAATAATCTAATTTGTCTTCTGCTTTATTTGGTCTGAGGGACATTTCCGTTAATTTTTCTGTACATCTGTCAGAACAGTGTGCCTTTCGTCATGGTAACTACAAAGGTGACATTTGCCATGGTGAACTAATCTTCATGCTTAACCTTTCCGATACTTTGTATGCTGTGTAAAATTTCAGCAAAAGACTTTTGAAATATTGTCTTATTTTTTTTAAAAAAAAAAAAGGCATTGACATTCAAGACAACTTGCATGAAATGTCAAAACCCCTTTTCTGGGGAAATAAGAAAACTATCATCAATTTGTTGTCTTTTTTGTTTGCTCTGAGAATATTAAAGTTGAACTTTAAAAGCACTAATCACAACTGCAGTAGACAAGGTTTTTAATTTCTGTTTTATTTTTTGTTTTTCAGAGAAAATAAGGCAGGACATCTGATTCACATGAAATGCTAAGTCTTACTTTCCATGAAAAGTAATCAAAAAATAAATTTAGAATGTCATCTGCTACAATTTTGCACAGTGGCTTTAGGGTTAATATAGAAAAATGAAATATATGACCTTATTACAACTTTTGAAATAATGACCGCAAATATTTGTCTCACACATTATAGCTAGAGTTACATGGAAATTGTGGTGATAATATAGGACAGTTTTTAGTTATTCTTGCACCAAAACATACGTAACCTATAAGGGTTAATGTCCCCGTAATAGGCCTTGTAAGTCATATTCGGCACAAATATTTCAGTTCCCGGAACAAAATATCTTGGGGAAATTTAGCCTCTTATGTATTTCAACATAGATGTAGCTTGCAGTACATCTCATTTTGATGAATGTTATGTAAGTATTTCATAGTCCAGACAGTTGAAAATACCTTCATTTTGCATGGGAAAAAAGGTCAAAACAGGAATATCAGACTACCCTTCTCTGTGTGAAATTAAATTAAAAATTAGCCACTTGTTTTTTAAAGCCCACATCGATCTTTTCAGGCGCAGAAATGAAAGTTATTGGGAATACCATTGTCCGATTTTTCAAAATATATCTATGAAATTGACTACAAATCAATAAATCAGAACTTACCCGTTTGTTGACATCTGGATGTCTCGTAAGTCATGTCCAGAAGTTCGCAAAAAGATTTTGAGTTCATAACCACCAGTTACCCCTTACTAGATTACCAGGTGTGAATAATACACCAGTCATTTGAAACTCTGGGCCCTATGGGACCCGGGTTAGTGAGGAAACAGCCGTGATTTTACTTCCCATGAGTCCTGGCAGTACTCTAGATGTTACCAAGTTTTAATTTCCCACAAAAATAACTAGGAGAAATAGCTGGGCTTTTAGCTAGAATTTACCAGGGCACAGTACAATGTATTCCCCTGGTATTTCTCAGCAAACTGAAATTTTGTTTCTTCATAATTTTGGAGGTGCCAAATCGAGAGTAAGTTGAAGAATATTGTGCTATTGCCATAGGTTAGAAAGAATGGTCCTGTTCACTTGTTGTTCTTCATTTTTGTCAACCCTTGGGGAACAGGGGCTTTTAGCAGGGATTTTACCATGAATCTGGGTGGGGCATTTAGCAGGACTTTGCAACTGAAAAGTTAACCCTTCTCTTGCTGAAAACCGCATGCCCTGTCTTAGCAAACAGTGTAGATCCAGATCAGTTGGCTTCTAAGAAGCCGACTGATCTGGATCTGCACTGTTTGTCATTAAATATGTGAATTTCTATCAAAAATCCGGATCGAGTAATCTGACTGGTTGGAAATTAGAAGTGGGCATGGCATCTTAATTTATTCAGCCTGACAAAGATTTAAAAGTCTCACTATTCCTGGGCCACATAGGGACAACAAATGACAGATGCACAGGGAAAAAAAAATATTTACCCAACACTCCACGCCCTCTTATCCACCAGAGCTATGAAAATACCCCATGTCAATTTGAATTTCTTGCAGGGCAATTCCATTACATAATAAAACCGAAAATCTCACAGAATCAAATTGAAAACATTTTTTTTTTTTTTTTTCAGTTCTCTGCTGAACCCAGTCAACACAAAAACCAAGCTATTAACAAAGCTACAGATAATAGATGCCCATCCAGACATATTTTCTTATTTCACCACAAAAATGCATGTTGTGGGTACTCATTAGAAGCATCTCTGTGAGGCACCTCTAATGAGTACCCATTACATAGGCATAAATGGAGAATTTTAAGTAAATATAGATATGTTTTTGGTTGGAAAAGAAAAAGTGCCTTGTAATAAACTACATTCTTTCTGGCTGTGCTTGCCACATTTAATTAGAATCAGAAAAAGTGCCTTCTTGGAATTAACCTTTACCACTCTCTGAGCAAATTCAGCAGAAGATAAATAATATTGATGACATTTTTCTCTTTTTTTTTTCCTAGAAAACAGGATAAAACGTTTCATGCAAATTGTCTCCATTGGTGACAATGTGCATGAAATATCAATCTCGTTTCCTGGGAAAAATAAGAAAAAAATATTTCAAAATGTTGTCTGCTGAAAATTTTACCCAGAATGCTAAGCATTAAAAGACAAATAATGAGGCATTAGGGTATTTTTTAATCTGTACTGAAATCTTGCTGTTGTGCAATGGCTGCATTCTCCTGGTTTTATGACTTTTTGCACCATTCTTCAATGTTCCATTCAGGCACTGACAATTTTCATGCTGGGAAAAAATTTCAGCAGACATTTTGGAATATTTTTTGTTCTTATTTTTCCTAGAAAAATAGATTTGACACTTTATGCAAATTGTCTCCTATGGATAATTTGCATGAAATGTAATATCCTATTTTCTAATGAAAATAAGAAAAATATCATCAGCTTGTTTTCTACTGAATTTGTCCATAGCTCTAGAAAAGGGAAATTTTGTGGCTAAAAAATACTGATATTTTTCTCACCTCCACAAAAACTCATTAGCAGCACACTGCCCTCACTGAGATGTTTCTAATGTGTACCCACAACGTATGTTTTCATGCGGAAATAAGAAAAATATTTATCTGAATATAGCTCTTGTTGTATCTATAGCTGTGCTCCACCGAGAAGACAGACAAACAATAGACATATTTTCCCAGGAAACACAGCTGAAACTTCCAATTTAAACTGGAGACAACTTGAATAAATTACTATGCATCTTTTCTTGAAACAGAATGCATACATGCATATAATATATATTTTTAAATGTCTGCTGTATCTAAATTAAAAGGATAATACAGTGCAACCTCACTACAGAAGCCATCCTAAGGAAGGTGACTGTTGCAGGGAGATGGGGTTGTTGAGAGGTTAATATATAGTAAAACTGTACTTTGGGATGTCAGAAAAGTGGTGCTGAAAGGGTGAAAAAGACTTTAACTCTTAAAGCGCCAATCACAACTGCAGCAGACGACATTTTTTTTTTCTATCTATTTTTCAGAGAAAACAAGTTTTGAAATTTCATGTGAACTGACTGCTTGGCAGACAAGTCACATGAAATGTCAAGCCTTGTTTTTCTCTGAAAAATAAAAAAAAAAATTTCGAATGTCGCCTCTACAAATTTTGCTTGGCGCTTTAAGGAATTGTTTCTACTGATATTTGTTCATAAATATGCACTGAATGAGACTAAATTCATGAAAAAAAAAAAAGGAAAAGTATCATGTATTTGTTGTCTTCTGCTACTAAGATTTAATTCTGGTTAATTTCTTTGTTTTCTAATCAGCTGTTTTTGAAATTTTTACGATCTTCAGTAGCTGTCAGAGTTAGGAGATACTCTTCACTAGTGAGTCAATTAAAGTCCTATATTCTATCAAATACCCTAGAGAAATACTAAAATATCAATGATCTTTTTTTAAATTTTCATTACAACTTCAGAATTATGATACAATGCCATAAATTATGATCAGACTTCAAAGGAGGCTATTTTTATCACAACAAAAATCATTATTTATGAATTTTACATCATGTTGTATCTCCATTAATTGCCTGCTTATGAAAGGAAGATCACACTACATGTATTTTTTTTCATCATTTTATGAATAATGAAACAAAGGCAAAAATTTTATTTCCCTGTCAGCTGGGGCACTTTATTCTACCATCAGCAACTCGGGGCTCTAGCTAAGTGGGCTATCCAGACAAATATTACGAAAACATGCCTATTCAAATATATTGAAAATTTTACCACCAAAAAATGAAAATTTTCAGATATTTTTTTTTTTTTTTTTATTTTTCATATTTCTGCTCAAAACATAGATTGTGGTACTCGTTAGAACCGCCTCGCCGAGGCGGTTCTAACGAGTACCCACAATCTATGTTTTTGAGCAGAAATAAGAAAAATAATGTATACCCCTGTAAACCCCAGTTTTACTATATAAAAGTGGGGTTTAAGGGGGTCAAAATTATATAGGCATGTTTTCGTGATGAAATATTTTTTCTTATTTCTCAATGAAAACATATATTGCGGGTAGTCATTTGAAGCACATCATCGAAAAAAAAAAAAAAAAATGCCCTATTCAGAGCCATGGACACTTCATATTGTTGCGGAAGACAATTAGCAGACAACAATTAAAGCACCAAGCAAAATTTGTAGCAGATGACATTCTAAAATTTTTCTTTTTCAGAGAAAACAAGTCTTGATATTTCATGTGAATTGTCTGCTTGGCAGACGATTCACATGGAATGTCAAGACTTGTTTTCTTCTGAAGATTAAGAACTCAAAATTGAACTCAACTCAAAATTGTCGTCTGCTTTAGTTCAAGGGTTAATCTTATTGCTTTAGTTGTGATTGGTGCTTTAAGGGTCAATCAACAAAATCTTGGTTTGGTATTGTATTTATTTCAAATTATCTTTTTAAGTATTTTTTTTATGTAATAACCAATTCTCTTTTTAAGAAGATTAAAAAAAAAATATTTATAATGTCGTCTGCTGCTATTCAATTTCAGCATGTTAAAATTTTAAAGGACATTTATTCCCTATCTTTATCCCAATCTTTTAACACTGCTTTGATGTAAAAAAATAATGACATCATAAGGGACAGATAAAGAGGAGGAAAAATTGTGAAACTGAAAGCTACCATTTTTACCCTAAGAACTGGGACACCTTATCTACTTACCATACTTGTCCTAAAATTTGAAATAGTCCATTCTACTACCTCTTTATGTGTCTAAAATATTGTTGTATGTATGTAAACAGTTTAGACCCTGATCAGATGCTGCATTCTGCACCATCTCAACTGGGTCTACACTGTTTGCAAAGGCATATCTGTCCCAATACTTAAGGTTATTTACACTATACTAAATCCTTTCAAGGCCACAGACAAAAATTCATCATTTGCAAGCAGTATAGAGCATCTGTCTGGTATTCACATAATAATTTTTCTTAATAAGTACCCACAACATATGTTTTTGTGGAGAAATAAGAAAAATATCAGGGCACAGTTGTTCAAAACTAACAATGTGGTTAGTTAACGATTCGTTAAAATTTACATCGAGTGATACGCAAATATGCTGAAATTTTTTGCTGAAAAAATGTGAGTAGCTTTTGCAGTGCAAAAGCTACTCACATTTTTTCAGCAAAAAATATCAGAATATTGTGTATTGAATCCCCTAAAACAGTTAACGAAATGACCCTTAACGAGCTCGTTAAGCTAACGAGGCTTTGAACAACTGGGCCCAGAACTTTTTGTCTGAAAATAAATGACTTATCAGAAGCCATGTTATTTCTTCACAAGAATTCAGTAGTCAGCCATTGCTTCAGCAATCTGACAGCACAAGTTAAGGATGAGTTACAATTAATAACTATTTTGACAGCCATGTACTTATCAAACAATAATTCTTCAAAGGGGAAGCATGTTTTATTGTGTTTTCTTCCCCACCTAATTAAATCTGTGCAAAGATAAAAGGCTGTCTTGTAATACCTAGTAACTGTTTTTTGACATCAAAAGGTTTCAGGACACTTATTAGCCCTTAACCCTTCTCTTGCTGAACACAACATGCCCTGTCTTAGCAAACAGTGTATATCCAGATCAGTTGACTTCTGAAGAAGCCAAATGATCTGGATCTGCACTGTCATTAAATACATGTATGTGAATTTCTATCAAAAACCAAAATCAACTAATCTGATTGGCTTGAAATTAGAAGTGGGTGTTGCATCTTAATTTATTCAGCAAGGCAAGGGTTAAAGCCCCTAGCAAAATTGTAGCAGACATCAATTCTAAAAATTATTTTATTATTTTTCAGAGAAAATAAGACTAGACATTTCAAGTGAATCATCTGCTAATTATCTATGAGAAATAAAAAAAAATCAAAATGTTTGCTGCAGTTGATTGTATTTGGTACTTTAACCCTGGTCCTGTTTTTGCAAACAGTGTAGAAATAATAATAGATGCTTCTTCAGAAGCCAATTTATCTGGATTAACACTGTTTGCCATTTATAACTATGTGGATTTGTATCAACAACCTCAATCAAGAAACCAGGGCCCAGTTGTTCAAAGCTAACGATGTCATTAGTTAACGATTCGTTAAAATTTACGTTGAGTGATATGCAAATATGCTGAAATTTTTTGCTGAAAAAATGTGAGTAGCTTTTGCAGTGCAAAGGCTACTCACATTTTTTCAGCAAAAAATATCATAATATTGTGTACTGAATCCGCTAAAACAGTTAACGAAATGACCCTTAACAAGCTTGTTAAGCTAACGACGCTTTGAACAACTGGGCCCTGACTGGCTGAAAATTAAAAGTGGGCATGGCATTTCAATTTATTCAGCATGGTAAGGATTAAGGGTTAACGCTTAATATTCTGGGTAAATAGGTTTTGACATTTCAATCAAATTATCTCCTTAGAAATTATCTCCTGAGGAGACAATTTGCATGAAATGTCAAAGCCTACTTACAGGGAAAATAAGAAAAATATAAACAGTTTGTCAAGTGAGGCAAGCAAGCCAGCCATGGCCGGGCCAACCCTCTAAAAGTTCCAGTAGGAGTGTACACCATCCACCCAACCACCCACAACTTGGGAGTCATCAAAAGCTGTCAACCCTTCTCTTAGGTTAGAAATTCTTATATAGATTCTACAATGCATGCAAGATGGCAGAAATCTGCAGCCATAAACAAAGATAATTATCAGACTGTAATGAAAAAGGCATGAGTTTGAGTTTAACGGCCCAGTAGACACTGTTAAGGTCATGTTGAGCTGGTCAGCTGACCTATTCACACTTTTCCTAGGCAGGCTTAGTTCTCTAAGTGGCTTGCAAGTACATGTGCACATATCTCTGCCAGTAACCATCAATAACTGCCCTTCTTGAATCAGCCAAAGGGAGGGAATGACCATAAAAATGATTTCATAATCAATCGCCATGAAAGCTATGTGGCCAAGCTGGGATTTGAACTTGCTACAGTTGAATCTGCAGTCAGACGTGGTACCAACTGAGCTAATGAGATTTTGTCATTTGCCAAGTAAGTAACATTTGGAAGATTTTGCCGGAACTGTGAGGATGTCAGAAGATGCTTTGTTTTTACTTACAATATGCCAATATTTCACCTGAAAAACATATGCTGAGGGTACAAATTTGAATGGCCTCAGTGAGGCCATTCAATGAGTACCCACAACATATGTTTCTGAGGTGAAATAAGAAAATGTATTTCAGTACTCCTCTTTTCTGGACTTCTAGCATGAAGTCAGTCAGGATATTTTATTGGGAAATGTGTGAAAGACTAATTTCTCATCTTCCAATGTTGCCAAAACCAATCTCTTTGGATCGAAAGTGTATGATACAAAATCCCCATCATCAGAGCCGCAGAAAAGAAAGGTACGGTAAATGTCCTAAAATTTCGAACACTTTATTCTCTACTATTCTAGCCTAAATTTTGCTTCTTATGCACTTGTTTCTTAAAATACTTAGTGGAATGGCAAACAGTGTAGACCCTGATCAGACTGCTCCTTCAGGAGCAGTCTGATCTGGGTCTGCACTGTTTGCATACGTCATTTTATCAGAAACTTTGGTGTTCGAATTTTTAGGACATTTACTGTATAATACGGGTTGTATCAAGCGAAAAAGTGTCTTTGAGAATGCACAAAATGTGCTGATTAACACCATCCTGTGCATGCCTAAGGTCTCATCTCCATTGATACATTTTATAGTATCCAATAATTCTGGTAGCAGAAAGTGAAGGCGCCAATCAGACTGCGCAGATGGAAGGCAGATCTGGGCCTTCGCTTTCCACACATGCCTGAAGACACATTTTCGCATGGTGTGACCTATATAGATACCTTTTGTTTTGTTTTCTTTTGAGTTGGAGGTTTATGGCCCAGTCAACTATGTTAAGGTCATGTCTAGCCAGTCAGTTAACCTATTCACACATTTCCTAGGCAGGGTTAGTCCTGTAAGCGATTAACCAGTACTTTGTGCACATAATTTTATCAGTAACTGACAACTGCCTTTTTTGAAATATCCTTTTTCCTAATTCTGCACTGGTGAAGATGCTGAACACTGCATCCATATTTGTAGCAAATCAAGGAATACTTAACCCTTAAACTGCCAATCACAACAATTGTTGTCTGCTTTGTCATTTTAAGTCATTTTTGCAAACAGTGTGGACCCAGATCAGACTGCTCCTCTAGGAGCAGTCTGATCTGGGTCCACACTGTTTACCTGTATGTAAAAAAAGGTTTGAGAAGTTTGCAAGAATATTCAGCAGACGACATAAACAGACAACATTTTCAGATGCATATTTTCTTGGCCTTTTAAGGGTTAAGAGAAAATTGTAATTCTTACCTCATACTCAAAATCATACTGCCGGTCATCAAAATACGGATCATCATAATCAAACTGAGCCATTTCAATATCCGTGAGACCCATTTCTGTACTCGGAGAAAACACCACCGGCCGCCGAGAACCTTGCTGGTATAATCTGAAAATACAAAGAATTATTTTTAGAATAGAAGGGACACATTCTTGGTAAACAAGAATTCGGAGTGGAAATGGGGCAAAGGAATCAAAGTTGTTCTGTTTTTTTTTTGTTTTTTTTTTTAATATCCTTATTGTTCACTCAATTCTTGGGAACGTTTTGGCCTCACAGCATTCATCAGCCCAGAAACACAGCTTCAACCTCTACATCCTATATCACCTTGTAAAAAGCTTAATAATACAATGGCAGTTCTCTTTCAAGAACTGAGATTACAATTAACCCTTAAAGTGCCAATCACAACTGCAGTAGAAAACAATTTTACTTTTATTTTTTCAGAGAATAAAGTCTTGAAATTTCATGTGAATCATCAGCCAAGCAACTGATGATCACATGAAATGTCAAGACTTATTTTCTCTGAAAATAGATAATAATAAATAAAAAATTTAAATGTTGTCTGCTAAAAATTTTGCTTGGTGCTTTAAGGGTTAATTGTGAAAAAAATTTTGTTCAAAAATGTGTTTCTTCACATGAACAAAAATGTAAGAATTACCCACAAAGCTGAAGCTGCAAGGAATACCTACAATAAAAGCTACTCCTCTTTACTAGAGCTTTGCAAATGAGTATAATGACTGTGTCCAAACCACCAATATGTCCCAGTTTAAGTCCTGATTAAACTCATCCGAATTTTGTCTTTCTCATTGCGAGCATACAACCAACTACCAATAGACAACTGCCAATAATGTTAACCCTTAAAGCATTGAGCAAAATTTGTTGCAGAAGACATTCTAAATATTTTTTATTTTTCAAAGAAAATAAGATATGACTTTTCATGAAATGTCTTACATGAAATGCCAACTTATTTTCTTTGAAAAATCAAACAAAATATTTCCATAATGCCATCTGCAACAAATTTTGCTTGGCGCTTCAAGGGTTAATAATGACAAAGTATCCTAAACCACCTCTTATAAAGACATAAATCAAGGCTATTTCAATTACCGCCGATGACCCGTGGTCCATTTACCTACATCCAGTAATGGTACTTTAGGTTTACTACCCATTGTTCGACCTGGAAGAAAAATATTCCTATTGCCCTTTTATGGCCCTCAAAGTTTACACTGTCTATCTGTTTTATAGCATTTAACATTATTTCAAGAGGGTGGTTATATTTCAAACAGGATCTTCCATTTTCCTCCCTCACCAAATAATTTTCACCATTTTAAATCTATTTAAACTTAATTTATTTAATACCCTTGTAAATAGGTCATTAGCTCTTTCCCTGCAAGTGGCGACTTCTATCGTCTGCTGATAACCTTTGCAAACATTCTGGAACCAGATCAGGACCCAACAAAATTTTGGGCCTGATCTGGATCCGAACTGTTTGACACCCTGATGGTATTCCTGAAAGATTTTTTTTTTTTTTAAAAGTTAATTGAAAAAAAATCCACAGATGATAAAAAAGCATGCAAAATTACCCAGCATGTAAAGAGAATGGATAAACCTTCAGGGTAGGCACTGACAAATTGGTTTTTTGCTCCCTTCTGAAAAGGGGTCTATTCTTAAAGGAAAGAATTTGCTCCCCTTGGGAGCAAATTCTTTCCTTTTAGATAAGACCCATTTTGGGAATAAATTCTTTCCTTTTAGATAGAGTAGATCCATTTTTAGAAGGGCCTTCATCTGTAGGAAAGCAAACATAAAAGTTGTCTCCCTTGTAAAAAGTAGCAGAAAATCTGTGTATCCAGTTCCCTTAAGCTTAGGTTTTTACGGCAAGTGGTCTTGAGTCTGAGTCCCAGAAAGAGCAGAAGTCATCACATATACCCAAACGCTGTCTTAAAATAACTGAAACACTATTGCTGGGCCACAACTCTGCCTTAATCAAGCAGTTTTATTGCTTCAACAAAATACCTGTATTTGTCTTCTGAGATATAACAGTTAACCTATGTATTAGGGCAGACAGGCATAAGAAAACAGTGTAGAGCCAGGTCTGATGTCACAATGCAGTGTCTGATCAATGTCTAAACTGTTTGCCACTTTTCTGTCAGTTTTCAGGCATATCAACATGTAATAAAACAGCATTGTTCAACGTTTAGGACAAGTAGGGTAAGGTATTACAGCGTCCCATTATTCAGCGTGAATACGGTACATATTACACTATACTCTATTAGTAAACATGTCTTCAACAGTTTGTATACAAATGGGGAAAATTCAAATTCTTTTACCATAATAATCCTAAATACATGAACCATACTTCCAACCATTCTTATCCTAAAATTTGAACAAGTCCATTTGACTACTCAGGGGACATGTTTAAAAAATGCTGGATGAATGGCAAACAGTGCAGACCCTGATCAAACTACTCTTTAGGAGCAGTTTGATCTGGGTCTACACTGTTTGCTGACAGACTATATGTCCGAATATTTGCAGTAAATATGGTAATACTACAATAAACTTTCACATAATTCACCTCATTTCCCTGACCCTTAAAATGCTCATCATAACTACAGCAGATGACACTTTGAATTTTTTTTTTTTTATTTTTCGGAGAAAATAAGGCTCGACATTTCATGTGAATCATTTGCCTAGCAGATGATTCACATGAAAAAAAAAAAACAGGTCTTATTTTATCTGAAAAATAATTAAAAAATATATATTTCAAAGTGACCTCTGCTGCAATTTTGTTCAGCATTTTAAGGGTAACAAAAACAGGATCGTAGTTGCTGAATCAGTATCAAAATATCTGGAGCAATTTTTTATTTCATGATATACCGTGATTGTTTATTTTTGGTTTGAAAATATTTCTTTTGTAAATTAGCAGCTATCAATTTTCGCCAGTGAGCCTCCAGATATTTTCTGTTCTACTGTGCCAATTAAAGCTAGCTTTATCTACCTGTATCAATTAAAGATTGACTTATCTACCTGTATCTCCCTGTATCTGTGAGAGGCATACCTCCAGATAAGGCATTTTTTTTTTCAAAGGAAAAAATGCAGATATTTTTCTTATTTCTCTAAGAAAACATATGTTGTGGGTACTCATTAGAAGCACCTCAGTGAGGTGCTTCTAATGAGTACCCACAACGTATGTTTTTGTGGAGAAATAAGAAAAGCCCTATGTGGATACCCCCACATATCTGGAGATATGTGAGAAGCTATGATAAGACAGTGATAGGAAGAAGTCACACCTACTGGTATTGCATTTTATTGACAAGTGTTTCAGTCTCAAAACTGAAATATTGGTGTAGATAAAGAAAAGAAAAATCAAAGGAATAATTCATAGACCATGAATCAAAACACATACTGTATGTATTCGGACAGAGAAGCCTGAGCAAATGGTGTAGACTCAGATGAGATGCTGCAGAATGGGGCATCTCATCAGGGTCATCACAGTTTGCCACTAATCCAGTATTTGTGTTGAGGTTTTACGGCCCTGTCAACCCAATGGGGTCATGTCGAGGGCGGTCAGTTTACCTAACCACACGTTTACTGGGCAGGCTTAGTCCTCTAAGCGGTTAACCAGTATTGTGCACATTCTTTCTCCAGAAACTCGCTAATCCAGTAATTTTTAAACATAACATCAGGTAATAAATTAGTCTTGTTAAAATTTTAGAACAAGTATGGTAAGGAGTTGAGGTGTCCGATTACTTGGGGTAAATATGGTAGGATGTACACAAATGTTCTGTTCTGTTCTGATAGTCTTCAGACTACCAAACTAACAGGGCCCAGTTGTTCAAAGCTAACGACATCGTTAGTTAACGATTCGTTAAAATTTACATAGAATGAGAATGATACGCAAATATGCTGAAATTTTTTGCTGAAAAAATATGAGTAGCTTTTGCAGTGCAAAAGCTACTCACATTTTTTCAGCAAAAAATATCAGAATATTGTATATTAAATCTGCTAAAACAGTTAACGAAATGACCCTTAACGAGATCGTTAAGCTAACGACGCTTTGAACAACCGGGCCCAGGATGCTAAGATGATGCATTAGCTCCTAGACACAGTTTTCTAACAACCCAGCCACCATCTGCAGTACTCATCAATTTGCTAATTCCTCAGGTGGAAAAGAAAACATCTTGGGGAATATGACAGTAAGAAACTCAGTGAAATGCTTTGTTGGTAAGCTAAAAACCAGATGGCATTCAGAAAGTAAAACTGAAAATACTCCTATTAATTGGCAAAAAACTGGAAGAAAATGCATTAATGTTCCCGATAACAGCAATATACAGTATGATGAAGCTGTTGCAAGTCACTGTACTTTAACCCTTAGTTTATAAAATGGAATCTTCCATTATGGAATATGGACATGTCCATTGATGCCCACAGGGATGTCAGACAAAAAATCAAAACATAATGGCAAATAGTGTAGATCCTGATGAGATGGCTCATCATGAGCCATCTCATCAGGATCTACACTATTTGCAGAGGTATTTGGTTTGCTCTGTAGGGCTAAAAGGGTTCAAAACTCTATGTGTTGCAGCATTGTGAAGGAGTAAATTGACTGTACAAATAATGTATACTGGAGAACTTCTGTGTGTTGTGACATCATAAGTGAGGTAAAAGTACCTTGAAAGTTCTTTGTATTGTGACATCATAAATACCGGATACTCTTAATTAATTTGAAAAATTATTTAATTGCATTTAATCATTTTTGGATTCCTTAATTATCCTAATTACCTGGCCCCTTAACCCGATACCATAACTAGTACTTTATTAAACAAATCCATTCAACAACCTGCAGAGTTAAAAAAAAGCCAAAGGGATCTGTGCAAGCTGACTTTTCTTTGATGAAAAAATATTGGTAAATGTGCTGTATGTGTTTTTTTTTTTTTGCTTTTATTTATAACAACAAAAAAGAAAACAAATAAAATGCAAACATTTCATTCATTACACCGACAGCTTAGACATTCTGCAATAGTAAATAGCAGTTGCTGCACAGCGGTTTCTCTGGAAACCATACAATCATTCCTGGTAATACAAACTGTCAGAACTATCTTTCTTACGTGTCTGTTACTATGTGAGTTATGTCCCTTGCTCAGCTGTGTAGTAATTTCTTTAATACCCAATTATTACAAAAATCCCTCCTTCCTTTACTATTAGCACTTTCTAATTACTATTTTACATTACTGAAGCTGTATTCACACAGAGAGCGGTAACAAGAGAATTATTAGAATCAGTCATACAATCAACCACAGACAGATTTTTCGGAATCTTTATGGCAGGCTCTGAAGCTTACAATTATGTCAGAGAATTAAGCAGAGCTTTGATATGACACATAAGAAGTTATCAGGTAATATGTAGTAAGTTAGTGGCATCTTTCATTCTGAGAAATTCATTCAGATATACACCAATTCTTTACAACATTACTGCTGGGATCCAAAAAAATAAACCGTCTTATATCCAAAACCATCTTATAATGAACTGTCTTATGACGAGGTCCCAGTGTACCAGATTTTCTTGCATTTTCATCTAATAATTTCATCTGGCTTAGGAGACCATAACCCATATGATTCAAGCTGATTATTTCATCCATCCCTCTCTCCATGTCTGCCTAAATCCAATAACTGTTTTTTTTTTCCACTTTGTTAATCCATTTGAGACTAAATAAACTCTCCCCACACTATATACTGGAACAGTCTAAGTTTAATTTTAGGTATGTCAGACTATGGACTTAGATATTCCTAGAGAAAAATGGCAGAACTATATGCAAACAGTGGAGACCCTGATCAGACACCACACATTACCCCCAGTGATCGTTGTACAAAATAAAAATCCGCATTATGACACATGAGATGCATGCTTTGATCTCTTTACAGTTGGAGACCACAGTCAGTTCCACTGCAACCAAATATTTCTGTAATGTATTGTTTTGATGTTCCGATACCACAATAGCTATATCATAAATGACTTACTGTTGTTGTCTGTGAATATGACAGTATATTTTGTAAACAAACGGGTTGCGGCTGGCATTCATCTGACTAACAAACTGTTTTTTTTTTTTTATCTTGGCACAGAAAACATTGCTGAAGTAACAAATTCTTAAAGCTTTGTAATTTTTCATAATCACAGTCAAAAATGACTGCAAGAACAGAAGAAATTTTGTGGGACTTGGCTTCACTGATATTTTGCTAGACTGGCACTGGTGACTAGCCTTTATAGTCATGATATTTTTTTGGTTTTATTTTAGTGGATTATCAAACAGGATTATGAGAAAAATATTTAGTCACTGGAGACTGGAGCCAAATATTTTGCTTTTAAAATGGCACAACACCGCAAAAAAGAGAATTCCTCCCGCAATCCCATGGCTTGGCTTCAACTCTGTTTCTAGCAGAAGAAATTCTATAATTTTGTTTTTTATTATTATAATTTTCCTGAGAAAAATAAGTCAACATTTCATTTAAATATTCTGCCAAACAGATAATTCACATGAAATGTCACCTTATTTTTTAGGGAAAAAATACATGTACTTTACTTTGTCCCTCTCATATATATATATATATATATATATATATATATATATATATATATATATATATATATATATATATATATATATATATATATATATATATATATATATATATTATAATCTTGACACTTTCTGATAAGCATTGCAAAGCTAGCTAGTACAGGAACAGTATGACAGTTATTAAATTATTATTAATTTGAGGACTTTAACCCATTGTATTCTGAATAGACTCTCCCACACTATATATTGGAAGAGTCCAATTTCAATTTTAGGTACGTCCGGCTATGAGATTTACATATTCCTAAAGAAAAATGGCTAACCTATTTGCAAACAGTGGAGATCCTGATCAGACGCCACATTCTGATCTGGATCTGCACTGTTTGCCACTTACCATTATACGGGTCTCCCGACTACAATGGGTTAACAGATCAAATTAGTTTATTTCTTTATTATATTCTTTAGTATATATAATTCTGAATGTTGTCTGTTGCTGTTGTTTTGTGCTTTAGAGATTAAATGTGTGGAAAATATCAGGTAATGACCCATTCTTGTGCCAAGCTGCCTGTAACTTGAGTTCCTTTGCCAAGGATTATTACTGTGGAGTAATTGCTCAATTTATCATCAAAGGAAAAGTAACTCCAGGTTTACAGCATATTAACACTTACCATGCTATGGCCAAATTCAGCAGACGACAAACTGATGAAATGTTTCTTGTTTTTCTTCCTAGAAAATAGGATCTGACACTTCATGCAAATTGTCTCCTAATTTGCATGGAATGTCAAATCCTATCATTTTAGAAAATAAATAAGAAAAAACATTTTGGAATGTCAGCTGAATATTTTTTTTACCAAGCACGCAAAGTGTTAACCCTTTGTATGCCAAACATAAATATAAGCAGACAACATTTTAGAGAGATTTTTTTTTATTTTTTATTTTTTGCTGATATGAGGGTTTGATGTTTTATGCAAATAAAAATGTCAAACCCAATCAACAACAAAAAAAAAAAAAAAATCCAAAACATATCATTTACTCCTTTTCTGCATGTTTTGGTACCAGCATGCAATGGATTAATTTTTAAGCATTCCTACAGGAACAATTGTTTTTTCTGTCTAATGGAGAAAATAAATCAGTGCTGTAGATAAGCTAATCATTTCCTTAATTTTTAATAGCAGGGTATGTTCTGGGATCTCATCAGAATCCCATTCAGTGAGATCCCTGAACATTTAAAGGAAAAATATGAAATTGTCTTTATTTTATGACTATAATAATTGTTTGCTTACTGCCCTTGGTAGGCGAGATAACAGGGGTCAGGTCACTGAGACAAATATTTTCTTACTTCTCCAAGAAAACTTACTTGAGAATTAGAACTTCCCTATGGCTACCAACAATATATGTCTTTGTGAAAAAACAAGAAAATTACCGAACTTTTTTGGTCAAAAACTGGGTCTTATCATTCTGGGCCCAGTTGTTCAAAACTAACGATGTCGTTAGTTAACGATTCGTTAAAATTTACATCGAGTGATACGCAAATATGCTGAAATTTTTTGCTAAAAAATTTGAGTAGCTTTTGCAGTGCAAAAGCTACTCACATTTTTTCAGCAAAAAATATCAGAATATTGTGTATTGAATCTGCTAGAACAGTTAACGAAATGACCCTTAACGAGCTCGTTAAGCTAACGACGCTTTGAACAACTGGGCCCTGGAGTCTTGGACCTGATGTCATAACTCCAGATAAAGCACTTCCGCAACCAAAAAGTATTAATACACATATTTTTTCTTATTTCTCGATGAAAACATACGTTGTGGGTTCTCATTAGAAGCTTAGTTCTAATGAGTACCCACAAAAAATGTTTTTGTCCAGAAATAAGAAAAATATTTATCTGGAAATGTCTCTTATCTAAGACCTATGTCCGACATAGCTACAGATAAGAGGGGGTATCCAATAATAGTTTTTTTATTTCTCCAAGAAAACATATGTTGTGGGTACTCATTAGAAGCACCTCACTAAGGTACTTCTAATGAGTACCCACAACATATGTTTTTGTTGAGAAATAAGATATCAGCATTTTTCGGATGAAACAAGCGCCCTATCTGTTGCTATGCTGTCAGACAAATTCCTCTCTTCCATATATAATTGCATAATCATCATCTTGTATCAGCCTAGTTATTATTTCTGTAACTCTAGTGCCTAACAATTGTTTATTTATTACCTTTCCATCTTGTAACATGGATGATAGATGGTGAAGCAAAGGATTTCTTGCATGTTATCCATTCTACAGTCATTCAGAATAAAAACCAAACTGACTATGATGACGAAGGTCTTCAAATAAGACAGCTATTCAGGAACAGTTTGTTTGTTTGTTTGTTTGTAGATCCTGATCTGATGCCATATTCTGCAGCTTCTGGTCTCAGGGTCTACACTGTTTGCTTAGGCCTGACAGTCCAAAAACTTTGGATTTGAGAAAGCTATTCCACTGAATTTACCGCGCATTTTATAGCTACTGATAAGGGGGAGTATCCACATACATGTAATATTTTTCTTATCACTCAAAGAAAACATATGCTGTGGTACTCATTAGAAGCACCTCAGCGAGGTGCTTCTAATGAGTACCCATAACGTATGTTTTCATCGAGAAATAAGAAAACTATCAATACTTTTTGGCTGGAAAAGGACCTTATCTGGAGCTATGTTTTTAAATTTCATATCATGTAGTTGAAAGCAAAACAAATGAGGATTTCACTGCAATTCTGTGTCTGCAAGCTTCCAGTTCACTCAAATTAAGAAAATAATAAATAGCTTCTGTATGCTATCTGACTACAGCTAAATATATTCTTTTCCCATGCAGCAACTGAGACTTGAGAAAATTACAAATGAGTAAATGTTATAAATTTTAGGAGCCTTTAATGTCACGGAAGCTGTTTAAGTGGATAATGTGGGTTTAGCAGTAGCAACAGAAAAAGGTTTGTAAAGCTAAATCCAGTTTTAATGTCAATTCATCAACATCATCATCATCATCATAGTTGTCATCATCAGAGCTCCATATAAAGGGAGTATTCATGTAATAAATGATCATTTATCAGCGCATATCTTTAGTAGAAACTAGACAAAGTGACCAGTGGGTCATGTATCCCTGGCTGGCACCAATCCATCAACAGGCCTGATTCTCTTACACAATACAAGTCATATCCAATGATTGTACCAAATTTCAAAATCCTCCGGCAAGGCGGTTCTAACAAGTACCCACAATCTAAGTTTTTGAGCAGAAATAATTCAGTGGTGTCAGAAGTGGCTGCTTCACACAACTAAAACTCTTGTGACCATTACTCAGTGGTGTCAGAAGAAGAGAATTCTGTACAAGTAAAGCTTAAGCTCTTGTTACCACAATTCAGTGGCTTCATAAGTATTCTTGCACATAGCTAATGCTCTTTTAACCATAATTCAGTGGTGTCAGAAGTGGGACCAGTGTACAGCTAATGCTCCAGTGTGTCAGCAGCTGGTTCTTGAAACCACAATTCTGTGGTGTCAGCAGTGGATCCTGCACATAGATAAAACCATTGTACCCTGAAGTGGGATTTTGCAGAGTTTCAGGTCATAAGTCATAAGTGGAATTTCACAGATTCATAGCATAGTCTGTTACCAAGTCCCTTTTCAAACTGGCCACAACCTGCATGGCTCAGTCAACTGGAGCACAAATGGTTGAATTTTGGAATGCTTCTGTTAACCCTTCTCATGCTGAATAAATTAAGATGCCATGCCCACTTCAGCCAAACGGTTTGCTCGATTCAGATTGCTGATACTAATTCACACACTTGGTTTCTTCAGAAGCCAACTGATCTGGATCTATACTGTTTGCAAAGGCAGGGCATATCCAGGTTCCGTAGGACCATGGTTAAAACTACCAAAGAACAGTAACAACTAAGTATAATTCACTTGATAATTCATTATTTACTTTATTTATACTACCTGACTGTTATCCAAAGAAACATATTTGATTTCCAAGACCACACAGTGGCTTACAAGCCGGAAAGTGTAATCTGGGACTCCAGACTGCAAGATAAGAAGAAGACATTGCCAAGAAAGAAATTCATTCTTCACTTTCCAGTTCTGGAGGAGTGACCTTTAACCTTTAATCTTGATCATTAGCTACTGCCATAATTACTTCAGCCCAGCTTCAAAGAAACAGATCATAATCTGGGCCCAGTTGTTCAAAGCTTCGTTAGCTTAACGAGCTCGTTAAGGGTCATTTCGTTAACTGTTTAAGCGGATTCAATATACAATATTTTGATATTTTTTGCTGAAAAAATGTGAGTAGCTTTTGCACTGCAAAAGCTACTCACATTTTTTCAGCAAAAAATTTCAGCATATTTGCGTATCACTCGATTAAAATTTAAAATAATCTGGACACTAATGAAACATAAAATGTGCTGTGTGGAGCAAAATGGGTGTTTGTTTGTGTTGAGGTTTTACGGCCCAGTCAACCCAATGGGGTCATGTCGAGCGCGGTCAGTTTACCTAACCACACGTTTATTTGTTTGTGTTGAGGTTTTACGGCCCAGTCAACCCGACAGGGTCATGTCGAGCGCGGTCAGTTTACCTAACCACACATTTACTGGGCAGGCTTA
The DNA here is from genome assembly GCA_964016985.1 of Anodontia alba. NCBI lineage: Eukaryota > Metazoa > Mollusca > Bivalvia > Lucinida > Lucinidae > Anodontia > Anodontia alba. Next base: position 10,176,784 of record OZ024828.1, read on the forward strand.
GTCCTCTAAGCGGTTAACCAGTATTGTGCACATTCTTTTGCCAGAAACTGACAACTGCCCTTCTTGAATCAGCGGAAGGGAGAGAATGACCGTAGAAAATATTTCATGATCAATCTCCACGAAAGAATGTTGCCGACCTCGGCGGGGGTTGAACCCGCAACTTACTGGTCTCCAGTCGGACGGCGCATCCAACTGAGCCACCGAGGCCGGCATAGGAGCAAAATGGGTGTCTCAAAGCTATAATACCATTCCCCTAAAATTGAAAAGAAAGTTTGAATCTGTTCTGCACTTACATGACATTACCTTAGTGCAAAAAGTCAATAACAACACATATTTTAAACCTTGTCCTGCTGAACCTGGATATATTGTGTTTTGCAAACAGTGTAGATCCAGATCAGTTGGCTTCTGAAGAAACCAACTGATCTGGATCTGCACTGTTTGCCATCAAGAATGTGAATTTATAGCAACAATCTGGATCAAGTAATCTGATTAGCTGAAAATTTAAAAGTGGGCGTGGCATCTTAATTTATTCAGCAGGACAAGGGTTAAGGACTAAGGTGTCTATGTATACTCTGCTTTTGACTTGAATAGGTGTAGACAATCGTAGAGTTTATCACTGCTCTAAAAGCACTTTATGTACTGTCATGGACTGATTCAATGTGATTTTCCATGGACTGCTCAACTTTATTTAAACCAAGTGTTAGCTTTATAAAGGCTTGGTCTATGCTTAGTGCACAATAAATGCTAAAGAATAATTGATTGAAGATTGACTGCTGTCAATCTTCAATCAGCATCATAATTTATTGTGTGCTAAGAGTTGATTTGTGAAAGCTTATAACATAATAAAACAAATACAAAAGAAGGCATTCAATCTTCACCCTGCTTAAGGTGAAATCAGCAACAACAAAATGTAGTTTGCTTTGAAGTGACAGTGATCTGAGATGGACTGTCATTGGTGTTAAAGTCTAAGTCTGTTACAGGTGTAACAGTCTGTCATTGGTGTTACAGTCTGTCATTGGTGTTACAGTCTGTCACTGGTGTTACAGTCTGTCCTTGCTGTTATTTTTGTCTACCACTCTCAGAGCTACAAGCACCCCTCAATGTCTGGAATAGTTTTTGGAGAGAGAGAAGTCAGACATCTTTGATTTAATGCCTAAAAGATTGTGTTAATCATAATCTTATCCCTTGGACACTTTCCCATAAAACTTAAAAGAAAAGAGTTAATTTGAGCAACTCTTAACCTTTATCACTCTCTGGGTAAATTCAGCAGACCACAAATTGATATGTTTCTCATTTTTCCCAGAAAACAAGATTTGACATTTCTTGCAAACTGTTTTCACTGGAGATAATTTGCATGGACCATCAACTCCTGTTTCCCATGAAATGTAAGAAAAATATGTCAAAATGCTGTCTACTAAAAAGTTTACCCTGAGTGCTAAGGGTTAAGAGAACCAAAAACCAGCAACCTGCAATAATTACTGGTGACCTACATTTAACATGGCACCAGCTAAGACACTTTTTTTTTAAACCAAAAAAATATTGATATGTTTTTTTATTTCTTCACAAAAACATATGTTGTGGTACTCATTAGAAGTGCCTCATTAAGGTGCTTCTAATGAGTACCCACAACATATGTTTTCATGGAGAATATTTACCTGATATCTTCTCTTATCTAGAGTTGTGCCTAAAAAAAAACTTTGGGAAAATCCTAAGTACAGATAGCCTGTTAAAAAATTTAATCTCCACTAAACATAAATTGTGGGTACACATTAGAACTGCCTCACCCAATACCCACAACACTTATCACTGCGTCTGCAGGGTTTCATTAACTTTTAGCCTGCTGAATTTAAACAGAAGTGGACATTTTCTATTTATTCTTAATAAATGTATTCCCAGAAAACAGAGTTTGCTATTTTATTAAAATCATCTCTGAATCTGATCTGTATGTAATATCAAATGCTATTTTCTGGTAAAAATAATACATATCGGCCCCTTTGCCTGCAGATGGACTGATAAGGTTAACTGTTTGGGCTGGCTATATTTTTTCATAGGCCCAGAGGAAGGGAGTAACAAAGAGATAATTTTTTTTTTCACCAAAACATATATTGTGGGCACTCATTGGAATTGTCTCATTGTTTTTGGTAAAAAAAAATAACAAAATCATCTTAAATTATCAGGTCAGTTGTTACCTTATCTAGACCTACTAACCCTTAAAACGCCAAGAAAACCTGTATCTGAAAATGTCGTCTACTGAATATTCTTGCAAACTTTTCAAACCTATTTTTGCATACAGGCAAACAGTGTGGACCCTGATCAGCCTGCTCCTAGAGTCTGATCTGGGTCCACATTGTTTGCAAAAATGACTTTTAAAATCACAAGCAGAGGACAATTGTTGTGACTGGCAGTTTAAGAGCTAATAGTTTTTAGCATTAAGTAGGAAAGAAGATAAATAACCTGAGAATATTTTGATGGAGGCCAGATGCTGGAATAGAGTAACCAGGTAAATTACTTTGAAGTGGTGCCTGATCCACCTAAGACATATTACTGAGCAAGCCAGATGGTTATCATGGCCAAAAATTCAATCAGCAAAGTATATATGATAGGAATGGAAACAGGCATTTTTTCCAAATTTCACTATCATCTTACATAACTACTCGGTGGTGTAAACCAACTATTTCCACACCACCAACTATTTCTGATAATTCTGTGGTATTTTAATGCATTAATCAAAAACGCTTCACACCATGTCATTTGTGGTGACTTCTCTACTAAATAGCAAGTCAAATTGGAAAATTTATGTACCAAATCTTGTTCAAAACTTTTCCCCCAACTAGACTATTTTGTTCATTACTTTTTACATGCTAAAGTGCAAAAGGTAAGTTTTGAATACATTTATAGTCTCAAAATGGCCATTTTTTGCTATGCAAATGACCATAACTTTATGCCGCCTAAAACCTAATAGCAGAGGTGATTTCAATGAAGGAAATATGTCTAAGTGTGTTGCAGACCGAGATCAGATGTTTAAAGATATTTTGAGAAAAATACAGATTTTGAACTTTATCACATGAAAACAAAGCTAAAACACTGCTGAGAGGACTCATACCTGGTCAGTTGTATTGCATTACATGTTGCTAATCCTGGTGCTTTCTTAATTCAGGTTCCGTACAGTATGGTTACCTCATTTACCCTAAATATTCTGGCACCTTAACTCCTTACCATATTTGTCCTTCAAAATATGAAAAATAAATCTGAATAACTACCTACCGATGCATTTAACCCTTAAAATTTGAAGCAGATGACATTCTAAATTTTATTTTTTTTTTATATTTTTTGAGAGAAAACAAGTCTTGACGTTTCATGTGAATCGTCTGCCAGCAGACGATTCACATGAAAAGTCAAAACCTGTTTTCTCTGAAAAATAAGAAAAAAAATCAAATTGTCATCTGCTGCAGTTGTGATTGGTGCTTTAACAGTTAAAAGCTGTTGGATGTCAGCCCAAACAGTGCAGAGCAGACCCTTTGATCTAAGCCCAATATCTTACTTGAACATTACTTGAATGATTTTGGCCTTTGCTTATTCTTTTACTGTGGACAGCCTAAATTAATTTTATGTGCCAGTGTTTTTTTTTTTTTTTTTTTACCTTCCAATTCAGAAAGGAAACACTTGCAATATTCTATCTACTAGACTGTTATCATACAGTTTCTTTCAGAGCCGAAGTATTAAAAGCAAACATCTAAGGGAATTAATCTGGTATATAATGTAATTTTTAATTGCATCAAAAAGAACAGGTGAATTCTCCCAGAAATTCCGTTTGCAAGAAACAGAGCAGATCAGTTTGTTTTCTGTCTCCTCCACCCAACTAGGGGAAGTGGTCTGGAGTTAGCAACTTCTTCAGTCTGTACACACTAAATGTCGAGGGTTGAGCGCAAGACTATGGTAACTCAAACATATTTTTGAAACCCTTGTTTAGGGGCAACTTGGACCCCATTGTAAACAATGCAAATTTAGGTGCCATTGCTCATAGGAGCAATGGCACCTAAATTTTCATTGTTTACAGAAAGAAATGTTGTAATCTTCATAACGCCTTCATGGTGAGGAGATTAGGTTTGGGGAAAAACAACCATCTGACTTACGCTAGTCTTGCGCTCAACCCTCGATGTGAGCATTTTTTTTGTAAAGTTAGTTATCTGTTATGGACTGTCCAGGAAGAGAGACCAAACTGACCTATTGCTTAGATGACCGATTGCTTTGATGCACTGACTGAGTTGGGAGCCTTTATGCAAACCGAATTTTTATGTATTTCTGTATTAAGAGTAGCATCGGGACCTAGGGTGGAGTTGGCTAGCTGTAAAAGTGCTTTAAACCCCAGGTGGTTTATTCTACTGACCATTCTAAGGTGGTGGTCCCGGTGTTAGTCTTACTCTTTATTGCTTTGTGGTTTATTCTACAAGGCGATTTGTTTTATGTCTTACCTTGTGTTATTTTGTTCTTGTGTTTTATTTTTAACATTGCGATTACCTCGCTTGGGGAAGAGAGAGCTAACCTTAGTGCTTTTCGTATGTTTGTTTGATTTGCCCTTATTTGATTTTGTCTGTTTCCTCTTCCTCTTGGTGTCTAATAAGAAGGGCTGCTGATTGTGATTGTGGCACTCTCTGGACTTTTCTCTTACCTTTTTTTAGACCTGAGGCTTAGATCTTTGCATTTAACCCTAGTCCTGCTGAACCCAAATATGCCCTGCTTTGCAAACTGTAGATCCAGATCAGTTGGCTTCTGAAGAAGCCAACTGATCTGGATCTGCACTGTTTGTCATTTAGTATGTGAATTTATATCAACAATCTGGATCAAGGAATTTGACTGGCTGACAATTAGAAGTTGGCGTGGCCTCAATTTATTCAGCATAACAAGGATTAACATTCACTAGGATATGTCCATTGTACCATGTAGGAAAGACAGTCAGAAAATCTTGTATTCCACGTGAGACGGGTATTCATGCATCTTTATAGGAAATACCTGTTTACACAATAACCATATACTTATACATATTATCATCAAATGGTCAAAGCAACAACTATACCAGGTGCAGTGTATTTCAGTCTGTAGACACGCATGTGAGCATTTGAACAGTTTGCTTTTAGGAATGTCTAGGTACATTGTGAGCTACAAACATCAAGTTTTAACAATATTCCAAAAAATGACTCTTGATCCGAAGTGGGTTCATCAACATTTTACATAAAAATGTGATATCCTGAAAGCTAAAACAAAGCTCCAAATGAGACACTTTTATTTCAATCAAAATGTACAGATATTTCCTTATTTCTAAAAAAAAAATATGTATGTTGCAAGGTGCTTTGAGTAAGTATACTGTATTTATTCTGAAGTTCTAAAAAGTGATATTCTAAAACAAATTGTGGGAAAAAACACCAAATGTCTTGAAACCATTTCATATGGAACTTTGTCATATTTATTTCCAATAAAATGTGAGAGGGGGCACTTATTAGAGAGGGGGCATTTATTAGAATAAATATGATATGTATGTTTTCATGGAGAAATAAGAACATATTTTTGTGGATACCCATCTTATATGGTGTCTAACAATGGGGAGGGAGGAGGGTGGGAGGAGGGTGATGGGAGGGTAAAAAATTGAATGCCAACTGATATTCTAGCGGGGAGGGAGGAGGGTGGGAGGAGGGTGATGGGAGGGTAAAAAATTTAATGCCAACTGATATTCTATATATTACTTGCATATCTGAGAACGAAGCCATACCAGTTTTTCAGCTAGTTCAGAAACTAATAGGCTGAAATTCTCTGAATATCAAATCTTTTCATAAATCATATTGAAAAGATATGTTTTCTGCTGTGTATGCAAATTTGGAGTCTTTCGAGGATCTGTTAGTAGGTTATTGACATTCTGACAATGTGTTGTGAACTTTATTAATTTTCATCCATTTTCCATGTACATGTATCAATTTTCAACTCCACAGAAGACGATCATAGCTCTAGATAAGATGTGGATCCAAATAATTTGGTGTTTTCTCTACATGAAAATGTATGTTGTAAGTACTCATTAGAAGTGCCTCAGTAAGGTATAACATACATTTTTGTGGAAAAATAAAAAAAACTATCAATACTTTTCATTTAAAAAAAGATTGCCTTATCTGTAGGTATGAGACAAATTGTTCAAACCAAATGAGCCAGTGAAGCAAAAAAGAAAAAAAAAGAGCTAGAAGTGTAAATTACAAAGACACAGATCAGCCTGTGCATCCACACATTTTGGTCAAGGCCCTGATAAAGTCACATCATTATTATTATTATCATAATTACTATTACTATAACTATTACAATATACATGTACTCCAAATCTGGAGAGGAAAGGTGAGTTGGATGACTGATTTCTGCCACTGGATTTCCAAAATACTGCTGGTTTGCCCCTAAGTATATGAATCCAACACAAGCCTTCAGTTTGGAAATATATAACGGTACATAACACAAGTGTTTTTGGTACAAAACATGCCTGCAGCAGAAGTATTTAGGTGCTAAACAATCATTCCATGGAAGATCAGATAATCTGGACAAATAATCATAGCTCCAGAAAACACGATTTTGTCAATCAAAAAATATTAATATTTTTCTTAACCCTTGGCCTGCTGAATAAATTAAGATGCCATGCCCACTTCTAATTTTCAGCCAATCAGATTACTTGATCCAGAATGTTGCTTTAAAATCACAAACCTACTTTAATGGGAAACAGTGCAGATCCAGATCAGTTGGCTTCTTCAGAAGCCAACTGATCTGGATCTACACTGTTTACAAAGCCAGGGTATATCCGGGTTGAGCAGGACAAGGATTAATCCTGCATGAAAACCTATGTTGTGGGTACTCATTAGAAATGTCTCATTATGGTGCTTTTAGACCTATGATGAGATTGTTTTATCAATATAAACTTATGTTTTTTTCTGAATTCATGAAAGCATTGGTTATGGGCTTTCATTAGAATGATCTCTTTGAGATGAATCTAATGGGAGCCCACAATGTGCATTGTTTACTGAGAAATAAGAACAAAATAAGAACCTTATCTGAAGCACTGGCTGACAACCACACAGACATCAGATGCAGCTGTTGGGATTTCTCTATCTAAACATCGCTGAGTGCACTTCACTGGGATTAATCGCAAATCCTAAACCAAAAACAGCCTCCTGAAGCATTCTGTTTGCATTTTACGATATTATTATGAAAGAAGCTGTATTTTAATTGCCTCAGAAATGGTTGAGTCAATATAATATTTGATCTACTTGCCAAACTTGAGTGCTTGATCAAACTACAAGAATGCCCAGACTGATTTAGACTCCCCTCTATGCCCCCTCCCCCTTCCTTTCATAAACCATGTACCCCCTTCAATTCATTAATCTAGTCTCATAGCTGGGCTCATATAATTAATCTTTAAATCGTACTTCATTCCTTAATCCAGATAATTTCAAAGGCACTTCTACCAACAATGATAAAAATTATTTCTATCATGTTTTTTTTTGTTTTTTTTTTTGTTTTTTTTTAGCATTGTATTTATCCTAAGTATTTGGGACAGACTAGATTGAACAAACAATGTAGACCTAGAATGTGGCATCTGATCTGTGTCTACATTTTTTGCCACTCATTCAGCAGTTTTCAATAGGTAGTATAAATCAAATTGCTCAAATTTTGGATTAAGTATGGTAAGGAGTTAAGGTGTTTGAATATTCTGGGTAACTACATGTAAAATTTCAACCATCTGAGCAGGGCCATGCAAAAATGTGCCTTTGGAAACTATGTGAACAGCGAATGCCCAGCCTGCACATCTGCACAGTCTAATCTGGGCTTTACTGTCCATTCACAGAATCACTGGAGACTGCAGAATATAGTATACCTATGTATAACAAATTTCTGGTTCTTCATTGCTCCCATATACCCTTAAGCCACCTTTTTTCTTGATGTGGATCATTTAATTAATACTTGTATATAAAGGTAAAGAATTTTATCAGTCCGTCATTAATCATATTTTTTTATCAGTTTATGCCAAGGTGGTCAAAGGGCACAACTGAGGTTTAAATATTCTATTACCTCTTTTTGATCAACTGTAATAATTAGCAGTAATTAGTTCCTCAAAGGCATGAAAGACCGGCAAAAAGAAATAGTCCCTTACAGCTAAGTTTTTTTGTTTTTTTTTTATAAAGGAGAGATACAGACATAAATCAGGCTGTATGCCCATAGCCCTGGACAAGATGCTTTTTTGCCAGAAATAAGAATTTGACATTTTCATGCAAATTGTCTTGCTAAATTTTGTAGATATGTATTTTATTGTTTGTGTTGAGGTTTTACGGCCCAGTCAACCCAGTGGGCTCATGTCGAGCGCGGTCAGTTTACCTAACCACACGTTTACTGGGCAGGCTTAGTCCTCTAAGCGGTTAACCAGTATTGTGCACATTCTTTCGCCAGAAACTGACAACTGCCCTTCTTGAATCAGCGGAAGGGAGAGAATGACCGTAGAAAATATTTCATGATCAATCTCCACGAAAGAATGTTGCCGACCTCGGCAGAGGTTGAACCCGTGACCTCCTGGTCTCAAGTCGGACGGCGCATCCAACTGAGCCACCGAGGTATTTTAGCAGTACCTGTTAATGTGTCAGAAAAAAAGCTGGGTGAGTGACAAACAATGTAGAACTAGATCAAATGCCATGTTTTGTGGCATCTGATCTGGGTCTACACTGTTTGTTAAAGCCTGTCCATCCAAATACTTAGGGTAAATATGTTATTTTGAATTATTCAATTTCTCAGGTTCTAATGAAATTCCTACAAGAAAATTGTGACACCAAATTAAAAACCTATTTAGATGAAATGAAAGGTTGCTTAATTAATGAGGCAAGACATAAACTTAGATATATAATAACATCACCAGAATAGAACAGACTGTCATTGTACAGAAATTACATGTTCATAAATAAAAATATACTGTCATACAACTTGTTTGAACTTACTTTCAAATGAACACTTAGCATGTTCAGATACCAATGAGTTAATATTAACCCTTGTCATGCTGAATAAATTAAATTGCCACACCCACTTCTAATTTTCAGCCAATCAGATTACTTGATCCAGATTGTTGATATAAATTCACATACAGAATGGGAAACAGTGCAGATCCAGATCAGTTGGCTTCTTCAGAAGCCAACTGATCTGGATCTACACTGTTTGCAAAGGCAGTGTATATCTGGGTTCAGCAGGGCAAGGGTTAATGGATAAGGCACTTTTTTAAAACCAAAAAAGTATTGATATTTTTCTTATTTTTCAATGAAAGAATATGTTGTGGGTACTCTGATGAAGCATCTCAGCTTGGAGCTGTTAATCCTTATCCTGCTGTATAATTTAATTAGCCACACCCATTTCTGACTATCAGCCAATCAAATTACATCATATAATGTTTTCATTCAAATTCACAAACTGAATGACAAACAGTGTAGATCCTGATCAGATGGCTTCTTCAGAAGCCATCTGATCTGGATCTACACTGTTTGCAAAGGTAGGGGTTGTCGTGAACAGCAGGACAAGGTTTAATGAGTACTTACAACATATGATTTTGAGATACACATTACAAGCACCTCACCTTGGCACTTCTAATGAGTACCAATAACAATTGTTTGTGGAGAAATAAGAAATATATGGTCTTCCATGAGCACTCTAGAGATAGAATCCAATACTTCTTCAAACCGACAGCTAAGATTTTGATCAGACTGTGTAAATATGTACAGGCTGATCTGAATCTTTGCTGGGTCTGAAGAAGCCAACTGATCTGGATCTGCACTGTTTGCCATTAAGTATGCAAATTCATATAAAAAATCTTGATCAAGTAATCTGATTGGCTGAAAATTAGAAGTGGGTGTGGCATCTTCATTTATTCAGCATGACAAGGGTTAAGGAATGTTTTCTCACAGTCTAGCAGATGATTCACATTAAATGTCAACCTTTATTTTCTTTTGAAAATAAAAATGACTATTTCAAATTGTTATCTGCTGTAGTTGTGTTTGGTGCTTTAAGAGTTAAAAACTGAAAACAATACTTTATATTACCAACACACAAGATAAGTTTACATAAAATGTGATAATTTGGGATAATTTTTGATACTGACAGACCAAAATACATCTTTAAGGTACTCATAGGAATGGCCTTGGTTTACTCTAACAGACTATTCACATGAGATGTCAAGCCTCATTACCACTGAAAAATTAAAAAAAAAGTTTTTGAATGTCTTCTACAATTTTGAATGGCACTTTAAGGATTGTTTATTGAAACATAAAGCATTTAAAATTGGCTTGGATAAATAATGAAATTATATAACCATCAATATTCATAGAGCGGAAATCTAACCATAATTGATTTAGTATCAAACCCCATTTGAACAGTTAACCTACTTAATTCTAGACCACCCGAACTTGATCAAGTCACCCAAATTCACCACACAATAGCTTTATTCTTTTGTTCTCGAAACTAGATAATGTCTAGATTTCATATTGTACAGTTGAAACTCTAACTCTTGGGTCATGATTTTTTGTCTCTCATATTTGAAAGGCTGAGGTATCACTAGGATCTGATTTAAATTGAGACAGACTCCGATAAACTCTCTTTATCATCCGTCAAAGGCCTCCCTATATTCCGTTACCATCTTTTATATTGTATCGTGAAAAGGATTTACGCTGTCGGATGCGAGTTTCAGATTTTACTGATTGGTTACATCACGTAACTTATACATTTGTTCATCAGTATTCAGTTCAGTGAGTGATTACTGCAATTATCTAATCGCAGTGAGCCAGTGAGTTTTAAAAATTCTTGATTACTATTACAATTAACACTTCAAACACAAAAGAGTTGCAGACGGGGAGCCATTTTAGAGATGCCTAGGTTGCCTGACCACAGACATTATAACAAGCCCTCAAAGTTTCTAATTTCATAAAAATAGGACATTATACCCCATGGACAAGGGGATATAGTTTTTTGTGTGGGACATGCAAGTCATTGCTGAAGAGTCAAATTTCAGATTAGAATGGAGTAAATGTTTGTTTTTTTGAGTAACATATGATAAGATTTCAATTTTAACTTTTTGCACAATACATTTACCCTAAATATTGGGACTCTTTACAAATACTTCTCCTAAAACTTGAATATGACCATTTGAAAATCTCTCAATGTGTTTAGCAGAGGTGTAACAATGCATCAATATAGCAATGCATCATGACAGTGACTGCCATGATAGTGCTATTATGATAGTGTTTTCAATTCTTGCTAACTATTGCTGATAGCTTCTTCAACGATCGATAGTTTTGATAGTTTTAGTCCCTGTTGATTTTCATCTGTAATACCATTCTGAAGCTTTTTTTTGCCTAGATTAACAAAGTATGAGAACAAAAAGGATTTCCGTTTTGCAAAAATGATTGTTAAAATGGTAGCAAAGCTGATATTTGAGAGAGCACTAATGTTAGGTATCTTTATAGGAAGTCTGGTTTTATAAAATCAGCAAAATTGATTAAAATACTGTGTGATTTGTAGATGGTGATAGTACCTTGTGTTAGACCCTTGACAGGATGATAGTATCTTGTGTTAGACCCTTGACAGGATATCTCAGGTAGTGATAGTATTGCGATAGTCATAATTTGGCATGGCAGTCAGATCTAGTGTCTAGGAAGTGGTGACTGAATGGCAAACATTTTAGACCCTGATCAGATGCCATGTTCTGGGTCTACAGTTTGCTCAGGCTTGTATGTCCAAAGGCTTACTCACAGCAATTGCCTGAGTGAGGTGCTTCCACTAAGTACCCATGAGATGTGTTTCGGTGCAACAGTAAAAATAAACATAGCTTCTGATTACTACGTACAGTGAACCCTCGTTACAACGACAGCATTTGTTCTCAAAGACCTTGTTTGTGTTGAGGTTTTATGGCCCAGTCAACCCAATGGGATCATGTCGAGCATGGTCAGTTAACCTAACCACACGTTTACTGGGCAGGCTTAGTCCTCTAAGCGGTTAACCAGTATTGTGCACATTCTTTCGCCAGAAAATGACAACTGCCCTTCTTGAATCAGCGGAAGGGAGAGAATGACCGTAGAAAAATATTTCATGATCAATCTCCACGAAAGAATGTTGCCGACCTCAGCGGGGGTTGAACCTGCGACCTCCTGGTCTCCAGTCGGATGGCGCATCCGAATGAGCCACCGAGGCCGGCCTCAAAGACATTGCCAATAAAATGAATTACCTGTTGTAAAGGATCCTTAACCCATTGTATACTGAATAGACTCTCCCACACAATATATCAGAAGAGTCTATTTCAATTTTAGGTACGTCCGGCTATGAGATTTACATATTCCTAGAGAAAAATGGTTAAACTATATGCAAACAGTGGAGAACCTGATCAGACGCCGCGTTCTATGGCATCTGATCTGGGTCTGCACTGTTTGCCAATTACCCTTTTATGGGTCTCCCGACTACAATGAGTTAATCAGCAGATTGATACGTAAGAAAGGTCTTGTTTTGTTCGTATTTCCTCAGAACACATATTTTGGAACTTTGTTTGAATTGCCTCACTGAGGCGATTCTAACAAATATCCAAAACATATGTTTCTTTAAAGTATTAAATACAATATTCTTGTATAATTCGTGACTAATTATTACCTCTTAAGTGAAGGTTTCGTGACAGTCAAATTGTCATTATAACGAATTTTGTCATTGTATTGAGTGTTGGTATAAAAAGGGTTGTCTGTACATGCTTTATCTGAACCTATGACAGGTTTCAATCCTGAACGTCCTAAGCTAAGTGTAGCAGATAACATTTTTATTTTATTTTTTACTTTTCAGAGAAAATAAGATTTGACAGCTGACATTTTATGTAAATTTTCTGTTCCACATTAAGGGTTAAAGATTTTGCTTTAAAATATAAAGAAATATCTATGAACTTACCCGCTAAATGGAAGTGGGTAAAAAGATGGCGGAGTGGGTGGTCGATTAAATCCATATATGTCCTCTTCCGTCTGAGTTCCTATTGACACCATAGTCGGAGACTTAGTTTTCATTTTATTTTTATTCACACGTCGTAATACTTCAACGACAATTGGTTCTTTGGCAGTACGAAAGGCTTCAACGGCCTCTTCATGAGTAGCTTGAGACAAATCACGACCATTTACCTGAAAATAAATAGAACAAAATGACTTTGTGATTCCTTAGCAATACCATATTCACCCTAAATACAGTAAACTTCCACTATTAACCCTTAAAATGCCAATCACAACAATTGCTTTGTCATCTGCTTGTGATTTTAAAAGTCATTTTTTGCAAACAGTGTGGACCCAGATCAGACTGCTCCTCTAGGAGCAGTCTGATCAGGATCCACACTGTTTGCCTTTATGCAAAAATAGGTTTGAAAAATTTGCAGGAATATTCAGCAGACGACATAAACAGATGACATTTTCAGATGCAGGTTTTCTTGGCATTTTAAGGGTTAAGACCTCTTGAAATTAAGACCACTCCACTATTAATTTAACCCTTGTCATGCTGAATAAATTAAGATGCAACATCCACTTCTAATTTTCAGCCAATCAGATTACTTGATCCAGGCTGTTGATACAAAAATTCACTTACTTAATGACAAACCATGCAGATCCAGATCAGTTGGCTTCTTCAGAAGTCAACTGATCTGGATCTACACTGTTTGCAAAGGCAAGGAATATCTGGGTTCAGCAGGAAGAGTTAAAAGCAGATTTTGCCAGTCCAAAATAAGGCCACCTCACTAATATAAGACCACTTTAAGGCAGTTCCAAAGGTGGTCTTAATTAACCCCTGTCCTGCTGAATAAATTGCCACGCCCTTTTCAAATTTTCAGCCAATCATATTACTCAATCCAGAATGTTGATATAAATTCACAGACTGAATTGCAAACAGTGCAGATCCAGATCAGTTGGAATCAGATGGCTGAATCTACACTGTTTGCAAAGGCAGGGTATATCAGGGCAAGGGTTTTAACAGAAGAACTTTGCTATAATGGCACATCTTAATTCTTTACCATACCTGCACTCTTTGCCACTCATCAAGAAATTTTAGAACACCTCCATGTAGCCAAATGGACAAGTATGATAAGAATAAAGAGAGTTCAAATATTTACAGTAACTGCAGCATATTAAAAATAAATTATTTCTCATTTTACCAGATAAGGACCTAACACACAGTTTATCATTCAACCACAGAAACCACAGCTACCTCACAATATTTTGGTCACCAGGATGTCGCCTCAAAACCGTCACCAAGTTCCTAGTATGACTATGTATAACCACAATATTTATTTTCTTTGTTTTTATCCTCACAATATTTTGGTCTCTTCTTCGAATGAACCTCAGTTTTTGATCAGCAGACTGTTGCTACAAACCTGAGTTTGTGTGTTATCCTTAACCCTAGTCCTGCTGAACCCGGATATACCCTGCCTTTGCAAACAGTGCAGATCCAGATCAGTTGGCTTCTGAAGACCACTGATCTGGATCTGCACTGTTTGTCACTAAGTATGTGAATTTATAGCATCAATCCAGATCAAGTAATCTGATTGGCTGAAAATTAGAAGAGGGTGTGTGGCATCTTAATTTATTCAGCATGACAAGGGTTAAAGTGCAATCATGACTGCAGCAAAGAGTTTAATTTTTTTGTTTGTTATTTTTTGTGTGTTTTTCATGAAATGCCAAGTCATTTTCTCTGAAAAATAAAACACACAATTACTGCAAATGCTTGGCACTTTAAAAAATCTGTTAAAATCTACCTGGAAAACACCAAGTATTGACATTTTTCCTATTTTTCATTTTTTTTTTTTTAAACATATTTTGTGGGTATTCATCAATCTTGCCTAACTATGCAAGTTTTTTTGTTGTTTTTTTTTCCTCGAAGAGAAAATAGTGAGTTCATTAAAACTGCGGTTATAGTCAATCTTAATGAGTACCCTGTTTTCTTAAAAGAAATAACAAAATAATTATCCGGATACCCTCATTTGAATCCATAAATTCCTTTCACTTTTTTCCAACTTCTCGAAGGAATGAACCCCAAGAAATGCAATAGATTTGATCGTTTCTGACTCAGAATTACCAACATCTGAATTTCATCATGGCTGTCAATGGAGATCAAAGTGGTCAATTTATATCCTACCTGATATAGCTAAAGACTATACAGTTAGTCATTACCATGAAGCAAAAGACAATACAGTTAGTCATTAAGAAATGAACTGTGTCAAGTGAAAAAATGCCTTGAATATGCATAAAATTTGCAGATTAAGATCATTCTGCACATGCGCAAAGTATCATCCAGGCCTTTGCTCTCCACTTATATTCTGTAGTGTCCAATAATTTTGTTATTGGACAGCGAAGGCCCTGGTCAGACTATGCAGATGTGCAGACTGATCTGGGCCTTCACTGTCCGCATATGCTCGAAGACACATTTTGGCATGGCGTGGCCCAAATGATCAGGTTGAACTATAGACTGGTTATATTTTCATTAACCCTGAAAACACCATGCAAAGTTGTAGCAGATGACAGTCTGTTTCTTTTTTATTAATATTATTTTTCAGGGAAATAAGTTTTGACATTTCATGTGAATTGTCTGCTAGCAGACAATTCACATTAAATGTCAAGCCTTATTTTCTCTGAAAAATAATTTAACAAAATATCAAGAAGTCTGCTGCAGTAGTAGTTGGAACATGAAGAGTTATCAAATGATTAGGTTGAATGATAGACTGGGTATACTTTCTGACTCACCAAATACTTTGTCTGGACAAAATAAATGGATGTCCAGTCCAATTGATAGACTGGTAATTGAAAATCATCGAAAACATATGAATACCCTATTTGCTTTACTTTCAGAGACCCAGTCAAGAGGATAACTGAAGCAATTTTTCTAGTGATTTTTGCTGCCCACAACTTCCAGATCCAAAGGCGGACTACCAACAGAGCCACTGGGACTTAGTATCCTTGCCATGTGAATGTGCTTGTGTATGTGTGTGTGCATGTATGTGTGTGTGTAAGTGTGTGTGTTAGCTATTTTTTCAATATGAGACGTAATAAAAAAGGGTTGCCGTATAAATATTTTTCTTATTTCTCAACAAAAGGAACTTGTTTCAACAGAGAAGTATTCATGTTTTTCTTAATGAAAACACATGTTGTGGGTACTATTATATGCAGGGCATATAATGACAATTATGGAGAAAATTTCCACAATACCAAATTCTGATTTATACCAATAAGAGATGTCCCAACTGGTCATCTAAATGACTTAAGACTCACTTTTGCAAAAGATAAAGTTATCTTTATCCTTCGAATATGTTCAAAATAATTTGTTATATATTATATCAGAGATCCAGTGTCCACGTTAAATGAATAAGCGTCATCAGGATATATTCTAACAGCAAAAACAGGAGGACAAATCGTGAGAATCATCTACATATACCTTTCATGTTAAATGTCAAATCCCTTTTCTCTGAAAAAAAAAATACTGAAAATTTGTCATCTGCTGAAGCTGTGATAAGCATCTGAGGGTTAAGGATTAATTCAACCATTTCCACCATTTGGGCCTGCCACATCCACGTTTTTGCATCATAAATCTTTCAAAAATCTTTCAAACTTTTCAATTCTTCTAATTATCGAGAAAGCTAATCCTCATTTATATTCAGTTTTCCCTTTGTAAGAAAACAAATGGTCTTTAATTTTTACTCTAACCCTTAAAATGCCAAGAAAACCTGCATCTGAAAATGTTGTCTGTTTATGTCGTCTGCTGAATATTCTTGCAAACTTTTCAAACTTATTTTTGCATACAGGCAAATAGTGTGGACCCAGATCAGACTGCTCCTAAAGGAGCAGTCTGATCTGGTTCCACACTGTTTGCAAAAATGACTTTTAAAATCACAAGCAGATGACAAAGCAGATGATAATTGTTGTGATTGGCAGCTTAAGGGTTAATAATATACAGACTCCAGCTGGGTCTGAAAGGAAATCGCATGTTCAGAAGTTTTTTCTTGAGTATCATCCGCTGTCAGCTTTTCAATATTTCATACAGTATCCATGGCGACAGATTAATTCTTTACTGATTCCCTATTATTTCCAGTATTATTTGCCGGTTTAATCTCTTGTAATGTTACGCATACATGATTCACCTTGTTTTTTCATCTTTTGCTTTATCCTTTATGGCTATATAAACTTGCAGCAGATGACATTCTAAAATATATAGATTTTTTTTTCTCTGAGAAAATAAGGCTTGACATTTCAAATGAATTGTCTGGTAGACAGAAACACATGAAAAATCAAGCCTTATTTACACAGAAAAATGTATATGAAGAATAGAATGTTGTCTGCCGCTGTTTTAAGTGACCCTTAAAGGGTTATAAAACAAAGCACTTTTTTGTGTAAGTGAGCCCCTTATAGTAAATGCTACTGCACACTTGTAAAAATGAACGTGTTCAAATTTTAGAACCAGTATGGTAAAGATGTTAGGCGAAATGTCCCCACCCTCCTCCTAACTCCCTAGCCCACAAGCCACATAAGTACTCAAATGACAAATATTAGCAGCATACACACGATGCATTTTTTTCTCGGTATACAGAATTCACATTTCATGCAAATTACATCCGAAGAATATATTGCATGAAATGTCAAGCTCTATTTTCCAGTAAAAATAAGGAAACCACTTCCAAAATGTCATCCACTAATATCTAAAATTTTACACCCCAAGGGTTAATTTTCACAATAAAATATTTACGCACAGTTAGCGAGCTGTGACCAACTCAAAGAGAATATTTTCCCACTAATCTGATTCAAAAAACCACATTAGAGGTGTATCAGACAAAAAGAAATAAAATATTTGATTTATCTCCTTGTCATTTTCTTTTATTACTACTGGGGAGTATATCATCGAAATATCAACTAGCTCTATGCTAATTCACTTTTCCTTGGCAGTTACAAAGCTTCTGATCTTGAGAGAGCGGTTCTAGAATAAGTGATTTTTTTCTTTTATTTTCAAACAAAAAGTATTGTTATTTCATTATTTCTGCACAAAAACATAAGTTGTGGCTACACATTAGAAGCGCCTCACAGGCGCTTCTAATGAGTAGCCACAACATGTTTTTGTTCAGAAATGAGAGAAATATTTGGCTACTCTGTTTATCTAGAGCTATAAGAGACAGATGAAAATATAAATTGTTTTGTCATATTAGTGCTTTAATGTGCTGCAGATGCAAATCTTTGCATGTATATCTTCCTATTTTTCCCTGAAAATAGGGCTTGGCATTTCATTGGAATCATCTTAGAAGATTCTAATGAAATGTCAAGCCCTATTTTTGGAAATGATGAAGGTTTCATAATGTCTTCGCTGCCCACTAGTTGTCGTCTGCTACCAGTCATCTGCATCAAGGTCAAGGTCAACAGACTACAAGGCTGAAGGTACAGACTGCAAAAGTCTTTGATAATCAAAACGGGCTTAACAGCTCATCATTATTATGGTAAAATTTGGAGATTTCATCAAACGGTTATTAATTAATTGTCATAAGACTGTCGGAACTGAAAGGCATGAAATTTGAAAAATAGGGGACTGACTATGATTCATCTGCAGGTGTTTGCTGATATCCAAACAGAACAGGAGCACTTCCCCATGAGCAATGGAAGCCCGGCACAATGACAAGTGTCATTGGAACACATAGCATAACAGATTAAGAGTATCCAGATACATATATTTTTCTCACACATGTTGTAGTTATTCATTAGAAAGAGAATACCATATTCATCCTAATTACTGCACATACCTCTGTAATCATACACTCAGGCAACTGACTCCTCCGTCAAGTCACTTGACCATATTACTGACAACCGCAACTGACCATTCAAAATAGCTAATAAGGTAATTGTCAATGTTTTTAGTTAGACAAACAAATCAACACATACTTTTTACAGGTAAGCAAAGGTATATCAATACAAAGTTTGTCTAAGGAAATTCACGTTGGCGTGGTTATAACTGCCTGACGGAGGAGTCAATTCCGTAGTCTTACAGCCTGTGTACTTTTTGTCTACTTCTTTATAAAGGCATATGTTGTGGGTACCCATCTGAACTGCATCGACTTGTTGATGCAATTCAAATGAGTACCCACAACATATGCTTTTATAAAGAAAATCAGAAAAAAAAAACCACACAAAAAAATCGCATAAGCATCATTTGATAAGTCGTTCACTGATAATTTTTTTGTACTTTAGCATAGGTTTTCCCAGTATTTTTGAAAAACCCAAGTGCATAGTGCAGTAATTAGGTCACATATGGTATGATGGGGTTATGCTGCATCAGGTCATCAATAATATTACACATAAGAGAGTATACATGAAACCCTAAATTGTGAGTACTCATTAGAAGCACCTCAGAGAGGTGCTTCTAATAAGTACCCACAACATAGATTTTTGTGGACAAAAAAGAGAAAAATTAAATACTTTTTGATTAAAAAAAGTGCCTCATCTGATGCTATGATTACAGTCTGAGACAAAAACTCACCATAATGCAGTAACATACTGGATAATGCAGCCCTGTAAAGTCTGTTTGCAAATACACAGAAAACCTTGTTTCTCACGGCACGTTTTTAAAATGGAGCAACTTCCACCAACACAACAATCAAATGATATATATAGAAATTTAAACCATAACTAAAAGTGAATGAGCATGAAAAGGTTGAAATTAAAATTCAGAGACACTTTTTTTATAATGCAACAAACCATGCCACATTAGGTCCTAATATGGCTGAGTGCACCAATCATAGTGACTGTAGATCCATTTACCTTAAATACTCATAGCTCCAGATAAGGCACTTTTTTCAACCAAAAAATACCTTTAGTTTTCTTATTTTTCCACAAAACATGTTGTTGGTACTCATTAGAAGCACCTCGATGAGTACCCACATATGTTTACATCAATTTTTAGTTTTGCACCAAAACATGCATTGTAGGTACTTATTAGAATCAATGGGACAAGGTGCTGAGGTGGCGAGTACCAATAATGTAATTATACGGCAAAAATTAACCTGCTTTATTACCATTATTATCCCCTTGCCCGGAGATATGACAAACAGCCTTGACCTACAAACATCCATCAAGAATGGACTGTCCACCCCATTAGCCATGTACCAATTATTTGCAACCAAATTGTCCCCTATCTGGACAGGCTAGTGGGGTTAATGGTGGGATGGTGGATGTTTGTGTGTGTGTGTGTGTGTAGGGGGGGGGGGGGGGGGGGAGGGGGACGAGGAAGCACAGGTTTTTACCACTGTACATACAGAGAGTCACACCCAGCTAGCATTCTACGTAAATCTATATCGGGCCGTCATCGGCCCGTCAGCTACCCTGACGGGCCGATGACGGCCCGATATAGATTTACGTAGAATGCTGACTGGGCACATCCTGAACCAAGGAACAAATAGTGGCCCAAAAGATTGTACCCACAGTTCAGATCAAGGCTTCTACAAAGGCTCTGCTGCATGAGGTCATTCACCAAAGTTGACTGTGTGGGAGGGGGCAGGGGCAGCAGGGATGCATGGTGCATAAAGATGGAAAACACTATAGCAATTCAGTAATTGTGTACTATCCTAATTAACCTAAATATTCGGACACATTAGTTCCTTATCACTTATACTTATATGGCAAACAGTGTAGACCATGATCGTATGCCATATTCTACTGCATTTTATTTTGGTCTACACTGTTTGCTTAGTCTGATCTGTCCAAATACTTAGGGTAAATACGGTAATCTGAAGCCATACCAAACAGCTCTAGATAAGACATTAAATAGTTTTTCATTTCTCCATGAAAACATATATTGTGGGTATTCATTAGAAGTGCCTCCATGAGGCACTTCTAATGAGTACCCACAAGATATGTTTCTAGTGGAAAAATAGGAAAAATATCAACTCTTTTAGGTTGAAGAAATGTGCCTCATCTGGATATAATTAATTACCTTCTTAAGCAGCAATTCCAAGATACCTTCTTGTGAGTGTAAATTCCAATCATTTGAAAATTTTACCATTTTCACTTGTCACATACCATTCATGCTAAATCCAATACACTACAACTCCCAACTACTTTAATACCACCTGTAGACTAAAATTATTATGCGCCCATTCAGTCAAAGTTTGTCACACGAATGTCTCTGATACCTCGCCGATACACAGTGATATTTGAGTTGTAAATCAGTGATCATTAAGGCAGAGTGGCCAAGTCTAATTTTACCTATTACAAACTTTACCTTTAGTGTTTGTCGTAAAAACTACTAGTTTGCCAAAATCGTTGACCGTTAATATTCTAATTATCCCGAATATAGTTGATAATTGTCATTCATTGATCTTGCAGGTAATTGATAGTGTAATTAATCAGAAGTCCAGCCAGCATGTACCAAAATAATTAGTATTTTTATGAGCGGAGAGGTTATACATACGGCAAATATAGTAATACATGTATTGACTTTTATGTATCTTATATAGTAGAGAGTTAATTAGAGTTAATTTTTTTATCCATTAACGGTCATTCCTATTCTTGTAAACCATTATAAATCACTTAATGATACTGAAAATCTATATCAAAGACATTCCAACTAATTTTTTTATTTGGTTTGTTTTATATCTTTTCCACAGCTTCTTTTTTCTTTAATTTTCACTTATACAGCAATAATTTTATACTGAAATAAATAATGTTTTTTGTTGTTTTTTTTCACCAACCACTATATCAAAATCCAATAAAAATATTCAAACTCTTAAATCCCTAAACAACATTGCAGCAGGCGACATTTTATTCATTTATTTTTTTTCTAATACTATTTTCAGAGGAAATAAACTTGGCATTTCATGTGAATCAGCTGGTAGGCTGAATAAATAAAAATAAAATAAAGTGTCGTCTGCTGTAGTTGTGATTAGCACTTAGGGTTAATTGTTGCTCAGAATGTTTTCATCTTTCAATGTACATGACCTCCTCCCAATCAAATTGAACTCTCTACTACCATCTAAAGGTTATCCGTTTACTAAATTCTTTTCATCCAAATTTTTGATCGACACTTCTTGACCATTCAAAGTACTTCACTAAACCTGATAACTTATCATCAAAGTGACTCACCCATAAATTGCTTATTTCTAATATGACATTAAGTATATAAACTCCACAATGGAAACTGATAATTAAAGTCCTTCGGATCATAAATTAGACAATTAAGAACTTCTTAAAATCATAAATTTGTCCCCTCAGAAAAAAATTTGGGGTTCCAGTTAAGAGAACCGTCAAGATGAAAACACAGATAATTTTCTTTCTTATTTCTTCATAAAAAAATTGTTTTGGAATCATTCATTAGAATTGTCTTTGCAAAACAATTCTTAACCTTTGTCCAGCTGAATAAATTAAGAAGCCACACCCATTTCTAACTTTAAGCCAATCAGATTACTTGATCAAGGTTGTTGATATAGATTAACATACTGAATGGCAAACAGTGCAGATCCAGATTAGTTGGCTTCTTCAGATCCTACTGAGGACAAAAGCTTTCAAGAAAAATTTATTAAACTTAACCACTTTCTGTCCAAATTTAGCAGATGACAAATTGGTTTTTTTTTTTTTTATTTTTCTTATTTCAACCAGAAAACAGGCTCAAATATTTCATGCAAGTTGCCTCCTCAGGAGACAATTTGCATGAAAAAAATAAGAAAAAATTTTCGAACTGTTTTCTGCCAAATGTTTTACCCAGCACAATAAACATTAAAAAGTATGCTAATTTGGAGCTGCTACTCTCACTAAAACAGAATAAGTCACACAGATGAAGCTAATGTTACATCCCCTATATCTAATCTAATAGATTTTAATGATAAAACTCCAGATGATAAACAGTTGAATCAGTTTCAACCGAAGCATATTACACACACAATAGATGAAAACAGTTCAATTAACTGAAATGAGAGTGTATTTTGATGCCCCAAGTTCTCCCATGATAATACAAGATTGTATCTCCCTGTTCACCTGTCGCATGTTCCTTTGATCCTCCAACCGTAGGCAGGTAGAATACTAACATGTTTCACACCTAGAGTGGCATGAGGCCTTCAGGGCAGGCCTGGCCCATCATGATTAATTAAACTATCATTACCATTTCAGGAAATAGGGAAAAAATATCAAAGACAATTTGAAAAATCTGTTTCAGATCAGAAAGCAAACTTGTCAGCACAAGATGTCACATCATTAAATGATGCCATGGAGTTTGGACCATGGAACACTACTACAATTATAGATTAACAAACACTGACAGAAAAGAAAAGCTAAAATATTGAATACAGGTGTAATTTCAATTATCAGGGTAATTATAAGCAGGTGTCACCAATGTCAGCAGTTATGACACTAGGCATAAATTGGGAGTTTCAATTAAATTATTACAAATATGAAAGATTTCTAGTTTTGTGAATCATCAGAAACAAATACAAAGAAATTATTAAAAACGTCTCTGTTATACAACTTTAAAGATTTTAGAACAGGCTGTTTTGTTTTAAAGAGAAATAGAGAAATAAGAGAAATATTGATCTGAAAACTTTGCTTATTTGGACCCCACGAATAATTATCAGACTATTTCTATGGTGATGCATATCAAGAGCTTCATCACATTTTTAATTAGGATGCCAACACCCCTAACAATCACAAAGGTGGTGGGAATCATTATTAATATAAGGCAGGATAATTCACAGTGGCATATTAGTAATATTGACACTCAAATTTGCATACTATAATTATAGTATTATTTTTCCAAATATATCATAGTAACCCTAAATATTGGGACACCTAAATTCCTTACCATACTTGTCCTAAAATTAAAGTGGACCCATTTTAATACCTGTTGATGTGTCTAAAAACTGCCAGGTGAGAAGCAAACAGTATAGGCCCTGATCAGATGCCGCATTCTGCTCAGGTCTGTCAATCCAAATTCTGAGAGCAAATATGGTAAATGCAAAAATAACAGGTTTCTATGCAAATGTGTTAAATTTGCAGCTGTTTTATAGTGTCATACAGTTTTGTTGTTGTAATAACTGTCAAAAAAAGCTTTATTATTATTATTATTATTATTATTATTATTATTATTAATATAAAATAGAACAAAACAAAAAAAAAGACAACAATTCCCTAGAGTTTTTAT
The DNA here is from genome assembly GCA_964016985.1 of Anodontia alba. Lineage (NCBI taxonomy): Eukaryota > Metazoa > Mollusca > Bivalvia > Lucinida > Lucinidae > Anodontia > Anodontia alba. The sequence continues at coordinate 10,200,994 of OZ024828.1, forward strand.
GTAAAATACCATGCATTCTCAATTAACTTTTTATGTAATTTAATACTATAAGTACTGGTGAACAAAAATAAGCTAAATGTTTTTTAACAAAGGAATTGTACCTTAAAGCAGCAATGGACTTTTGTTATCATTTTGCACTATTTAGCATATTTACCCTAAATATTCAGAAGTATAATTCCTGATGAGCAAATAGTGTTGACCCATCTAAATGAAGGAGCAGTTACAATATTTCAGTCATATTGAACCATGTCCTAGAAAGGCCCCAAACTTTGCTCTTCCTTCAAGAAAAAAATATCCCAGAAGTACTGGTTTGTACCCAGGAAGAACTCCTAGATTGCCCACGTGCCCATGAGAGTGTATGACAATATGTATAGAAAAAGAAATATTATCATCAAATACTCCTTAATGAATATGATAATAATTCTGGCTAATTCTTCCTATTTCCCCATAAAAACATAAACTTGTGGGTACACACAATGTATGTTTTTTATGGAAAATTGGAGAAAATTATACCATAATTATCATCAAACAAAGGTCTTGATAAGAGGGGGTATCATGAAAATATTTTTCTTATTTCTCGACGAAAACATATGTTGTGGGTACTCATTAGAAGCGCCTCACCGAGGCGCTTCTAATGAGTACCCACAACATACGTTTTCGTTGAGAAATAAGAAAAATATAGATACATTTTGGTTGAAAAAAGTGCCTTTCAAGAGCTATGATCAAATACTCCTCCTAATAACAAGTCCCCTTTGGCTAAAACAACTACCTTATCTGGAGCTAAGTAATAATGTAAGTGTAATATACATGCATCAATTAATGTAAAATTTTGATTGATATTTGATTGATACATGCCAATGTAATTGAAATTCACAAGGAAGTTTTATAACCTTACCTGTAAACAATTTGAAGTTTACAAAATTAGAACCATATATTTGAATGAACTGGTTGACAGTCACTTGCCCTAGTCTGCATCAACATTAAGGAAATATTTGATAACACAGACAGGCGCCTCATTCAATGAACTGCTTATTTATTCATTTAATAGGAACTTCAATAAATATAAATTTAACCAGATAAAGCCATAACAGATTAATTCAAATATCCCATCATTCAAATCAAGATTTGGTACGCTAAATTCATTTTGCAAAATCGTGTTCATTCATAAACTTATTGAATCAATGATTAATATTCAGTCACATAACCCCAAAAATATGCCCCATAGCTCTAGATAAGATGCTTTTTATTGCCAAAACCCAGAAATCTATAGCGGGCCATTATCAGCCTGTTGGCAACCCTGACGGGCCAATAACGGCCCGCTATAGATTTTTAAAGAATGCTAGCTGGGAATTTACTGATATTTTTCTTATCTCTGCATAAAAACATACCTTGTGGGTACTCATTAGATTGGCCTTGGTGAGGGAATTCTAATGCCCCCACAAGTTATGTTTGTGTTGAACAGTCAGAAAAATATTGAGATTTGGTAGTCCTCTTATTCTGCACCAGGTTTTGTTTGTGTTGAGGTTTTACGGCCCAGTCAACGCACCAGGTAAAAATATGCCTGTTTACATTAATACAACTAACAAATACTTCATAATGAAATAGGTGGGTTACTTTGTGAAAGAAAAAAAAAGCAGAGAAAAAAGGTTACAATAAATATATCTAAAAAAAAAAGTAAAAGCTAAACAGTCAGTGTGAGAAGGTAACATAACCAATTATGTAAAGGGAGGCAATTAAACCTTGTCCTGCTGAACCTGGATATACACTGCCTTTGCAAACAGTGCAGATCCAGATTAGTTGGCTTCTTCAGAAGCCAACTGATCTGGATTTGCACTGTTTGCCATTCAGTATTTGATTTTATATCAACAACTTCCATCAAGTAATCTGATTGGCTGAAAATTGGAAATGGGCATGGCATCTTAATTTATTCAGCAGGACGAGGGTTAAATTATAGGGTGACTTAGGATTTTTCATGCCAGAAAAAGGCCCTTATGCCATATATGGACTAGGCTCAGATCAACTGGCACATCAAAGCTAAATCCTACAGGAGGCTGATCTTGGCCTTAGTTACCTACATATGCCATTTATTCACTGAATAGGTTCATCAGGATTAATGTACCATTAACGGGGCCAAAAATATGGTTCATTATAGCACTGTTTTGGATATAGCATGGGATTGGTTCCAGAAATGTTGTATCCAAATGAAAATGTATAGATTAACCTTGTCATGCTGAATAAATTAAGATGCCCTGCCTACTTTGAAATTTCAGCCAATCAGATTACTTGATCCAGATTGTTGACATTTCATATACTGAATGGCAAACAGTGCAGATCCAGATCAGTTGGCTTCTGAAGAAGCCAACTGATCTGGATCTACACTGTTTGCAAATGTAGAGTATATCCAGGTTCAGCAGGACAAGGGTTAAAAAGAAAATTACAGTTTATAGTCATTCTTCTATATAATCTATACATTTTTGTTTGGACACAACAGTGTTGTTTGGCTAGCAATTGTTTTGCTTTGGACCCCAGCAATAGTGTTATAAAGACGTAGCAGTATATTAAGGACTATTTCATTAATTGTGCATTCATTTCTCAGGGATATATCTTTCTTTGGAAAATTATTTCCACAAATTCTGACAAAAGGCTGTAGATTTTGATAAATCCATTTCTTGGTCATGTTTCCGAATTTTCCTTGTATGACAATACAGAGCCTGTGTTTCCGCAGTTTCGGAGTATTTGATACCCTTGTAGTTGCGAACAGTGCTGCTAAATCAAGGATATTAAATAATTCTCCATTAATTTATCACAATTATTGAAAGTGAACAGTGTCACGACATTAACACAGTATTTATTGTTGGCTATTAAGGTTCTTACTCAACCGACAATAGGGCTAAATAATTAAGGGAAGAAAATAATACTACCTAATGAAGCAATTAATCTGATTAAAATCTCATTTCAAATTAGATTTTTTTAGAGTGTAATTTATCCTGTTTTCTTCCCAGGACTGAACATAAATGATAGATTTTCAGCCAATTTTACAAGGGAGGCAGCTACATGCTTGCCTACACAATAAGTCCCTTCTGAAAATGTGCCTACTCTAAAATACAAGAATTTGCACCCTATGGGTGCAAATTCTTCCCTTTTAGATTAGACCCCTTTTTGGATGAGTCTGGCGAAAGCCAATTTGCAGAGTAGCCTCCCCTTCAAAGTCTATCCTCCTTAAGGTATTTGATTCCAGTATGAAGACAATTTTTGATGATTTCTTCCCTCAAAGTCTATCCTCCTTAATGTACAGTCGACTCTCGTTATCTGGAAGTCCAAGGGACTCTCTGAAATACTTCGAGATATCAGATATCCGTGTCTGGTCATATCAGATTTGAAGAATTGAGGAAAAAAGATAAATCAAACAACCACATTTCACAAATGAATATGTAATTTGACTCCTGAAAATAGAGATATACTGTAAATATTGTGGAAAAGAGGAGAAGTTGTTTTTAGGAGCAATTTCTCCTCTTTTCCACATTATTTTGTTACCTATCGTCATACAGGTCAGTCCCGTTATTACGCGCTGGTCGGGATGCACAAATCCAGACAGCGATATAGGTGAGGCGCGTAGTAAGTTCGGAGCCGACTGATCAGACTTTATAAATGTTGACATTTGTACATGGGACATACGTATATACGTTTGGAGGGATTTATGAATGAAAACAGTGATATTTCATGTTATTTATATAAATAAACGAATGAGTACTAACACTGTATGTTTTGTCCTTTTTACACCTCTGATGTACTTTTTCTGCAATATATACGCTAAATACTTTATTTACGTTTCCATTTTGTGGCTCGATCCGCCATACTTGCCGGTGATGTAATACAGACGGTGTTGAAGTGCGGTGTAAGTCACATAAAAAGTCCGGTATCAATACCGGTCCCCGCGAGCATAGCGAATTATTTTAGTCCAGTAAAAGAAATCTTATTAATAAAACAGCAGAAATCGTTAAGTTTTTTAATCTTTCTGCTTGTATAGAAGAGAACGGAAGCTCAATGAAAAAAAAATTGACTAAACCAAAGCATTTGATTCCAACAAGGTGCCATGTTCAATGGCCTCAAGTTTTTCTTTAATCGTGAAGGCTTTTCGTTTTCTTCTTTGGTCAGTGTTAATCTGATAGCAGAATGAACTTTTTCAAGACAACAATGAGTGCCGGACAAATTTCACAGTTACACGCTCTACTACCCGACCGCGTGCGCAGTAATCGACGTCCAGTGATCCGCGTCGCTGATTGGATGAATATCTAATTAGGTCGGCAAGGCGGCCATATCAAACTGGAAAATTCGGTGTCTTTCAAGTATTTACAAATTAATTATGGATAACTGTGGTCATTTTCCCATTCTATAGACGCGGGATAAGCCATTTCTTGATAGATACAATGTATGTTTGTATCGTTTAAAAGATAAATGAAGTTTTAATTGGCACAAGTTTGTCTTCGTAATAAACATCAAAAGGTCAGTTACGGTCATTACGCACATACACAAACAAAAATACAACAGAGACAATACAATGATTAGCTTTATTCTTTCAAAATCATTTTTTATTTGCTATTATGACATGTACAACGGCAGTAAATAATTTCTTTTTCTGCAGATCGAAGCTCTGAAAAACAAAAAACACATTTTGTTATTTTGACCTAGAGGATGGGGAAACTGGGACCCTTCGAAAAAATTTTGGGTTGCATGAAGTCCCCGCGTATTATCCGTATTCGTGCACTAACGACGCGAGTACTAACGGGACTGACCTGTAGTTTCATGTTAAAACAGGGACCAGATTTTCACTTCCAGATAAGCGGTAATTCGAAATAAGCGAGTTCGAGATAGCGAGGTTCGACTGTATTTGGTTCCAGCGGGAAGACAATTTTTAAATGATTTCCTGAACAAGCTGGAAAACAAGATCTATGCCACAAAGTAACCAACACTGTAGTGATAGACAAGTGAATTGCTCCCTTTGAAAAATGGAATATTTCCCATTATCACTAGAGAAAAATGTGTCCATTTCAGGTGGATGGATACAACTCAAAGAGAGAGCACTCTAATTGAAATTATTTGCCTCCCTTTTCAAAGAAAGACCACTCTAGTGGCAGAACAACAATTAGCTTTCCTGATAAATTCCTTCCAAAAGCAAAACTTAAAGGAAAGAATTCGCTCACTAGGGGCTAATTCTTTTCTTTTCTTTTATAAGGGAGGCAAATACATTCAAGACAGAGTGATCTCCCTTTGAGGTTTATACATCCACCTTATGTCTGTATTTCTTGGATGCTTATGTTACAAGGATTTCCCCATTTCAAACATTCATGCCAGCATATCATAGCTCCAGATGAGAGGGAATATCCAAATAATATTTTTCTTATTTCTCCATGAAAACATATGTTGTGGGTACTCATTAGAACTGTCTCAACAACAAAATATGTTTTAGTGGAGAAATAAGAAAAATATCATTACTTCAGTTGAAAAAAAGCACCTTGTCTGAAGCTATGGCCTATGAAACAAGCAAACAATAACATGTAAAACAGAACTGGGTCAGTAAAGCAATATCTCCCGACCAGATTCTTCTTAACACAGTCAATAGCATGCATCAGTACAAACAGTTACTCTTCTATCTGCCTAGCAGAATCTGCAGTGCCTTATTTGCTCTGAATATTCAGATAGATATGTCTGAGCAAACCAAACAATGAACTTTCACTGCTCCTGACTCAGGCTATACTACTTAAAATGCAGTTTGATTTGATTCTACACTGTTTACCATTCAGTCAGCACTTTTCAGACACATACCAAAGAGCAGTCAAACAGACTTGTGCAAATTTCAATCCTGGTCCTGCTGATCCCAGACATGCCTTGCCTTTGCAAACAGTGTAGATCCAGATCAGTTGCCTTCTTCAGTCTGCAACTCCATAAACTCTGGCCAAGGATATTTAGATTTTGATCTTCTAGGAATGATAAAGCAAAGAGTAAAGAGCAAGTCAAGTCTGTACATTTGCACATGCAGAATCCCACTTCTGACACCAGAAGAAAACATATTGCAAGGTTATCTAAATGCTTTTCTGAAAAGGAAAAAACCAACATGTTATCCTCTAGTCTGCAAATCCATAAAGTATAGCCAAGGAATCTGAATATTCTAGGAATGATAAAACAAACAGCAGAGTCAAGCAAGTCTGCACATTTGTGCAGGCTGAGTCCAATTCTGACACCAGAATTCAATACGTCAAGAAAACATACTGCAAGGTTATCTGAAATAGTCTTAGGGAAAACCAAAACATTTCTCTCTGTGCCAACAGCAAAGATTCTGGCCAGTCTGCAACTCCACATTACAGTCTGGCAAAGACAACATGGGAATCTTCTAGAAAAGACAGAGCAAACAGCAAAAACTTGGGCCAGCTTGTGCAGGCACAGGCTGGCCCCAATTTTTGCTGTTTTCATCTGTGTAAATGTCAGTTTTCCCAAAGTAAAACTATGTAGATACAAGATTAGACTTGCAAATACCTTCTTCTTTTCTTCCAGGTCTGTGGTTTTGGTGATCATTTGTCTTCATTACTGGCTCCAATATATCAATCATTTTCGGTACAAGTTGTTGGTTTCAGCAAAAATATCATAGCACATATGTAAATATTTAAGTGATCAATAATGGGCAAGAATTGATAAGTGAATCATAAGTGAGAAAGCCTATTATCTAATTCCCCAAACACAAATAAAATGGCTATTCAGTAGATAGCTCCATAAATTGGAAGATTTAAACATTCAGAAGCTTTGTCCAGACAGTTACTTATGACAGTTACCTACTTATGTTGAGAATGCTGGCAAATGAAGGAAAGTGCACATGATGCCAACTCATTCTCTGAGTGCTGGAAGGTAATCCCACTTTGTATGAAAATTGTACTGGCAGCTCAGAAGAAGCCACTGTACAGTCACATAAGATATACAGTCGAACCTCAATGGCTCGAACATCTTTGGGACCATGGTTCGAGACATGGGTAGTTCCAGCCACTGAGGGTTAATCATGGCACCAGCTCAGGAAGCAAACAGCGATAATTTAGGGAAATCTTTTCGATTTTCTACACAGTGACTGCATGTTGAGTGTACTCATTAGAATCACCTCAAAGAGGCAATTCTAATGAGTACAAACAACATACAATTTCACAATAAATTTTCTCCCTATAAATATTTATTTTCTTGAGCTATGGGAAGAATTTCGTAGGGACTCGAAAACTAGTTTGAATTAGCCATGGTAAACGAGCCATCGGGTTCGAGCCATCAAGGTTCGACTGAGTGCGATTCAACATATAATTATTATAGTTCAACCTATCAATTTCTTCAGATTTTCAAATAATCCATAACTGCAGCAGATAACATACTGATTTTTTTTTTTTTTTTTTTTAAGAAAATAAGGTATGACATTTCATGTGAACTGTATTCTTGGTAGATAATTCACATGAATTGTCAAGCATTATTTTTTTCTGAACAAAAGTGATAAAAAAATTTAACATGTTCATTCACCTTTATTACTCTCTGGGCTTATTCAGCAGATGACAAACTGATGATATTTTTCTTATAGTTTTCCAGAAAATAGGTTTTGACATTTAATCCTTAGGAGGCAATTAAGTCCATTTTCTGAGAAAAATAAGTACAATTTTTCAAAATGCTGTCTGCTGAAATTTTTGTCCAACATGCTAAGTGTTAAATTATTTTTCAGAACAAATTTGTGCACAGCTTGAAATCTCCAGGACAAATTTCTTTATAACAAGGCTGACAAGACTGCTAATCAATGAAAATACAAGCTTAGCTGAAGATACATAAAAAAAGGCCTTTTAAAGAAAATCATTTGGTTGCTTAGCAAATCATCCCAGTGGTGAGCTGTCTGCAAAACAGAGTAAACATAAGCAAACCAAATTTGCATCACAATTAACCTTTAGAGCGCTAAACAGAACTGTAGCAGACAACATTCTAAATACATTGTTTTATCATGCTGATTATTTCTGTGAATTTCATGACAATCTAACAAACATTGTAGTAGTTCGCATCACACTCACAGAGACAGATCTACGTTATAATTAAATAAGGGCAAATAACCCAGCAATGGAAAAACATATACACATTGCTACTCATGCTAATCATAAGAAGTTGTGCTTTTTTCATCTGAAAAATGCTGATATCTTTCTTATTTCTTGACAAAAACATATGCTGTGGCTACTCATTAGAAGCACCTCGTCAAGGCCCTTCTAATGAGTACCCACAACATATGTTTTCGTCGAGAAATAAGAAAAATATTATGTGGATACTCCCTCTTATCTGTAGCTAGGGAAGTTTCATGAAAATCTTAACAAAAACTGTATAAATAGATTTTGTCACAAAGAGCAAAGGGCAGATAACCCTGCAATGAACAAAAAATGTCGTACTACTTCTCATCACTGATCATGTCTGTGAAATTTTATGAAAATCTAACAAAAACTGTAGAAGTAGTTTATGTCTCAAAGCTGAAAAAAACATGGACAGTGCCAAGGGCAAATAACCATGCAAAAAGTTTGTTCACATCCTGCACTACAATTCATCCTGCTGATCATTTCTGTGAAGTTTGATGACAATCAAACAAAAACTGTTGAAGTATTTCAAGTCACAAATTCAGACACACAGGCCAACAGACCGACATATCTCCTTTGTACCCTGACCCAAAATTTATTTGCAGGGGTATAAATAACCGACCAAGTTTACTTTTGCCAGAATCAAAATAAAAGTATGATAAGTGTCTTAAAATTTTGTACACTACCATTTCTGATAAAATGTCATATGCAAACAGTGCAGATCAAGAGATCAGATAGCTAAGAGCAGTCTGATCTGGGTCTACACTGTTGGCCATTCTACCAAGTATTTTGTCAAATAAATGCATAAAAAACCCAACAAAATTCAAGTAAAAAGTATAGTGAAAAGCGTTCAAAACTTTAGGATATTTAATTTACCATAATAAAGTTATCATAGTTTCCAATTAAAATCTCATCTCAGTCCTATCAAGGAATAATTGGAAGGTCCAAACACAGCCTGATCCAATTATGCTCCTATTTCCTCATGTATCTAATCAAAATAATCCCAACTACTGACATATCCAATGTAAATGCCCAAAGGAAAACCAAAGAATTTCCAACAGAATTGTCTTTCTTTCTAAAATTTCTTCAATGCCCAATGATGATGCTGTTTTAGTCCTTTCAACATTATTTAGGTCATATCAAGACAAAGGCAGGGTGATAATGAAAGGCTTTATGTTAGAAGAAATACCGAAATACCCCTAAGTATTGGAACAGATAGGCTTTTGCAAACAGTGTAGATGCAGATCAGACTCTGATCTGGGTTTACACTGCTTGCCATACATAAAGCAATATTTTAGACCCTTCTAGAGGTAGACGAATGGACTATCCTCTTATCTAGAACCTTGACTGTAACAATCAAGCTTCTCTGTTGCACACTTTGATCCCTTTGTAAACAATGCAAATTTAGGTGCCATTGCTCATATGAGCAATGGCACCTAAATTTCCATTGTTTACAGGAAGAAAATGTTTCACACATTTCACACATTCAATATCATGCAGACCAAAACATAAGCACTTGGGAACAGTGTAGATCCTGACGATAATGAGCTATTTTATCAGGATCTATCCAATTAATCCTAATTGTTTGGACAGAGAGGCCTTAGCAAACAATAAAGACTAAGATCAGATGCCACATAATGCAGCATTGATGAGTAGAGTCTGTGTGGTTGGCACAGGATCCTATCTGATCAGATAGGGGTTTAAAAAACAAAAAAAACAAAAAACAAAAAAAAAAACAACAGAAAACGGTTACAGAATTATTTCACTGACTGGCCTGTAATGCAAACAAATAAAATTTTGTACATTCCCTCCCCTGTTGGAAAATCTAGAACTTGAGCCTTGTTTCTGGAGGTTCTGAGAAGCTCTCACATTGGCCCACCCACTGAAAGTGCTGAAAGCGTAAATAGAGCTGCATGATAAGCTTTATCCTTTACAACTCTTTTGGCTAAACCAGCAGATGACAAATTGACAATATTTTTTTCTTATTTTTCCCAGAAAACAGGGTTTGATATTTCATGCAAATTGTCTCCAATTTGCATGAAATGTCAAATCCTGTTTTCTGGGAAAAATAAGAAAAAATATTTAAATATGTCATCTACTGAAAATTTTACCCAGAGTGCTAAGGTCTCTCAGTTTCCTGCTAACTCCTGACACTGTGAAGCCTATTATAATCATCATCAAAAGGAATAAGACATGAGATCAATAGAATCAGTATGCATATATTTTTTCACTATCAGGGACAATAAAGGCAGCATATTGCCATTGAACAGTGTGCAACAGGTTGTCTAATTGCCCATTCAATCACACGAGCCTTTCAAATTACCGATTCATCATCAAAGAAAAACGATATCCATGACCTAATGAAATCCAGTACAACCTAAAAATATCACATAAAATACAATACAAAAACACATGTTGAGGACATTATGCAGCATGTTGCCCACTGGCTATAGCATTACAATTCTTCTTTTTTTTCAGATTATGGAAAATCATCAAAAGCAATCTCATATTTGCTATAATTAACGAGCACTGAGGTTAAATGTCACCGAGGCTCAAGGGAAGCTACAAACCACCAAAATCGCTAGTGGCAGCATGTTGCCAAACAGCAAAAATGAGAGAAAATCCCTTGATTCCACTGCTAAAATTATCAGTAACTATCAAAGAGCACAAGCTGGTGTCCATATTGGAGACAGCCAGGCTGAGTGTCTGACACTCCTTTATTGATTTCTGAGTAAAATCCATAGCTCCAGAAGAATTCCAAATATTTTAACACAAAACGATTGAAATTTTTTCTTATTTCTTTGTAAAAACTTATGTTGTGGGTACTCATTAGAAGCGCCTCGGTGAGGCGCTTCTAATGAGTACCCACAACATATGTTTTTGCGGAGAAGTAAGAAAATTACTTATCTTGATATTTTTCTTATCTAGAGCTATTGAAATCTGTGGTAGCAATGACAATTGAGATGAAATTAGAGTAAAGGAGCTCCAGAATGATTGAGATCCTAATTTACTCCCAGCCAGAATTAGATCATCATGCCACTAAGCTGGAAAATTTAATCCAGTTGCTGCATGACTCCAGATGAAAGGATATTCAGATAATGAATATTTTTTCTAATTTTTCCACAAAAATTATGTTGTAGGTACTCATTAGAATTATCTTGGCAAGGAGGTTCCATCGAATAATGACATCAACCGATGCTTTTGTTGGGGAATACGAAAATATCAACCATTTTGGTAAAAAGAAAAAAAAATGTTGTCAGTAGTTAAGGTAGATTAAATTTGTTTTCTTTGTTTTGAGTTGTCAATGATGAATGAAACTGCATGTACTGCCGGACATGTAAATGTTTTCTGACTGGCTCATAGCAACAGTAACATGGTTTCGAAAAATGAAAAGTGATACTTATAGCTGCAGATAAGGCACTTTTTTTAAACCCAAAAAAGTACTGGTAATTTTCTTATTTCGCCATAAAAACATATGTTGTGGGTACTCATCAGAAGCATCTTGTGAGATGCTTATAATGAGTAACCACAACATATGTTTTCAGATGATCAGATTGTGGCATCTGATCAGAATCTTCACTGTTTGCATTTAGGACAGAAATTTCTACAAAACATGGTAACAGTAAACATTAATCAGACATTCCTTATATTGAAATGACCATGCCCAAAGAATTACAGTGGAAGAGTCCACTAGACATAAATGTGCTAATATTATTCTGATATTCATACTATTAGTTGGTTTTCAATGTAACGTTATTCTATTTTAGAGACAAAAGACCTGAGGTGGGTGCATTTTTTCATTAGGACTGTTAATTTAGTAGAGTTTGGTAGCTAATATTGTGAGCAATACCTACAGGGTATGAAATCTCTCTCATAACATGCCAATTTCATTAACAAGGCATGGAAAACATGGATCAGAAAAAGATCTAAGGCAGATCTTGTAGGATTATTATGGCATCATCTAATTAATTAGCACTTGGTTATTAATTATCATACCACTGTGGCAGAGATCTCAACTAGTTAGTAAGCCATAAAATACCAACAGGGGGTGGGGTGAGGTAATTATAGTTCATACCTAAAATTATTTTCCAGCAAAGTTTGACAACCATGCCAAAAGAAAATCTATGAAATGTGTTACAAAAACCTATTACCATATTTGCCCCAGGTATTTGTTCCAAGGGGCCTGTGCAAATAGTGTAGATCCAAATCAGATGCTACAAAATGTGGTGTCTGAACTGGGACCACATTCTTTGCCATTTAAAAGCAACCAACATTTTACATACATCACTAGGTAGCCTAATAGTCTTCTTCAAAGTTTAGGACACATTTAGTAGAGAGTTAATTAGGTTAATTATAATATGTAGGTTTCATCAAGATAAAAAAGGGTCTAGATCTTGCCTAACTGAAGAAGAGAGACATTAATGCCTTCAGGTCAGAGTGCACTCCCTTGAAGATGCATCTATCCACCTTAAGGCCTGCATCAGCCAATACATTTGTGTTCAACACTTGGCATGCTGGGTAAAAATTTCAGCAAATGACATTCTGAATTATTTTTCCTTGAAAACAGGCAAAAGAGGACAATTTGCATGAAATGTAAAAGCCTATTTTCTGAAAAAAAAAAAAAAAATAATAATAAGAAAGATATCATTAGTTTGGCATCTGCTGAATTTGCCCAGGGTGATAAAGGTTAATAAGGTCTTTGCATGTACATTTTGGACATTCTACAGTATAACCTCAATGGCTCGAACACGGATGGCTCCTTTACCATGGATGATTCAAACTCTTTTTTCAGTCCCTACAAAATTCTTCCAATAGCTCAAGAAAACAAATATTTAGGGATTTTTTTCTTATTTTATCATGGAATTGTATGTTGTGTGTATCATTAGAATTGCCTCATTGAGGTGATTCTAATGAGTACACTCGACATACAATCATTGTGTAGAAAATCAAAAAGATTTCCATAAATTATCGCTATTTGCTTCCTGAACTGGTGCCATGATTAACCCTCAGTGGCTCGAACTACCCATGTTTCGAACGAATTATCATGGTCCCAAAGATGTTCGAGCCATTGCGGTTTGACTGTATTTGAAAATGTGCCTTCAGGCATATGCTGACAGCAAAGGCCCAGATCAACCTGCACATTCACACAGTCTGTTCAGGGCCTTCACTGTCCACTAGCAGAACCATTGGCTACTACAGAAGTAGTATAGGTAGGCACTATGGACACGCCAAATTTGGCCATAGTGCCACCCTATACTACTTACAGAATGTATGAATGGAGAGCAAAAGCCCCAATAAAACTTGCCCATGTGCAAGATGATCTGTATCTGATCATTTTGCGCATGTTTGAAGGCATTTTTCACTTGATGCAGCCCATTTGTACCCCAAACAGCACTATGCACTGTAGACTATCCAGTAACTGGAGCCCTATATGATGGAGGATGTCAGGAAATGTGAGGTTTTCAGAACAAGGCAGAATAATTTCCATCCAAGGGGAGCAGGTGCTTGTTTAATTACATCTATTGCTGTCAGTTTCTGTCTGCTATGCCATTGTTGTCCATTTCAAGGTCTGAACTGTTGTCAGAATCACCTAAAGTGACATGGTGTGATGCCAATTTATTTCTCCAAAGTACCCTCTGGAGTATCAGAAGAAAATACATAGTTTCACAAAAGGGAGACAGTGGTCTTAATTCCTGATAAATTGACTGATTAGCGTCACTTCCAGGATTTTCAAACAGAAATTGTCTTCCAAATTGGTCTGTCCACTTTGGGGATCAATAAACATATGTACCTTATTTACCCCAAGTATTGGAAAGACAAGCTAAAGCAAACAGTGTAGACCTAGATCAGTTGCCACTGAATCAGCATTCTTATTATCTGGATCTACACAATTTGTCACTTGTCCGTCCAGCTATTTTTTTAGAAACATCACGAGACAAGAGAATGAATGGGCTTCTTCAAGTTTAGGACAAATTTGGTTAAGCATTAAGACATCACAATGTTTATGGAAAATACAGTACTCATCAAGTGCAAGGCAAATTCTACACAGTGAAGGCCCAGATCAGGATATACACTCAATGGTCTGTTCTACAATATGCACTCTTTAAACTCTGTACCATATTTACCCTATGTATTTGGACAAACATGCCTAAGCAAACAGTCTAGACCCAGATCAGTTGCTACAGAACACTGTGTCTGATTAGAGACTACATTATGTGTCACTTAGACTGGCTCCAGTCTCCAGTGACTAAATATTCATTCTTATAATTCTGTTTGACAAGCCACTAAAATAGAACCAAAATTAATTTCATGACTATAAACCAGCCTTTAAAGTCATGACATTATTTTGGTGACCAGCCTTTATAGTCATGATATTATTTGGTTTTATTTTAGTGGATTATCAAGCAGTTATTATAGGAATAAATATTTTATCATTGGAGACTGGAGCCAGTCTATGTGTCACTAAGCATTTTACAGGCACATCAATTGGTAGTCAAATGGACTTGTACACAAATAATAGATGAGCTGGGCAAGACTGCATATGTGCACCACTTTATCTGGACTAGACTGGCTCCAGTCTCCAGTGACTAAATATTTTTTTTTATAATCTGTTTAATAATCCACTAAAATAAAACCAAAGTAATATCATGACTATAGAGGCTGGTCACTAGAACTCATCCATCTCTAGTGACCAGCCTTTATAGTCATGATATTTTTTTTTGGTTTTATTTTAGTGGATTATCAAACAGGATTATGAGGGAAATATTTAGTCACTGGAGACTGAAGCCAGTCTATATCTGGACCTATGTTATGGGATCATTTTAGAATCATCACAGTGAGATGGTTTTAATAAATTATTGAACATTTATTATCAAGAAGAAATAAAAAAAAAAATGAAAGAGAAGTTGACTATAACCCCAAATCCCAAATACTGAAAGCACCTGTTAAAATTACAAGCATAAAGTATCATAGTTTACTACTGCTAAAAAGAGAATTGAGTTACAATTTTATGATAATATGTCAACACTAAATGACTTGTGACACTTCAGAAATTATTAAAAACGAATATTATCTATTTTTGAATATCATGAAAGCAATAGGCACTTCAGAAGATAAAGTTTTAACCCTTGTCATGCTGAATAAATTAAGATGCCATGCCCACTTCTAATTTTCAGCCAATCAGATTGCTTGATCCAGATTGTTGCTATAAATTCACATTCTTGATGGCAAACAGTGAAGAGCCAGATCAGTTGGCTTCTTCCAAAGCCAACTGATTTAAATCTACACTGTTTGCAAAGGCAGGGTACATCCAGGTTCAGCATGACAAGGGTTAAAGCTATAATTTTGTATCAAAAATAAAGAAATAGGAGCCAATTTCATTTACACTGACTTTTTTTTATATTTGAGCCAGCAAAGACTTGGATCAGCCTGTGCATCCACACAGCCTTAGCAGTCTTAAAAGGGCAAACTGTGGGTTGCCAAGGATCAACAGCATCTCCAGGCAGACAGTGAAGACTCTGACCTGCCTGTGCAGATCAAAGTCTTCACGGGCGCACATGAAATCTTGAGAATGCTCCCATACTGAGCAGAGAGTTTGTTGTTTTTTTTTCTGCAATAAAATATATCTTTTGGAATCAATTGGGACCTATCTATGCATTTCCCAAAAATTAATTATTCCAGTGGAGCTATTAACCCTTGTCCTGCTGAATAAATTAAGATGCCACGCCCACTTCTAATTTTCAGCCAATCAAAATACTTGATTCAGATTGTTGATGTGAATTCTCATACTCAATGAAAAACAGTGCAGATCCAGATCAGTTGGCTCCTTCAGAAGCCAACTGATCTGGATCTACACTGTTTTTAAAAGCAGGCCCTATCCGGGCTCAGCAGGACAAGGGTTAAAATACACCAGCCAATGGCTGCTACATGCTGATCATGTTGCGCTGTTCTGCAGTGAAATCTCAGTATTCCCTGTTTGACATAATGGTCAGACAACAATCTTCAATTAATATTCCAATTGCAAGAATTTTGTAATTAATGAGAGAACCACCTGAGGTCTGTGAAAACGACAATTCAACACAAGCATTACAATGTCTACAGAAACACTAAAATGTGCAGGAAATTAATATTTGCAGATCACAGAAGGAGACGATGTTACAAAAATTATGCATCTGTTTTTTTGTAATTTTCACCATATATGGTAACAGGCCAGTTGCAGTTTTTACTGTTACTATGTTTTATAGAAATTCCTGTAATTAATGCAAACAGTGTAGGTCCTGATCAGCTGACACATTCTGCAGCATCAGATATGAGTCTGATATAACCCTTTTGGGGGTCTATGGATTAAAATGGGTTAAAACTATACCACGACAATACAAAGTAGAACAAAAATATTGTATCATAATTTCCTGGGGGTGGTTGGGTGGTGCGAAGGTGTTGTGTATCTTACTTCACCAGGGTGTCCAACCGATATTGGCGTACAGTTGGGCAAGGCCTGCTATCCTTGTAGCACGTAAGGGTAGAGGGGGAATGTTTTTATTTCTTCTGTTTCTTCACTTTTATTCCTGTTCCTCTGTCTTCCCTGTTCCTCTCTTTCATCTCTTCTATCTTTTTTCTCCCTTTCTCTGGGAGACGACACAAAATGACCCACAAGGGTTGACGTGTCGTTAAACTCGAACTCAATCAAAAACCATAATTTCAGTATATATCGTATTCGACCTAATTACCACACATACTCCTATAAGCGCACAGTCAAGCGATTCCGTAGTCTTCAGATTACGTCTACTTCTTTATAAAGGCATATGTTGTGGGTATTCATTTGAATTGCATCGACTTGTTGATGCAATTCAAATGAGTACCTACAACATATGAATTTATAAAGAAAATCAGAAAAAAATTGCATAATCATCAAATAAGTCCTTTTCTGATCTCTTCTATAGTGTACCCTTAGTATATACATATTTTACCACGAAATGAGTGTTCCCAGTAAGTCTGAAAAACCTAAGTGCACAGTGCGGTAATTAGGTAGAATACAATATTTGGACATCTTAACTCCGTACTATATTTATCCTCAAATTGAACGAGTATTTGATGTGACCTTGTGATATCAAATTTTAAGAGAAGTATGTAAAGAAGTTCAGGTTTCAGATGTTTAGTATAAATATGGTAGTCCACATTTGTAGCTACATTTTAATACACAAGACCTGAGGTACTCAAGAGAGACAGCTCTACAGGCAAGATTTGGGTATTACCAGACTTTCATCTTAGCTCCAAATAAGGCACACTTTTCAACCCAATAGTACTGATATTTAATTTATTTCTCCATGAAAACATATGTTGTGGGTAGTCATTAGAAGCGCCTATGTTTTTGTGGAGAAGAGAAAATTAAATATCTCATTACTGTCCTTATTGAGATTTCTTCCATTGTTTGATTGTCTGACAAATCTTGTAGTACAGACACTGATCTTTTAGAGCAGCTGATCAGGGTCTACACAGTTTACCCTGGCACAACTGTCCATACATAATGGGTAAGTATGGTAAAATAACTACAAGTTAACCCTTTCACCCCTGATTTTCTAAGTGGACTCTGCCACCTTTGAATTTTGACACATCCATCATTGCATACAGAAAAGTCAGTCAAAAATCAAACAGAGAATGGCAAACAGTGTAGATCCAGTTCAGACGGCTCGTGACGACATCTCATCTGGATCTACACTGTTTGCAATTTTTTTTTTATTCATTTATTATTATTATTTTTTGTTTGTTTGTTTGTTTGCAGGGATAAAAGGGTAATTAACATGGAAATATATGCATACATACCTATACTGTTCCTTATGAGAATGAGAAAATAAACAAAAATGTCTGAATCATTCCTCAGCATGACAGAGTGGACCACTTAGCTTAACTACTGCTTAGTCAATGACATAAACTGTTATGTACATTTAAAGCTCCATTATTGTTGTGTAAATTGTATGATTTCGCTAAATAATCTCAACTGTCCTGGATGTCCTTGTGGCTATGGGATTTTTCACCCCGTCTATTGTTGTAAAATCGAATAATCCTTGTAAGGATGATGACGAGATATATGGAGATGTATTTCTATCCCATTTTATAATGTTTTCTATTTTGTTGTTGTTTTTTTTGGACTTGTTTATTTCGTGTTTATTTATTTGTTTGTTTTCAGAAGTAGGATTGAGTGCACATGACTAAGCTTTTAAACTTCAACAATTCATTATTTTATATGTATGTGTCATAAATATATTTTGGACATTTTTTATCTGCTCATACAAAACAGTTTCTAATGAATAACTAACACTGCAAATCTTAAACCTGAAATTTCATATGTATTAACTGGGTAAATTCAGCAGGTGACAAACTGATGATATTTTTCTTATTTTTCCCAGAAAATATGATCAGACATTTCATGCAAATTTTGGAAGAAATTTGTATGAAATGTCAAATCCAATTTTCTGGGAAAAATAGGAAACTACTGCAAAATGTTGTCTGCTGAAACTTTTAACCAGCATGCTTAACATTAAACCTGAGAGCAAATTTTCATTGAATTACTTTTTCTTGTTCTGTGAATTCTTGAAACTTGCTCAATATGACTCTACAAGACAGTTTCTTTCATCAAGTGTTTCCCATCTTGTTTTCTGTCAAACAGAAATGTACTTGTACAAAATTATGACAGTTTTCAAACAGTGTGTGGTAATCAGCATATTTTTTTCTACATCTCCAATATAGTTATGAAACCCTCCAAGTTTCTTCCTCCAGGAAAGCTTCGGTATAATTTGAAAGATATTTTAAAGAGATTGTCTTCAAATATAGAGTTGCTGTCATAAATAATCAAAGTTCGGCATCTAACAGAATCCGGAGAAGCCAGTGAACTGTTTCTTTCATCAAATGATTATTTTCCCTCCATTATGATGTTTCATTTTCATATCATCTTTTGTCATAAAAAGTCCAAGCGATAGATACACACATTACATCCTTATTCTGCAATGAACTGATCCGAAATTATCAGAAATGGGCATCTCAAATAATCCTGTGTTGTCAACACACTTACAGTGTCCTATTCGCACCAATTGTCCTAATAATATTCAATACCAGAGATGAAGAAGATGATTTGTGGTGATAATTTTGGAATGGTTTTCTTAATTTCTCCATAAAAATGCATGTTCTGGTGCTCAACAGAAGCATCCTGGCTAGGGGCTTTTAACCCTTGTCATGCTGAATACCAGTAAATTAAGTTACCACACCCAGCTTCTAATTTTCAGCCAATCAGATTTCTTGATCCAGATGGCTGATATAAATTCACATACTTAATGGCAAACAGTGTAGATCCTGATCAGTTGGCTTCTTCAGAAGCCAACTGATCTGGATCTACACTGTTTGTAAAGGCAGGGCAAATCCAGGTTCAGCAGGATAAGGGTTAATGAGTACCCATAATGTATGTTTTTACGGAGAAATAAGAAAAAATAAAACAGAATTATCACCAAATACTCCTCCTTAACAAGTCTTCTGAATACTGCTATACATGTATATGTTTCAGAGGCACACACATCTTACAATTGACACAATAACAATAGACCCTAAGATGAGTTTTCCAATGGAAGTTTCAAAACGTTTTCTTATCATAGTCGCTCATTCATTCATAGTATGACGCTCTGGTGTATTATCACCAGGACCACATAACGATAATTTTTTTATTTGATTTGTAAGATATCCTATAAAGTAACACTTCTACACAAATCATACCCTCAAGACACACGCTAGCATCAATAACATGCAATCTCGTGTTTTTCTTCCCGAAGAAACATTTTTCCAATAAACGCCATTCAGACCAATGAATAAAGAGGCAATCTTTTTTTCAGTGACGCTTTGCCCTGTAGGTGAAATTTTCAGCAGAGGATATACTGAAATATTTTTTTTCTTATTTTTGTCCAGAAAACAGGATTTGATATTTCATGCAAATTGTCTCCACTAAAGACAATTTGCATGAAATGTCAAATCCTGCTTTCTGGGAAAAATGAGAAAAATATGTCACCAATTTGTCGTTTGCTGAATAAGCCCAGCGAGTGGTAAAGGCTAAGGTGAAAATAGCCAATAATCGACCTAACCTCTCTGTGTCTCTCAATCATATAGGATATCATTTTCCATGAAAAATGAATCATCCATGACTGAAAATTGTTTTATTATTCATGATCCTTTTTAAGGGGACAGGGTACATTTTTATAGTCAGTTCTTTTAAGGGGACAGGGTGCATTTTTAAGGTCAGCTCTGTCAAAACCTCCTGAGGTCAAAACTGTTTTGTTGCTCTTGGGAGCAAATTCTTTCCTCTTAGAGTAGACTCCAGGCTTTTCAGAAGAGCCTGAGAGCCTGCAAACACAAGTTACAAACAAAAAGTCTCCCTGTTAATAAAAAGGGAGGGGTATGGATGGAGGGGAGATAATTTATCAAGCATAGCCAGTCCCCTTAAAATATCTGATCTAGACTAATAGGACATTTTCAAATTAATTTAAGTTTGCCACAGAAAAAAAAAAAAAAAAAAAAAAAATGAGTTTAGACAGACCAAGACCAATTATTGTTTATTGTTTTGCTCTGTGAATGAGAGACAATTTGCATGAAATGTCAAAGCCTATTCTCAGGAAAAAATAAGAAAAATATTTCAAAATGTTCGCTGCTGAAAATAAATATTACCCAGTATGTCAAGTATTAACCCTTGTCATGCTGAATAAATTAAGATGCCACACCCACTTCTTACTTTCAGCCAATCAGATTACTTGATTCTGATTGTTGCTGTAAATTCACAAACCTAATGGCAAACAGTGCAGATCCAGATCAGCTGGCTTCTTCAGAAGCCACCTGATCTGGATCTACACTGTTTGCAAAGGCAGGGTACATCCGGGCTCAGCAGGACAAGGGTTATTAAGATTCATTGTAATGATGAAATCATGAAAATATGCCTGTGTAATTTTGAACCCCTTAAACCCTACTTTTATTCAGTAAAACTGGGGTTTACAAGGGTATACATTATTTTTCTTAGTTCTGCTCAAAATCATAAATTGTGGGTACTTGTTAGAACCACCTCATTGAGGCAGTTCTAACGAGTACCCACAATCTATGTTTTGAGCATAAATATCAAAAATATCAGAATTTTTATCTGAAAACTTTCAGTTTTTGGGGGTGACATTTTAAATATGATTGAATAAGCGTGTTTTCGTAATGATGCATTTAGAAAAAACACAGAATACCAGTTAAGGATTGCATTTCTGCTCTGGATCAAACTTCTACACATGAAGCAGACAAATGTGCATGCTATCATTTAGATAATACAATTTTCTGCATTTTCACATTATCATAATGTTCTTGGATTCCTCCAGGGAGAATAATCAAACACTGGATGAAATTCTCCCAATAAGAACAGTATTGATATATATTTTTCTTATTTCTCCCCAAAAACATATGTTGTGGGTACTCATTAGAAGCACCTCTGTGAGGTGCTTCTAATGAGTACCCACAACATATGTTTTCATAGAGAAACAAGTAAAATATCAATAGTTTTTGGCTGAAAACCATGCCTTATCCGGGGCTATGATGTAAGGCTGGTAATACCACAAATCCTGCCTGTTATGTGGCGCTGTCTTTCTTGAGTCTTAGGTCTTAACCCTTGTCCTCCTGAATAAATTAAAAAGCCACACCCACTTCCGATTTTCAGCCAGTCAGATTACTTGATCTAAGTTGTTATATAAATTCACATACT
The DNA here is from genome assembly GCA_964016985.1 of Anodontia alba. Lineage (NCBI taxonomy): Eukaryota > Metazoa > Mollusca > Bivalvia > Lucinida > Lucinidae > Anodontia > Anodontia alba. Next base: position 10,222,879 of record OZ024828.1, read on the forward strand.
TAATGGCAAACAGTCATAATCACAAGCCAACTGATCTGGATCTACACTGTTTGCAAAGGCAGGGCAGGGTTAAAATACAGCTACAAATGTGGACTACCATATTTAAATTAAAAGTCTGAAACCTAAACTCCTTACCATACTTCTTCTAAAATTTTGAGCAAGTCCATTTTAAAAACTGCTGGATATGTGGCAAAAAGCAGACAGGTGGCAAAAAGAGAATCACCCTGATCTGAGTTCATACTGTTACCTCAGGCCTTACTGACCAAATGAGTACATCACAAAAACATACCTATATAATTTTGACCCCCTTAAACCCCACTTTTATATAGTAAAACTGGGGTTTACAGGGGTATACATTTTTTTCTTATTTTTGCTCAAAAACATAGATTGTGGGTACTCGTTAGAACCGCCTCGCCGAGGCGGTTCCAACGAGTACCCACAATCTATGTTTTGAGCAGATATATGAAAAATATTAGATTTTTTTATCTGAAAATTTTCATTTTTTGGTGGTAAAATTTTCAATATATTTGAATAGGCATGTTTTCGTAATGAAATAATTATGGTCTACACTATTTGCTACTCATCAAGCAGTTTTTAGACACATCAACAGGAAGTGAAATGGACCTGTTCAAATGGATGGTAAGAATGGTTAGGAGATACATTGTCCAAATATTTAGGGTAAATATGTTTGGTTGATGGCTTGGAGTTTAACGGCCCAGTCAACACAGTCAGTTTACATAACTACACTTAACCAGAGCAGGCTTAGTCCTCTAACCCATTGTAGACTGAATGAACTCTCCCACACAATATATTGGAAGATTTTAATATCGAGTTTAGGTATGTCATGCAGGCTATGTGATTTAGATATTCCAAGTGAAAAATGGTTGAGCTGTTTGCAAACAGTGGAGACCCTGATCAGATGCCACGGTACCTGATCTGGGTCTGCACTACTGTTTGCAAATTACCCTTTTAGGGGTCTCCAGACTACAATGGGCTAAGCAGTTAACTAGTACTTGTGCACATTCCTTCGCCAGAAACTGATAAGTGCCCTTTTTAAATCAGTGAAAAGAAGAGAATGACTGCAGAAAATATTTCACAATCTGCACAAAAGCATGTTGCCAGACTCAGCGGGGATCAAACCCGTGTCCTCCTGATCACCAGATGAACACACATCTGACTAAGCCACTGAGGCTGGCAGCTGGTGAGTAAGGTTCAGATACATAAATGACAACAGTCTGTCTAGAAAAACCTTCTGTGGTATATTTAAACAAAGAACAATTAACCCAAATGGCATGCTGAATATATTAAGATGCCAAGCCCATTTCTAATTTTCAGCTAATCAGATTACTTGATCCAGATTGTTGATATAAATTCACATACTTAATGGCAACAAGTGCAGATCAGATCAGCTGGCTTCTTCTTCAGAAGCCAACTGATCTGGATCTACACTGTTTGCAAAGGCAGGGCATATCCGGATTCAGCAGGACCAGGTCTAAATAATAACTGAACTATTAAAACCTGGCTCAGTTTCAAAAGCATGAAATGGAGACAACTGATGACGATTTGAATAAGAATCATACAAACAAAAATTTAGACAAACTGTCTTCTAACATTGACAAAGAAGAAGACGCAGGTCACTAGATATGATGAGCCTTTTCGACCCAAACATACTGATATTTTTTATGATTTTTTCCATGAAACATATATTATGGGATCCAACAGAATCAGCTTGCCAGGGTGATTACAATAAGTACCAAGAACATATGTTTATATGTCCAAATGTAAAAACAGTATCTCAATAGCACTTATCTGGATCACTGAAGCTGGTATGTATTATAATCAGTGAATAAATAACTTCTGTTACAAATCGCTTCCACCATAAAAAAGACTGATCTGTATGCGTGATCATAATTACACGAAACAAACCATAGATTAATTAAATCAAATTTTCTTTGATGTATTGTCACCTTTCAACCAACGCATGCCCTGTGTAATACCTTCAAAGTCAAGAAGCTACATAAAATCAAGGTGTTGTCGAAAATTATTAGTTACTTTGAATACGCAACAATAAAATTCCGCAATTAGAATAACTATAACACCTCGGCCAATATTTGCATAGACATAAATCGAAAGCTGATTTTTAATGAAGCAATATGGAAGATTGCTTTTAACCCTTGTCCTGTTGAACCCGGATATACCCTGTTTTGCAAACAGTGTAGATCCAAATCAGTTGGCTTCTGAAGAAGCCAACTGATCAGGATCTGCACTGTTTGCCATCAAGTATGCAAATTTATAACCATCTGGATCAAGTAACCTGATTGGCTGAAAATCAGAAGTGGGCGTAGCATCTTAATTTATTCAGCAGGACAAGGGTTAAAATCCTCATATCCGATCATATGGACCTCATATTAAGGGGATCTGATACACTTTCAGCGGAGGGGAAGGAACTTTGTCAAAATGGTTTTTGCCTGAAAAAGGATCTACTCTGCAAGGGAAGACTTTGCTCCCTTCTACTCAAGTTCTGAAAAGAAGTCTACTCTACAAAAGGGACCTACTCTGCAAGGAAAGAAATCACTCACTCCCTTCTACTCAAGTTCTAAAAAGAGCTCTTCTCTACAAAAGGGATTCACTCTGCAAAGAAAAAATTTCTTCCTTTGGGAACAAATTCTTTCCTTGTAGAGTAGACTTCTTTATAGAAGAAGGGAGGAAACTTTTCCCTTGTAGAGTAGGCCCCTTTTCAGAAGGGAGGCAAAAACCATTTTGACAGAGTCGCCCACTAAATGCAAAGAGAACCAATTCTGCCAAAAGAGTGCTAAAGGTCAAACCGCCTGTAAACTGAACCACAGCTCTCTATAAGATACCTTTTTCAACCAAAAGGCTCAGTGCGGCAAATCCAATGAGCACCCACAAATTATGTTGTTTTTTTTTTGTGGAGAAATAAAATACAGTGAACCCTCGTTACAACGACATGATTTGTTTCCAAAGACTTTTGTTGCCGTTAAATTGAATTTACTGTTGTAGAGAATACTTTATGGGCAGACTGGTATGTAAGAAAGGTCTTGTTTTGTTCTTATTTCCTGATAGAACATATGTTTTGGCTATTTGTTAGAATTGCCTCATAGAGGCAATTCTAACAAATATCCAAAACATATGTTTCTTAAAAGTATTAAATACAATATTCTTGCATAATTTGTGACTAATTGTTACTCTTAAGCGAAGGTTTCGTGACAGTCAACTTGTCGTTATAACGAATTTTGTTGCATCAAGTGTTGGTATAAAGAGGGTTGTCTGTAAATCTGGCTGTCTTATCTGGAGCTATCTATAACTGTTGACAGTATCACTGATGCCCCTCGCCTGTGGGCAATTCTAGTGTTGTCGTTGATATCCATTTACTGTTAAAGTCAAACATCAATGTGTGCAATAATTGAACATTACGGCAAATTATCCAATAATTTAGTTTTCTTGTAATTCAGTGCTTTCAATCGACCATGATCATTGTTAAAAGTGTTTTGGGGAGATTGTAACGCTCCTGTGTAAATTGTAAAGCTAAAGTCAAATATTTACAGTAGCTTAATATCGAAACTGCTTCACTTGGTCGTTCTTCACATGGTGGTTATTCAATATCAGCAAATTTCAAATCGGAGATCTGCAGCAAGGATGGGTTGATAAAGAACGTTCAAATGCTTCATTTGCTCCATTGGTTTAACACTTAGCATTCTGGGTAAATTTTTCAGCAGACAACAAACTGAAATATTTTTCTTATTTTTCTCAGAAATCAGGCTTTGAGATTTCATGTAAATTGTCTCCAGAGGAGACAGTATGGAAACGTTAAATCTTGCCTTCTGGGTAAAAAGGAAAACTATCAATTTGTCGTCTGTCAAATTAGCCAAGAGAAAGGTAAAGGTTAATTTATCGAACTTAAGCCAGTCACAACAGAAGCAGATGACACTTTGAAAGATTTTACTTTTATTTTTCTAAGAAAAGTAGACATTTCATGTGAATTGTATGCTAGGCAGACATCCTATCCAGAGCTATGTACTTCCTATGAAGAGCTGCACAACCTATCTTGAGCTGTCAGGAGATGTGTGCACCCAGTTAATGAGCAGGTGCAACAAATACAAATGATGTAGACACATGAAAAAGGCCCTTATGCAGTTTGCCTACAACGTAGGTCCAGATCAGCATGTGCATATGTGCAGTATGATCTGAGCATTCTCTGTTTGCTGACATGTACTACAGTATCCACTGATTCTGCAAGCGGACAACATAGGCCCAGATCAGCCTGCGCGAATGCGCAGGCTGATCAGAGCCTGCTTTATCCACAGATGGCATAAAGGCCATTTTCGTGGGCTGCGCCTCAAATCTTGCACAATGCAGGAAAATGGCCCTTATTGTATATGATCAAATGTAATCGTGAAATCAAACATAAAGTTATTTCAAGATTGAGTTAATCAGCTTAATTTCAACAAAACTGACAACAAGGATTAGTTTTTGTGCCTTTAAAGTTTGCTGTTTGTCTTTATGTTTATTTTCGGTAGAAGATCACACATTAACAGCCTATATTATTTTACTGGAAAGCAAATTTGCTTATTGGTAACCAACAGGATATTAAACATAATTACACTTAAAAATGTGAGAAAATCTCACTTGTAAGAATATCAAGTTCTTAATGCTAACAGGTTTTCTTAATGCTTAGCACTCTGGGTAAAATTTTCAGCAGACGACATTTTGAAATATTTTTCTTATTTTTCCCAGAAAACAGGATTTGACATTGCATGCAAATTGTCTCCTCAGGAGACAATTTGCATGAAATGTCAGATCCTGTTTTCTGGGAAAAATAAGAAAAATATCATCAATTTGCCGTCTGCTGAAAATGCCCAGAGAGTGGTAAAGGTTAAATAACCATGTTTTCTTTCGGCAAATTAACTTAATTATCGAGATTCAAGTAAAACCCCACTAAAATATGGGATTTATGAAAATCTGATCATAATTACTTGCAACATCTCGAATTAATCATTCAAGTGCCAAGCAACATTCTTGCAAAAGACAATTTTCTTTTATTATTTTAAGAGAAAATTAGGACTGAAATTTCATGTAGGCAGACAATTCACGTGTAATTTCAAGCCTTATTATTTTCTCTGAAAAATGAAAAAATGAAATAAAATAAATAAGGCTGGCACAATTAATCGAATAATCGATTAATTGACAGATAAATTCCACAAAAATGATTATCGTTACAGATTTGCTAATAATAGATCCTTTGAGGTCTGTTTCTGTTACTTTACCATATTTGCCCTTAGTATTCAGGTATCTCAACTCCTTACCATACTTTATCTAAAATTTAAACATGTACAATTTACTACCCAATGTTGTGTCTAAAATAGCTGGATGTGTGGCAAACAGTGTAGACACAGATGCGTTTGCAGCATCTCATCTGGGTCTACACTGTTGGCTCAAGCCTATCAGATCAAATACATACAGTAAAGTACAACATATTGTAAGTCATACTATGACAGACAGGTAAAATTATGGCCAAATCTTCAGTGATTACTGATCGATTATTGATCGCAATGGCAGGACCGATAGTCGATTATCTTTTCAGCTCTGATTAGCCAGCCTTAAAAATAAATATGTTGTCTGCTCTGTGGTGATTGGTGCTTGAGTGGTTAACTGAGGTTAAATGGTATTTTTGTTTTTACTGTTTAAACAGTAACAGTTTCACATCGAAGACATCTTTATGAGGCTGTAGACAGTCTGATCAGTTTGATTCTAATCCATAACTACATTACAACCCTTTTTATAACACAGTTCATTATAACATGGTTTTGGATATAACACAGTTGGTTGTAACATGGTTTTTAGATATAACACAGTTCAAAGATGGATCCCAAAATGTATAGATGTATAAATGTATAGATCCCAAAATGTAAGGACCATAAATGGTCATTTTCAATATAATCTATACATTTTTGTTAGGATATAACACGGTTGTTTAATTAACACAGTTTATGCTATGGACCCCTACAATAGTGTTATAATGTTATTGTGGTGTATATATATATATATATAGGAATGACCACCTGAATACCTTATATATATTTACTCTGAGTAAATTTGCTCTTTGAGCAAATTCAGAATATGACAAATTGAGATTTCTTTTCTAATTTTCCAAGACATTTCATTTTTTGAAATTTTATGCACGTTTGACATTTTCTGGGGAAAAATAAGAAAATTATTGTCATCTGCTGAAATTTTTACCCGACCTTCAGCTGCAAAGACAAGAGTAACTTACTGAGGTCGTCATCTTCAAAAATAGTTTTATGACTCTCATCCAAGTCATTACTCAAATATACAATTTAACTATCCCTTCTTGTCTAACAACCATATAAAAGCATAAGATAGTAATATGAAAAATGTGAATAAAGCATGAAAAATGAATTGAATCTTGCCATTAGAAAACCAACATTTTATCGTCATGGCGACAGTAATCCAAACCAGCTGAATGCATCTCTGCTGGTTTGCAAAGGTCTCGGCAGTCTGCAATACGCATTCTGTTAGGTTGCTACATTTGTATGGTAGACCAGTGAAGATCTTGACAGGACCAAGTCAGGATCATGCAGGCTGATCTGTCTTTTTGTTGCAGAGGTAAAAGTCGTTTGGGATTATGTCCTGCCTCCTATCTCTATTTGTCCTCATAAACAAGGAGTTCAAGACATGCTAGACAGGTTTAATGCAACACCCAAACATCTCATTAATAATTTTCCAAAACATGTTCATATCTGTGTCCACAGAAGGTGAGTCTGACCTTTAGCACGCAACATATATAAGCAAAACACATTCTAACCTTAGCAGTCTCAAGTCAAAGTTAGCAGATGATAGATAAGTGATTCTTTTCTTATTTTTCTCAGAAAACTAGACCTGACATTTCATGCAAATGGTCTCCCTAAGATAAATGCCAAACCTTATTTTCTGAAAAATATTAGGAAAATATTTCAAAATGTTGTCTATTGAAACACTATGTGTTGAATCAAGGGCCTGGCTTTATATTTGAAAATGACATTTGAACTGTCTGTGCAATGAAAACTGGGCTTGGCATTTTCTGTGACTTGTCTTCTTAAGCCCCGCTCCCCCTTGTTGGGGTGGGGGTGTGCCATGGGAGTGGGGGTAAAGAGGAAATAAGAAATCAGATCACACTTGTGCCATCTGCAAGTGAAAGTTTGTATCTACGTCAAAAAGGAGGTGGGTTTAAACTGATGTGACGAACATTCCTTGTAATAGCGTTTTTAGTATTTTATTTAGTTACGTATATGTTTTTCACAACACAGACTTGTAAAACAAGTATTTATCAAGTACTGCTTTTTTGCTGCCAAGCCACAACATCAGAAAACATACCGTATTCAATCTAATTACCGCACATACCCCTATAAGAGCACAGTCAAGCAATTTCGTAGTCTTCTGGTTACAGCCAAAGTATTTATATCTACATTTTTTTAAAAAAGCATATGTTGTGGGTCCTCATTTGAACTGCCTCGACTTGTGGGTACTCGAAGCAATTCAAATGAGTACCCACAGCATCTGCTTTTATTAAGACAATCAGAAACAAATATTAATTATCATTAATAATTCTTTCATGAAGTGCTCTGCTAATCTTTCTTGAGTGTGCCCTTAATAGATGCATTATTTCACTAAAAGGTTTTCACGGTAATTTTGAAAACCTTAAGTGCACCGTGCGGTAATTAAATCGAATACGGTACCTTCAGATATATGCATCCAGTGAAGATTCAGATCAGCCTGCACATTTGCACAGTCTGATCAGAATCTTCACTCGGTGCATTTTGGGCAGCCAAGGATGCAAAGTTTCTTCATGCAGACAATGAAGACTGTTCAGACTGGATGAGCAGGCTGATCAATTTGAGCTGAGTCCTTTTTGGACGCACATGTCTGAAGGTATGTTTTCTCATATTAGGGCTTACCGTATTCAATCTAATTACCGCACATACCCCCATAAGCACAAAGTCAAGGAATTCCGTAGTCTTCAGATTACAGCCAGTGTACTTTTTATCTACTTCTTTATAAAGGCATATGTTGTGGGTACTCATTTGAATTGCATCAACTTGTTGATGCAATTCAAATGAGTACCCACAACATATGCCTTAATAAAGAAAATCAGAAAAAAAATCATATAATCATCATCAAATAAGTCTTTTTCTGAATTTTTTTTTTTTTTTAATAATGTATCCTTAGTAGGTGGATACATATTTTACCATAAATGAGTGTTCCCAGTAATTTTGAAAAACCAAAGCGCACAGTGCGGTAATTAGGTCGACTACAGTATTTGTCTGTTTAAAATGTGGCTGACACCGTCTGACCTTGGTTGCCACACATAACCATCATTTTGTTCAACAGACAAAATTAGGAGACAACAAATGGGTAATATTTTTCCAGAAAATATATTTGGCTGAACATTTCATTAACCTTTAGCACTTTCTGGGTAAATTCAACAGACAATCAATTTTTGAGACTTTTTGGGAGACCTTTTGCATGCACTATCAAAACTTATCTTCTGGGAAAAATAAGGAAAAAAATATCTTAAAACGTCATCTACTGGAAATCTTATCAAGCATGCTAAATATTTTTACAGCCTTGTGCCTGTAAGTTGTTTTTTTTCTTTTCTCCAGTTTCTTCTTTGCAACTGGAATTTCCTTCATGTCTTGTTCTTTCCACTGTCACAAAAGTAAAGTTATCTCCCTTGAAAATAATGGTAGAAAATCTTTCAAGCATATCAAGTTCCCTAAAGATGAAGATGAGCAAATCCTTTTCAATTTAAAAAGGGAGGTAAAAGCTTCCAGGTTACCATATTTATCCCAAATATTTAGACACCTTAATTCCTTGCCATACTTGTCCTAAAATCTAAAAGTTGAACAAGTCTGGGTAAAATAAGACTGGTTTTATGATGTTTACAATAAATGTTAAAGATGATACACCAGAAACATATCTTACCTTGTAACCCAATCTATTAGTACCTGTTCTTGTGACAAAAGTTTGTCACAAACAGTGTAGAGCCTGATCAGATGCCACATTCTGTGGCATCTGATCTGGGTCTACACTTTTTATCAAGCCTGTCTGTCCCAATACTTACACTACTCTTTCTTGAGGCATACCCTTTTTTAATTCTTCCCACCCCAAGTCTGAAATTGTTTTGCACTCACCAAACTTCCAAGAACTACATGCCAAGAACCCTATGAAATTAACATAGCTCTTGATAAGCGGTTTCCAGATGTATATTTTTTCTTACTCCTTTACAAAAAACATATGTTGTGGGTACTCATTAGAAGCACCTCATCGAGGTGCTTCTAATGAGTACCCACAACATATGTTTTGTTGAGAAATAAGAAAGTGTGAATGCTTTGGGGTTGAAAATTGTGCCTTTACTGGGGCTATGGAATAACAGAAAACTGAGAATAAGTGATAACTGTCTGTCATTTATGGACCACAAATCCATTTTTAGCAGCAATTCAGAACAATTGTTAACAGTAATTGCCCAAGACTTATCTTCATTACATAAGAAACAACCCAATAAAATAAGGCTGGTTTTATGATGTTTACAATAAATGTCAAAGATGAAACACCAAACCATATCTTACCTTGTAACCCAGTCTATTCGACTTTTTGTTCTAATAATAAAATTATATTGGCCGTTTTAAAAACAAAAAAGTAACAAGAAACATAACAGTAATTTCTGAGGATTTTAAGTGTCTAATGTTTTCTTTATAATTTCCTCCATAATAAGGGGAGAGTGTGCTAATATTTTCTTCTTATTTCTTGCATAAAACTATATAAAATTACCACCCCTCCCCACACCCCCCACACCCGACCCCGCCCCCCTCCCCACCCCAAATCATATCAGCAGAAGACATTCTAAACCTTTGTATACATATTTCAGCCAAAAAGTACAAATATTTTTCTTATTTTTTCCACAATATTTATTAAGTATATGTTGTGGGTACTCATTAGAAGTGCCTGTTTTCATAGAGAAATAAGAAAAATATTTGCCGGATACACTCTTATATATAAGGATGTATGGTTTTAGCAGTCACTGTACCAGTTGCTAACTGAACAGGATTAGACTGGCTCCAGTCTCCAGTGACTAAATTTTTTTTTTCTTATAATCCTGTTTAATAATCAACTAAAATGAAACCAAAATTAAGATCATGACTATAGAGGCTAATCACCCATCTCTAGTGACCAGCCTTTATAGTAATGATATTTTTTTTGGTTTTATTTTAGTGGATTATCAAACAGGATTATGAGAGAAATATTTAGTCACTGGAGACTGGAGCCAGTCTAGAACAGGATCAGTATTGCCAAAATTTGTGCTTTTGGAGGTGGGACCAGGGGTTATTAACTTGGTTGTTTTATACAGAGTGGACATAATACCAATCAGTATATCATTTTACCCATTTTGTGTATGTCCATAAATCTTTGAATGTTGATAAGTCAAGAAATCATTGAAGACAAGGTCAAGGAATGCAAGTAAATTAAATAAAGATATAATAATATGAAACCTAGCCACAGTTCCTAGACAGTAGAATTCTTGCTGTCAATTTCACTTGTAAATTCCTTTTAGAATCTGTAAGAAGATCACCCCTATGTTTGTACAGGGAAAGTTAGTGTCAAGTTGGTTTAGTTTCAAATTGTCATTTGTCAGCCTTTAGATGATGTTTCTGTTGTAAATTACCAAAGAATTAATCTTAATTTGTCTAAGTGGCCTTGTTATCCATTGGATGGTTTTGTAATGTATAACAACTTGACTTTCTGGTTTATAACACCCTGTCCTTGTGTAGATGCTTAACTTGAATAATAGTGAAACTTTTCTTTTCACTCTTCTTCCTTTACCTTCCTTCCCCATCCACAGATAAAATCTCTCATCTCTATTTGGAGTCAACAAACATATATAGCCATATTTTACAGTAGATCACGCTGGAAAAAAAATTGGGAAATTTCCTATCTGAAGTAGTAGAGCGGATGTCCAGGAAGAGTCATACCTTCTACAAAAGACACTAACATGAGGAGAGTAAACAAATGATGGACAGCCAACGATGCAATTTCATTTTTTTTTTTTTTCTGCTTTAAAACTTTATGTGGGCAAGAGCTTTTTTTGGGATCTATGATTTACTCAATATTGCAAAAAGCTAAAATATTTCATTTAACTTGACTACTTTCAGCTTCACAATCAATCGCAAGGGAAAAAAAAGAATGATATATTGTTTTAATCTTGAAACAATGTTCTGTTGCACTTTTAACACAAAATATGATTCAGAACACAAAATGTCTGTACCTACAAATGTTTTCAGCCCATTTTTTTTTTTTTTTGCTACAGCTTTCAAGAAAGCTTTGAAGCATAAGAATCAAGTCTGCAATATTATGAGTGCTTAAATCTGGAAATAGTGTTGTATGTATTCCACATCTCTGAATAAGACAGGGTATAAGGTAAATATTTTTCTTATTTCTCGACAAAAACATATGTTGTGGTACTCATTGGAAGCGCCTCGGCGAGGCGCTTCCAATGAGTACCACAACTTATGTTTTCGTTGAGAAATAAGAAAAATATCGATATTTTTTGGTTGGAAAAAAGTGCCTTATCTGGAGCTATGGATACTGGATAGTATACATGTTTTCTTGTAGATAAAAGATGAGTCGGAAAGCATATATCATCCAGCTGTCCCTGTACATCATCATTATGCAATCTTTATCCCACTGCTAGGTTTGCTTGAAATCTAGCAGCCTTACTGTTTTGTATGATAAGTAAAAATATACAGCAAACAATTCTGAAATATTTTTCCAAGAAGAAAAGGCTTTACATTATATGTGAAATGTCTCCTAAGGAGATGATGCACATGAAATATCAAGTCCTTTATATATATATATATATATATATATACCTTGGTGAGGTGGTTCTAATGAGTATCCACAACATACATTTCTGTGAAGAAAAAACCAGAAATTTGTTTTGAGAGAAAACAGATATCCTCCAATCTTCAACTTACTAAGTCACATACTGGAAAATTATGTCAAGGTCGAAAAATCTTATCAATTCTTCAGACACTCTAGTGATGCAGTGATGTATGCAGGTAGGTATGACCTAAATCCATCCATTGATTCTGGAAATCAGTTTGAAAATCATTGGAGTACTGTGACCTTGAAAATGAGGTCAAGATCACTAAAAATTAATCAATTCTTTGCACTGTTCCAGTGAGGTACCTAAGCAAGTTTGACCTAAATCCATCTATTCAGTACTGGTTCAGATGACAGTGCACACAAGCTGTTTTTGGCTAAAATTTGACAATCAATTGAATACCATGACCTTATAAATGAGGTCAAGGTCACCCAAATCTCATCAGCTTCTAAGCATGTTTGATGAAAAGCTGCTCACTGGTTTTAAGAGATATCATGCACACAAGAAACTGTCATGCCAAATCTGTTGGATCCAATATATCCCCTCCACCTCCAATGGGTGGCGGGGATTGAGGACATAAAAATTACAATACAACACAACCTCTTTATAACACTACTGGGGGTCCATAGCATAAACCATGTTAGTTAAACAATATTGTTATATCAGAACAAAATGTATAGATTATATAGAAAAATGACCATTTATGGTCATTTTTCTATATAATCTATACATTTTTGGGATCCTCTTTGAAACATGTTATATCCAAAACTGTGTTATAAAGAGGTTGTAGAGTACTTTATGGCTGAAAACTAGAGTTAGAAGCTGCTGTCAAGGTCTTCAATGTTTTCAATGTCTGTGTAAAAGGGGATTTTTTTTTTCTGCTGAAAATTTTAGTCAAGAGTACTAAGCGTTAGTATGGGATATAAACGACAGATTGCATGAAATGTCAAGTCCTGTTTTCTAGGAAAAATAAGAAAAGTATTTCAAGATGATGTCTGCAGAAAATTTTACCCAGAATGCTGAGCGATAAATCAGTTTGGAGTAGTACTAGTGTAAACGGATGTACCGATAGGTATCTCAGGAAAATCTGACAATCTGATCTTGCTCCACTGTCATACCCATCAAACTGTAGCGGAAGACTGGGTGGGGGCTGACATTGCTATGAGTATCAAAGAAAGGAAACATTACAATTGAACACCTGATAATTGTTACCATATTTACCTTAAGTATTGGGACAGACAGGCATGAGCAAACAGTGGAGACTCCGATCAGATGCTGCAAACTGCAGCATCTGATCAGGGTCTACACTGTTTGACACTTACTCAGCAGTCTATAGACACAGCAACAGGTATGAAAAAGGTTGATTGGTTGGTTTGGAATTTAACAGCCCAGTCAATGCTATTTAGGCCATGTCAAGCTGCCGATCAGTTTACCTAACCACACCTTTCCTAGACAGGAATAGTCCTCTTAGTGGAAAACCAGTACTTGGGCGCATTCTTTCGCTGGAAACTGACATTTTCCGGAGGCCCTTCTAGAATCAGCGGAAGGGAGAGAATAACTGTAGGAATGGTTTCATGATCAATCTCCAAGAAAGAATTATGGCCAACCTGATGTGCATCAAACTCATAACCTTCTGATCACCACTCGGACATGCATCTGAATGAACCACCAAGGACTTGCTCAAATTTTAAAACAAGTATGATTTTAAGATAACTTAGATATGGTATTTAAGTGCTCCAATATTTAGGCAAAATATGTTAGCTGCATAATTTTCCTCTTTTTTTTTTTTTCGTTTATTTGCCGTTTTACATAAAAGCCTTTAGAAATAAAGAAAGGATATAAATAAAATAAAATAAATCAGATTATGAAACAAATGGGCTATGAACCATGGTGGTCCATCTGTTTTCAACACATCACCTTGTAAATATTTTTTGCTGAATATTTATGGATTTTGCATATCTCAATCAAAACTTTACCCTGTTAATGAGCCATAAAAACATGTTGTCTATTCATCATAGGAGAATACAAAAAAATCTCTTTCATTACTTGACAAAAAGAGCTTTGTTTTTCTTTGTTTTCAGATTGTTATTCTGAAATTCAACTCTGCTGTTACCTTATTTACCCGAACAATTTGGACAGACAGGCTCGTCTAAATAATATAGCCCCTGAAAAGATGCCACAGCATGTGGCATCTGATCAGGGGCTACACTGTTTGCCATTCATCCGTAAATGTTTGAGGCATTAATGGGAAGTAAAAATCAGCTTATTCAATTTTAGATTTGAGCTGGAAATTAGCAGCTCAGTCATCACTATTTAGGTCATGTCGAGCCAGCCTTTGCAAACAGTGTAGATCCAGATCAGTTGGCTTCTGAAGAAGCCAACTGATCTGGATCTGCACTGTTTGCCATTAAGTATGTGAATTTATAGCAACAATCCAGATAAAGTAATCTGATTGGCTGAAAATTAGAAGTGGGAGTGGCATCTTAATTTATTCAGCATGACAAGAGTTAACCTTCACTCACACTTTTCCTGGGCAGACTTAGTCCTCAAAGACTGGTTGACCAGTGCCTTGTGCACACACTTTCACCAGTAACTTACAACTGCCCTTCTTGAATCAATAGAATGGGGAGAATGACAACAGAAAGGATTTCATGATTAGTCTTCATGAAAATTATGTGCCTGAGCTGGGATTTGAATTTGCAACCTCTGGATCAACCATCAGATATGCTACGGACTGAGTTATGGAGCTTTAGCTAAAGTTAACCCATTTTTAGCCTAGGGTCTTATAAAAGAGATACTGGCAAACAGTGTAATCTGCAGCATCTGGGCAGGTTCTACACTGTTTGCATTAAGTTCAGAAATTTCCACAAACCATGATAATAATAAGAATTAACCAGACATCCCTTTTATAGGAAATGGACCTGTCCAAAGAGATAAGATAGAAGAGTCCACTCGGCATAAATGGGTTAAGATCAAGTACAACAAGGAGTTAAGGTGTCCTAATATTTGTTCAATATGTTTGTTTGTGTTGAGGTTTTACGGCCCAGTCAACCCAATTGGGTCAAATTGAGCACGGTCAGTTTACCTAACCACACTTACACTGGGCAGGCTTTAAGTCCTCTTAGAGGTTAATCAATATTGTGCATTTTCTTCCGCCAGAATCTGACAACTGCCCTTCTTGAATCAGTAGAAGGGAGAGAAAGACTGTAGAAAATATTTCATGATCAAATCTCCCCAAAAGAATGTTGCCGACTATGGTAGATACAATAAATATTATTTGAGGATATTATGGTATTTGAGTTCTGTAATACAGTAAATGTCTTTTGAACACTTTATTCCATATTTTTTATGTCTAAATTTTGCTTTTCATTCAGCTGTACACCACAACCTCTTTATAACACTTTTGTTGGGGTCCATAGCATAAGCCATGTTAGTTAAACAACCGTGTTATACCCAAACAAAAATGTATAGATTTATATTGAAAAATGATTTTTCAATATAATCTATGCATTTTTGGGATCCATCTTTGACCTGTGTTATATATAACAGTGTTATAACGAACCATGTTATAAAGAGGTTGTAGTGTATCTGGAAATATGCAGTGGAATGGCAAACATTGTAGAACCTGATCAGACCTGGGTCTGCACTGTTTTGCACATACAATTTTGTTAGGAACTCAAATTGGTGTAAGAAATTTTAGGACATTTACCATACTTGATGGGTAATAAAGTAAAAAAAACAACAAAAAATCAGATAAGAAGGTATCTTTTTTTTTTTTTTACTTTTGCACATACAATTTTGTTAGGAACTCAAATTGGTGTAAGAAATTTTAGGACATTTACCATATTTGATGGGTAATAAAGTAAAAAAAAACAACAAAAAATCAGATAAGACATCTTTTTTTTTTTTTTTTACTTTTATTAGCTCCTCCTACCTACTGAATGAGAAAAAATACCATTTTGAACAAAAACCCAAATAACAATTACCCTAGGATCAAATTACGATCTTTTATCACAACAGAAATCAAATAATCTGAGTAACCTATCTCTTTGGAATCAAGCTGTTTTTAACCTTTGCCAGTATTTTTTTTTGCCAACAACAGATAAGTAAGCCCTACTAACCCATTAAAATCTGAATGAAATTTAAATCTAGCCAAGTCATAATACTACATACAACTCTGGCTATTTTAATACTTAAATTACTTCAATTGGATCTGCAATTTACTGGCCAAAAATAAACTAACAAGTACAGGAATTAATGCTTAGCATACTGGGTAATAATTTCAGCAGACGACAGTTTGAAATATTTTTTTTTTTAATTTTTCTCTAAAGCAGGGTTTGACCTTCGTGCAAACTGTCTCCACTGGAGACACAATTTGCTTGAAATGTCAAAACCTGTTTCCTGGAAAAAATAAGAAAAAGATTTCAAAATATCATCTTCAAGGCCTTTGTTAAACCAACATGCTTTGTCATGGAAGAAGGCCACAGTTACAGTATGTACCCTAAATATTTGGATCGGCAAGCCTGATGGACATTGCGGACCCAGATTAAACTGCTTCTAGAGTTACCAAATGATCAGGGTCTGCACTGTTAGCTAGACTCACAAATAACCTTAATGCACTTAAAGAAGCATGTGTTTTAATTAGGTGAAATAGGGTAGCAAAGGAAAAACTTATCTTCAAATAATTTTCATCAAGTTCAAAGTTAGAACTTTACTGGTGATAAATACCTCTAAGAAGTGACTACAATCTTATTAATTTGCGATTAATATCAAATGTTAGGTATTTATATAGGGATGTATTAAAGTTGACCCTAATTTAAATGTGTATACTTGTCTAAAATCTTCAATGAAAAGATTCCAAACAGATTTGGGTTCAAACAAACAAAATCAACAAACTTTGATCATTAAAGAGAGCAGATCAGCAGTTTTTAAGATTATTTCTTTAGCAGCCATTGAAACATACACAGTCTTACCGCTAATTGTCACACAAGCCCTTTGATCTTCAACTTACAAATACTAAATTTTAACCGCCTTGATATTACATTATGTCTGTGGCTTTGTGTCTGATGTGAGAACAAATAATGAAACTCTAAACCCAATCAGCCCAATTCAAAATGTAGACTAGAGAATGTTGCCGATTAAAAATTCAATCAATCAAACTTTAATTGACCAAAAATATTACTTAAGCTACAACACTGGAAGAGTTATTCTTAATGCTTTGCATTCTGGGTAAAAATTTCAGCAGACGACATTTTCAAATATATTTCTTATTTTCCCAGAAAATCGGAGTCTGTGAAAAAGAAGAAAAAGACTCATCATTTTGCCATCTGCTCAGTTTGCCCATAAATAGAGTGGTAATGGCTAAACTGAACTAGGGAAAGTGTTTTGCAGAGCTATCTGTTGACGCCCATCAAATTAAGCAAGTATTTGATTTTAGTGAGCGTAAGCCTTTAAGTACAGGAGGCATGTGAAGGATAAGTGTTTTGGGGTAATGTAGGACGGAGGTCAATGTACAGACCACAATGACCTACTTATGGAACCATCATCACTAGATATTATCCACATAACAAATTTGGTCATTCTTGGTCATACAGTACAGAACATATACCCAGTCAGCATTCTACGTAAATCTATATCGGGCCGTCATCGGCCCGTCAGGGTAGCTGACGGGCCGATGAAGGCCCGATGTAGATTTACGTAGAATGCTAACTGGGATATACCCAGGAGATGTTTTCTTTTCTTTAATGTAGGTCAGTGGTCAATGTACAGGTAACAATGACCTACTTTTGATCTATAAAACAGTCTTCACTGCACATCTATACATCAAATTTGGTCAGCCTAGGCAACACAGTATAAAAGACGTAGTCTACACAATATCATAGGTCTAGATAAGAGCGAGTATCAGGTAAATAGTTTTCTTATTACTCGACAAAAACATATGTTGTGGGTACTCACTAGAAGCGCCTCAGTGAGGCGCTTCTAATGTGTACCACAACATATGTTTTTGTCGAGAAATAAGAAAAATATAGATACTTTTTGGTGGAAAAAAGCACCTTATCAAGAGCTATGTAACATTTTACTTTAATGTAGGTCAGCTCAACATACAGGTTACAGCGATGTACATTTGGTATGCAACATGCTCTCTTCACTGGAAACATCTATAGGTTGAATCTGGTCATTCAAGGCCATATGGCTGGGTCAAGGTTTTGGATGAATGGAAGGAGAGACTGACTGACAGAGAATGTAAAACTAGTCCCCTTCCCAAAGGGCTAATGGGGACTAAAAATAGACATACCTTATTTACCCTTAATATGCTGGCAGACATACCTGAGCATATGGTGTAGACACTGATCGAGCTGCCAAGGCCTAGACTGTTTGGAAGTCTTCACAACAATATTAACACATTAAACACATTACCCTGTGGTAGTCAAATGAACTGGTTCAAATTTTAGGGTACTTATGGTAATGGTGTTATGGTGTCCAAATATTCATATTTATGGTCAAAGCTCATACTGTCTGTATTTACACATCAAAAGAGTTAACATTCAACAGTTACCAAGAAAACCAAAAACTCTGCCAAATTACCTGTTGTCATCTGGCAACCAATCCAAAAAAACATCCATCAAGGCCTGTACCCTGTTTGGCCCACAAGCAACTGTTTGTTAACCTGAACCACACTCTGGACAAATTCACGATAATTTTCTTATTTTTCCTGGAAAACAGGCTCTGATATTTCATGCAAATTGTCTCCAAAAGGAGACAATTTGCATGAAATGTCAAAGACTGTTTTCTGGGAAAAATACAAAAAATATTTCAAAATGTTGTCTGCTGAAAATTTTACCCAGAATGCTAAGCATTTAACTATCATCAATAATGAATACCTTTAAATGGCCATGAAAACCCATCAAGAATGGGAATTAATACAAATGACTGACCATTTTATCATTGTGGTTTTACCAGATTCCAAAATCTCAAGATCAAAGGGAACCACTTCAAGGTCATGACTTAATTATGTCACCATACACCTGATAGACCAGGCAATCATTAAGGGGACCATATACTCTTGGTAGGTTTTCCACCATTTTGTAAAAGGGAGATAACTTTCTGTGACTTCCTGTTTGCCCTCCAGCACATGAAATCTCTTCTGAAAGTGGTCTACCCTAAAAGGAAAGAATTTGCACCCCTTTTCTTTCCTATTAAGCGCAGACCCCTTTTTCAGAAGGGAGGTAAAAACAATTTGACTGATTTGCCTCCCCTAATAGCTTTTTTCTCCATTTCCTTTTAGGCCAGAACAGTGTACCATGGGAAATTTACAGGAGTGTGGGGGTATGTGGGAGCGTGTGTGTGTGGGGATGGGGTGGATCCTGGCAAGCTTGTGCATATCTGAGTCTGGAAAAGGTTTGTCCTATGTACTTTTTGAAAGGTCAACAAATTGAACAGAGAACACCCTGACCACCTGTATGAGTTGTATGAACCAGTTGGGGTTTTTCTTGTTCATATGGTTGAAGGTACAGTTGACTCTCGTTATCTCGACCTCGCTTATCTCGAATAATCGCTTATCTCGAAGCGAAAATCTGGTCCCTGCCTATATATGAAAACCTAACAACAGATGGAAAATATTGTAGAAAAGAGGAGAAATTGCTCCTAAGGAGCAATTTCTCCTCTTTTCCACAATATTTTCAATATATCTCTAACTTCAAAAGTCCAATTACCTATCAGTTTGTTAAATGTGGTTAATCAAATTATTTTTTCCTCAATTCTGCAAACCTGATATGTCGAACTACGGATATCTCGAAGTATTTCAGAGAGTCCCTTGGAGTTCGAGATAACGAGAGTCGACTGTACCTTGTATGTTTACCCTAGTCCATTTCAGAAGGCCTAATGAGGTGAAGAAATGGAGAGAAAAATCTGCTTATTCATTCAGTCAGTTGAATAAACCTCCGAAAGAGTTCTGCGTAACTTTAATTTTTCTAAACACTTACAACACAATGCAAAGTCAATGAAACTCAAATACATTAGTAGACACTTTGCCTTTTTACTCCCAAAGACAAGGAGTGTCCGTAAATAGTTGACTATGGCTCAGTTGGATGTGCGTCTGACCAGTGATCAGGAGGTTGTGAGTTTGACCCCTGCAGGGTCAGCAACATTCTTTCGTGGAGTAATGATATTATTTTGATTTTATTTTAGTGGATTATTAAACAGGAATATATAAAAAATAAAAATAAAAAAAAGTCACTGCAGACTGGAGCCAGTCTAGAGTAGACTTGAGCCAGTCTAGAGTCTTTATGTAGAGAAACTGATACCGAAACTTTATATTCCAGAAGACAAACAGTCATGATAGAGGCATCCGCTTCAAAATTGCAATATCATATTCAGTCGTCACCATCCTGTTGCAAATTAACAGCAATGAGCTAAAGACACCTGAACTGATGATACCTGAACCCTTATCGGGAGACCCCTAAAAGGGTAATTGGCAAACACTGCAGACCCAGATCAGATGCTGCAAAATGCAGTCTCTGATCAGGGTCTCCACTGTTTGCAAATAGTTCAACCATTTTTCTCTAGGAATATGTGTATCACATAGCCTGACATGCCCAAAATCGAAATTAGAATCTTCCAATATATAGTGTGGGGGAGTTCATTCAGTCTACAATGGGTTGAAGCACCATACACAAATTTGGTGGATGAAATTCTAGAATGATTCAGACATATATTTAGACACCCAACAACACCTTTTTAACATTTAACATCCTATGGACAAATTCAGCAGACTGCAAATCGATAATGTTTTTTTGTTTTTTTTTACCACAGAAAAAGGCTTTAACATTTAATGCAAATTGTCTGCTCTTCTTACTTTTTTCAAAAAAAAAAACCCAAAAAAACAAAAAAACATATATTTCAAAATGTCATCTGCTGAAAATTTTACCCCGAGTGCTAAGCGTTAATGGTGCCACTCAAACATTTCTGGACAAGAAGACGACTATGAAAACTTAAGACTACCATATTTATCCAAGGTATTCCGATAGACTGGTATGAACAAAGAGTGTAGACCCAGATCAGATGAGGCAAAATGCAACACCTGATCAGACTCTACACTATTTGCCACTCATCCAGTGTCAGAAACATCAGCAGATAGTAAAACTGACTTGTTCAAATTTAAGGTCAAGGTCAATAAGGAATTCAGGTGTCTAGTACTTATGGTAAATACGATTAACTATTGCATCCTAATGTTTATGTAAAACTTACGCTTTAAGTTTGAGAAGGTTGAAGCGGTTTGAGGTTTCAATAAAGGAGCTAATTTTCACCTTTAATAATACTCTTATGATGACTAATACAGTTCTAACGTACTTATTTAATACATCTAATAAAGAAATATCCGATAAAGGTTAAATCGCATGAAACATTCAATATCCCATTTTGCATTTTGACAGACATAATGTCTTTGCTGTTGTACAGGCTTTGACGTCAAATTTCAATATTCTAATGCTTAAAGTCCTAGACAAAACAGCAGACAACATTCTATTCTATTTTTTTTTTTTTTAATTGCGGTAAATGTCCTAAAATTTTGAACACTTAATGGTCTGACAAGCTAGCATATGCTAACAGTGCAGACCCAAATCAGACTGCTCCTGAAGCAGTCTGATCAGGGTCTATACTGTTTGCCCTTCCGCCAAGTATTTTCAGAAAGAATTTCAGAAGAACCCAAAAATTTAGGCCTAAAAAGTTTTAAAAATAAAAGTGTTTGAAATTTTAGGACATTTACCATACTTTTCTGAGAAAATAAGGTTTGAGAGTTCATGAAAATTATCTGCTAAAAGAAGGCTTGACATTTCATGTTAATCAACTGTCTAGCAGACAAAACACATCAAATATCAAGCCTTATTTTCTTGGGGACAGGGAAAATATAGTAGTGACTATCTAGCGTTCTGGGCCCCGGTTGTTCAAAGCGTCGTTAGCTTAACGACTTCGTTAAGGGTCATTTCGTTAACTATTTTAGCAGATTCAATATACAATATTCTGATATTTTTTGCTGAAAAAATATGAGTAGCTTTTGCAATGCAAAAGCTACTCACATTTTTTCAGCAAAAAATTTCAGCATATTAGCATATCACACAATGTAAAGTTTAATGAATCGTTAACTAACGATGTCGTCAGCTTTGAACAACTGGGCCCTAGTTGCCTAGTTGGAATCAAAACTTGTATCCTTTTCATCAGACTCTACCATCTTTAAATTTGGGCAAGTGATGGAAACAGGAGTACCAGTCAAATAATAACAGAATGGCAAATAGTGTAGATCGAGATGAGATGGCTTGTTACTATGAAGAGTAAATATACATGTTAAACATGAAACAAGACATCCTATCCATGTATCCCCCCTATTTGGGTATGGATTTCGGTAATATAATCATAGGGGTTAACTCAATTTTCTGCATGAGCAATTAATTTTACTTAGGTGTCATAGCTACTGGCTAGATTTGGACTAATACAGTGACTGATTGACTGACCTAAAATTCCGAAACCGGGTTATTTCACCTTTAATAGTAACCTCAGCATACCCACTATGCTTGAGCAGTTAACGCTTAGCATGTTGGGTAAAAATTGCAGCAGACGACATTTTCAAACATTTTTCTTATTTCTACAGAAAAACAGGATTTAGCATTTCATGCAAACTGTCTCCTGAGGAGACAATTTGCATGAAATGCCAAATCTGTTTTCTGGGAAAAATAAGAAAAATATCATTAATTGCCATCTGCTGAATTTGTTTGTTGAGGGGTAAGTTTTCACTTTTACCCAGATCAACTGTATCTATTTCAATTAACACCAGGATCCAACTATCTGATACACCAAATGTAATATTATCTATTTACTTTTTATTACTTAAAAGATTCTTCATTCCTAAAGTTTGTTTGAACCCTAGCTCTAAATAGCACTTTTTTTTTCAACAATGAAATACTGATATATTTTTCTTATTTCTCCATGAAAATATATGTTGTGGGTACTCATTAGAAGTGTCTCAATGAGGTGCTTCTAATGAGTACCCACAACATATGTTGTTGTTTTATTTTGAGAAAATAATAAAAATATTTATTTGGAAATGTCTCTTTTCTATAACAGTTTAAACTCTAATGAAGAAAACAACTTCTTTACATAAAAATCAGACAAGTCACATTTCATTTAAATACTCAAAAATTCCAATATATTTAGCTCTTGATATAAGGAGTATTGAGAAAATTATTAGCTGAAAACATATGTTACTCACTGGAATTGTCTTGGCCACAACTGCAATGAGTTTCTAGAACATGTTTTTATGTACCCTTAGGAAAACATGCCTATTCATTATATAGATAGAAAATTTCGCCTCCAAAAACTGAAAACTTTCAGATAAAAAAAAACTCTATTTTTCACATTTCTGCTCAAAACATAGATTGTGGGTACTCGTTAGAACCGCCTTGGCAGGCAGCGCTTACCCACAATCTATGTTTTTGAGCAGAAATAAGAAAAATAATGCATACCTCATTAAACTTCAGTTTTACTATATAAAAGTGGGGTTTAAGGGTGTCAAAATTATACAGGTATGTTTTCATGAAAGCCATCAATACTATTGGCTTGAAAATAGAACCTTATCTGGAACTATGAACTATACCAGTAATTATTGTTGATACCTCTTGATTCTGTATCATGTTCAAAAGATCAAAGCCATGCCTTATACCTATGTTATGATTGTAACTTATTATTAAGCAGATCTGTTAATTTGTTTGATTCCTCATCTTCTATTTGTAGTAAAATTATCTGATTTCAATCAAATGTTTATATATCTACTCCCTACAACATAATTGCTATAATCCTCTGTGAAGTGCTGTGTATTTTATACAACCAGATTTAGAAAGATTACAGCTCATCGATGTTAAAAGGTCCAATGATCAATTTGATAATTTAAGCAAAAGGAATGTTACGCTTGATAGCAATGATATCACAGACATTCTTCAGTTTGATGTTGTTCAACTGGAGTTTAAGACAATTGCTGATAATGAACCAAATAAACCCAACATGGAAACCAATACAGCTGGACCTACCCGCTGTTTATAATTTAGCCAAATAATCATAGAAACAAAACAATTACTTGGTTCTGAACTAGAAGTTGTTCAGGCTTTAATTAATCAAAACCAAGTTATACTGAACATTAGAACCTTATCTCTTCACACTATTTGGATGTTTCAGCAGTTTCTGTGCTTAACGAAAATAAATTCAAATTTCAGTTCACTTGCATCAACTTTAATATCTTTCCAACAGAGTGCATTGTTTATGGCTACCAAGACGACGACTTTTCTGCTGCTCTTGAGTGGAACCATTGTATGTCAAAGACACTTCTGTTTCTCATACATGCCCACCATAACCATACTTCTTGTATGCTCTTCATGTTAGATTTCTGACCTTGTCCCCAGAAGATACTTGATGACAATCCTTACATATCCAAAACAAACAGTTAAAATGATCCCCTTATCCGCTGGGTCTGGCTGGATATAAATCTACAGTTTCCAAAACCTTTCTTTTCTGAAATGAAGCACCATCATCAGAAACAACTAAGATGCAATTAAGATGCAAACATAAATATTAGCACTGACAGAATCTAAGATACAGGAGATTTAAAGACCAAACAGAATCCTACCTGAAAGCACTAAAAAGTACAATTTCACCAGACAGTTCCTTTCTATGAAGCAGCAGCTGAAGATCAAAGTGAGAAGGCTGATGATAAAGTTATAGAATCACTGACAGAAGAGTTTCATAGGCTACCACTGACCTCAATATTACTGACAGTGTCAGAAATTAACTTTTTTCACAAGTAGCAAGTAGTTGCTACCTGATCTGAAAGTGGGTAGCAAAATGCATCTACATGGCAGCAGAAGGTGTTGTCCCCGTGCCATGGGTTAAACTTTCAAGCGCTACGTGTATTTAGAAAACAGCATTTTCAAAGTATTTTTCTTATTTCAGCAAAAATGAGACTTGACATTACATGTGAATTGTCTGCTTGGCAGACAATTCACATGAAATGTCAAGTCTAATTTGCACTGAAGACATTCACAACACTTAAAGTTGATGTGTTCGAGGCATTATACCAGGTAGCAACTGTTTGCTACCAACAGTTTGACCAGGTAGCAAACTGAATTTTCAGGTAGCAAATTTGCTACTTGCTACTGTTAATTTCGAACCCTGACTGACCATGTCACAAACTACTGACCTTTACATTGAATGATCTCTTGTTAAGTATGGCCTAGAATTACTTGATAACTTGAACAAGATAAGAGAGAAATTCTAATCTAAGCAGATGCAAAAACTAAATCTATCATAAAGAGAAATTGCAAATGTTTCTTCTATCTATATGAAATAATTCACTACACCTGTTCTGGAGTGTATGTCTAACAATGATAAGGAAAGTGAGTTTAAATGTTTCTTTATCAATGTTTAATTTGTTCCTAAAACTCTGGCATTTACATTTCTCAAATTCAAATTCCAATATGCTCAGAGAAGTAAGGTAAACCTATTCCTGGACCCTGTAACCAAACCATGAACTTTGCTGAATGACTTCTATTTCGGAAAAACGGTCACCAGGTCAAATATTCTTGGAATTTTAATTAATGCATCGATGGGAATTTCAAGAACTTCAAAATCGTGCATCTTCATTACCTTGAAATAATTCTATTAAGTAAGTCCAGACCAGTATCTTATGGGTACTCATTCAAATTCCATATCTAAGACAATTTCCAGTGAGTACCCTGAAGCTATTTTCAGGTGATAAAAATAACAAGAAGATAAACTGAGGGACAGAGTGGCACCTAATTTGGTGCTGCCCACAAAAAGAAAATTATATTAGTCAAACTGCATCTGGATGGAAAAAACTTGGTGTGAAAGAGATCATAAGTCAAGAAAAAGGCGACAGTAAATTGTTCTACAACCAATAAAGGTATGTGTTCTGTGTGTCAAAATAATCCTTTATGTATAATAAAGATGGACTGGAACCACTTTATAACATGGTCCTTATAATGTGGTTTCGGATATAAGGCAGTTTGCAGGTGGACCCCAAAAGTGCTTAATCCAAACAAAAAATGTATATACTATATAGAAGAAATGACCATTCACAGTCATATTATATATAATCTATACATTTTTTTATTTTTTTTCCCCAACCAAAAATATATAGGCAATACAGAAAAATGACGAAAACTCTATAGGATATATATAAAAATTACCATTTATGGTCATTTTTTTGTATTTATAAATTTTTGTTTGGTCACCACACTGTTCTTTAGCTAGCATGGTTTTTACTTTGGATCCCATCATAATGAGTTCAGATTTAATGATGCATTTGGATCCCAGCAATAATGTAAAAAAGAAGTTGTGGTGTATTAGGAAACATTGCCTGAAGACTAGATGTGAGGCCCACTATGTGATTCCTGTGCACAATTTGATGACATAACAAGCAATCAATATTGTACCAATAATTGCAATAGATGTAAATCAAATATGACTATCATAATTTATATGTTAAACTAACATCAAACCAGTAATTCACATCAAAAGTTTCAGTTACTGCCCTATGTATCAAATATGACTGATTGACCTTCTTGTCTATTTCAAGTTTGAAGTTCTTGAACCAATCTATCATTGCAACCCCTAAAGGCAAAGGACAGTGAGGCCAAAAAGTACAAATATACAAACTTTTAGAGCAAAACTTTTCAGTTCTGTGATCCCTTTTAAACAAGTTCTCACAAAATTACATTAAGGCTGAAAAAAATGTCTTTAGATTATCAGCCACCTTTAAAAAAGTACATGCATGCTGGGGTGCGTGGGAGGGAATTCTCTTCTTTTTTTTTCCTGTTGGGTACATCCTTGGTCATTTTGGTTTGTTTGGCAAACAAAATGGCAGTAGTTTGAAATGCAAGTTTCTGGTCTCAAACAATGTAAGTAGATTGTAATTTACTGATTTTCTTCACAATAAGTAAGAAAACCATATGTGTTAGTGGTCTGGATAGCAATTTGTACATATTTAGCATGTTCAGTTAAAATAATGCTCAGATAAGCAAAAAAACTCCAGTTTCATGTATTTTGTAGGTCAGAAAAAAATCCCAATTAAAGTATTGTATATACAGGCACTCATTAGAATTGCCTCATTAAAATGTGGTACTTATGAGCATTGCCTGATAAAGGCAGTTCTTAATCCATGTCCTGCTGAAACCTGTTACCCTGCCTTTTCAAACAGTGTAGATCTGAAGAAGCCAACTGATCTGGATCTACACTGTTTGCCATTCAGTAAGTGAATCTGTATCAACAATCTGGATAGAGTAATGTGCTTGGCTGATAATTAGAAAAGGGCATGGCATCTTTATTTATTCAATACGACAAGGCTTAAAAGTACCCACAATGTGATGGAATAAGAAAATTATTTTTCTGAATTCCCCTCTTACCTGGAATGCTGGTATGCACAACCAAATCCTGTAGATAATGAAACTCAATCATAAGCCTATTATCTTCCAATAAAAAGATACATAATAAACCATGGGGAGGAATGAGGCTTATGGAGTTAATTATTAATTGCTCAATTTTGAGCCTTGTTATCATATTTTGGCAGTTCATGCTTAACCCTTGTCCTGCTGAACCCGGATATATCCTGTTTTGCAAACAGTGTAGATCCAGATCAGCTGGCTTCTGAAGAAGCCAACTGATCTGGACCTGCACTGTTTGCCATTAAGTATGCAAATTTATAACAACAATCTGGATCAGGTAACCTGATTGGCTGAAAATTAGAAGTAGGAGTGGCATCTTAATTTATTCAGCAGGACAAGGGATAAATACCTGGAAGTCACTACACCTATAAAGTGATAGGTCTGCAGGAAAAATTGTGGATTTCAGATGGTTACCATATTTATCCCAAGTATTAGGACACCATACCTCCTTACCATACTTGTCCTAAAATTTGAACATGTAAATTTTGCCATCTAATGATATGTGTAAAAACTTGCTGGATGAAAGGCAAACAGTGTAGACCCTGATGCTGCACAGGTCTTACTGTCCCTATAAATACTAAGCATTATTACAGTACCCTTGATACTGGAATACCTTCCTCTAAATTAGCATATTTGACTTTATTTTGTAAAAGTCCATTTAATCACCTGTTGATGTGTTTAACCCATTGTAGTTGGGAGACCCCTAAAAGAGTAATTGGTAAACAGTGCAGACCCAGATCAGACACTGCAGAATGTGGTGTCTGATCAGGGTCTTCACTGTTTGCTGATAGTTTATCTATTTTTCTCTAAATCTCATAGCTGGACATACCTAAAATTGAAATGGACTCTTCCAATAAATAGTATGGGTGAGTCTATTCAGTCTACAATGGGTTGATCAGCAAAAAGTGCAGATCCTGATCAGCTGCTGCAATCTGTGGTGTCTGATCTGGGTTTAAACTATTTGCTCAGGCCCATCAGTCCCAGTACCCATTTTTTAGGGTAAAATGGTACATTTTCTTGCTTATCATTGCCATTATTAGATTGATCATCATCTCTGAAATCAAATTTCAGCCAGTTTTTACCTGGTGTACTTTTAAAAACTGAAGAAATTACAACAACAAAAAATGTCACCTGTTAGTATTTCTCTCAGGAAACAATACCTTTTTTCACATGACTTATGTCAAAAGTTTGATACAAACTGACAGGCCATCTACAGTGTTTGTTTTCTTTTTCTTTTATCTTCCTGGTAGCTTTCAGCTTTCAATTTACTTCTGACAGTAAATTAATTTCTATTAACAGAAAATATGACAGGACTATTACATTAGGCTAAAAAAGGAGAACAGTTTGATTCTCAGGCACCACCCCTTTTCTCTAACAGTTGCTGCTTTGATGTTTTATGACCCTTTCATCACTGTTTCAGATATATCAGGCAGTTTTGTTATTTTTGTATACATACCTCCCATCGGGCACATGAGGTTAAAATGATGTCATATCAACATCGATGCCACATGATCACGTTGCATCAACGTTGATACATCATTTTGATGTTGTTTGCCTGCTGGACTGTCTCCCTCTCTGGGAACAAATTCTTTGCTTTAAGTGTAGCCCCCATTTCAAGAATGAAATACCAAACTCTGATTTCAGGGAGAAAATAAGAAAATCATTTTAAAATGTCATCTGTTAACATTCAGGAACAGCAGGTTAAAATCAGAAGGTGGAGATCTGACCTAACTATATGTCAACCCTTAAAATGCCAAGAAAAACTGAAATGTCATCTGATTATGTGGTCTGCTCAATATTCTTGTAAACTTTTCAAACCTATTTTTGCATACAGTGCAGAAACTGATCAGGAGCAGTCTGATCTGGGTGCACACTGTTTGCAAACATGACTTTTAAAATCACAAGCAGATGACAAAGCAGACGACAATTGTTGTGATTGGCAGTTTAAGGGCTAAGGAAACTCACAAAGTTTTTAGATGAAAATATTCATTTAACCTTTGCCACTTTACGGGCAAATTCAGCAAACAACAAAGTGATGATGTTTTTTCTTGTTTTCCCATAAAACAGGCTTTGGCATTTCATGCAAATTGTCTTCAGTGGGGGGAAAATTTGCCTCAAATGTCAATCCCTATTGTTAAATAAAAATAATATTCCAAAATGTTGTCTGCTGAAATTTTCACCCTGTGTAGCATTAATTCAGATTAATCTCGCCATCTGTGGCACTGCTGTTTCCCCTTGAAACTCAGTAAATATACCCCAGAAATTCCATTTTCACACATGGGGCCCATTTTCTTCTAATGCTTAATACTCTGCGTAAAATTTTCAGCAGATGACATACTGAAATATTTTTCTTATTTTTCCCAGATATCAGGTTTTGACATTTCATGCAAACTGAGTCCAATGGAGATAATTTGCATGAAATGTCAAAACTTGTTTTCTGGGAAAAAAAAGAAAAAAACGCCAATTTGTCATCTGCAAATTTAGCCCAGAGAGTGGTAAAGGCTAAATGAACTCATACCTGGCAGAAGATCAGTAAAACATCTTCAAGCTAAGAAAAACAGACAGACCCCAGCTAGCCCTTAAAGCGCTAAGCAAAATTGTAGCAGATGACATTCTAATATTTTTATTATTATTTTTTCAGAGAAAATAGGTTTTGGCATTCCATGTGAATTATCTTCTAGGCAGACAATTCACATGAATTATCAATCCTTATTTTCTCTGAAAAAATAATAAATGAATTCAGTGTCTACTGCAGCAGATGTGATTAGCACTTTAAGGGCTAATTTGAAAATGGCTTCTATTTTCTTGGACCATCCTTGAAGCCTTCCCATCATAAGTCAGAATGTAACTTCTTTTTTTCTTCCTTTCTTTCAATGAATTTAACTACTCCAGATGTGTGTGTGGGTGTGTGTGTGTGTATGTGCGTGCATGGGTATGTGTGTGCATGTGTGTATGTTTAGTACCAAAATAAATCTCTTTTTTTTTTTCTTATTTCTAAAACAACATTTTTACTTGCAGTACTCCATGAAAAAGTGAGTACTCAGTGTAGGTTATACCATATAAAAGTGGGGTTTAAGGGGGTTAAAATTATATAGGTATGTTTTCGTGATATCTAGACAATCGAAGGGTGATAATGAAAGGCCTTGTGCAATGAAATGCCCTACAGTTGTATTCAGCCTCCAGTTGGATTCGAAACCACGACCTCATGATCCGAGGATGGGAGCTCTTACCACTCGGCCATTCAGATACTTCGTTACAGTAAATATGGTAATAACATGTATGGTAAACTGGTGAGTTTGTTACAGGAACCAACTGGTGTCTAAAAAAAGGGTGAATCAGACATTAGGCAGGTTTCACAGAACTCCAAGTAAGAGGGTATCCAAGCAAATATTTTTCTTATTTCTCTACTAAAACATATGTTATGACTACTCATTAGATGCGCCTTGCTGAAGTGCTTTTAATGAGTACCTGCAACATACGTTTTCATGGAGAAATAAGAGAAATGTCAAACCTCATCACGAAAACATGCCTATATAATTTTGACCCCCTCAAACCCCACTTTTATATAGTAAAACCGGGGTTTACAGGGGTATATATCATTTTTCTTATTTCTGCTCAAAAACATAGATTGTGGTACTCATTAGAACTGCCTCGTTGAGGCGGTTCTAACGAGTACCCACTATCTATGTTTTGAGCAGAAATAGGAAAAATATCAGAGTTTTTAATCTGAAAATTTTCAGTTTTTGGAGATGAAATTTTCTATATATTTGTATAGGCATGTTTTCGTAATGTTCTGGGTTGAAAAAAAAAAGCATCTTATCTGGTACTACAGTTTTGGCGCTTTCAGCAACAATAAGCAGCTGGCTCATCAGTTCTCACCTGCTCAGGTGTATAGGTATGGCAGAAGAACCATTAAAGATGATAAGAAACAACTTAATATACCATATTTGACCTAATAACCGCACATATTCCTATAAGTGCAGTCAAGCAATTTCTAAGGTTTTCAGATTACAGCCCGTCAACTTTTATCTAGTCCTTTATAGAAGCATATGTTGAGGCAATTCAAATAAGTACCCATAACATATGATTTTATAAAGGAAATTAAAAAGCATATCACATAAGCATCATTGAATAAGACCTCCATGCAGTTCTCTGCTGAGCTGTAAAGTGTGCCTTCATTAGGTGGACATATACTTTCAGACATTTGTTTGTTTGTGTTGAGATTTTACAGCCCAGTAATGCAATCCACTGGGGTCATGTCAAACAAGGTCAGTTTACCTAACACACTTTTACTGGGCAGTCTTAAACCTCTAAAGGGTTAACCAGTATTGTGCACATTCTTTTGCCACAAACTGACAACTGCCCTGGTGAATCAGCAGATGGGAGAGAATGAGCATAGACAATCTTTCACAATCAGATCTCCATGAAAGAATGTTGCTGACCCGGTGGGGGTTGAACTCGCAACCTCCTGATCACCAGTCAGACTTGAATCCAAATGAACCACCAAGGCCGGCTATGATATATTTGGTATTCAACAGTGGAAGGGGTAACGATTCATTGAATCATTATTTATAGCTCCAGATAAGAAAAGTATCCAGATAAGTAGTTCTCTTACCGTATTCGATCTAATTACTGCACATACCCCTAAAAGCGCACAGTCAAGCAATTCTATAGTCTTCAGAATACAGCCAGTGTACTTTTTTGTCTACTTCTTTCTGAAGTCATATGTTGTGGGAACTCATTTGAATTGCATCGATGTAATTCAAATGAGTACCCACACCATATGTCTTTATAAAGAAAAAAAAAAAAAAAAATCGCATAATCATCATCAATTAAGTCTTTTTCTGATCTTTTTTTATAGTGTATCCTTAGTACATGAGTAGGTAGGTACATATTTTACCACAAAGAAGTGTTCCAAGTAATTTTAAAAAATCCATGCGCACAGTGCAGTAATTAGGTTGTAGATTTCTCCACAAAAACATATGGTGTGGGTAATCATTTAAAGCACCTCACTGAGGTGCTTCCAATAAATAGGCATAACATATGCTTTTGTGCAAAAATAAGAAGGATATCAACGTTTTATATATGGACTGAAAAAATGCCTTATCTTGAACTAAGCATTAATTGACAGATTCCAGGAGTCATAGAACCATGCAACTGCAGGTAGATCAGAAGCCACTACAATGCCCTGCTTATCTTGTTAGGGACACACTCCTAGGGGGGGCTCCCTGCTGAGGTATCATTATTACCTCCTCAAGGGGTAATGGAATCCCCTTAAATCAAGCACTCCTATAAACAGTCCAACAGTTTCTGTTTACATGCAAAACAATTGGGGTCATTACAAAGCCATCTGTGTATTTGAAGAGCATGCTAATGAAGTAGCCATATCACTGATTGATGAAGTCAAAAATGTGGAATAAAATTTCTGAGCAACAGGAGGTAACGACCTCCTACACATAACACTGAGATGATGAAAAAAAAAAAAAAAAATGTTCAAATTTTAGAACAAGTATGGTAAGGAGTTATGGTGTCCAAATATTTAGAGAAAATATTGCAAGTGTCCCAAGAAACTGTGGAATGTTTCCAAAAAATACTAAACAAAACAAAACATCTAGGATAATCCTGTTTGTGTATAAAACATATAATAAATTAATTCAGGGATTTAAATCTGATGGGATAATTTATAATGTTAACAGATTTCTACAGCTGTTATGCATGGGAAAAATAAATTAATTTGCTGTTTTTTTTTGTGTTTTTTTTTGTAAATTTCATATGTAACACTGATGCAGTGCGGGCATAGCACTAGTTAAGGCATTTTTTTTTTCAATTCAAAAGTATTGATATTTTTTCTTATTTCTCCACAAAAAATATGTTGTGGGTACTCATTAGAAGCGCCTCACCAAGGTGCTTCTAATGAGTACCCATAATATATGTTTTAGTGGAGAATTAATAAAAATATTTACCGGATACCCTATCTTATGTAGACCTATGCATGATGCTGAAAGTTTTCGCAGAAACCAAAGCTCAACATTTTTTTAGATCATCTCCTATCTATCAATGTCCTTATCAATATGAAATATAAAGCCCTATTTTCTGAGCAAAATAAGCATAAAATTACCATAATAACTTTAAATATTAGAACATATTCCAACCTGCCATGGTTCCTCTAAAACTTTTAACCGTCTTTTTTAACCTGTGCTAATTTGACTACAAAATACCTCACAAAATTACCAAATGGCAAACAATGTAGACCCTGATCAGACTGCTCCTTGGGAGCAGTCTGATCAGGGTCTACACTGTTTGCTCAGAAGATCCTGCCCCAATACATATATAGCTATGTGTATGGACAGAGAGGCTTAAACAAACAGTGTAGATAGAACAAAGTGTTTGATCAGGGTGTACACTATTTGTCACTTGTCCAAAAGCTTTTAGACACATCAATAGGCACCTTGCAGAAAAGGTCTTTACGAGACTACTCGGATAGCAGATTTTTCTGGATTTTCTCAGTTCCCATAAAACCTTAGGCTTTTTACTGTTCCAAACCCAAATCTAAGAACTTTGGCATGCTGAATTGAATTTCTAGCCAACATTCAAAACAGTTTCCTTATTTTCCCTTAAAACTAGGATGTTACTTAACCAGTATATAGAAAATGTCAAGCCTTATTTTCTGAACAAAAAGCGAGAAATTCATCACTCATCTCATGTCTGTGGTAATTTTGCCAACAGTAAGCTTGAGGTTAAGAGCTCTACTTTGCCAGTAATTCTTGTTAATGCCAGCTGCAAAGAACAAAATCCTCTGCCATAAAAAAGATAAAGTAGTTCTTTACAGTATAAATCATAAAATAAAACATTAAACAGCATCCTATACCATAATTCTTCTAATTAATGTGCTTGGGATATTGCGTAGCAGCTGCAGATCTAGGATGACATGTGAGGGGTTCAATTTGATCAAATTATCGTCCTAGTACTCTATGTATTCGGGCAAACAAGTCTGAGCAAACAGTGTAGACCCAGATCAGATGCTGCAAAATGTGGCATCTGATCAGGGTCTACACTGTTTGCCACTCATCCAGCAATGTTTACACACATTCATAGGTAATAAAATGGATTTGTTGAAAAGAAGTATAAGGTAAAGAGAAAGGAGTGTGGATATTTAGGATAGTGGTATCCCAAATTTATCAAAAATATTTACCATGAAAATGAAATTTTGAGTCAAAGGGGAGCTCAGTTTACACCCCCCCCATCCCCACCCCCTCAATCTGCCCCTGCACACACACACACACACACACACACACACACACACACACACACACACACACACACACACACACACACACACACACAAATGTGAACTGCTGCTTGGGACAGTTTTACTGTTACCTTTTGACCAGACTATTTGGTAGGGGTGAGGGACAAAAATGTGATTTCTTCCTTTGTACACCATTCTGTGCTTGAGATGACTAGTTATTTTCTTGGAAAATAAGAAAGAAAAAAAAAAGTATCACCAACTTGGCTTCTGGTAAGGTTGCCCACAGGGAGTACTAAAATGTTAAAATGTTCAGGTTAAAAATAGAAAATGGAGCTGCAAAAATTAAATCTAAATCAACATTCATCTAATAGATATGGAATACTCAGTATCAAAAACTGTTTCAAATAAAAAAAAACATCACAAAACAAATCTGCCATTGAGATATCGTTTGGAGCCATGTTTTACAATTTAGTTTGTCTTTTTTTTTTCATTTCAAATCTGAAAAACATGACATGAGATATCTGATCCCTTTTTTATAATTTTTTTTGGTCTTTTTTGTTTCTCTTTTGTTTTTATAAATCTTATCTATTACTCAACATCACAGCATATTCAAGTTTTTATTTATCAAGGAAATTACTATAAAAAATTAAATGTTCAAAACAGCTAAATGACTGAAAATACCATTACAATGAAACAAGTTGTGAAGTTTTTACTAACCCAAAATTGCTGAATTAAAATATCAGCTGATGACATTTAAACTTTTCCCTAGAAAATATGGCTTGACATTTTATGTGAATTGTCTCATGACAATTCACATGCAATGTCAAGCCATATTCTTGGGAAAAAAAATCTCGCATTTGTTGCCTGCATGATTAAGTTTATTACAAGATACATGTAAACCACAAATCTGATTTATTTCCATAATAAAATAACCATAGCCTAACAGATTGACATCTAATATTCAACAGATGGCTTAAAATATGTTTTCTTTTAAAGTCACAGATTTGATAAAAATTACAATTTTTTGTCATCAAACTCAATTAGGCATGTAACAGCTTTTCAAGAGCCACACATTTCCAATAAAAACTGTCAGATGAAACTGATGTCATTATCGGTTAATAAGAGATCTCTGTATTTTTCAATATTTTTTTCAAAAACTGTAAATGGCAACCATGAATTCATATTTAAACTGAACGTAAGAATCAAAAACTTACATAGAAGTTGAAATCCGGTAACACTAGCATACTTTCTTGGGTTTAATTTTAACTTTTTTCCATAAAAACAGAATCTAAACCAAACCAGGCTTCTAAAATCAGGAATAAACTACACAAGCAGTTGTCACATCAAAACAGGCCAGAATACTGTAAGAACTGAGAGGGGCTACAAAATGAGGAAACTGGAACAAAATGCTGACACCTTCCATGCCAGATTAAGACCAATCAAAATTGTCACGCTTTCTGTCAAAACTACTTGGATACAACACATAAATATCCCTCAATCTCTGTTGGCATGTAGCTTGGGTCTGAACATATGTAAACCACATGTCAAGGTGCTGGAATAAACAGGGTCTAATTTCCAACACAGGGCTAGTCTCCAGTGGTAATGGACATCAAGTGGGATCTGTTTCACATTAATCTGGATTACAGTTATACACATGTCAAAACAGTTCCCTGTGCTAAAAACAATCATGGTGTCAGTCTGTTAGGAAACCTGCATCACAAGAAATCCATTTTCAAGCCACTGGCTGTTCCAGAGATTGACAAAAGTCAAGTTACCATGCCATTTCAAGAGCAGAAGTCTTTAACTTCATACCTCTAGATAAGTGCGGTATCCACATAAATATTTCTCTTATTGCACTAAAAAAACATATGTTGTGGGTACTCATTAGAAGCGCCTCAGTGAGGTGCTTCTAATGAGTACCCACAACATATGTTTTTGTGAAGAAAAAAAGAAAAATGTCAGTATCTTGGCTGAATGATCTTATCTAAAGCTATGAAACAGTATACCCAAACACAGGGTTCTAGGAAAACTACTTTGGAGATGAATATATTGTTGCTGTTTTTTCTTATTTTTCTATGAAACCTATATTCTAGGATACCATTCACATTGTCTAACTGAGATGAAACTAATGAGACCTCAGAATTTTAATGTTTTCTTGAAGATACCAGACAATTATTCCTCTGAAAATTCTGCTTATCTGGACTCTGCAAACTGAAGCCAGCCTTCTATGATGGATTCCAAAAATACCATTAAAATGCCATAGTGGCAGAAATAACAGTACATGGCCTCACAGAAGAAAGTGCCACAGAAAAAAACATAGATTTAACATCAGAGACGCACTTTGCTGAGATAGTTAAGTTGTCTACTACTAACGTTTAGTATGCTGGTTAAAAAGTTTGAAATAAATTTTCTACTTTTTCCCAGAAAGCAGAATTAGACATTTGAAATTGTCTCCTTTAGAAACAATGTATATTTGCATGAAACGTTGAAACCTATTTTCTGTGAAAAAAAAAAAAAAAAAAAAAGAAATGAAAAATATCAAATTTGTAATCTGCTAAATTTGCTTAGGGAGTTGTAATGGTTAATCTGGGTGTCATCTGGTTTGTTTATGTATTTTGGTGGTGACAGACTTCTCCAGGAAATAATCTGGGTTTGTAAATAAGCATTTTTAAAAAAAGAAAAAACAACAACAACAAAAAAATAGATTCATAAATGACACAAAGCAACAATCAAGTCAAAATGCCAGCAACTTACTGACATTAAGCCTTATCCTGCTGAATAAATTAAGATGCCATGCCCACTCTTAATTTTCATCCAATCAGATTATTTGAACCAGATTGTTGATATAAATTCACATATTTAATGGCAAACAGTGCAGACCCAGATCAGTTGGCTTCTTCAGAAGCCAACTGATCTGGATCTACACTGTTTGCAAAGGCAGGGTATATCCGGGCTCAGCAGGACAAGGGTTAAGAACTAGCTAGTTCAAACTGCCACATTTACCTTAAGAATTTAGACAGACAGGCTTGAGCACAGAGTGCAGACCAGATCAGAGGCAACATAATGCAACATCTGATCTGGGTCTATACTGTTAGCCACTCATGCAGCAAATTTTAGATGCACTGAAAAGGTAACAAAATGCACTTGTAAGCATGGTAACCAGTGACCAAATATTTATGGTAAGTATGTTAAATAATAGCATACACAACTTAAAAGCATCTATCACTTTATAATTCCTGTCAATTAAAATGATAAGATGAGTCCTCATTAATTAAACAAGTGAAAAAATGCTTCTTTTCCTGGTTATTTTTGTACAATTTTTTTCTAAAAGACTAAAAAATATTGCTTTTTTTTTTTTTTTTTACAAAACAGTGTTATTTCACTACAATAAATGTGGACAAAACCAATGAGAACAACAACATATTTTTGTGAAGAAATCAGAAAGATCATTTCTTTTGATAGATCTCCTGCATTTTTTCCCTTGACCCATAAAGCACTACATGTATGCAAAACTGCAGCAGACAACATTCTAATTTTTTTCTTACTTTTCAGAGAAGATAAGACTTGATATTTCATGTTAATGATCTGCTATGCAGAAGATTCACATGAAATGTTAAGTCTTATCTTCTCTGAAACATACAAAAAATCAAAATGTTGTCTGTTGCACTTGTAATAAGCATTTTAAGAGTTGAGAACTTTCTAAACGAATTCAGTAGACACCTAAATCATGATGAGTGACCCTTTTTTTCCCAGACCAGAAAAGATGGCTGGACACATCATTCAAAATATATATGCAAATGACATTTGAATGTATTTTTTTGTTGTTGTTGTTTTGCTTTTTTCTACTAAAATGTATAAGGAGAAAAAGGGTCTCCCACCAGGCCCTTCTAACTTTGTTGAAAGAAACATCTTATCTAGACCTTTGCTCACAGGTTCCTTCAGAATCCAGAAAACCTAAAGAATCAATAGTGATGGCTTGGCTGCTGACCTCAGATGTAAAGAAGAAAATTTCATTACTGTAAAGTAATTAACTACATGTAAGTAGCTTTTTTTTCTTGCCAATATAATGTACATCTCTTAATTCAGTCTACAGACTGCTATAACCAATTATGTCGAAACAGAACTTGTCACTCCCAAAGAAGCTTCCCGTGCATACAATTGTATTTTAAAAACAAACAGCCCTGTTACAGGCTCAAATGCAATTTCATTCAAACCCACAGAATATTCTATTACTGCAACTGTATCTTCAGAATATTCTATTACTGCAACAGTTCTTAATGACAAGTCAGTATTCCTTCACCTAGTGGCTCAAGAGGCACGTGCCACTTAAATTTTATGAAACTTTTATGTTCATCCACATATTTCATAATAAAACTTTGAATATAGACTGAAGAGATGGTTTATATATGGCAGCAGTTAAACATAAAAATCTTCACATCCTTTCATCGAATTCAGCAAGTACAGTCCACCATGAAATGACAGCAACCGATATTTCAAAAAAGGGTCATAGACAAGCTCTCCTAGATTCCAATAACTGAGGTGACACAGCTCCAGAAAAGGCATATTCTGTGTCATCTGACCTTGGTCTACACTGTGTGCACAAGCCTGTCATGTAGGAATACTTAGGATTATTATGGTAACTACAGCAGAAATATAGCTGTACTAAATCATATCTTGTGGGTACTCTAAATTGGAACACTCTCAACAGGGCAAATCCAATATGTAGCAAGAAATTGCCCCAAAGTGGCCAAAGACTCCCATCATATAGAATTTTGGCAAAGGCAGATAACTCCAGAATCAAAAGAGCAAGAGTTGTCTTTCTTAATCTGCTCATCAAGCTTAGTGTGTGAAGATCCATCAAAATATTTCAGGGGGTTATAAAGAGTTACAGCCCAGACACAAAGTTTGATGCAACCAAGGAAAATGCTGACTGACAGACAGACAGACCAAATGCTACTATTACCAATGTCCGATGCCTCACTAGTGGCAGGGGACAAATTGTGTTCTAATTACTCATTGTATCTGGGCCTATGTAAAGGTAAGCGTGTATCTATGAATACCGTATTTACCCTAAGTATTCGGACACCTCAACTCCTTACCATATATGTTCTAAAATTTGAACCAGTACAATTCACTACCAGATGTTGTGTCTAAAAATTGCTGGATGAGTGCCAAACAGTGTAGACCCAGATGAGACGCCGCGTTCTGCGGCGTCTCATCTGGGTCTATACTGTTTGCTCAGGCCTGTCTGTCCGAATACATATGGTAAATACAGTAGTGACCAGGCTCTGTATAATGAAGATAGCAAAACCACATCACAGGTATGGGAAGGTATTTTTTTTTACTTACCAAGGTGGGTATGAGAGATTGTTGGTTAAAACAAACAGCAGGAATAAGAAATCAGACACAGAAAGAAGCATAGAAAGAGGCAGCAAGGCAATACACCAAAACACTGACGTTACTGATAGAAATACCACAGATATAGCCTTGCCGTACTTCATCCAAATAGCAGAAGAACATGTTTTCTTAACACTTAGCCTGCTGCGTAAACTACTGATAGAAATACCATAGATATATCCTTGCCGTACTTCTTCTTGCAAATAGCAGAAGAACATGTTTTCTTAACACTTAGCATGCTGGGTAAAAATTGCAGCAGACAACATTTTGATTTTTTTTTTAATTTTTCCCAGAAAACAGGTTTGACATTTCATGCAAATCATCTCCTAAGGAGATGATTTGCATAAAATGTCAATACCTGTTTTCTGGGAAAAATAAGAAAAAAATATTTATAAATGATTTCTGTTGAAATTTTTACCCAGAAAGCTAAGTGTTAAGCTAATGCTTCCTGTGTTCAAGAACAAAATATGCTTCTATGCTTAGAAGAAATGGGTGTACCAGGTAAGTAATGAAAACCCTATCCTTGACCTTGATGTGCTGTTAGCATATATTTACACTTTCAGGAGAGGATGGGTGACAAGCTAGTGGAGGGAATGCGCTTTAAAACAAACCCATGTTTGTCAAGGTCACCATATTCGCTTTTTCTGCCCCACCCATCAGACCGGATAGGATCTTGTGCTGGTAAGGGTTAAGAGCTGTCAGCAATGTTAAATATTCAGGCTTGTGCAAATAGTGTAGACCCTGAGAAAGTTTAATGGACTTTTAAAATTTAAGAGTAAGTATGGAAAAAGTAAGGTCTCTGAATATTTAGGGTTATTGTGGTACAAAAATAAAAATTGTATATTTCATCCCCTTACCTGAGAAAAGAATAAAAGTTCATATCTACATTTTCACTATACACTCTATACAAATTTTTGAGCGTGCTAAACAAGTTTCTAGTTGCCAAGCCCATATTTACAAATGTCCTGGGTTACAAGGATTTGTCAGGTCCAGCCTCAGCAACAATTATACATGTACACTAAATTGCTAAAAAGTAATTCTCACGGTTTACTTATTTTACAATATAAAAAAAGTTAGATACCGATTAAACTCCTTCTGGCTTTTTTGATCAAATCAGATAACAAAGCTGTATCAGATAATTCCTCTTTGTTTTAAATTTATTGACCCTTTTTTATCCAAGAAAACATTAAGTAAATCATAACAATAAATCAATCGGTTATCACCTTGATAAATCAGCTGATGAAAAAGAAGACACAGAAAGACCAGCAAAAGAAGAATCAGATATCGGTTCAATGACCACAAGAAAATGGATATTTTTATATAAATCTGCCAGATGTATTCATCTGTGTGCCTGTTACAGCAAAAA
This sequence comes from Anodontia alba, assembly GCA_964016985.1. Classification (NCBI taxonomy): domain Eukaryota; kingdom Metazoa; phylum Mollusca; class Bivalvia; order Lucinida; family Lucinidae; genus Anodontia; species Anodontia alba. The sequence goes on from OZ024828.1 coordinate 10,264,347, forward strand.
TCTCTTGAATACTTATCTGGCTTCATGATGAAGGAAAGAAGAACAACAGAACCTCTTTACACACTATTGCTGGGATCCACAGCAAAAACAGTGTTAGCTAAACAACCCTGTTGTAGCCAAACAAGCATGTAGAAATTACAAAGAAAGATGACCATAAATGGTAATTTTTCTACATAATCTGCCCAGTTTAGCAAAGATTATATATAAAATGACAATAAATGGTCAATATCTATCTATATAAGGTATACATTTTTAAAGAAGGCCATGGTCATTTTTTTATACAATCTATACATTTTTGTTTGGATACAATACTTTTAGAATCCACCTTTAAACCACCTTATATAATGCCAAACCACCTTATAATGAATTGTCTTATAACGAGGTTCCAGTGTATAGATTGGACCATTTAAGTATTTGAATGGGCATACCTTGTCAAAGTGTAAATCTAAATTGAACTGCTCATTAAGCAACCATTGTGTCAGGATCTACACTGACTGTCGTTCAGCCAGATTTTTATTTTCATTTTGGACAAAGTGTTGGTGATAAGCCTTTAACATAAATACAATGTAAATGTCAAGGTTATCCAGTTAAAAATTCAAACAACTTCCTCGTTATTTTAACCCTCAAAGTGCCAAGCAAAAATTGTAGCAGAGAACATTTTTATTTTTTTAAATATTTTTCAGAGAAAATAATGCTTAACATTTCATGTGAATCATCTGCTCAGCAGATGATTCACATGAAACGTGAAACCTTATTTTCTCTGAAAAATAATATAAAAAAAAAATATGTTAACCGCAGTTGTGTTTGGAACTCTACGGTTAAAATTAGAATCAAAGAAAATTAAATCAGGATCACAGAATTCACTATGTAAACTAATCTTCATCAACTTACTCTTCATAACTGCAGTTGCAGCTATAGTGACTGCAAGAGTTGTGTCTCCAGTAACAGATTTTTTATTCTGACAGCAGCAACTTAACTTTTAAAAGACGAAGCTTGAAGATGATACTGATGTTTTTCTGTGATTTTGCAAAATGTGAGGTACCTCATGAAAAGTGATACAAAAGCATCCATGTTGTCTTATCAGAGGCAGAGATCACCGTAGCTCTAGATAAATAGCAGATTCATATTTTTCTTATTCCAGCGTATTCATATTTTTCTAATTTATCTTCCCAAAAACATATCTTGAGCTAAGGATCACTGGATACTTCATCAATGAATAGGGAAGGAACTGATGTCACTTCACAGTCTTGCAGGCCTAGTCCTGGTTTAAACCACCATAAACATGCAGACGAGTATTTTTCTTATTTCTCCGCAAAAATACATGTTGTGACTACTTATCAGAAAGCGCCTCAATGAGATGCTTCTAATAAGTACCCACAAAAGCAATTTTCATGGAGCAACAAGAAAAATATCAACATTTTATGAATGGTAATTGTGGGCTCCACAGATGCATCATAACTTTTCACGGTTTCTTCATTCAGTTGTGTTACAACTTTAGAATTATTTAACCCTTGTCCTGCTGAACCTGGGTATGCCCTGCCTTTGCAAACAGTGTAGATCCAGATCAGTTGGCTTCTGATCTGGATCTGCACAGTTAGTCATTAAGTATGTGGATTTGTATCAACAACCTGGATCAAGTATTCTGACTGGCTGAAAATTAGAAGTAGGCATAGCATCTAAATTTATTCAGCATGGCAAGGGTTATCATAATTTTTTTTTTCTTTTTTTTTTTTTTTTGTAGGCCAATCACAGCTCCAGATAAGTGGGGTATCCAGATAATCAGCTTTTTGTCATCTCTTCATGGAAACTGTTGTTGTGGTATCTGATAGAATTGTCAAAGCAAGTGAGTTCTAAGCCATACTCACAACATACATGTACACCACAACCTCTTTATAACACTATTCTTGGGGCCATAGCATAAACCATGTTCTTAAACAACCATGTTATATCCAAACAAAAATGTATAGATTATATTGAAAAATGACCATTTATGGTCATTTTTCAATATAATCTATACATTTTTGGGATCCATCTTTGAACCGTGTTATATCTAAAACCGTGTCATAACGAACCATGTTATAAAAAGGTTGAAGTGTAGCATTAAAAAAAAGCAATACTGTTTGGTCCAAAACAACCCACAAAAAAACAACAACAAAAAAACATAAACACTTATCTGGAGATAATGACAAAAAAACCTTTTCTTTAACCCATAAAGTGCTAAGCAAACTAGTAGACATTCTAAATTTTTTATATCATTTTTCAGAGAAAATAATACTTGGCATTTTGTGCGAATTGTCTGCTTGGCAGACAATTCACATGGAATGCCAATCCTTAGTTTCTTTGAAAGATACAAAAACAATCAAAATGTCATCTGCTGCAGTCATGATTAGTGCTTTAAGGGTTAAAAAATCTTATCTTGGGCCCTGATTACAAGAAGATATGCCCCTGTCAAAAGGAAGATGTTATCTTAATGCTGGCGCTAACAGTTTTATTATGCTTTTATACATAAATGTTACCTTTAACTTTTACTTTGAAGTCATCATTACAAGGGAACATTAAAATTGTCACGCTGGAGTAAATTTTCATATGTAAGCCACAACATGTTAGAAGAGATCTTTTCCCCTTTCCCAACATGTGAACAAGTCCTAAAATCATGTAACATATAGATGATGATGATGATGATGATGATGATGATGGTGATGATGATAGTTTGGTGTTTTACATCTTTTAATAACATTATTCAAGTCAGATCAAGATAACGACAGGCTCTGAAGCCCCATATAGTCATGAGCTGTACTCTGCCTTCAGCGGGATTCAAACCCAAGACCTTGTGTCTGAAGCACTCTGAAGTCAAGAGTAATAACTGCTCAGACAACACATATCTGCAGTCTGATCAGGATATTTACTCAAAGATCTAGATAAGAGGGGTTAATAAAAAATGCTATTGTTATTTCTCTAGTAAAACATATTGTACTGTATTCGACCTAATTACAGCACATACACCTATACATAAGCACACAGTCAAGCAATTCTATTGTCTTCACATTACAGCCAGTGTACTTTTTGTCTACTTCTTTTTAAAAGCATATGTTGTGGGTACCCATTTGAACTGCATTGAGTTATTGATGCAATTCAAACGAGAACCCACAACATATTCTTTTGTAAAGAAAATCAGAAAAAGGAAAACACAAAAATATTGCATAAGCATGATTTAATAAACTTGTCTTTTGCTGATCTTAGTTCAACTGTACCCTTAGTATAGGTGGATACATATTTTACCACAAGTTTTCCCAGTAATTCTGAAAAACCTACGGCATCTTAACTGGGGTACAATGTAAGCTCGGACCTAATAGTCAAAAGACTTGGGGTGAATACAATATTAGGCTCAGTTGGCTACTAGGAGGTACGGTGGTTTTCATTTGATCTGCCTGATTTCAACATATGCATATCTTTTTGCCCATCAAAGTCTAACATGATTGGCATACCTTTATTAAACAGTCAACAGTAATATTTATTATAACAAAGTGATGCATAAAATTCTATATTAACCTTTAAGGTTATATTAAAATTTTACAAAATGAAAAAAAGGGTTTTCAAAAAGAACAAGTCACCATGAAATAGGATATGGTTGATCATGTTTACTAAACATATTTTTTTGTTTTGTTTTTGTTTTGAGTTACATCTTGTGTGCACCTGTAAAAAATGGGAGACAGAATTTAAGATAATATAGGTTACTGGATTAATATAGATATGTATTTTTTTATTTATGCTTCCACAAAACATATCCTGTTGTTGCTACTCATTAGAACTGCGGCTGCCTCACTGTGGGGATTCAAATGAATACCCACAGCAAACATTGTTTTGTGATGAAAAAAGAGAAACTATCAGTACTCTATGCCCCTTAAAACAAGGAAAAAAACATCTCAACTCTTACGCCAGGCAAAATTTGTAGTAGACAACATTTTTTTTTTTTTTTTTACATTTTTCATAGTAAATGTCTTGACATTTCATGTAAATCATCTGCTTGGCAATTCACATGAAACATCAAGACTTATTTTCTATGAAAAAAACAAATGCAGTATAGTCATTTCAGCAGCAATGAATACAATGCTACAGGGCATATATTAAAATAAATATGGTATATTTAAAAGTGTCGTCTGCTGCAGTTGTGACTGGCGCTTTAAGAGTTAATATTCTGTTGCTATAAATACATTAATGTTGTACTTACTTTTAGTATCATAAAATCCATGCTCCTTAAATCGTAATCCAAGACAACAGAAGATTTCGTAGATCAGGTTTCGAACAATCGACTGTTTTTCAGTTTCTAATATTCCATTTATACATTGATTTATCCATTCCATTTTTCAGTGTAATTATTATTTCCATGTTTATAATTCCTGCATTTTTGATAAATCAGATCCCATTCTGACTGCGTTTATGTTTTTTGTCTTATTTCCTATATATATACCTTTTTATCTTTTTACCTGATATTATTTCTATCATGCAATATCATTTGTAACATAAAAATCTTACGCTTATAATGCAAATCGGTTTAATCCTCACAACTGTATACCATCCTTAAGAAAAATGAAGTGTATTTTTACAATTTTCAAAACCGTTGCTCAGGTAACAAAATAACACCACAGGTAACAAGTTAATCCTCACTGAAAATAAAAAAAAATCAAGTATCTTCTTTTCGCAATATTCTACTTATTTCTTCCGCAACACAGCACAAACTAGAAAAAAACGGACAATAAATAAATATAAAAAAAAGATTTCTTATCACAATATATATTTCTCTTCTGTAATCCAGGTGGGTGTGTTAAAAATCCTAATCCACTAAAAAAAATACCTTTTCTCCAAGAGGTATTTTTTTTTTTCGTCTGCTTCTCTAGGGATGGAATTGTGGGTAATATGCAAAATGAACAGCTGACATGTGATCAACAAGATCTTAGCACTGGTTCTGTCAGTCTCAGGTTAACGCTTTACATGCCGAGTAAAAACTTCAGCAGACGGCATTTTGAAATATTTTTCTTATTTTCTCAAGAAAATGGGATTTGACATTTCATGCAAATTGTCTCCTAAAGAGACAATTTGCATGATATATCAAACCCTATTTTTTTGAAAAAATAAGAAAAATACCATCAGTTTGTCGTCTGCTGATTTTGCCCAGAGGGTGCTAAAGATTAAGCCAAGAAACCATGCTGTAATTCTACTCAACAGGCTTACTTGTACCATATCTATCCTAAGCAAACAGGAAAGTTCTCTTGTGATCCGGATTAACTCCTCGGCTCCCAAAAACAGAGCATTTTTGAGCTGTCTGATAGGAAAGGAATCTTATCAGACTATGTAAATGAAACAATTGAGGATTTACAAAGAAACCAAAAGGATGCTATAGTCAAAACTGCAGACAACATTAAGAGAAATCAGACTTGATGTTTTATGTGAATTGTCTGCAAAAGCAGACAAATGACATGAAATGTCAAGCCTTATTTTTGTTGGGAAAAATGTTAGACTGTTGTCTGCTAAAAATATGAATTATTGCATTTTGTGTTTACTTCATTAGGCTAAAATATGAAAAAAAATATTCTCCCTTGAAAAACTCTGAAAATATCCACAAAGTTGTTGAAAGCCTTCATTTTTTTTAGACTGAACGAATCTAAGAGTATCACAATGTATACAGTTTGTAACGTTTCACTTCAAAGTTTAGACTAAAATAGCCCCTTTGATTCCAGTGTGAAATCTAGTTAAAATTCGATAACAGCTAATCAATCTCCTTTTATCATGGATTTACATGAATGGTAAATAAATTTCAAATAAACTTCATTCTTTTCTGTATCAAAATGAACTGTTTGTCTGATAGTATAATTCCAATAATCTTAACAGAAATAGCCCAGAATAAGCTGAAGACAAGTTCGTCAAATTCAGCAGATGGCAAACTTGTCTTTTTTTTTCCTGAAAATAGGACAGGACATTTCATGCAAATTGTCAGGAGACAATTTGCACGAAATGTCATGCCCTATTTTCAGGAATAAAATGCGAAAAACTCTAAAATGTTGTCTGCTAATATTGAAATTTCAGCATATCAGGAGTGAAAATTGTTAAATTTTCAAGTATACCTGTTTGTTTTGAATTAATTGTGTTTTTTGTCATGCCGATCCTTATATTAAATAAATATCCTTTGGTTTGAGATTATTATTTAGATTTAGGCTGGTGCTCTTATAATTCCTCAGTTTGTTCTTTTCTGAATAGATAAAACAGCTGCACAACTGTATATCAGTCTATCCATATAGCTCATCTGCAGAATCAACATGGAAAAACAATCAACTTCACCCAGCCTTACTGTACCTATCTTCGTATTACCTCCAGATAAGGCACTTTTATTTTTCCACCAAAAAGAGTCAATGTTTTTCTTATTTTCCATAAAAACATTTCTTGTGGTACCCATTAGAAGCGCCTCACCAAGCGCTCCTAATGAGTACCACAACATGTGTTTTCATGGAAAAAAAGAAAAATATTTTATCAGGACACTTTTCTTACCTGGAGCTATGGCTTTTTGCTTGCCCAGGTGAAATTCCTTCTCTATCCTCCAGAAAAACCCAGGTAGATATCTATGATAAACAAGATGTCTACCTGTGTTCCTTTTTTTCTTTCTCTCCTGAGTCAGTATGATTTTTAACCTTTAGCATGCTGCAGGCAAAACTTACAGATAAACAAACACAACACCATAAAGTAATAGCCCTATCTGGGTAAATATTTTCCACAATTGCAGCAAGGTAATTCAAATAAGTACCATATGAGAAACCAGAAAAATATGATTACTTTTTGGTTGAAAAAGCATCTTATCTTGCAACATTGCAGATCAAGTAGGTAGCAACATCAGAAAAAGTCCCTTACCACATATTCAGATCAAACTGCCCATTGTGCAAATTCTGATCAAACGTCTTCAATAATCATCAATATATTTTACAAGCTCCTATGACTTTGTAAGCCAGGAATAAAGGCCCTGATCAGACTGCATATATGTGCAGTCTGATCAGAGCCTTGATTGCTACATACACAACAAGGGCCCTTTGCTCAACCAAGTACCAATTACTCTTGGCCAGGACTGGGTAAAAAACAGCCATCATCCCATATCAGAATAACTAAGAACCAGTCCAACTGGATAAATGCACACAGTCTAGTGATTCCCATACACAATATTTAGTTGGACACACTACAAGACAGTAGTAGACACCAACCAGGCTGCATAAATAACCCAACCAGGCTGCTTAAATGACCAGACTATCCTGATTCTTTACTCAACACATATAGGAAGATGGAGATTTTCCCTGAGCCCACATCAATTACCATTCTTAATTGAGCAACACCACTGGAAAACAGGTCTTTGACGCCTGTAGATATGTGAAGCATAGGTTTAGATAACATGCTTATTCAGTCAAAACATATGCACATTTTTTCTTACTCCTCCATGGAAACATATCTTGTGGTTACTTACTAAGGCAATTCCAATGAGTACCCACAAAATATATTTTCATGGAGAAATAAGAAAAATAAATATGATGATTCCTTCATATCTAGCACTATAAACAGAATGTACATAGAGCTCCAGATATGAGTGGTTACCCACACATTTTTCTTATTTTCTTCATGAAAACATATGTTGTGGGTACTCATTAGAAGTGACTCATTGAGGCACTTCTAATGAGTACCCACAACACGTTTTCTCAAGATATAATCAAATATCAATTCTTTTCTGTAACTTAAAAAAAAAAAAAAAGGTGCCTTAACAGGGACTATAAGTCTAGGTCAATGTATGCATCTGTACAGCTTGATCAGGGCCTTCACAGTTTTTTTCAGCATTTTCAACAAAAATGCACAGTCTAGCAGTCAGGGCCCAGTTGTTCAAAGCGTCGAGCTCGTTAAGGGTCATTTCGTTAACTGTTTTAGCAGATTCAATATACAATATTCTGATATTTTTTGCTGAAAAAATATGAGTAGCTTTTGCACTGCGAAAGCTACTCACATTTTTTCAGCAAAAAATTTTAGCATATTTGCGTATAATGCGATGTAAATTTTAACGAATCGTTATCTAACGACATCGTTATCTTTGAACAACTGGGCCCAGGTCTGAATTTTCAGTCCTTATATACCCTGTCAGGACCTTTTTTCTTGTCACGCTGATCAAATGAGAGCAGTAATTCAAACAAACTATGAATAAGAAAATACTTGTGCCTCTCCTAAAGTATACAACAAATAATTTCATTGAGAAACCTAAAAAAAATATTGGCCATTTCCTCCATGAAACTTGTCATTTTTCCAGAAAATGGAACTACACGCGACAAAGCAGTGGGATTTATTATTTATGAACGATATATTAAACAAAATGTTCAAGGAATTGTCCTTGACCAAAATTCAGTCAGTTGGTATTCTACGTGTCTGTTTGTTTTTGTGCCCCAGTCAAGCCATAAGGGTTATGTTGAGCGTGGTCAGTTTACCTACCACAATTTTTCCTGGGCAAGATTAGTCCTCTAAGTAGTTAACTCGTACTTGTGCACATTCTTTTGCCAGAAAATTCTTGTCATTAGGCACTTAGTGAATGTAGTCAGTGGACTGAGAAATAAAGGACAAGGTCATAAAATTGTCTTGCAATATTGAGGTCATCTTCAGGAAGAAGTGTATACCAAGATTGGTGACTGTCAGGCTTATAGTTTGTCAGAAATGGTAGCTAAATGCTGTTATTGAGGCCAAAAAAAATCAAAGTCACAGGACCATGAAACATAGGTCAAGGTCATAAAATTCTTTTGCGGTATTGGAGGCCATCTTAATAAAGTAGCATATACCAAGTTTATCGTCAGTCTTGCAGTTTGTCATGAATGGAATTTACCACTAGCACTGTGAGGTTGAGAGCATGTTAACACTGTTTACACTAAGCACAGTCCATGTTTAATGTTCACAGCTGACAGTCCATTTGAGAGGAATGGAGCTAATGTGGACAGACTGACTGACAGAAAAGTGGATGAATGAATGGAAAAATCAGATGCCTATATTGCATCTGCTAAACAGGTGTGACAACAACTCAAAACAATATTTTGGTTTGAAACATCAAAATCCTGAATTACCAAATTCTACAAAAAAGCAAAGTGGAATAATATACTATAAACAGCAAAACATATATTTTACAAGTACATGTTTACAATTTATTATCCATAATAATATTCAGATTTATAGAAACAAAAGTGAGTAACTAACAAATAGATTATACACTTGTTTTAGCCAAAAAAAAAAAAAAAAAGTTTTCCCTCAGCATACTAAAGGTATTACATTATAATATATAGTGTCTTTTGCTAGACATATATCTTGGACTCATAGCTCCAGATAAGGCACTTATTTCCAACCAGAAACTGCTGATAGTTTCCTTATTTCTGCATGAAAACATATGTTGTGGGTACTCATTAATGAGTACCTGTGGGTACTCATTAATGAGTACCCACAATTGTGGGTACTCATTAATGAGTACCCACAACATATGTTTTCATGCAGAAATAAGTAAAAAAAATATGTGGCTACCCCTTCTTATATGGAGCTATGTACAGGACTAATAATATAATTGTAGTGAGGGGCAATGATCTTGCTTTTTATATTTCAAAACCATGAAAAAATGGCTACCATATTTATCCTAAGTATTGAGACAGACAGGACAATTTGTTGCGTACCATCAGGAGACCTGCACTGTTTGCTACTCATTCAGCAGGTTTTAGGCACATCAACATGACTTGTTCAATTTTCAGAACAGGTATGGTAAGTAGTTAAGGTGTCCCAATATTTCATTACGAAAATGCGCCCATTCAAATATATTGAAAATTTCACCACCAAAAACGGAAAGTTTTCAGATAAAAATTCTGATATTTTTCAAATTTCTGCTCAAAACATAGATTATGGGTACTCATAATCTATGCTTTTGAGCAGAAATAAGAAAAATAATGTATACCCCTGTAAACCGCAGTTTTAAAATATAGAAGTGGGGTTTAAGGGGGTCAAAATTATATAGGTATGTTTCGTGATGAAGAGTAAATAGAGAATTACAAGGCTCCAGAATAAGGCCCAGCATTCAGAAAATAATTTCATCTTACCATATATACCCTTAATATTTTAAAATCGTGATTTTTTTACCAATTTTATCCTAACGAATTGAACAAATTCAATTTCTGTTAAAATGTATTAGATTGCAGTTTCAAATAGGATATTTTGGACTGGAATTTACTTCTAGTAATTTTTTCCTCCAAAAATGTATGTTGTGGGTACTAATTAAAAATGCCACACCCATTTATCTAGTTAATATTTTGTCAGGTAAGTCAAGTTGAACTCTTGTACTATGTGACAAAGAAAATAAATATTTAATTTTCAATTACTTAATGAAGTTATGTCTGATAATTTAATTAGCTAAACTGGTAGTAATTTGTTTCCCAAGTTTAGCAATTAACAATGGGCTTCCATGTCGAGTGGTCAAAAGCATACACATGGTTCAACTGCACAAACAGTGCCTATTTATCTTTACAAGAGGCCCATGGGCCACGGGTCGCTCACCTGAGTGACATAGCCACTGCAGATATGCAGATGTTATGCAACATTTTTCCAGTCCTGTCATCGCAGCTAATGAAAAGATCAACCTTCAAGCAGTTCTTAATTTTGAAGAAGAATATTATATATGGCATGACAGTCAATGGAGCATGATCATTTGAACAAACTCTCAATCACATTTCAACAGTAGGATCAATGTGAAATTTGGAGGCAATTGGCTAATTGGTTTCTGAAGAATTATGATTTTATACATGTAAACAGCACAGTAGCAGGGAAATATAATAAACATAAACAAGATGGCAGCCATCTTAGATTTCCAATCAGAATGATTTTAGCTACTGTTGATCTACAAGTCACCTCGATACTTTCAATGAACTTAGCTATCTTGGATTTCCGATCAAACAATTTAAGCTATTTTAGATCTAGAAGTCGCCCAAATGCTTTCTACCAAGTTTCGATTCAAATGGCCTTTCAGTTCAGGAGAAGAAGCCAAAAGTAGATTTTCAGGATGGCTGTCATGGCGGCCATCTTGGATTTCCGATAGGGATGATTTTAGCTATTTTTGATCAAAGGTCACCCTGATGCTTCCTACCTAGTTTAAAGTCAATAAGCCTTTTGGTTCAGGAGAAGAAGTGAAAAACAGATTTTCAAGATGGCTGCCATGGCGGCCATCTTGGATTTCCAATCGGAATGATTTTAGCCAATTTCAATCTATAAGTCACCCCGATGCTTCCTACCAAGTTTTAAGTCAATTGGCATTTGGGTTTAGGAGAAGAAGCGAAAAAAAGATTTTCAAGATGGCCACCAAGGTGGCCATCTTGGATTTCCAATCAGCATGATTTTAGCTACTTTTGATCTACACGTTACCCTGATGCGTCCTACAAAGTTTGGAGTCAATAGGCCTTTCGGCTCAGGAGAAGAAGAGAAAAATAGATTTTCAAGATGGCGACCATCTTGGATTTCCGATTAGAACGATTTAAGCTACTTTTGATCTACAAGTCACCCCAATGCTTCCTACCAAGTTTCGAGTCAATTGGCATTTGGGGTTAGGAGAAGAAGCGAAAAATAGATTTTCAAGATGGCCGCCATATCTTGGATTTATGATCAGCACAATTTTAGCTATTTTTGATGTGATACATGTCACACCTATGCTTCCTAGCAAGTTTGGAGTCAACTGGCCTTTCGGTTCAGGAGAAGAAGCAAAAAATAGATTTTCAAGATGGCTGCCATGGCAGCCATCTTGGATTTCCGATTGGAACAATTTTAGCTTTTTTGATCTACAAGTCACCCCAATGCTTCCTACCATGTTTGGAGTCAATTGGCTTTTGGGTTCAGGAGAAGAAGCGAAAAATAGATTTTCAAGATGGCTGCCATGGTGGCCATCTTGGGTTTCCGATAGGCATGATTTTAGCTATTTTTGATCTACAAGTCACCCAAATGCTTTCTAGCAAGTTTGGAGTCAACTGGCCTTATGGTTCAGGAAAAGAAGCAAAAAATAGATTTTCAAGATGGCTGCCATGGCAGCCATCTTGGATTTCCAATCGGCACGATTTTTGCTATTTTTGATCTGCAAGTCACCCCGATGCTTCCTAGCAATTGGCCTTTCGGTTCAGGAGAAGAAGCGAAAAATAGATTTTCAAGATGGCGGCCATCTTGGATTTCCGATCGGCACGATTTTAGCTATTTTTGATCTACAAGATACCCCGATGCTTCCTAGCAAGTTTGGAGTCAACTGGCCTTCGGTTCAGGAGAAGAAGCGAAAAATAGATTTTCAAGATGGCGGCCATGGCGGCCATCTTGGATTTCCAATCGGCACGATTTTAGCTATTTTTGATCTACAAGTCACCCCGATGCTTCCTAGCAAGTTTGGAGTCAACTGGCCTTTCGGTTCAGGAGAAGAAGCGAAAAATAGATTTTCAAGATGGCGGCCATCTTGGATTTCCGATTGGCACGATTATAGCTATTTTCGATCTACAGGTCACCCTGATGCTTCCTACCAAGTATCGAGTCAATTGGCCCAGGGGTGTAGGAGGAGTAGGCTTTTAAAGCAACTGTTGACGCCGCACGACGCACGAAGCACGACGGACGACGGACATTGACTGACCACAATAGCTCACCATGAGCACTTCAGGTGAGCTAATAAAGCTCATCAACAGCCACTCAATGCCTGGTAATTGTCAATGGGCCGTAAGACATTGCCATGAGCCAGGTTTGAAAAAATCTACTAACTCATTCTCCTGGGGCCTTAATCCAGAGCACACTTGTTTCACACCTGATTAAGTTCATTTCAGGAAACGTTCAGTATGGGCAGGGAACCTAGAAAATTTACCTTACACTGCTAATAGCAGACCCAGACCACAGCCTGGTCTGGGTCTTTGTATTCGCAAACTCCAAACACTTGCACCATGTGTAGTACAAGTTTACAGCATAGGTTTGACAACGGCACGTACCTGCAGCCTTGTCGAAGTTTTCACTATTTGCCTGTTACATAAGGCCATTTTTACCCTGGTGCATAATTTATCTTGATATTTCTGTTAATCTCATTCCATAGATTAGATATTTATCGGTTAATCTGATTAGCCTGGTCTTACATCTTGCCACAGTCTACAGTACATCCCGTTTCATAGCACTATACAGGAAGGGATATTGGGTTTTGTCTCATTTCTGCATGAAATCATATGTTGTGGATACTCATTAGAAGCTCTTCGCTGAGGCACTTCTGAGGGGTACCTACAACGTATGTTTTCATAGAGAGAGAAAAAAAAAGAAAAAAATCAAGACTTTTCAGCTGAAAAAAGTGATTTATCTGGAGATATGCCATTTTTTTTTAGTTTTTAATGTCCTCTACACTCAATCAAATGTACAGTACTATTTTTACTTTCTTGAGCACCTTTTTTTTTTTTGTGTTTTTTAAGCCACCATGATATTCACTTGTAATGCAAGTTCCAGCTGACATTGTGTTTTTCAGAAATATGGTTAAACCAGGTCTCACTTGGGACTGGATGCACAGGATTGTGAGCTTTTTTTGTGGAAGCACTTTCGGTGCAACTTATGTGCATTCAGCTATTCTTATTGTCTTTATTTAACATTTACCTTGGTGCGATATGACCTTATTTGTGCTGATGTATCATACAACCCAAATCACCCTCCCAAAATTTACTGTAAATCTAAATGTAACAAATAAATGTATTGTAAGTAAATTATCTGGCTGATCTAGGATGGTACACGAACTGCTTTGCCAGGGCAATTCTAATGACCAGTAACCTACAATGCACCACGAAAACATGCCTATATAATTTTGACACCCTGAAACCCCACTTTTATACAGTAAAACTGGGGTTTACAGGGGTATACATTATTTTTCTTATTTCTGCTCAAAAAGTTAGCTTGTGGGTACTCGTTAGAACCGCATGGCTGAGGCAGTTAACCAACAATCCATCACGAAACCATGCCTCTATAATTTTGACCCCCTTAAACCCCACTTTTATATAGTACAACTGGGGTTTACAGGGGTATACATTATTTTTCTTATTTCTGCTCAAAAAGATAGCTTGTGGGTACTCATTAGAACTGCATGGCTGAGGCAGTGCTAATGAGTACCCACAATCTATGTTTTGAGCAGAAATATGAAAAATATCAGTTTTTTTATCTGAAAATTTTCCGTTTTTGGAGGTGAAATTTTCTATATATTTGAATAAGTGTGTTTTCGTAATGTTTGTTTTCATGGAGAAAAAAGAAACATACCCATATTTTTTGGTTCAGGTTGCAAAAAAAAATTCATCCTATACTGAAAGCAACAGCCTTGGTAATGTGTCTAAATGTGCTAAAAAAACAGCACACCCTGATCAAATGTTGGGATAATTTTGATCTGGATCTACACAGTTTGCTCAGACATGGCTGTCCAAATATTCAGGATCAATATGGTATTACAGTAAAACATGTGTAAGACAGCCACCTTTGAAATTGACCTTAGTGGTTGATGTGGAAAGGTGGTTGTCTTATGAAGGTACATGTCATGTAATTTTGCTAGCAAAATTACATGACATGTACCTTTATAAGACAGACACCTTTTTCCACATCAACCACTATTTACAGTCAGTCTCAAAGGTGGCTCTCTTACACAGGTTTTACTGTACACAAAAACTAGTGGGTGCTAAGCGTGCTGGGTATATAATTGCAGCAGAGGACATTTTTAAATATTTTTCTTATTTTTCTCAGAAAAAGGCTTTGAAATATAAAAGCCTAGCTGTTGGAAAAAATACTAAAAATATCATTAATGCTGAATTTGCCCAGAAAGTGGTTAAGATTAAAGGTCTCCATGAAACACATCTTTGTCATATATACATGTTGCCTGCATAGCTCTAGTTAAGGGGCATCATCAATAAAACAGTACTGATATTTTTCTTATTTCTCCACGAAAACATAGGCACTTCTAATAAAGTACCCACAGCATATGTTTTTGGGGAGAAATAAGAAAAATATTATGTGGATACCCACTCTTATCCAGACCTATGAATGAAGGTTTCTATTTCAAAATTTCAAACTTTTTCTTTTTCACACTTTTTTTGCCACAAAATCCACATCAGATATACATTTTCTCCTGTTTCTTTTTGTCTTATTTTCCACATGATATTCTAATTATCAATTTAAAATCATCACCTTGATATAAAAGTATTTATGAAGTAATATTTACTGTTTATTCCTATTTCAAAATGCCCCCAAGAAAACATTCTGTAAAATTTTTATGTCAACCAATTTCATAACTTTACTACTTCAAATCAAATCAAATTAAATCTTAATTTCCTTGTACCTCCAATGACCTAAATATGTCTCACTCCAAACAAAAATGTACCTTATTAATTTCTCATGCAAAGTTTGGGCACACCTTCAGGAAAAGGCAGGTTTTATTTAGCCTTAAAGTGCCAATCACAACTGCAGCAGACAACCATTTTGTGATATATTTTTTTTTTTCAGAGAAAACAAGTCTTGAGATTTTATCATCACTGAATCGTCTGCTTGACACGATTCACATGAAATGTCAAGACTTATTTTCCTTGAAAAAAGAAAAAAGAATTTAAAAAAAATTCGAATGTTGTCTGCAACAAATTTTGCTTGTCATTTTATAAGGTTTGACCTTCAAAGAGTCTTTTTAAATTGAAGCCCACAGACATTCTAAGATGCTTTTTTTTTTTTTTTTTTTCCAAGAAAATGTGGCTTGAGGATGTGTCTGAACTGCGTTCATGAAATGAAAAACAGTGTAGACCCTGATCACTGCTCCTTTTAGGAGCAGTTTGATCTGGGTCTACACTGTTTGCCGGGGCCAGTCTGTCTGAATATCTAGGGTAAATACCGTGTCAGATACACAGCTTCAGATAATGCGCTTTTTAAAACAAAAAGAATCTAAAATACTTTATATATACATGTAATACTCAATAAAAAATAAGGGACCTTTCTGCTTGTTGTGGCTTGTATATCCTCAGGTCCCTACATAACTTGACCTTTAGATAAATCCCACTCACCCCTCCCTGCATTTCCTTCATAAATATTGATATGTTAACATTGTGACTTAATATTGTGTTATATGGATTTTCACCCAATTCACCTTGGCAAAAATCATAAAATTGAAAATTTTGTCAAGTGACATTTGTTGCTAACTTTGCTTAGCCCTAGTACTGCTGAACCTGGATATGGGTCTGCCTTTGCAAACAGTGTAAATCCAGATCAGTTGGCTTAAGCCAACTGATCTGGATCTGCACTGTTTGCCATTCAGTATTTGAATTTATATCAACAACCTTGATCAAGCAATCTGACTGGCTGAAAATTAGAAGTGGGCGTAGCATCTTAGTTTATTCAGCATGGCAAGGGTTAAAAAGCTATAAGAATAAAACAGAAAAAAAAGTATTTTCAGTCATAGCATTCTAGGTTAAAAATTTCAGCAGACAAGATTTTATTTTATTTTTTATTTTTTTTTTTCTTATTTTTCCCAGAAAACAGGTTTTGACAACTTATGCAAATTGTCTCCAGTAGAGACAAATAATACAAATTTGTGGTATGCTGAATTAGCCAAGAGTGTGGTAAAGGTCAAAAAGTAATAAGAATATAACAGAATAAAAGAAAGTATTTTTAAATGTGTCAGGGATTACAAAGCTAGAACAAACTAAAATATCTGCCCACTCAAATAATTGAATTGAACTAATCTTTCCAGTGTCACTTAAAAATTCACACCTGACACTAAAGGTGTTAAACAATTTGACCTAATACAACCTTAGCCAATATTATGATCCATTTTCCAAACAAAACAAATAGAGATAATCATAAAATACAGCATCACATTGATCCATTTCATATTATGTATCATCCATTTCACACCCTTAACACATTTTTATAATAGTTTCACACCTTGTCATAAAAATGGTGACAAAAGATGACATGTTTGTTGATCTGAAATGATCCCTTTTTGGCCAACATTACGAAAACACGCCTATTCAAATATATTGAAAATTTCACCACCAAAAACTGAAAGTTTTCAGATCAAAAATTCTGATAATTTTCATATTTCTGCTAGAAACATAGATTCTGGGTACTCGTTAAAACCGCCTCGCCGAGGCGGTTCTAACGAGTACCCACAATCTATGTTTTTGAGCAGAAATAAGAAGATAATGTATACCCCGGTAAACCCCAGTTTTACTATATAAAAGTGGGGTTTGAGGGGGTCAGAATTATATAGGTATGTTTTCGTGATGAAAGAGACAGGGCTCAATATGAGTAATTGCACTGGAGAGTTAAAACAAAAAAATACATGTCAGATCTTCATAAAACCTTTTCCCATTGTTATGAGCCGCTTTGTACATTTTCATAAAGAAACTAGCAAACTGTTTTTCAGACCATTTTACTAAGTGCTGTATGAACATGCTGGATAGAGATTCTATAGCAAATATTTTAAAATATTTACTTATTTTTTCTTACAAAATAGGGTTTGGCATTTCATGTTAATTGTCTCTCTTGGCATTTCATGCAGACTGTCACCAAGAGAGACAATTTGCATGAAATATGAAATCGTATTTTCTGCAGAAAAAACAACAACATAATATGTCATCTGCTGAATTTGCCTAGAAAATAGTAAAGGTTGTGGCAGAAATATCTGAAATCACACACTCAAAATCAAGTTCTTCCATACATTAAAACAAGCAACTATTCATGTTTTAGCACTGTCTGAATTTTTTATCTTAACGTCAATCCTACATGTTAAATATATTTTTACTTTGGCCAACGACGTGGATTTGATTCATTTTCCCATCTGATATTACGATTCAGAAGTTTTATTACATCCTGCAGAGGTGTCGTTCCTTTGATCATTACAATTAGTCAACTACGACTTGTTTTAGCCTTTAGACATATCATTACAATTTACGAATATCATAACACTCCATCGTCTCCTAAGCCAAATCATTGGATCTTTAGTAGCGAGCATACATAGATCAAAAGACACTATTAATCATTAAATGCAAATAAACCTTAAAACATATTCAATTGCCCTTTTATTATTCTTATTGTCACTATTTTCTCCTTCACCCCTGTATAAGAGACACAATACTTAAGTCACTGACCCTAAGCAAATTAAACTTTTATTTTCTATCTCCATAAACTTTACAAATTGAGCCGTCGGAAAACAAATTTTGCCTATACCAAGTGAAATGTACAACAGACAAAAATAATGACATCTTTTACAACTTGCCCTGACAAACATATAAATCCACCTTTATCCCCTGATAAAATAACTTCTCACAAATTTTACGCACATCCTATGTCTGGTCACGCAATTTCCAACTGCGGCACAAGACATACCGCCTCGCTTTATAATAAAACCACTGAAACTTAACACAAACTACAAAATTTTTGCAATCTTTCTTTTCTTCCGAAAACTATTATATTTTCATTCCATGACTATTTCAGAAAACTTTATCCATCGCACCATATGTAGAGATACCTTCAAAACCCAGTCAACAAAAGCTTGGTTGAGCAGACGACACTTTTTTATGTTTATAATATCTATAAAATCACTTGAATGACAGGTGTGCTGACCCCATCAAAGTTACGGGAGTGCGAAATTTTATCTACACTACCACTCTTTCTACTATACTCTATAATATCCTCGATATACTAATATAGCAGTATTTAATAATATACTCCGGTTTTAAGAATTTTAACTTGGTGTTTGCGTACAAACCTTTACCTATCAAAATACCTACACTTATTTCCTTTGAAGTGACCGCTTAAAATCTCGGACAATACCCAATGATCAGTGACCATTGGTCAAGAAGACTTAGTGGTCAAAACCAAAATCTCGCTCTTTGTACTCCAGATAAGGTGATATTTGATGATAATTTTTATTACTTTTGCTCCAAAACATATCTTGTGGGAACTCAGTTGGAATTGCCTCAGCAAGGCGATTTCAAGGAGTACTCATAATCAACAAATTTATAATCTTCTGAGCTTCTGTATACAACTTTATTTGAATGAAGGTAACACCCACAATGTTGGACCTTAACCATTTACTCTGGGCTAATTCAAAAGACAACAAAATCATGATATTTTTCTCTCTTTTTTTTTTTTTTTCAATAAAATAGGCCTTGACATTTCACCCAAATTGTCTCTTGAGGAGACAATTTGCAATAAAAGTCAAAATCTGTTACTTAGAAAAAATATAAAAAAAAATATTTCAAATTGTTACTTGCTGAATTTTTTACCCAGCACGCTTAGTGTTAATCCAGATCTGTTTTGCTGAGTAATTTAAACAGGGGTGTGAGATCAGTAGGAAAATGAGATTTAACAACTGCCTTTTAAATGTAGCAAATATAACAACATTATAACAACTTCTTTAACTTTAAATAATCCGCAATCAATAAAATTTATTTGAAAATGCTAAATTCTAATACAAATACAATCAGTAAATATGAGAGAAAATTGAAATGTACTCAGTCACACAAAAACAGCTAAATCTGAATCACCTAAATGGCTATTCTATTTAAATTCTACAGTTTTTTAAACACTTAGCATGCTGCGTAAGATTTCAGCAGACATTTTGATTTTTTTTTTCCTCCTGGAAAATATGCTTTGACATTGCATATTAACCGTCTCCTTCGGTCAAATTCTATTTTCTGGGAAAAATTCCCCAATTTGTCACCTGAAGAATCGGCCCAGGGTATGATAAGGTTAAGAATATCTTATGACTTAAAATTTAAAAAAGTAGAAAATAATTATTTTCTTCTGCAAAAAAAATACATCAAAAAGATGATTCTGCCAAAAAACACAGGCACACACACATGCGAGACCCACATTTTTCATTTTTTTTTGGCTAACAGAAAAGGCTATTTTTCAGAATTAGAGGGTTATCAAGGAATTGTGCTTGGCAAAATTATTGGAGTTTAGAACTTTTGGGAGTTTGAAAGTATACTGTAATCTGCTCTACTCTTGTCAAGTATGTCTTCAACTTGAAAATGCAATATGCAGTGTGTATGTGTGTGTGTGTGTGTGTGTGTGGGGGGGGGGGGGGGAGGGGGGTGATAGATGAGATGTGTGTATCAAATGAAATTGGTGATGAGTATCATTTTCTTCTATACTGTTACAGTTATCACAACTGCAGCAGATGACAGTTTGCTTTTCTTACCATATTTTTTGGAGAAAATAAGGCTTGACATTTTATTTGAATTGTCTCCCTAGCTAAACATAGATACCCTCTATCAATAAAGTCTTTTTGTGGTTCTAGCCTTGCTCAAGTCACATGTGGGAAAGCCAAGTTCTGCTTACGGATGGTCAGGTGTTTTTTTTTCCCCAGGTTCTCCAGTTTTCGCCCATCTTTGATGAACGATCAGCTCGATATTTCTTGAAAGGGCTGTAAAGCCCAAATCAAAAAAAATAAAAAAATAAAAAAATAAAAATAAAAAATAAAGTCTTTACTTATTTACTTACCCAAATCAGATGCTTAAATAGAACACTCTGTGTTATCAGGTGTATTCATCCAGCAGCTTTTAGACTCACAAGCCTTGTTCAAATTTTAGGACAAGTATGGTAAAGCGTTATCTAAAGGTGTCACAATACTTAGGGTATGGTAAATGTCCTAAAATTTTGTACACCTAAGTTTCAGACAAAATGGCATATGCAAAATATGCAAACAGTGCAGACCCAGATCAGACTGCTCCTAAGGAGCAGTCTGATCAGGGTCTACACTGTTTGCCATTTTACTAAGTATTTTAAGAAACAACTGTGTAAAAAAATAATTTAAGACCAAAAAAGTATTGAATAAAATGTTTAAAATTTTATGACATTTACCGTAAATACAGTCTACTGAGATTTTGGCGTTGTTTATTTATTCTTTCTGTGGCCTTGCGGCTGCTTATTTATGTTTTGTTCATTTGTCTGCAAGTAAATGTCCTAAAATTTCCAACACTTTATTCCATACTATTTTGGCCTAAATTTTGATTTTTATGCACCTGTTGCTTAAAACATTAGTGGAATGGCAAACAGTGTAGACCGATAAGATGGCTCCGGGTCCGCACTATTTGCATTACGAAAACACACCTATTCAAATATATAGAAAATTTCATCTCCAAAAATTGAAAATTTCCAGATAAAAAAATCTGATATTTTTCATATTTCTCGGTGAGGCAGTTCTAACGAGTACTCACAATCTATGTTTTTGAGCAGAAATAAGAACAAGAGGCCCACGGGCCACGATTCGCTCACCTGAGTGACATAGCCACTGCAGACATGCAGATGTTATGCAACATTTATCCAATCCTATCATCGCAACTAATGAAAATATCATCATTTGAGCAGTTCTTAGTTTTGAAGAAGAATATATGGGCCTGACAGTCAATGGAGCATGATCATGAATAAACTATCAATCACATTTCAACAGAAGGATCAATGTGAAATTTGGTGGAAATTAGCTAAGTGGTTTCTGAAGAATCTTGATTTTATACGTGTAAACAGCACAGTGGCAGGGACATATTATAAATATAAATCAGATGATGGCCATCTTAGATTTCCAATCAGAACAATTTTAACTACTGTTGATCTACAAGTCACTTCGATACTTTCAATATAAATGTATATGGCCCACACAAAGGTCAAATGTCAACATAAACCATCATTTGAGCAATTTTGGTAGATCTCCTGTCCCCTATAATTTGTGCAAAGATTAGGACCCAGGGCTTATTTGGTTATGGAGAAGAAGATTTTTAAAGGTTTTTACCATATATTGGCATGGCAGTCATTTTGATCAATGGACCATACCCATTTTAGCAATCTTTCATTCTCCTGCCCACGGAGGCTCCGCATGAAATTTGAGCAACACTGGCCCGGAGGCTTCAGAGGAAAAGCCATTTGAAATTATCAACATTTTTTCCATACAAATGTATGGCGCCCATACAAATGCATACAGAAGCAAACTTGACCTCGCCGTAAAAAGGTTAAATGTCAATGTATGACAATTATTTTAGCAACTTTGGTAGACCGCCCGTTCCAGATGATATAAGCAAAGATTCAGCCACAAGCCATCCTCGGTTTTGGAGAATAAGATTTTTAAATGTTTTTTCCCATGCAAATGCATAAGGAAGCAACTTGACCTTGCCGTAAAAAGGTCAAATGTCAATGTATGACCATTATTTTAGCAACTTTGGTAGACCCCCTGTCCCCGATGATTTATGCAAATATTCAGCCCCAAAGCATCCTCTGTTCTAGAGAAGAAGATTTATAAAGGTTTTTACCATATATGGGCATGGCGCCCATCTTGGTCAATGAACCGTGACCATTTTAGCAATCTTTTGTTCCCCCTACCTAAGGAGGCTCCATATGAAATTTGAGCAAAATTGGCCCAGAGGCTCCAGAGAAGAAGTTGTTTGAAATTCTGAACATTTTTCCCATACAAATGCATAAGGAAGCAAAACTGACCTTAACGTAAAAAGGTCAAATGTCAATGTACGACCATTATTTTAGCAATTATGGTAGCCCTCTTGTTCCCGAAGATATATGCAAAGATTCAGCCATAAGGCATGCTCAGTTTTGGAGAAGAAGATTTTTAAAGGTTCTTCCCATACAAATGCACAGGGAAGCAAACTTGACCTTGCCGTAAAAAGGTCAAACGTCAACGTACGACAATTCTTTTAGCAATGTTGGTAGACCTCCCGTCCTCGATGATTCCTGCCAAGGTTCAGCCCAAAGGCATTCTCGGTTCTGAAGGAGAAGATTTTTAAAGGTTTTTACCATATATGGGTGTGGCGGCCATCTTGGTCAACGGACCGTGACCATTTTAGCAATTTTTTGTTCCACCACCCTAAGGAGGCTCCATATGAAATTTGAGCAAAATTGGCCCAGAGGCTCCAGAGGAGAAGTTGTTTGAAATTCTGGTCATTTTTCCCATACAAATGCATAAGGAAGCAAAATTGACCTTAACGTAAAAAGGTCAAATGTCAATGTACGACCATTATTTTAGCAATTTTGGTAGCTCTCCTGTTCCCAAAGATATATGCAAAGATTCAGCCATAAGGCATGCTCGGTTTTGGAGAAGAAGATTTTTAAAGGTTTTTCCCATACAAATGCATAGGGAAGCAAACTTGACCTTGCCGTAAAAAGGTCAAACGTCACGTACGACAATTCTTTTAGCAATTTTGGTAGACCTCCCGTCCCCGATGATTCCTGTAAAGGTTCAGCCCCAAGGCATTCTCGGTTCTGGAGAAGAAGATTTTTAAAGGTTTTTACCATATATGGGCGTGGCGGCCATCTTGGTAAACGGACCGCGACCATTTTAGCAATTTTTCGTTCCCCCACCCTAAGGAGGCTCCATATGAAATTTGAGCTAAATTGGCTCAGCGGTTTCAGAGGAGTAGTCGTTTGAAAATGTTAACGGACGGACGCACGGACGGACGGACGCACGGACGGACAGACGGACGGACGGACGACGGACGAAAAGTGATCACAATAGCTCATCCTGAGCAGAGCTCAGGTGAGCTAAAAATAATGAATACCACTGTAAACCCGTTTTACTATATGAAAGTGGGGTTTAAGGGGGTCAAAATTATAAAGCCATGTTTTTGTGATGGCATACGTCATTTTGTCAGATACTTTGGTGTTGGAAATTTTAGGATATTTACCCAGTGTCTTATTGTTGTGTTTAGTGGATCCTGTCTAGCATTGTGACATTGGGGAAGTGGGGGGCTGGTTTCTTGGCTTTTTTTCAGTTTATGACATGTGTACATTCTGTCTTGGTTTGTTTGCTCTTCCTCTTTGTGTCATTGGTAGGCTATGTTCTGCAATTTCAACTCTTTCTGGATAACTTCTATACTATTTTTCTACATCTATAGAGGGACAATAAAAGCCTTAACCCTTGTCCTGGTGAATAAATTAAGATGCCAGGCCCACTTCGAATTGTCAGCCAGTCAGATTACTTGATCCAGGTTGTTGATACAAGTTCAAATACTGAATGGCAAACAGTGCAGATCCAGATCAGTTGGCTTCTCTGATCTGGATCTACACTGTTTGCAAAGGCAGGACATATCTGGGTCAGCAGGAGAAGGGTTAATCAGATCCTTATAGCTCCAGATAAGAAGGGGTATTAGTAAATAATTTTCTACAAAAAAAGATGTGGGTTCTCATTAGAAGTGCCTCATTGAGGTGCTTCTAATGAATCCCACAACATAATTGTTTTCATAGAGAAATATGAAAAATATCAATAGTTTTTGGTTGATAAAAAAAGCCTTTACTGGAGTAGACTGGCTCCCGTCTCCAGTGACTAAATATCTTTTTTTCTAACCATCACTTTAATAATCCACTAAAATAAAACCAAAGGAATGTCAAGACTATAAAGGCTGGTCACTAGAGTGACCAGCCTTTATAGTCATGATATTTTTTTGGTTTTATTTTAATGGATTATCAAACAGGTATACGAGAAAAATATTTAATCACTGGAGATTGGAGCCAGTCTATTACTGGAGTTATGGTCACTGTGGATGTGCAAGCTGACTGGGGCTTTTACTGTTTACATATGTGATAATAATAATGATGATTTTGCATTTTACATCCCTTTCAATATTATTTGAGTCATACTGAGATCATGGAAGAGCGATAAAGGAAGGTTCTGTGCCACACAGTCATGAGGTGAATTCTGCCTAATGCGGAATTTGAACACCTGTACCTTGTGATCTGAAGTGGGAAGAACTAACTACTTGGCAACCTGGGCCCAGTTGCTCAAAGCATCGTTACCTTAACGAGCTTGTTAGTGGTAAAAATGTTAACTGTACTAGTAAGTACAATATCTAATTCACAGGTATTTTTGCTGACAAAATGTGAGTAGCTTTTGCAAATGCAAAAGCTACTCACATTTTTTCAGCAAAAATGTTAGGGTATATGCCATATTTAATGATCAAAGTTTTAACGATATGCTAAATAACGACATCGTTAGTTTTGAACAACTGGGCCCTGTACGCTTCATATGAAATAAGGACCCTTTACTCATGTCATGAGCTCATTTATATAATATTTGTCAAAGGAAAAACTGTAAAGTTCAAGTCCAAAATCTCTTCTACCCTATACATTTCTTATCCAAATAAAGTCTGCAAACAGAAAGGGCCCTGAGTAAATATTTCTACAATATTGGACAGTATTGTATAATAAAGCAAGGATTTATTCCGCGGATTAGCCTAATCTTGTATCTCCTTATTAATCAAAGATTATAGATTTATCATTACCTTTCTTTCCAATCCAAAACAACAATATTGGCTTCTAAGCTACCACATTTATCGCAAGTATCGGGACAGACAGGCATGAGCAAACGCTGTAGACCCAGATCAGACGACACATTCTGTGGCGTCTGATCAGGGTTTTCACTGTCTGTCACTCATCCATCAGTTTTTAGAATCCATCAATAAGAAGCAAAATGAAGTGATTCAAATTTTAGGATCAGTATGGTAAGACATAAAGGGAATCCAATATTTTGGGTAAAAATGGTATGTTTAATATGGAAACTCCACTCAGCCAGAAACTGTATACAAAAATGACAGTGAGATATAAACTTAAGCACTCTCTGGGCAAATTCAGCAGACAACAAATTGATGACATCTTTGTTAATTTCTCACATAAAATATGTAGGCTTTGGCACTTCATGCAAATTGTCTCCTTAGGAGACAATTTGCATAAAATGTCAAAACTTATTTTCTAGGAAAAATAATTCAAAATATCGCCTGCTGAAATTTTTACCCAGCATGCTAAGCGTTAAGCATCATAACAGAAAAATTCCTTTGAGCTGTTTTAGATGGAAATAGAGATAATTTGAAAACTGATATATCTGACACAATGTGGTCAAATAATTACTTATAACAGTACATACAAGTTGGTTGACATTTGTTAAAGGTCAATAAAATGTGGTGGGCCAATTGTTTACAATTAGCCTGCAGGAGACAACTTATGGACAAATGTTTAGGGAACTCCTGAACATGTGAAGGGAAATGTTTTTTTTCTCTTGTTTTAATTTATTTGACTGGATAACTGGTGAGAATGATTATTGAGTTGCTGTTCCTACAAATTAATAATTTGTTCCCACCAATTTATTTTATTCCCATAAATTAATAATGTATTCCCACGAATTAATAATTTGTTCCCATCAATTAATTTGTTCCCACCAATATAAAATGCATTCCCAGTGGAATTATTATGCTCTCTGATTGGTCAGAACATATTGTTCCTGCAAATTAGTAACCCTAGTGCCTTCTGAACTCAGATGTACCATGCCATAGTAATTGCAAACAGTATAGATCCAGATCAGTTGGCTTCTGAAGCCAACTGATCTGGATCTGCACTGTTTGCCATAAAGCATGTGAATTTATATCAACAATCTGGATTCAGTAATCTGACTGGCTAACAACTACAAATGGGTGTGGCATCTTAATAAATTCAACATGACAAGGGTTAATTTGTATGAATGAATTCAACTTTCAGATTAGACTGGCTCCAGTCTCCAGTGACTAAATATTTTTTCTTAAAATTCTGTTTGATAAGCCATTAAAATAAAACAAAAAATATCATGGCCATAAATGCTGATTACTAGTGACCAGCCTTTATAGTCATGATATTATTTTGGTTTTATTTTAGTGGATTATCAAACAGGATTATAAAAAAAAATATATAGTCAATGGAGACTGGAGCCTGTCTACTTTCAGAATGGCCAAAGATTTTGGCTACCAAACAATTTCTTTATACTTTCTGCTGAAATGAAAAGCTGCACAAATTCATTATTTTTGCCAACAGCCACCATTCCCTTTGAAGATTCAGAGCAGCCAACAGAGCATCAATTCCTCCAAATAAGTTTAGTAATTTGTTTGAACAACTTATTCAGACAAATCAGAGAGCATAGTAAGTCATTCAAATAAAATATCAAGCCTTACTTTCTTGAGACAATTTGAGCTATATGAATAATTTCTGCCCACAAAAAAATATCCCATTAAAACATCATCCACTGTGACTTGAACTCAACAGGTTACAAGGAGCCCTACCTGGGAATTATGAAAGCATGCATAGGTATGCCGTTTGATAAGATTTTGCTTTTCATTCCATATTTCACTTCTCAATAACAACTATCACTGCTCTGATTTTGACCCTACTGCACCAATGTGCAGGCTAATCTTGTTAAAAAATAGATCGCAATTGCTATAAAAGGCCCTTTTTGATTTGACAAACTCAAAATTTTACAAAAATATGCTGACTTATTGGCTGACAATTATAAAGATGGTTATCTTTTGATTGTTCGATATATAAATACAACCAATACCCTGGGACATATCTGCTCTGCCAGGAGAAAATGTCCTTTCTGAATAGACTGAAATCATTATAAGATACAACATTTTTTTCAACCAAAAAATGCCAACATTTTTCTTATTTCTCTGCAGAATGTATGTTGTGGATACTCATTAGAAGTGCCTCCATCAGGAAAATATGCCTATTTAATTCTGACCCCCTTAAACCCCACTTTTATATAGTAAAACTGGGGTTTACAGGGGTATATATTATTTTTCTTATTTCTGCTCAAAGCATAGATTGTGAGTACTCGTTAGAACTGCCTCACAGATTGAGCACTCATTAGAACTGCCTCAGTGAGGCAGTTCTAACGAGTACCCACAATCTATGTTTTGAGCAGAAATATGAAAAATATCAGAAATTTTTATCTGAAAATTTTCATTTTTTGGTTGTAAAATTTTCAGTACATTTGAATAAGCATGTTTTCGTAATGATAGAGGCACTTCTAATGAGTACCCATAACATATGTTTTCATGGAGAAATATGAA
Source organism: Anodontia alba (assembly GCA_964016985.1). Classification (NCBI taxonomy): domain Eukaryota; kingdom Metazoa; phylum Mollusca; class Bivalvia; order Lucinida; family Lucinidae; genus Anodontia; species Anodontia alba. The sequence goes on from OZ024828.1 coordinate 10,292,261, forward strand.
AACTCACTATATGGATACCCTTGCTTATCTGGAGATAAGTGAGATACAGTAATAACCCATATTAACTGGACAGACCTGAGGCAAACAGTGTAGACGCAGATCAGATGCTGCATTCTGTTTGTCACTCATCTAGCTATTTATAGACAGTCACACAAGGATAGGCTGTAAAATGGACTTGTTCAAATCTTAATCCTTGTCATGATGAATAAATGAAGATGCCATGCCCACTTCTAATTTTCAGCCAATCAGATGGTTTGATCCGAATTGTTGCTATAAATTCTCATACTTAATGGCAAACAGTGTAGATCCAGATCAGTTGGCTTCTTCAGAAGCCAACTGATCTGGATCTACACTGTTTGCAAAGGCAGGGTATATTCGGGTTCAGCAGGACTAGGGTTAAGATAAGTATGGCAAAGAATTAAGATGTCTCAATCTTTAGGATTAATACAGTAAATTTCTTATTTCACCAGACCAATATAACTGTAACATTGTTGATAGGGCTGTAAACCCTCAAAATTACCACCTTAAAACATGAGCAAATTGCATGCAATTGATCTGTTTATTGCAAATCAGACTGTAGAAGAAAATATGTTGTTAAAATATTCCATACCATAAAATTTTCTGGTATACTCAAAAAAAAAAAAAAAAAAAAAAAGAAATAAACAATATATTTTTAAATAAAATATTTGAGCCTCAAAGATTTAAACTCATCTTTCAGAATTAAACCTCTCTGATCCCATCCCTGAATAATGTGCACATTTATTTAAGGGAAGTAACTCTATTAGCTTTATCAGAAAATCTGACACACTCCCAGTCAAGGGCAAAATGTTGATACAAAAAAAAAAAAAAAAAAAAAAAAAAATGTTTATACCTTCCTTATCAGAATAACAAAGAAATAAACAGATTTTAAAACAATTAACTTTTTATGTAAACAAGAATTGTGACTATTGCACTGTTCTTGGCTCAAATTCAAAAAATCAGAAGTACATTGCAAATTGTTGTACAATATTTGCCCTAAATATATTCCTAAAACCATTATTCCTTTAACCTTTACCCCTCCCTGGGCAGATTCAGCAGATGACAAACTGACAATACTTTCTTATTTTCCCCAGAAAACAGGATTTGACATATCATGCAAATTGTCTCCTAAGAAGATAATTTGCATGAAATATAAAATCACATTTTCTGGGAAAAAATAAGAAAATATTTTAGAATGTTGCCTGCTGAGAGCTTAATACACTACAACCTCTTTATAACACAGTCCGTTATAACACGGTTTTGGATATAACACGGTTCAAAAATGGATCCCAAAAATGTATAGATTATATTGAAAAATGACCATAAATGGTCATTTTTCAATATAATCTATAAATGGTAATTTTTCAATATAATCTATACATTTTTGTTTGGATATAACACGGTTGTTTAACTAACATGGATTATGCTATGGACCCCAACAATAGTGTTATAAAGAGGTTGTGGTGTACCACACCTGTCCTAATATTTGAACAACTCCATTTTACTACCAGTCAATGTGTCCAAAAACTGCTGGATTAGTGGCAAACAGTGTAGACTCTGACCATTTGCCAAATCTGCAGTGTCTTATCTGGGTTTAGTGCTTAGCCCCATCTCTGCAAACACTTTGCCTAAATACTTGTTGTTGTTTCTTCTGTTAGGTCTCTCAAGTGCAAAGGGGCCTAAATACTGCAAAAGTAACCGGTTATATAGACAGAAAATATAACTGTCATGTGACCTGAGGATTCTGGTTTCCAGCGGTATTATGTCAAGCAGAAAGATGAAACCAGAGGACATGGGTCCAGGACAAGGTTATATTTATACCTATAGCTAATAATGTATTGTTTCTCTCAATATTGGCAATGTCTCATCAAAACAGATCAAGCCAATGTTAAACTTTCTTGACAAGTGACAGTAAATATTGAAACAAACACAAACCAATGTTTATTTCCAAAATGACAGCTCTGGAAATGTTGATAAATGAAGTTATAATTTAGGATAATTTTCATCATTTTTGCACCAAAACATATCTTGTTGGTACTCATTGGAATCGCCTCGATGAGGTGATTCCAATAAGCACCAAAAAGATATGTTTTGTTGCAACAATAAGGAAAAACTAGCATCTAAATACTCACTTTATCTAGACCTATGCCTGCATGCCATAACTACAGACTGGAACCAGATTTGATTACCACAAGATAATCCAATGCAAACAAATGTATGACCCTAAATGGCCATGACTAAGTTATGGTACATAAATATGACAGGTGACACTTTTGAAATAATTTGTAGTTTTACTTTTGTGGCTCAACTTTCAGATCTGACACTGTTTATATAATTAACATTATGAACTTTGTTTATTTACCATATTACATCTAATTACTGCACACACCCCTAAAAGGGCATTGTAACCAAATTTGTAGCTGACCATATTCACATCGCAATTTGATTTTATAGGGAAATCACTCTCAAGGGAGGTACCTGTCAAATGTTTTTGCATCCCTTCAGGAAAGGGATCTACTGTAAAAGGAAGCAAATTCTTTCCTTTTACAGTAGACCCCTTTTCAGAAAAAAAAAACTTGTCCAGGAAAACAAACAGAAACCTACTATTACCAATGTCCCCAGCTTAGCTAGCAGTTTGGGACAAAAAAAACATTCAAGTACTTGGGAACAAAACTATAAGAAGCTAAAACTGTTTCCTTTTGCAAATTGTAGTAAACTCTTGAAGTGTCTTCATTCCCTTAAAATTAACTTTTATTTCTTAAACTGGTAAAATTACAACCCGGGTCAATATTCAAAATATCCTTTTCTTTTCCTCTAAATTGTCTTAATAAACCTACCGAAAAATGTCACAGTCTGTAATGATATAAGGTACAGGAAAAGGAACAGTTTGTCACAGACAAAATGACCAGTCTGCACACCTGTGTTCTGTATGATCAAGGTATTCCTTCTCTCTTACATAATTTCTGGACAGACCTCAATAAGACAGACAGTATGTATATGTAGTTTAAGCAAAAACCAAGCTAAGGCTGACCAGGTTGTCCAGCTTTCTAAAGTCTTATATGCCACCTTCCCCTCCTACCTTTTCTCAGAGCCAGGCCCCAATTACAGTTTCCAGTTCTGGCTCTTCAATTATCTGTGGATTGGCATTATTTGGCCATAAAATGCCCATAAAACTACCCAGTAGTTGTGGGTGGCCCCTCAAACATGCCCTCCCATTCTCTGGTCAGTGCACTGGCAGACCCTTAACTTCAAACAAGTTTTATCACACAATCACATAATTGTATAAATGTGCAATGGATAAAATCTAAATTGTAAGTTTGATGAACCTGGTGTAAAGGGACCTAACTCTTCTGACAACTGTAGCAAACACTTATTTTAGTGGGCAAATCAATAAATTATAAAACTTTCTCACAAAACAGCCAATATAATTCCAGAGACATTATAATATGTTCTGGGATTTACGACCCTCTCAACAGCATTTCAGTCATATTGTATTACAATGAATTATTTGTGCCTTCATGTTTTACAGCCTCAGTGTTTACAGCCATGCTTTCAAGGATTGCCCATGTACACTAAGAGGTACAGATACACTGTCAGGGGAGGAAATTTTATCAAAACTGTTTTGTCCCCTTCTGAGCTGGTTCTACTCTAAAAGGAAAGAATTTGCTCCCCCTTGGGAGCAAATTCTTTCCTTTTTGAGTAGAACCCTTTTCGGGATGGGATTAATACATAGCAAAGCAAACAGGATGTCACATTAGATTTCTGTCCCTTCTAGAAAACAGCCAAGTGTATCCAGTCCCTTAATGGGGCTGTCTCCCCTTATACTGAACCTGGGTTTTACCTGGGGTCTGTTTCAGAACAGAACAGAACAGAACAAAACTTTATTAATCTAACTACTTCTCAGGCCACACACAGGAGGCGTAAGAGAAGGAAGAACTACATAATGAACAAAGCAAGTAACAAAGTTTACAAACAAACATTTTTCGCATTACATTCTGTCCACACACATTCAAACCTTCATCACTTTCTGGGTCTGTTTCAAAACTTTCTGGGGTTAGTTTCAAAACTACAATACTTTCTGGAGTGCAACACTTCCTGGGGGACATTTCAAAACTGCAACACTTTCTGAGGGCCATTTCTAAACTGCAACACTTCCTGGGAGCCATTTCAAAAGTGCAACAGTGTCTGCATAGGCAAACAATTACCATTATATAAACTAAATATTGGGACAACTTAACTCTTTATCATACTTCTAAAATTTGAACAAGTCATTTCATTAAATGGTGTGTTTGAAAAAAACTGCTGTATGAATGGCAAACCATGTAGACCCTGATCAAATGACTGTTTCCTTAAAAAAGGGAGACAGTTTACATGACATGTCAAATCCTACTTCCTACGAATATTAACCCTTGTCCTGCTGAATAAATTAAGAAGCCACACCCATTTCTAATTTTCAGCCAATCAGATTACTTGATCAAGGTTGTTGATATAAATTCACATACTGAATGGCAAACAGTGCAGATCCAGATCAGTTGGCTTCTTCAGAAGCTAACTGATCTGGATCTACACTGTTTGCAAAGGCAGGGTATATCCGGGCTCAGCAGGACAAGGGTTAATTAAGAATATATTTAAAAAATAGCCTGCTGAAATTTGTACCAAGCATGCTAAGTAAGTGTTAAACATCATTAAAGACACATTTTGGATTGCATAACACCCTAATGACTCTGAGGAGATTAAGATAAGAAATTCTTGGTGACTTTGGCCATCCTTTCAGGTAGGGGTCTGATAAGGGGAAATTAGATTTTATATCAGCAAAGTTTATGATGAAGACAGAGAAACAAATGTGGGTAATTTGGTGATAATTTGATGTTGTTTTTTTTTTTCTAGTTATTCAATAAAATATACCTGGTTTTTGTTCATTAGAACTGTCTCTCCCAGGCAGTTCTAATGAAACCCACAATATATCTCATGGTGAACTACAGATATTTATGCTATGCGCTAATTTATCACCAAATGCCCCCTTTATTTGTTTCTTTGGATCAATACAGAAGATTAGGAAGATAGTATGAGAAGCTTTTTGGCATAAAATACAAATTCTAAATTGTCCAAGAACTTTTTGACATATTTCATAATGTATTGTTTTACTGATATGGAAATGGAATAATTGTGCAGTGTTCTTATTTACTTTAGAAAATAAATAAATGAATAAATAAATAAATATTTTCAATTTTATATTTCTATTTCAGTTCATTTGTACTTTTTCACAATGCAAGAAAAAAACAACACTTTTGTGTTTAGAAAAAAAAACTATCAAAAAAAAAAAAAAAATAATAATAATAAATAAAAAAATAAAATGATACAATACATATCAACAAATAAAATCAAGTTAAATGCAAAATTTGCAAATGAATTTATTTGATAGTACCATATTGAATACTGCTCAATTTTAAGAATTAACCCTTATATGGCCCCACCTAAGGAGACTTAACAGCCTTATAAAGACTCCATAATCACTTAGATAAGATAAGCCTTTGATGTGCGCTCTGTTATCAGGACTGTATATTGGGGGTGATCATGAAGGGGGGGTCTAGCCAAAGAAGGAAAAAAATGTGTCTTTAAATGTTAAAGTCTGCTAAGCATTATTGTAGCAGATGACACTCTAAAATATTTCTAATTATTTTTGCAAGAAAAGAACTGTTGGCATTTCATGTGAATCATTTGCTTGGCAGAACATTCACATGAAATCTCATGCCTCATTCTATCAAAAATCAATAAATAAAAAAATAAATAAACAAAATAACACATTTCTTTTTTTTTAATTTTTCAGAGAAAATAAAACCTGATATTTTATCTAAATCATCTGTTCGTCAAGCCTTTAGCCTTATTTTCTACGAAAAACAAAATCAAAATTTTGTCTGCTGCAGCTGGGATCAATATATTATCTAATGAACCCCTCAAATCTACAGCACAGAGACCAACAGTAAGAACAGCAAGATGTTTTATGCACAGTAATTTTTTAATAATCAATAATGATTTTCTTCCCTTATGTTTTATCCAGGATATATGATTCGTAAATCATCAATAATTTCTTTATGATCTGCTGATGATCAAAGCTTCTTGCACTGACACCTAAAGTTCAAAGGATGACTAATAAACAAAGTAAAAAAAGCAACCAAACACTGTAATAACCCTAAGTATTGGGACAGATAGGCCTTTGCAAACAGTGCTGACCCAGATCAGACGCTGCAAACTAGGGGTGGTCGGGTGTGGTGATGGTGTCATGTATCTTATGTCAATGGGACGTCCAACTAATACTGGCTTACAGTTGGGCAAGACTTGCTACCTTGTAGCAGGTAAGGGTAAAGGGGAATGTTTTTATTTTTTCTGTTTCTTCCCTTTCATTCCTGTTCCTCTTTCTTCCCTATCCCTCTCTTTCATCTCCTCTACTATCTCTTCTCTTTTCTCCCTTTCTCTGGGAGATGACACAAAATGACCCACAAGGGTTGACATGTTGTTAAACCCCAATGCAATCAGTTGAAACATTTTTACTGTAAACCCTGTGTGCAAACAGTAAAAGCCCAAATCAGTTTGCTAAAATAGCTCTTCAGAAGACACTTTGTTTTAGGGAAAAAGTGCTGATATTTTCCACTGAAACATATGTTGTTGGTACTCATTGGAAATGCCTCAGTGAGTACCCATATCATAATGGATTCATGGCAAAATAAGAAAAATATCAATACTTTTTGGTAGAAAAAAGGTGCCTTATCTTGAGCTATGTCTCTATTGCTACAAGAACAGATGGAAGGAGGGACAGAAACGAGGGCAGAAAATGCCAAAACTACATTCATCTGCCTTTGCATGACCATCATCTTGGCGATATATACAGGAGAAATGCATGGAATACAATGTTACACCTGCCAGTGCCTGTCAGTAGTATAATAAAGCTAAACACTATGAGTCATGTATAGAATGACAAAGTCAACAGATTATGAAATGAAGGTCATGGTCATAAAATGATGCTACAGTCCTTTAGGACCCCATTACGAAAACATACCTATTCAAATCATATATATCATAATCAGACTTTTGATTAACCAGCAGGTACAGGGGCAACATCCACATCAGTGGGCCCCCTTCCAGATAGCTTGCTTGCTGCATGCATGGCAGATCTCACACCTGATCTCCAGGTATGTCTATCATGAGGGTTGATAGCCGAGAGCTTCCACTCTCTGCAATCCCTTTCTGTCAGCTGCTTCCATGTCATCTTGGGCCTCCTAGGCCCACGCTTTCCATCAACCTCTATGTCAAAGGCTGTCTTGACTGCACGGTTGGAGCATTCCACATGTCCATACCATCAGAGTCTTCTCTCCTTCAGAATGAGGTCCAGATCCTCAATGCCAAGCCACACAAGTAGCTCAATGGACCTGGTGGTGACAATGTCTTGCGGCCTGACATTGCAGATCTGTCTGATCATTGCCCTGTCATTTCGCTGCAGACACTGGAGGTTTGGCTTTGTCAATGGCCAAGTCTAGCTGGCATGGAGCATTGTGCTCCGCACACAAGAGCTGTACAGACGGCCACGTTTTGATAGAGAGGTGGCGTGAAGAGAGAACTGGTAGCAGATCCTTGAACTTCTTCCAGGCGGTTTTCACACGTGTTGTGGTTGAAAGTTCACAGCCACCTGCTGCTGAGAGCATGCCTCCTAGGTAGCAAAAGGAAGCTACCACCTCAAGCCTGTCAGGTCCAACCTGGACTTCCTTCTGTGGTCTGCCATACAAGGGGCGTGCAGTTCCCTGGCACCTTGTACATCTGTAGTCAGGGTCTTTTGTCAAGCACGAGCCCACTGCATTTCTTGTGCACCCAGTGCTTGCAGCCATTGCAGAAGATGCTGTTGCTGCCCACTCCTGTGCGACAGACGGCGCATGGAAACTCGCCTGAACTCTGCAGGAGGTCCAGTCCCATACCGCAGATCATGATCTTTGTCTTTCCTGCATTTACTCTCAGTCCTTTCTTCTCCATTACTTCTTTTCAAGTCAAGAGCCTCCTGACACATTCCTCAAGCGATTCAAATATATTAAAAATTTTACCACCAAAAAATGAAAACTTTCAGATGAAAAATTCTGGTAGTTTTCATATTTCTGCTCAAAACATAGATTGTGTGTATCTGTTAGAACTGCCTTGGTGAGGTGGTTCTAACGAGTACCCACAATCTATGTTTTTTTAGCAGAAATATGAAAATTAATGTATACTCCTGTAAACCCCAGTTTTACTATATAAAAGTAGGGTTTAAGGGCATCAAAACTATATAGGCATGTTTTCATGATGCCATTAAGGAGAAGTGTAAGCCAGACCTGATGGCTGTATATCATATAGTAAGTTAAACAGAGGAGGAGCAAAACGTCACAAAATTGTTAGTCCATGAATTACAGGTCAGGGTCATAAAATGAGTTTTTGAGTGTTTGAGTCGCTGTTAGGGAGGAGTGGGTGTCAGGTTTGATGACTGTAGGTCATAAAATGACACTGTAGTGTTTGAGACCATGTTAGGGAGAAAGCCTGTGCCAGGTAAGTTGGCTGTTGGTGTAACAGTTATTTGGAAAGTGACCTGACAAAAATGACTGACTGACAGACAAGTGAACAAATAGACAAACATTATGTAAAACCAGACCCTGTATCACACCTGCTTGCTTAAGCAGGTGCAAAAATAATCCCCTGTAAATCATAAAGAGTTTCTTTCTTTAAGAAGTATTGGACACCTTAATCTCCACCACTATCTGGGCTTATTCAGCAGACAACAAATTGATCACATTTTTTTTATATATTTCCCAGAAAACAGGATTAAACATTTCATGCAAATGGAGACAATTTGCATGAAATGTTTAAACCTGTTTTCTGGGGAAAAATAAGAAAAATATTTCAAAATGTTGCCTGCTGAATTTTTTACCCAGAATGCTAAGCATTAAATCCTTACCATACTTGTCCTGGACATTTTAGAAGCCCATTTCACTTCCTGACAATATATCTAAATAGCTTCAGGCTAAGTGTTAAACAGTGTAGGCACTGATCAGATGCCATATTCTGTGGCATCTCATCTGGATCTACATGTTTTTTCTAGGCCTGTCTTCCATACATAGAGCACATTATATGGTATTGCCCAGGTGTCCATACACAGTGAATTCAGCAGTATTTTGACATGGTAACTTTATATTTCCTACCCATACATACAAAATTTAAAATATTTGAATATTTCCTGTTGAAATAAAGCAATTTATGGCAAATTAAACCTGACAAGTAAGTAAAATTCTCTTTCTAATTTTTTTTTTTAAATGATCCATTTGACAGACCTATCCCAATGAATATTATTTTCTTTCTTACTGACAAGCAGGTCATTCAGATGAATATGTTTCACATTTCTGCTCAAAAACATGTAGGGGGTACTCATTGGACTCACATTACCAATGTGATTCAAATAAGTACCCACATCAAGGGTTTTCATGGAGGACTAAAAATATCAAACCTTCAAAAAATAAAAAAAACACCTGCTTTATCCAAAGCTATGTACTTCTCAATCCAAAATAATACCCCTGAAAATTGACAACCACAAACTGCAGCAGATGGCACTTTTTTGTATTTTTCGGGGAAAATAAGGCTTGACAGTTCATGTGAATCACATGCCTAGCAGATGATTCACATAAAATGCCAAGTCTTGTTTTCTTTGAAAAACAAAAACAAAAATTAGATGGTTGTCTGGTTAAGTGTTTCTGAGCGCTTTAAATGATAAAAAGTAGATTGTGGGTACCCAGTAGAATCCTCTTGATGACCTTGATGACTTCCACTGCTTGCACCCATCTCATGGAACAGATCAAATGATTCTTCAGAAACATATGTTTCATGCAGCATCCGATTAGCCAACATGATTTAGTGATATATCTGACTGAAAAATTGGTTCCCTTTGATCTCCTCCCCTGACATCCCCAGGACACAAAAATACCACAGTTCCAGATTTTTTTTTTTTTTTTTTCGACCCAAAACTATTGATATTTTTCTTAATTCTCAATATTAACATATGTTGTGATGCTGTGGGTACTCACCGAGGCGCTTCTAATGAATATTACAATATATGTTTTCATGGAGAAGTAAGAAAAATATTATCTGGATACCCCTTCTTATCTGGAGCTGTGAAATACATGTACTTAAAAAAATATCAATAATTTATGCATGATGAGAACATTGTGGACCATATGAAAAGATACCACCTCACCTTTGAAGCTTTTGCTTGGATCATATTAGCGCTATTCAAAAATGTTACTTCTAACATTCTAAAATGTCTGTTTTATTCCAATATTCTGAGAAAAGAAAGCCAGTAGACAACTTACATGAAATAGCAAGCCTTATTTTCTTTGAATTTGTTTTTTTTTTTTTTTTAATTTGACCGCTGCAGCTGCTACTGTTCCTTTAAAGACAGCTGCATGCAATGTTACATCTTCAAGGGAAATAACTCTGACATACAAATATTTGCCTCCCTGCTCAGTGAAGGCTGCTCTAAACACTTTGCATGCTGGGTAAAATTTTCAGCAGCTCACAGACTGGTGTTACTTTTCTTATTAAAGCAATCTGTCGTCTGCTGAATCTGTCCTTAGCGTGGTAGGTGTTAAAGGAAAAAAATAAGCACTAGCCTGACTGCTAAAAATTTCAGCATTCTAAAATATTTTTCTTAATAATGTCCAAGAAAACAGGGTTGGACATTTTATTCAAATTGTCTATGAGATAATTTGCATGAAATGTGAATCCCTATATTCTGGAAAAAAAAGAGAAACAACTCTTAAAGCACCAAATGCAAGTATTTAAAAGCAGACGACAATTTTGATTTATTTTTTTTTTAAAGAAGAAAACAAGTCTTGACATTTCATGTGAATCATCTGCCAAGCAGATGATTCACATGATATATCAAGACTTGTTTTCTCTGAAAATAAAAAAATAAAAATTTTGGAATGTCGTCTGCTACAAATTTTGCTTGGCGCTTTGCGGGTTAAAATTTCGTCTGCTGGAATTTTACCCAGCATACTCAGCCTTAACAAATGACACAAACCCGGGATTTATTTTGCAGGATTTGTTTTTCATGTTCTATGCTAATTACAAAGTAATCAGAGACCTTTTCAGGTGACAGGTCCCATGTATGGATACCTGGAGATCAAAGGATGACTAATCAACAGGTAATAAGGTTTTTAACTTTAACCTTACAGCAGACGACAATTAGAGGACAACTTTTTTGACACAGTTTGCTGCTCTGCTTAAAACTGTGCATGTTTTTTTGTTGTTTTTTTTAATATATACAGCTCTTAACAAGCAAATCAAATTACAAGTGAGGTTTTTATTTATTTTCAAAAAAAAAAAGAGAAAAAAGAACAAATGCATCAGCTAATTACACAGCTACAGTTACTGGAAGAAATCTAAAGATTACTTTTGTTATTTTTGCATGAAAACATATCTTGTGGGTACTTATTGCAATCACATCAGTGAGGCAATTCCAATGAGTACCACAAGATATGTTTTAGTGCAAAAATAACAAAAAATATCCCAAATTATCACCACAATTATCAATTTATCTGGAGCTATTAACTGTTGACAACTGCAGGATAAAGTCTTTTACAAGGAAATATCTCAATTAATCAATATGTGATGATGCCATGTCTGGTGTGATGCTAGTATTGATACATTTATTTAAATGGAAAACTGAAAATCATGAGCAAAATATAATTGCATTGAATATGGAATATTCAAGCGCTGCAGTGCAGTGCCAATGCGTCAGATGCAAGACTGAGAGTTAGCGGGTTCGACCTCAGCGAGCACCAACTTTTGTGTCCCTGAGCAAGACATTTTACCCACATTGCTCAGTACTGGTTCCTTTGCAGCCATGGCATGCTTAAACATAATACTCGTACAAGAGGGTGCCATAGTAGAGACGGATAAATAGGAATACCATTTCTCGTATCTCTGTGTAAGACATGCCCCGCGTTTCCTATAATTATTTATATAGTAAAGCCCCAGAAATGAAGACTGTCTCTGGTATGGATGTACTCATACTAGTGGGTAGAATTTACAGTCGAACTTCAATGGCTCGAACACCTTGGGACCATAGCAAATTTTTCGAGACATGGATAGTTCGGTAGTTCGAGCCACTGAGGGTTAATCATGGCACCAGTTCAGGAAGCAAACAGCGATAATTTAGGGAAATCTTTTCGATTTTCTACACAATGATTGTATGTTGAGTGTACTCATTAGAATCACCTCGATGAGGCAATTCTAATGAGTACACACAACATACAATTCCATGATAAAATAAGAAAAAAATCCCATACTATTTGTTTTCTTGAGCTATTGGAAGGATTTTGTAGGAACTGAAAAAAAGAGTTTGAATCATCCAGGGTAAACAAGCCATCCGGGTTCGAGCCATTGAAGTTATACTGTATGTGGACGATCACCATTATGAATTGATTTCTCATAATAAAAGGAAGTCTGAATGATTTTTTTTTTCCTGGTTTGGATAGATTTATAGTATATGCACAATGTACTCTCTGGTAATACATCACGAAAACATGTCTATATAATTTTAACCCCCTTAAACCCCACTTTTATATAATAAAACTGGGGTTTACAGGGGTATACATTATTTTTTTTTATTTCTGCTCAAAAACATAGATTGTGGGTACCCGTTAGAACCACCTCGCCAAGGCGGTTTTATCTGAAAACTTCCGTTTTTTTGGCGGTAAAATTTTCAGTATATTTAAATAGGCGTGTTTTCGTAATGGTATATGCACAACGTACTCTGGATATTAGGCATGCAAAGCAACAAACCAACACACTTTGTGGTAGGCATGTCATGCTAAACACGTCATACATACAAGAATCCAGCACGTTGACTGGCTGAGGCAGGTCTGGTTACCCAGACAAAGGAGCCCGCATATTCATTTTTTATCTTTTTATCTGGTTAGCTTTCATTTCGTTTAGCTTCTGATTTTGGAATTTGGACTTTGAAAAATATTTGGATTAATGCAAAATAAACATGGAGAAGAGAGTTTTTACCAACTGGCTTTATTGAGCATGAATCAGACCTCAGAACTGATGCAGGCTGAGTCAACCCATTCTTTATGCAAGGTGCCATGTTGTCCAAAGTTTTTTAGTTTGTCAGGTATAACTTTTCAGCTGAATAAACTTTTCTTTAAATGCTACATGTTATCTATAGGTGTGCTTCACACATGAGCCCTTTGGACAATTTTAACTTGATACTCGACCAACTCAACTCGATACTTGACACTCGACAAAAAGAAACCCTCAGGGTTAATACAGTAGTTCAGCACTTGAACACTTCATTACAGTTAAACTTGTCTCGAAGACCATCTGTATTAAGCAATAATACATATTCAAAGGCCAGTATTTCAGGTCTACTGTAAATTTACCTGAAATAAGCAAGTGCTGTCTTAGGCAATCGCTGTTTGGTTCTCCCTTAGGTGCTTGCTTAACAGAGGTTTGAACTATTTGCTTAACCAAAAACAAAATTTTTGTTTCCATAAACTGAAATAAATTCTGAGAACTTTTTGGTGATAACTCTAGGATTATTTTTTTCATCACGAAAACATGCCTATATAATACTGACCCCCTTAAACCCCACTTTTATATAGTAAAACTGGGGCTTACTAAGCATACATTATTTTTCTTATTTCTGCTCAAAAACATAGATTGTGGGTACTCATTGGAACCACCTTGATTAGGTGGTTCTAACAAGTACCTACAATCTATGTTTTGAGCAGAAATATGAAAAATATCAGAGTTTTTTTTTTTTTATTTGAAAATTTTCAGTTTTTGGAGGTGAAATTTTCTATATATTTGAATAGGCATGTTTTCATAATGCTTACTTTGCTGAAGCGCTAATTCCAGTGACTACCCAAAACATGTTTTTATGGAGAACTGGAGAAAATTATCTCAGAATTATCATCAAATTCTCCTTAACAACTTCCCTGATTCTTTTGTTTCATTTTTTTTTTCTTCTTAAAATTCACTCCGTCAGCTCTTTCATCCCATTATACATCTTTTTTTTTCCCACAGAATTAATGACAGTCACGAAACTGCTGAAAATATTACATCATAAATTCTTTGACCCGTCTTTATTAAGGTTTTGTTCGATCAAAAAAGTGCCGGTTCTGTCAGATGAACCGAACCACGGAGGAAATCATTAGTAAGAATATGCATAATCTATACAGATTTTATAGAAATGGAAATTATGTTTACTGTTGTAACAACTTCTGAAGGTCCTTGATGAGGCGTTTTCTTCAAAATCAATAAAACAACAACCAAAGCTCAAGATATGGCAGTTTTTTTCTTCCAAAAAGGACCAATTTTTTTCTTATTTCTCCACAAAACATTAGTTGTGGTACTCATTAGAAGTGCCTCACCAAGGCACTTCTAATGTGTACTCACAACTTATGTTTTCATGGAGAAATAAAAAAAAATATTCAGTGGATTCCCCCTCTTGTCAGGGGCTATGAACAACCACAGAGTTTATAATTCCCTACTTAGCACTTAGCATGCTGGGTAACATATTCAGCAGGGCCCAGTTGTTCAAAGCTAACGATGTCATTAGTTAACGATTCGTTAAAATTTACATCGAGTGATATGCAAACATGCTTAAATTTTTTGCTGAAAAAATGTGAGTAGCTTTTGCAGTGCAAAAGCTACTCACATTTTTTCAGCAAAAACTATCAGAATATTGTGTATGGAATCCGCTAAAACAGTTAATGAAATGACCCTTAACGAGCTCGTTAAGCTAACGACGCTTTGAACAACTGGGTCCAGATGACATTTTGAAATATTTTTTCCTATTTTTCTCCTGAAAACAGGATTCAAAATTTCATGCAATGGAGACAATTTGCACAAAATGAAAAATCCCTTTTTCTGAGAAATCATCAATTTGTCTTCAGCTGAATTTGCCCAGCAAGTGGTAAAGGTTAGTTCATTACAATCAATAGGACTTAACCATGTCGCTACCAAACTAGAAATGTGTCCAAAGGACACGGATGCCCCCGACTGAAAAACTTATCGCAAATTTCTAACACCTAAAAAATTTAAATGCAAATTGATTACACCATCTCGGATGCTGATGGAGATGGACGGATGGACAGGGGTACTATATGTGATGGACGGACAGGGGCAACACTATATGCCCTCTCCACAGTTCTTTGAATGGCGGGGGCATAAAAAAATTCTTATATCTCCGCAAAAATGTTGTGGGTACTCATTAGAAGTGCCTCCCCAATGCGCTTCTAATGAGTATGTACAACATATGTTTCTATGGAGAAATAAGAACTATTTGTTCAGATTCCCCTGGGAAATTTTGTTCTTAATTGAACAGTTCTTCAAGTGTTCTGGAACATTAAAACAGTTCCTAAATTGTTCATTTGCTGTGTTCCACAACAAATGTTCTTGAAGTGTTGCAGAACATGTATGAGTACTAATGAAGAACATGTTAAGAACTTTAAAATGTCTGGAAATGTTCTTCAAAAGTGCAAGAACAAATATAGAACCATTTCAGGACTTTCAGTTAGAACAAACATTCTTAAACAGTACTTGAATCCTTTCAAGAACAAAGGAAGAACAAGTTAAGAGCACCTTTTCTTAAGCTGTACTTAAATCCTTTCAAGAACAAAGGAAGACCATGTTAAGAACATTTTAATCAGAACAAAATGTTCTTTAACTGTTCTTAAATCCTTTCTAGAACAAATTACAAACATTTTAAGAATGCATGCTGGAAGTCACATGACCACTGTGGCAACCTGCATTCAGGGAGCTTTCTTTGAAGGCTGTTTTGCAAAAGACAGATCAGACATCATAAAGAAGTCTCTTATTGTAGCTGTTTCACAGTCCTTGTAAGTACATTTATTGTTAGAAAGCAGGATAACATGCAGAATTGAAAAATGTATAAGAATATTTTTTAGTTGAATTAAGCATCTGGGCCGCAATGTCAGAAAAGGTATCTTTGGACATTTGAGCACATAGAAGACTCAGATCAGCCTGCACATTCATGCAGTCTGATCTGAGTCTTCACTGAGCACATTTTGGATAGCCAAGGATGTAAGGTTTCTTCACATCATGGAAACATGCCTTCATAGTAAAACTGGGGTTTACAGGGGTATACATTATTTTTCTTATTTCTGCTCAAAAACATAGATTGTGGGTACTCGTTAGAACTGCCTCACCAAGGCAGTTCTAATGAGTACCCACAATCTATGTTTTGAGCAGAAATATGAAAAATATCAGAATTTTGTATCTGAAAATTTTCAGTTTTTGGTGGTAAACTTTTCAGTATATTTGAATAGGCATGTTTTCATAATGATGCAGACAATGATGGCTCTAATCAGACTGCAGGCTAAGTTCAGTCTTCATTGGGCACACATCAGAAAGTATTTTATTCACCTTATCTAGGGCTGTGAGCTCCCTATTTTTTTTTATTTCAAAAGAGAACTTATTTGGAGCCCTGGTTTAGCGCAAAGCCTTCTGTAAGGGCACTGGAATACACTGATTTTTGTTGCCATCATCAACAGTTTGTGAAGGTTTAATGACAAACTGTGTCTCTGTAGCTGTCAACAAGTTTGACAAATGACAAAATCTAGGAAATATTAACAGGCTGGCTGGTTTTAGTCCTTAATAAGGTGATAAAGTTAAAAGCTTGCTTTCAGGTTTGTAAGAGTGTAATTTAGTTCCTTGATTGCTAAAAGACTTCTCTCATTTTGCAAATCAGACATTTCTGGAAATGTAAGGATCCTTCAAAAATCACTAGGACTGGCAGTGTGTATGTTTGCAAGTGAGACTCATTTCACTCCTTCTGGCTCCAAGGTTATAAAACTTTTTTCATGCTCAACTCAGCTGAGTATGAAATTTTTCATGCTAATAAATCTCAAATTACTAACAATGCCAAATTATTTCTTGCTAAGCATAGCTGAGCATGAAAATTTCTCTGCTAATAAATATGAAAATGCCTACTTTTGTTTTTTTTATAAACTCAGGGCCTGGTTATAATAATATCAATCTTTGTCTCATACTAGCTGCCATAATATTAGTCTTTGAATCCTACTTGCTGCCATAATATAAGTCTTTGGCCTATAAGTCTTTGGTTGCTGATATTATATAAATGTTTGACTCATACTAGCTGCCATAATGTAAGTCTTTGAATCCTACTTGCTGCCATAATATAAGTCTTTGGCCTATACTGGTTGCTGATAATATAAATGTTTGACTCATACTGGCTGCCATAATGTAAGTCTTTGAATCCTACTTGCTGCCATAATACAAGTCTATGGCCTATACTGGTTGCTGATAATATAAATGTTTGACTCATACTAGCTGCCATAATGTAAGTCTTTGAATCCTACTTGCTGCCATAATACAAGTCTATGGCCTATACTGGTTGCTGATAATATAAATGTTTGACTCATACTGGCTGCCATAATGTAAGTCTTTGAATCCTACTTGCTGCCATAATACAAGTCTATGGCCTATACTGGTTGCTGATAATATAAATGTTTGACTCATACTAGCTGCCATAATGTAAGTCTTTGAATCCTATTTGCTGCCATAATATAAGTCTATGGCCTATACTGGTTGCTGATATTATATAAATGTTTGGCTCATACTGGTTACCATAATGTAAGTCTTTGAATCCTACTTGCTGCAATAATATGTCTTTGGCCTATACTGGTTGCTGATATTATATAAATGTTTGGCTCATACTGGTTACCATAATGTAAGTCTTTGAATCCTATTTGCTGCCATAATATAAGTCTATGGCCTATACTGGTTGCTGATATTATATAAATGTTTGGCTCATACTGGTTACCATAATGTAAGTCTTTGAATCCTACTTGCTGCAATAATATGTCTTTGGCCTATACTGGTTGCTGATATTATATAAATGTTTGGCTCATACTGGTTGCCATAATGTAAGTCTTTGACTCCTACTTGCTGCCATAATATAAGTCTTTGGTCCATACCAATTGCTGATAGTATAAATCTTTGGCTCATTCTGGTTGCCAAAATGTAAATCTTTGGCTCTTACTGGTTGCCATAGTGTAATTCTTTTGACTCCTACTTCTGCCAAAATATAAGTCTCCAGCCCATACTGGTTGCTAATGATATAAATCTTTGGCTCATACTAGTTGCCGTAATGCAAGTCTCTTGACTCCTACTTGCTGCATATCAAAGTCTCTGGCCTGGGGCTGAAACGATACACTCCCCTCAAGATATTATGCGTATCATGATATGATATTAACGTGATACATTTTTCAGACTTGAGATAATCAGTAATTGCATGAGGATTATACTATGGTGGTCAACTATGGTGCTCACTATACTTCAAAGTTTCTTTGAAATGGTTCACAGTCATAGTCTTAATTTCATATTTGTTTAACTTTCATGATATGTAAAGTTTTTTTCCATTTTTTTTTCTTCAATGAACAGAGCCTAATATAAGCATTCAAGTTCAAGTACTCAAGCTTCCTAGATACACAATGTTCGAAAACAGGTTTTGTCCAGAATACTGTTCTTTTCATTCAGTGGAGCCTGACTTACTGATTTTATAGAAAATTACTACAGCAAAATGGCATGAAAAATTGAAAATTCTATGAAAGAGTGTTTGACAACATTTTCTTGAGTGTTTAGAGTGCTTTAAATATTAATAACAATGTTTATTGACTGAATAGTTAAATGTTTTTCAGGAATATTCTGAAGTTGCGAAAACTAATGACAATTAGACTTTCAGCAATGAGCACAATGTCATGTTTTTGTTGATAACAGTCATTACAAACTTGCCTAAATTATTCATGCAGCAATACAACTATCCTAAATTAATCTGAATGAAGCAAAATATTCTCTTTGAATGCAGTACTTACCAATCTAATTGGCAGCTAATTGACAACTTTTGTTTACACTTGAGTGAACCAAACCGTATCGAAACTCAGATAAAAAGAATCCCAAATCGAATCGTGACGACTGAACTGCAATGTACCATAATTTCAGTGAATCATTTCACCTCTACTTTGGTCCATACTGCTTGCCAGTAATACAAATCTTTGGCACTGTTGCCAAAACGTAAATCTTTGGCTCTTACTGGTTACCACAAGGTAAGTCTTTTAACTCCTACTTGCAGCCAAAATGTAAATCTTTGGCTCTTACTGGCTGCCATAATGTATGTCTTTTGACTCCTACTTGTTGCCATTATGTAAGTCTCTGGCCCATACTGGTTGCTGATAATATATGTCTTTGGCGTATACTAGCTGCTATAATGTAAGATTTTGAATCCTACCTGCTGCCGTAATATGTTTTTGGCCCATACTGGTTGCCATAATGTAGAACTGTGGCTCATACGGGTTGCCATATTAATGTAAATCTTTGGCTTATACTGGCTGCCATATTAATGTAAATCTTTGGCTCATACTGGCTGCCATATTAATGTAAATCTTTGGCTCATACTGGTTGCCACAATGTGATTCTTATGGGCTCCTAATGGATGCTAAGGCAAGGTTTTGGCTCCTACTAGCTGTCATAATATGCCTTAAGGCTCCTATTGACTCTCATAAGTATCTAGCCCATACTGGTCATAATACATCTTTATCTCCTACTCACTGCTATAGTATACGTCCTTGGCTCCTACTGGTTGCCGTTATATATAATCTTTAGCACCTTCTGGTTGTATGTATCTTTGGTAAAATTGTGTGATGAATTTGGCTCCTACCAAAATGCAAGTCTTTGCCTCATGCTCTTTGCCAAAACATGTCTTTGGCTCTTATTTATTGGCACAATGATATAAGTCTTTGGCAACTAACTGATGCTATAATAATTACTGTATTCACACTAATTACCGCACATGCTCCTATAAGCACACTGTCAAGCAATTTCTAGCTCTCCAGATTAAAACCACTATAATTTTATCTGGTTCTTTTATAAAAGCATTTGTTGTGGGTACTCTTTTGAATTGCCTCGACTTGTCGAGGCAATTCAAATGAGTACCCACAACATATGCTTTTATAAACCTATCATGGTAATTCAAATGAGTACCCACAATAATGCTTCTATAAGAAATATAGAACACCAATCACATAAGCATCATTAAATATGCATTCCTTCAAGGTGTGCCAATATTAGGAAGAAGATATTATTACTACAGGTTTTTTTGAAAAACTTAAGCGCACAATGTGGTAATTAGGTCAAATATTGTATTTCTCTTGCTCCATCCAAGTGTCATAATATGTCTTAGACTTCTATTGAATTAGCAATAATAAAATATTAGTCATTGGCTTCCACTGGTTGCAATAATAATATATATTTGGCTCATCTGTTTGCCATAACATACATTGTTGGCTCTTAATAGCACCTCCCCTATGCCAACAGTACCACCCACCCACTTTGTTTCATAGCAAAACTGCAATTTGGGATTCCAGAAGAGTGACTCTTGTAGGGGGTGGCTTTTGTTGAGAGGTGACCATTCACTGAGGGGCTTTTGTATAAACCAATTTTCTGATTTCCCAAAATGCTGTTTTAATATATATGTATGTAACCTCCCTACAACATCCATCTTCACAGGTTACACTATATTCAAAACTGACAACATGTACCATAACAACCCTAAATATTGGGACAGACAGTCTGTGCAAACTGTGTAGACCCAGATCAGAGGCCACAGAAAGTGGCACCTGATCAAGGTCTACACAGTTTGCCACTCATCCGGCATTATTTTAGACACATCAAAAGGTAGCAAAATAGACTTTTTCAGATTTTAGGACAAGGATGGTAAGGTGTCCCAATACTTAGGGTAAATATGGTACCCTCCAATTAAAAGTGAAATTAACTCTTAAAGCGCCAAGCAAAATTTGTAACAGACGACATTCGAAATTTTTTTTTTTTATTTTTCAGAGAAAGCAAGTCTTGACACATCATGTGAATCGTCTGCTTGGCAGATGATTCACATGAAATGTCAAAACTTGTTTTCTCTGAAAAAATAAATGAATAAAAAATTGTCGTCTGCTGCTGTTGTGACTGGCGCTTTAAGGGTAAACAACTGTACATTTGTACAGCTGCAAAGTCAGAAAACATACTTTCAGACATTTGTGCAGGCTGAGCAGAATCTTCAACAATTGTTGTCTGCTTTGTCATCTGCTTGTGGTTCCAAAAGTCATTTTTGCAAACAGTGTGAACCCAGATCAAACTACTCCTTTAGGAGCAGTCTGATCAGGGTCCATACCATTTGCCTGTATGCAAAAATAGGTTTGAAAAGTTTGCAAGAATATTCAGCAGACGACATAAACAAACAACATTTTCAGATGCAGGTTTTCTTGGCATTTTAAGGGTTAACAAGGAGGATTTCTTCATGTGCAGATCTAATAATCTGAGTTCTCTGGTGCACATGTCAGAAGGTACGTTTTCTCACGTTGTGGATCATATATGCTACAATCATTGCTGAAAAAAGTATGAATATGGCCTCAGTTTTCTCGAGTAGTATAGTTTATGAGATCAAATCAAACCCATTTCCTTTCTGACACTTCACAACACAAAACATCAAGTTTCTTCTCTTCACTTACCTGAAAAATATACAAAAAAGATGGAATTAATCATTTGGAGAACATTCATATCAATGTGTCTAAAAACTGCTGGATTAGTGGCAAACAGTGTAGACCCTGATAAACTGCAATGTTTTGTAGTATCTGTTTGCTTGGCCTGTCTGTTTGAATACTTAGGGAAAATATAAATGTATATCAGTGGCCTCATTTCATTGACAAAGTTGCCTAAATACATATGAAGACACTTAACTACTCTACATAGAATGGGTGGCTACAGAAGTCTCCAAATGTGGATACAGAAGTCTCCAAATGTGGGTACAGAAATCTCCAAATGTGGACACAGAAGCCTCCAAATGCAAATACATCACTAAATTCTTTCAGTCCATCTCAGACACAACTGGGTCAACCTTTATTCCCAAGCGGACTACTTGCAGTTTAACATTACAAAATTTGCTCCTGGCCAGATCCTCATTTCAGCCATTTCAAGTTAAAAAGCACCGTAAAATGCCGATACTCAGAGGACTTAATAAGGGATAATTTTCTCCAGTTCTCCAAAAAAGCATACTTTGTGCATACTCATTAGAAGTGCTTCCTTGAGGCACTTCTAATGAGTACCCACAAGGTATTTTTATGGAGAAATAAGAAAAATTATCCAAGAATTTTGATTACCAAATACTCTTTCTCAACAATTCCTTTCCAGTATAACGTATTTGACCTATTTTACGCACTGCGCACTTAGGTTTTTTCAAAATTACTGGGAACACTCGTTTGTGGTAAATTATATATCCACTAAGGATGCACTATAAAAAAAAAATCTGAAAAAGACTTATTTGATGATGACTATGGTATTTTTTCTGATTTTCTTTATAAAGGCATATGTTGTGGGTACTCATCTGAAAGTCAATGCAATTCAAATGAGTACCCACAGCATATGCCTTTATAAAGAAGTAGACAAAAGGTACACTGGCTGTAATCTGATGGCTACAGAATTGCTTGACTGTGTGCTTATAGGGATCTGTGCTGTAATTAGATCAAATAGGGTACATATACATAACTCCAGACAAGTTGAGTGTATAAATATGGGAATAAATATTTTCTCCATGAAAACGTATTTTGTTACCCAGGTATTCATTAGAATCAACTTTGAGGCAATTCTGACAAGTACCACAACATGGGCCTTTTTGAGAAACAAGAAAAATATCATTACTGTATTCGATCTAATTACCGCACATACCCCTATAACTGCACACTCATGAAATTCCGTAGTCTTATTACAGCCAGTGTACTTTTTATTTACTTTTTTATACAGGCATATGTTGTGGGTTCTCATTTGAATTGCATCGATTTGTCGATGCAATTCAAATGAGTACCCACAACATATGCCTTTAGAAAGAAAATCAGAAAAAAAAAATTTGCATAATCATCATTAAATAAGTCCTTTTCTGATCTTTTTATAGTGTATTCTTAATAGGTATAGGTACATATTCTATCACATCTGAGTGTTCCCAGTAATTTTGAAAAACCTAAGCGCACAGTGCGGTAAATAATTAGGCCAAATACGGTATTATTTTTTTTTTTTATTGAAAAAAAAGTATCTTCATTAGGAGTTTTAGATAAATCTCATATCCCACCATTACGAAAATACGCCTATTCAAATATACTGAAAAAATTTACCACCAAAAAATGAAAATTTTCAGATAAAAAATTCCTATATTTTACATATTTCTGATCAAAACATAGATTGTGGGTACTCGTTAGAACCGCCTTGGCGAGGCGGTTCTAATGAGTACCCACAATCTATGTTTTTGAGCAGAATAAGAAAAATAATGTATACCCCTGTAAACCCCAGATTTACTATTTAATAATGGGATTTAAGGGGGTCAAAATTATATAGGCATGTTTTCGTGATGACAAAGCCCAATATACAAATATACTGTATTTATGCTAAGTATGGGACAGTCAGGCCTGTCATCTAGACCAGCACATTTACCTTAGTTGCCACTTATCCATCAGTTTTTACAAATTGTAAAGAAAATGCTCAATATTAGGCTATGGCAAGAAGTTAACCCTTGTCCTGCTGAACCCGGATATACCTTGCCTTTGCAAACAGTGTAAATCCAGATCAGTTGGCTTCTCAAGAAGCCAGCTGATCTGGATCTGCACTGTTTGCCATTAAGTATTTGAATTTATAGCAGCAATCTGGATCAAGTAATCTGATTGGCTGAAAGTTAGAAGTGGGTGTGGCATCTTAATTTATTCAGCAGGACAAGGGTTAAGGTGTCACCAATATCTGCTTAGCTTTTGAATAGGGACAGTACCTTTTTCCCTGGTGTGTGTTTCCTATTTATCCCCCTGTTGGTAAGTCAACATCAGCAATCCTAGATCTTTAATGTGATTAATTATTTTAAGTGGCTCTTTGGCAGAAGTGAAATTCTAGCCAAATGTATTTGTCCAACTGAATGATTGCTTAATCTACTTGTAGACTTAAAACCAAATACTGGTAGCCAAATATTCGGACCAATTTAACAATAATAATGATACACCACAAAGAGGGCTGATATGTCATTCTGAAGGTCCAAAGTTAATTCATCATCAGGTGACAAACTGCTGAGTCATGTATAAAACTTATAATAAGGTGCATCCAACCAAACTTGGTTTATTTTCTTACTGAATTTTCTTGATGCTTCTATCAACCTGTTTCTGATAATGAGTGGTTTCTACTATGAAATGAAACTAGAAATGTGTGTTTATAAAAACACTATGCCCCCAAATATGCTTGTCCCTACAAAGTTCCAAAGCTGAAAAGGGGCATAACTCCTATTTTTCAAAAGCAAATCAGGTGGTCTCCTCTCCAGCCCAAAAAGGTCACCAAGTTTCAAAGCCCTAACTCAAAAAGTTATCCAGATACCTTGCTGACAAGAAAGGCATGAGTGACGAGCAGATGGAGGGACAAATGAATGAACAGAAGAATGATCGAAAAGCAATATGCCCCTTCAACTTCTTTGAGTTTACTTCAAATTATGACATAAAATTTGTACATCTAAGCAGATTTCAAGAGATTTTTTTTTTATGCACCCCGCCATTAGAAGAATGGTTGAAAGGGCATATAGTGTTCATCTGTATGTCTCCTCCCGCATCTGAGATGGCATTAGCAATTCATGTTTAAGTTTTTCTGGGGCATCCATGTCCCTTGGACACATTTCTAGTTTCACATTAAATCATTTTTACAGGCTAACTGTTTCAATGAGTCTTGTGTCTTGATTTCTTTCATTATCACTCAAATGGATGCCAAGTTACTCTGTGAAAATGAGAAATTTTAAGAGTGAACTTGTATAGCTCCAGATAATAAGAAGTGATATCCACATAATATTTTTCTTATTTCTCCATGAAAACATATGTTGTGGGTACTCATTAGAAGCCCCTCAATGAGAGGCTTCTAATGAGTGCCCAAACATATGTTTTCATGTAGAAATATGAAAAATATCAGTACTTTTCCATTGAAAATAGACCCTTATCTGGAGCTAGAGTGAAAGATGAAACAAGGCAGATCTTTCTAAAGTGGCCAGTACTGATAAGCTAAATTACTTCCTCCTCTCATCTCATCATAGTCATTTTTCAAGATGTCAGCCAGGTTTGAAATTTCCAATGCATTCTGGGTACTCATTAATTCTAATTTGATTGGTTGAAATGTGAAACTAGAAAGCTGGACCATTTGCTGCTTCCTGATTGGGTAAAATTAGAATTGTTTTTGCAGGGCACTAGATAAGCAGGGTATTCATGAAAAACAAAACAAAAAAAAAACTTAAGTATTTTCCTGGCTGCTCAGCAAAATCATCCAGCCAAGATTTAAGAGTTCTTATGGGATAATGCAACAGATATTTCATGAATAAAACACAAATATATAAAATTATATCTAGGCTTATAAAAACTGCTTACTTAGAATTCTGGTTTTTGATAAAAACAAGATAAGAACTTCCTTATCTTATTATTCATTTACTGTTAGTGGATCTGGGACTGTCATGGATAATCATACTAAATTAATCTTATAGCTTATCTTGATATGAAATTAGACAGTGTGTGAAATGCCCAGAATCTGAGATACAACTGACCCAATGTCAGGTTAAAATCCTTTCAGTCTTTGCCAATTGGTAAACTCTGGTTAGGCAAAAAAAAAAAAAAAAAAAAGTCTTTAGATGCTCAGACAAAACAGATGCTTGTAGTTTTTTTACTTTTATTTTTCCAGTTGGGTACATTCTTGGACAAATTGATTTGATTCGCAAAAGAAAATGACCAAGTACACCTCACTGAAAGTTTAAGAATGAAAGTTTTCAGTCTCAAACAACACAAACAGAGAGTTATTTACCAATTTTCTTAGCAAGTAAGACAACCATACATTTGTGCACTGGATTGCAATTTGATTAAAAAATAATTCTCAGATAAGCAAGAAAACTCCAATGTCATGTATTTTCATGAGGTTCAAAAAAGTTCAACTGGAAAAAAATGTATAAGCAGGGTCATTTAATTGGATAGATGCTGTGGTGTCTGAGAATCAAACTATTTTTTTTTTTTTTTTTTTTTGGCTTCATCACTAAACTCAAAGAAACTTTTGTTATAATGTTCTATTTTCTTTCTTGCAAATTATGCCACAGGAAACCTCTGTTGTATAGATGGAGAAAAATAAGTAAAGTCACTTGCAAACAAAACAAAAATCCAAATGCTTGGTCCCAAATTATGTGACTAAACTACAGTCTGGTGTTTTTGTTACCCCAATGAATATACATTGCTATAGAATTCAGACACCTTAGATCACATTTTTTTACAGAAGAGGTGGAATTTCTCCCAATGTTAACAAATAATTATAAAAAAAACACACACAAAAAAAAACAAACATTTAACTTTAAAGCGCTAAGCAAAATTACAGCAGACAACATTCTACGTGGGTGAGTCAATAAGTAACCAGCCTATCCCATTTCCAATGGACCGAGATGGTCACGATTTTCATGCTTTGTTTCAATATAGGTTTTATACATGGGGACAAAATTGCACACGTATCGAGTCATTCTTAAATAATATATTGAATGTCAAACATGGCTAGTGATGCAAAGGCATGCTTTTTATCTAAAGCTGATACTACCGTGCTGTAATTCAGTACTTGTATTTAAAAGATAAAACAGGCAAGGAAATACATGGCGAGTTAGCCGACGTTTGTGGGTCTTCTGCACCATCTTATGCTCAGGTTAAATTCTGGGTAGGGGAATTCAAGCGGGGTAGAACGTCTTTAGAAGATGAAGCCAGGTCTGGACGCCCACTGGATGCCACCAACGAAGAAATGTGTAAGAAAGTTCGGGATCTGATATACTCTGATAGGCAAATTCTGGTGGAAGAAATAGCGCAGGCATTAGGCATTTCACATGGTAGCGTTTCAACAATCTTACATGATCATTTAGGTATGCACAAGCTAACAGCCCGTTGGGTCCCCAAATCCCTTAGCGATGAGCAAATGGCAACCACAGCATCAGTATGCAGCGCCTTGTTGAAGCATTTTAGGTCCAAAGATGATTTTCTTTTGCATCTGGTGACTGTAGATGAGACTTGGGTTCATTATTATGAGCCAGAGAATAAAGCTCAGTCCTCAGTGGGTAGGGCCTGGGTCCCCGAGGCCAAAGAAGTTCAAGATGCAACCATCTGCTGGCAAGGTGATGGCCACAGTATTTTGGGGCGCAAAAGGCGTTATTATGTTGGACGTTTTACCCAAGAGAAGTATAATAACTGGAGTGTACTATGCAAACTTGTTAGACCAGCTGAGAACCACCATCCATGAAAAACGCCGAGGTAAACTCTCTAAAGGTGTTTTGCTGCAACAGGACAACGCGCGAGTCCACACTTGCAAAGTTGCAATGGATGCTGTAGAGCGAAACGGGTATGAATTAATACCACATCCTGCCTATTCGCCTGACCTAGCTCCTAGCGACTTCTTCCTATTCCCCAACTTGAAAAAGGATATCCGTGGACTTCATTTCCTGTCTGATGAAGAAGTTGTGATGGCAGTTGAGGAGTTGGTCAATGGAAAGGACCTTGACTTTTTCAGTTCTGGGCTGATAGCACTTCAACACTGTTGGTCTAAGTGCATCACACTAGAGGGCAATTACATCGAAAAAGAAGAGCTGGATCTCAACCGGAAATAAGTTAGGCTGGTTACTTATTGACTCACCCTCGTATTATTCTTTTTTAATCATTTTTCTGAGAATTTTTTTTTTTTAATCATTTTTCTGAGAAAATAAGACTTGGCATGTCATGATAATCATCTTCTGTGCAGATAGCAAATGATTCTCATGAAATGCCAAGTCTTTTCTCAGAAAAAATTTTTTATAAAAAAATATAGAATATCGTCTACAGACCATTCTCATGAAATGCCAAGTCTTATTTTCTCTGAAAAATGCAAAAAACAAAAATCAAAATGCCATCTGAATCTGCAGCTGTGATTAGATCATCACGAAAACATGCCTATACAATTTCGACCCCCTTAAACCCCACTTTTATACAGTAAAACTGGGGTTTACAGGGGTATACATTATTTTTCTTATTTCTGCTCAAAAACATAGATTGTGGGTACTCGTTAGAACTGCCTCCCCAAGGCGGTTCTAATGAGTACCCACATGGCAAGGCGGTTCTAACGAGTACCCACATTCTATGTTTTGAGCAAAAATATGAAAAATATCAGAGTTTTTAACTGAAAACTTTCAGTTTTTGGAGGTGAAATTTTGCTATATATTTTAATAGGCGTGTTTTCGTAATGTGAAATGTTGTCTCATGACGATGGTTCACTGGTAAAACTTTTATCTTACGTGCTGATGTATAATCATACCCCAACATCTATGAACTTTCAACAGCAAAATTCTTTTGCAAAATTAGGAATGCAAAAATAGAAGCTATCATTATCGGCTTTTTTAAAGCAACATCTCTTCATGAAGAGAAAATGACATGCAAGATCAATTCTTTGACACCTGTAGGAGTCTCTGGGAGCAGGGAGCGAGTAATTTGTCAAAATGTGTCAATGTAATCAAAGCTAGACAACATTAATCTTGCTAACAATGATACAGCACACAATAACCAGCCAGAAAGACGATTATCAATACAAAATGTCTGATTATATTTGTGCCTGGAAATTTCAGTCATTCCATAGTTCTAAGTCTTAGTCATAATATCTATGCTTTTTTAACCATTTTCTTGTTTTACAGACTGACTAATGTTTACCCTTAAATTACAGTCCTAAGCTAAAATTATAGCAGACAACATTCTAATTTTCTTTTCTTAACATTTTTCAAAGAAAATAAGACTTGACATTTCATGTGAATTGTCTGCTAGGCAATTCACATGAAAAGCTATGCCTTATTTTCTCTTTGTTGCATGGCTCTTTAAGGGTTAACAAAGAGAAAACTGCAGGAAAAGCTAGGTTAACAAATGGGGGCTAGTCAATGCCTGAATCCCCCCTCCTATCTCTTCCCCCCACCCACCCACCTACCTATACTATAGCCCTGCCTTATCCAATGCTAAAAGCATAAAAATGGCACTTAAATGTATGTAGCTGACAATTAAGCACTGATATCACAAAAAGAATGCAAAGCAACTCCTCAAAATTTAGGAATTAAAATATCAAGTTTAAGGCATACAAACTAAACATAAAGAACACTTAAATGTTTATAAATCCAAGAATTTTAAAGTTTATGTTATACAAGAAATCCTACCTGAACCATTTAAACACAATCCAACAACAACTCCAATTGTAATAATCTTTATTAACCAAGCTAAATGATTCTGACCAGCATTTCTATCCTCACCCTTAGCACAATGAAGATGAAATAAACAATAGACAAATTTGTGATATTTCATATTCTTTATTCAGAAAATAAGGCCTGACATTTCATGCAAATTGCTAAGGAGACAATTTGCATGAAAGATCAAGCCCTATTTTCAAGAAGAAATATGAAAACTATTTTAGACTGTCCTCAGCTAATATTTAAATTCAGCAGTTCAAAGGTTAAAGATGAAACATTATATATCCTAATTTATCTTGTAAGGTATTTCTAACCACAAACTGGACAAGTGAACTATTCACTACACAAATATCTATCCTCTTTTGACCTTGGGCCCATAGCATTGTGGTCCATTTGGGTTTTCAGACCATTAGACTGGCTCCAGCCTCCAATGACTAAATATCTATTCTTATAATTGTGTTTTATAATCCATGAATATAAAACCAAAATAATATCATGACTATAAAGGCTGGTCACTTAAAGTGACCAGCCTTCATAGTCATGATCATGATATTATTTTAGTTTTATTTTAATGGATAATCAATCTGGATTATAAGAATAATATTCAGTCACTGGAGACTGGAGCCAGTCTATCAGACTATTTGAGGGACTTGATACACTAGGTAAACTTTCTGCCATTTTCACAATGGGAAACAACTTTTTGTGACTGCCTGCTTGCTTTCTTGCGCACAAATCCCTTTCTGAAAATGGGTCTACTTTAAAAGGAAAGAATCTGCTCCCAGTGGGAGCAAATTCTTTCCTTTTAAAGTGGACATGCACCCCGTCTGAAAAAAGGTCTACTTTAAAAGGAAAGAATTTGCTCCCCTTTGGTCTACTTTAAAAGGAAAGAATTTGCTCCCAAGGGGAGCAAATTCTTTCCTTTTAAAGTAGAACACTTTCAGAAGGGTTGCCCAAGGGGAGCAAATTCTTTCCTTTCAAGGCAGACCCCTTCTAATGGTCTACTTTAAAAGGAAATAATTTGCTCCCATTCTTTCCTTTTAAAGTAGACACCTTTTCACATGGGGAAAAATGAATTTGTCAGAGTTGTCTCCCCTGAAAGTGTATAACCAAATACCCTTTTATCATAATACATCTACCCTAAATATTGTGAGAGTTAACTCCTTACCATGCTTTTCTTTACCCTAGCCCTGCTGAACCCGTATATACCCTGCCTTTGCAAACAGTGTTGATCCAGATCAGTTGGCTTTTGAAGAAGCCAACTGATCTGGATCTGCACTGTTTGCCATTAAGTATGCGAATTTATAGCAACAATTAGAATCAAGTAATCTGATTGGCTAAAAATTGAAAGTGGGAGTGGCATCTTAATTTATTCAGCAGGACAAGAGTAATCTGAACAAGTCCATTTCATTAACTGTTGATGCATCTGTTGGCAAACAATGTAGACACTGATCAGATACTGCATTCTGCGAAGCCTGATCTGGGTCTACACTGTTTACTCAGACCTGTCTGATTAACACAATGGACCAATGGAAATTGTATTATCCAAGAATATGCAAGAATACAGGCCCCCTAGCAGTCTCCCTTAAAAATAAAGGCTTTTTATAAAGGCTATTTTTGGCCAAATAAAGGTTTTTCAGGATAAATTTTGTACAAAAAAAGAGCATTTAATGGTTAAATTTCTTGCCAGATCCCAAGCAAAAGAACTCCGCATCATCGCCTCTCAAGCAAAACAGGGAGAAAAATTGCAGAGAAAATCTTATATTTTCATCTTTAAATGGTAATGACAATATTAATTTGCATTTCTGTTTTGAAACATATGAATCCAAGTAACAGAATGCTACATACTTACTCTGTCCTTCTCTTGCATTTATAAATTGCCAAATATAAAGGTTTTTCATCAAAATACAGGCTTTTACAGGTTTTTCAGCCAAATTAAAGGTTTTAAAGGATTTCAACAAAATTAAGGGTTTTTAAAGGTTTTAAAGGTTCCCCTAGGGGCCCTGAAGAATATATAAAATTTGCTTGCCTGGGAAACATTTGCTCATTGCATCCAGAAAAAGGTAGAGACAAAGCTGGCAAAATAAGAATTTTTTCTTTTTCTCTCCCTTTACAACATTACTTTTCTCTCTTTTTGTAGCTTCATTAACCCATTGTAGACTAAATGAACTCCCCTACACTATACATGGGAAGATTCTAATTTTGACTTTAGGTGTGATTTAGATATTCTGAGAGAAAAATGGTTGACTATTTGCAAACAGTTTAGACCCTGATCAAATGCCGTGTTCTGCAGCATCTGATCTGGGTCTACACTGTTTGCCAATTACCCAGTTTAGTGGTCTCCAGACTACAATGAGTTGAGGGAAATGATTTACATCATAGGACTTTTTTAAGGAAGAGTATTTGATGATAATTCTGAGAAAATTTTTTCTCCATTAAAGACATACAATGAGGGTACTCATTAGAAGCACTGTGGCAAGGCTCTTCTTATGAGTACCCATAGCATGTTTTTATGGAAAACTGGAGAAAATTATCCCAGAATAATCACCAAATATTCCTTAGCAAGTTAACTCTTGCCTTGTTGAATAAATTAAGATGCCACACCCACTTCTAATTTTCATCCAATCAGATTACTTGATACAGGTTGTTGATACAAAATCACATTCTTAATGACAAATAGTGCAGATCCAGATCAGTTGGCTTCTTCAGAAACCAACTGATCTGGATCTACACTGTTTGTAAAAGAACGGCATACTCAGGTTCAGCAGGACCAGGATTAACATGAAACAATCTGTAGGCCGGAGGCTTTGAGGGCCATATATTGTTCCTGCATAATTAGTTGTCACACCTTAAATGACAATTTTGACCATTATGAAGGTGTTTACCCAATGAAAAGTAATGAGGAAAACATCTGAGGTCTTGAGGCAATCATATTTCTGTTTGATGAAGTTGACCTTTAACTATATCATCATTGATAATAATAATTTTCTTTGTGAAGGTAACTGAGTGACCTTAGATGTTTAACCAAAATTATAAAAGCATGCATTTGAGCAATTCTGGAGAACATTAACCCTTATCTTGCCGTTCGCGACAATAGTCGCGCTGGGGGGGGGTCTGCCAACTCAAAAGCCTGTCATACTTACAATATACCACATGCAACCATTCAGAGCAAGTGTTCTCATACAGGAGTGAACCTACTTTCATACAAACACGCCACTTTTCATTAGATAGTCAGGTGCTGGATTTTACCCATACTAAAAAAGACCGAGAATACCAAATTTCAAGCTGCCATTAATTTCAGCACTCACCTCAACAAATTGATCAGGCTTTTCTGGAAAAAAAGCCCATAACACCTGAATCATTTCCAGTGAGGAAGAAGCAGGAATAACAGTAGAACCTATGTATGTCACTTGTTTCATTCGCAATAGTACACAGTAGGCGCTGGGCTCTTGTATTTTGTTGTTTTTTTTTTAAGTGTCTTAAACGGTTCCCGGTTTACACATGACTGTCACGTGACTTTCTAGTCACGTGACCATCCTTTCTCCGGTAAAATGGTCACCTAGGATCGGCGAATTATACGTGAAAATTTCATGAAACTCGAGGTAAAATTCAGGGGGTAATGACTTCGCAAGTAGAGGTACCCCCTCTTACAGGCCTGATTCATTTTATTTCCGGCAAGAGAAGGGTTAAGTAGGGTAAGCTTATGCAAATAAAAACATGAAACCTCTATCATGTGACAGGCAGATAATTCTGTCTAAATTGATGAAATTGACCCATTAGCAATCCCAAACCTGATCTCCACAATATCAATGCACATACCAAGTTTGGTGAAAATCCATTGGCATTTACTCAAGTTATTATCCGGAAATGAAAACATGGATGGGCAGACGTAAAACAGACAGATGTGTACTTCTGTATCTGCATTAGTACAAAGAACTCTTGTGTATAAAAAGTTTGACACAAAAGTCAAGATTTTCGACACAAAAGGCAAGGTTTTTGACACACAAATCAGTTGGTTTGTGTGTCTACAGAACAAATCTCATTGAAATAAACTGAAGTGTCCAAAATTTTCAAACACACAAGCATACATTCACCAGCCCAGAAGGACAGATACCCCACCACTATCATGCATCGGGCTATAAACAGACAAAACCCATGATGATCTTTGTTTTGGTGCAGTAACAAGAAATGTGGAAATTCTTTGAAAACCAGGGTAAAGAAGATAAAACCCATGAAGGGAGATAACTGGAAAAGTATTACTAACAGCTGTCACCCTTGTATGTAACTAGAAATGTGTCAATGTGACACAGATGCCCCAGCCCAGGGGCCATCCTCACCCACATGCAGGCATTTTGCAAAAAATTAAGTTGAAAAAAGGGCCATAACTCTCATAATAAATGGCGGATTTTACCCTAAATCGAACTTGACCTATATTTCATGATTATATACCTGTGTATAAAATATGAATCCAATACACCAATCTTTTTAAAAGGTGAAAAAGGGCCATAACTCCTACAATAATGGGTGGATTTTACCCTAAATGGAACTTGACCTCTGTTTTATGATTATATACCTTGTGTATTAAATATGAATCCAATACACTAATGTTTTCAAAAGATATCATAATATCAAACAGAAACTATTTTTCAACGTTGAAAAAGGGCCGTAACTCCAAAAATAATTGGTGAATTTTACCCTTAATTGAACTTGACCTATATTTTATAATTATATACCTGTGTATAAAATATGAATCTAATACACTAATCTTTTCAAAAGTTATAGAACAGAAACCATTTTTCAAAGTTGAAAAAGGGCCCATAACTCCCAAAATAATTGATGGATTTTATCCTAAATCGAATTTGACCTACATTTTATGATTATATACTTGTGTATAAAATTTGAATCCAATACACTAATCTTATAAGATATCAAACGAAAACCATTTTTCAATGATTTTATGATGAATAAAATTTGAATTCACTACACTAATCTTTACAAAAGATATCGAACGGAAACCATTTTTCAAAGTTGAAAAAGGGCCATAACTCCCAAAATAATTGGTGGATTTTACCCTAAATTGAACTTGACCTACATTTTATGATTATATACCTGTGTATAAAATTTCAATCAATACACCAATCTTTTCAAAATATATCGAACGGGAAACCATTTGTGTTACGTACAGGACATACGGGACGGACGGAAGGACAGTCTAGACATATGTACGGACAGCTGTGATACTATATGCCCCCCCCCCACCCCCCACTGAAAATGATGGGGGCATAACAAAGAATCTTCATCTATTCTAAATTATTACAAATGTCAGCTAAATAATTAAAAGTGAATTCAGCAAGAAATTTGTTTCCACAGAAATCAAATGTCTTCCTACCACTAACATTCTAAGTCAGGTGCTGACCTTTAAATGAGGTTAAGGTAACCAAAATCTAATACCTTTTCACTCTTCCAATGATGTATCTATGCAAGTTTGACCTAAATGAGCTATCCTTCATGAGACAGAGTGCACATAAGCGTTTGATTTTTTTTAATCTGACAATCTTTGGAGTACTTTGACCTTGGAAATAAGATCAAGGACACATGCAGCAGACGTTTGCCAAGCTAATCACCAGAGAACCAAAGTTTTCCATAGGAAAACCTGATAAACATATAAAATACCAATCGCTATTGCAGCAGATGACATTTGATCTTTTTTTTTTTTTTATAATTATTATTATTTAGTGAAAAGAAGGCTTAAATGTCATGTAAATCATCTGTCAAGCAATCAATTCATATGAAATATCAAACTTTATTTGCTCTGTAAAATAATAATAACAAGATGTGTTTGTGAAACACGATCATGTCCCTGGGGCAAGGTCAATTTTTCTTTAAAGTAGGTCACAGGTCAAGGTCAAGGTCACAGGTCAAATTGCTTTGTATGAGTGGGAAGCCCTTGTCACAAGGAACCTACATGCCAAATATAAAGGTTCTATCTCAAACGGTTGAAAAGTTATGATCAATGTTAAAGTTGTCTAAAAAATTCTTTTAAGTAGGTCATAGGTCAAGGTCGCAGGTCAAAACTTTTTGTATGAGTGGGAAGCCCTTGTCACAAGGAATCTACATGCCAAATATAAAGGCTCTATCTCCAACAGTTCAAAAGTTATGACCAATGTTAAAGTTGTCCAACAAACAAACAAACAAACAAACCAACAAACCAACAGACAGACAGGGCAAATCGCTACCAGGGACATAAAAAGATTTATAGTTTAGTCTGCTATAATCTTGCTCTTATGAAAACTCCAAAGCCAGGACCTATGGATAATGCCATGCCATATTTTCAGTAGGCAATCCATACCCTATTTTATTGCAGAAAAAAAAAAATGCTTCAATATATTGTCTGCGATTATTAGAATATTAAAGGTTAAACTGATGAGAAATTATAGCAGCTTTGTTGGTCTCAGGTGTTTCTAAGCTGAGAAAATTATTTATTTTCTCATTGAATAAACACTTGGTTTTTCAGACAGACAAAGCACAAAATTGTAGCACGGAACATTCTTAACCATTGCCATGCTGAATAAATTAAGATGCCACACCACTTTCTAATTTTCAGCCAATCAGATCACTTGATCCAGGTTGTTAATACAAATTTGCATACTTAATGACAAACAGTGCAGATCCAGACCAGTTGTTTTACTCATCTGGATCTACACTGTTTGCAAAGGCAGAGCATATCTGGTTTCAGGAGGACTAGCGTTAATACATGCATTACGAAAACACGCCTATTCAAATATATAGAAAATTTCACCTCCAAAAACTGAAAATTTTCAGATAAAAACTCTGATATTTTTCTTATTTCTGCTCGAAACATAGATTGTGGGTACTCGTTAGAACCGCCTCGGCGAGGCAGTTCTAACGAGTACCCACAATCTATGTTTCGAGCAGAAATAAGAAAAATAATGTATACCCCTGTAAACCCCAGTTTTACTATACAAAAGTGGGGTTTACGGGGTCAAAATTATATAGGCGTGTTTTGATGATGTATGTGTTTTTCCAACAAATAAGGCTTGATATGTCATGTAAATCCTCTGTCCTTTTCTGTTTTCAGAAGATATGGAGCTGACATGGCATACAGGCATTAAATAATTGTCCTTGAATTCTGACTTTGACCTTGACCTGACATACTTGGGTTTTGGGAACAGCATATCAGGCCAACTCTGTCAACTTCTATGGAAAGTCCTCAATAGGCTTAGCAAATTCATATAAAATGGATACAATTCCATGGTTTTAATATCTGACCTTACGCTTTTTACCTTGACCTTGTACCAACATGGTCAGGTTATTTATATTCATCAGTCGATGTATAGAACCCACATTCAATGCAGTTTCATGTCAGTTCATCAAGGCTTTATGAAGATATGGAACCAACATGAAATACAATCAAAGCTGTGCTAAGGAAGTGCCTAAGACTAAGAAAAAGCCAAAATGTGGTTGCTTAAAACAGAGTCTTGCTTCAAATACACTTACTTTCCTCTATGGGCTCTGAAAAACTGACCATTTATGGGCTCTGAAAAACTGACCTTTTATAGGCCTTGAAAGCTGACCTTTAAATGCAGGTGATTGCTTAACACAAGTGGTCTTTGAAAGACAGGCTTGACTGTATAGGACATGAACATTTGGCCTTGACTTTGACCTTGACTTTGACCTTGAACCTACATAGTCTGTTTGTAGGCTCTGTAAATCAAGATGCTGAAAACTGTAGCAAGTTGAATGGATTTATATAGAGGTGACACAACTTCGTGATGGATTGAGGGACACCACAGTCATATATATATAGACAGACTGATGGCCAGGCTTTACAATGTGTCCCCACCCCTAGGAAAATCATTGCCACAATTACTGCCTTAGTTGGAGAACTGTCAACATCATCATGAAACAATAATCCATATAACTTTGTAAGGGCCAGCACAACTGCAACAGACCTAGCAGATAATTCACATGAAGTGTAATGCCTTATTTTATCTGAAAAAAAAAAATACACTGTCCTCTGCTATAATTTTGCCTGGCACTTCAAGGGTTCACAAACATAGCTGAACCTTGGCTGTACCATGAAGATCATTTTAGTGACATCCCATTTTTAACTTATTTACCCCAAATATTAGGACACATTAACTCCTTGCCCCTACTTGTCCTAAAATTCAAACAAGTCCCTTTGACTACCTGTTGTTGAATAAAAAAAATGCTGGATGACGTAGAAAAGAGTCAACTCTGATCAGATGCCATATTATGTGGTATTTGATCTGGGTCTATACTGTTTATTTAGGCCTTTCTGTCCAACTATTTTGGGTAAATATGGCTGAAGCTAGAACAGCAACAATTAGAAAAAAATATTTCAGTCAAAAAATACATCAAAGAAGCTTTTTACACATTTCTAGCACATTTTTCATCTTTAACCATTAGCACTCCCTGGGCAGATTCAGCAGACAACCAATTAATATATTTTTTCTTATTTTTCCCAGAAAATAAGGTTTGACATATCATGCAAATTGTCTCCAAAGAGACAATTTGCATGAGATGTCAAAGCCTTTTTTTCTGGAAAAAATAAGAAAAATATTTCAAAATGTCTGCTGAAATTTTTAACCAGCATGCAGAACATTAACAAAAAATGGTGTTGTAATGTTTTTTTCCTTCATAATAAATGTCACCCGTTTCATCATTCTTGGTGGTCCAGTCATACCTACTGGTCTAATGTCGCTCTGTATTTTTTTTTTCTTTTTATTTTATGGATTTTTGTACTTTATACATTCTTATAAAGGGCTTAAATATATATAAAAAAATATTCTTATAATTGTAAGATATTGTTTCTGTTTACAACACCATTTATCAGCCTTTACACAGTACAGCTGATAAATGCTCTGTAGTTTCAGTAGACTGGCTCCAGCCTCCAGTGACTATATAACTATTCTTATAATCCTGTTTGATAATCAACTGATATAAAACCAAAATAACCCTTGTCATGCTGAATGAATTAAGCTACCATGCCCACTTCTAATTTTCAGCCGATCAGATTACTTGATCCAAGTTGTTCATACAAATTCAGATGCTTAATGAAAAACAGTGCAGATCCAGACCAGTTGGCTTCTTCAAATCAACTGATCTGGATCTACACTGTTTGCAAAGGCAGGGTATATCCGGGTTCAGCATGACAAGGGATAATATCATGTTTGTGTTGAGGTTTTACAGCCCAGTCAACCCAGTGGGGTCATGTCGAGCGCGGTCAGTTTACCTAACCACACGTTTACTGGGCAGGCTTAGTCCTCTAAGCGGTTAACCAGTATTGTGCACATTCTTTCGCCAGAAACTGACAACTGCCCTTCTTGAATCAGCGGAAAGGAGAGAATGACCATAGAAAATATTTCGTGATCAATCTCCACGAAAAACTGTTGCCGACCTCAGTGGGGGTTGAACCCGTGACCTCCTGGTCTCCAGTTAGACGGCGCATCCAAATGAGCCACCGAGGCCAGCTGACTATAAAGACTGATCACTCTTGTGACTAGCCTTTATAGTCATGATGTTATTTTGGTTTTTAGTTGATTATCAAACAAGAGTGTTAGAATAAATATTATGGGACCAGCCTTAAAAGTCATGATATTATTTTGGTTTTATTTTAGTGGATTATCAAACAAGATTATTAGAATAAATATTTAGTCACTGGAGACTGGAGCCAGTCTTTAGTTTCAGCTTCTTAATATTATTACCCTATTACCATATTTAACCTAATTGCTGCACATATCCCTATCAGAGCACAGTCAAGCAATTTCAGTAGTCTTCACATTACAGCCCACTGTATTTTTATCTACTGCTTTATAAAAGCAGATGATAAGCAACATGAGAAAAAGGCCCTTATGTCCAGATGAGCGAGTGTACCCTTGCAGTCTGATCTGGACATTCTCTGTTCGTGAACACACACTACAGTATCAATTCATTCTATAAGCAGACAAAGAAGACCCAGATCAGCCTGCGCAAATGCACAGGCTGATCAGGGCCTTTATTGTCTGCAAATTGAATAAGGGTCCTTTTTGTGCATTGTGCATCATATGTTGTAGGTACTCATTCGAAATGCAAATCAAGTAAATTCAAAAGAGTATCAACAACCTATAACTTTATACAGAAAATAAAATAAGAGGGCCATGATGGCCCTGTAATGCTCACCTGAGTATCATAGCACTTAGAGAACCTAAACTAGAACTGATCAAGGCAAACACATGATGATTATATCAACAAGTAAGACAGTGTAGCATGTCTAACAGATTGTGAAATAGAAGTCAAGGTCAAATATAGATGACTGCATTCAAGAGGCCATGCTAAGATGTATGCATGAGCTAAGTATCACTGGCTGTAAGACCAATAGTTACTGAGAAACTAACCTAAACACAAACACTTCACAAGTGCCAAATACAACTGTGTAGGACCAATAGTTACTGAGAAACTGACCTAAATGGAAAAAACTTAAGAAAGTCATTGGACCACTGAAATATAGTGACATAGTTCCAAACTTGACCTAGAAATCATCAAGACAAACATTTTGAGCAAGATTCATGATGATTGCTTCAGAAATGTGACCTCTGGAGTGTA
This sequence comes from Anodontia alba, assembly GCA_964016985.1. NCBI lineage: Eukaryota > Metazoa > Mollusca > Bivalvia > Lucinida > Lucinidae > Anodontia > Anodontia alba. Next base: position 10,332,276 of record OZ024828.1, read on the forward strand.
AACAAGGTTTTCCTTTGATCTGTCCTGATGACCTAGTTTTTTATCCCATGTGACCCAGTTTTAAACCTGACCTAAAAGTCATCAAGACAAACATTTTGAGCAAGATTCATGATGAAAGCTTTAAAAATATTACCTCTAGAATGTTAACAAGGTTTTCCTTTGATTTGGCCTGATGACCTAATTTTTGACCTCAAGTGACCCAATTCTATATTTGACCTAGAAATCATCAAGACAAACATTTTGAGCAATATTCATGATGATTGTTTCAAAAACGTGACAGCTAGAGTGTTAACAAGGTTTTCTGTTGATTTGGCCCAGTGACCTAGTTTTGACCCAAAGTGAACAATTTTGAACTTGACCTAGAAATCATCAAGACAAATATTATGAGCAAGATTCCTGATGATTGTTTCAAAAATGTGACAGCTAGAGTATTAACAAGGTTTTCCGGTGATTTGGCTCGCTGACCTAGTTTTTGACCCTGGTAAACCAGTTTTGAACTTGACTTAGAAATCATCAAGACAAATACTTTGAGCAAGATTCATGATGATTGCTTCAAAAACGTGACCTCTAGAGTGCTAGCAAGGTCTTCTGTGATTTGGCTTAGTGACCTAGTTTTTGACCCCAAGTGACCCAGTTTCAAACCTGACTTAGAAATCATCAAGACAAATATTTTGAGCAAGATTCATGATGACTGCTTCAAAAATGTGACTGCTAGAGTGTTAACAAGGTTTTCCTTTGATTTGACTCGGTGACCTAACTCTTGATTCTACGTGGCCCAGTTTCAAACTCGACCTAGAAATCATCAAGAAAAACATTTTAAGTAATACTCATAATGACAACTTCAAAAATGTGACCGCTAGATCGTTAACAAGGTTTTCTTTTGATCTGGCCTGGTGACCTAGTTTTTGACCCAAAGAGACCCAGTTCCAAACTTGACCTAAAAATTATCAAGACAAACATACTAAGCAAGATTCATGATCATTGCTTCAAAAATGTGACCGTTAGAGTGTTAGCAAAGTTTTACTTTGATTTAGCCTGGTGACCTAGTTTTTGAACCCAAATGACCCCGTTTAAGACTTGACCTAGAAATCATCAAGACAAACATATTACACAAGATTCATGAAGATTGCTTCAAAAATGTGACCGCTAGAGTGTTAACAAAGTTTTCCTTTGATTTGAGCTGGTGACCTAGTTTTTTATCCCAAGTGACCCAGTTTCAAACTTCACCTAGAAATCATCAAGACAAACATTTTGAGCAATATTCATGATGATTGCTTCAAAAATGTGACCATTAGAGTGTAGAGTGTTGACAAGGGTTTCCTTTGATTTGGCCTGGTGACCTAGATTTTAATCCCAAGTGATCCAGTTTCCAAATTGAACTAGAAATCATCAAGACAAACAAACTAAGCAATATTCATGATGATTGCTTCAAAAATATGACCGCTAGAGTGTTAACAAGGTTTCTTCTTTGATTTGGTATGGTGACCTAGTTTTTGATCCCCAAGTGACCCAGTTTCGAACTTGACTTAGAAATCATCAAGGCAAACATTTTTAGCAATATTCATTATGACTGCTTCAAAAAATTTGACTGCTAGAGTGTTAACAAGGTTTTCCTTTGATTTGGCCTGGTAACCTAGTTTTTGACTCCAAGTGATCCAGTTTCAAACCTGACCTAGAAATCATCAAGGCAAACAATCTGAGCAATATTCATGATGATTACTTCAAAAATGTGACCTCTAGTGTGTTAAGTTTTTCCTTTAATTTGAACCGGTGATCTAGTTTTTGACCCCAAGTGACCCAGTATCAAACCTGACCTAGATTGCATTGAGGCAAACATTCTGACCAAGTTTCATCAAAATTGGGTCAAAACTGTGACCTCTAGAGTGTTAACAAACTAATTGTTGATGACAGATGACAGACGACAGATGACGGACGACGACGGACAATGGACAACGGACAGAGGGTGATCACAATAGCTCACCCTGAGCTTTTGCTCAGGCGAGCTAAAAAGTTTCACATAACCATCATTAAATACGCACCTCATGAAGTCCTCTGTTGAGCTTTCTTTAAACAGTGCCCTTACTAGGTAGATGTTTTACTCCAGTAATTTTTTAGGCACACATGATTAAGCTGACACTTTAACTCCTTATCATACATACAACAAAATTTGAACAAGTCCATTTGACAGTGTAGTGATGTGCCTTTTTGCACTGATGGAATAAATTGTCAAACAGTGCTGACCCTGACCAAAGTGATCTTTTAGAAACAGTCTGATCTAGGTCAACACTGTGTTTGTTCAGGCATTTCTGTCTAAATATTTAGGGTAAAAAAAGTATAATTTTTTTTTTTTTTTTCACTGCTAAGCTGAGAAAAATTTTTCTTTTAGCTTTTTGCATGCTTATGGTGAAATCAGCCAATGACAAACAAGTCATATTTTTATTTATTTTAATAGAAAACAAGGCTTGACATCTCCATGCAAAGTCTGCTAATTTGCATGACAAGTCAAAATGCACTTTCTGGGAAAAGAAGAAAATCTGCTGATTTTTGATGTCTTCTGCTGATTGTCCCCATGTCTTTTGCTGCTTGTAACCCTAAAAGCACTTTTCACAACTGAAACAGACAACATTTTGAAATATTTTTTTTTTTTACTTTATATTTTCCCAAAGAAAATATGTTTTGACATTTCATGTGAATTGTCTGCTTGACAGTTGATTCACATGAAATGTCAATTTAAAAATTTTTTTCTTTGAAAATATTTTTTTTAAATGTCATCTGCTGCAGTTGTGATTGACGCTTTAAGGGTCTAAACTACCTTTTCTCCGTTGCCACGGGTAGCTCCAGATAAGGCACTTTTTCAAGCAAAAAGTGTCGGTATTTTTCTTATTTCTGCCTCAGGCACTTCTAATGACTACCCACAACATACCTTTTCAAGGAGAAAAAGGAAAAATATTTTCCTGATACAGCACTCTTATTTGGCGCTATGTGCCAGGGCACATATATGACTTCCTTGGCAATATAAATCAGAAAAAATGCTGAGACAATGTCAGGAACTAGCTTGTCCCCAGTCATTTGAGAGCCGATTCCATATGTTTTATAGTCTTAGATCTTCGTGCAAGTGCAAATGAACAATGTGAAAATTACAAAAACATCAATACTATTCTCTCAGAATCCTTCATTATAGGAAAACCTACAGACTAGGAGTATTTTTACAGCCATTTTCTCTTTTTATCTCCGTAAAAGCATGTTGTGGGTACTTATTAGAAATCACAATTTTAACCCTTGAAGTGCTTTGCAAAATTGAAGCAAAAGACATCCAAATTTTCTATCATTATTTTTCAGAGAAAGTAAGACATGGCTTTTCATGCTAGGCAGACAATTCACATGAAATGTCAACTCTTATTTTCTCTGAAAGATAAAGAAAAAAAAAAGTCATCTCCTGCAGTTTTTATTAGCACATTATTATTCAAGGGTTAATGAGTAAAATATGTTTTTTATTTTTTGTAGAGACAAGTTTCACCTGAATCTGCGGTATGTCTTGGGCCTTGCTTTCTTGAAGAGCCGCAGAAATCATATTTCTTATTAATAGCACTTTCCATGCTGGATAAAAATTCAGCAGGTGATATTTTGAATTTTTTATATATATATATATATATATATATATATATATATATATATATATATATATATATATATATATATATATATATGGGGTTTAACGACATGTCAACTCTTGTGGATCATTTTGTATCATCTCCAAGAGAAGAGGAGAAAAGAAATAGAAGAGATAATATAAGAAATGAAAGAGGGGGACAGGGAAGAAAGAGGAACAGGAATGAAAGTGAAGAAACAGAAGAATAAAAACATTCCTCTTCTACCCTTACCCACTACAAAGATAGCAGGCCTTGCCCAACTGTATGCTGACGCAACATACACGACACCTTCGCCACACCCGACCATCCTCTTATTTTTTTTTATTTTTCTTTTTAAAATTCTTCCAGAAAATAAGGTTTGAACTTTCATGCAAATGGTCCCAATCTGCATGAAATGTCAAACCCTATTTAAAATAGGAAAAAGTATAATCATTTTTTTTTTTTTTCAGAGAACAGGGTTTGAAATTTCATGCAAATTATCTACTAAAGAGATAAATATCCAGGCAAATGTCAATCACAATTTTCTAGGAAGATATTAAGAAAAAGAAATATCAATCTGATGTCTGTTTATTTTGCCTAGGGACTGCTAAAGGTTAAAAGATTGCAAATGGCAAAAACAAGGAAAAGACAAAAAGACACTAATCAGGCCTACAGAGATCAAGTGACTGACAATAAATAACCAAACTGCAATAAAATTGTCCTCTTGCACACAATAAAGTATATTAATTATCTCCCCTGGTAGACTGAACATATACAGAGTCAGAGTAAGCAGAGGATTCACTCAGGAAGAAATTTGATGATAATTGTGGGATAATTTTCTCCAGTTCTCCATAAAAACATATATTGTGGGTACTCATTAGAAGTGCCTCTATGAGTACCCACAACATATGTTTTTATAGAGAAATAAGAAAAATTATCCCACAATTATCACCAGAAATTTTCTTTAACAACTCCTCTGGAATGGGGTTGTCGGAACTCCATGGAAACGAAAATCTCACAAGTATTAAGAACAATTATTTCCTATGATTGTGATAAAAGACTAAGACTTCCTGATATGACATATTTTCTGAGATTGTTATTGGAAATAAGACTGTCTTAATGTCAGTAAAATAACAATAAAGAAACAATAAATTCCTTCATTTATAACTGGGGTTGTTCTGAAGATTTCAGATGCCTGCAAATTAAGAAACAAGGACTCTGGACATAGACAAAAACACTGAAATAGACAAAAAATGTGGCTGTATTTCTTACAAACCAGATAAAGAAATCCTCCAACGAAAGTCAACAATATGTTTTCCTGGAGAAATAAGTTTATCTCCTAAATTATCATCAAATGTTCCTTTTACCACTCTGGGCAAAATCAGCAGACAACAAATTGAGGCTATTAATCTTATTTTTCCCAGAAAATGGGCTTTGACATTTCATGCAAATTGTCTACTTTGGAAACAACATGCATCTCCAATATGCAAGAAATCAGGCAAGTTTTGTCTCCTTTGGAGCCAATCTGCATGAAATGTCAAAGGCATTTTCCTGGAAAAATAAGAAAAATATTTCAAAATGTTGTCTGCTGAAATTTTTACCCCATATGCTAAGCCTTCAGTGAAGTACTTTTACCACTCGCTGGGCTAATTCAGCAGACAAAAAAGTCATGATATTTTCCCAATTTTCCCAGAAAACAGGATGACATTTCATGCAAATTGTCTCCACTGCAAACAATTTGCATAAAATGCCAAATCCTGTTTTCTAGGAAAAATAAGAAACATATTTCAAAATGTCATCTGTTGAAAAATTTTACCAGAGCGCTAAGAGTTAATAAATCATCATTTCCAAGAAGTTGATAAAAAGAGGTAGATGAAAGGGTTATAAATGTTCCAATAAGATTACAATAATAAGATTAAAGACAAACTACAACAAACCTGACAAAAAGAAAATTGTTTTTGTCCAAGTTCTCTCAAGTTGATTAAAATGTCTTTCAGAAAGATTTCTAGTATTTATCTTTATACTCCCAGTTTGTGTGAAAACACTTCAATTCTTGTGTTACAGGCAAAAAGTAAATAACTTACTGAATATAGTAAATGGCCTAAAATTTCGCACACCAAAATTTCTGACAGAAAATGGTATATGCTAACAGTGCAGACCCAGATCAGACTGCTGCTGAAGGAGCACTTTGATCAGGGTCTACACTGTTTGCCATTCCATTTAGTATTTTAAGAAACTGCTGCATAAAAAGCAAAATTAAGGTCCTCCATCGCATCCCCCCCACCACCCCCTTAAAAAATGGAATGTGAAAATTGGTGCAAAATCTGTTAGGTGTATCCAGGCCCCTTAGGGATAAATAAATGCATTTCAAACCATGATACCCTGCCAACTTAAAGCTATCACTTAAAAGAAACTTTTTGGTACTGAAAAGGGCCTCAACGCTGTAAAACCAATGAAAGTTGTTCATTTCTACTATATCACCCATTCATAAAAAAGATAACCGTATTCGACCTAATTACCGCACATACTCCTAGTAGCGCACAGTCAAGCAATTTCGTAGTCTTTAGATTACAGCCAGTGTACTTTTTGTCTACTTCTTTATAAAGACATATCTTGTGTGTACTCATTTGAATTGCATCGACAAGTCGATGCAATTCAAATGAGTACCCACAATATATGTCTTCATGAAGAAAATCAGGAAAGAAAATCGCATAATCATCATCAAATGTCCTTTTCTGATCTTTTTTATAATGTACCCTAGTAGGTCGATGCATGTTTTAACACAACTAAGTGTTCCAAGTAATTTTGAAAAACCTAAGCACACAGAGCGGTTATTAGGTCGAATATGGTATGCAATTTATATGCACATGACTATATGATACTGTATCTAAACTCTGCTGGATAACTAGCAACTAATCCTATATAATTTTGACCCCCTTAACGTAAACCCCATTTTAATACAGTAAAACTGAGGTTTATAGGGGTATACATTATTTTTCTTATTTCTGCTCAAAAACATAGATTGTGGGTCTTCATTAGAACCACCTTGGTGAGGCAGTTCTTATGAGTACCCGGCCAATCTAATGAGTACCCACAATCATTGTTTTAGCGGAAATATGAAAAACATCAGAATTTTTTCTGAAAACTTTCAGGTTTTGGTGGTGAAATTTTCAATATATTTGAATAGGCATGTTTTCATAATGAAGTATACCCTGATCAGTAGCAGCATTCTCTGTGATCTGGAACAAGACTGATTGTTCATGCCTGTATGTCTGAATAATTATGGTAAATGCAGACAGCTTCTAAAATGCTTATTGCTTGAATACCAACCAAATGTTAACCCTTCACCTTTTTTTTTCATTTTTTTTTCAGCTAAAGTTTAATTTGTCTGTAAAAAGAGACTTAGAATGAAAAAGTTATCACAAGAAAAGGAAAATATTAACTGATGATATAACAGTCAAGATACTACCAGCTTGTATATCCTTCACTGTGTTTTTGTGATACAGGGCTGGTAAAATGCATTCTACAAACTGCAAGATTGCGGCTAGATTACATGGACATGCAGAACTGAGCATGAGCTTTTTTGATTGCATGGGGGGTGATGGGTGGGGTGGGGGCGGGGGGCATTATTTTTCTTAAATATAACTGATTTTGTGTAACAAGACTGAAAATCATAGCTCTAGATAAGATGCTCCTTTCAACCAAATATTATCAATATTTGACTTATTTCTGCATGAAAACATATATTATGAGTGCTCATTGGAATTGCCTCACTGAGGCGATTCCAATGTGTACCATAACATACGTTTTTGTGGAGAAATAAGAAAAATAATTTTCTGAATATTCCTTTTACCTAGAGCTGTTATTTTAAAAGACAGTTCACAGCTCCAGAAAAGGGAATATTCAGAAAGTCATTGTTTCGGTAATTATGCATCAAAACATACATAGTAGCTACTCACTAGAATTGCCCTGATGAGATGGTTCTGATGAGTAGCCACAATATATGTTTTGGTGTAAAAATAACAAAAAAATAATATAAGAAATTATCACCAAAAGTATCACTTTTTCTAGAGCCACAAATGCATAATAACTTATTACAATAAGCATTTTAAAGATTGCAAGAAGATCATAGCTCCAGTTAAGGTACTTTTTTCAACCAAAATATATTGATATTTTCTTATTTCTCCACAAAAACATATGTTGTAGGTACTCATTAGAAGCGCCTCATCGAGGCGCTTCTAATGAGTACCCACAACATATGTTTTCATAGAGAAATAAGAAAGATATTTATCTGGATACCCACCAATCTGGAGCTATACGTATACAAAAACGGATGAAATGGAGATCCCTTGTTTAGTCAGCAGACAGAATGCTGATCAAAAATTCAATTTCACCAGGATCACTGAAGCTTTCATTACATAAATTGGGCCTATCACGGAAAACAAGGCCATACCATGTATATAAAGTGAGTGACAGCCTAGATCAACCACTCAAACACTGTCTGATCAGGCATTCCAAATTTGCCTGAATAACACCAAAATTCTGTCCAATCTATTAGCTAAAATCTATGGCCCTTATCAGACTGGGCAGATGTGCAAGCTTATCTTGGCCTTCACTGGAGTAAATGCCCTAAGGCCTGTTTCTACATAAAGATGTCCAATTGCATAGGCTCTGTCTGCTTTAATCCATTCAAAATTTCTGACTTTATTATAAAACATAAAACATTTAAATGAATCCAGACAATAATACTGGATATTGCATATCAGCTCATTTTTGTGCATCCTGTCTTTACCCTAAATACTGGGACAACGTAACATTTCCACTCTCTGGGCAATTTCAGCAGATGACAATTTGATGATATTTTTCTTATTTTTCCCAGAAAATTGGCTTTGACATTTTATGCAAAATTGTCTTCTAAGACAATTTGCATGAAATATCAAAGCTATTTTCTGAGGAAGATGAGAAAAAATATTTCAAAATGCAGTCTGCTGAAATGTTTACACAGCATGCTAAGCATTAAATCCCTACTTTACTTGTCCTTAACTTTGAACCAGTCCATTGTACTTTCTGTTGATATGTCTAAAGATGGCTTGATGATTGGCAAACAGTGTAGACTCTGATCAGACTGCCATTCCATTTTGGCTAAACAATAGACAACAATCTAGAATATTCTTGTCACTTTTGCAAGAGAAAGGAGACCAGACAACATCTCCCCAGAAAATGTGAAAAAAAAAAAATCAGCCTACTAATGATTAACACCATAAAACACATAAAGTACCTCGATATAAACCCTGGTCCTGCTGAATAAATTAAGATGCCACGCCCAATTCTAATTTTTAGCCAATCAGGTTATTTGATCCAGATTTTTGTTATAAATTTGCATACTTGATGGCAAACAGTGCAGATCCAGATCAGTTGGCTTCTTCAGAAGCTAAATGATCTGGATCTACACTGTTTGCGAAACAGGGTATATCCGGGTAGCAGGACAAGGGATAATTATCATCAAAAGATGGAAAGATTTTAATCAAAGCACTGACTGCACTAGTGAGATGATCGTCCCTTAGTGCAAGCTGGGAAAATGGTCTTGAACAGGGAATTAAAGACTGTTTCATGTTTTGCAGCATCTGATGGGGGGTCTGCACTATTTGCCAATGTCCCAGCACTAAGCCCAGTCCAGGGTCTACAGATAACCCTCTTTACATACCATTTGACATCACAGTGACAAGAATAGCGCAGCTATAAATAACCGTTTCCTGGATTAGGTATAAATACTGTTTGTGCGGATTAACTCTGTTGGTGGGCTTGATGGCCTAGTGGTTAGCGCACTCAGGTAGGATATCATGGGTTTCAGTTTGGCTGGAGACAATTTTCAGACTATTAGTACGCCTAGCTCATATTTGACGTACCCTGGGTTGAGTATAAAGCAGACAGGGCGCCGCTTGGTGACAGACAACGGCACCAAGTGTGCATGGGTGATCCATGAAAGCAAGGCTGTACAAATACATGTACATAAAAATTGCCGCTGCCTCTATGTGCCTCGGGTGCCTGGTAGCATTAAAAATCCGCACAACAACAAAATAACACTGTTGGTCAGCAATAGTCACGTGGACAACAGCAATATAACTACATTCTTTAGTAACTTTGGGTCAAATGACCAAAACATTTTCAGAGTTTGTGAATGGAGTTTGCTTGGTAGACAACAGGTTGTAGGTTTCATATTGTGACTAACTGGTTGGTCCATCTAACATGTAGTTTGATTTCATTGGTCAATGATAATTACGTGGACAACAACCTTAAGGAAACTTTGGTGTATGTATACTTTGGTTTGATTGTAAACAATTGACCCAACATCACATAAATAAACTTATATAATTTTGACCACCTTAAACCCCATTTTTATATAGTTTAAATTTCCCTTGCATAAAAAGAGCAACACCATCCAGACACAATGTGGCCAGGTGTTACTCCAAGACCAGCATAATGAACAATTTTTAATCGATAGAAAACCCAAAACTAGCTTATGATGGAAAACTGTGGTTTATACATACTGGGGTATACATTATTTTTCTTATTTCGGCTCAAAAACATAGATTGTGGGTATTCATTAGAACCGCCTCAGCGAGGGGGTTCTAACAAGTACCCACAATCTATGCTTTGAGCAGAAACATGAAAAAAATATCAGAATTTTTATCTGAAAACTTTCAGTTTTTGGTGGTGAAATTTTCAAGATATTTGAATAGGCCACCCAGAATGATGCCAACAGATGCCAACAAATGCAGACCATAATGAAAGTGAAAATCTCAAAAATCCATGACCTGTGAAATATATGTACAGTCTGCTCAGTATCTCTGCTTTTAACACAAAATTAGTACCATTTTGCTATTATACAACAGTTTTTGTGAGAAAGCCATTCTTCAGTATCTTCAATATTCACTGTTAGCTCAGCACCAAGAAAAATTTGTAGCAGACAACATATAACAATTAAATTCCACTATTAACCCTTGTCCTACTGAATAAATTAAGATGCCATGCCGACTTCAAATTTTCAGCCAATCAGATTACTTGATCCAGATTGTTGCTATAAATTCACATACTTTAATATTGACAAACAGTGCAGCTCCAGATCAGTTGGCTTCTTCAGAAGCCAACTGATCTGGACCTACACTGTTTGCAAAGGCAAGATATATCCGCGTTCAGCAGGACTAGGGTTAAGACAACCTATAAATGGTCTGATTAGAAGGGTGGTCTTAATATTGAATACAGAATAAAAAAGAAACTGTTTTGGACTGGCAAAAGCTGGTTTAGCAGAGTGGTCTTTATTTCAAGTGGGTCTTAACCCTTGTCATGCTGACTAAATTAAGATGCCATGCCCACTTCTAATTTCCAGCCAATCAGATTACTTGATCCAGGTTTTTGATAGAAATTCACATATTTAATGACAAACAGTGCAGATCCAGATCAGTTGGCTTCTTCAGAAGCCAACTGATCTGGATCTACACTGTTTGCTAAATTAAGACAGGGCATGTCGTGTTCAGCAAGAGAAGGGTTAAGAGTGGAATTTTATTGTACTTATTTTTTTATTTTTTTCACAGAAAACAAGTTTTGAACAGTTCATGAGAATCGTTTGCCAAGCAGAGGATTCACATAAAGTGTCAAAACTTATTTTCTATGAAAGAGTTATTTACCAATAATCCATCTAAAAATATATATATATAGTTTGTTTGTGTTGAGGTTTTACAGCCCAGTCAACACATTGGAGTCATGTTGTTCATCATCTAGTCAGCCTTGAAAATAAGCGCTATATATTTTCCATGTAAAATATATTTGTAAAAATATGTTTGTTTTTTTTTTGTTTTTTTTTCCCCATCACAATCACATTTGTTTGTCATATGTTTACAGTGTGAGAGATGGTGTATGTAAGAATTGGTACATGTATATCTTTTTTCTCTCAATTACATTTGTTTGTCATATGTTTGCCATATGTGAGATCATATATGAAAGACTGGTACATGTTTTTTTGTTTTTTTTTCTGATTCATGTAGTTTTAGGTTTAAATGCATATCCTTGTGAATTTCTGTATATGTACATATCTGTAGTTAGTGAGGGCCTCATGGAAGATTAGTTGTTGCTAAATGTGTCACCCTCTTGAAATAAAGTCTATTATTATTATTATTATTTTGTTCTGCATGGTCTTGTGTTGAGGTTTTACAGCCCAGTCAACACATTGGAGTCATGTTGTGCACAGTCAGTTTACCTAACCACACTTTTACTGGGCAGGTTTAGTCCTCAAAGCAGTTAACCAGTATTGTGCACATTCTTTCGCCAGAAACTGACAACTTCTTGAATCAGTGGAAGGGAGAGAATGACTGTAGAAAATATTTCATTATCAATATCTAGACTGTACAAAATATTTCATGATCAATCTCAAGGAAGAAAAGTAGCTGACCCAGCGGGGATCGAATCCGCAACCTCTTGGTCACCCGTCAGATCCTCATCTAACTGAGCCACTGAGGCCAGCCATCTAAAAATGGTGTAAACATCACGGAAACATTTCTATATAATTTTGACCCCCTCAAACCCCACTTTTATATAGTAAAACTGGGGTTTACAGGGGTATACATTATTTTCTTATTTCTGCTCTAAAACATAGATTGTGGGTACTCGTTAGAACTGCCTCGTCGAGGCGGCTCTAACGAGTACCCACAATCTATGTTTTGAGCAGAAATATGAAAAATATCAGAAGTTTTCATCTGAAAATTTTCAGTTTTTGGTGGTTAAATTTTCAGTATATTTGAATAGGCGTGTTTTCGTAATGAAGACATAACAAAAGGGATCTACCTACCATTAATCCAGCATCTAGTTCTGCCACTGCCTGCAACCACTTATGGCATAATTCATCCATGGAAGTGAATAAAAAACTAAATTTTCCAGCTCTGCCACAAACTTTTCCTCTGTCTGTCTTAACGTCTTCAGGCCATTGTCATTTATTTATTCTTTATTTTTATTCAGAGTTTCAATGCAAGATGGAGATTTTTTTCCCCGTGAAAATGTTATTAGATCTTATTAACACCATAAAGCAAAATTGTAGCAGATGACATTCTATGTTTTCATTTATTGATATATTTATATATTTGAGAAAATAAGGCTTGACATTTCATGCAAATTGTCTGCTAAGCATACAATTTACATAGGATGTCAAGCCGTATATTCTCGGAAAATTTAAAAAAAAAAAATATTGTAAAATGTCAAATGCTGCTGCTGTGACAGGCACCTTAAAGGTTCAAACTGTCTCATCGATATCACTAAAGACATTTCAGAACATAGGTTTTTATTGTGAAAATATGCAAAATATCAGCATTATAATTTAGCGTTAAAAGAGCAAGTTATCATCCTAAAAGAAATATTTTTACCCAATTCTCGTTTGTCTTAAATTTTGGCAATTAACACTTACCATGTGATGGACAAATTCATTAGACAACAAACTGATAATATTAATCCAGAAAACAGGCTTTGACATTTCATGCAAAATGTCTCCAAAGGAGACAATTTGTATGAAATAATATTCAATGCCTATTTTCTGGAAAAATCAGAAATATATTTCAAAATGTCTTTGCTGAAAATTTTACCCAGACAGCTTAGTGTTAATCAACTCTTTAGCAAACTACTTTTATGAAGATAAAAACAAATATATTTTTACTAAATGCTATAAAAAAAAAACCCTTATTCTGAGATCTCAATCGTACTGCATCACAGAGACAATTCTAATTATATCCTGGAGAAAGAATAATGCTTTAACGCAAAGCTCCAGATAAGGCTAGTATTCAGACGATAATTTTTGTAATTTTTTGAGGCAAAACATATCTTGTCGGTATTCCATTATGAAAACATGCCTATTCAAATATACTGAAAATTTTACCACCAAGAAATGAAAATTTTCAGATAAAAAATTTTGATATTTGCTCAAAACATAGATTGGGGTACTCATTTGAAATGCCTCGATGAGGCAGTTCTAACACATCAAGGCAGTTCTAACAAGTGCCCACAATCTATGCTTTTGAGCAGAAATAAATAAAATAATGTATACAGCTGTAAACTCGTTTTACTATGTAAAAGTGGGGTTTAAGGAGGTCAAAATAATATAGGAATGTTTTCCTGATGCATTGGAATCACCTCATCAAGACAATTCCAATGAGTACCAACAAGATCTGTTTCAGTGCAAAAATAACAAAAATTATCCTAAATCATCATCTCAATTATCACCATGTATTCATCTGAACACTCAGCATTTCAAAAGCTTTGCATTTCATAATACGCAATATCATATTCTCTGACGACAATATTTTCAATAACAACTTCTCCATCCACACTTTTTCAATCTGCTTACTGCCAACGAAATTAATCTCCTTATAATGCTCGAGCACCTGAAACAGTTATTTTCAATTAAGATTTTACCATATAAGTCCTAAAGTAATGATTATCAAGCATGGAGTATCAGAAACGATCTGTAATCGTCTCTATTGCACGATTATATACTGTTTATTGGAAATGTGACATCGAGCCTGGCCTACCAGCATCGAAAGTCGCAATAGGAATTCTTTTTAATGCTTAGCACTCTGGGTAAAAGTTTCAGTTGATAACATTTTGAAATATTTTTCTTATTTTTCCCAGGAATCAAGATTTGAGATTTCATGCAAATTGGAGACAATTTGCATTAAATGTCAAATTTTATTTTCTGGGAAAAATAAGAAAAATTGTAATCAATTTGTGGTCTGCTGAATTTGCCCAGAGAGTGGTAATGGTTAATTGACTTTCCCATTTTAACCTTCAGCTTTCTCTGAGCAATATCAGAAGAAGAGAAAATGATTATATATATATGTATATATATATATATATTTTTTTTCAGAAAAAGGGCTTGGCATTTCATATGAGTTGTCTCATATGGAAGCAACAGTAATACAATCTCAAGCCCAAATTTTGGGGAAAATTATGAAAACATTTTAAAATATCGTCTGCTGCTGTTGAAGTTAACTGTCAACCCTTCATAACTGCAGCTAAATATTTATTATTACATTATCAGTTTTCATAGCACATAAATATTAATATTTCATGTCAATCATTTGCCAAGCAGATGATTCACATGAAATCTCAAATATTTATTATTACATGTATCAGTTTTCATAGCACATAAATATTAATATATTTGCCAAGCAGATGATTCACATGAAGTCTCAAGACTTATTTTCTATGAAAATATATAAAAAAAAAAAAAAAAAACAGAACGTCATCTGTTACAAATTTTGCTGGGACTTTAGAAACATTTCCCTGCAGAATGTTGATAATGAAAGATCAATTGATTTTTTTTTTCACCTTTACAATTACCCTGCAGCAGACAACAAATAAAAGACAACAAATAAACGTTTTTTTTTATAAGCTCCCATGAAAAAGGTCCATTATCTCATTTAATTAGCTGTCTGAGTCACAGTAACTTACACTATAATGTATCTACATTTAACGCTAAGAATGCTGGGTAAAAAATTCAGCAGAAACCTTTGAAATATTTTTATTCCCCCCACCTCCCCCCCCCACCCCCCTCCCCCCCCCCCCCCCCACCTCCCCCCCCCCCACCCCCCCCTCCCCCCCCCCCCCCCTCCCGCCCGCCCCGGCAATGAATGCAAAGCAAATTTTTCCCATTGGGAGACAAATTCCATGAAATGACAAAGCCTATATATTTTCTGGAAAAAATAAGAATCATCAATTTGTCATCTGCTGAATTTGCCCAGAGAGTGGTTATGGTTAAAATATAATTTTCTTTCTGTTCTTATATTGATATATACTAATCAACAATCCCCAAATGAGGGAATGTCATCTGACAATACCTGCATGCGACTTTGTTAAAAAAAAACAAAAAAAAAAACAAGCAAATTCCACAGGGAATTTATGTCCCCCACCTTCTGTAAGTATATGAACTGCAACTCAATTAGACAACTTAACTCTTGTCATGCTGAATAAATTAAGATGCCTCGCCCACTTCTAATTTTTAGCCAATCAGATTAATTGATCCAGATTGTGATATAAATTCACATAAATGGCAAAAAGTGCATATCCAGATCAGTTGGCTTCTGAAGAAGCCAACTGATCTGGATCTACACTGTTTGCAAAGGAAGAGTATATCTGGGTTCAGCAGGACTAGGGTTAATGTGCTTTTGAAGACCACAACTGTAAGAGCAGTTGCATCTGCTCTATGAACACTTATAATTACTGAGCTGTGAAAAATGACTAAGTTCAAAATGCCAAAAAAGTGATAAAATTAAATTCAGAAATATAACAAAAGCACATGCATATCTTCAGACCATGGCAAACAAGAGCTCCGCCAAGCGGGGCATTATACGCCCGTGGCAAGTAATAAGATGCAACACATAAACTGGCTCCTGCATAATTCAGTGCTCCGGATATAAACTGTAAGTGGAATTACAAAAAAAAATAAAAAATAAAAAAATAAAAATTATATTGGGGCATATCTCTGCGGATATTTGGTGAACTGTAACCTAAGGGTCCAAGCTGGTCCAGAAATTATGGAAGAAGTGACTTCTCCCTCCTGGGAAAATAGGGAGAAATTTGCTGCTTCTAGGGAGAAGTGCTTTCTGACGGAGGACACACCACAGAAACATGGCTATATTATAAGCTAATATGAGCCTTTGGCTGATTTATTTTTCCTATACTTCAATATTGAACCAAACAATAAACAACCAAAAAAAAAAAAAAACAAAATGCTGCAAGAAATTTTTTTGTAAACCTTT
The DNA here is from genome assembly GCA_964016985.1 of Anodontia alba. Classification (NCBI taxonomy): domain Eukaryota; kingdom Metazoa; phylum Mollusca; class Bivalvia; order Lucinida; family Lucinidae; genus Anodontia; species Anodontia alba. The sequence goes on from OZ024828.1 coordinate 10,348,702, forward strand.
TGTAAACCTTTAACTTGTTTAATACTGATTTTATTTTTGTTCTTCAAGGGAGCCAAATCAGAAGATTAAAAAAAAAAAAAAAAATCCAAAAAGAATTATAAAGATTTAATAATGGCAACCTTTCCTTGCAAATCTAATAAAAGAAGATGTTTAAAAAAAAAATCAGTATCTTGCTCATATGACCAAAACTTTAGTTATTTGCAAAAAAATATACCTATTATAAAATAAAATTTGCACACTATTACCTCTAAACAATATGCTGTGAACAGTTTACAAAAACTTTCAAAGGGGCATAAATCTGCAAATATTTGGTGCACTGTAACCTCGAAATCATATGTACTGCTCCACATCATCGTGTAACTATTTATGAAGTTTCAGCTTGATCGGATGTAAACTGTGGGAGAATTTAGCCGGAAACAAAAAATTAATAGAAATTTTCAAAGGGGTTTAACTCTGCTAATATTTGGTGGACTGTAACCTTGAAACAATATGCATTGCTCCACATCATGGTCTAACTACAAATCAAGTTTCAGCTTGATAGGATGTAAACTGTAGGAGGATTTAGCCGGAAACGAAAAGTTAACTGAAATTTTCAAAGGGGCATAACTCTGCTAATATTTGGTGGACTGTAACCTCAAAATAACATGCGCTGCTCCACATCATGGTCTAACTGTAAAAATGAAGTTTCAGCTTGATTGGATGCAAACTGTAGGAGAATTTAGCCAGAAACGAAAAATTAATAGAAATTTTCAAAGGGGTATAACTCTGCTAATATTTGGTGGACTGTAACTTTGAAAAAATATGCGCTGCTCCACATCATGGTCTAACTACAAATCAAGTTTCAGCTTCATCGGATGTAAACTGTAGGCGGAGTTAGCCGGAAACGAAAAGTCTACTGAAATTTTCAAAGAGGCATAACTCTGCTAATATTTGGTGGACTGTAACCTTGAAACAATATACGCTGCTCCACATCATGGTCTCACTATATATGAAGTTTCAGCTTGATCGGATGTAAAATATACGAGGAGTTAACCGGAAATGAAAAGTTTACAGAAATTTTCTAAGGGGTATAACTCTGCAAACATTTGGTGGACTGTAACCCTGAAAATATATGCGCTGCGCCACATCATGGTCTAACTATATACCAAGTTTCAGCTTGATCGGATGTAAACTGTAGGAGGAGTTAGCCGGAAAGGAAAAAGTTTACGGGCGGACGGAGGGACGGACGCCATACCCCGTAACATAATACATCCTGTTTTTCAAACAGGGGTATAAAAACACCTGGAAAATTTCAAAAAGAACCGTCCACAACTGTAGGAGTTGTGTTCACAAGGTATCCACTATCTGTACTTTCTGAGCTCGAAAAATTGACTTAGTTCAAAACCCAGAGAAAGGAATAAAAAATAGCTTCAGGAAAATACAAAAAGCACATGCATATAATCAGACCATGACAAAAAAAACTGCAAAGTTTCAAAAAGATCCATCCACAACACGTTACTGGAGGAGGAGTTGCATCCACAAGGTATCCATCTATACTATTTGAGCTCGAAAAATGACTAAGTTCAAAATGCAAAAAATAAGTGTCAAAAATAAATTCAGGCATATACTAAAAGCACATGCATATCTCCAGACCACTGCAAAGTTTCAAAAAGAACCATAGAGGAGTTATGTCCACAAGGTACCCACTATCTACACTATTTGAGCTTGAAAAATGACTAAGTTCAAAACCCAGAAAAAATGACAAAAAAATAGTTTTAGGAACATACAAAAAGCATATGCATATCTTCAGACCATGACAAAAACACCTGCAAAGTTTCAAAAAGAACCTTCCACAACTGTAGGAGGAGTTGCGTCAACAAGGTACCCACTATCTATATTATCTGAGCTCTAAAAATGACTAAGTTCAAAACCACGAGAAAGTGACAAAAATTAATTTAAGGAATATACCAAATGCCTATGCATATCTTCAGACCATGACAAAATCACCTGCAAAGTTTCAAAAAGAACCTTCCACAACTGTAGGAGTTGCATCCACAAGGTACCTACTATCTATACTATTTGAGCTTCAAAACCCAGAAAAAGTGACAAAAAATAACTTAAGGAATAAACCATAAGCCCATGCATATCTTCAGACCATGACAAAAAAAAAACATGCAAAGTTTCAAAAAGATCCATCCACAACTGTAGGGGGAGTGGTATCCAAAATGTACCCACTATCTATACTATTCGAGCTCGAAAAATGACTCTAACTTAAAAATGTAAAGAAAGTGACAAAAAACAATTTCAGGAATATACCAAAAAGATCCTTCCACAACTGTAAAGAGGGAGGGGGGAATGGCCCATGCATTCACACAGTCTAATTAGAGTCTTGGCTGTTCATCTAGAGATTCTACGATGTTCACCCACCCCAACCCCAAATTCTGTAAGCTAAAGGTCCTGATCAATCAAGGTAGGCTGAGTGGAGCATTTGCTGTTTGCATTACGGTATGTTCAAAGACTCCTTTTAGACCGATACAGCCCAAATAATATTTTATCTTCATCAATAGAAAAATTTTGTATCGTACCAGCCGCAAAATCGCTTGCAATAAATATTGCATTGCATAATTCAATACCTTATTCAACAACCAATCTACAGCCTCCATTACCTTAATTAACATTTAGCGCTCTCCGTGCAAACTCAGCAGATGACAAATAGATAATATCTGTCTTATGTTTCCCGGAAAATTGGGTGTGACATATCATGCAAATTGTCTCCTCTGGAGACAATTTGCATAAAATGTCAAACCTAATTTTCTGAGAAAAATTTGAAAATATTTCAAAGTGTTGTCTGTTGTTGTTTTTTTTTTTACCCAGCATGCTTAGCGTTAAGAATTTCAAAACAGACTTTTAGCATTTCCATTTATTTGATTAAACTGCATAATATTAACACCCAATATCAGCTTTAATGTTGATATGATACATACATGAAAAGAATAATAAATAGCTCCATCTTTCTGTTGATCTGCCTAGAGATATTTCTGATTTGATGGAATATCAAGTTTTACTGTCACATAAGCGGATTTCCAGGGAAATCTGCATTATTCCAGTAGAATCCAGAAACTGCCACAGTACACAACTGTTCCCACTAGGTGCCATGCCATTAAAACAAAATATATTTGCAAATTTTCCAAGTTTGAAGGGGGACATAAACTATGCAATATGCATAACAGTGTTATGTCACTTGTTCTACAAATTTCTCTGTATGTATTCCAAGTTTCAAGAATAACCAAAATTACCCGTAAAACAACAAATACCTTTAAAACAAACAGTGCAGATCAAATGGAAGGTTTTTAAAACTAAGTGACAAATATGTTACAACATATGACTTTTGCATAAAGTTCTAAACACACCACAGAAATTAGTGATGACTGTATGACTATATTTAGATCATTATTCTGTGTTACAGGTGGCTCTACACACAAGATACTAAACTGTTTGGAAACACTGAAACTAGAATAATTTGAAAGAGTCAGCGCTAAAGAAGAACCTAGCAAGAGTCGGTGCCAGCTAATGCATGTGAAGGACCAATGAACATGTGGAAAGAAACAAGACAGACATGATGAAAAATACAAGCAAATATAACAGGTGAACTCAGTCAGTTTCCACAGAGAGGCAAACTATGCTGGTGCTAAGGAAAAACAGAAGAACAAGCTAATACAATGCTGATGCAGGATCACATTACATGTAATACTGATGCCAACGAAAGTTAACCCAGGTCCTGCTGAACCCTGATATGCCCTGCCATTGCAAACAGTGTAGCTCCAGATCAGTTGGCTTCTGAAGAAGCCAACTGATCTTGATCTGCACTGTTTGCCATTAAGTATGTGACTTTAGAACAATAATCTGGATCAAGTAATCTGATTGCCTGAAAATTAGAAGTGGGCATGGCATCTTATTTTTTATTCAGCAGGACAAGGGTCAATTTATTCCACAATGCAAGGGTTAACAATATAGTGAAGAATAAAAGCTAATGCTGATACTCCTGCACAGATCAGGGCCCAGTTGTTCAAAGCATCGTTAGCTTAACGAGCTCGTTAAGGGTCATTTCGTTAACTATTTTAGCGGATTCAATATACAATATTGTAATATTTTTTGCTGAAAAAATGTGAGTATCTTTTGCACTGCAAAAGCTACTCACATTTTTTCAGCAAAAAATTTCAGCATATTTGTGTATCACTCAATGTAAATTTTAACAATTCGTTAACTAACAACATCGTTAGTTTTGAACAACTGGGCCCAGACTGTGATCTACAAGTACTGGTTATTGCTTACTTCTAAATTTTGAGCTGTCAGAAGAGAAATTTAAAACTATGCAATAACCAGTTTGTCACAATAATCATTATGGCCATATCTCACAGATGGCATAGCGAGACTGACCACAGTGTACACTGATCATGTTTTTAATCATGGATATCACATTTCTTTTAATGAATTATTGTGACAAAGTCCAAATACTGGGTATGCAAAATGAGCAGAACTTGATTAGCCTATGTGAGTACATATGATATCACAAAGTCCAAATACTGGGTATGCAAATGAGCAGACCTTGATTAGCCTATGTGAGTACATATGCTGATATCAATCTGTATATCTTACATATGAGATGGGAACTATTCTGTTAGCCAATTCAGAAATGGTACAACAGGGACAACTAACTTTCCAATATTTGTCAATATATAAATCCTTTTTTAATTTGGGACTATAGGCAAATTTGACACCTCTTTTCTGAGTTCTTGCTTAATGTCACATCAACCCTTGCGGGTCATTCTGTGCCATCTCAAAGAGAAAGGGAGAAGAGCTAGACAGGAAAGGAAGGAATAGAAGAGGATGAAGAAAAAGTGAATGACAGTGCATAAGAACTACTTAGTTATGTGGCCCCTTCCCCCACTTGTTGCAAGTACAGCAACTAAACTAAATCCACACCAGTAGTATGAGAAATAAAGTTAGTTAAAATTTAATACCAGTACTTTGTAAAAGCAAAACTAAATTGATAATTAAAGAACTTGCCATGACCTCTAAGGAAATTTAAGCTAAAGGATGATAAATGAATTGGTGTAATTACAGTCACAATCAGAGATATGCAGACTATCAAGACAAATATATATTTCTTATTTTCTCTGTGAAAACATATGTTGTAGGTACTCATCAGAATTGCCTCTAGGAGGCAATTCTGATGAGGACCCAAACATACATTTTCATGGAGTAATAAGCCTAAAATCTTTACTTTTTCCTTAGACAAAGTAGCTTATCTGTAGCAGCGAATTGCTTTAATTACGGTATAAAGTTAATTGAACGCAAAGTGGGACTACCAGCATTTAACATCATTGCTAACAAATTAGCGGCTAGAATTCCGCAAATCTATTTCCATTTCCCGTAAAAAGTCACTCAAATCACTCTACAGCAAAATCTTTCCCAATTACTTCCCTAAAACTACACATTTGTCGTTTTACCGCTGTCATCCAAAAACCAATATTCTTGTTATTTAGCTAGGATTGAGTGCATCAATCGTGTCTCCGAGGTTGTCGTTTATATTAACAGTAATAACTCTCCACCATAGGCAACGGCAATTGTTCCAAAAAGATCTATTTAGCTTACGGATAAAAGTCTAATTTGAAGTGGAAAATGAGGTGGGCTGTGGAAAAAGCTTCTCATGAAATAGGGCTTTCAGATGAGCAGAGTACAGTGGAACTTTCAGGAACAGTCACCTCTCAACAACAGCCATCTCCCTATAACATCCACATATTTGATTTCACAAAAAGCTGTTTTAGAATCTGTGCCATATAAAGAAAAAAAGTGAATTCATCAAGAAAACATGCCTCTATAATGCAGACCCCCTTAAGCCCCACTTTTATATAGGGTTTACAGGGGTATACATTATTTTTCTTATTTCTGCTCAAAAATACAGATTGTGGGTACTGATTAGAACTGCCTCGGTGAGGCAGTTCTAATGAGTACCCACAATCTATGTTTTGAGCAGAAATATGAAAAATATCAGTTTTTATCCGAAAATTTTCAGTTTCTGGAGGTGAAATTTTCTATATATTTGAATAGGCATGTTTTCGTAATGCAAACAGATCATTCTGCACATGTGCACATTATCATCTGTGCCTTTGCTCTCCATTCATACATTCTGTAGTATCCAATTATTCTGTAAGTGGACAGTGAAGACCCTAATCAGACTGCACAGATTTGTCCACATATACTTGAAGACAAGTTTTTGCATAGCACTGCCCATATATTTAACCTGTCCAAACCAGCCATCTCCCTACAATTGCCAGTTCTGTATCTTCACAAGGCAGGGTGGATACTGTAGAGAGGTTAGATACACTATAGCTGTTATTCTTCCATAAAAGGAACATACCTTATTTACCCCTAATATTCAGACACCTTGTTAACTCATTGTAGACTGAATGAACTGCCCCACAGTATATATTGGAAGAGTCTAATTTCAATTTTAGGTATGTTGGGCTATGTGATTTAGATATTCCTAGAGAAAATTGACTAAACTATTTGCAAACAGTGGAGACCTTGATCAGACACTGCATTCTGTGGCATCTGATCTGAGTCTGCACTGTTTGCCAACTACCCATTAAGTGGTCTCCTGACTACAATGGGTTAACTTACCATACTTATCCTAAAATTTGAACATGTCCATTCTACTACCTGACACTGCCGCAGAAAGGCAAACAGTGTAGACCTGCTCAAACTGCTTCTATAGGAGCAGTCTGATCAATATCAACAAAAGAATGTTGCTGACCCAGCGGGGGTTGAACCCGCAACCTCCTGATCATCAGTCAGACGCACATCCAACTGAGTCACCAAGGCTGGCTTTGTACAGAAATACTTTCATTTTTGAGTTTCAGATTGATGCCAGGAAACAGATAGAAACAGATAGAGCATACAAAAATGCCTACGTTTACAGTAAGCCACAGCACAGTGAGCCCTATGTTTGCAAACTTTACTTAGGATAATGCATGGACTGTGCATATTAGTACAGTCAAACTTCAATTGCTCAAACATCTCTGGAACCATGGAAATTTGTTCTAGACATGAGTAGTTTGAGCCACTGAGGGTTAATCATAACACATGGTCAGGAGGCAAATGGGGATAATTTAGGGATGTCTTTTCGACCTTCTACAAAATAATGGTGTGTTGAGTGTATTCATAAGAATCACCTTGATGAGGTAATTCTGAACAGTACACATAACAGGCATTTCCATGATCAAATGTGAAAATTTCCCTAAAATATCCCTAAATATTTGTTCTTGAGCTATCGGAAGAATTTCCAAGAGACTCAAAAACCAGTCTGAATCAGCCACGGTAAATGAGCAATCATTAACAATTCCAAACCAGGGCCCAGTTGCTCAAAGCTAACGACATCGTTAGTTAACGATTCGTTAAAATTTACACTGAGTGATACGCAAATATGCTGAAATTTTTTGCTGAAAAAATGTGAGTAGCTTTTGCAGTGCAAAAGCTACTCACATTTTTTCAGCAAAAAATATCAGAATATTGTGTATTGAATCCGCTAAAACCGTTAACGAAATGACCCTTAACGAGCTCGTTAAGCTAACGACGCTCTGAACAACCGGGCCCTGATGTCCACAATATTAATACACATACCAAATTTGGTGAAAATCCACTGATATTTACTCAAGTTATTGTCCCAAAATGAAAGTATGGTTGGACATACAAATGGACAGACACATGAACGATCAACGTGAAACCATTATACCTCACCACTATTGTGTCGCGGGGTATAAAATACATAAAAAATCAAAATGTTGTCTGCTGCAGTTGTGATTAGCACTTAACACTTACCACGCTATGGGTAGATTCAGCAGATGACAAACTGATGATATTTTTCTTATTTTTCCTAGAAAATAGGATTTGAGATGTTATGCAAATTGTACCCTAGGGAGACAATTTGCATGAAGTGTCAAATCCTATTTGAAAAATAAGAAAAATATTTCAAAATGTCTGCTGAAATTTCTACCCAGCATGCAAAGTATTGAAGGGTGACTGTAAGTATATTAAAGATGAAACTTGATCCAAAATTAGGTCTTTGTATTTATTAATATTATTTTAACATGCAATAAAAGCATCTTTAACTTCTGACCCACTGCTCCCTTTAATTTCCATGTCACAACCTTAAACACCTGTAAGTTTTGTGTCAAACCTAAACACCTGTACAAACATTCCCTGAAAACTTGAAAATTTGTAAAGCATTCAAACCTAATTATTGTATTTACCCAAATTACTGGGACAGACAAGCCTGAATGCATTAGCTGATCAAGATCTACACACAGGGGCAGATTCAGAGGGGGGTTGGGGGGATTCAGTCAATCTCCACCCCCTCTGACTCAAAATTTCTTTTTCATGGAAAATTTTGGATAATGTTGGGATACCATATTCATAGCTACAGATAAGAGGGGGTATCCACATAATATTTTTCTTATTTCTCAACAAAAACATATGTTGTGGGTACTCATTAGAAGCGCCTCGGCAAGGCGCTTCTAATGAGTACCCACAACATATGTTTTAGTTGAGAAATAAAAAAGATATCAGCATTTTTCGGATGAAAAGGGCCTTATCTGTTGCTATGCCATATTTACCCTAATTATTCATACCCCTTACTCTTTACTTTACTTCTCTTCAACAAGTCCATTTCACAATCTGTACAATTGCTGGGTGAGTGGCAAACAGTGTAGATCCTGATAACCTCATAAGACACTGCAGAATGCAGCTTCTGATCTGGGTCTTCACTGCTACTGATGCATATCTGTCCAATTACATAGGGTAAGTATGGTAATGTGATCCAATCAAACCCCTCAGAAATCATCCTGGATTAGATATATATATAATAAGGTGCCTTGTTTTCTTGTCACAACTGCTGGTGACTTATCCAATATATGCCCATATATCATATAGCTCTTTGATGTTCTGGTCATTCTAGGTCAGCTGGGGTCAGTTCAGGTCAGTGAGACAGACTACTTGTGGTCAGTAGGTAATACAGGTGTCTATGTATCACTGGCTAATTACAAAAATATCTCACCTGTATGAAATGGGACCTCACCTGTATGAAATGGGACGTCCTATGAGAAAAGGTCTATTACACAGATACTCAAACAGCAAAGGGCAAGAACAGCCTGCCCAACCTCTGTCTTGTCAGGCCTTATCTGTCACAGAATTGATACTGTTCATTGGACAAGCCCAATACACCAGCATAAAGTGTACAGATTCCAGTAACAATCCAAATACACTCTAACCTCTTTATAACACAGTTCGTTATAACACAGTTTTGGATATAACACAGTTCAAAGATGGATCCCAAAAATGTATAGATTATATTGAAAAATGACCATAAATGATCATTTTTCAATATAATCTATACATTTTTGTTCGGATATAACATGGTTGTTTAACTAACAGGGTTTATGCTATGGACCCCAACAATAGTGCTATAAAGAGGTTGTGGTGTACTGGAACAAACCAGCTTGGGCAAACAGTGTAAACTCTAATCAGATGTCAAAGAATGCCATTCATCCAGCATTGTTTCAGACACACCAACATGTAGTAAAAGGGACTTATTCAAATTCTAAGACAAGTATAGTCAGCCAATATTTAGGGTTAACCCTGGTCCTGCTGAACTCAGATATGTCCTACCGTTGCAAACAGTGTTGATCCAGATCAGCTGGCTTCTTCAGAAGCCAGCTGATCTGGATCTACACTGCTAGTCATTAATTATGTGAATTTATATCAACAACCTGGATCGAGTCATCTGATTGGCTGACAATTAGAAGTGGGCAGGGGATCTTAATTTATTCAGCAGGACAAGGGTTAATATGGTATGTTTGTTTGAAAGATCTTTGAAGCAATACTATGTATGGAATGCATGCAAACATACCCAACACCAGCCTAACATAACTGAAACATTGTTGAATGGGCTGTAAAATGACAAAACCAAACCTAAGACCTGTAACTCTTCTCATTTATTCTCTCACCTTGTTTTCCATTCCACTACCATACAGCAATATAGCAATTAATCTGACAATCCTTGTGGTTCAAGAAACTGACAATACTGTTAAAACTATAGTTCTAAATAAGACACTTTTTTTCCAACCAAAAGATATGGCTATTTTTCTTATTTCTACACAAAACCATATGTTGTGGGTACTCATTAGAAGCACCTCAGAGGTGCTTCTAATGAGTACTCAAAACATATTGTTTTATTTTTATTTATTTTCTATTTTATTTTATTACTGGGATACCCCTCTTATGTAGAGCTATGTCCGTAGCTTTCTTATTCTTTTATTCCAATCACAATTCCAAGGAGAACAATTCCTGCTTTATTCCTTGTAAAGCAGTTAAACAGTAAGTCAGTGCTGTTTTTGTTTAGAAATTAACCAATATAATCCTTGCTCTCTTATCAAAACATAGCATGCTGGATAAAAATTTCTGCAGACCACAATTTGAAATATTTTTATTATTTTTTCCCCGAAAAGAGGCTTTGGCATCCCAATCAAAGCATCACCTGAGGAGAAAATTTGCATGAAATGTCAAAGGATATTTTCTGGGAAAAATAAGAAATATATTATCAATTTGTTGTCTGCTGAATTAATCCAGAGATTGGTAAATGTTAACAGAATCACAGGAGAAGATATGACTAAATATGTCCACTCCATCAGATAAAATGTTTGTTTGTTGTTTGTTGTTTTTGGTTGTTGTTGTTTTGTTGTTGTTTTTTTATAACATTTCAATATTTTGTTTAATTCTCTATAAAAATATATGTTGAGACACTTCTAATGAATACTTACAACAATGTGTTTTACTGAAGAAACATTTATCCTGTTATCAAGGGCTATGATTTATAATCATAAACAAATAGTGCAGATCCTGATCAACCTGTGCATCCATGCAGTCTGCTCTTGGACTTCATTATTTACGTTTTTTTTTAATGATCTTGAAGAACATGTGTGGAAAACATCATAAGCTAGATAAGAGGGTATCTAAATAAACATTTTTTTCCTATTCTACATGAAAACATTATGTTGTGGGTACTCATAAGAAGCTTCTAAGTGACTCAGTTTCGAATTCGACCTAAATTTTTGTTTGTTTGTTTTTTGTTTTTTTTTATTCTGATTTTACTTCGCTTTCAACAATAAGAATCTTTCAGTCATATCGCAACGGTGTCTGGATGTGGCAGGGAGCTCAATGCTCACTTTTAGAATGCTGCCTCACTGAAATATCATGCCCCAGACACTTGACCAGTTCTAATTCCTAGCTCTGCTTTCTTAATGCTGAGCACCAAGCAAAAGAGCAGCTAGTACCATTTTGGAAGTGTTTAATATGACTCTGCCAGGGATCAAACCTGCAACCTCCCAGTCACAGAGCGGATGCTCTACCAACTGAGCAACTGTGCTGGTTTGTCCTAGATTTCATAGGGGCAAACATTCTAAGCAAATTCAGGTCTCTTTCTTACCAAGCTTTTCCATGCCTGAAAGGCCTCCTTTTGCAGCCTTAAATAGTCCTTTTAAACAGAATATACATGGAAAAATCAAAATCTAAAAGCCTGAAATAAAGGAAAAGTCAAGCTCTACAAGCCTGAAATCCTGCAAATGCCTGAAAAATATCAGGCCCGAAGTTACCTGGAGTGTTAACAAATTAATTGTTGATCACTGACCACAGATTACAGACGAAGGACAATCGATGACGTACAATGGACGACCAATGATGACAGATGATGAACAGAGGGTGATCATAATAGCATTCGCTCAGGTGAGCTTAAAAAAAGCACACTGGAACCTCGATATAAAATGGTTTCAAATATAAGATGAAAAATACAACAATGGAATGTCTTTATAAGATGATTTCAAATATAGGATAAAGTACCACACTGGAACCTCTTTATAAAATGGTTTCAGATATAAGACAAAAAAATACCACACTGGAACTGCTTTATAAGATGGTTTCAGATATAAGACAAAAAATACCACACTGGAACTGCTTTATAAGATGGTTTCCAGTATAAGACAAAATATACCACACTGAAAAAAAAAAAAAAAAAAAGAAAAACTGGAACTTCTTTATAAGATGATTTCCAATATAAGACAAAATTACCACACTGAAAAAAAAAACAAAAAAAAAAAACAAAAAAAAAAAAATGGAACTTCTTTATAAGATGGTTTCCAATATAAGACAAAATATACCACACTGAAAAACAAGAGGGCCATAATGGCCCTGTAACGCTCACCTGAGCAACATAGCACTTTGAGAACCTGATCTAGAACTGATCAAGGAAAACGTTCTGATCAAAGTCAAAATGATTATATTAACAAGTAAGACAATGTAGCATGTCTAATGGACTGTGAAATAAAGGTCAAGGTCAAATACGGATGACTGCACTCAAGAGGCCATGCTAAGATGTATGTATGTACTAAGTATCACTGGCTGTAGGAGCAATAGTTACTGAGAAACTGACCTAAACACAAACACTTCACAAGTACCAAATACCACTCTGTAGGACCAATAATTACTAAGAAACTGACCTAAACAGAAAAGAAAGTCACTGGACAGAAAAATATACATTACCTTGAAATCATCAAGACAAACATTTTGAGCAAGATTCATGATGATCACTTCAAAAATGTGACCTCTAGGGCATCAACAAGGTTTTCCTTTGATTTGATTTGGCCAGGTGACCTAGTTTCTGATATCAAGTGACCCAGTTTTAAACTAGACTTAGAAATCATCAAGACAAACATTTTGAGCAATATTTATGATGATTATTTCAAAAATGTGACCTCTGGAGTGTAAATAGTTTTCTGCTGATTTGGCCTGGTGACCTAGTTTTTGACCAAGTTTCGAACTTGACCTAGAAATCATCAAGACATACATATTGAGCAAGATTCATGATGATTGCTTCAAAAATGTGACCGCTAGAGTGTTAACAAGGTTTTCTGCTGATTGGGCCAGGTGACCTAGTTTTTGACCCCAAGTGACCCAGTTTCAAAATTGACCTAAAAATCATCAAGACAAACATTTTGAGCAAGATTCATGATAATTGCTTGAAAAATGTGACCTCTAGAGTGAAAACAAGATTTTCCGCTGATTTGGCCAGGTGACCTTGTTTTTGACCCCAGGTGACCCAGTTTCAAACTTGACCTAGAAATCAACAAGACAAACATTTTGAGCAAGATTCATGATGATTGCTTCAAAAATTTGACCGCTAGAGTGTTAACAAGGTTTTCTGCTGATTTGGACCGGTGGCCTAGTTTTTGACCCCACGTGACCAGTTTCAAAAATAAGCTAGAACTCATCAAGACAAAGATTTTGAGGAAGATTCATGATGATTGCTTGAAAAATTTGACCGCTAGAGTGTTAACAAGGTTTTCTGCTGGTTTGGCTTGGTGACCTAGTTTTTGAACCCATGTGACCCAGTTTCAAATCTGACCTAGAAATCAACAAGACAAACATTTTGAGCAAGATTCATGACGATTGCTTGAAAAATGTGACCGCTAGAGTGTTAACAAGGTTTTCTGCTGATTTGGCCCAGTGACCTAGTTTTTGATTCCAAGTGACCCAGTTTCAAACTAGACCTAGAAATCATCAAGACAAACAGTTTGAGCAAGATTCATGATGATTGCTTCAAAAATGTGACCGCTAGAGTGTTAACAAGGTTTTCTGCTGATATGGCCCAGTGACCTAGTTTTTGATTCCAAGTGACCCAGTTTTGAACTTGACCTAGAAATCATCAAAACAAACAGTTTGAGCAAGATTTACGATGACTGCTTCAAAAATGTGACCGCTAGAGTGTTAACAAGGTTTTCTGCTGATCTGGTCCTGTGACCTAGTTTTTGACCCCAAGTGACCCAGTTTTAAACTTGATCTAGATTTAATAGAAGCAAACATTTTGAGCAAGTTTCATCAAGATTGGGTTAAGACTATGACCTCTAGAGTGTTAACAAGTTTTTCCTTTGATTTGACCTGGTGACCTAGTTTTTGACCCCAAGTAACCCAGTTTCAAACCTGACCTAGACTTCATAGAGGCAAACATTCTGAGCAAGTTTCATCAAGACTGGGTCAAAACTGTGACCTCTAGAGTGTTGACAAGTTTTTCCTTTCATTTGACCTGGTGACCTAGTTTTTGATCCCAACTAACCCAGTATCGAACTTGACCTAGATTTCATAGAAGCAAACATTCTGAGCAAGTTTCATCAAGATTGGGTCAAAACTGTGACCTCTAGAGTGTTAATAAACTAATTGTTGACGACAAACAACGGACAACAGATGCGGGACGACGGACAGAGGGTGATGACAATAGCTCACCCTGAGCTTTTGCTCAGGTGAGCTAAAAAAAAAACAAAAAAAACCCCCCAAAAAACAAAAAAAAACTGGAACTTCTTTATAAGATGGTTTCTGACACAAGATGAACAAGAGGCCCAAGGGCCACAATTCGCTCACCTGAGTGACATAGCCACTGCAGACATGCAGATGTTATGCAACATTTTTCCAATCCTATCATCGCAACTAATGAAAATATCATCATTTGAACAATTCTTAGTTTTGAAGAAGAATATATGGGGCCTGACAGTCAATGGAGCTTGATCATTTGAATAAACTTTCAATCACATTTCAACAGAAGGATCAATGTGAAATTTGGTGGAAATTGGCTAAGTGGTTTCTGAAGAATCGTGATTTTATACATGTAAACAGCACAGTGGCAGGGAAATATTATAAATATAAACCAGATGATGGCCATCTTAGATTTCCAATCAGAACAATTTTAACTACTGTTGATCTACAAGTCATTTCGATACATTCAATATAAATGTATATGGCCCACACAAATAGGGAAGCAAATTTGACCTTGGAGGCAAAAAGGTCAAATGTCAACATAGAACCATCATTTGAGCAATTTTGGTAGATCTCCTGTCCCTGTAATTTGTGCAAAGATTAGGACCCAGGGCTTATTTGGTTATGGAGAAGAAGATTTTTAAAGGTTTTTACCATATATGGGCATGGCAGCCATTTTGATCAATGGACCATACCCATTTTAGCAATCTTTCATTCTCCTGCCCACGGAGGCTCCGCATGAAATTTGAGCAACACTGGCCCAGAAGCTTCAGAGGAAAAGCCATTTGAAATTATCAACATTTTGTCCATACAAATGTATGGAGCCCATACAAATGCATACAGAAGCAAACTTGACCTCGCCGTAAAAAGGTTAAATGTCAATGTATGACAATTATTTTAGCAACTTTGGTAGACCGCCCGTTCCAGATGATATATGCAACGATTCAGCCACAAGCCATCCTCGGTTTTGGAGAATAAGATTTTTAAATGTTTTTTCCCATGCAAATGCATAAGGAAGCAACTTGACTTTGCCGTAAAAAGGTCAAATGTCAATGTATGACCATTATTTTAGCAACTTTGGTAGACCCCCTGTCCCTGATGATTTATGCAAACATTCAGCCCCAAAGCATCCTCGGTTCTAGAGAAGAAGATTTATAAAGGTTTTTACCATATACGGGCATGGCGCCCATCTTGGTCAACGAACCATGACCATTTTAGCAATCTTTTGTTCCCCCTACCTAAGGGGGGCTCCATATGAAATTTGAGCAAAATAGGCCCAGAGGCTCCAGAGGAGAAGTTGTTTGAAATTCTGAACATATTTCCCATACAAATGCATAAGGAAGCAAAATTGACCTTAACGCAAAAAGGTCAAATGTCAATGTACGACCATTATTTTAGCAATTTTGGTAGCCCTCCTGTTCCCGAAAATATATGCAAAGATTCAGCCATAAGGCATGCTCGGTTTTGGAGAAGAAGGTTTTTAAAGGTTTTTCCCATACAAATGCACAGGGAAGCAAACTTGACCTTGCCGTAAAAAGGTCAAACGTCAACGTACGACAATTCTTTTAGCAATGTTGGTAGACCTCCCGTCCCCGATAATTCCTGCAAAGGTTCAGCCCCAAGGCATTCTCGGTTCTGAAGGAGAAGATTTTTAAAGGTTTTTACCATATATGGGCGTGGCGGCCATCTTGGTCAATGGACCGCAACCATTTTACCAATTTTTCGTTCCCTCACCCTAAGGAGGCTCCATATGAAATTTGAGCAAAATTGGCCCAGAGGCTCCAGAGGAAAAGTTGTTTGAAATTCTGAACATTTTTCCCATACAAATGCATAAGGAAGCAAAATTGACCTTACCGTAAAAAGGTCAAATGTCAATGTACGACCATTATTTTAGCAATTTTGGTAGCTCTCCTGTTCCCAAAGATATATGCAAAGATTCAGCCATAAGGCATGCTCGGTTTTGGAGAAGAAGATTTTTGAAGGTTTTTCCCATACAAATGCATAGGGAAGCAAACTTGACCTTGCTGTAAAAAGGTCAAACGTCAACGTACGACAATTCTTTTAGCAATTTTAAATAGACCTCCCGTCCGCGATGATTCCTGCAAAGGTTCAGCCCCAAGACATTCTTGGTTCTGGAGAAGAAGATTTTTGAAGGTTTTTACCATATATGGGCGTGGCGGCCATCTTGGTCAACGGACCGCGACCATTTTAGCAATTTTTCGTTCCCCCACCCTAAGGAGGCTCCATATGAAATTTGAGCAAAATTGGCTCAGCGGTTTCAGAGGAGAAGTCGTTTGAAAATGTTAACGGACGGACGCACGGACGGACGGACGCACGGACGGACGAGGGACGAAAAGTGATCACAATAGCTCATCCTGAGCAGAGCTCAGGTGAGCTAAAAATATCACACTGGAACCTCTTTATAAGATAGTTTTTGGATGCAAGACAGTTTAAAGTGTTGTATCCAAACAAAAAATGTATAGATCATACAGAAGAATAACCATAAAATGGCCATCTTTTGTTTTATAATCTAAACATTTTTGTTTGGATATATACTGTCGTACCCAAACAAAAATGTACAGATGATATAGAAAAATGACCATTTCATGGTCATTTTTCTATATAATCTATACTTTTTGTTTGGATACAAAACAGTTGTTTAGCTAACAGGGTTTTTGCTTTAAATCCCAGCAATAGTGTTATAACGAAGTTGTGGTGCGTTCAGTGATATATCATTCTCATCAAATATGCAAATGCAGGAAGCATTAATAATTAAAGCAAAATTGCTTTTAAATTTAACTGATAAGAGATACTACCAGCATATTTCCAGATAAAGAGGGTATCAGGTAAATACTTTTCTTATTTCTCCACAAAAAAATATGTTGCGGGTACTCATTAGAAGCATCTTGTCGAGGTGCTTCTAATGAGTACCCACAATGTATGTTTTTGGGGAGAAATAAGACAAATATCCATACTTTTTGGTTGAAAAAAGTGCCTTATCTGATGCATTGTTACCAGTATGGATTGAATTCAGTCATTCCTTCCCATAGTGACAGGCTGGTATCTGAAAGCTTGTCAAGTCATTTCCGGTGTAGGTTTCAGAGATGGCTCAAAATGACAAATTTTAAAATATTAGAATTTTTCAATTGATGACAAACTTAAGGGATTCATCAGCTTTAAAAGATGAAGAATTCCCTAATCTTAGAACATTTCTAATTCAAGATACACTTCAACCTCTGTATAACACGGTTTGTTATAACGGTTTTGGATATAACACGGTTCAAAGATGAATCCCAAAAATGTATAGATTATATTGAAAAATGACCATAAATGGTCATTTCTCAATAGAATCTATACATTTTTGTTTGTAACACGGTTGTTTAACTAACACGGTTTGTGCTATGGACCCCAACAATAGTGTTATAAAGAGGTTGTGGTGTATTGCAATGTGTGTTTGCAAAACACTATGCCCCTGATTAACACCTTGCATGCTGGGTAAAAAATTCCTGCAGACAACAATTTGAAATATTTTTCTTATTTCTTTTAGGAAATAGGGTTTGGCATTGTCTGCAAAAGCTGATTATATGCTTGTCCCTACATAATGCCAAACTTGAATAGGAGCATAACTCTCATGAAATTAATCAAACATTTTTTTTTTTTTTTTTTAATTAATAAGGTGATCTACCCTGCCCAATTAGCCTGCCAAATGTCAAAGCCTTAGCTTAAATCTATTCTATCTTGTAGACAAGGTAAACTGTACTAAACAGAATAATGAACAAAGCAAAAGCACCCCACCCCCTAAACCTTTTCGAAGTCGGGAGCATAAAAAGCAAGTAAAAATTCCTACTGGTTCTGAAGTAATGTTGTAGTAATTAGTGTCATGGCAAAAAGAACTTTTGCAGATGGACAGCTTTAGAACTGGTACCACCAGGAGACAAACACTGTTACATAAAGAGTCAAGCTCTGTTTTCTGTGAAAAATATGAATTTGATTGTGTTGAGCTTTAATGATATGTCAACCCTTGTGGGTCATTTTGTGTCGTCTCCCAGAGAGATAGTAGAGGAGATGGATTAGAGAGGGATAGGGAAGAAAGAGGAAAATGTAAGAAACTGAAGAAACAGAAGAAATAACATCATTCCCCCTCTACCCTTACCTGCTGCAAGGACAGCAGGCCTTGCCCAACTGTATGCCAATTTCAGTTGGACATCCCGGCGACAAAAAAGCTACAGGACACCCTTGCCTAACCCAATCATACCCATGAAAAATATGAAAAGAATCAGCAAAGTATCAGCTTGTCATCTGTTGGTCGCAAAAGATTAACAAATTGTTACTTGGATGCTTAGCCAGCTTGTAAACAGAGCCATTCTGTGATGGGTCTTCATCAAAGCACAAACCAATGCTATTCGGTATGTGTGAAATCTCAACTTAACTCTAGCACTTTCTTGGCAAATTTAGCAGATAATAAATTAACAATATCCTATTTTTTTTTTATTATTTTTTTTTTCTAGAAAATAAGGTTTGACAGTTCATGCAGATTGTTTGGAGACAAACTGCATGAAATGCCCAACTCTATTTCATAAGAGAAATAAGAAAAGTATTTCAAATTGTCATCTGCAGGAATTTTTACCCAGCATGCAAAGTATCAACTGTCAATGCATCAGTGCTGGAAAAGCTGTTGAGGTATGTATGACTAATGCCTTATTTTTTATTCTCTGTGCAACAGAGGGTATCGAATGTGTGAAAACACTGATTGAAAATTATTGTAATAATTCTGAATGTATACAATTGCAATGACTAATATTGGTCCATTTTATGATAGCAGACGTGTTAATTTGATGAACAAGCCGTGATAGCGAAAGTAATAATATTATGTATTATAGGAGTCTGGTTGTTTGATAGGGCACAATTTGAAACATACCGTTACACGTTGGTTTCATTTTATGTCTCTGTTTCGCTGTCACAAGTGAAATGGACAGCTCATCCCACCAGTTGGATGTCACACTGACAACACCGATCCATGATCATCAGAATAAAAGCTTAATCAAATTTCTTTGAATGGGAGTCAGATATTCTTTGATCTTTAAATTTGTTAACTTTGGTCATTCTCTGGGCAAATTCAGCAAACATTTGATTTTTTTTTCTAATTTTTCCCAGAAAATAGAAACTCACATTTCATGCAAACTGATTGCAATGACGCCATGCCTTTGTGTTCATTTATAGAATCTTTGAATACTGTAAAATCTTGTGGGAAAAAAAGGAGGGAGGGTTCTCATTAGTCTGTGTGTATGAGCAGATTGATCTCAGCCATCATTGTTCATTTCTATACACCAAAATCACTTTATAACACTATTGTCGGGGTCCATAGCATAAACCGTGTTAGTTAAACAACCGTGTTATATCCAAACAAAAATGTATAGATTATACTGGAAAATGATCATTTATGGTCATTTTTCAATATAATCTATACATTTTTGGGATCCATCTTTGAATTGTGTTGTATCCAAAACCGTGTTATAACGAGCCGTGTTATAAAGAGGTTGAAGTGTATTAACCTTTAGCACTCTACTGGCAAGTTCAGAAGCCCACAGTGATCTTGAACAGTTTGCCCTGGATCCCTGTACCCGGTAATGAGCATCAAAAGGAGCATACATCCAGGGCAAAACATTCCTCAGTGTCTTGCACTTCTGAATGCAGCCCAGTGATGACAAACTGATATGTAAGCCTAGATAAGAGTGGGTATCAGGTAAATATTTTTCTTATTTCTCCATGAAAATATATTGTGGGTACTCATTAGAAGTGCATTACCAAGGCGCTTATAATGAGTACCCATAATATATGTTTTCGTGGAGATATAAGAAAAATATCAATACTTCTGGATTGAAAAAAAAAAACATGTTATCAAGAACTATGCACAGTGGCGGTTTCTCATTTTTCAATGAAAATATGTTTTGACATTTCACACAACTTGTCTCCTAAAGGGGAAATGTCAACCCTATTTTCTGAGAAAAAAATTCAAACATTTTAAAATGTCACCTACTGAAATTTCAATGCATGCTCTACATTAAGCATCTTTTTGCTTGGCACTGGTAAAATATGGCTTTAGAATCCCACAAGTTACCGATGGTTTTGTTTCACATTAGCAAAAGGCTAAGTCAACAGCGAAGCAATCATATATAGAGTAAAAAGCTTTTATGCGGTCAAACAATTGCTTTTACAAATATGACATCCAATACCAAGATTAAAACAACGCAAGACAATAGAGAGCCGAGATTATTGACAAAGTATGCCAAGTTTGACAAATGACCAGGGCTACGATTGTTTTTCCAATAATATTTTCTGAAGAAGATCAAATAGACACTATATATTTGATACAATTACAGATGAGTCTGTATTTTATTATTTACATACTGAACAACCTCACTAAGATCCATTGTAGACAAATTGAGCTGAGCAGCAGTGGATATGCATTAAGGGAGATGGATACACAATCAGAAGCGGCAACTATGTCAAAATGGTTTTTGCATCCCTTCTGAAAAGAGGTCTACTCTAAAAGGAAAGAATTTGCTCCCCTTGGGAGCAAATTCTTTCCTTTCAGAGTAGATCCCTTCTCAGAAGGAAAGTAAACAGGAAGTCAGGAAGTTGTATCCCATGTGAAAAAGGCAGAAAACCTACCAAGAATCCTGTCCCTTTAACCCTTGTCTGCTGAATAAATTTAGAAGCCACTTCCACTTCTAATTTTCAGCCAATCAGATAACTTGATCCAGATTGTTGCTATAAATTCACATACTTAATAGTAAACAGTGCAGATCCAGATCAGTTGGCTTCTTCACTGATCTGGATCTACACTGTTTGGAAAGGCAGGGTATAACCAGGTTCAGCAGGACAAGGTTTAAGGACAATGAAGCTAAAAAGACCCCAATGTTACAAGCTGGAAACCAACTGCTGGCCTATATAATTCTAGTTATTAAGTAGTTGTTAAGAACACTAAGGTAAAGTTAAGACAAAGTCTACTGTAAATTGGAATTCAATTGCTGGTAGTTGTTGAGAACTAAGCTAAAGTTATGACCCAGTCTACTACAACTTGGAATTCAACTGCTGGAATTGAGAACACTGAGGAAAAGTAAACCGGTACACCGGTCTACAAACTGAAATTCAATTGCTGGTAGTTGTTATCGACACTGAGGCATAGTTATGACCCAGTCCACAAGTTAGAATCCAACTGCTGCAGTTGTTAAGGGCACTGAAGTAAAGTAAATAACCAGTCTACAAGTTGGAATCCAACTGCTGGTACTTATTAAGGACACTGAAGTTACGTTAAGACCCAGTCTACAAGGTGGAATACACCTGCTGGAGGTTGTTTGTTTGTTTGTGTTGTGGTTTTACGGCCCAGTCAACCCTATGGGGTCATGTCGAGCGCGGTCAGTTTACCTAACCACACGTTTACTGGACAGGCTTAGTCCTCTAAGCGGTTAACCAGTACTGTGCACATTCTTTCGCCAGAAACTGACAACTGCCCTTCTTGAATCAGCGGAAGGGAGAGAATGACCGTAGAAAATATTTCATGATCAATCTCCACGAAAGAATGTTGCCGACCTCGGCGGGGGCTGAACCCGCGACCTCCTGGTCTCCAGTCGGACGGTGCATCCAACTGAGCCACCGAGGCCGGCATCCTGCTGGAGGTTGTTACGGATACTGAGGTAAAGTTAAGAAGCAGTTCAACTGCTGGTATAGTTGTTAAGGACACTGATGTAAAGCCCCAGATTATGCTGTTAGAGTCCAACTGCTGGCTGTAACATAGTCTACAAGCTGGAATCCAATTGCTAGTAGCTGTTAAGGACAGTGAGGTAAATTTAAGGCCCAGTCTACAAGTTGCAATTCAACTGCTGCTAGTTGTTAAGGATACTGAGGTGAAGTTAAGACCCAGTCTACAAGTTCAAATTCAATTGCTAGTTGTTGAGGACATTGAGGGAAAGTAAGGACACTAAGGTAATTTTAAGATCCAGTCTACAATTTAGAATTCAATAGCTGATAGTTGTTGAAGGACACTGAGGTAAAATTAAGACCCAGTCTACAAGATGGAATTCAATTGCTGGTAGTAAAGATAAGACACAGTCTACAAGTTAGAATCAACTGCTGGTAGGTTTTAAGGACACTGAGGTAAAGTTAAGACCTGCAGTCTACAAGATGGAATCCAATTGCTGGTAGTTGTTAAGGACATTGAGGTAAAGTTAACTCTTTGAATGCTGGGTAATTTTGCATGCTTTTTTTACTGTCTGTGGATTTTTTATTTAAATTAACTTTTTCAAAAAAACCTTTCAGGAATACCATCAGTGTGTCAAACAGTTTGGATCCAGATCAGGCTAAACCTTTTGTTGTGCCTGATCTGGGTCCATTCTGTTTGCAAAGGTTATCAGCAGATGACAAAAGTCACCACTAGCGGGGAAAGAAGACCCAGTCTACAAGTTGGAATTTGTTAAGAACACTAGGGTGAAGTAAGGATCCAGTATACAAGCTGGAAAACCTGAATTGCAGGCAGTTTTAAGGACACTGAGAGAAAGACACAGTCTACTAGTTGGAAACCAATGGCAGGCAGTTTTAAAGACACTAAGGGAACACCCAGTCTACAAGTTGGAAACCAATTGCAGGCAATAGGTAAAGAACCAGTCTACAAGATGGAAACCAATTGCAGGCAGTTTTAAGGACACTGAAGTATTAGTAAAGACTCAGTCTTCAAGCTGGAAACCAACTGCAGGCAATACGTAAAGATCCAGTCTAAAAGCTGGAAATCGATTGCAGACAATAGGTAATAGGTAAAGACCCAGTCTCAAGCTGGAAACCCATTGCAGGCAATAGGTAAAGACCCAGTCTTCAAGCTGGAAACCAATTGCAGCCAATAGGTAAAGACCCAGTCTACAAGCTGGAAACCAATCACAGGCAATAGGTAAAGACCCAGTCTACAAGCTGGAAACCAATTGCAGACAGTTTTAAGGACACTGAAGTAAATTAAAGAGCAATTACACAAGTTGGAATCCAATTCTGCAAGACAGAATCCAACTGCTGACAGTTGTAAGGTCATTGAATCAGAGAAGGGATGTTCTTGCAAGACACGTTTCAAAGAGTCAACAATGATACTTTATTTCAAGGCACATTTCGCAGAATCAACAAGTCAAACAATAGACTGAGACATCATCTCCCCAGGTATCTAATCAACAAACATGAGAAACAAATAAAACATTTAACAAAACACTCCTATGGTCTCTTTTCGGATTCAATTTGCAAGAAATCTAGGGAACCAGATAAACAGAATATCTGAAGAACATTTCAGCAGAAAAGTGAGAAAATGTACCTACTGGCTTGTGCAGGCAGGTAAGATCCAGATCAGCCTGTGCACCTGTGCAGTCTGATCAGTCATCACTGGGCACTCCTTCATTACGAAAAACACACCTATTCCAATATATAGAAAATTTCACTTCCAAAAACTAAAAATTTTCTGATAAAAAACTCTGATATTTTTCATATTTCTGCTCAAAACATAGATTGTGGGTACTTGTTAGAATCGCCTTGCTGAGGCAGTTCTAATGACTACCCACAATCTATGTCTTTGGGCAGAAATAAGAAAAATAATGTATACCCCTGTTAACCTGTTTTACTATATAGAAGTGGGGTTTAAGGCGGTCAAAATTATATAGGCATGTTTTTGTGATGCCGGACAGCCAAGTATCCATGTTTTTACAGACAGACAGAGAAGGCTCTAGAGCGATCAGGTTTAGCTCCAGATAAGGCAATTTTCTCTATTAAAAAGTATCAATATTTTTCTTATTTCCCCACAAAAACATATGTTGTGGGTACTCATTAGAGGTGCCTCAAATAGGCACTTCTAATGAGTATCCACAACATATGTTTTCATGGAGAAATAGAAAAAACTATTTCTCTGAATACTTCACTTATCTTTGAGTTGAAGTTGGATTTTATGGGCCCAGTCAACACTATTAAGGTCATGTCGAGCCTGGAGATATGTTTAAGGATTAACATTACGAAAACACGCCTATTCAAATATATAGAAAATTTCACTTCCAAAAACTGAAAATTTTCAGATAAAAATCTCTGATATTTTTCATATTTCTGCTTGAAACATAGATTGTGGGTACTCCTTAGAACCGCCTCAGCGAGGCAGTTCTAGCGAGTACCCACAATCTATGTTTTTGAGCAGAAATAAAAAAAATAATGTATACCCCTGTTAACCTCAGTTTTACTATATAGAAGATGGGTTTAAGGTGGTCAAAATTATGTAGGCATGTTTCTGTGTTGCCGGTCAGCCAAGTATCCATGTTTTCACAGACAGACAGAGAAGGCTCTGATCAGGTTTAGCTCCAGATAAGGCAATTTTCTCTATTAAAAAGTATCAATATTTTTCTTATTTCCCCACAAAAACATATGTTGTGGGTACTCATTAGAAGTGCCTCAACTAGGCACTTCTAATGAGTATCCACAACATATGTTTTCATGGAGAAATAGGAAAAACTTGTCTCTGAATACTTCACTTATCTTTGAGTTGAAGTTGGATTTTACGGGCCCCGTCAACACTATTAAGGTAATGTCGAGCCTGGAGATATGTTTAAGGATTAACATTATAAAAACATGCCTATTCAAATATGTAGAAAATTTCACCTCCAAAAACTGAAAATTTTCAGATAAAAATCTCTGATATTTTTCATATTTCTGCTCAAAACATAGATTGTGGTTACTCGCGAGGCAGTTCTAACGAGTACCCACAATCTATGTTTTGCCGAGGCGGTTCTAACGAGTACCCACAATCTATGTTTTTGAGCAGAAATAAGAAAAATAATGTATACCCCTGTAAACCCCAGTTTTACTATATAAAAGTGGGGTTTAAGGGGGTCAAAATTATATAGGCGTGTTTTCGTGATGTCATGATATGCCAACAAACAGTCCAGCCTCATCTTGATAATGCATACATTCTGTTTTAACTTGATGGGACCTAATTTTGTCACAGAAATTTCTATTTGATGAGAAAACAGATAAAATGGGAGAAAACTGTTTTTAAACATGCACATTACTAATGAATCATGGATCATGGGATTTAACAATTTCAATTTGATGAGTTTTTTCTGACTTGAAGTAATCTGTTGAAGAATGGTTCTAACACGCAACAGTTTTTTTTTAACTGAACCACAACTTTAGAAAACGTACCTTTTGACATCGCCCCCAGGTAAGATTCAAGTCAGCCAGCAAATCTGATCAGCCTGATCAGAATCTTCACTGGGTGTATTTTGGACAGCTAAGTAAGCAAAGTTTTTTATGCAGACAACAAAGGCTCTGATCAGACTGTGCAGATACGCCAGCCGATTTGAGTCTTCTTTGGACTCAAACATCAGAAGCTATATTTCCTCACATTCTGGCTCAAATTATTAACCCATTTATGCCAAATGGACTCTTCTACCTAAACCCCTTGGACATGTCCATTTCCTATATAAGGGGTGTCTGGTTAGTTGTTATTATTATCATGTTTTGTAGAAATGTCTGAACCTAATGCAATCTGTGATGACCCTGATCAGACGCCGCATTTATAATGCGGCTTCTGATCTCGGTCTACACTGTTTGCCAATGTCCTTTTTATGGGACGATAAGCTTAAATGGGTTAACACAACAGCTTCAACAGTGCAGTTGTTAGTTGAATTTGGTTTATCCTTACATGCTAATGGAAAACATACCATTATTTTATGAAAGATCGAAAAGCTGTTTCTAAATTATCCCCTTTTGCTTTCTGACCTGACGTTATGTATGATAAACCCTCAGTGGCTCAAACTACCCAGGTCTAGAACAAATTTCCATGGTCCAATTAAAGGATGTACGAGTTATATTAAAGTTCAACTGTATTTAACCCTAATCCTGCTGAACCTGGAGTTACCATGCCTCTGCAAACAGTGTAGATCCAGATCAGTTGGCTTCTGAAGAAGCCAACTGATCTGGATCTGCATTGTTTGCCATTAAGTATGTGAAAGTATATCGACAATCTGGATCAAGTAATCTGACTGGCTGAAAATTGGAAGCGAACGTGGCATCTCAATTTATTCAGCATGACAAGGGTTAATATGGTATTTTCCTTGTCCATGACTGGGCCCTTCAAAGTTGTTCAAAACAAAAGAAACATAACAGCTGTGATTAACAAGAAAATTCATGTATTTTATTGAAATCTAGAAGCATATCAGAAGAATTATCAGTGGCTGTGAGTGTTTGTTTAAGTGCTAGGAAAGCCTGTAATGCTTGGCATTCTGGGTAAAATTTTCAGCAGACGACATTTTGAAATATTTTTCATATTTTTCCCAGAAAATAGGATTTGACATTTCATGCAAACTGTCTGCATAAAACGTCAAATCCTGTTTTCTGGGAAAAGTAAGAAAAATATCATCAATTTGTTGTCTGCTGAAAATGCCCAGAGAGTGATTAAGGTTAATGCTTAGTGTTCTGGGTACAAATTTCAGCAGATGACATTTTGAAATATATTTCTTATCTTTCCAAGAAATCAGGTTTTTTCTTCCTTTCTTTCTTCCATTAAGTCTTAACCATCAAAGAGGACACATATGGTGTACACTGTACACTCCAGGCTGCAGGATGAAGGCCTACAAGTAACCATTTTGAATTACCATAGGGTTCTTTAACCTGCACAGAGTGTGTGACTTTTCCTGCACAGGGGGCCTCCAGTTAATGTCCTGATCCAAAGGACGGCACACCGTTTTCATGTCATGCCTGCAAATGACACGAAGGGAAGCATGTTCAGACACTGAAAATTCCCTTGTCTAAGCCTGGGATCGATCCCGGTACCTCTAGCTCTAGAGGCCAGTGGGCTCACCACTAAGCTACCGCGCTTCCTACAATGTTTTGATATTTCATGCAAACAGTCTCCAGTGGAACAAATTGATGAAACTCAAATTCTGTTTTCTGGGGAAAATAACAAAAATATCACCAATTTTTCTGCTGCTGAATTTGTAGGAAAGCCTTAAAGGGGAACAGATACACTTTCAAGGGAGATAACTTTCAGAACTGCTCTGGTTCCCTTCTGAAAAGGGGTCAACTCTAAAAGGAAAGAATTTGCTCCTCCTTTAAAGAGGAGCAAATTCTTTTACTTTTTAGAGCAGAACCCTTTTCAGAAGGGACTTCTTGTTCAGTAAAGCACACAGGAAGTCACAATAAGTTGTCTTCCTTGTGAAAAATTGCTCTAAAGCTACCAAGCTGATTGTTCCCTTATGGAAATATACATACCATTATTAAGCCTTAAAATGCCAAGCAAAGTTTGTAGCAGATGACTTTCTATTGTTTTTTTTTTTTTTTGTTGTTTTCAAAGAAAGTAAATCTTGACATTTCATGTGAATCATCTGCTTGCATATGATTCACATAAAATGTCAAGATTTATTTTCTCAACAATAAAAAAAAAAAAAAAAAAAGAATAAAAAAATTTGTATGTCAAATGCATCTGCTACAAATTTTGCTCAGCGCTTTAAAGGTAAACTTTGGCTGTGAGAGGACAAAACAGATCATAAGAGACAAAGAAAAATTGTTGGTGGAATTAACAAATACATGTACTGATAAATGCAGAGTTATGACAGGGAAACAACTTTTTCTCATTAAACACTAACTATATATGTGTAAAAAAAAAAACTAACTCAAATGGTCCCAGTCACCATTATGTCTTCCCTGTTAACAATTTAATAAAATCTGCCTTGTTCACTTAAGGACACATGCACCTAAAATCAGACAACATTTTTTTTTTTTTTTTTTCTTTCTTAACCCTTAAAGTGCCAATCACAACTACAGCAGCCAAGCAGATGATTCACATGAAATGTCAAGACTTGTTTTTTCTGAAAAAAAAAAAAAATCAATAAAAACAGAATGTGTTCAGCAACAAAATTTGGTAAGGAGTCCACTTTGAAGTTTAAGTCAACAGTCTGTTTAATGGCCATGCATACCTTTGTTCTGTTACAGGCAAAATAAACAGACACTTCAGAATATCATATTTTTCTATTGTCCCTGAAAAGAGGACATTTTATTTCATTGTCCACTGTGATACAATTGCAATGAAATGCCAAGCCCTATTTTCCACAGAAAATCTAATGTCTGCTAAGTATAGCTAACAGTACAGTAAAAGATTAACCTTTAACCTGCTGACATTGAAAAGCACAATGTGAAAACTCAAAATATTTTTTTCTTAAAAAAAAAAGAAAACTTGATATTTCATTCATTTAAATGAAATACTAAGTCCTATTTTCAAGATAAAAAAAAAAAAAAATAAAAAAATCAAAAAAAATCATGCATTTGCCGTCTGCTGATATTGCCAACAGCAGTGCCAAAGTTAGCCTTTACCACTCTGGGCAAATCCAGCATAAGACAACTTGATAATTTTCTTATTCATATTTTTCATAAAACAAGCTTTGACATTTCATGCAAATTGTCTCCTTGCACAAAATGTCAAAGCCTATTTTCTGGGAAAAATAAGACAAGTATTTCAACATGTTGTCTGCAGAAATTTTTACCCAGCATGCTCCGAATTAATCTGCTAAAAGCAAACTATAAATATGTAGAACATGGAACTTAATTCCTAGGTTTCATTGCAACTTCCAGAAAGACAATCCTTATTTGATTTTAAAAATGGAAAAACACATATTGAATTTGCTCATAAAATGTAGAGAATTCCGATGATTCAAATAAAATCTATCTATCTTCATCAACAGTCAACTTTACAAGAATCTTCTGAGGGTTGTTCAACAAATAAGCCTGCCATATTTAAAAAAAATACTACTAGTTTAGTATAGACTGAATTCAGAAGTTTCCATTTTACATACTGTCAATACATTGCATTCAGGTTTTATGGCCCAGTCAACCCAATGGGTTCATGTCGAGTGTGGTCAGTTTACCAATGGGCAGGCTTAGTCTTCTAAGTGGTTAACCAGTACTGTGCACATTCTTTCGCCAGAAACATGCCAAATGTAAGAAATTTGCCTTTCTGAAAGCCAAATTCTGCAAGCACAAAACAGTCAATAAATTATCATTTTCAGAGAAATTAAGGCTTCAAATTTAATAAAAAATGATAAATTGGTGGTAGTTTTTTTTAATATTTCCTAGATAACAGGGTTTGAATTTCATTCAAATTGTCTCTTTTGATGACAATTTCCATGAAATGCAATTTCTATTTTATTGCAGTATATAAGAAAACTGTTCAAAATGCCCTGTGTTGGAATTTTTCATCCAGCATGTTAATGTGTAAACTTCCAAGAAGATAATATATTAAAATAAAACAAGAGGGCCATGATAGCTCTGTAACGCTCACCTGAGTACTTGTCCTAGAACTGATCAAGGCAAACATTCTGATCAAAATTCAAAATGATTATATAAACAAGCAAGACAATGTAGCATGTCTAATGGACTGTGAAATAGAGCCAAGGTCAAGGATGACTGCTCTCAAGAGGCCATGCTAAGATGTATGCATGTACTAAGTATCACTGGCTGTAGGAGCAATAGTTACTGAGAAACTGACCTAAACACAAACACTTCACAAGTGCCAAATATCACTCTGTAGGACCAATAATTAGTGAGAAACTGACCTAAATGGAAAAACTTAAGAAAGTCACTGGACAGTGATATATACGTCACCTAGAAATCATCAAGACAAACATTTTGAGCAAGATTCATGATGATCACTTAAAAAATGTGATCTCTAGAGTGTCAACAAGGTTTTCCTTTGATTCGGTCTGGTGACCTAGATTATGACATCAAGAGACCCAGTTTTAAACTAGACCCAGAAATTATCAAGACAAACATTTTGAGCAATATTTATGATGATTATTTAAAAAAATGTGACCTCTTTAGTGTTAACAAGGTTTTCCTCTGATTTGGCCTGGTGACCTAGTTTTTGACCCCAAGTGACCCAGTTTCAAACTTGACCTAGAAATCATCAAGACAAACAATTTGAGCAAGATTCATGATGATTGCTTGAAAATTGTGACCGCTAGAGTGTTAACAAGGTTTTCCGCTGATTTGGTCTGGTGACCTAGTTTTTGACCCCACGTGATCCAGTTTTGAACTTGACCTAGAAATTATCAAGACAAACATTTTGATCAAGATTTATGATGATTGCTTCAAAAATGTGACCGCCAGAGTATTAACAAGGTTTTCTGCTGACTTAGCCCAGTGACCTAGTTTTTGACCCCAAGTGACCCAGTTTCGAACTTGACCTAGAACTCACCAGACAAACATTTTGAGCAAGATTCATGATGATTGCTTCAAAAATGTGACCGCTAGAGTGTTAACAAGGTTTTCCTTTGATTTGGCCTAGTGACCTTGTTTTTGACCCCTAATAACCCAGTTTCAAACTTAACCTAGAACTCATCAAGACAAACAATTTGAGCAAGATTCATAATGATTGCTTGAAAAATGTGACCGCTAGATTGTTAACAAGGTTTTCCGCTGATTTGGTCAAGTGACCTAGTTTTAGACCCCACGTGACCCAGTTTCAAACCTGACCTAGAAATCATCAGAACAAACATTTTGAGGAATTTTCATGATGATTGCTTCAAAAATATGGCCGCTAGAGTGTTAACAAGGTTTTCCTTTGATTTGGCCTGATGACCTAGTTTTTGACCCCAAGTGACCCAGTTTTGAACTTGACCTAGAAATCATCAAGACAAATAATTTGAGCAAGATTCATATGATTGCTTGAAAAATGAGACCTCTGGTGTTAACAATATTTTCCTTTGATTTGACCTGGTGACCTAGTTTTTGACCCCAAGTGGCCCAGTTTCAAGCTTGTCCTAGATTTCATAGGGGCAAACATTCTGGGCAAGTTTCAAGATTGGGTAAAAACTGTGACCTCTAGAGTGTTTACAAACTAACTGTTGATGACAGAGGACAGACGATGGACAGAGGGTGATCATAATAGCTCACCCTGAGCTAAAAAATTAAGCTTTACTGTCAGGTTAACTAGAGCTGTCAGCAGACAGCATAGCTAGCCTGGAATTGGGGTGATACTGGAGTGTCAGGGTGCTCTTTAATACCAGTCTGATCTGGGTCTGCACTGTTTGCTTAGGTCTATCTGTCCAAATACTTAGAATCACTGCGGTAAGCGGAAATGTTATGGCATTTTAGCTCTTGATAGGATTTCTTGTGCTATGGTTTTGTGATTTGTTGTCGACATTATCTGGGATCAATTATAAAATTTCTACGTCTGTGACCTTGACCCTGAGGTCATAGTCATGGGTAGGGGTGATGATGAATAAAACTTTGGACCTGTATCTATTATCAATCCAAATATGAACCAAATCTATCATATGGTTTGGAAAATATAAGCTCTTAAAACACTTTAATATAAAATTTCTAAGTTCTTAACTTTGACCTTGAGGCCATGTGCATGGGCAGTGAGTATTGCTGAATAAACCTTTGGACCTGTATCTATCATCATGTCAAATATGAACAAACGTATGTTTTGGAAAATATGAGCTACTAAAAAACTTTAATATAAAACTTTTAAGTCTGTGTTTGTTTGTGCTGAGGTTTTACGGCCCAGTCAACCCAATGGGGTCATGTCGAGCGTGGTCAGTTTACCTAACCACACGTTTACTGGGCAGGCTTAGTCCTCTAAGCGGTTAACCAGTATTGTGCACATTCTTTCGCCAAACTGACAACTGCCCTTCTTGAATCAGCGGAAGGGAGAGAATGACCGTAGAAAATATTTCATGATCAATCTCCACGAAAGAATGTTGCCGACCTCGGCGGGGGTTGAACCCGCGACCTCCTGGTCTCCAGTCGGACGGCGCATCCAACTGAGCCTTTAAGTCTGGGACCTTAATCTTGAGGTCATAGGCATGGGCAGGGTATTGCTGAATAAAATTTTGGAACTGTATCTATCATTATACCAAATATGAACAAAATCCATCATATAGTTTGGAAAATATGAGCTCTTAAAAATCTTTAACATTAAAAATTTCTAAGTCCATGACCTTGACCTGACTTTGTTTGTTTGTGTTGAGGTTTTACGGCCCAGTCAACCCAATGGGGTCATGTCGAGCACGGTCAATTTACTTAATCAATGTTTACTGGGCAGGCTTAGTCCTCTAAACGGTTAACCAGTATTGTGCACATTCTTTCGCCAGAAACTGACAAGAAGGGCTTGAGCTATTGACTCTATGTTGGTGAGAAATCAAAATCGTTGTTTTTTTAATTTAGCATTTTTCCACTTCATTTAAGAGAATAAAATAGCATTTCAAGTGAATTGTCTGCCTAGCAGACAAATCACATGAAGTATCATGCCTTATTTTCTCTGGGGGAAAAAAAAAGAAGTTGCCAATATGCAGTGCTTATTAGCAATTCCCCATTAGGACCACAATTTAACAGACAGACGTGAAAACAGCATTACCCATCACAAACTCAGTTTTCCTGAGCAGGTTTAGCAGTTTACCTTGTGCACATTCTTTTGCCAGAATTTACTGGCAACAGCTCTTCTTGAATCAGCAGAAGGGAGAGAAGGACCATAGGAAATATCCCATGATCAATTCTGAAAAGCACTTATGGATTAAATAAAAAGAAAAAAAAGCCAAACTGCACTGGTAAACCAGACAGCAAAATCTGCCATTCCCAGGGAAACAATACATCAATTGCTCAATAAATAACTCGACAAAAATATCACATTTGCCCAAAAGGACATTTCATTTATTATGTAATTACAAAACAGGAACCTAAATCTCCGACTAATGGGAGAAATATTTAAATACCAATTCCTTCGGTATAATGATACCGTACACAAGAGACCCGAATGGCGTGAATCATTACCAGACGCAATTTCAAAATCAACAAGTTTATTCAAATCTTTCTCCAGGAGTCCCTTAAAGTGTCAGCCGCTGCAGAAGACGTGGTTTATAATCAAAAGAATCAATAACGGAAGGGATTAACCTCATGCGTTAACGACTTGCTCCGAAATAAAACACTGATTCACGTGGGCTATCACTACCATTACACGGCTATTAACCAATCAACTTTACCGCAATACATCAGGATAACAGACCTTATTAAGAAAGCTCTGAGTTCTTTTTCACGATATTAACCTTCATCACTCTGTCGTCAAATTCAGCAGATGATAATTAGACAATATTTGTTTCTTATTATTCTCAGAAAACAGGCTTTGACATTTCATGCAAATAGTCTCCACAGGAGACAATTTGCATGAAATGCCAGTCTATTTTCTAGGAAAATTTAAAAAATATTTTCAAAATGTTGTCTGCTGGAATTTTTACCCAGCATGCTAAGTGTTAAAGAGTGTTTTATTAAAGCAGATACCATCCTAGTCTCAGCCTGGATAAAAGCTGCATCTCAGAACATTACAAAAACATGCCTTTTCAAATATACTGAAAATTTTACCACCAAAAAAGGAAAACTTTCAGATCAAAAAAAAAAAATCTGATATTTTTCATATTTTTGCTCAAAAAACAGATTGTGATACTTGTTAGAACTGCCTCAGTGAGGCTGTTCTAACAAGTACCCACAATCTATGTTTTTGAGCAGAAATAAGAAAAATAATGTATACCCCTGTAAACCCCAGTTTTACTATATAAAAGTGGGGTTTAAGGGAGTCAACATAATATATGTATGCTCTTGTTATGCACACAGCTCTAGACAATATCCTTTTCTTTTTTGTTTCAATATCAAAATTAATATATTTCTGATTTTGCCTTAAAAACATGAAGTGTTGGAAATCATTTAAATTGCCTCTATTTTTTTTTAATCAAAAATCATGTTTTTCTTGTTTCTCTTCAAAAACATGAATTGTTGGTACTCAATCTAAACTGCCTCAGAGAAGCAAATAACAGGCTTTTCTAGAAAATAAGAAATATGTTTATCTGGAGTTGTCTCTTTTCTGGAGCACTGGACTGTCAATACCAGCATTTTTTTCTTGGGCTGAAGATGTAAGATTTATAAACCTTCCAAATTAGAAAAAAAAAATTCAATTTTAATCTGAGCAAAACAGCACAGTTAACCTTTAAAGTGCTAAGCAAACTTGTATCAGATGACATTCTAATTTTTTCCCATCATTTTTCCGAGAAAATAAGAATTGGCATTTCAGGTGAATCATCTGCTAAGCAGACAATTCACATGAGATTGCATGCCTTATTTTCTCTGAAAATTTTCTAATAAAATGGAAATGTTGCCTGTTTCAGTTGTGATACCTGCTTTAACACTAAGCATGCCACTCAGCAAATTCGGCAGACAAGAAATTATCAATATTTTTTTGTCATTTCTCCCAGAAAATAGGATTTGATATTCCATGTAAAGCGACTCCTAAGGAGACAATTTGCATGAAATATCAAATCCTATTTTCCAGGGACAATATGGCATGAAATATCAAATCCTATTTTCCAGGGACAATATGAAGAATCATTTCCAAATGTCGTCTGCTGAAACTATTACCCAGCATGCCGAGCATTAGCCCTTGTCATGTTAAACAAGAGCACCACATGCGGGTGCCAACCTCGGCTGCAGTTTGACGTTAAAAATTAGGTCAAGGTCACCAAATTCCTTTCTGCAATGGAGACTCTCCTAATTATGCTAAATACCAACCATGACCAGTTCTGGAGATATAGCAAATGAAACCCATTTTCTGAATGATCAAAGTTCCGTGATGACCTTGAAAATTAGGTCAAGGTCACCGAATTCCTTTCTGCAATGGTGACCCTCCTAATTATGCTAGATACCAAACATGATCAGAATTCATCCATCAGTTCTTGAGAAATCGCAGTGAAACCATTTTTCAACAAAAATTCTAAGTCAAAAAAGGGGCATAACTGTGCCAAAAATATTTTGAGGGTTACCTCCCCTATTGGTATGAGTTCCCCTTTTCATAATAAACAACTAGTCTGAGTTTCAAGTAAATATCTTCAGTAATGACAGAGATATTATAAAATGTCCAAGTGTTTGAACGACAATGACGCAGACGCAGACGACGCCAGAGCTATGACAATACCTCGTCATTTTCTTCAAAAACAGCCGAGCTAAAAATAAGATACCACGCCCACTTCCAATTTTCAGCCAATCAGATAAACTTGATCTAGGGTGTCGATATAAATTCACATACTGAATGGCAAACAGTGCAGATCCAGATCAGTTGGCTTCTTCAGAAGCCAAATGATCTGGATCTGCACTGTTTGCAAAGGCAGGGTATATCCGGATTCAGCAGGACAAGGATTAAGGGTCAACAGTTTATTACTGTATATTTGTGAAGCATTTGTACAAACAGGTCTGAGGAAATGGTGTCTGCTGCAGAAAGCAGCATCTCAGATCTGGGTCCACACTTATCCAGCATTTCTGATACATCAACAGGTGGTAAAATTAATGGACTTATTATGCTGTCTGATACTTGGCCTTTAAGACAAGTACGGTAAGGTGTAAAGGTGTCTAGTCTGGAAACCCATAAAAGGGTAATATTGGAAAACAGTGTAGACCCAGATCAGACACTCCAGAAAGCAACATCTGATCAGGGTCTACACTGTTTGCTTTAACTACAGAAATTTCTATAAAACATGGTAATAATAAAAACTAACCAGACACCCTGCTATTGGAAATAGACCGGTCCAAAGAGTTGTAGTAGAAGAGTCCACTCAATGTAAATGAGTTATTATGAGGGTAAATATATCCACAGAAAATGTCAGTAACAAGGGACATTAACCCATTTATGTGGAGAGGACTTTTCTATTTTTGTAGAGAAATAAGAAAAATATTTATATAGATACCCACAGACTGGCTCCAGTCTCCAGTGACAAAATATTTATTCTTATAATCCTGTTGTTCGATAATCTACTAAAATAAAACCAAAATAATATCATGACTATAAAGGCTGGTCACTAGTGACCAGCCTTTATAGTCAAGATATTATTTTGGTTTTATTTTTGTGGATTATCAAATAGATTAAGAATAAATATTGAGTCACTTGAGACTGGAACCAGTCCAGGATAACCCTCATATCAAGAGCTATGAAACAAGCAAGTTTTCTGGAGCCCTGAAGCCTTCAACAGAATACAGAGTCTGGTCACACAATTTTGCAGTCTGGTCTGGATCTTAGCTACCGTATTTTCCCTAAGAATTTGGACACCTTATCTACTTACCAAAATAGGCCATTCTACTACCTGTTGGTGTACCTAAAATATTGCTGTATGTATGGCAAACAGGCCCTGATCAGACGTGCTTTCTGCATTGTCTGACCTGGGATTACACTGTTTGCAAAGGCCTATCTGTCCCGATAATTAACCCTTGTCCTGCTTAATAAATTAGGATGCCACGCCCATTTCCAATTTTCAGCCCATCAGATCACTTGATCCAGATTGTTGAAATAAATTCACATACTTAATGGCAAACAGTGTAGATCCAGATCAGTTGGCTTCTTCAGAAGCCAATTGATCTGGATCTACACTGTTTGCAAAGGCTGGGTATATCCGGGTTCAGCAGGACAAGGGTTAAGGGTATTATGGTATCCACATATTGAAAAATGCTGTTGTTGTTCTGTTCGTCTGTTTGTCTGTTTTCTTGTTGTTGTTTTTCTTACAGGTTATTACTGACAATGAAACCCAGGCAATGAAACCACTTAAGACTCCAAATCACATCTTCACCCCTGCTCCTCTATCTTAACCAAAATATTTGTCAGAAATATACTAAGTCTTCAGATTTTTCAACTTTGAATGATTGTTATGGGTTCTACAAGGGTCAAAAATGGCTCCTTCATCATTCTTCCAGTTTATATCAAATTACAGACCAGCTTTTCCCACTTTCTTATGTAATTTCATTAGTTCTTAGCATTCTGATGGTGAAATTATCACACACTGGTTTTGTTATGTTGTTTCAGAAAAAGGACTTATATTTCATGTGAGTTGGTTCCTATTGCATGAAATGTCAAGCCTTATTTTCTTTAAAAATATCAATTGGGAAAACAAAAATGAATACATAGAGCTGGATAAGCTGAGAAATCAATTATTTTTTCTTATTTCTCCATGAAAACACATGTTGTGGGTACTCATTAGAAGTGCTTTAAGGAGGCACTTTGAAAGAGTACCCACAACATATAGTTCTGTGAAGAAATATCAGAAGAGGTATCAGGTAAGAGATATATTACTTGTTTCAGCAGTTGACATTTTATTTTACCTCAAGGTATTTTTCTTGTTTCTCCACAAAAACATATG
Organism: Anodontia alba; assembly: GCA_964016985.1. NCBI lineage: Eukaryota > Metazoa > Mollusca > Bivalvia > Lucinida > Lucinidae > Anodontia > Anodontia alba. Next base: position 10,386,324 of record OZ024828.1, read on the forward strand.
TTTTCATAGAGAAACTGAGGTGCTTCTAATGTGTACCCACAACATATGTTTTCTAGAAGAAATAAGAAAAATATCAAATTTTTTTTGGTTAAAGTAAAACTGCCTTATCTAGAGCTATGTAACATGCTGTCAGCTTATACTGAAATTCAGCTGAATTATGGTTAGAAGAATAAACTAGGAAAAGGCAAATGCCTAATTTTTCACACTGAAAGAAACAATTATTTTGAAACTAATGTCATTTAGATAAGGCTATCTACATGCAAACTGATGATTACAATATGCTCATACTTCCCTAATAATGTGATAAAATAGACATGTCTGTATTTTATTACAAATATATGTAATTTGGATGACACATGGATATTCTGAATAAATGTAATTCTGATTTTCTCCAAATATAACAAATGAACTGTTTATAACTGCTTGCATAGCTCTAGATAAGGAAAATATCCAGATGAACATTTTTTCTTATTTTTCTCTATAAAAAATAAGCATTGGGGCAGGAATGGGGTAAGTGGGGTAAGCGAAAGTGTAAATTTAATGGAGCTGTAATGCATTACATCCCCTAAGGTTATTGTAATGTAATGAACTACATTCTTATTAACTTGAAACAAATAAGGGTTGGGGTAACTGAAAATGTAAATGTAATGGTGCTGTAATGCATTACAATCCCTACAGTAATTGTAATCTAATTACATTCTAATGATTTTGGCACAAATGAAGGTTGGGTAATTGAACATGTAAATGTAATGGTGCAGTAATGCATTACAATCCCTGAAGTGATTGTAATCTAATTACATTCTAATGAATTTGGCACAAATGAAGGTTGGGGTAATTGAAAATGTAAATGTAATGAAGCTGTAATGCATTACAATCCCTAAAGTAATTGCAATGTAATTAATTACTTTCTAATGAACTTGGCACAAATAAAGGTTTGGGTAATTGAAAATGTAAATGTAAAGTAACTGTAAAGTATTTAATTAATTCTCATCAACTTGGCACAAATAAGAGTTGGGGAAATTGTAATGCATATGCATTGCAGTGAATTACAAATTAGTCTTCTGAGCAACAGATAAATAATAAATCAGTGTTTAGAACTACAGATATTACAGGTGAAAAAATTCACATCACCATTTCTAAGGGTGGGGGGGGGGTGGAGGGGGGGGGGGGGGTGGTCGTTAACCCAGGCTGCCTTTGTGACAGGCCAGCATTACTACATCACTATAAAAGCTGCTTGTACCACAAGGCAGTAAAAGTGTATCATATTCATATCACTACCACATGTTGTTAAGGGAACTTGGTAGATTATCAGTCATTTTTGACAAGGGAGACAAATTCTGTGACTTCCTGTTTACTTTCTGGCACAGCAAACGAGCAAAAACCATTTGGACAGAGTGTCTCCCTTAAAAGTGTATCAACTCCACTTAAATTAGCTTTAAAAAGATACCCATTCTTGATTCCTAGCTTACTGTAATAACCCAATGAATATAAAAACAAAATCTCACATCCATACACTCTCTATTTTAGACTGGCTCCAGTCTCCAGTGACTGAATGTTAATTCTTATAGTCCCCTCAGCTAGTGGCGACTTTTGTCGTCTGCTGATAACCTTTGTAAACAGTTTGGACCCAGATTAGGCCCGACAAAATGTCAGCCTGATCTGGATCCAAACTGTTTGACACTCTGATGGTATTCCTGAAGGATTCTTTTTTGAAAAAGTTAAAGAATTCCACAGACCACAAAAAAGCATGCAAAATTACCCAGCATGTAAGGATGATTATAAAGGCTGATTTCACTACCGGAAGAGGTACTGGAAGAGAAATTAGCTTTTACAGCACTATGGCCAAATTCAGCAGATGACGAACAGTTCTTATTTTTCTTATTTTTTCCAGAAAATAGGACTAGACATTTTATGCAAACTGTTGCATTAAAAATGTCAAAACCTATTTTCTGGGAAAAATAAGAAAATATTTCACAATGTCATCTGCTAAAAATTTTACCCAGCATGCTAAGCATTAGAAGAAAAAAGTTTAATTTCATTTGGTTCTACAGGTACAGATAATGTTTTTATGCAGTCATCATTTAACCCTTAAAGCGCCAATCACAACAATTGTCGTCTGCTTTGTCATCTGCTTGTGAATTTAAAAATCATTTTTGCAAACAGTCTGTACCCAGATCAGACCGCTCCTTTAGGAGCAGTCTGATCTGGGTCTACACTGTTTGCCTGTAAGCATAAAATAGGTTTGAAAAGTTTGCAAGAATATTCAGCAGACGGCATAAACAGACGACATTTTTTGATGCAGATTTTCTTGGCATTTTAAGGGATAATTCAATAGACTAATCAATGCCAGTCTCTCTATTTCAGCAAATTACTATAGAAATATGAACTGAATTTAGACACACCCTTTCCTTGAGGTAAAACAATCTAGCAAACAATTCACATGAAATCTGAAGCTTTATTTTCTCAGAAAAAAGAGAGAAAAAAAAAAAGAAATAATTTAAAATGTTGTCTGCTGCCTTTGAGGGTTAAATTCAATCCATATGAAAAGTACCTGTGGAAAATCAACCTTTCTGGATAGATATTCAGGAAACTCTGAGTAACTACCGAAGTTCCAAAGCCAACTTACCTGAAAGAGAGAAAAAAAGACATCAATAAACTACACAAGACCTATCAATAGACAGCATAGCTAGTAGCCAAGTAAACTTGTTCCCAAGGCACTTGCCTCTGAGGTCAAAAATTGTTTTACAGGTGAATGATTTTTGTACAAAATGCCAAATTTGGAAAAATAAGTTGACTTTCTTTTGTATATATGTCATACATGCTATGTTCTGTTTTGTATTTCTCATTAAGTATATATATATATATATATATATATATATATATATATATATATATATATATATATATATATATATATATATACAAATAAAATACTGTTGGAAAGTGGCATTAATAACTCTGACAAAATTAATCTGATTTTCAAAAGTTTAAATGAGATGATCGACTCATCATCCCAAATCAGCTCACCAAGGCCCTAGCTCAAATAGTTTTCAAGAGATTTCATTATTTCCCATAGTTTTACAATGCAGAAGTTGAAAAAGGGGCATAAGTCAGGAACTACAAATCTGACGAAGGCTAAAATACAGGTATACTTATTTTTCATCCTTACTCCACACGTAAAATTTCAAGATCCTATTTCTAATTCCCTTCTTGACTGTATGCTAAGCCTGATAAACAGAGAAATGACCCAAAAGCAATACCCCTCCAACTTCATGTCATCTGCCGCGCTTCTGAATGACAGTTTACTCTTATCTGGAGCTATGGTTAACATGCCTTACAGAAACATCACAAATAAGTATACTGCAAATCAGATATATTCCAAAGCAAATCATCTTTTCTGCTGAAGATAATAACCACATATCAATCTACTTTAGAGAAATAATAGGATTGCCTTGTCAATTTCCCTTCAAATTTTCATCCTATCAAATAATAAAGGAACTTCCTTATGGTACCCTGCATGGATGCACAAAGTGGAACCAGCTAAGTTCATGCCAATCTGGGTGTGAAAAGAATATATGTGGAATTTAAAAAGAAATCATGACTTTTAACCTTTTTCCATTCTCTGAACAAATTCAGATGACAAATTGATGAGATTATTCTAATTTTCCTCCAGAAAATAGGGTTTGGCTTTTCATGTAAATGGTTGGCATGAAATGGTTAACCCTATTTTCCAAAAAAGAAAAAAAACAATACATACATGTACAATATTTCAAAATGTTGTCTCCTGATGATTTTTACCAAGCATGCAACCCCCTGCTTACTGACCTTAACTCTTAAAACAGTATAACCTCAATGGCTCGAACCCGGATGGCTTGTTACCGTGAATGATTCAAACTCGTTTTTCAGTCCCTACAAAATCCTTCCAATATGTCAAGAAAACAAATATTTAGGGATTTTTTTTCTTATTTTATCATGGAATTGTATGTTGTGTGTGCTCATTAGAATTGCCTCATTGAGGCAATTCTAATGAGTACACTCAACATACAATTATTGTGTAGAAAATCGAGAAAAATATCCCTAAATTATCGCTATTTGCTTCCTGACCTGGTGCCATGATTAACCCTCAGTGGCTCCAACTACCCATGTGTCGAACAATTTTCTATGGTCCCAAAGATGTTCGAACCATTGAAGTTCGACTGTAGTACGTTTATAACAAAATAGGGATGGTGTTTTTCTTACGTTTCCCAGAAAAATGAATTTGGTAGTTCAAGCTTTCTTTTCTGGATAAAATTAGAAAAAAAAAATAAACATTTTTTTTTTCTAATATTTAGATTCTGTAGGTTAAGTTTTAAATTTCATTAGCTGTCTTCATTTTTGTATTATTCTACATTTCTTGTTAACCTGTAACACTAATTTATCTTTATGGAAAAATACAGATCTGTATTGTACTAGGAATTGTCACTTCATGTAATAAGAGACAGTACAACATTTATATATTTGGCCCGAGTTAACCCTTGTCATGCTGACTATACTAAGTTGCCACACTCACTTCTCATTTTCAGCCAATCAGATTACTTGATCCAGACTCCTGATATAAATTCACATACTGAATGGCAAACAGTGCAAATCCAGACCAGATGGTTAACCCTTGTCCTGCTGAACCCAGATATACCCTGCCTTTGCAAACAGTGTAGATCCAGATCAGTTGGCTTCTGAAGAAGCCAACTGATCTGGATCTGCACTGTTTGCCATTAAGTATGCAAATTTATATCAACAATCTGGATCAAGTAATCTGACTGGATGAAAATTAGAAATGGGCATGGAATCTTAATTTATTCAGCAGGACAAGGGTTAATAGGGAAGAAAGTGTCAAACTTGTCCAATTATCACAATATAATACAGTAAAACATATCTGTTTGGCCTAAGAGTGGGAAAGAAATAATAATCGTCATTTTATATAACATTATGAGATTCCTTGTTTGTGGTCCCAAGGTCGAACTGTGAAAAACCAGGTTTCTCATATGTTGAAATGGTTAACCCTTAAGGAGCTAATCACAACTTATCAGATGACATTTTTTTTTTTTTATTTTTTTTTTTTTTCAGTGAAAATAAGGCTTGACATTTCATATGAGAAAAAACAACAAATTTTCAACAAAAAAAAAAAAAAAAGTTATTTGTGAACATAGGCTGGAGTTTTGTGACAAGAGATTTGGATTTGGACACCCCTGAAATGTCAAGACTGGGTTTTTTTTTGAAAAATAAAAGGAAGCAAGAGGGCCATGATGGCCTTGGATTGCTCAGCTAAGCTAAGATTAGCTCTGGTGGCCATTTTGTTCAGTGGAGTGGAACCATTTAAGCAATTTTGGTAGAGGGTCACCCAAGGAACATTCCTGTGGAACTATTTTGAAATCCGGCCATTGGCCTAAGAGATGTTGTTTAAAGTTTTTGTCTTTTTTTAGCTTTGGCGGCCATTTTTTTTCAGCAGAGCAGAACCATTTGAACAATTTTGGTGGAGGGTCACCCAAAGAACATTAATTTTCTGTGAAATTATTTTGAAATCGGGCCATTGGTCTAGGAGGATATGTCATTTAAAGGTTTTTTCTATTTTTAGCTTTGGCGACCATTTTGTTCAGTGGAGCAGAACTATTTTAGGAAGTTTTATAGAGAGTCACCTACGGAACATTTCTATGAAATTATTTTGAAATCGGGCCACTCGCCTAGGAGGAGATCAGATGTCATTTTAAAGGTTTTTCTATTTTCAGCTTTGGCGGCCATTTTATTCAGCGGAGCAGTACCATTTTAGCAAGTTTGGTAGAGGTTTACCCAAGGAACATTTCTGTGAAATTATTCTAAAATCAGGCTATTGGCCTAGGAGTTGTCATTTAAAGGTTTTTCTATTTTTAGCTTTGGCAGCCATTTTGTTCAGCAGAGCAAAACCATTTTAGCAATTCTGGCAGAGGGTTACACAAGGAACATTTCTGTGAAATGATTTTGAAATCCGGCCACTGGCCTAGGAGGATATGTCATTTAAAGACTTTTCTATTTTTAGCTATGGTGGCCATTTTGCTGAACCATTTTAGCAAGTTTGGTAGCGGGTCACTCAAGAAACATTTCTGTGAAATTATTTTGAAATCGGGCCATTGGCCTAGGAGGATATGTCTCTTAAAGGTTTTTCTATTTTTAGTTCTGGCGACCATTTTATTCAGAAGAGCGGAACCATTTTAGCAATTTTGGCAGAGGGTCACCCAAAGAACATTTCTGTGAAATTATTTTGAAATCAGACTAGTAGCCTAGGAGAAGATGTCGTTAAAAAGTTTTTCTATTTCTTAGCTTTGGTGGCCATTTTGTTCAGCAGAGATTAATCACTTTAGCAATTTTGGTAAGAAACATTTCTGTGAAATTTTATTTTGAAATTGGACCATTGGCCTAGGAGGAGATGTCGTTTAAAGGCTTTTCTATTTTTCGCTCTGGCTGCCATTTTGTTCAGCAGAGCAAAATCATTTTAGCCATTTTGGTAGCGGGTCACCGAAGAAACATTTCTGTGAAATTATTTTGAAATCTGGCTACTGGCCTAGGAGGAAATGTTGTTTAAAGCTTTTTCTATCTTTAGCTCTGGGGGCCATTTTGTTCAGTGGAGTGGAACCATTTTAGCAATTTTGGTAGAGGGTCACCCAAGGAATATTTCTGTGAAATTATTTTGAAATCGGGCCACTGGCCTAGGAGATTTTGTATAAAGGTTTATCTATTTTTAGCTCTAGCAGCCATTTTGTTCAACAGAGATAAATCATTTTAGCAATTTTGGTAGAGAGTTATCAAAGGAACATTCCTGTGAAATTATTTCAAAATCCATTCACCGGTTTATGAGGCGATGTCATTCAAATAAATTGTTGACGATGGACAATGCACGACAATTTGTTTGTGTTGAGGTTTTACGGCCCAGTCAACCCAATGGGGTCATGTCGAGCGCGGTCAGTTTACCTAACCACACCTTTACTGGGCAGACTTAGTCCTCTAAGCAGTTAACCAGTATTGTGCACATTCTTTCGCCAGAAACTGACAACTGCCCTTCTTGAATCAGCGGAAGGGAGAGAATGACCGTAGAAAATATTTCATGATCAATCTCCACGAAAGAATGTTGCCGACCTCTGCGGGGGTTGAACCCGCGACCTCCTGGTCTCCAGTCGGACGGCGCATCCAACTGAGCCACCGAGGCCGACAATGCACGACAAACACAGGGCACAGGGTGATCACAATAGCTCACCTTGAGCACTTCGTGCTCAGGTGAGCTAATTAAAAAATTGGAATGTTGCCTGCTATAGACTTTGCTTGGCATTTTAAGGGTTAAATCTTGGTTCCAAAGACTATAGACAAAACATTTTTCTCATAAACCAGCACCTGTTAAAATGCTAACTGATGATCTGTCTAAAATAAGAACTTTTGTCTAATCCAGGTTAATTGTCTTATCATCCATCATCAATCATAGCCAATCAAAAATTGCCCTGCTCTTCTGAACCAAATGACCCCAAAGAAGTAATATAGCTTGCCTTCATTTAGACTTTAGCTAGCCATTTTTAAATACTGTATTAATCCCAAGAAGAATAGCCCCAAGAGCTTTAATGATGATCAGGGCCCAGTTGTTCAAAGCATTGTTAGCTTAATGAGCTTGTTAATAGTCAAAATGTTAACTGTTCTAGTAAGTAAAATATCTAATTCACAGGTATTTTTTCTGAAAAAATGTGAGTAACTTTTGCAAATGCAGCCCTTTGTAAAAACTTGGCCATCTTGTGCAAAGATCTGTTTCACAAAAGCACAAAATAAAGTAGCCATTATCTCGGCCCCTAAATTTCAATGATTATAAATTTTATGTTTTCCAATTTGAACTTCTGTTTACACTTACATGCATTTCACCTTCCTAGGTGATTAAAAGAGTTGAAAAACATTTTAAAGCCCACTTTCACCAGTATTGTCACCATTATGTTGTGTACGGTAAATGTTCTAAAATTTCATACACCATAGTTTCTGACAAAATGACATATGCAAACAGTGCAAACCCAGATCAGACTGCTCCTTCAGTGTTCGGAACTTTGGGACATATCCCGTAATCAAAATAACTGAAACAACTTAAGCCAGTTACAGTTGATATGGAATGTCTTATTCGGTACAAGTTACCTGCAAAATAGATAATTTCACTGACCAAACTGCCACAATTATTTTGTAGATAGAAACACACAATGCACCTAATGGCTATTAAAAACTTTATAGAGCTCTAGAATAAGTAGCTTTTCTTTTGAGCATAAAGTGGTATTTTTCTTCCTTCTCCATGGAAACATATTTGGTGGTACTCATTAGAAGTGTCTGATGTAGATGCTTCCAACGAGCAGCCACAACATGTTTTTGTGCAGAAATGAGAAAAAGTATTTCATATGGATAACCATCTTATCTAGAGCTCTGTTTCATTAACCCTTGTCATGCTGAATGAATTAAGATGCCACACCCACTTCTAATTTTCAGCCAATCAGATAACTTGATCCAGGTTATTAATACAAATTCACAAAATGAACAACAAACAGTGCAGATCCAGATCAGTTGGCTTCTTTAAGCCAACTGATCTGGATCTACACTATGCAAAGGCAGGGCCAGCGTTAACTATGGTAAGTTCAAATGACTACCAACAAAGAGATCCTTTTCAAGTTTGGCACCGAAAAATAACATTTTATCAATTAAACAGTAGGGAGCTGCATGTTTTCTTTGATCTTTCGATAATTATATGTGCAACATCAAAAAGATCCCTTTAAACAGGCCCCCCTCCCCACAGTTGTAGATAAGACAATGTTGTCTTTAATCTCTTTTATTTCAATGGAGTCAGGTTTTTTATATTAGATCTGTTTTAACCCTTAAAGTGCTAATCACAACTGCAGCGGACAACATTTTGAATATTCTTTTTGTTTTGTTTTTTTTGTTTTATTTTTTGGAGAAAATAAGACTTAACATTTCATGTGAATTGTCTGCCAAGCAAATGATTCACATGAAATACCAAGTCATATTTTGTCTAACAAAATAATAATGAAAAAATGAGTAAGTCATCCACTACAATTCTCCTAAGGTCTTAGGAGTTAATGCTTAGCACTCTCATCATAATTTCAGCAGACGACAATCTACTGCTCCTGAAAAATTTCACCTGCTCACCTACCGTGCTTTGTAACTAGATTAACCCTAAACAAGTGCCATTCAAAATTGTAGCAGACGACATTTTAAAACGTGCGTTTTATTTTTTGTTTTTTTCTGAGGAACTAAGGCTTCAAATTTCATCTGAATTGTCTGCCTAGCAGACTTGACATGTCAAACCTTATTTTCTCAGAAAAAAAAAAATGAATGTTGTCTGCCACTGTTGAGACTGTGTTCAAGGGTTAATCCCTAAGGGGACATAATTATGTACAGCACAGACCCCAGATCAGGCAGCACATAAGTGCAGTCTCCACTGGGCTTTTGCTGTTTACTGACATACAGGATAACTGTATTTACCCTAAATATTTGGACACATATAAACAAAAAAGAGATTAACACTTACCACCATAAAAAGTTTAACACTTACCTGGCTATGGGCAGATTCAGCAAACAAGAAATTGATGATATTTTTCTTATTTTTCCTAGAAAATAAGATCTGACACTTTATGCAAATTGTCTCCTTTTGAGACAATTTGCATGAATTGTAAAATCCTATTTTCTAGGAAAAATAAGAAAACATACACTCAAACCTGTGTTAAAATTATGGGAAAAATACCCAAACCTGTGTTAAACCTATGGGAAAACCAAAAAGCGGCTGCTTAAGACAGGTGCTTGCTTAATAAAGGAAAATTTCCACATCTTTATCTTTAATGGGATCTGTGATAGTGGCCTTTTAAAAAAGGTGATTGCTTAATACAGGTGGTTTTAAGTTTGACTGTATTTTATAATCTTGTCTGTTGAAATTTTTGCCCAGCATGCAGTGTTAATATATGTCCCAATATTTAGGGTAAATTAAAATATCATACTTGTCCTAAATTTTAAACACGACCACTTAACTACCTGTTGATGTGTCTTAAAAACTAGAGAATGCATTGCAAACATCGTAGACCCTGGTCAGAAGCCACATTCAAATACTTCAAGTAAATATGGTAGATTCAATGATTCTATCAATATTCCAAGTTTCATCTAGTTATCTTCAATACGTTTTGAGATATGTAATGGAAAAGAAAATTCAGGGGAGAAAATTCTGTAAATTTGCAAAGTAGAGTCATGGTTCTTGTAAAATAACATCCTCTTCATGACCTCTATCTATACTCCATGCAAGTTCTGGTATAAGATAGTTCACCTATAAGATGACTTGGATATAAAATGGTTCAGCTATAAGACGGTTCAAATATAAGACCATTCAGATGTAAGACATTTTGGATACAAGATGGTTCTGTTATAAGATGGTTCAGATATAAGACTATTCAAATATAAGACAGTTCTGATGTAAGAAGGTTTTGGCTACAAGATGATTCAGATATAAGATGTATTGGCTATAAGACAGTTTGGATATAAGACAGTTTCATATATAAGATGTATTGGCTATAGGACAGTTTGGATATAAGACAGTTTCATATATAAGATGTATTGGCTATAAGACAGTTTGGATACAAGACAGTTTCATATATAAGATGTATTGGCTATAGGACAGTTTGGATATAAGACAGTTTCATATATAAGATGTATTGGCTATAAGACAGTTTGGATATAAGACAGTTTCATATATAAGATGTATTGGCTATAAGACAGTTTGGATATAAGACAGTTTCATATATAAGATGTATTGGCTATAAGACAGTTTGGATATAAGACAGTTTCATATATAAGATGATCTGGATCATGGTTTTGGATATAAGGCGTTTCTGATATAAGTCACTTTCACATATAAGAGGGTTCTGATATGTTATTTCAGTAATTTTTTAGACATACTCCATGAATGCTGTATGACAGATAGATGAACTGACTGATGGATGGATGAAGCAGACTTAACTCTTGTCCTTCTGAACCTAGACTGGCTCCAGTCGTTCCTGCATTGTTTTTCTCATTTTTTTACTTTCTGTAGCTGTATTTGTATCTTTAATCCCTTTTCACTGTTTTACTACTATCTTTTCCACTAAGGGACATAACTTATCAAATCATTATAAGCTGTACTAGATTGTATACCTTTGAAAAGAAAAGAGAAAATGACAGAAAAGATTGAGTCTGGAGACAGAATACACTGAACCTGTATATGGTCTACCTTTGCAAAGAGTGTAGATCCAGATCAGTTGGCTTCTGAAAAAGCCAACTGATCTGGATCTGCACTGTTATCCATTTAGTTTTTAAGTTTGTATCAACAACTTTGATAAGGTAAAGTAAATGGCTGAAAATTAGAAGTGGGTGTGGCATCTTTATTTATTCAGCGTGACAAGGGTTAAAAGTGCTCACCTTCCAGACAGCAAAAAAATATTTCTATCAGTTTTCTGCCAGTATTTTAACCCTTGTCCTGCTGAACCTGGATATACTCTGCCTTTACAAATAGTGTAGATCCAGATCAGTTGGCTTCTGAAGAAGCCAACTGATCTGGATCTGCACTGTTTGTCATTCAGTAAGTGATTTTGCATCAACAACCTGGATCAAGTAATCTGATTGGATGAAAATTAGAAGTGGGGGGTGGGGCATCTTAATTTATTCAGCATGACAAGGGTTAATTCAGCAGATTAAGGGTCAACAGTACCCAATGTCAAGAGATCTAGATATAGCCCAGTGTTTTCAATCAAAAAACTTCTTTTTGAACATATTTATTGTGGAAACTCATTAGAAGCACCTTGTCATTGAGGTGCTTCTATTGAGAACCCACAACATATATTTTCATGGAGAAAATTAAAAAAAAAAAGAAAAATATCTAGATAGTCCATAGCTCAAGATAAGGCACTCTTGCCAACCAAAAAGTACTATCGTATTTACCCTAAGTATTGGGACACCTTCCCTCCATGCCATACTTGTCCTAAAATTTCATTATGAAAACACACCTATTCAAATATACTGAAAATTTTACCACCAAAAAACTGACAGTTTTCAGATAAAAAGTTCTGATATTTTTTCAGATTTCTCTAAAAGCAATGATTGTGGGTACTTGTTAGAACCACCTCAATGAGGCAGTTCTAATGAGTGCCCACAATCTATGTTTTTGAGCAGGAATTTGAAAAATAATGTATACCTCTGCAAACCCCAGTTGTACTATATAAAAGTGAGGTTTAAGGGGTCAACATTATATAGGTATGTTTTTGTGATGTGAACAAGTCCATTTTGCTATCTATTGATGTTCAAAAAAAAACCTGGATGGATGGCAAACAGTATAGATCCTGATTCTGTGGCATCTTATCTGGGTCTACATTGTTTGCTTAACCTGTCTGTCCCAATCCGTAGGGTAATTACAGTAATATTTTTCCTAACATAATTTCATGTGGAATTCACTAATGAGTATCCATAACATATTTTTCATGGAAAAATAAGAAAAATACTTCATGGATAACCCCTCTTATCTTGAGCTATGAATACAACTCTAATCGAGAGCTCTGAATGAATAGGCTGGATTAAATTGAAATTTTAACCCTTCAAGTGTACAAACATTACCTAACAGAAGCTCCCAACTTGTGAAACCCCTACTGTTTACAAAATTACCTTACTAATTTAAAACCCATTCCCTCAAGCACTTCAAAAGAGACAGATAAACAGACCCCTTATCCCTAGGGCCTCAAGATACACCATGCACCTAATTGTTTTATCTATAAAGCCTCCATTAATTTCTAATTTTCTATCAGAATGCTCTGAAATAAAAAGAAATTACCTCCCTTACTGGTGGCATTTCAGTTACATTATAGCCCCAGATAATGGGTTTTCAAATGACAATTCTGGTTAATTCTGCGCCAAAGCTTGGAGAAATTGCCCTGATATTTGCTGCAAAAATAACAAAAAAATTATCCTGAATTGTCATCATAATAATTTATTTTATCTACGGAGAATGGACACACTTGGTAGATTTTCTAACATTTTATAAAGGGAGCCAACTTTTGTGGCTGTCTGTAACCTTCCCATCACAGCAATCCCTTCCAAAAAGGGTTTACTCTTAAAGAAAACAATCTGCTCCCATTGGGAGCTAATTCTTTTCTTTCAGTGTAGACTGCTTATCAGGAGGGAGGCAAAAATAATTTTAACACAGTTGCCTCCCCTGACAAAAAACAAATAAACAAGACAAAAACATTAATCAGAATACACAGCTTATCTAGGGTCATGTCAATCTGTCCAAATGTAAGTAACTTGTAGATGATTCTGAAAATGATTAAAGTTCCATTATCAAGCTAGTATCTACAAGGAGATAGAGTGAAAATAAACAAGGCTTAATCAGCATCAATATGATGAGTGAAAATTGAGACACTTGCCTCTGCTAGTTCCACTGATATAAAACAGCTGCTCTTTTAGAAACTGGTAGGGGATACTCTTATTATCAGTTCAGAGGCCAAAAACAACTAGTTTCTTTGTTCTTTTTGTACATCCTACCTCTTCCTATCCCCTGCCTTTGATATAAAAAATACATCCTACAATAGCCAATGATACTGTAAGCAGACAGAGAAGGTCCTGATCAGATTGTGTGAATGTGTGCAGTCTGATAAGTGCCTTCACTCTTCACATTAGACTGGCTGCAGTCTCCAGTGACTAAATATTATTTTCTTATAATCCTGTTTGATAGGCCACTAAAATGAAACCAAAATAATATCATGACTATAAAGGCTCTTTATAGCATTTCATATCAGTGGATTATCAAATGGGATTATCAAGAAAAAAGTAGTCACTGGAGACTGGAGCCAGTCTATCTTCACTAATGGCACATTTTCACATAGGACAGTCCAAATCTATTCAAATGTATTCAAAGTATATTTATATGGGGTACTTGGAAAAATCATTAAAGGAGTTCTTCCTTAAGCCAAGAAAAATGATCCTCATCTTTCGTTTTGTTCCGTAAAATACATATAAAAACATATCTTGATCAAATATCCAGCTCAATGAAAATCAGAATACCATATTCGCTTTAATTACTGCACTGTGCATTTAAGTTTATTTCAAAATCACCAGAAAAACTTGTAGTAACATATCCTCCTAATACTGGTACACTTTAAACAAAGACCAGCAGAGAACTTCATGAGGGGCGTATGATTTAATGATACTTATGCAATATTTTTCTCACTTTCTTTATAAAAGTATATGTTGTTGGTACTCATTTGAGAAATACTCATCACAAAAACATGCCTATATAATTTTGACCCCCTTAAACCCCACTTTTATATAGTAAAACTGGGGTTTACAGGGGCATACATTATTTTTGTTATTTCTGCAAAAAAACATAGATTGTGGGTACTCGTTAGAACCGCCTCGATGAGGGGGTTCTAATGAGTACCCACAATCTATGTTTTGAGCAGAAATATGAAAAATATCAAAATTTTTTATCTGAAAAATTGCCATTTTTTGGTGATAAAATTTTCAGTGTATTTGAACAGGCGTGTTTTCATAATGAGATAAAAGTACACTGGCTGTAATCTAAAGACTACTAAACTGCTTGATTGTACGCTTACAGGAGCATGTGCGGTAATTAGGTCCAATACAGTTATATGATCAATCGGAGAGAAAAAAATATCCAGAGAGAAAAACTATAAGAAGAAGATCTAAGGAAAATTCACCCCTCCTATAGAACAAATAAACTGAGGTCAATGATTTCTATCTTTTCAAAACAAGTCAAACATTCCATGGAAAAACCTGTTCTTAGAATCACATGATTTCAATCAAAACACAACCAAAAATGCAACAGATTATGGTAAATGACTTAAAATTTCATGAACTTAAGTTTCTGAAAAAAAAAAAAATGGCATATGCAAAGTGTGCAGACCCAGATCAGACTGCTCCTAAGAAGCAATTCCATTATGGATTTTAAGAAACAGCTGCATAAAAAGGAAATAGACAAGTATTTTTTTTCTGTAATGTAGGTTACAGGTCTATACATAAGTCACAGTGTTCTGCTTATGGTACAACAAATGTATCCATACACAAAATCAACAGATGTATCCATACACCAAATTTTATCAGCACTACAGGAGAAATACCATCGGTATTTTTTTTCTGTAATATATAATATAAAGCAGGGATCACCTTGTCAGTAACATTAACCTACTTTTTGTAGGCAATATAAAAACTTCTCTAAATGTTCCATACTCAGAAACTTAAATCACTTTCGGCACTGCTTCGCCTCCAGACCAAAACTAGGTCACACGAGAGCTGTGCATGTAAGACTGCCGTTTCACCACGCAGTCCGCGCAAGATTAAAAGCTCACATCTTTCGGCCGCCCGTCAAAATTCAGTAACTTACAGGCTGTTTTGTCCAATTATTACAATATAATACAGTAAAACATATCTGTTTGGCCTAAGAGTGGGAAAGAAATAATAATCGTCATTTTATATAACATTATGAGATTCCTTGTTTGTGGTCCCAAGATCGAACTGTGAAAAACCAGGTTTCTCATACGTTGTAATGGTTAACCCTTAAGGAGCTAATCACAACTGTATCAGATGACATTTTTTTGCACACAGGTCCGGGCAAGGTGAACCAGTTAGGAATTCTAACTAGTCACCGTTCAGAAGACAATAAGGAAGACAGTCAAAACTTAGAACTTCTCTGCACGGCGCCTCCGCCTAAACCAGACCTTGCACCATCGCTTCTAATTACCTCCTTTTGCTACTCCTGGCATCTTCGACTATCGCAAGGATGACTGACGAAAACTTCACAGACGATTGACGACGTACAGACGCGGGTGTAGGGGTTTTGCCTGTTATAGTTTCATACCCTGGGACCCCCTGCACCTAAGAGACTTAACTGAAACAACAACAACAACCATACTCAGAAGCCAAACAGGTTGCACCGAGATTTGGAGTGGAAACATTTTAACTAAGGTTGGCTGTCGACTTGGGCTATACAAAACAGGAGATATAACACATAAATATATATACTTTTTTGTAATATACATGTAGTCAACAATCAACGAGATCTATCAATCTTGAGGCATGTATGTGATACTCTATCTTCACAAGGTGAAGTAGACACTTTTCCAAATCACCTCAATGAGAACCATTAGAAGTACCTCATCAAGGCAATTCTAGTTTCACCCATAAGATACATTCTTGTGCAAAAAAAAAAAAAAAAATATAATATATATACCCAGTAAGCATTCTTTATAAATCTACAGCGGACCGTTATCGGCCCGTCAGGGTAGCTGACGGGCCGATAACGGCCCGCTGTAGATTTATGAAGAATGCTAGCTGGGTATAACACACACATAGCTCTTGATAATATCAACCCTTGTCCTGCTGAATAAATTAAGATGCCAGGCCCATTCTAGCCAATCAAATTACTTAATCCAGATTGTTGATATAAATTCACATACTTAATGGCAAAGAGTGCAGATCCAGATCAGTTGTCTTCTTCAGAGGCCAACTAATCTGGATCTACACTATTAGCGAAGGCAGGACATATCCGGGTTCTGCAGGACTAGGGTTAAGATGCTTTTTTTCAATCCAAAAGTATTAATATTTTCTTCCACAAAAAGTACAAACAACATATGTATTCATAGAGAAATAAGAAAAATATTTACCTGATACAAACTCTTACCTAGGCCTAAGCAATATTTCCTGAATTACTGGCATAGTAATTGTCTACAATGGAATGATGATAATGTAGATTTAAAGGGTATTAACCCATTTTTGGAGCTCTTGCACTTATCTCCCTTTGAAATACTTATATTACACTATTTGATGACAATCACAATGAAAATTGTCAATAAGCAGTGCGGTTAGTTCGGTCTATTTCTAGCAATTGGTTTAAGAGACATTGTGCGCACAAACTTTTACTGCATTAAAAAGGCTCACTTTTTTGAGTATTTATAGTGTACTGACCTTGAAAATAAGGTCAAGGTCACCAAAATCTCATTACTTCTTTGCCCCATCCTTATGATGTATCTGTGCTAGTTTGGTCAAATTCCAACCATTGGTTAAAGAGATATTGTGCACACAAACTTTTTACTTCACTTACAAAGGATCCTTTAGGCTTCTTTTTGAGTATTTATAATGTAGTGACCTTGAAAATAAAGTCAAAGTCACCAAAATCAAATCATTTCTTCCCCCCATCCTGATGCTGTATCTGTGCTGATTTGGTCAAATTCCAGCCATTGGTTAAAGAGATAGTGTGCACACAAACTTTTTTCTGCCTTTTTTCTGCATTAAGAAAAAAAATTACAAAGGGCAATAACTCCAAGAGAATTGGCCCCTAGTCCTTACTTTCTCTTATGTAGGTACATCTTATTGATATTAATGTGTCTGCAGAAATTGATGAATATCCATCACTGCATTTTCAAGATATTAGAAAATAACCAGCGTCATGGACGGACACACGGATGGGCGGATGGACGGACTGACAGAGGAACAATGTGAAAACAGTATACCCCCCACAAACAAAGTTTGCGGGGGGTATAAAAAGAAGCAGTAAATTTAAATTGGGTAAAACAAAATGACTGAAGAGTCGTACAATGTATAATAAACTAATTATCATCCAGCAGTGTGGATCACATCAGCAAATTTGTTGAAAACATAAAAAAAAAATCGAAGCACTCTCTTACTTAAATTTTCCCTATTGCTGCAAGGTAATTTAAGCCAGGGCCAAGTTGTTCAAAACTAACGATGTCGTTAGTTAATGTATCGTTAAAACTTTAATCATTATAATTATATGGCATATACGCTATTATGCTAATATTTTTGCTGAAAAAATGTGAATGCTGCAAAAGCTACTCACATTTTTCAGCAAAAATACCTGTAAATCAGATATTGTACTTATTAGAACAGTTAATATTTTGACCATGAATGAGCTCGTTAAGCTAACAAGGCTTTGAACAACTGGGCCCAGAATGGTAGACAAACTCTCTAAGGGAAGCAATTCCAACTCTTTCAAAAAAGGATCAACTGATACACTTTCAAGGGAGACAACTCTGTCCAAATTTGTTTTGCTTCCGTCTGAAAAGGGATCTAATCTCAAGCTTAAAAGAACTGACTGCTTCCATGGGGAGCAAATTCTTCCCTTTTAGAGCAGACCCCCTTTCAAGGGAGGTGTGCAAGAGAAGGCAAATAGGAAGTCACAAAAGTTATGTCCCTTAGACAAAATAGTGGAATTATTTCTAAAAAAAAATCTGTATGCTATGGGTAGTCATCAGAGGCACTTCAAAGAGTACTCATTATATAACTTTTTTTATAAAGAAATGGAGAAAATTATCCCATAATTAAGGTCAGATTGTTCTCCTTAACCCTTAACACTCTGGGTATTTTTTTCAGCAGACAACATTTTGAAATATTTTTCTTATTTTTCCCAGAAAAACAGGATTTGACATTTCATGCAAATTGTCTCCAATGGAGACAATTTGCATGAAATGTCATCCTTTTTTCTGGGAAAAACAAGAAAAATATCATTTTTATTTTTCCCAGAAAAACAGGATTTGATGTTCATGCAAATTGTCTTCAATGGAGATAATTTGCATGAAATGTCAAATCCTATTTTCAGGGAAAAATAAGAAAAATATCACCAATCTGTCGACTGCTGAATTAGCCCAGATAGTGGTAAAGGCTAAGGGACCATTCAAATTTGCAGCAGATGACATTTTCAATATTGCTTTATTTGTGTAAGTAATAAGCCTTGATATTTCATGTGAATCTGCAGACAATACTGATTTGAAATCTGAACCTTGACTTCTCACAAAAATTATGCAGTATCAAGCCTCAGAAAAATGATAAACACCCAATATTTTTGAAATCATCGTATTTCAGAATGTCGTCTGCTGCAAATGTGAATCTGCCAACGGTCACATCACAATGCTAATCTTACTGAACTGCAGCAGACAACATTTTGACTCTATTTTTTATCTTTCAGAGAAAAAGGGCTTGACAATTCATATGAATCCTCTGTTTGGCAGATGATTAATAATTCATATAAAATGCCAAGTCTTATTTCCTCTGAAAAATGAAATTACAAAAATTAGAAAGTTGTCTGCAACAGTTTTTACTAAATACAGGTACAAAGCAAGTTTTATAAAAATCACCTGCAGTAAATAAAGTCCCGAAGATTCATCCACCAGCAACATTAACACAGTGAGATGGCAAAATGAGTAACCAAAGTGTCTAAAATTCCATTAAATTGCCATTTAATCACCCGAAATCCCTTCAATCAAAGACTAGTGTTGGGCTAAAGAGAGTAAATGAACTCTTAATGTTTCAGTAGCTAGCTGTCATGTCACCTTTCAGCACTGGAGTGCTTCCATTGAGAAGTAAACTAACATCACCTTTGACCTGTGCAGTGTACATCATCAGCTGACTTCATTCCATCTACATGCTCAAGAGATATACCACTTTTAATGGTTCCAATAAATTTAGAATGTTTTAGGAAATCTGATAAATTTAGACAGCTTCTATACCTTCTAATAAATACACCATTACATGTAATATCTATAGTATATATTCCTATTGACATGTCTATAAAATTTTGAAAATTTTAGGATACTTGATAAATTTAGGCCAAAAATGTTTTGGCTTTTCTGATACTTAAAAAATAATGCGTGTGTGTGTGTTGTGTGTGTATGGGTAGGCGAGGGGGGTGGTTGAAGGGGTTCCTTTTTTTTTTTTTTTTTGTTTGTGTTGAGGTTTTACGGCCCAGTCAACCCAATAGGGTCATGTCGAGTGCTGTCAGTTTACCTAACCACACGTTTACTGGGCAGCTTAGTCCTCTAAGCGGTTAACCAGTATTGTGCATATTCTTTCACCAGAAACTGACAACTTTCTAGTTGGGTACATTCTTGGATGGTTTGTTTGGCAAAACAAAATGGCATCACCTTTATACAAAGTATTTTTACTCTCAAACAACAAAAACAAATCATGATTTAACTATTTTCTTTGCAAATAAGTAAGAATACCATAATTATATTGTGGTCTGGATTGCTACTTGGTTAAAAAAATTCTCAGATAAAGGAGAAAACTCCAGTGTCATGTATTTATGTGGGTTGAAAAAATATGGCCCTCTGAAAAAAATCATATATGCAGAACCTTTTGGACAGATATGGCAGAATATGTCTGAGAATCTAACAATTTTTTTTTTTCTCATTTAGCCTGGAAGGTTTATGCCTTTGCAAGCTGGGTAAAAATTTCTGCAGCTGACATTTGGAATATTTTTCCCAGAAAACAGACTTTGATATTTCATGGTCCTAAAAGTCCAGCTTTTAAAGATATTAAGCATGAGTGGATTAAAGTTTTGTCTGCAAAAATTCCAGAGTACAGAGAGGTAATTTAGGTTCATCTTATAACCAGTCAGATCTATAAATCATCTGTAACCAGTCCAATAAGAATGATAAAGGACCAATGGACTAGCAGGGGTGTTGAGAGATAAGGGGATGGAAGTTTCAAACCTATTTGTGCCACTGAATCATTAATTATCAATCTCAGATTAACCTTTACTACTCTCTGGGCTAATTCAGCAGATGACAAACTGATGATATTTTTCTTATTTTTCCCAGACAAAAGATTTTGGCATTTCAAGCAAATTGTCTTGCATGAATTGTCAAATTCTGTTTTCTAGAAAAATATTTCAAAACATCATCTGCTGAACATTTTACCCAGAGTGTTAAGCGTTATTGAGAACTTGATGCCAATATACTTATTCTTCTTTGTTTCTAGTTAAAAAAACCTCCCCACCTACCAACCAGGACTTACCTTGCAGTGGGAATGGGAGTGTGGCGCACACGTGGATGGGGAACTGGTGGTCTTGGCTATTAGCTAGATAGATGCTAGTTGGTCCAGTTTTCAACTCTCAGCTCTGAGAATCAACATCTCAATTTATAGCTAAAACTAGCCATTTCAAAAATAGCAGAGCCCACAGCCCAAAATGCCCCTCCATGTCCCCTACTCCCTCACATCCCTTAGCAGTGCTCCCACGATATCATGAAAAAAAAAAAAAAAAATGTACCATAAAACTTGTTTAGTCCATAATTTTATCTTTCATCTTTTAACAAGATTTTAAAATCATATTTAAAAGTATTGATATTTTTTCTTATTTCTCCATAAAATGTACATTGTGCATGGTCATCATCATCATCACTGGATTTATTATTAATATGCAGCTACAGGGGCAGCATCCACATCAGTGGGCCCCCTTCCAGGTGGCTTGCTACATGCATGGCAGATCTAACACCAGATCTCCAGATGTGTCTATCATGAGGTCGATAGTCGAGAGCTTCCACTCTCTGCGATACCTCTCTGTCAGCTGCTTCCATGTCATCTTGGGCCCACGCTTTCCATCAACCTATTTGTCACAGGCTGACTTGACTGTACCGTTGGAGTGTTCCACATGTCCATACCAGCGGAGCCTTCTCTCCTTCAGGATGAGATCCAGAATCTCAATGCCAAGCTGGGCAAGTAGCTCATTAGACCTGACGGTGACAGTGTCTTGTGGCTTGACATTGCATATCAGTCTGATTATTGCCCTGTCATTCCGCTGCAGATTTTGGAGGTTTTTCTTTGTCAATGGCCAAGTCTCACTGGCATGGAGCATTGCGCTCCACACACAAGAGCTGTACACCTGGCCATGTGTCTTGAAAGAGAGGTGGCAGGAAGAGAGAACAGGTAGCAGCTCCTTGAACTTTTTCCAGGTGGGTTTGACACATGTTGTGGTTGAAAGTCACAACCACTGGCTGTTGAGAGTGTATGTCTACTCAGGTAGCAATAGGAAGCTACCATCTCCAGCTTATCAGGTCTGACTTGCTTCCCTCTATGGTCTGCCATCAAAGGGGCATGCAGTTCCCTGGCACCATGTACACCTGTAATCAGGGTCCTCTGTCAAGGGCTTGAACCCACTGCATTTTTTGTGCACTCAGTGCTTGCAGCTGTTGCAGAGGATGCTGTTGCTGCCCACTCCAGTGCAACAGACAGCACATGGAAACTATCCTGAACCCTGCAGGAGGTCCAGGCCCATACTACAGATCATGATCTTTCCATGGCCGCCATCTTGGATGCTGGATTGATTTTAGCAATTCTGAATTTCCAATGCCTCCCGTCAAGTTTAAGCTCAATCAGACTTACTGTTCTGGAGCAGATGTGATTTGATGTCTTTCAAGATGGCTGCTATGGGGGCCATCTTGGATATCAGAATGGAACCATTTTAGCAATTCTAAATCTCCATACTGCCCCAATGCCTTCCATCAAGTTTCCCCTCTATCCGACTTACGGTTCAGGAGCAGATAACAACTGAAGACTTTCAAGATGGCTGCCATGGCGGCAATCATGGATATGATTCTGATGGAAATGTCGAAAATATGGAAAGTTGCTAACGGACATACAGATGAGGGACGGACCATGGTTAACAGACCAAAGCATAAGCTGACAACTGAAGATCTTCAAGATGGCTGCTGTGGCAGCCATTGTGGATATCATAACAAAATGTTTTAGGAATTCTGAATCTCCATGTTGCCTCAATGCCTCCCACTGTTGTGGCCATCTTGGATATCGGAATGGAATGAATTTAGCAGTTATGAATCTCCATGTCTCCCCAATGTCTCCCACCAAGTTTCAGCTCAATCCGACTTGCCGTTTGGGAGCACATGTCATTTCAAGATTATCAAGATGCCCGCCGCCTCTTGGATACTGGAACGGAATGAATTTAGCAATTCTAAATCGCTAAATCACCCCTATGCCTCCCACCAAATTTAGGCTCAATTCGACTTAGCATTCCAAAGCAGATGTGGTTTGAAGATTTTCAAGATGGCCTCCATGGTGGCCATCTTGGATATCGGAAGGGAATGATTTTAGCCATTCTGAATCTCTATGTTGCTCCGATGCCTCGCATCAAGTTTCAGCTCAACCCAACTTACAGTTTGGGAGGAGGTGTCGTTTGAAGATTTTTAAAATGGTCGACATGGAGGCCATCTTGGATATCAGAATGGAATGATTTTAGCAATTCTAAATCTCTATGTGGCTCAAATGCCATCCCTCAAGTTTAGAGCTAAGATTAGTCTCATCAGCCATCTTAGAACACACAAATAATAACACATCACACAATTGATTAGACAAACGATCAAGTTTGGGCTCAATCTGACTTAGGATTAGGGAGCAGATGTGGTTTCAAGAATTTTAAGATGGCCACCCAGGTGGCCATCTTGGATAACCGAACGGAAGGATTTTAGCCAATTCTGAATTTCTAAGTCGCTCCGATGCTTCCCATCAAGTTTTGGTTCAATCCAACATGGTTTGGGAGGAGATGTCGTTTGAAGAATTTCAAGATTCTTGAAATTCTTCAAACAACATCTCCTCCCAAACAGTAAGTCTGATTAAGCCGAAACTTGATGGGAGGCATTGGAGCGACATAAATGATTCAGAATTGCTACAATTGTTCTGACTTCTAACTGCTAGCCAATCAGCACTTGATCTAGGTTTTTGTTACAGCCATCTTGGATATTGGAACGGAACGGAATGATTTTAGCAATTCTGAATCACTTATGTCGCTCCGATGCCTCCCATCAAGTTTCGGCTCAATCAGACTTACTGTCTGGGAGGAGATGTCGTTTGAAGAATGTGGCCATCTTGCATATCGGAACGGAACCGTTCTAGCAATTCTGAATCTCTATGTTGCTCCTATGCCTCCCATCAAGTTTCGGCTCGAATTGACACACATTTTGGGAGATGTCATTTGAAGAATTTCAAGATGGCTGCCATGCCTGGATATCAGAACGGAATGATTTTAGCAATTCTGAATCTCTATGTCACTGTGATGCCTCCCTTCAAGTTTTACCTCCATCCGACTTACGGTTTGGAAGCAGATACGATTTGAAGAATTTCAAGATGGCTGTCATGGAGGCCATCTTGGATATCGGAATGGAACAATTTTAGCAATTCTGAATCTCCATGTTGCCACAATGCCTCCCACTAAGTTTCAGCTCAATCCAACTTATGGTTGTGGAGGAGATGTGGAAAATGTGAAATGCTAACGACAGATGATGGACGGATGACGGAAGATGGACAAGAGGCCATGGCATAAGCTAACCTGGAGCAAAGCTCCGTGAGCTAATAAATTGAGATGACATGCCCACTTCTAACTGCCAGCCAATCAGTACTTGATCTAGGTTTTTGTTACAAATTCACATTCTAATGACAAACAGTGCAGATCCAGATCAGTTGGCTTCTGAATCTGACTCTACACTGTTTGCAAAGGCAGGGCATATCTGGGACCAGCAAAACCAGGGTTAAATGTTGTATGCTAATGTTTTAACCCTTGTCCTGCTGAACCTGGATATACCCTTCCTGCAAACAGTGTAGATCCAGATCAGTTGGCAACTAATCTGGATCTGCACTGTTTGTCATTCAGTATGTGATTTATGTCAACAACCTAGATCAAGTAATCTGATTGGTTGAAAATTGGAAGTGGGCATGGAATCTTAATTTATTCAGCATGAAAAAAGGTTAATTACTGTTTTTATGCTAATAATTGGGATACAGTAACTCCTTACTATACTTGTCCTAGGAACAAGTCATACTACCTATTGATATGTCCAAAAATGGCAAGTTGCACAGCCTTTTAGTCCCAATTTTAGGGTTACTATGGTAACCAGATCAAATACCAAAATTTTTGATTATGTCAGGACTGCATGGGCTTTAATCCAAGATGATTTTGACATATTTTCATAAAACTTCTTAAATCAAGTTAATATCTTTTCAAGTGTCAAAAAGCATCAGTCAGAACTAGTTAATTAACTCTTGTCCTGCTGAAAAAATTTAGATGCCACACCCACTTCTAATTGTAAGCCAAACAGATTACTTGATCCCAATTTTTGCTATAAATTCACATATTTAAAGGCAAACAGTGCAGATCCAGATCAGTTGGCTTCTTCAGAAGCCAACTGATCTGGATCTACACTGTTTGCAAAAGCAGGGTATATCCGGGTTCAGCAGGACAAAGGTTAATCTGAAAACTGCCGTTTTTTTCAGGTAGTTTCTCCCTTGTTAATGATAGTTTCAATGTACCATATTTACCCTGAGCGTTGATACAGACAGGCCTGCATGAACAGTGTAGAATTCAATCAGATGCCAAAGAATGTGGCATCTGATCAGGGTCTACATTGTTTGCCACTCATCCAGTAGTTTTTAGATACATCAACTGGTAATCTAATGTGCTTGTTCAAATTTTAGGAGACATACATAAGGAGTTAAAGTGTCATAATACATTTGAAATTCAATGGCTCTGAACATGTTTGGAAATATGAAAATTGTTCTAGACATGGGTAGTTTGAGCCACAGAGAGTTAATCAGGAGGAAAATGGGATAACTAAGGGATGGCTTTTTGATCTTATTCTATAATATAATGGTATGTTGAGTGTACTCATTATAATTGCCTCAATGAGGCAATTCTAATAAGTACACACAACATACAATTTCCTAATAAAATAAGAAAATTTCTCTAAAATAACACTAAAATATTTGTTTTCATGAGCCATCACAAGAATGTCTTAGGGACTCAAAAAAACCAGTTCAAATCAGGTATGGTAAACAAGCCATCGGTTTTGTGTTATTGAAGTTTTACTGTTTTTATGGTAAAAATGTTAAACTATAATGCCCCACCATTATCATACTGGGCAGGCAGATAACTCTGTCAAACATTGATGAAATTTGCCCATTAGCAATCAAAAACCAGATCTTCTTCATATCAATGCATGTACCAAGTTTGTTTAAAAGCCCTTGACATTTACCCAAGTTATCATCCGGAAACGAAAATATGGGCGTGTCTCTGGCAGATAAAATTTAACGAAATTTGCCCATTAGCAATCCCAAATCAGATCTCCACAACATCAATGCACAAACCATTTTTGATGAAAATACATTGATGTTTACTCAAGATATCGTCCGGAAATGAAATATGGACGGACAGACAGACGAACATACTATGGATGGACGGACGGACAGACAGACACACAGACGTCCAACGTGAAACCATAATACCCTGCCACTAACGTGTGGCGGGGTATAAAAATTATGGTATTTTTCATATTTCTGCTAAAAACAGATTGTGGGTACTCGTTCGAACTGCCTCAATGAGGCAATTCTAATGAGTACCCACAATCTATGTTTTTGAGCAGAAATAAGAAAAAATGTATACCCCTGTTAATACCAGTTTTACTATATAAAAGTGGGGTTTAAGGGGGTCAAAATTATAGAGGCATGTGTTCGTAATGGACCCCTTACGTAGTCATTGGAAACTGGAGAAATTACTGTACTGACCCTCAGTACTGGGACAGACAGGCCTGAGCAAACAGTGTCGACCCAAACAGTGTAGACTGTACTCTGAGTCCTACTTCCCCAACTCAAACTGTCATTATATGACATTTTAAATCATCTTACCAACAAACCTGATCCAAATGACAAGGTAACTGACAATCAAGGAAAAATCCATCATGCCACAGTAACAAGAATAATACTTCAACACAGTTCCAGATAAGGTGCTTTTTTCACCTAAAAGTACATGTATTGATATTTTTCTTATTTCACCATGAAAACCTCTGTTGTGGGTACTCAAGGTATGTTTTCATGGAGAAATAAGAAAAATATTATGTGGGTACCCTCTCTCATCTGGAGTTTATATTATGATCCAAGAACTAATTATCACAGGTGTGCAGGCAAGTGGGGTGCAAAAATAATAAATTATCCATAATCACAGCATAAATTGAGGAATCCATTTCTCCGTGTCCCCTCCCATATCCCTAACACCTCCAAGAAAATAAAGTCGAACATATAAAAAAAGATCTTTTATTGTGTATTAACCAGACTCGCATTGTTTGAATTCCAATTTTTAATTCAACACTTGTAGTTCCTGCTGGGTTTTAATTAAATATTCTTTTCTTGTTCCCAATTTACGATGTTATTTCGGGTAATAAAACAATTACATCACTTTATTAGCTCTTGTTCAATTTCTGGTAGATTTCTTGCCATAACTTGGCAATCTTTCTAAATAGCAAAGCCTGTAGCTGATATATTTTGCACAAATTATGCTATATTTACCCTAAGTATTGGGACAGACATGCCTGTAGACTGGCTCCAGTCTCCAGTGACTGAATATTTTTTCTTATAATCTGTTAAATAATTCACTAAAATAAAACCAAAGTAATATCATGACTATAAAGGCTGGTCACTCACTAGTGACCAGCCTTTATAGTCATGATATATTTTTTTTTTTTTTTTATTTTAATGGATTATCAAATAGGATTAAGATAATAATATTTAGACACTGGAGACTGGAGTCAGTCTAAGATGTCTGAAGTTTGTTTCATTCAGGTTTTACGTCACTTTCAACAATCTTTAAGTTGTATCATAATGGTGTCTGGATGTGGCAAAGACCTCAATGCTTAGAGTGCTGCCTCACTGAAATATCATGCCCCAGACACATGACATGATATTTCACCCAGTCACATTATACAGTACAGCTCAGGTGGTTTTTCAAAATCCCCCCGAGCCGGTGGGGAGTGGATTCGGGTGGAAAGGATTAAATTTTAGTATCCCACGGTGGTTTCACCCGGGCTGGTGGATCTGCTGCGTTCCCGTGGTAAAAATCACCTGATAAAATTACTTTCGAACAGGTAAAATTCGATGCGATTATGACAGGCAATTGAAACAGCCGCGGGGGCCATGCGGTGTTTCCACGATGAAGTGAGAAAGCCGTTTCCAAAGGGGCGTGGCTAAAGCCAGTCGTACTTTTTCAGCATGCACGGTTGAATAGGACCAAACTGCCGACCTGATCAAATCAGCCTTTTCAACTCATTGTGTGACAGCAATTAACGAATTTTGATTGTAAGCATTCCCATTCACCATGAGCGTACAGAATTGTTGGTATCTGCGTACACAAAACGTACGGCAAATTC
This sequence comes from Anodontia alba, assembly GCA_964016985.1. Taxonomy (NCBI): domain Eukaryota; kingdom Metazoa; phylum Mollusca; class Bivalvia; order Lucinida; family Lucinidae; genus Anodontia; species Anodontia alba. The sequence goes on from OZ024828.1 coordinate 10,414,382, forward strand.
GGTGCATAAATTGCAATATTCGTATGTCCTGCTTGAGTCAGTTTTCGCTCATCAGCATCCTTTTGAATATTAATAAAGCATCGAAACACTGCGACTGCCGACGGACAATAACGAATGCGTATGGCCAATGCATAGAAATGGATAAGTTTTCCAAATTGCCACTTTCCGATCCCCCAAAATTAGGTTTATTCCCTTGTTCTCTTGAAATATTAACCAATGCTGCCCTGTTCCTTGAAATATATTTGGGTGTTCCCTTGGTCCATAGAAAACCCCAGTACCCCCATTCACTGTTCGAGCAGGTAACATGGGCCGCAACAAAGCTCCATATGAAAAAGTACCGGATTCTGTGGCTTAGTTTGGTCCGGCCAACAAGTGGGCACGGCATGGTCATTTTTACTTAGTGTGCCGTAAAAAAACAAAACAAACACTCAAAAATCTCAAAAAGAATCAAACTTCTGCCTCGAATCCATGAATTACGTATTTATGTTTGGTATTCCTGCAACTGCCTTTTCCCATGCAACAACCGCACGCGCTCAATTTAAATGATGTAATGTGGTAAAAGACCGGGAAATTCTCACTCGCGTGCAGCAACCGCACGTGTCAATATAAATTTACTTAAAGGGGTGCTTCTGCTATCAAAGAGACACTGAATCAATGAGACAGCCCAAGCAAAAATGGTGTCTGTCATACAAAAAACACACGTAACGAACAAGGGGCCACAGAAGTTAATGACAGTTCAAATGAGTGAGTGAGTTTTTTAACGTCCCACTGATAGCTAGTTCATACGGAGGTGTGGATCTTGGTTTAAAGTCCCAAATGAAAGAAGCCTGGGATCGAACTCATGACCCCTGGGTGACAAGGCGCGCAGCTTTACCACTACACCACCGAGGCACCCTTTCCCAATATTTCAACCTGTTAAATATCTAATAAAAGGGCTGCAGACATTTCACCATGCCCCACCACTACACTTACATCAAACAAGTACCATAACTTTGTTAATAAATTAAGTTTCAAGAAAATATCGCAAACAGTTTTCAAGTTACAGAGCGGACACAAATATACTACAGAAATCACTAAAATAGTTTCGGTGTTCGAAGGGCCATAACTCCAAAAGTAGGCTCTATCGTCAAAGTATATGAAAGAAAAGAAGGGCAGTTGTCAGTTTCTGCTGTAATAGCTTATGAATAAGCCCGCACGGAAAAGTGTGCGGGCTCGATGAATAGTATTGACTGGGCAGTTTAACTCCAGTTCAAACAAAAATTACGTCAGTACAAAGTTCTCATGTCTAAAGTATGATTTACAATGTACGACCTTTGAACCGGATAAAACCTACAATACTACAATGTACGTGCGACCAGCAAAGACTCAGGTTAGTCTGTGCATCGACCCACTAGATAAAGCAAGCTTCTTGCATACTGTACGATCAGCGAAGTGTCTGAACAGAATGTGCTGTTGCAGTCGCACTGTTTATTCCGCTTTAGACAGCCCGGCTATCGATGGTAAAAACGATCAGTGAATGCTCTTATCAGAATGTGCAGGCGCGTACTGACCCGAGTCTTCGCTCGTCGCACAAGACGTTTTGTTACAACCAGTAATCATAGGGGGTACTTACTATTAGCGAAGGCTCTGATCAGACTACTGAGATCTGTTGATGTACAGTCTCAGAGTGTGCAGGCTGATCCGTCTCTTCGTACAAGTTTTATTGTAGGTTTTGCCATGCACAGACTCTTGCGCCCGTTGTTTGTGCAAACCTTAACGCTAAGCACCCTGGGTACAATTTTCAGCAGACGACATTTTGAAATATTTTTCTCATTCTTCCAAGAGAACATTATTTGCACTTCATGCAAATTGTCTCCACTGCATGAAACGTCAAATCCTGTTTTCTTGGTAATGAAAAGAAAAAAAAGAAAGAAAACGAATTCAATCTGTCGTCTGCTGAATTAGCCCAGAAGACGCTTTCCTGCCGATGCGTTTGGTTTATACAATGCGTCTCTTTTACTCGTTAAATAAATTACGGTCTTGGTTTTGCATATCGCATATATTGAAGCCACAAAAACAGAACACTTTACATGGAAACGAAAGGTCTGAAGAATACTGTATAAGCCAATAAATATAATGTTATTAATGTATTATACTCTAAGAGAATAATGTAACAAAGTATTCATTTGTACCCTGATAAATGCTGGGTAAGGTACTCACACTGCAGATTTTTACTGATTTAAGGGAGCTAACTGTAACTGGCTTAAAAGGGAGTTAACTGCAATTGCTTTACGCGTCTGATCTGTGCGAAATGGAATGTTTGTTTGTTTGTGTTGAGGTTTTACGGCCCAGTCAACCCAATGGGGTCTTGTCGAGTGCGGTCAGTTCACCTAACCACACGTTTACTGGGTAAGCTTAATCCTCTAAGCGGTTAACGAGTATTGCGCACATTCTTTCGCCAGAAACTGATAATTGCCCTTCTTGAATCAGCGGAAGGGAGAGAATGACCGTAGACAATATTTCATGATCAATCTCCACGAAAGAATGTTGCCCACCTCGGCGGGGGTTGAACCCGTGACGTCCTGGTCTCCAGTCGGACAGCGCATCTTATTGCGAAATGGAATGGGGAAGAGCATTTTTTATGGATCGCGCCAATACAGAGGGGGGCATGCTTATACAATAAGTGGTGAACTAGTACACTGAACTCCCTTCCGCCAGAAACTTGTAACTGCCAATCTTGAAGCGGTGGAAGGAGAGAATGACCGTAGCAAATACATGTGTTTCATGATAAATCGCTCAATCTGTGAGTATCGAATGCACGATCCTGACCATCGGAGATTAATGTGTCCGCCTACGTGGCATTTCTCGTATTTTTTTTTTTTCCGGGACGATGCTCGTTGGTCTCCAAATAAAAGCCTCTAAGATAGCAGAAGCGCCCCTTTAAATACCCGGGTACAAGGTAAGAAATAAACAAACAGAAATACATTATTTTTTATTTCTTGTTTTATTCATTAATCATTTTTTTTCTTTTTAATCTCTAGGTAAAAATATTTCTGTATTTATTCAGCGGCAAATCAGCCGAATGATGCGTAAGCAAAATAAAGGTTCCGATTTCCTCCCCATGCAAACTCGGAAAAATTCGGAGCTGTCAATCATTCTGACGTCACTAATCTTTCATTGCGAGCTCGCCAGGATAAACTTTTGCCCACCGCGGATTTCAACAGGTAAGTGGGTGGTTTTGCGGAGGGAACTCGGCGGAAACGCGGTGGACGAAAAATCCGTCGCGGTGGGAATTGGAGTGGGGTATCAGGAAGATCCGCGGTGGGCTAAAAAATCAACCCCACCGGTTCCGAGGGGATTTTGAAAAACCACCTGAGCTGTACTGTACCAACCAGTTCTGATTCCTAGCTCTACTTTCTGAATGCTGATCAAACGTTAAGTGAAACAGCAGCTTTAGCACCATTTTTTAAAATCTTTGGTATGACTCGGCCGGAGATCAAACCCACAACCTCCCAGTCACAAACAGATGCTCAACCAATTGAGCCACTGTGCCAGTCAGTGCCTGAGCAAAGAGTGTAGACCCAGATTAGATGCTGCAGAATTTGGCATCTGACTGGGAACCACACAGAGTGACAATCCAGACACATCACCAAATATGGTGATATACTTGGTGTGTTATCTCTTAAAGTGTGAATCATATATGCAGCAGATGACATTTTTATTATTATTTTTTTTTTTTTTTTTAGTATTTTAAAGTCTTTTTTTTTTTTTGTTGTTTTTTTTTTGTTTTTTTTTTTTATATATATATAGAGAAAATAAGACAGGGCATTTCAAGTGGATTGTCTACATTTTTTCTGCACTGAAAAATAGTTTTAAAAAATTAGAATGGCATCTACTACAATTTTGCCTAGTGCTTTAAGGGTTAAGGTGTCACAATATTATGGGTAATTACTGTACTTCTTTTTCCTGATCTTATTAACCCTTAAAATGCCAAGAAAATCTGCATCTGAAAATGTCGTCTGTTTATGTCGTCTGCTGAATATTCTTGCAAACTTTTCAAACCTATTTTTACATACAGGCAAACAGTGTGGACCCAGATCAGACTGCTCCTAAGGAGCAGTCTGATCTGGATCCACACTGTTTGCAGAAATGACTTTTAAAATCACAAGCAGGTGACAAAGCAGACGACAACTGTTGTGATTGGCAGTTTAAGGGTTAAGATGATCATGAAATTCAAACTAATGCATGCATGTGAAACAAAATTATGATTTCAAGCAACTGCAATAATTATCTTTTATTTTATATAAGAAAAATTGCCAAAACAGTAAAGTCGAGAATTTCTAGATTTAATAACATTTTTGTTTTCCTTTGTCTATCAAGTAGGAATGCAAATTAAATCCCATTGCAGATTTCCTCTACTGTAATAACCCTTAATATTGACTCATTAGAGCTGCCTCTGACAAATCAAAAAAGATCTGTTTTCAGGGAGAAGCAAAATAGTAATTCTAATGAGTACCCACAGCACAATTTGTCTTTTCAAAGAATACAGTAAGGCCTTTATAATAAGTGTAACCCAAATGATTATTTAAAATATGAATTTTATTGGTTATTTGGGTTATTTTAGTATCTAAATATTTTGGTAAACCCTTAAAGCGGACAGACAGGTTTGAACAAATCCCATAGGTCTAGATGAGGGAGGGTATCTGGTAAATAATTTTCTTATTTCTCCACGAAAACATATGTTGTGGGTACTCATTAGAAGCACCTCACCAATTTTCTTATTTCTCCACGAAAACATATGTTGTGGGTACTCATTAGAAGTGCCTCACATATGTTTTCTCCACGGCGCTTCTAATGAGTACCCACAACATATGTTTTCATGGAGAAATAAGAAAATATCAATACTTTTGGATTGAAAAAAGTGCTTTAACTAGTGCAATGATTTAATTTAATCCAGCATTTTTGGACAAATCAACCGGTAGTAAAATGGACTTATTCAAATTTTAGGATGAGTACTACTGATAACCCTAAGTATTGGGGCAGATAGGCCTTTGTATAGACCCAGATCAGATGCTGCAGAATGCAGTGCTGATCAGGATCTATACTGTTTGCCATACATACAGCAATCTTTTAGACACATCAACCAATAGTAGAAGAGAGGTAGAAGAATGGACTACCGGTATTTCAAATTTTAGGACAAATATGGTAAATAGATAAGCTATCCCAATACTTGGGGTAAATACAATATATGTTGCCGGTGTATTTGTACTTAAATCTAAGTTCATTTTATTACCTGTTCATTAATCTAAAAACTGCTGAATGACTAACAAACAGTGTAGACCCTGCAGTCTGCGGCATCTAATCTTGGTCTATACTGTTTGCCCAGGCCCGTCTGTCCAAAAATTTCAGGTAAATATGGCAGTCAAAACCAGGAATTTCATGTTCAGCAATTCTTGTCTGTTCCTCTCTGATAACGCTGATCTATAATGGCAATAAAATCTGTCTCAGAATTGCCGCCCAGAATATTACCATAAGTTAATATAGATATTAGGAATATAAACTCTTGCCAATAAATTGCATTACTGTTACAGAAAATGATTTAGAATAATAAATTAGTTTATCTTTGGGGTATAACTATATGAAAGAGCAAAGATCTAGTTTTACCGATGCCAGATAGGAAATTGCCTATACTTTCTGTTTAATCTGAGTCTGAGAAAATTGGAATATATTTATTTTTTGTGTCCACCAGTTCGATAGAAAGATGCTGATTAAGTGATTTAGACCAAAATATCTCATCAGATGTCAGTGAAGGAGATATTGAAATGTATTAGCTATGTAACTTGGGATTGAATACCTTTTTTTAATACTTAGCATGCTGTGAAAAAATTAAAGCAGATGGCATTTGGAATTTTTTCTTACTTTTCCCAGAAAATATTCTTTGACACTTCATGCAAATTGTCTCCTTACTTCTCCTAGAAAATAGACTTTGACATTTTGAAATATTTTTATTTTCCCCAGAAAATGGGTTTAGACATTTCATGCAAATTGTCTCCTAAAGTTGCATGATGATGAAATGTCAATCTATTTTCAGGAAAAAAAAAATCTAGGAGAAAATTCACATGAAAAGTCAAAACCTATTGTTTTGGAAGAATAAGAAAAATCATCATGAAAACATGACTATATAATTTTTTCCCCCTTAAATCCCACTTTTATAAAGTAAAATTGGGGTTTACAGGGGTATACATTATTTTTCTTATTTTCGTTCTAACATATAGACTGTGGGTACTCGTTAGAACTGCCTTGGCGAGACGGTTCTAATGAGTACCCACAAACTATGTTTTGATCAGAAATATGAAATATCAGAGTTTTTTTGTCTGAAAATTTTCAGTTTTTGGAGGTGAACTTTTCTATATATATATATGTATGAATAGGCGTGTTTTTGTAATGATTTAAATATATTTGTTATGTCATCTGCTGCAAATTTTACCCACCATACTTAATTATTAACCCATTGTAGACCGAAGGAAGATTCTAATTTCGATTTAAGATGTCAGGCTATGTGATTTAGATATTCCTAGAGAAAAATGGTTGAACTATTTTCAAACAGTGGCGTCCCTGATCAAACACCACATATTATGACATCTGATCTGGGTCTGCACAGTGTTTGCCAATTACCCGTTTAGGGGTCTGCAGTCTAAAATGAATTAAGTGTGAATTATGAAGAGTTGAGTTCCATAATTATTGATATGGGACAGAATTACCTTAATAACTGGAGCTCTAAGAATAAGGACAGTTCTTAACTCCTTACCATACTTGTCCTAAAATATGAAATAATTCATTCTACCACCTCTTGATGTATCTAAAATATTGCTGTATGTATGGCAAACAGTGTAGACCCTGATCAGATGCCACATTATGCAGCGTCCAATCTGGGTCTACACTGTTTGCAAAGGCGTATCTTTCTCAATACTTAGGGTTATTACAGTACTACATTAAATGGGACTTTATGAAGAACCATCTATGCAAGATTCTGGTAACAATGTAGACCTTGATCAAGCTGCATGAACACTATGCAGACCTGCATAATCTACAATATTCACTAATCAACGTCCAGATAAACGGAGTATCTACATACAGCAGAACTTCAATGGCTCGACCCCGATGGCTCGTTTACCATGGCTAATTCGAACTCCTTTTTGAGTCCCTACCAAATTCTTCCGATAGCTCAAGAGAACAAATAATTAGGGTAATTTTCTTATTCTATCATGAAATTGCATGTTGTGTGTACTCATTAGAACTGCCTGATTGAGACAATTCTAATGAGTACACTCAAAATACAATTATTGTATAGAAGATCGAAAACAATTCCCTAAATTTATCACCATTTGCTTGCTGACCTTGCGCCATAATTAACTCTCAGTGGCTCAAACTACCCATATCTAGATCACATTTCCATGGTTACAATGATGTTTGAGCCATTGAAGTTCGACTGTAAATAGTTTCATTTCTCCAAGAAAACATATGTTGTGGGTACTCATTAGAAGTGCCTCATTGAGGCACTTCTAATGAGTACCCACAACATATGTTATGGAGAAACAAGAAAAATATCAGTACTTTGAGCCACCGAGGCCGGCATTTGAGCCATTGAAGTTCGACTGTAAATAGTTTCATTTCTCCAAGAAAACATATGTTGTGGGTACTCATTAGAAGTGCCTCACTGAGGCACTTCTAATGAGTACCACAACATATGTTATGGAGAAACAAGAAAAATATCAGTACTTTGAGCCACCGAGGCCGGCATTTGAGCCATTGAAGTTCGACTGTAAATACAAAATGTAGTTTCATTTCTCCAAGAAAACATATGTTGTGGGTACTCATTAGAAGTGCCTCACCGAGGCACTTCTAATGAGTACCACAACATATGTTTTCATGGAGAAACAAGAAAAATATCAGTACTTTTTCCTTGAAACAGGTAGTTGATCTGGAACCCAAACAAATATGGTTAGATATAAACCATTTGTTGTCTTATCTTATTCAAAATGTTGGGTAAAAATTTCAGCAGACGACATTTTCAAATATTTTTCTTACTTTTCCCAGGAAAAAAGGCTTTGACATTTCATGCAAATTGTCTCTGTAGGAGACAGTTTGTATGAGATGTTAAAGCCTATTTTCTCGGCAAAATAAGAAAAAATATCATCAATTTGTCGTCTGCTGAATTTGCCCAGAGAGCGGTAAGAGGTTAGAAAGTATTGTTACCTGGTAGAAAAACATCGCAAGATTTCTAAACAGTTTTTCCTATTTTTCACATCAATCATATCTATGGACATTTATACATAATGAATCCAAGTAACAGTGAGAAAGAAGTATTTTTTTAGTTTACTCTACAGTCGGATGATGATGATTATTTCTATTTGCTCAATGTCTGTACAGTGTTGGCTAATCAAATATATTCAGAACTCTGGGAAAAATCACCATTATATATATACAGAGGACTTGTTAAGGAGAAGTATTTGGTGATAATTCTGGGATAATTTTCTCCAGTTCTCCACAAAAACGTATGTTGTGGGTACTCATTAGAAGCACCTTGGTGAAGTGCTTCTAATGAGTACCCACAACATATGTTTTTGTGGAGAAATAAGAAAAATTATCTCAGAATTATCACCAAATATTCCTCCTTCACAAGTCTGCAAACATATATTACATAATTACTAGATTTTATTTGATTTTTGGATAAATCTTCATTGTGGTCAGTTCCTGTTTTCACCCTGTCACCGACAGTCAATAATTAGTTTGTGACACATTCCTAATCATAAATGTGTTTGTTTAACTGTTTGTTTGTCTTATTTGTCTATGGATTATGTTGTTACAGATCAGGAAATGTAATCATAATTCTTTCCTGTTTAGTCCTGCAAGGTTAGTCTGATACAGATGCACAGTTTATGCACTGTATTTACGGTATGTATTCGGACAGACAGGCCTGAGCAAACAGTGTAGACCCAGATGAGATGCCACAGAATGTGGCATCTCATCAGGGTCTACACTGTTTGCCACTCATCCAGCAATGTTTAGACACAACATTGGGTAATAGATTACACTTGTTCTACACTGTTTGCCACTCATCCAGCAATGTTTAGACACAACATTGGGTAATAGATTACACTTGTTCAAAGATGGTATGAAGATGAAGTGTCTGAATACTTTGGGTAACTATGGTAACAACTGTAGCTTTATAATGCAAGTTACTTGTTTTTTCCATTTATGATAAATATAGCTCTGTCTGAAATGCATGGAAAGAAAAAAAATGGCAGTTACACCTGCAACTTATCTCCCAGTTTTAGAGGTAATTTTCAGAGTATTCATTATAATTTCATGGAATTACAGTCACTACAATTTGTGCAGAGAAATTAAAAAATGTAGAACAATATCTAAGGGATATTAATCATGCAAGACAATGGCAACTTGGAAACCAAAGTCTGAACATGTACAACTTCAATTCGTCTGCTTTGATTGTAAGAACTCCAGAATAAGAAGAAAATAGAATTTCCTGAACTTTTTACAGAAGTCATTTTTTTATTTTTATTTTTGTCATTTTCATGTATCATTTTCATGCAATATAAGCATTTTTCAAAAAAAAAAAAAAAAAAAATGAAAATTGCAGCAAATTTATCTTTTGACCACCATGCATTTTAATAAAATGACATAATATCGAATATCCACCAATGACAAAATTGGGACAGTGCTTATACTATCACTCTTCTATCTTTTTTCTCCCTTTCTCTGTAAGAGGACACAAACTGACCCACAAGTGTTGACCTGTCGATAAACCCAAACTCAGTCAATCAATCACTGTATGAGTAGGAACATTGATTATGTTGATTTCATTTTATGGGTTGCTTGATTCTAGAATCCACTGACTGATCAATGTGGCTGTTCAATCCCAAAGTCTTGGATGATTTGTGATATGCCAAACAGTTTTTGAGTAGTGTATATTTGGGAACGAAGTAAACTGGAAGCAATTTACAAGTAACCCTTAAATAGCAAAGCAAAATTGTAACAGATGACAGTCTAATAACTTTTTTTTATTATTTTTCAACAAAAATAGGGCTTTATGTTTCATATGACACGTCTGCAAGACAGACCATACAACTGAAATATCAAGCCAATATTTCTTCTTAAAAATAGTACGGTAAATGTCCTAAAGTTTCGAACACTTTATTCCATACTATTTTTTGGCCTAAATTTTGCTGTTTAGGCATTTTTTTTCATAAAATAATTAGTGGAATGGCAAACAGTATAGCCCTGATCAGACTGCTCCTTCAGGGAGCAGTCTGATCTGGGTCTGCACTGTTTGCATATGCCATTTTGTCAGACATTTTGATGTACGATATTTGCTGCAGTTCTGATTGGTACAGTCAGCATCACAAGGTACATAACTAATGTTTTCCTTCATCAAAGTCAGTCACAGTAATTGCCCTTTGTCACAATTTATTCACACTGGTGTATCAGGGGACAGGATGCAAGTCTGAAAGGATTCTGAGTATTCTCAGAGTTGATCTCCCTTGACAGACAAAACCTCTGCTGACAGTAAATTTCCAATACCCTCAGCTGGCGACAAGAATTTAACTCTTTAAGACTTAATGCAAGCTGAGTCATAATTTCAGTAGACAACATTTTAAAGTTTTCTTATTTTTCTTAGAATATAGGATTTGACATTTTATGCAAATTTTCTCCAAAGGATGAGTGGCAAACATTGCAGACCCTGATCAGAGGCTATGTTTTAAGGAATCTGATCTGGGTCTTCAAGGTTTGCTCCGGGTGCTTGTCTGTCCAAATATATAAGTATGTACCATACAATTTTCACTCCTTAATCCTTCACAGATGACAATTTGGTATTTTTTTTTTACTAATTTTTCCTAGAAAACAGGATTTGATATTTCATGCAAACTGAAATTGTCTCCATTGGAGACAATATAGATGAAATGTCAAATCCTGTTTTCTAGGAAACATAAGAAAAGTATTTCAATGTCGTCTGCTGACATTTTTAATTAGAGTGCTGAGCACTGTTTTCTGGGGAAAAAAAAAAATAACAGTTTGTCCTCTGCTGAAAATTTTTACCTAGAGTGCTAAGCATTGTTTTCGGGGAAAAATAAGAAAAAATGTTTCAATATGTCCTCTGCTGCAAATTTTACCCAGAGTACTAAGCATCATTTTCTGGGAAAAATAAGAAGAAATATTTCAATATGTCATCTTCTGAAAATTTTACCCAGAGTGCAAAGTGATAAATTGTTTGCTAGTTCGCTTGTACTTTCTTTTGATCAGCTTTGATTCTTACGAGGGTGAGTCAACAAGTAACCAGCCTAACTTATTTCCGATGGACTGAGACTCTCACGATTTTCATGCTTTGTTTCAATATATGTTTTATACATGGGTACGAAATTGCACATGTATCGAGTCATTCTTTAATAAGATATTGAATGTCAAACATGGCTAGTGATGCCAAGGCATGCTTTTCATCTAAAGTTGAGCAACGTGCTGTAATTCTGTACTTGTTTTTAAAGGGTAAAAAAGGCAAGGAAATACAAGGCGAATTAGCCGATGTTTATTGGTCTTCTGCACCATCTTATGCTCAGGTTAAATTCTGGGTAGGGGAATTCAAACGCGGCAGAACGTCTTTAGAAGATGAAGCCAGGTCGGGACACCCACTGGATGCCACCGACCAAGAAATGTGTAAGAAAGTTCGGGATCTGGTATACTCTCATAGGCGAATTCAGGTGGAAGAAATAGCGCAGGCATTAGGCATTTCACATGGTAGCATTTCAACAATCTTACATGGTCATTTCGGTATGCTCAAGCTAATAGCCTGTTGGGTCCCCAAATCCCTAAGCGATGAGCAAATGGCAACCAGAGCATCAGTATGAAGTGCCTTGTTGAAGCGTTTTTGGTCAAAAGATGATTTTCTTTTGCGTCTGGTGACTGTAGATGAGACTTGGGTTCATTATTATGAGCCAAAGAATAAAGCTCAGAGTCGTCAGTGGGTAGAGCCTGGGTCACCGAGGCCAAAGAAGTTCAAGACGCAACCATCTGCTGGCAAGGTGATGGCCACAGTATTTTGGGACGCAAAAGGCGTTATTATGTTGGACTTTTTACCCAAGAGAAGTATAATAACTGGATTGTACTATGCAAACTTGTTAGACCAGCTGAGAACCGCCATCCGTGAAAAAACGCCGAGGTAAACTCTCTAAAGGTGTTTTGCTGCAACAGGACAACACGAGAGTCCCAACTTGCAAAGTTGCAAAGGATGCTGTAGAGCGAAACAGGTATGAATTAATACCACATCCTGCCTATTCACCTGACCTAGCTCCTAGCGACTTCTTCCTATTCCCAAACTTGAAAAAGGATAACCCTGGACTTGATTTCCGGTCTGATGAAGTAGTCGTGATGGCAGCTGAGTGGGTCAATGGAAAGGACCCCGACTTTTTCAGTTTTGGGCTGATGGTACTTTAAGTGCATCACACAAGAGGGCAATTACATCAAAAAAGAAAAAGTGGATCTCAACTGGAAATAAGTTAGGCTGGTTACTTATTGACTCACCCTCGTATTATTATTATTAGTCAGGCCAAGAAAAAATGTGTCTTGGGGGCATATGGGAACAATAAATATCCAGAGCAGCCTGCAGCGAAGCCTTGCAACCTGATAAGGACCTCTGTTATATATCAATATATTCTACACTATCCACTGATTCTGTAAGCAGATAGTGAAGGCCTAGACCAGACTGCGCGGATGTGCAGTCTGGTCTGGGCCTTTGCTGTCCACAAACATTCTGAAGGCACATTTTTGCTGCACATTATGTTCATCAGATACTATATAGACTACTTGTCTTGTTTATGTAAGATTTTAGCCACATTCTTGAAAAATATATAATGATTTTAGCCTTTAAAGTGCCAAGCAAAATTTGGAACAGACAACATTCTAGAATTTTTTATTCTTTTTTTAATTTTTCAGAGAGAATAAGTTTAGACATTTAATGTGAATTGTCTGCATGGCAGATGATCACATGAAATGTCAAGACTTGTTTCCTGTGAAAAGTAAAAATAAATAAAATAAAAAAATTGTCGTCTGCTGTAAGTGACTGGCACTTCTTTATAAATATCAAATGAATTTAAAGATATAACTCTTGTACCATTCAATGACTATTCAACAGACCAACAGCAAGTTATAATATCACAATTAATACAATTAATGCTTTGTATGCTGTATAGAATTTCAGCAGACTACATTTTGAAATATTTTTTATTATTTGTCCCAGAAAACAGGCTTTGACATTTTATGCAAATTGTCTCCCTAGGAGACACTTTACACAGAATGTCAAAGCCTATTTTCTGGAAAAAAAATAAGAAAAATATCATCAGTTTCTCGTCTGCTGAAATTGCTCGGCGAGTGGTAATGGTTAAAGGATCAAAATAATATAAATTCACTGTTATCCTATCTTCAGCCCACCAGCCAAGAATACTTCGTGGCGGACTTGAACATGTCAATCACTTTTAACTACTCGACAAAGAACTGGAATGATAATTGTTACCCGATTTAAAAGGGTTAAACAAATTTAAATTGTAGAAGTTTAATGCTTACTCGACTCCCGAGCAGTAGCTGTTATGAACAATAATTAGATGAAATTATAATATCATTTAGATATGATCGCTGACTTTGTTCCTTTCAATACAATAAAAGTCTGTTTTGAAATATACCTACTTTCTAATGTATAGGTATATTACTGAGATAATGGACAATACTCTATGTATTTACCATTTTCTATTTTTCACTTTCACATGGGCTTAAAATGCAGATTTAAACAAGTTAAACAAAAGTCCCTTCCCTACCCTTGCCCTCCACACACACACACACATACATACACACACACATCACACCATATGCACACACACACACACACACACACACACACACACACACACACACACACACACACACACACACACACACACACACACATGCAAATAGGACATTTCAGTTTATGGATAAAACTGATGAATGTGGACAAAGAGCCATAACTCAAGTACCTTAACTCCTCTTCACCACAATCATGGCTTAAGGGGACAGAGTACACATGGTAGATTTTCCCCGAAGTTTTACAAGGGAGACATCTTTTTTTGACATCCTGTTTGCTTTCTTGCACACTGTCCCTTCTGAAAAAGGGGTCTTCTCTTAAAGGAAATTTTTTTCCCCTATCCAGGCTAAATATGGAAGGAGGGGTGTGTGTGTGTGTGTGTGTGTGTGGTGGGAGCGGGGGGGGAGGGGGGGGGGGTTCCAGTGGGTTAAATATACCCACGGCTGGTGCCAATCCATCAACAGGCCTGATTCTCTTACACAATACAACAAAATTCTAGGTCCAGTAGTTCCTGAGAAATCTTTGACAGGAAAAAAAAAGTTTACACACACACACACACACACACACACACACACACACACACACACACACACACACACACACACACACACACACACACGCAATGACAAAAACTATACACCCCTATATATGGTATTCATATGCCAGGGGGTTATAAACAACAAAAAGGACAACTAGGTGTGGGTGGTCTATTAGAACTTCAAACTTATTTTTAATTAATTTTCTCTAGACATGAACATTCTAGCAGAACCTCAAAGGAGGAAACTGATAAATAAAGCTTCCTTTATCAATAAAAGTACATTGTAATTATAGTATGCTAATACAGAGGACTTTTTAAAGAAGAGTATTTGGTGATAATTCTGGGATAATTTTCTCCATTTCTCAATAAAAATGTATGTTGTGGGTACTCATTAGAAACGCCTCACCGAGGCACTTCAAATGAGTACCCACAACGTATGTTTTTATGGAGAAATAAGAAAAATTGTCCTAGAATTATCATCAAAGTCTCCTCCTTAACCTTTACCACTCTCTGGGCATTTTCAGCAGATGACAAAATGATGTTATTTTTCTTATTTTTCCCAGAAAACAGGATTTGCTTTTCTTATTGACAACTGAAAGTCTCGGGTTACAGTTACCGAAATTGGCAGCTTTAATTTCATTATATTTCTCTGAATGACAAATCAACATGCTAATAACAGTGCAGGGTCTTATGGCTGAGCAATCACTCTGCATAGACCCATAAAGAATCATTCAAAGTATACTGAAGATGACAAAATGAATATTTTAACTTAAAATTAAAACATATTAAATTGTTGTCCTATTAGCAGAAGATTCACGTGAAATGCCGGCCTTATTTTCAGGTCCTTTATAATCTTTGAGCCCATTCCTGGATTCTTGAAAATCTATATGAGGTCTTATTGGCTGAAACTAGCTCCAAGGCTGGACCAAAGAACTCAACACTTCAGCTATTTTCAGTTTTGTGAATGTGTTCATTTCTTTCAAGCATTATTCTTTTTTTAATCTTTCCCAGCTAGTGGCGACATTTGTCGTCTGCTGATAACCTTTGCAAACAGTTTGGATCCAGATCAGCCCTGACAACATGTCAGGCCTGATCTGGATCCAAACTATTTGACACTCAGATGGTATTCCTGAAAGATTTTTTTCAACTGCCCTATTCTTACAGCAGAACCAGACGTCAATTTTCTTATTTCACTACCTGAATATTTTTTACCTTACCAGTCAACTAGAGCCAAATAGTACCAACCACTATAAGCCATGTCATGCAAAAATGTATCCTCAGGGCATGTGGGGTCACTGACGGCCCACATCAGCCTAAGCATCCACACAATCTGATCAGGTCCTACATTCTCTGCTTACAAAATCAATGGATACTGTCGAATGTAATGATGTACAGCAATTTAGCCCTTAACCCTTAAAGCACCAATCACAACAATTGTCCTCTGCTTTGTCTTCTGCTGGTTACTTTAAAAGTCATTGCAGCAAACAGTGTGAGTAGTATAGGCTGTGCGACAGCCTATACTACTAGTGTGGACCCAGATCTGACTGCTCCTTTAGGTCCACACTGTTTGTCTATATGCAAAATTAGGTTTGAAAACATAAACAGACGACATTTTCAGATGCAGGTTATCTTGGCATTTTAAGGGTTAAAATGCCAAGAAAACCTGCATCTGAAAATGTCATCTGCTGAATATTCTTGCAAACTTTTCAAACCTATTTTAGCATACAGGCAAACAGTGTGGACCCTGATCAGACTGCTTCTAGAGGAGCAGTCTGATCTGGGTCCGCACTGTTTGCAAGAATGACTTTTAAAATCACAAGCAGATGACAAAGCAGACGGCAATTGTTGTGATTGGCAGTTTAACCCTAATCCTGCTGAACCCGGATATACCCTGCCTTTGCAAACAGTTTAGATCCAGATCAGTGAGAAGCCAACTGATCTGGATCTGCACTGTTTGCCATTAAGTATGTGAATATGTGTTAACAATCTGGACCAAGTAATCTGATTGGCTGAAAATTAGAAATGGGTGTGACATCTTTATATATTCAGCAGGACAAGGGTTAAATTAAGGTTTAAAGGCCTAATTTTTGACTGCTATTTTTCTTGCATGATCTGACTCTTTACTGTGCCCCTGTGTCCCAAATATATCTTGTCACTTGATGTTACTGGTAATGACTGGTAAATATACACAATTATTCTGATACTTAACCCACACTTAGCATTATAAGAGCAAATAATTTCTTCAATCGACTTTGAAGCAGGCAGCCCGTAGTCTCTCAAAGCCCTTCTTGACTCAGCAATAGGTCTCCACCATTAAACTAATACATATCATTACCAATAATTCCTTTGTCCTTAAATCGAAAATATACCAAAATATTTGACAATGATAAGACCTAATTTGCATATGACTGAAAATATTGACATTTGTTAAATGTCTGTTTAATCATCACTTGATGTTTATTTGAACTGTAGTAAAGTTTCAGCTGTAAAAACTTGTTTTAAAGCAGTTAACTGCCTTTGATCATCAAATTGGGAGAACATTTTACAAAAGTGTTAACAAACATTCTGAATAAACTTTCTTTTCTTCTCTACTATTTTTCTAGTTTTACCCTAAATTTTAGTCAGACACATCTGAGCAGATAGTGTAGACCAGGGCTTGGCTGAAAGACTGGCAATATGTCAGCATGAACCACGGCTGGTAAAATATGCACAGTTTTGAACAAGAGAGTATAGTTTGTGTATAGGTTTTACGGCCCCGTTATCCCAATGGGGTCATGTCAAGTGCGGTCAGTTTACCTAACCACACGTTTACTGGGCAGGCTTAGTCCTCGAAGCGGTTAACTAGTATTGTGCACATTCTTTCGCCAGAAACTGACAACTGCCCTTCTTGAATCAGCGGAAGGGAGAGAATGACCGTAGAAAATATTTCATGATCAATCTCCACGAAAGAATGTTGGCAACCTCGGCAGGGGTTGAACCCGCGACCTCCTGGTCTCCAGTAGGATGGCACGTCCAACTGAGCCACCGAGGCTGGCCAACAGAGAGTATTATGAATGGACTTGTTTGTCTTATGATTAAGGGGAACTAATACACTTTCATGGGAGGTAAATCTGTACAAGAAGGCCATGATAGCCCTGTAACCCTCACCTGAGTATCACAGCACTTAGAGAACCTGACCTAGAACTGATTAAGGCAAACATTCTGACCAAAAGTCATAATGATAAGACAATGTAGCATGTCTAATGGGCTGTGAAATAAAGGTCTAGGTCAAATATGGATGACTGCACTCAACTCAAGAGGCCATGCTAAGATGTATGCATGTGCTAAGTATCACTGGCTGTAGGAGCATTAGTTACTGAGAAACTGACCTAAACACAAACACTTCACAAGTGCCAAATATCACTCTGTAGGACCAATAGTTACTGAGAAACTGACCTAAACCTAACCACACTTTTCCTGGGCACAGGCTTAGTCCTCTAAGCAGTTAACCAGTACTTGTGCACAATTTCTTTCACCAGAAACTGACAACCACCCTTCTTGAATCAACAGAAGGGAGAGAATAACAGTATAAAATATTTCATGATCAATTTCCATGAAAGAATGTTGACCTGGCGGGCATCGAACCCTAGACCTGGATGCACATCCAACTGAGCCACAGAGGCCGACTAAAAATACAGGGGCATCAATCTTAAGACTTGTAAATGGCTCGACTGTGCACTTCTGGGTTATGATGTGCAGTGATTACGTCAAATATGGTAGCTATCTGGCTGGTGGAATTGTTGTGGTCTTCTGTATCGGGCTAATTCTGAGGCTTCAAAACAATGCAGGATGATTAAATTTACCTGTACTGTCAAATAATGACACTGTTAAACACCCTTGAACAAACATTTAAAAGTTTAAATGGTAACAACTAGACCCCCAAAGAAGCAAAACTGAAACGATTTTACATAAAATATTCTTTTAGCACTGGGTAGGGGAGTCTTTAACAGTTGAAAGACAATAAAAACATTAGTCAACAGCTGCGCCATTACCCCATACCTGAATGCTTGGCATGCTGGGTAAAATTTTCAGCAGACAACATTTTGAAATAATTTTTCTTATTTTTCCCAGATAACAAAATGTCATCAATTTGTCATCTCTGAATGTGCACTGACAGTGGTAGAGGTTAAGTCATAATAAACCTATAGCTCCAGAGAAGAAGCTTTTCTCAGCCAAAAAGTACTGATATTTTTCTTATTTCTCCATGAAAATGCATGTCGTGAGTACTCATTAAAAGCACCTCACCGTAGCGGTCCTAGTGAGTACCCACAATATATGTTTTTGTGGAGGAATAAGAAAAATATTATGTGGCTACCCCCTCTTATCTGGATCTATAATACACCCCTTAAATTGATGTTTACCAAACCATAAAACACAATGGGGAGATCTCCTCTTAGACTTAAGTGCCAAAGCAGGAAGATACTTAATCCCAAAAAAGAACGTTGAACCACACCGACTGGCCTGCATTTCTCCATTTTATTATCAGCATTTTGAGTCATTCACTTTCTGGCAATAAGTGGGGTATCCAGACAAATCTGACTAGACTGCATTATGTGCTGGCTGGTCTGGGTGTTACCATTGATCATGGGAGACAAAAAGCAGGGCCCAGTTGTTCAAAGCGTCGTTAGCTTAACGAGCTCGTTAAGGGTCATTTCGTTAACTATTTTAGCCAATTCAATATACAATATTCTGAAATTTTTTGCTGAAAAAATGTGAGTAGCTTTTGCATTGCAAAAGCTACTCACATCTTTTCAGCAAAAAATTTCAGCATATTTGTGTATCACTTGATGTAAATTTTAACGAATCATTAACTATGTTGTTAGCTTTAAACAACTGGGCCCAGACTGCATTATGTGCTGCCTGGTCTGGGTGTTACCATTGATCATGGGAGACAAAAGGCAGACTGCCCAATGATGCTGCTTATAATTTGTTTTATAATTTGCATAATGATGATAATGCAATTACAAATGGCACTGTGTAATTAGAAGGGGTGCAAGAGCCAATTACATCTACCTTTGTCCTGCTGAACCCAAATATGTCCTGCCTTTGCAAACTGTGTAGATCCAGATCAGTTGGCTTCTTCAGAAGCCAACTAATCTGGATCTGCACTGTTTGTCATTCAGTATGTGAATTTATATCAACAATCTGGATAAAAGTAATGTGATTGGCTGACAATTGGAAATGGGCATGGCAACTTAATTTATTAAGCATGACAAAGGGTTAACTGTAATCAAATTGCATACTTTTCCTACTCTCTGGCAAACGCATTTTTTTTTTAAAAAATAAGAGCTTTTTTTATTTCTCCACAAAAAATATACCACTCATACCCTACCACTCATATCCTAAATTTGAACAAGCCCACTGACAATTTTATAGCATGTCTAAAAGGTATTGACTGAATGGTTAACAGAATAGACCCAGATCAGACTGCTCCCTAGGTACCTATAAACTACTCAGTTTCCTTTTTAACCCATTGTAGACTGAATGAACTCACCAACACTATATATTGGAGGATTCTAATTTCAATTTTAGGTATGTCAGGCTATGTGATTTAGATATTCTGAGAGAAAAATGGGTGAACTGTTTGTAAACAGTGGCGACCCTGATCAGGTCTGCACTGTTTGCCAATTACCCTTTTAGTGGTCTCACGACTACAATAGGTTAAGTGGTGAAAATTCAGGGGCTCTAGTTAGGCCAAAAAAAAATAATCATTAGATTCTCAGGCCCCGCCACATGTACCAAAAAGTCTGCGCATAAGCCTTTTTTTCCCTGTCCAATAAAAAAAACACATCCGCGTCTGATACAGCATGCCGGTGCGTCGCGGTTTTTAAAATCCTAGTTTTAGACTAATGCAACTGAAGCATACACGGTCACTTAAACGCTTATATTATTGATTTTTTCATTGGATTGAACATTGCGAGTAAGCGTTTTAGCACCATCATTGATCAAAATGGCTGCCGAAGCGCAAGTTGTGTAAACAAAACTTGTGTTTCCTTCGTTTTCAAAGCAGATGTCTCAAATATCCACCCAGATTTCATCCGGGGCTACGGTGCATCTGTCCTGGAACATTATAGGCGGTTACGAAAAAGTACAATTGCCGAGTTGTATAACGGCATAAAATCGGGATCCGATGTATCGACCTGGTCCTTCCCGGATGAATTATCAAACCACGATGTAAGTGTGTCGATCGGACGCTCCAAAATAGACACATTCGACAGAATTTCTGTCAACACATCCCTCTCTGAAGGTATATAAACCTTTGGTAGAAATTTAAACTGGAGCTGCACAAACTGATTTTATTACTTTACTTTACTAAACTTTAGCTGGTAGGGGACTATCCTTTATATTTAATAATAATAGGGACATATAAAAAAGTTATCCTCAGTACTTCTCCTTAATTTAGCTATGTCTAGGCGTCCAAAAATTAAGTATTTTTATGGTAATATTACTATAAAATGCATTTCATGAAACGAGTCCTTTTAAAGGGTTCGTGTAATAAAAAAAAAGTTCCCTCGCCTGTTTCAAGAGTAAAAAAAAAAAAAAAAAAAAAATTCCTGCCTGCCTCATCTGTTTTTGCCAAAAATGGCCTGAGAATCTAATAATTAATTTTTTTGGCCTTATATAGAGTAGTTCATAATTATCGATGATGATGATTTGGTATTTTACATCCCTTTCAGTATTATTGAAGTCATATCAAGACGTGATGGAAGGATGATAATGAAAGGCTCTGTGCAATGAACTTGAAGCATCATACAGTCATGAGCTGAATTCCATCTCCAGCAGGATTTGAACCAGGGACCTCATGATCCGAAGTCAAGGGCCCAGTTGTTCAAAGCTAACATTGTCGTTAGTTAACGATTCGTTAAAATTTACATCAAGTGATACGCAAATATTCTGAAATTTTTTGCTGAAAAAATGTGAGTAGCTTTTGCAGTGCAAAAGCTACTCACATTTTTTCAGCAAAAAATCTCAGAATATTGTATATTGAATCTGCTAAAACAATTAACGAAATGACCCTTAACGAGATCGTTAAGCTAATGATGCTTTGAACAACTGGGCCCTGAATGCTAACCACTTGGCCATCTGAGCGCTTCTGCAGTTCATATAATGAACTTGTAAATCAGACAAGTGGTGGTCACAATCTGCAAATCAAAGATGTGGTGGTCACAATCACTCACTCCTTTCATAATACATGACCAACGCATTCTTTTTATTAGTCTTGAAGATTATTTTTACACATTCCTGTTCAATTTTCTATGTGGGGAGCAAAATGATATGCATTGTTTCAAAAGTGGTACTTGCTATTCACTAAAACAAACAATATCAGATTATTAATTGTCAATTGCCTTCTCATGTCTCAATACCAGATGATAGAATAATGTTTTAAGGTTTGCAAACTGGGTGAAATTTTGATAGATGACATTTTCAAACATTTTTCTTATTTTTCCTAGAAAATAGAATTTGACATTTCATGCAAACTGTCTCCCAGGAGACAGTTTGCATGAAATTTCAAAGCTTAATTTCTGTGAAAAATAAGAAAAATATTGTCAATTTTCATCTGCTGAATTTGCCCATAGCATGTTAAATGTTAATCAAACAATGCTTCAAGAGATTGTAGGCTTTTAACTTTATGTTTTTAAAAAATCTCTTTAGTGGGGGCTGCATTAGCCTTTACCACTCCCTCGGCAAATTCAGCAGACGACAATTTGTTGATATATCTTATTTTTTCCAGAAAACAGGTCTTAACATTTCATTCAAATTGTCTCCTAGACAATTTGTATGAAATGTCAAAACCTGTTTTCTGGGATTTTTTTTTTTTTTTTAAATATTTTTTTAAAATGTTATCTGCTGAAATTTTTACCCAGTGTGCCAAGCAATAATGACTCAAGTGTTATATTTTTGCAATGGCTTTGTGGTCTTCTTTGTACCTTATCTACCCTATAAGTAGTCTGACAGACAAGCCTAGGCAAATAATGTAGACCTAGAACAAAGGATTTGATCATGGTTTGCTATACATCCAGCAGTTTTGAGACATAACAACAGGTTAGTAAAATTGAACTTGTTTGGGGATTTGGACAAGCATGGTAAGGAGTTAAGGGGGTCAAATATTTTAGGAAATTATGGTAAATAAATTGATAAAGTTAGAGATCATGCTGTTAACTGGACTTAGAAGTAGTGAAAGTATTTCAAGAACCTTTAGGAAAAACACTCGAAAACATATTTTAGAACCTAAAGGAAAAACACTCGAAAATATTTTTAGTTACAAATTGTGTTTACTTTCAGGATGACTTAAGTTGCTTTCCCTAGTGCTTTGAACACTTGCCCCGAGTCTAGACTGAATAGACTTTCCACACTATATATACTGGAAGAGTCCAATATCAATTTTAGGTATGTCAGGCTATGCAATTTAGCTACTCCTAGATAAAAATAGCTAAACTATTTGCAAACAGCGCATTCTGCGGCATCTGATCTGGGTCTGCACTGTTTGCCAATTACTCTTTTGGAGGTCTCTAGACTAAAATGGATTAGTAGAACTGCATTGCATAGCTGGACCATCTAAAAGAATAATAGATGAATATATATTTTTTTTCCATGGAAATATATGTTGTGGGTACCCCGATTAGACCATTGTTATTCATATACGACTTGGCTAATCACAGTTCATAAATGATCTAAGCACTCACTATAATCATGGCATAGTTGTTCACATATGATTCTGCCAGCCTCTGTTGCCATATGAAACTTACAATCACATTTTATACATGACTTGGACATTTATATGTTATAACTGATCTAATCTAAGCAGTCACTGTTTATATATATTATAATTTGGTCATAGTTGTTCATATATTATTCTGCCAGTCTCTGCTAACACATGAACCTTACAACAACAATTCATATGACTTAGACATTTGATCTAAGCAGCCACTGTTTATATATATTACAATCTGGTCACACTTGTTCATATATCATTCTGCCAGTCTCTGCTGACACATGGACCATAAAATTACACTTCATACTTGAGCAGTTACTGGTTATAACAGTCTCATCAGTCACAGTTCATATATATATTATTTTGTCTTAGTTGTTCATATGATTCTGCGGACACATGATCCAGAGAACTACTATTCATATAAGATCTGGCCAGTCACTGTTCACAAACGATCTTAACAGTCACTGTTTATATATAATCTGGTCATAGCTGTTTATATATGATTCTGCAAGACTCTACTGACACATGTCCCCAACCATTTCTATTCATATATGATTTGTGCAGTCACTGTTCACAAATGATCTGAGCAGTCACTGTTCATATATATAGTCATAGTTTTTCATTATGCTTCTGCCAGTCTCTGTTGACACATATCTCAGACCACCACTATTCATATATGATCTGATCAATCACTGTTCACAAATGATCTGTCAAGCAGTCACTGCTATATATATATATATATATATATATATATATATATATATATATAATCTGGTCATAGTTTTTCATATATGATTCTGCCAGTCTCTGCTAACACATATCCCAGGCCATTACTACTCATATATGAGTTTATGAGTTTACAAATGATCTGAGCAGACACTTTTCATACATATAATTTTGTCATAGTTGTTCATATATGATCCTGCCAGACTCTGCTGACAATTCCCAGACCATTACTATTTATATATGATCTGTGCAGCAACTATTCACAAATGATCTGAGCAGTCACTGTTTGTACATATAATCTGATGATAGTTTTTCATTTATCATTCTATGAGTCTCTGTCCCACACAATTACTATTCAAATATGATCTGGCCAGTCACTATTCACAAATGATCTGAACAATCCTCTTTATATGTATAATTTTGTCATAGTTGTTCATATATGATTCTACCAGTCTTTGTTGACATATGTCCCAGACCATCACTACTCATATATGATCTGGATAGTCAATGTTCATAAATGATCTTATTGTGGTCACTGCTCATATATATAATTTGACCATAGTTTTTCATGTATCATTCTGACAATCTCTGTTGACACATGTCCCTGACTATCACTACTTATATATGATCTAGGCAGTCAATGTTCATGATCTAATTGTGGTCACTGCTCGTATATATTTGATCACAGTTTTTCATGTATTATTCTGCCAATCTCTGTTGACACATGATCAGACAATCAAAACAATATTCATATTTGACTTGGACATTCACTGTTCATAATGATGTATGTGGTAACTACTGATATAAATAATTTGTTCATAGTTTTTCATATATGATTCTACCAGTCTTTGTTGATATATGAATCGACAATCACAATAATATTCATACATGACTTGGAGACAATTTGCATGAAATGTCAAAGTCTGTTTTTTGAGAGAAGTAAGAAAAATATCACCTATCACCAGTTTGTTGTCTGCTTAATTTGCCCTGAGAAAGGTAAAGTTTAATTTGTTCTTGCTAAAATATCTGAAGACATGACAAGGATTCTCTCTTGTATGAACATCTTAATTCATAATACATGTGATTTAATACTCGCCAGCATTTCTGACTTTATTCAAATTTACCAAACTGACTATGAAATTAACATTTTCTTATAGTACAAAGAAAATAAGGTTCACCATTTCAGACAAATCATCTCATTTATAATATACATGAAATATTTTCATAACTTCTTGGAAAAAATATTAATATTAATTTGAGCTGTTCCCCACAGATATTTAAATTCAACATGCAAGGGGTTAATTAACGAAATATGCATGTAAAATCTAATGAAATTCTCAGATCCTGTTTATCTGGCATTGTTCTAGATGAGAAGGAATATCAGGCAAGTACTTTTCTTATTTCTCCATGAAAACATGTTGTTGGTACTCATCAGAATTGTCTCACCAAGGCACTTCAAATGAGTACATACAACATCTGTTTTCGTGGAGATAAGAAAAATACTGATACTTTTTGGTTGAAAAAGTGCCTTTTCCAGAGCTATGAGCAAGAATGTCCATCAAGAAGCCAAATTTACATATGTCAATTAGAACCATGTCTATGGAAAAAGTACCTTATCACTGGGTTTTACCAATTTTATTTTAACCCTAGTCCTGCTGAACCCAGATATGTCCTGCCTTTGCAAACAGTGTAGATCCACGATCAGTTGGCTTAGCAAAATGATCTGGATCTGCACTGTTTGCCACTAAGTATGTGAATTTATATCTGGATGAAGTAATCTGATTGGCTAAAAATTAGAAATGGGCCTGGCATCTTAATTTATTCAGCAGGACAAGGGTTAAAGGGACCGAATACCCGTGGCAGATTTTCTGCCATTTTGTACAAGAGAGATAACTTTTGAGATTTCCTGTTTGCTTTTCTGCAGGCCAAATCCATTCTGAAAAGGGGTACATTCTAAAAGGAAACAATGTGGCAACGGGAGCAAATTCTTTCCTTTTAGAGTAGACCCCTTTTTAGACGGGAAGCAAAACAATTTTCATACTTGCCTCCGCAAAGTGTATCCATTCTGCTTACTTAATTTAACATTTATCACGCAATGGGCAAAATCAGCTGATGACAAACTGATTATATTTTTCTTACTTTTCCTAAAAAATAGGATCTGACACTTCATGCAAACTGTCTCCTAATGCATGAGGTGTCAAATGCAATTTTCTAGGAAAAATAACAAAAAAAAAAAAAAAAAAAAAAATCAAAATGTAGTCTGCTGAAACTTTTACCCAGCATGTAAAGTGTTTAAAATTTATCATTACGAAAACACACCTATTCAAATATATAGAACATTTCACCTCCAAAAACTAAACATTTTCAGATGAAAAACTCTGACAGTTTTTATATTTCTGCTCAAAACATAGATTGTTGGTACTCGTTAGAACCGCCTCAGCAAGGCGGTTCTAACGAGTACCCACAATCTATGTTTTTGAGCAGAAATAAGAAAAATAATGTTTACCCCTGTAAACCCCAGTTTTACTATATAAAAGTGGGGTTTAAGGGGGTCAGTATTATATAGGCATGTTTTCATGATGTGTACTAGCCATCATGTAAGCCTGAGCATATAAGCTTCTCCATGCTGTTGCTAAATGTTTTTGGTTGAAGAAACCATCTTAAGCAGGGCCTGGGTCAAAACTGCATGTGCAATAAGGTACCTTTTTGTTTGTTACAGATCACTTGATGTTGCCAATTTGACATGAGCAGATGCAATAATTTGCATTCAATCATCTTTCATTCATCAAATATTTGGAATTCAGATTTAAAGCTTAGCACTCTGGGTAAAATTATCAGCAGACGACATTTGAAAATATTTTTCTGATTTTTCCCAGAAAGCAGGATACGACATTTCATGCCAATTGTCTCCACTGGAGAAATTTGCATGAAATATCAAATCCTGCCTTCTGAGTAAAATCAGAAAAAAATATTTCAATATGTCATCTGCTGAAAATTTTACTCAGAGTGCAATGGGTTAATGAGAAATTCTATGTTTCCACTACAAAACCAGACAAGATCACTAACACTTCCAGCCTTTTGAAGCCTGTATTAACCCTTAACCTTTATTACTCTCTGAGCAAATTCAGCAGATGACAAACTGGTGATAATTTTCTTCTTTTTCCCAGGAAACAGGATATGACATTGCACGCAAAATGTCTCCATTGGACACAATTTGCATGAAATGTCAAATCCTGTTTTCTGGAAAAAATTATAAAAATATTTCAGCATGTCGTCTGCTGAAAAATTTATCAAGCATGCTAAGTACTAAAGCACCATTCAAAATAGTAGCAGACAACAATATGAAACACGTTTTTTTTTTGTTGGGTTTTTGTTGCTGTTGTTTATTCAGAGAAACTAATGTTTGATATGTAATGTGAATTTCATGTAAAATGCCTGCCGGTCCTATATAAAATACCTGCCAAGCCGTATTTTCTGAAAAATGAAAGAACAAATTTGGAATGCTGTCTGCTACAATTTTGAACACTTTGAGTATGAAACTCTAAATGCTGAATTCAAACCATTTAACATTTAGCATGCTGGATAAACAATTTCAACAGATGACAATTTGATACAGTGTTTCTTATTTTTCCCAGAAAATAGGCTTTGACATTTCATGCAAACTGTCTCCTGAAGAGGGTGTCGGCATGAAATGTCAAAGCCTATTTTCTGGAAAAAAAAAGAAGAAAAGTATCATCAATTTGTCATCTGCTGAAAATTCATAAAAACATTTTCAGAATGTTGTCTGCTACAGTTTTGCTTAGCACTGTAAGACATTAATCCTTATCCTGCTGAATAATTTAATTAGCCACACCCATTTCTGACTATCAGCCAATCAGATTGCATCATATAATATTTTCATTCAAATTCACAAACTGAATGACAAACAGTGTAGATCCTGATCAGATGGCTTCTTCTTCAGAAGCCATCTGATCTGGATCTACACTGTTTACAAGGTAGAGGTTGTCATGAACAGCAGGATAAGGGTTAAATGTTCTGTTCCTGTCAGAAGCTTCATAAAACATGCCAATTGCCAGATGTTAATTAAAATTTTAATAAAGATTTGCATATGGACAATAATGACATTTCCGACAAGGTATAATTGGGCAGGGGTGAGACGACAAGTCTAATAACTTCATCAGCATTGCATAATTATTTAACCTTTAACCTTCAAATTTTACATATTAGCAGAATTCAGAATCTAACTTCAAGCCTGTAAAATTTGCATATTGAAAAGTAGAAGACATTAAATTGTTAACTTGTAGCTTTCAAAATATGCATATAACCATACCTATAGCAAATTAAGAAGCTTTCACACATAAAATATGTAAGTGTCATCCCTGAATGTTTTACCCAGCATGCTAGGTGTTCAAATGTATTTTAAAGCAAAATGTTCATAGTCGCATTTGCTTTTTTTTACAGAATGCCACCAGGAGCTTTTAATCCTTAAATTGCTATTCACAAATGCAGCAGACGGCATTCTGATTTCTTTCTTTTTCTTTGTATTTTTCAGAGATATTAAGGTTTGACATTTCATGTGAATCATCTGCTTAGCAGACAATTTGCATGAAATGCCAAGTCTTATTTTCTCTGGAAAATAATAAAAAAAATTAGAATAGGGTCTGCTATGATTTTGCTTGGCACTTTAAGGGTCAATCTTTAGTGAGACGAGATTGTAGGGTTTCAATCAGCATTTTTGTCATTTTGGTTATTACTGCTTCAAGAGCATTATTTGTCTTAGTCACTTTTATATTTAATGGGACACATTAGTTCCATTATGATTAAACTACCTTTGCTCTTTCCAAGTTCTTTTTTCCCCTATTTCTGAGACATTTTTCTGACATGTTCTTGTCAAAATTGATTCAGGAAACACCAAAATAGTGGACAGCTTTCTTTTCACAAGCATCCCTTGTATAATAAAACTGTTAAAAATGAAAATTTTGAAAGACATATAAAAATGTGCCTTTGGGGCATTTGCTGACAGGGAAGGCCCTGATTACACCCTTAATCTGGAGCTAAGATAGCCAAACAAAAGTTCTCATCTTTTCCTTGCACATGATTTAATTAATTTCGAGAAATAAAATCCATTCTGGGACTGTTCAACAAATAAATGCACAATCCAAAGAAAACTTTGGCCACATATTATCAACTGTGCATCAAGCCTAGATCAATAATGACCAAATAGGGCTATCCCTGTGATTTACTGCGGTACTACCAAATTGTCTCTTCCTGTCCTATCCTGACCTTTGTCTCCAGGGGATTAAACAAATTGGACAAATTGCAACAAATGATGAGTCAGAGATTTAAATGCATGCATGGGAATCTGAAAACGTTGAAGCATCCGATGGTATCTTGTTGAATTACAGAGATTCATCAGCCTAAAGCAGCAATATCCGCTAAATCTACTGTCATTAAGAAAGTGGTCATCACATGCTCATTAATCAGAGTGCTGCAGATGCTCTGTAAGCCCCTTGGCCATGTGACAATAGGATTCTGTCAGAAATGGACTAGAGGTTATGTATAATACGGAATATCTGATAAGAATTAACACGGGTTGCACATGTTCACAATATTTGCAGGAAGTTAAGAAAAAAAAAAAAAACGAAAAAAAAAAAAAAAACAACAAAAAAAACAACATCTGAAGTCTACAAGTTCTCACAAAGTTTACATATGAGTACCTTTAGAAGCCAACTTTGAATAAGTTTCACTCTTAAAGTATCGATCACAACTGCAGCAGTTAACATTTTGAAATCTGTAAAACTGATTCAGTTGAAACCCTGAAACCCTCCCTCCACACCCCCCCCACCCCCCTCCACCCCCCCCCCCCCCCCCCCCACACACACACACACAATTTTACTGCCTGAGAATGTGTGTAAAATTGCTGGGCAAGAGGCAAATAGTGTAAACCCTGATCAGATGCCACATTCTGAGATGTCTGATCTGGGTCTACACTGTTTGCTTAGGTCTGTCTGTCCAAATATGTACAGTAAGTATGCTAGTATAATTCAATCGAACCTCCTTAGAAATCCTGGATCCGCCCCTGTTTTTAATGTTTTGTCCTGTTGACACTTTGCATGCTGGGTAAAAAATTCAGCAGACGATATTTTGAAATATTTTTCTTATTTTTCATAGAAAATAGGATCTGACACTTCATGCAAATTGTCAGATCCTATTTTCTAGGAAAAATAAGAAAAATATTTCAAAATGCCCTCTGCTGAATTTGCACATAGTATGGAAATAGTTAACCCTTGTCCTGGTGAACCTAGATATACCAGGCCTTTGCAGTGTAGCTCCAGATCAGTGGGCTTCTGAAGAAGCCAACTGATCTGGATCTGCACTGTTTGTCATTCACTATGCAAATTTATATCAACAATCTGAATCAAGGAATCTGACTGGCTGACAATTAGAAGTGGGAGTGACATCTTAATTTATTCTGCATGACAAGGGAAAATAAGATAAGAACTTCTCCTCAGGAGACAATTTGCATGAAATGTTAAATCCTCTCTACTGTACAAAAATAAGAAAATATCATAAATTTGTCCTCTGTTGCATTTGCCCAAAGAGCAGTTATGGTCAACTGGCCAGACTGTAACTATTTTAATGCCTTATCAATCAATCAATAAATTCACAAGAACCTTTTTTACAACATGGTTCATTATAGCATTGTTCCTGATATAACGTGGTTTTAAAAATGAATCTCCAAAATGTTGTATGTAGCCGAACAAAAAAGTATAGAATAAATAGAAAAATGGCCATTTCAAAATGGACCCCCAAAAATGATGTAGCCTATCAACAATATAAAGATTATATAGAAAAAATGACCATTTATGGTCATTTTTCTATATAATCTATACATTTTTATGACTACAACATAGTTGTATAGCTAACATGGTTTTCGCTTTGGATCCCAGCACATAGTGTTATGAAGAGGTTGTAGAGTAAACTGCCTCAAAATATCAGAGACACTGTTGACAAGACATTGGTTGGCTGGTGTATCTAAGCCCAAACTGGCTTTAATATTCTCTCGGTAGTTTCCTCATGCATGCTCTTCTCAAGATAAAATGAACACGCATGTATTCAACATTAAAACATTAAAAAGTCAGGGTCTGCCTGCCAAACTTATGGAAATGGAATCCTTTGTTACCAACATAAAATAATTCTAAAATCACCAGCAAGCCAGCTTGCCTTTCACGCACCGTTCTCATATGTGCCCCATGTGGATTGCAAGTGCATTTTTTCATTGCAGGACAAATGCTATTTGAATGCCAGCAGAGGAGGAGAAAAGGGCCGACTAATTACATAAAAAACAGTTATGAGCATGAAACTGAGGCCTTTTAATCATAGCTCCAGATAAGAGGGGTCTCTTAATAAATATTTTTCTTATTTCTTCATAAAAAATATTTTGAGGGTACTCATTAGAACTGCCTCAATGATGCCCTTTAAATGAGTACCCAAAACATGCATTTTTAAGAAGAAATAAGAAAAACAAATATCAATACTTTCTGATTGTAAAAGAACTTTATCTAGAGCTTTGTTTAAATGCTAAGCATGCTGGGTAAATATTTCAGACAACTTTCTGATTTTCGCAGAAAATAAGGACTGATATTTCATGCAACTTGTCTCCTTAGGAGACAAGTTGCATGAAATATCAGTCCTTATTTTCAGATAAATATATGAAAAAGTATCAATTTTTCATACATTGAAATTGCCAAATGAGCACTGAAGGTTAACTTTCAGGAAGTGATCTCTAATGCTGCAAGCCTCTGCAATGTCTGTCAATCAGTGTGAGGAAAAAGCACTCATGAGACTATATAGAAGCTTGCATGTCCTCTTCGTAGACCCAGAGGGACTGTTTAGGTGTTTTATTGTAATTGTGTGTCCTTCAAAGTGTAAATTAGTCTCGGCATTTAAAATGATTGTAAATGTTTCTTTTTTATTCTTTGCTCTTTATTGTTTTTGTTCTCCTTTCAAAGAAGTCTCAATAGGTCCATAAAAAGCTTGTTCAAAAGCTGGAACTGTTTAATTAAAATTTGTCTTGGCAATCTACAACTCATGGGTCAAATTCTAATTTAATTTAGCTGGTTTTAATTCCTGTTTAACCTGATCAAATTAAATATCAGCAGATGACATCATCTTTTTTTCTGAAAATTAAATAGAATGTTAAATTATATTTTCTGAGGAAAAAAGCATTTGTATTCTATCTGATATTTCATTTCAGACATTTTCTCCTTAGAAGAATGTTAGCAAAAAAGAAAAACTCTTTCTGGAAAAAACAAGAAAGCTGATTAAAAATGTCATCTGATGCACAATGCACAAAAAGGGCCCTTATGCAATTTGTGGGCAGCACCAGCCCTGATCAGCCTGCACATTGGACAACTTTTGTGACTTCCTGTTTGCTTTCCTGCACACCAAGTCCGTTCTGAAAAGGGATCTACTCTAAAAGGAAAGAATTTGCTCCTCATGGGAGCATATGCTTTCCTTTTAGAGTATATTCCATTTCATAAGAGATGTAAAAACAAATCTGACAGAGTTGCCACCCTTTAAAGTTCTCTCGTTTCCCTTAAACTGGCTTTTGCCAAAAATGAAATTGAAACTGGGCATCTTAACTTTTGTCATGCTGGATAAATTAAGACGCCATGCCCAGTTCTAATTTTCAGATAATCAGGTTACCTGATCCAGATTGTTGATACAAATTCACATACTAAATGACAAACAGTGCAGATCAGATCTGAAGAAGCCAACTGATCTGGATCTACACTGTTTGCAAAGGCAGGATATATCCAGGTTCAGCAGGACTAGGGTTAAAGATTAACAATAGAGCAAATGAAACTATGAAGGGCTTTACAAACCAAGTTTAATGCCATCTGATGTGGCAGCCTGACTTTTGAAAGTTTTGACAGCCTTAAGAAAATGATAACAATGCATTAAACATGCAGTATTAAAACAGATTTTGATAAGAATGAGCAAATATTCTACAAAATTATTTTTCAAATTTTCAACAAAATCAGTTCACAGAATGGTCAAGGGCTGCTTGTGTAAGACAGGCTGCTCATTGGAAGATCAAAGAAAGTGAGAACAAAGCGAGTGGTATTAATGTAAATTAGTCTCCATCAAAAGTTTGCCATAAAGAATGGCACTCATTCTGACAATAGTTGGCTAATGATGCCGCAATAATGAGTCACGGGAGCCTAACACATGAGTGGTCTCAGAGCCTGGGACAGCTTAGATGCAATATTAATATTGTCAAGAGAAATTAGGAAGAATGCTATGAAGGAACATATGCTTGCAAGTGTAGGCAACTGTCACAAAAGCAATATTAACCATTAAAGTGCCGAGTGAAATTTGTAGCAGTCGACATTCTAAATTTTTTTTATTTCAATTTTTCAGAGAAAACAAGTCTTGGCATTTCATGTGAACTGTCTGCAAATCAGATGATTCACATGAAATGTAAAAACTTGTTTTCTCTGAAACATAATAAAATTTTGTATGCTGCAGTTGTGACTGGCCCTTTAAGGATTCAGATTCAGCAGTACCATATTAACCCTAACTATTTAGACAGAAATGCACGAACAAACAGTGTAAACAGATCAAACTGTTCCGAAAGAAGTGAATGGTTGACACAGTGCAAACTGTGACAGTACTCCACATTAACCAGCCTTTTGAGTAATTAACAAATTATTTTTCAGTAATACAACACATACCTAAGACATTTTGATTGGTCGACACAGTGCACACTTCAGATGTACTTCACAAAGCTAAGGCCTTTTGACCAGCAGATACAGTTTAACTTTGGAAGTACTGACTGGTGGATACACTGCATACTAAATAAGTACTCCACATACTGAAGACAGTTTGACTGGTTGATATAATGCATACTAAAGAAGTATGAACTGGCTGATACAGTGCATACTTCAGAAGTATGGACTGACTGATACAGTGCATACTTTGGATGTATGCACTGGTTGACAGACTGCATACTTTGGAAGTACAGACTAGCTTAAACAGTGCATACTTTGGCAGTTAGTATTGGCTGATACACTGCATACTTCAGAAGTATGGACTGGCTGATACAGTGCATACTTTGAAAGTACAGACTGGCTGATACAGTGCATACTTCAGAAGTATAGATTAGTTGATACAGTGCATACTTTGGAAGTATGGGCTGACTGATACAGATAATACTTTGGAAGTACAGACTGGCTGATGCAGTGCATACTTCAAAAGTACAGAATGGCTGATACAGTACATACTTTGGGATCAAGGACTGGTTGATACAGTGCATACTTTGGAGGTACAGACTGGCTGATACTGAGCATACTTCAGAAGTAATGATTGGTTAATATGGTGCCTACTTTGGAAGTATGGACTGACTGATACAGTGCATACTTCAGAAGTATGGATTAATTAATGCAAAGCATACTTTGGAAGTACAGCCTGGCTGATACAGTACATACTTCAGAAGTATGGACTAGCTGATATAGTGCATACTTCAGAAGCAAGGTCTGGTTCATACACTACATGCTTCAGAAGTACCTACTGGTAGTTACAGCTCACACTTTGGAAGTACATACTGGCTGATACAGTGCATAATTTAGAAGTACAGATACAGTACATAATTCAGAAGAATGGGCTGGTTGAGGCATTTTATACTTTAGAAGTACTCCACAATCATACCCAAGGTTTTTGACTGGCTGAAACATCTAGATACATCATCAGATGGCATAATAGAGCTACTGTCAGACAAGCATGCTAAAGTGTTTAGGTGTCCCAAATTGAGGGCAAATATAGTGGTGATTTTTGTCTGATGATGACAATAAAATCCTTACCTTGACAACCTGATCATGTGTTTTGAGCCCTTTCTGGTCAGCCGGCCCTCCGGTCAACACCCTGGACACAATAATCCCTTCTGTCACCATGCCTTGTTTGGTGTTATTGTTATTGTTGTTGTGCTCCGTCTGAAAAAAACAGAAAAACTAAACTTTAAGCAACTGAAATATATAAATATGAGTATTCACACTTTATTTGTTATATTTGCTGAATAGTTTCAAGTCTTACCTTACCCCTTCTCATGCTGAGCACCGACATGCTCTGTCTTAGCAAACAGTGCAGATCCAGATCAGTTGGCTTCTTCAGAAGCCAACTGATCTGGATCTGTACTGTTTGTCATTAAATATGTGAATTTCTATCAAAAAACCTGGATCAAGTAATCTGATTGGCTGGAAATTAGAAGTGGGCATGGCATCTTAATTTATTCAGCAAGGCAAGGGTTAACCCATTTACATTGAATGGACTCTTCTAACATGACTCTTTGAACCGGCCTCTTTCCAGTAGCAGGGTATCTGGTTAGGTCTTAGTTATACCATGCTTTGTGCACATGTACAATGCCATAATGCATGAGTGTGAGAGAGTGCACTTTTGCAGGTACATGCGCAGAACCATGTACATGTATAACAGTCTTCACATTTGTATGCATGTAGCTTATCTACATCATATTTCAGGTTGGATGTTGGGAATTTTGGCTACTATGTGATAGCTTTTTATTATGCTATGTTTAACAGAAGTTCCTGTATTTAATGCAAGCAAAGTAGACTCTGATCAGATGCCATGTTTTGCCGTGTCTGATCTGGGTCTGCACTGTTTTAAAGTAACTCTTTTCAGGGTTTCAGGACTAAAGACAGTTAAGGACTAAGCAAATTAGTTTAGGTAAAAATATAACCTTGTCCAGTGACCTTAAACTTATGGTTTCAATTTTCTATTTCACTATTAATACAGCTGGGAGGCAGAAGCCTCACAGGCAAGATTATATTTTTTCCTACCGTAAAAAAAAAACATTCTAAAAGTGATTTTGTTACTTTTCATAAAAAAATAAGTCTTGACATTTCATGTGAATTGTCTGCCTAGCAGACAATTCACATGAAATGGCAAGCCTTATTCTCTCTGAAAATTAATAATAAAAAAAATATTTCAAAGTGTCTTCTGCTGTAATTTTGAGCCACTTAAGGTTAAGGCAATTCCCAACACTGTACTGTATTAACCCTAAGTATTTGGACACCTCAACTCCTTACCATACTTGTTCTAAAATTTGAACAAGTATAATTTGCTACCCGATGTTGTGTCTAAAAATTGCTGGATGAGTGGCAAACAGTGTAGACCCCGATGAGATGCCGTGTTCTCATCTGGGTCTACACTGTTTGCTCAGGGTTGTATGTCCAAATACATACGGTAAATACCGAACTAACAAGGTATGCTTTGGTGCAAAGAATAAAACTGAATATGTTAAATTGTCTGCTGAAATTTTTACTCAGCATGTTTTACCACTAATGTTTAAAATCAGCAGGTTATGCCTTACTTAACAGTTACAAAAATGTTATAAGTTTCAATAAAACTCAAAACGCAACTTAGAATAAGTTTTATATTAAGTATTAAAGATCAAAAGTCAAATCATACATTTCAGTGAAATAAAACGCTTATTTTTGCTTTATTAGACTCGTAAAGATTTCTATCTGCTTAACGCTACAATATAAGCAACAGCTTCTATAGTCTACTACATCTATAGTCAATATATTACCTAACGACAAGAACACAATGCCGGTTATTTATGTTAATTTCACGTTTTCGGTAAAAATGAAAACTGATCCTTATTCTTTTGGATGTAAAATTGATCAAACCACGATAAAGTCAATAAAAAGACCTAGCTCCAGATAGGAGGCATATCAGGTAATTATTTACTTATTTCTCTACGAAAACATATGTTGTGGGTACCCATTAGAAACACCTTAGCGAGGTGCTTCTAATGAGTACCCACAACATATATTTTCATGAAGAAGTAAGAAAATTATCAATATTTTTTGGCTGAAAAAAAAGCACCTTATCTGGTGTTATAGAAAACAGATTTCAGCAACTAAAAATGAACATTCAAACACCAGACCATGTCAAGCTCTGTGTGACATGGCTTTGTAATTTTACGCCATTTGATACTCAGTCTGCCAACTAAGTTATGAATATTAATCACATATATTAATGCCGATGAAGTAAATTCAATTGTAACCAATCAACCATCTGTCAGAGATGATATTAAGTGACTTAAATTGGTGGGTTTCGCTGCAAGATCAATCAAAATTATGAAAATACGATATCTTTTAAAGCCGAGAAATTCTTTCAGTGACCATTAATTGAGGCTGTGTCCATATTTTCGAAATTTTTTGCTGATGTTCTCTTCAGGGCAGAGCATGTCAAGTACATGATAAGGCTTTGGGCACATATTAACCTTGAGTAAGCTAAGTTTAAATATCAGCAGATGACACTATAAATATTTTTGCTCCAAAATTTCCCAAGAAATTCCTTGACATTTCATGTGAATCATCTGTTGTATTTTTTTTTTTTTTTTTTTTTTTCAGATTTTTAATGCTTACCACACTTGGTAAAAATATTAGTAGAAAATAGTTTGAAACATTTTTTTTCTCATTTTTCCCACAAATAAGGTTTGCCATTTCATGTAAATTGTCAACATAGAGGACATTTTGCATGAACTGTCAAAACAGTATTTCCTAAGCACAAAATATTTATATCAATTTGCTTTCTGCTGAATTTACCCAGGGTGCTACAGGTTAACCCTGCTCCTGCTGGTCCCAGATATGAACTGCCTTTGCAAACAGTGCAGATCCAGATCAGCTGGCTTGTAGATCCAGATCAGAAGCCTGGATCAGCTGGCTTCTGATCTGGATCTGCACTGTTTGTCATTCAGCATGTGAATTTGTACCAACAGCATGAATCCAGTAATCTGTTTTGACAATTAGAAGTGGGCGTGGCATCTTAATCTATTCAGCATGACAAGGTTTAATGCTACCAAGCACCCAAGACAAATGAAAGCAGTATCAAATGTGTTCATGCGCACAAATTCATGCAGGCCTGTGAGATTGCACATATGCAAAATTGACACTGCAGTCTTTTTTTCAGGGCTGCATTCAGAAATCATAGCACTAGTTAAAGCGCTTTAGTATTGATATTTTTATCATTTCTCCACAAAAACATATGTTATGGTACTCATTAGAAGTGCCTCGCTGGGCGCTTCTAATGAGTACCCACAACATATGTTTTCGTGGAGAAATAAGAAAAATATATACCGGATACCCTCCCTTATCTAGACCTATGAGAAATGCAGTGTTCATGAACATTTTGCCCTGAATCCCTCTACATGATGACAATTACCAACAGAGACAAGGATCCAAGGCAAATCATTCACAAATATCTTGCACTTCTGAACACAGCCAAGGTGCTCCAAGTCTACTTTACACTCAAAGTAGCCATGCCCAAGGCTTAGAAATATACATATATATAGTTTGGCTTATTGAGCTCTGTGGCTAGTCTATAGATAATATGGCCTGGATTTCTAAAAAAATTAAAAAAAAAAAAAAGTAAAAAAAAAAGTGACAAACATACTTATATATTGGCCTAGTAGCTAGGCTACACACAAAGAACTGGGTGTATTAACTGTCTGAAAATATCAGCTGACTCAAGCAGTGTTCAAACAGTGACTGTGTCACTCCTTGCAAATAATGAGCACTAACTGAACAGAACAGACTATAACTTTATTGAAGATAAACTCAGGCCACACGCAGGTGGCATAAGAGCATACTATAGAAACAGACAAACAAGTGGCATGTAACAAACAGACATGTATAAACATGAACAAATACAACAATGAAAAGGAAGCAGACGCATCATGTTACCATGCCTATGCAAAATAATAAGATTTTTACGGTCTTAGAAATGAACAAGAAAAATGCCTAACCGCATTATGGAAGGGATTTTTTAAAAAAGTTAGAAAAAAGGTAAACCTCTGACGATGCCCAATGCCTAATGCCCGCCCACAACTACAACTGCTACCTATAGCCAAAAGCAACTGGGTATTATGCAAAACAGCCCTGATATTAATACTTAGCCACTCTGGGAAAATTCAGCAGACAAATTAGTTACAATTCAGAGAAAACAGATGTCTCCAGACCATGAATTTTCAGTTTTTCTACTGCTGTGACCTTGAAAATTAGGTCAAGGTCACCAAAATCTAAATATTTTTTTATCAAGTCCCAATTATATATTCATGAAAATTTGGTATGAATCCACCCACTGGTTCAAAAGATATTATGCAGATAAGAAAGTGTCTCAGAATTTTTAGTTTTTCTACTGCTGTGACCTTGAAAATTAGGTCATAGTCACCAAAATCTAACCAGTTCTTTGTTATGTCCCAATTATTTACCATGCAAATTTGGTGAGAATCAAAGCACTGGTTCATAGAATATTGTGCAGACAAGACA
The DNA here is from genome assembly GCA_964016985.1 of Anodontia alba. Lineage (NCBI taxonomy): Eukaryota > Metazoa > Mollusca > Bivalvia > Lucinida > Lucinidae > Anodontia > Anodontia alba. The sequence continues at coordinate 10,453,633 of OZ024828.1, forward strand.
GGATCCACACCAAAATCAATATCTCCTCCTCCTGGTATGTGGAGGGGGGGAGGGGATGGGGATGGAAGAGGGGGACACAAAAACTGGTGATATTGGTGATATTTTTTCCAAGAAACATAAAATGTCAGATCCTATTTTCTGGGAAAATTAAGAAAAATATTTCAAACCGTTGTTTGCTATTTTTTTCCCCAGGGACTGTCATAAAAAGTGTAAAATTTCATGCTGGAACTTTTCTGATTTTTTTGACCAGCAGTTATTTGATGATTTCCATACACCTCCAAGGGTCATCTTATCTGTTTATTTGTAATTCAAAGAAAATTAGAATCCAATTAATAGTCAGCATGTCATTGTCATATAGGATCCTACTGGTCATTTCAAAGGGACTCTACTGGTCATCTGATACTGGAACCTAATGGTATGGCTACAAAAGTAGGGTAGCCAGATAAATTATTTCTGCATGTAAACACATTTGTGGGTACTCATTAGAAGAGCCTAGTCACGGCACTACTGATAAGTACCCATGACACATTTTTGAGGTAAAAATTTGGTTTATCCTGACTTAGCCATATCAAAGGCAAAAATTATACCAGCTGTTCATTACCCTGATGCTTAGCATTACGAAAGCAGAGTGAAAATGCACATCTTCAGAACATGTAGAAAACGCCTGCAAATCAACCCTTATCTTGCTGTTCACGACATCCCCTACCTTTGCAAACAGTGCATCTGATCAGGATCTACACTGTTTGTCATTCAGTTTGTGAATGTGAACTAAAACATTATATGATGTAATCTGATTGGCTAATCAAATTATTCAGCAGGATAAGGGTTAAAGTTTCAAAAAGATTGATTAAAACCTGTAGAAGTTGGGCACACAAGATAACCTGAGCCAGCCTCGGTGGCTCAGTTGGATGCGCCATCCGACTGGAGACCAGGAGGTCGCGGGTTCAATCCCCGCTGAGGTCGGCAACATTCTTTTGTGGAGATTGATCATGAAATATTTTCAACGGTCATTCTCTCCTTTCCGCTAATTCAAGAAGGGCAGTTGTCAGTTTCTGGCGAAAGAATGTGCACAGTACTGGTTAACCGCTTTGAGAACTAAGCCTGCCCAGTAAACATGTGGTTAGGTAAACTGACCGCGCTCGACATGACCCCATTAGGTTGACTGGGCCATAAAACCTCAACACAAACAAACAAGATAACCTGTAGAAGTTGGGCATACAAGGTATGTACTATCAGATGGGGATAGAAGTACCCAAGCATGGAAGCAGAGAACTACAGAAGCATAAAGAACCGTGGAAGCATGAATACCATGTCCCCTTTCTCGTCTCCAAAAAGGCGGGGGACAAAAAAACAGTCTTTCTAATGATCCATATGGATTAGCAAGAAAAACATTATGTTCCCCCTTCAGTTCTGGCTGCAGGACATCAAGATTGATCAAGATTACTCATTACTACCAAGTAAAATAATAATTTTAATAAACAGTTGCCCCTACCAATTAACTGAAAATTTTGAAATGGAAACACATAAAAGTTTTTGTCCAGCCTAAAATATTCTATGGATGATAGACTGCAGATGGCTGCGACAGATGATGTTCGAAGATCAACTTCTCAAACTAGTGGACAAGCTGGACAATGGAGACTGACCAAGCGTGAATTCGATATAAAACATTAACCTTTACCACTCTCTGGACAAATTCAGCAGATGACAAATTTATGATATTTTTCTTATTTTTCCCAGAAAACAGTATATGACATTGCATGCAAATTGTCTCCAGTGGAGACAATTTGCATGAAATGTCATATACTGTTTTCTGTGAAAAATAAGAAAAATATTTTAAGATGTCGTCTGCTGAAATTTTTACCCAGCATGCAGAATGTTTAGTCCTGCATTACATTGCACTCTGGAGTGGGTCTGTAGATAATTGATTTAGAAAGGACTGATGGGATTTCAGGGGCCGTTGCTGCAATTGTAAAGTAATCATGTTTAGAATTAAGATTGACATGTAATTGTCTGCGAACAACTGGCAAACTGTAAATTGTTCGTTGCAAGTGACAAGAAAAAAGAATTTCTGCATTAACCTTTTGAATCCTGGAAGTGACAAAATTCATATGTGACATTTTTTTTTTTTGGCTTTTTTCTAGCAAAACTGGGCTTCACATTTTCTTGTCAATTATCTTCCTGTTGTCAGGGGGGAAATCAAAATATTGCCTAACATATTTTTCTTTTAGCATGAAAACTGTTTACCCTTAAACGTAGAAGACAACATTCTACATTTTTTATTATTTTTTCTAAAGAGAATAAGACTTGATGAGGCATTTCTAATGAGTACCAACAATGTACACTTTTTTATGGAGAAATAAGAAAAAAGTCAATAATTTGTGGTTGAAAAAAAGTGCCTTATCTGGAGATATATTCATTTGGCTTACTTCAATACTTTCTGAGCTATATTGCTAGAGAAGCAACATTACAAGTTACATCTGGCAGCTGTCAACTCTATTTTTAGAAATTCTTGAAAAAATAAAATGTCTGATGGACGTATGAAAATTTAAAAGGATACATGGATGGATGGACAACAAAGCAAAGCCTAGGCTGAGCAATTCAAATGAATCCAAAGATCAGGGTCTACACTGTAAAACACTCTCATCCAGCAGTTTTTAGACACATCCACAGAGCAGTAAAACGGACTTCTTTTTTTTTCAAAGGACATGTATAAAGGAGTTAAGCATAGCTACAGATAAGAGGGGGTCTCCACATAATATTTTTCTTACTTCTCGATGAAAACATATATTGTGGGTACTCATTAGAAGTGCCTCACCGAGGCGCTTCTAATGAGTACCACAACATATGTTTTTGTTGAGAAATAAGAAAGATATCAGAATTTTTCGGATGAAAAAAGCACCTTATCTGTTGCTGTGGTTAAGGTGTGGTCCCAGATCAGATGCCACAGAACACATCATCTGAACAGGTCTACACTATTGCCACTCATCCAGCTATTTTTAAGGACAAGGACAGGCAGGCATGGTGTTAGAATATTAACAGTAGCCCTTGTCCTGCTGTACCCGGGTATGCCCTTCCTTTGCAAAAAGTTTGGATCCAGATCAGTTGGCTTCAAAAGAAGCCAACTGATCTGGATCTGCACTGTTTGTCATTCAATATGTGAATTTTTATCAAGGACATGTATGGTAAGGTCAGTTAAGGTGTGGACCCATATCAGAACATATCTGAACAGGTCTACACTGTTGCCGCTAATCAGGCTATTTTTAGAGACAAGGACAGGTAGGCAATGTGTCAGAATATTTTGGGTTAATGCAGTAATTAGACTGGAGACAGTAGCCCTTGTCCTGCTGAACCCGTATATGTCCTGCCTTTGCAAACAGTGTAGATCCAGATCAGTTGGCTTCAAAAGAAGCCAACTGATCTGGATCTGTACTGTTTGTCATCCATGTGAATTTTTTTTATCAACAATCTGAATTAAGTAATCTGATTGGCTGATCATTAGACATAAGCGTATATTCATCATGACAATGGGTAGATTTTCTACCTCTTTGTGCAAATGAAGCAATATTTTCTGACTTCCTGTTTGCCTACCTGCACAACAATCCCCTTCTGAAAAGGGGGTTGACTTTAAAAGAAAAGAATTTGCTTCTATGGGGAGAAAATTCTTTTCTTTATGGGTAGACTTTTTAGATAGGAAGAAGACCCTTTTCAGGAAGACCTTTTTCAGGGTTTAATTCTGAAAAGAAAGAATTTCCTTTCCTTTTTGGGTAGATCCTTTTCAGAAGGGAATACCCCTTTTCGGAAAGAAAGAAGTGAAATTTTGATAGAACTGACCCTAAAAGTGTACCTACTTCCCTAAAAAAGAAAAATGGTTTGACAGGCATTTCATTTCTTAACCTTCAGCTCTCTCTTGGCAGACGACAATTTGACAATATTTATCTTATTTTTTCCTAGAAAACAGGCTTTGACATTTCATGCAAATTGTCACTTAGGAGACAATTTGCATGAAAAGTCAAAGCCTGTTCTCTAGGAAAAATAAGAAAAATATTTCAAAAAGTTGTCTGCTGAAATTTTTCCTAGCATGCTAACATTAAATCTCTGTTCAATTACAGTTTCCGAAACCTGACAGAGATGACAAATTGTTGTCCACATTATTTTATTGTTCGGAAGAAGCTGGCACATGCGAGTGGTCAATAGATCTTGTGGTTAATTTGTACTGGTCATTGTCACAATCTTGCCGACCACTGGTCATTAAAGAGATCAACAATATTTGCAGATGGGCTTGTATATAATGCCACGGTGTCACCAAGCTTGTAATTATTATTTTTCTTTCAACACTCGGGTCACTTCGGTGCACAAATCATTTTCCAAGATGAGTGAAATAGCCTTGCTTATTTGAGAGATGCTGAGCTAACTAGTTCCGTCAGAAAACACTGCCTGTTTACAAAATTCATTGCCCTAGTAACAAAGGCACTACATAATCAGAGCTACTGGCATCAGCTGGAGCAGCTCTTAGTTATGTACCCTCTGCATCAGTGACACAACCAAATTCCTGATTCCGAAGCTTCTATGTAACAGATGATACATAATAGCTCTTGATAAGATGCTTTTTTCAATCAAAAAGTATTGATATTTTTCTTATTTCTCCATGAAAACATACATTGTGGGTACTCATTAGAAGCGCCTCGGTGAGGCACTTCTAATGAGTACCCACAACATATGTTTTCGTGGAGGAATAAGAAATATATTTACCTGATAACCACTCTTATCTTATCTTACCTATGAGTATGAAGCATTCTTAGGATGCTAACAATGACCAACTGTTTTAATTTTCTTGTTGACTTTTTTCCTCATTAACTGTATATTTTTCTGCTACAAAGTGATTCTTTTTAAAAAAAAATTGTACAGTAGAACTGCCATGAATGGCCATCTCTCAACAACAACTGTAACTTTTCGGATATCCCAAAGTGTAGCTTTGCAATATACTAACACTTACCACACTATGGGCTGAATCAGCAGACGACAAACTGATGACATTTTTCTTTCTTTTTTTTCCTAGAAAATTGGATATGACACATCATACAAATTATCTCCTGTATGAAGTTTCAAATCCAATTTTCTTGGAAAAATAAGAAAAATATTTCAAAATGTCTGCTAAATTTTTACCCAGCATGCAAAGCAATAAACCTCTTTACAACAGTCACCTCACTACAATAGCCAGTTTGATGCTTTTCTAAGACTGGCTGTTGTAAGGAGGTTTCACTGTATTATGAAAATTAGTATATAACCCATTGTATACGAGGGATGTTCAAAATGAATTGCTTATTTCTATCTGGAGACTTCAAATTTCAAGTTAGCCCAAAAGTACTCATTTCATGCCCTCGAAGTACTCCCCGTGGCTAGAAATGCAAAGTTTCAGCGGATGTATCCATTTCTTGAAGGCATCACGGTACGCTGATTTGGGCACAGTAATAAGGCACTGATGAATGGCAGATCCAAGTGCCTGTCGGGACTGATATTTCCGCCCAGCAAGGAATGCTTTCAATTTCGGAAACAAAAAGAAATCACATGGGGCAAAGTCTGGGGAATACGGGGGGGGGGAGGCAAAATAGTTAGTTTTTCTTTCTTCAAAAATGCCGTAACTATTGCGGAGGTATGAGCTGGGGCATTGTCATGTAGAAGACGGACATGTTTAAAACCAGTGGCAGGGCGTCGTTTCTGATAATACTTTTTCAGTTTCTTCAGTACTACGTCTTTGTAGTACTTTCCGGTGATGCTTTTGCCCTTTTTCACTGGCACTTTTATTGCGACTTCTTCACCAGAGAAGAAGATTGCATACAAAACCTTCTTTGTACTCAAAGAACATTTGGCAATTATTGGGCGTTTGCTGTGTTTAGTGGCCCAGACCTTATTGCTAACCTTTCTGACGGGCCCAAAATAATGGACCCAGGTTTCATCAACTGTGACGACATTGGCAAACTGCTTTTTGTCATATTTTGAAAACATTTGAAGCAGCTTTTTGGCCACTTTAACCCGTTGCCTCTTTTGCTCGTCAGTCAACAGATGTGGCACCCATCTAGCAGAAATCTTTCTGACTTTCAAATGCTTCTTCAAAATAAGGTGAACTTATAGTGATATGCCTACCTTTAGTGCAATGTCACGAACTGTAAATCTGGCATCTCCTTCAATGATTTCCTTTATTTTGGAAACGATTTCTTTACGAGATGCAGATTTTGGCCTACCTGATTTCGGTGTATTTTTGATGGACTCTACACCAGACTCAGATTTCTTTTTCCACCGCCGAACTGTGTCATAAGACACACAAGAAGGTCCAAAAGCAGTAGAAATTTCAATCATCAGCTTCTTCAAAGAACAACCCAGTTTTGAGCGAGCTTTGATGTAAGTCCGTATTTCATCTTTTTAGTCGACGCTTCTACCAACCATTTTTACTGCAGTGGTCAATGACTGCGTGTATTCAAATGGCAAATTTTATGTCTTACACTTAGTCTAACATGTACATTTATACACCATTGTGTAGATATTGAATAGCCCTATACAGATATGTATTGATCGTGCCCCACGTGGATATCGAGCTAGAGGACAATAAGCAATTCATTTCGAACATCCCTCATATATTATACTGAATAGACTCTCCCATACTATATACTGGAAGAGTCCAATTTCAATTTTAGGTATGTCTGGTTATGGGCTTTTCATATTCCTGGAGAACAAGGTAGTCTGAAGGACAGCTATATCCCCCACCACAGAATAACAAAGGAGTGGCCTCAAAATTCAAGGCTGAAACTGGTGGCCTTCAATTGTGATCTTCACCTTGAGTCTGCATTGAGTTATGGGTTCTGCACATCATCTCACTAAGGCGAACATTTGACCCAAATTTGACATCTTTCAAAGGGTTCAGGAGATATGGAGTAAACATGAAATTCAAGACTCAAACTCAAGACCTTTAACTGTGACCTTGACCTTGAGTCGGCATGCTTATGGGTTCTGCACATTGCCTCACTAAGGCAAACATTTGACCAAAGTTTCATGAAAATCTTTCAAAGGGTTCAGGAGATATGGAGCGAACAAGAAAGAGATGGATGACCTTCAATTGTGACCATGACCTTGAGTCTGCATCATTGAGTTATAGGTTCTACACATCATCTCACTAAGGCAAACATTTGATCCAAATTAAACAAGGCAGTCTGAATGGCAATGAAGTGGCCTCAAAATTCAAGGCTCAAACTGGTCACCTTCAACTGTGACCTTGACCTTGAGTCAGCATAGCTGAGTTATGGGTTCTACACATCATCTCACTGAGGCAAACATTTGACCAACGTTTAAAGAAAATCCTTCCAGGGGTAAAGGAAATATGGAGCAGACACCAAATTCAAGGCTCAAACTTGTGACCTTCAACTGTGATCTTGACATTAAGTCCACAGGGCTGAGTTATGGGTTCTGCGCATTGTCCCACTGAGGTGAACATTTGACCAAAGTTTAGAGAAAATCCTCCCAGGAGTAAAGGAGATATAGAGCAGACACAAAATTCAAGGCTCAAATTCGTGACCTTGAACTGTGACCTTGTGAGTCTGCATGGTTGAGCTATGGGTTCTGCACATCATTTCACTGAGGCAAACATTTGACCAAAATTAAAAGAAAATCCTTCCAGGGGTAAAGGAGAAAAGGAGATACCGAGTGGACACAAATTTCTGGGCTCAAACTCACGACCTTGAACTGTGACCTTGTCCTTGAGTCCCCACGGCTGAGTTATGGGTTCTGCACATCATCCCACAGGTGAACATTTGACCAAAGTTTAGAAAAAATCTTCCCAGGGGTAAAGGAGATACAGAGCGGACATGAAATTCAAGGCTCAAACCCATGACCTTGAACTGTGACCTTGACCTTGAGTCGGCATGGCGGAGTTATTGATTATGCACATCGTCTCACTAAGGTGAACATTTGACCAAAGTTTAAAGAAAATCCTTCCACTGGTATAGGAGATACAGTTCGGACACGAAATTCAAGGCTCAAACCTGTGACCTTGAACTGTTACCTTGACGTTGTGTCGGCATGGTTGAGTTATGAGTTCTGCACATCGTCTCACTGAGGCAAACAAATGACCAAAGTTTAAAGAAAATCCTTCCAGGGGTATAGGAAATATGGTGCAGACATGAAATTCAAGGCTCAAACCCATGACCTTGACCTGTAACCTTGACCTTGAGTTGGCATGGTTGACTTATGGATTCTGCACAACAACTCACTGAGGCGAACATTTGACCAAAGTTTAATGAAACTCTTTCAAAGGATTCAGGCGATATGGAGCAGACAAGAAAGTGTTACGGAAGGACAGACAGACAGACAGACAGACAGACAGAAGGACAGATGGACAGACCGACAGATGAAGACCATTTCTATAATCCCCCATCCACTTTGCGGCAGGGGATTAAAAATGGCTAATCTATTTGCAAATGGTGGAGACCCTGATCAGATACAGTGTTCTGCGGCATCTGATCTGGGTCTGCACTGTTTGCCAATTACCCTTTTACGTGTCTCACAACTACAATGGGTTAATATGCTTTATCACTCCTCATACTCTCAGTTCTCACTTCTATATACAGTACAACCTCAATGGCTCGAACACGACTGGCTCATTTACCTCGGATGATTTCATTACGAAAACACATCTGTTCAAATTTATTGAAAATTTTACCACCAAAAAAACAAAAAGTTTTCAGATAAAAATTCTGATATTTTTCATATTTCTGCTCTAAACATAGATTGTGAGTACTTATTAGAACCACCTCAGTGAGGCAGTTCTAATGAGTACCCACAATCCATGTTTTTGTGCAGAAATAAGAAAAAAAATGTATAGCCCTATACACCCCAGTTTTACTATATAAAAGTGGGCTTTAAGTGGGGTCAAAATTATACAGGTATGTTTTCTTGATGGAGCTAGTTTTTGAGTCCCTAGAAAATTTTTCCAATAGCTCAAGAAAACAAATATTTAGAGATATTTTCTTATATTTTATCATGAAAATGTATGTTGTGTGTACTCATTAGAATTGCCTCACTGAGGCAATTCTAATGAGAACATTCAACATACATGTACTATTATTTTATTTAAGATGGAAAAGACATTTCTAAATTATCCTCATTTGCCTCCTGACTTCAGTGGCTCGAACAAATTTTCGTTATCCGAAAGATGTTCAAGCCGTCCACTGTACTCAGAGAGCTATACCAATCTATGGCAAATTTGTAATGTACAGTAAAACCTGTGTAAGAGAGCCACCTTTGAGACTGACTTTAAATAGTGGTAGATGTGGAAAAAGTTGTCTGTCTTATAAAGGTACATGTCATGTAATTTTGCTAGCAAAATTACATGACATGTACCTTTATAAGACAACCACCTTTCCACATCAACCACCAAGATCAATTTTAAAGGTGGCTGTCTTACACAGGTTTTACTGTATGAGGTACAATAGCAATGCTAGGTACCAGACAACCTGTTCCCATTTATGCACACAAGTACTTTCAGCCTGATATAACAATGTTTTTCTAACAATCAAACAAACAAACATTTTGATTCGTCAGTAAATAGAATGTTAAGGAAGATGAAAGGAATACTTGAATCAAAGTGATTTCTTCATCATTTTATTCCTGACTTCGTGACTCATATCAAAACAACACATAAATTCAGGTCTCCAAATATTTATTTTGAGTAAGCAGGATTTGAAAGTTAGCAGATCACATTTTAACCCTTAAAGCACCTATCGCAACTGCAGCAGATGACAATTTTATTTATTTTTTTTTTTTTCCGAGAAAACAAGTCTTGACATTTCATGAAATGTCAGAACTTATTTTCACTGAAAAATTCAAAATAATATTTGGGAATGTCATCTGTTACAAGAGTGCACTGCGCTTTAAGGGTTCATATATATATTTTTTTCCATTTATGTCCTTGAAAAGATATATTCAAGAATTCATTAACGCTCTGGGTAAAATTTTCAGCAGACGACATTCTGGAGTATTTTCTTATTTTTCTCAGAAAACAGAATTCTAACAAGACCTCAGAACTTGTGTTTTCATAAGGAAAATGTCACTCTTTTTACCTCCATATTAACCCTTAAAGTGCCAATCACAAGTGAGGCAGATTTGAAGTATTTTTTTTTTTTTTTTTTTTTCAGAGAAAATGAGTCTTGACATTTCATGTGTATTTTCCCTGAAAAATAAAAAAACAATTAGAATGTCGTCTGCTACAAATTTTGCTAGGCGCTTAAAGGATAAACACTTTTCCAGACCTCTGATAACATTATGAAAACACCAACAATATGACTCAAACACTTGACAATACAATAAAATAGTTCCTTGAAAGGGAACTTTCTTATCTTAAAATTCAGGACCATGATCTTATCCCTCAATTAAAACATAAAACTACTGCTGGATTGGTAACTAATAAATTTACAGCACGTTAAATGGCAATAAATCTTGGACAAGATGTGGCATAAAAGTATGGTTTAAGGACAGACTATCTTTTAAAGTGCAAATTAGTGGGGGTACAGAAGATTTGCGTACAAATTGCAAAATTTTACAAGATTTCCAAGCGTAATTGGTCCTTTATCAATTAACACCGCTCTTTATAAGACATCTAAATGCTTTCCGGCCTTCCTGTTTTTCACTCGAGGCACTCTGACTCAACAGATGAGCCTGTCTTATTAAATGGAATTAAAGACGCAGATTCGTAATTTAGATAGAATTAAAGATGCCTATAATGGGACCTGTTGACTCATATCTGAACTAACTTCATTCCCTTACATGGAATTTATACAGGGATCAGAACTGGCAAACGTGATTGCTCAACTCTTTTCTTGCTGAACCTGGATATACCCTGCCTTTGCAAACAGTGTAGATCCAGATCAGTTGGCTTCTAAGAAACCAACTGATCTGGATCTGCACTGTTTGCCATTCAGTATGTGAATTTATATCAACAATCTGGATCAAGTAATCTGATTGGCTGAAAATCTGAAAAGGGCATGGCATCTTAATTTATTCAGCAGGACAATGATTAATTAAAATGAAAAATGGAAGCTATCAAAAATGGCTATATTTCCCACAAACAACATGAGAGACTAAAAGGGGAGATAGTTCTGTAAGCCACTTAGTGCAGAATTATGGGTCTGCACTTTCTCTCACCAAATCTCCAGATAAGATGGGATATCCACATATTTTTCTTATTTCTTCACAAAAACATATAATGTTGGTACTCATTAGAAGTGCCTCGCAAATGTGCTTCTAATAAGTACATAGACATATGTTTTTGTAGAGAAATGAAAAAAACTATCAATATTTTTCAGCTGTAAAAGGTAATTTATACGGAGCTATGTCTCACTGCCCTCTATCAATAGTTCATGTTTCATTTACCTTCAGTATTTCTTCAGTAGATCTGCTCTGGACAAGTAAAAGTGAAAAGGGGAACTAACTCTATTATTATGCAAGAATGAGTTATGTTTCTTGTACTTCCTCTGTTTCAATATTCCAAGTGCATGGTGGACTGGTCCTACAATGAAGTTTTGCTAACTTTTCCCAGTTTTACAAATGTTTTGCAGCCTCCTGCCAAAAGCAAATGGTGACTGGGTCAACTCACTGAAGACTTCAATAGGTGGGCATACCAAGCTACCATCCACCCTGGCAAATTGCTTACAATCAACACAAAGGTGTAGAAGAATCAGAAATTGGAGGATTCTGGGTAATTACGTCTCTGAGCTCATACATATCAATATTTACACAAAGTATTCAGACAGACAGGCTTGAGTGAACAGTGTAGACTGAGATCAGATGTTGCAGAATGTGACATCTGATCTGGGTCTACACTGTTTGCCAGTTATTCAGCAGCTTTTTAGACATACCGACAGGTGATAAAATTGCTTTGTTCAAATCTTAGGACAAGTGTAGAAAGAAGTTATAGTCTCTGAAAATTAGGGTAAGTGTGGTACAGGTTGGTGGTAATGATTCTGGTTGTTTTCTGGTATTTTTGCATCTTATATGACAATAATTAACCCTTGTCCTGCTGAACCTGGATATACCCTGCCTTTGCAAACAGTGTAGATCCAGATCAGTTGGCTTCTAAGAAGCCAACTGATCTGGATCTGCACTGTTTGCCATTTAGTATGTGAATTTGTATCAACAATCTGGCTCAAGTAATCTGATTGGCTGAAAATTAGAAATGGGCGTGGTATCTTAATTTATTCAGCAGGACAAGGGTTAAGGGGAATCGTTAAGGAGGAGACTTTGGTGATAATTCTGGAATGGAGAACTGGAGAAAATTATCAAATAATTATCACCAAATATTCCTCCTTAACAACTCCTCTGATTATGATAAGTCTTTCTGGGTTACGGCTGCATGTTTCTTTGGGAGAAGCAGAAAATGTATTCTCACTTGGATTTGTACCATATTTATCCTAAATAATGGGAAACCTTTACTCCTTGCATGATACTTCTAAAACTGTAATCCAGTCCATATATGAACCAGACTACTATTGACATCACACTGTTTTGGTACTCTGAAAATAGTCCTATCTAAAAACAGAGTGTATGGAGTAGATGTTGTATACAGTATAAGGTAAAAAAGGACTGCGTTGTTCTATTTATTTCAGGCCACAGAAGGTTCCTGGAGGAGAAAAATTCCAGGTAGTAAAAGATTCTGTAAGGAACTGTTTGGCTGGATGGAGTGCTACAAGGAGTCAGTCGGTCATTCCAGTTTTTGACCCTGAATAGGAGGAGTTTTTGGGCTGTCAATTATGGCGGGCAATGTCATGTGTTTTCAAAGTGATGAAGAGGACATAAAAATCCCAGGATCTGTTGCTCACTCAAGTGGCTATCACATCCTACCAAAACCTGGATATAATTTGTGCCCATGGAACTGTAGCAGGTGAGAGACTTTTGAACTCTTAGCACTGTACCCTATAGAGAAATTAATAGGGGTGTGTAACCTATATCAGTTGATTTGTTTGCTTGGCATATTTTTCTCATTTCTCCATGAAAACATATGTTGTAGTACTCAACAGAAGCACTTCCAATGAGTACCTATGGCATATGTTTTTGTGGAGAAACAAGAAAAATATTACAATTCTTTTCATTGAAAAAAGAACTTATAATCTACAGCTGCCTGAGAATGGCTGGCAAAAAGTGGTCCTAGGGCAATGAGATACTGTAACAATTCCAAAATTACTCCGCTGTCAAACCAGTTGCTCATCGACAGCTCATATTCACACTCTGAGTCAATAATGCACCAATTAATGATTTTTCTAACAGCAGAAAATTGTCCTAATATGTCTTCTATTAGTTCTTTAGAAGTCTCAACATTAGTCATTAAATGCCCATTTTCAAATTTACAATAATCTGAGCAACTCTGCATACCGTAATAACCCTGTATTTGGACAGACAGGCCTTTGCAAACAACTGTGTAGACCCAAGGTCTGCTCTGTTTGCCATACATACAGCAATATTTTAGACATATCAAGAAGTAGTTGAATGGACTATTTCAAATTTTCGGATAAGTATGGTAAGAAGATAAGGTGTCCTAATACTTAGGGTATTACGGTAGTTCCACATAGCTTCAAATAATTTTAACCCTTGCCTTGCTGAATAAACTAAGATGCCATACCCACTTCCAGTCAATCAAATTACTTGGTCTGGGTTTTTGATAGAAATTCACATATTTAATGGCAAACAGTGCAACAGAAGCCAACTGATCTGGATCTACTCTGTTTGCTAAGACAGGACATGTCACGTTCAGCAAGAGAAGGGTTAACCCATTTATGTTTTTGGACCGGCCTATTTCCAATGGCAGGATGTCTAGTTAGTTTTTATGTTACTACTTAGATTTATAGAAATGCCTATAAATATTAATTAATGCAAACTGTATATACCCCGACCAGACATCACAATCTGTGGCCTCTGATCTGGTTTTGCACCATCTGCCAATAGCCCGTTTGTGGGTTGCCCGTCTAAAATGGGTTAAGAGGGTTTTGGCCTATCAAACTAAACTGCTGCTTTGAAATTCTGCATAAACAGGTTTAGATTTCCTGTTTAATGATATGTCAACTCATGTGGGTCATTTTGTGTCATCTTCCAGAGACAGGGAGAAAAGGGACAGATGAGAGGTGGAAGAGTTAGCAGATGAGAGAAAAGAGGGAAATAGGAGAGCATGAGTGAATTAGTGGAAGACTACAAGGACAGAAGAAATACTAACAAGCCCCCATAATTCCACCCACCTGCTGCAAGTATAGTAGGCTCTTACCACAATCCTAAAACCACCATTTAATTTTTTGCATGCTGGGTAATTCTGCATACCTTTTTGTCGTCTGTGTTTTTTTTTTTTTTTCAGAATTAACTAATTTCAAAAACATCTTTCAGGAATACCATCAGAGTGTCAAACAGTTTGGATCCAGATCAGGCCCGACATTTGTCGGGCCTGATCTGGGTCCAAACTGTTTGCAAAGGTTATCAGCAGATGACAAAAGTCACCACTAGCAGGGGAAGAGTTAAAGACATTTGCAGTCAATTCTCCATTTTTGTGTAATCCTAGAAAATTAAAGCTGAGCCAGAACAAAAATGTTGCTGTTATTTGGTAAAAAACTAGGTAAATTTAGTACAGTCAAACCTGTCCTAAAGGCCACCTGTATTAAGCAATCATCTGCCTTTAAAGGCCACTATTTCAGATCCCATTAAAGGTAAAGAAGTGGAAATCTACCTGTTTTAAGCAAACACCTGTCTTAAGCAACCAATTTTTGGCTTTCCCATAGGTGCTTGCTTAACACAGGTTTGACTGTAAATAACGCATTGATTTTTCATGTTTTTAGCATTAAGTTTGTCAAATTTGGTTTCAAACTAGATGAAAATAATGAAAAGTACATTTTTGGAATTTTCTAACTTTTTGCCTTTATTCAAGATCTGATAAAGCTGAATTGGTTCAGCCTTTCTCACATGACTTATTCCATCCAACGTACAGTATCCCCTGTGTTAGTATACAAGTAGAATATGCCATATCAACATAGAATAATGCATCTTTTTGGGGGATTTTATGTATGTTTTAGTACCTGAAGTTATATGGGGGTAGGGGTAAATTTTTTCCCCATAAAAAAGAAATTAGCACAGTGACCCACCATTTTTTTTTTAATTTTCTGTCATATACTAACCCCCTCCAAAGAATAAACCTTGTTTTGTGAGATTTCCACAAAACAAGGTTTATGCATTTAAGCAGGCTAATCTGGGTCTTTGTTGTCCGCTTACAGAATCAATGGATATTGTAATATATGTCCATCACGAAAACACACCTATATAACTTTGACCCCCTTAAACCCCACTTTTATATAGTAAAACTGGGGTTTACAGGGGTATACATTATTTTTCTTATTTCTGCTCAAAAACATAGATTGTGGGTACTCATTAGAACTGCCTCATCGAGGCAGTTCTAACGAGTACCCACAATCTATGTTTTGAGCAGAAATATGAAAAAATATCTGACATTTTTTATCTGAAAATTTTCATTTTTTGGTGGTAAAATTTTCAGTTTATTTGAATAGGCATGTTTTCGTAATGCAACATATAGAAAATGTGCAGATCAGACTGCACAGATGTGCATGCTCATTTGGATCTTTGTTGTTCACATATGGCATGAGGGCCTTTTTCCCACATTGCACATCATAGTTACTTTAAATATTAGGACATGTAACAATATCTTAGTTCTAAATAAGAGATGGTATCAAGTAGATATCTTATTTATTTCTTTGTGAAAATGTATATCATGGGTACTCATTAGAATTGCCTCCATGAGGTGCTTCTTATGAGTACCACAACTCACATTTTGTGGATAAATAAGAAAAAATATAAATACTTTTGTTTTTAGTTGAATATGAATATTTTTTGTTGAAAAAATAAAAAAAGCTCTTATTCTGGAGAGCTATGATACTTACCCAAAAATTTGAATACCATAAGTATAATTAAATTTGGATAATTTGGTGATGTTGCTAAAAAGTGGTAAAAGAGTGGAGACACTGATCAAACTACCAGTATAGCACAGTTTGATCTAGATCTGTGCACCGTTTACTAAATCCAGTCTGTCAGAATATTTAGGGTAAATACTTGAATCACATGAAAGACCAATTTAACTAAGTCTTATTCTCTTGCTCACAAGAATTCCCTCAACATACATATGCATGATTAGCTTTTCGAATTAGGAAATAAAATACCATGGGATCTGTTTCATACATAGGCCGACCCATGTGAAAACCTGTCTTCCGACATATGTGGACAGTAAAGGCCCAGATCAGACTGCGCATCCGCGCAGTCTGATCAGGGCCTTCACTGTCCACTAACAGAATCATTGGATACTATAGAATGTATGAATGTTGAGCAAAGGACAGGATGATACATTGCGCATGTGCAGGATGATCTGAATCTGGTGCATTCTGCACATGTTCAAAGGTACTTTTTCGCTTGATGCGGCCCACATAGTCATTGCTTTCTGTGTTTCAAATGAAAATAACATCATGTATGACTCATTTAAAACAGTTATATGATAGTATTCTTTATATGTTAGATACATCCTGGAAGGTCATAGCCGCAGATAAGGCATTTTTTTTTTACTTTTATTATTTTTTCTTGTTTCTCCAGGAAAATATAATTATTATTGTGGGTACTTGTACATTAGAAGCATCTCAGCATATCACAACATATGGGCACCAGCAAGCAAAAAGTGTGCTAAAGACAGCACAAAATTTGAGGATTCACATCACCCTCCACATGCCCAAAGTCTCATCCGGACATTTGCTCTCGACTGAAACATTCTGTAGTATCTAATGGTTCTGTTTGCTGATAGTGCAGGCCCTGATCAGACTGCATGAATGCACAGGCTGATCTGGGCAGTTGGCTGTCTGCATATGCTCCAAGACACATTGTGGCATTGACACAGAGCATTACGAAAACACGCCTATTCAAGTACAATGTATGCTGAAAATTTTACCACCAAAAAATGAAAATTTTCAGCTAAAAAATTCTGATATTTTTCATATTTCTGCTCAAACCATAGATTGTGGGTACTCGTTAGAACTGCCTCGATGAGGCAGTTCTAATGAGTACCCACAATCTATGTTTTTGAGCAGAAATAAGAAAAATACTGTATACCGCTGTAAACCCTGGTTTTACTATATAAAAGTGGGGTTTAAGGGGGTCAGAATATATAGACATGTTTTCGTGATGGGAATTAGAAAAATATCAGTACTTTTCAGTTCAACTTATGACAGATGTGCCCCATCAAGACTCATTAGTGCAGTCTGTTTAGTCTTTGCTGTCTTTCGCTGTCCAGACAGAACCAAACAAAGACTCTTATCAGACTGTGCAGGCTGATCAAAGTCTTTGCTGGGAAGATGTCTGAAGATACCGTAATAACCCTAAGTATTGGGACAGATCCATAGGCCTTTGCAAACAGTGTAGACCCAGATCAGATGCCGCAGAATGCGGCATCTGATCAGGGTCTACACTATTTGCTATACATACAGAAATATTTTAGAAGTTAGAAGAATGGACTATTTCAAATTTTAGGACAAGTATGGTGGAGTAGTTTAGGTGTCCTAATAGGGTAAACACGGTACATTATCTCATGCTGACGCTCTGGGGTTGGTGCAGTATTCTAAATTACCACAAAATCATCCCCTCTTTACCAAAAAGCAGTGATTAGCTCCTGCATTGCAATTTCACAAAAGAGCATAAATATCAACAAAGAAAGGAGAAAAGTTCATTTCCAAATGTCATGACAGGTCCTGTGTCAACTCCGAAAAATTTAAAAGCCCCCATGTTCCACTATCATCTAATAAATCTACAGCGTGTAAAAATCGCTGTCGTGAACTGAGAATGGAAATCTGCAATCCTCTCATAACTCCAATTAAGCAGACTGATTTGACAGATTTGTGGGTAAAACGGGAAACCACTGCATATAGGGGTAGTCCCTCAAGTCACGGTGAAATGAAATCTGTCTCCCTGAATGCCTGTATTTTTGGAAGTTTAATGCTAAAATTAAAGAGCTTATAGCACCAGATAGGACACATTTTTCCAAAAAAATGTTTATGTTTTTCTTATTCATTGACAAAAACATATGTTGTGGGTACTCATTAGTAGCGCCTCGGTGAGGCGCTTCTAATGAGTACCCACAACTTATGTTTTCGTGGAGAAATAAGAAAGATATTTATCTGGATACAAACCTTGTCTGGAGCTATGTCAAAGTGCTTTTGTTTGAGAACCATCTGAATTACATCACAGACTGCTCCATAAGCATTCTTTAACGCTTAGCATTCTGGGTAAAAAATTCAGCAGACAACATTATGAAATATTTTTCTTAATTTTCTCAGAATACATAATTCTCAGAAGACAATCTGCATGAAATGTCAAATCCAATTTTCTGGAGAAATAAGAAAAATGTTGTCATTTGTCATCTGCAGAATTTGCCTTTAGCATGCTAAGGATTTTAATTTCCTATCCTTGAGGGTTTTTGAACATTCGGAAATGAAGCAGTTATCACCGTGGTATGGCATTTTAAACGGCACTGTTAAAACTTTAAAATTTGGGCCAGGATGACATTATTATTTTTCTTCAAATTTAGTGTTAACTTTTAAAGCACTGATCACAAGTACACCAGGCACTTCGATTTTTTTTTTTTTTTCAGATAAAATAAGACTAGCCATTTCTTGAGAATTGTCTGCATAGGATGATGATGATGATGATGATGATGATGATGATGATGATGATAATGATGAAGATGATGATGATTTGGTGTTTCATATCCCTTTCTACATTATTTAGGTCATATCAAGACAATGGATTTAGGGTGATTGGGGACTAAAGTACCATACTGTCATGAGCTATGGTAAATGTCCTAAAATTTGGAACACCACAGTGTCAGACTAAATGACATAATCATGCAAACAGTGCAGACCAAGATCAGACTGCTCCTAACAGTCTGATCAGGGTCTACAATGTTTGCCATTCCACTAAATATTTTGAGAAACTACTGCATGAAGAGTAAAATTTAGACCAAAATATTAGGGAATAAAGTGTTCGAAATTTTAGGACATTTACCATACCATAAATTGAATTCCACCTTCAGCAGGATTCAAACCCAGGGCCCAGTTGTTCAAAGCATCGTTAGCTTAATGAGCTCGTAAGTGGTCTAAATGTTAACTGTTCTAGTAAGTACAATATCTAATTCACAGGTATTTTTGATAAAAATGTGAGTAGCTTTTGCAAATGCAAAAGCTACTCACATTTTTTCAGCAAAAATATTAGCGTATATGCCATATTTAATGATCAAAGTTTTAACAATACGTTAACTAATGACATCGCTAGATTTGAACAACAGGGCCCAGGACTTCATTATCCACAGTCAGGAGTGCTAATTACTTAATTAGCCAGGATTAATAAGTATCCTAAAATTTCGATCACTTGGCCAGTTTTACAGTAAACGTCCTAAAAATTTAACACTTCATTCCATACTTTTCTGCCTTAATTTTGATTTTTATTTGCATGGTGGAATGGAAAACAATGTAGACCTTGATCAGGAGCAGTCTGATTGGGATCTGCTCTATTTGCATAGACCATTTCACAGAAAAGTTGATGTATGAAATTTTTAGGTTTGCTGACAGTGTAGAACCTGGTCAGATGCCACATTTTGTGGCATCAAATCTCAGGGATTATTCTGGCCCCAGATTTTTGTGAGAGAAAAAATCTCATTTGGACAAATACAGTGAGAGATTTTCAAATTCAGTGAGATTTTTTTTTTCGCTCGCTCGGACAACCTGCGTGAGATTTCTTTTTTTTTTTGTAAAGGCCAGATTTTGAATCAGAATTGTATGTATAAGTATTATTATTGCTTATTTTGTAATTTACTCTAAATCAGGTTAATAAAATTGTTAATATATAGGGTGTTTGATTATTTTAAGTATCATTATTTTCAGGTTTACTGCAAGTGTTTATATATAAATTTGAACTTTCTGGAAAATCATGTTTACAGTAACAAGTTGTTTATATTCTTTTTGGAATTTCCAAATGGAATATTCTAGATTAAGCTATTTTTGGCATGTCACAGAACATTTAAATTTTTCTTGACAAATACTGGAAAATAAGTGATGCCTCTAGTACTGTATTTATTTTTAGAATATGCTTTGATATTATATAAGGAGAGATTTTCATATGAGCATCTTTGTACACTTTTATTCTTTACTGGATTACTTCAATGTTTCATTTATTCTTGAATTAAACTCTGAATTCAGGGACTTTAAATTGTGGGATCAGAAACTGCAATTCAAAGGATTTGTTTCAGAAATTCTTCTGGAATATTTCTCAGGGATTTTGTGACATTATCCAATGATTTTTTTACCTGCGAGTTCCGATTCATATACTCATAATTTTTCTCTGGGACTCACAAATTTTATAAGTGAGTCCCTGAACTCACAAAAACAGTAGATACATGTATCTGCTCTAAAATATATTACAGACTCATGATTTTATCATAGGACTCATGGAATTTCAAATGAGACTGGATAGAATCAAACTGTAAATAAATCACTGATTATCTTGAAAGGTACCGTTTACATTTATTTTTCTGTCTTGCACATTTTCTTATTTTTTGTTATCAACAAATACTGTAAATAATTTTAAAGCTTGTTGCTGGTTTCACTTTCATTTCTTTCTCGTTACGCCTGGCTCGTAACAAAATGCAAACGGCTGAATAAGGGCTTCATGGGCTTGTTATTCATGAGGCTCAGCTCAGTCTTGTGTTTGACCGTCATCCGAATCAGGGGAGGAGAGCGTGGCCGCTTCAGTCGAGCTGGGTTGTGCTCGAACAAGATACTTTAACATGTTGCCATCCCGACTGGATGGCTTCGGGGCGGATAATTTTCTTTCTTTTTTTTCCGAGTCGGCGGACATGTTTTTGCTGACTCGAGGTAGCGATCAAATAAACGCTTACTTAAACCACAGACCGACAATAAGTTTTTACGATAAAGCTTTTTAATGATACAGATTAATGAATGGTTACCTGCGGTCGTATGCGTAATGAATTCTGGCGCCACAATAATTCAGAAACCGGTCAAACACAACAGTCCGATAGTCTCAAAATGAACCGCATGTGCAAAATAGGAACTTAACGGCGCGAAATGAGAAAAATTCAGTGTGCGATTTTTTTTCTCACTCCGGGAATTTTGATGCGATTTCTTGCAAAAAAATGCGAGAATATCGCGAAATCGCGCCAGAAAATGATCCCTGAAATCTGTGTTTACACGATTTGTTCTGTCGAAAACTTTTGGGTAAATATGATACCTGGTCAACACGATAAAAGTGCTAGTAGAATGGTGACCATTACAGACCCAGAACAAACTGCTTGCTAAGGTATTCTAAGAGGAGTTGTTGAGGAGGATTACTTGGTGATAATTATGGGATAATTCTCTCCAGTTCTCTATAAAAACATATGTTGTGGGTACCCATTAGAAGCACCTCAGTGAGATGCTTCTAATGAGTACCCACAACATATGTTTTTACAGACAAATAAGAAAAATTATCCCAGAATTATCACCACATACTCCACTTTAACAACTCTTCTGATTTCTGCCCTTATATTTAGGCTACACTCTGTAGAAATCTTGCACTGAAAGAAAACCAGTTCTAGTAAATTTACCAATGAATTTTTTTTGTTTTCAATACATTAGTAATAAGTCAATGGACTGTTTAAATCATTGTCAAACACTGGATAGTTCCAGATAAGGTGATTTTTTTTTTTTTTTTCAATCAAAAAGTACATTTTGTGTTGATACTTTTCTAATTCTCTAGAAAAACATATGTTGTTGGTACTTATCAGAAGCACCTCACTGAGGCACTTCTAATGAGTACCCACAACATATGTTTTTGTGAGGAAATAAGAAAAATAAGTACCTGGTACTCTCTCTTATCTAGAGCTATGATACACTGGCTGGAAATTAACATTTGCTTTCTGCAAGAGATCAAGTTCCATTGTTAACATCACATGGGGTTTATATCTAGGCTACACACTGTACACATAGAAATATTTTTTCCAGCAAATTTACCAATGAATTTTCTGGTTTTCAATAATTAGTAACAAGTAAATGGACTGTTTAAATCATTGTCAAACACTGCTAAACTCCAGATAAGGCACTTTTTTTTTAAATAAAAGTATTGAAATTTTTATATTTCTCCACAAAAAAACATGTATTGTGTACTCATTCAGAGCACCTCAGTGAGATGCTTCTTTTGAGTACCCACAACATATATTATCATGGAGAAATAACAAAAAAATATTTACCTGATACCCTCTCTTATCTATAGCTATGAGCTCTGGCTGGAAATTTACATAATTGTTCTGCAAGAGATCAAGTGCCATTGTTAACAGAACTTGGGGCTCTGAGGCAAGAAACAACAACAAAATTTCAAGTGAAATCTATGCTAATTATGCAAGAAGTTGTAACGATTCATAATGCATCAAATCCCTTGCTACTCTACACACAAGAAACACACAACAAACCAACCGAAATTAACTCTTGTCCTGCTGAACCCAGATATACCCTGCCTTTACAAACAGTACAGATCCAGATCAGTTGGCTCCCAGAAGCCAACCGATCTGGATCTACACTGTTTGTCATTCAGTATGTGAATTTTTTATAAACAATCTGGATTGAGTAATCTGATTGGCTGATAATTAGAAATGGGAGTGGCATCTTGATTTATTCAGCATGACAAGGTTAAGGTATTCATAGCTCCATATAAGGTGAATTTTTCAACAAAAAAAATATTTTCTTATTTCTCCACAAAAGCATATATTGTTGGCCTCACCAAGGTGCTTCTAATGAGTACGCACAACATATGTTTTTGTGGAGAAATAAGAAAAGTTTTTATAAAAAGCTTTAAAAACAATTTTGTGGAGAAATAATTAAAAATTTCTTATCTGGAGCCATGGATGATTCTAAGCAAAGCCATCTTGAAAAAGTTCATAAGAAGTCAACTTCAGAATTATGATTACAAATAGTATGATTCAACGGCTTGTGCGGAACAGGCCACCATCTTCTTTGATCTGACAACTGCAAATGCCACCTCTTGAAAAGCTAACTAAGCGTAATGTTTCGTAAAACTTTGGGGGATTTATGAAAAACAATCATGTGGGATCCACTGTCAGTATTAAGCCATGGTAAAAGTTGACATGTGATACCATATTTATGCTATATATTCGGAACGGCTTGTATGAGCAAACAAAGCAAAGTTACTCACTTTCTGCATCAAATAATATCAGTGTACACAGGAACCTCGAAATGCTGTTAATTTAAGTCCTTGTCATGCTGAATAAATTTAGATACCACGCCCACTTCTAATTGTCAGCCAATCAGATTACTTGATTGTTGTTGATACCAATTCACATACTTATGATAAACAGTGCAGATACAGATCAGTTGGCTTCTTTAGAAGCCAACTGATCTGGATCTACACTGTTTGCAAAGGCAGGGCATATCTGGGTTTAGCAGGACATCAACCACTACCTGGGCAAATTCAGCAGACAACATTTTGAACTATTTTTCTAATTTTTCCCAGAAAATAGGCATTGACATTTTAAGCCAATTGTCTCCTTAGAGTTATCATCAAATTCACCTCCTTACAAAGTCCTCTGAACATATGTGAAGAGTCAGATGTACCTGCATGTCCACTTACCTGTCTACATAGGCACCAAAAATGTTACTTTAAAAAGGAAAATGTATGTCCCACCCACCAGTTTAAGCAGACATATTGTTGAGACAAGCCATTTTCCAATCAAGGTCACCAAAATCTAATCAGTTCTTTTCCATGTTACAACAATATAGATGTACAAGTTTGGTCAAAATCCATCCATTCCTTCAAGAGATAGGGTGCAGACAAGCAATTTTCCAACAATCTAAGCTCTTGGGTGACCTTGAAAATGGGGTCAAGGTCACTAAAATATAATCAGTTCTTTTGCATGTCCCAGCAATATAGCTGTGCAAGTTTTGTCAAAATCCACCCATTCCTTCAGGAGAAAGGGTGCAGACAAGCCATTTCCCAAAAATCTAAGCCTTAGTGTGACCTTGAAAATGGGGTCAAGGTCACCAAAATCTAATAAATTCTTTTCCATGTCTCAACAATATAGATGTACAAATTTGGTCAAAGCCCATCCATTCATTCTGAAGATGCCGGCCTTGGTGGCTCAGTTGGATGCACCGTCCGACTGGAGACCAGGAGATCGCGGGTTCAACCCCCGCCGAGGTCAGCAACATTCTTTCGAGGAGATTGATCATGAAATATTTTCTACGGTCAATCTCTCCCTTCCGCTGATTCAAGA
This sequence comes from Anodontia alba, assembly GCA_964016985.1. NCBI lineage: Eukaryota > Metazoa > Mollusca > Bivalvia > Lucinida > Lucinidae > Anodontia > Anodontia alba. The sequence continues at coordinate 10,478,030 of OZ024828.1, forward strand.
AGGACAGTTGTCAGTTTCTGGCGAAAGAATGTGCACAATTGCCCAGTAAACATGTGACAAGGTAAACTGACCATGCTCGACATGACCGCATCAGGTTGACTGGGCCGTAAAACCTCAACAAAAATAAATCATTCTGGAGATAGGGTGCAGACAAGCCATTTTCCAACAATCAAAGCCCTCATGTGACCGTGAAAATGGGGTAAAGGTCACCAAAATCTTATCAGCTCTTTTACATGTCCCAGCAATATAATGTGCAAGTTTGGTCAAAATCCGTTTATTCCTTCAGGAGATAGGGTGCAGACAAGCCATTTTCCAATAATCTAAGCCCTCATGTGACCTTGAAAATGGGGTCAAGGTCACCCAAAATCTTATAAGCATTTTCCCCCACCCAATGATAAATTTGTTTAAGTTTGGCCAAAATCCATCCATTCATTAAGGAGATAGAATGCAGACATGAGGCTATGCCGAGCCCACGCCAACAAGAATGCCGACGGGATCCACACCAAAAACAATATGTTCCACCCCCCTCCCCCAGCTCCATGGTGGGAGGGGGGCGACATAAAAATGCTGCTAAATACATGTACATGTATTCTGTTTGGACATAGGCAAATGGATATATCTGAAGATTTTGTCACTTTTTTGTAAAGGGAGACAACTTCTGCTGGTTGCCCCTATCCTCCCCTCCCCCAGCATACATTCATCCTGGTATCTGAAACCTTTCAGAAATGAGGGCTACTCTTAAAGGTAAGAAGGTTTTCCCCATTCTGGCTTTCACATGGGTGCTTGATTTATACCACAGGTTTCATTGTATTGGTGATAAAGGTCATGCTCTATTCTGTTCTGATAACAATTTATTCTTGACTATAAATAGATGTCTACTTATAAACTGTTGGTGGTTTTGCATACTAATTAAGAAATTAACAAAAAATTAATGCCAAAGTAGACAGAAATCAGACCTTAATACTCGCAACAAATATTATAAGGTTTCACGAAAAAATTTAACCTTTAGCACTCTGTCGGCAAAACAAGGAGACAACAAAAAGATAACATTTTTACTTATTTTTTTCCAGAAAATAGACTCGACATTTCATGGAAAACTGTCTCCAAGGGAGAAACTGCATGAAATGTCAAGCTGTATTTTCTGCAAAAACAAAGAAAAATATTTAACATGTCATCTGCTGCAATGTAAGTCCAGCTGGTTGGAGGTTTAAGGTTAACAAAACTGACTGCTATTATCAGAGAAACCACACTTTACCTGTTTAAATATAATCAAACTAATCAATGGTATTTATTCGACTAAATACAATCACTATTCAAATACGATCACACGTAAACTTAAATAACCCTCATAATTGCTGCAATCAAACTTGAAAGAATGCCGACATGCATTTAGAAGCTTTTAATCTCCTAATCTGGGAGAAGTGACTTGCACAGATTAATATAATTGAAATGCATCAAACAAAGCCAGACCTTATCACAAAATGTGACCTGTGACCAGTAAAACTGAATCATACCACAAAATAAAAAGGCAGGAATTAGTCTGTACAATAATATAACTAATGAAAAATCTAAAAAGAAGCTTTTAAACTGTAAACCACTATTAAAATTACAACAGAATATATTCTAATATTTTTCTACTTCTAATTCAAGCCAACTATCTGCCTAGCATGAAACACACATGAAATGAACAGAAAATTGGAAAATATGGAATATAGTAATTTCAAGAAGTGTCTAATCTTAACCCTTGTCCTGCTGAACCCGGATATACTCTGCATTTGCAAACAGTGTAGATCCAGATCAGTTGGCTTCTGAGGAAGCCAACAGATCTGGATCTGCACTGTTTGCCATTAAGTATGTGAATTTAAAGCAACAATTCAGATCAAGTAATCTGATAGGCTGAAAATTAGAAGTGGGTGTGGCATCTTAATTTATTCAGCAGGACAAGGGTTAAAGGACAGATGTACTAGGAGATACTTTAAAATAAGCCATAGCAAATGCTTGGGCTCTAGAAATGACAGTCATTTAATTTGAGGAACAACAACAAAAATAAACGGTTGTTTTAATTTCTCCACAAAAACTTTGTTGTAAAATCTCAGTCATCTGATGAAATGTTGCAACATATTTCATGAACAAATAAGAAAAACCTTACAAAAACATGCCTATTCAAATATACAGAAAATTTCACCTCCAAAAACTGAAAATTTTCAGATAAAATAACTCTATTTTTCATATTTCTGCTCAAAACATAGATTGTGGGAACTCATTAGAACCACCTCAATGAGGTGGTTCTAACAAGTACCCACAATCTATGTTTTTGAGCAGAAATAAGAAAAATAATGTATACCCCTGTAAACCCCAGTTTTACTATATGAAAGTGGGGTTTAAGGGGGTCAAAATTATATGTGAAGCCAACAGAGCCAAACCACAAAAGTGTGCCACTAGGAAAATCAATTGCTATTAGAGTACTTAAATACAACACAAAAATCTTTCCAATTACAATTAAATTATTAAGACTGTGTGATGTTAGCTTCAGATAAAAGCATCCAAAGCACTTCTTTTTATCTTTTTTTTTTTTTTCGCCAAAACAGAAGCTGTATATGAGTATGGGTGCTCATCATAACTACCTCATTCAAGAATTTATTAACCCTTAAAGCACTAAATACATTTACAGTAGACAACACATTGATTTTTTTTTTTTTTTTATTACGAAAACACACTTATTCATATATACTGAAAAATTTACCACTAAAAAAAATGAAAATTTTCAGATAAAAATTCTGATATTTTTCATATTTCTGCTCAAAACATGTTTTTGAGCAGAAATAAGAAAAATAATGTATACCCGTCCAAACCCCAGTTTTACTATATAAAAGTGGGGTTTAAGGGGGGTCAAAATTATATAGGTATGTTTTTTGTGATGCTGTATTTTGCAGAGAAAATAAGACTTAACATTTCATGTGAATCATCTGCTAGGCAGATGATTCACATGAAATGTTAAGTCTTGTTTTCTCTAACAACCAATGATTAAAAAAATTAAAATGTCTGCTATAACTTTGCTTGGCACTTTAAGTGTTAAACATGTCTCACTGAGCAATTCTAATTAGCACCCACAACATGCATTTTGGTGAAAAAAGCAACACGGTTTATTTTTATCTAGAGCTATGACAATAAAATTTAAGGAAACGTGACTTACGGAGTAACCTCCCATTATGTTGAACCCCAGGCTTCCCGATATCCTCTCCAACATCAGTGTTAAACTCTTGTCTTCGCCGCACTGAAAATTATAAGACAGATGGGTTTCACTGTGATCGCTTTAAATTCATCTAAACAATTAACACCAAGAAAGGGGCTCAATAAATCTCCCTCCAACTAGCCATTTCTGGCAATGTAAAAATCAATGAAGGTTATGCTCCCTTTGTAAGGTCTATAGAAAATGATCATTGCCATCAAATATCAAGTACAATTAAGAAAGAATAGAAGGCCTTGCATCATATGAGACATGTGGCTGTCCATAGGATACATTCAAACCTGTCTTAAAGACAACCTTTTTAAGAGAACGCCCACCCTCTTAAGATGCCACTTGTAAAGATACACAAATATAAATGAAGGTGAGCTAATTTTAACTTTTTTTAAAGGAATAATATACTTTTAAGGGAGGCAACACTGTAGAAATTGTTTGGCTCCCTTCTGAAAGGGATCTACTCTAAAAGGCAAGAATTTGCTATCCTTGGGAGCAAATTATTTCCTATTAGAGTAGATCCATTTTCTGGCTACTCTGAGTGTACAATAAAGCAAACAGATAGTTACAAAAGTTATCTCCCTTATATAAAATGATGGCAACTCTACCAAGTTTATCCAGTCCCTTCAAAGGAGGTATTAGACTGGCTCCAGTCTCCAGTGACCATTTTTTTTCCTTATAATCCTGTTTGATAATCCACTGAAATAAAACCAAAATAATATCATGACTATAAAGGCTGGTCACTAGTTTGATATTATCAAACAGGATTATAAGAAAAAAAAATTTAGTCACTGGAGACTGGAGCCAGTCTAGGGAGGTATATGTCAGTATCATTATCTCAGATCCTCATTTCTCAAAACGTATCTTGCTGAGACATTAGAACTGCCTCATTGAAGCTATTCTAAGGAGTGCTCTCAAAATATAACTTTACTGAGAAATTAGAAAAAAAAAAAAATCATTTTTTGTCAAATAAATTTCTTATATGAAATCATATGTATGTATGTCAAAATGTATTAACCTCAAAGAACTCTCTGAGCAAGTTCAAAATAATTACTCCAAAATCAGGGCCCAGTTGTTCAAAGCTAACGATGTCGTTAGTTAACGATTCGTTAAAATTTACATTGAGTGATACGCAAATATGCTGAAATTTTTTGCTGAAAAAATGTGAGTAGCTTTTGCAGTGCAAAAGCTACTCACATTTTTTTTCAGCAAAAAATTTGCAAAAGCTACTCACATTTTTTTCAGCAAAAAATTTCAGAAAATTGTATACTGAATCTGCTAAAACAGTTAAAAAATGACCCTTAACAACCTTGTTAAGCTAACGATGCTTTGAACAACTGGGCCCAGGAAAAAAGAACAAACAAAGGAAATAATTTAAGACATAAACATAAATTTACCAGGAGCCTGGAAGGAGTCCCGGGCTACTATAAAATTATGGAAGTTTTTGTGAAGCCACAAATACTAAAATTTGTCTCCAGAGGAATGTGTTTTGGTCATTAGATTTCTTTTAGATAATTTCAATTTGACACTAAAACACATAAATAAACTTCCACAAAGATAGGAGAAAAGAACATTTATCTTCATACTCCAGAGCTCTAGATAATTAGAGCTAGCTCTAGATAATTAGAGCTATCTTTGAAAAGGGCGTAGTATCCAGATAACTACTTTCTTATTTCTCCATGAAAACATGGTATGCATTACGAAAACACGCCTATTAAAGTATATTGAGAATTCTTCTGTCAAAAAATGAAAGCTTTCAGATGAAAAATTCCGGTAGTTTTCATATTGCTGCTCTAAACACAGATTGTGGGTACTCGTTAGAACTGCCTCAGTGAGGCGGTTCTAACAAGTACCCACAATCTATGTTTTTGAGGAGAAATATGAAAGATAGTGTATACCCGTGTAAACCCCAGTTTTACTATATAAAAGTGGGGTTTAAGGGAGTCAAAATTATATAGGCATGTTTTCGTGATAGATACCCATTAGTAGTCTTTCACTGAGACACTTCTAATAAGTACCCATAACATACATCTCTTTGAAGAAATAAGAAAAATATCAACATTATATTTTGGCTGAAAAAGCCTACATATCTTGGCCCAGTTGTTCAAAGCATCGCTACATGTGGCTTAATGAGCTCTGTAGTGGTCAAAATGTTAACTGTTCTAGTAAGTACAATATCTAATTCACAGGTATTTTTGCTGAAAAAATGTGAGTAGCTTTTGCAAATACATTTGTTCAGCAAAAATATTAGCATATATGCCATATTTAATGATCAATGTTTTAACCATACGTTAACTAACAACATGTTAACTAACAACATCGTTAGTTTTGAACAACTGGGCCCTGGAGTTATGATACATTTTATCTGGAGCACTCTACTGGCAGGAGCTGTATCACAACCACAATTATTCAATAACAGTAAAAATTTTCTGATTAAATTAATCAGTTGTTCTTTTTCATCCTTTTTGTCAATTTGATCAACTGGTAATAAATGTCAGATTAGCCTGGGATGCTCTAAATTTGTGGCATTTGCATCTTTGGTTTGGACAATTATTTTTTTTTATTATGATTGTTTTCTTTAAGACTCTGCCCTGTAATTAACAAATTCACTTTGAAAGTAGGGGGTTGAGTTCATGGCATATGGCATTGTACAAACAGGAAATAAAAAAAGAAAAGTTTTGGAATTATCAGGAGCAAACCCAAGATCAGACTGTGCATCAAAATACAGATGAATAGCTCCAGATATGAGGAGTAAACAGGTACTATGCATTACCAAAACATGCCTATTCAAATACATGTACACCACAACCTCTTTATAACACTATTGTTGGGATCCATAGCATAAACCGTGTTAGTGAAATAACCGTGTTATATCCAAACAAAAATGTATAGATTATATTGAAAAATGACCATAAATGGTCATTTTTCAATATAATCTATATATTTTTGGGATCCATCTTTGAACCGTGTTATATACAAAACCGTGTTATAACAAACCGTGTTATAAAGAGGTTGTGATGTACATTGAAAATTTTACTATCAAAAAAAGAAAATTTTCAGATAAAAAATTGATATTTTTCTTATATCTGCTCAAAACATAGATTGTGGGTATTCGTTAGAACTGCCTTGGTGAGGCAGTTCTAATGAGTACCTACAATCTTTGTTTTTTAGCAAAATAAGAAAAATAAGGTATACCCCTGTAAACCCTAGTTTTACCATATAAAAGCGGAGTTGAAGGGGGTCAAAATTAAACTGACGTATTTTCATGATGGCATATAATTTTCTTATTTCTCCATGAAAACATATGCTGTAGGTACTCATTAGAAGCATTTCACCAGGAGTAGTATAGGCTAAGTCCTTTCTAATATGCATCCACAACATTATGTTCTCATGAAGAAATAAGACAAATATCAACAACTTTTGTTTGAAGAAGTGACTTATCTGGAGCTATAAGACAGTTTCCAATCTTCCTAGTCATTCACAACTCTCCCTCCCCCTCTCCCACTCACCCCAAGCCCCAGCCCCACCCCTATACCCTCATATATTTAAGAGTGGGTATCAGGTATTGTTTTTTATTTATCCATGAAAACATATGTTGTGGGTACTCATTAGAAGCACCTCTCCGAGGCGCTTCTAATGAGTACCAACAACATGTGTTGTTTTTTTTTGTGGAGAAATAAGAAAATATCAATAATGTTTGGATTGAAAAAAAAAGCATCTTATCAAGAGCTATGACCCAGTTCCTTCAGAAAAGGTGTCTATTCTACAAGAAAAGAATTTGCTCCCTGTGTCTCCTGTGAAAGTGTATCAATTACCCTTCAGTTTGTAAAAAATACAACTGCACAGTACAGTAACGAAAATGTGCCTATTCAATTATATGGAAAATTTCACCTCCAAAAACTGAAAATGTTTAGATAAAAAAAAATGATATTTTTCATATTTCTGCTCAAAACATAGATTGTGGGTATTCGTTAGAACTGCCACAGAGGCAGTTCTAATAATCTGTAGCAGTTCTAATAAGTACCCACCTATGTACCTATGTTTTTGAGCAGAAATAAGAAAATAATGTATACCCCTGTAAAAGTCCTGAACTACCATACATGTCAACATCAGGATGCAGAATTTAAAGGTAAAAATACTGAAGATGAGATTTAGCAGTATGACAAGTAGGTTAGAAATATTTACATACAAAAGTGTATGTTAGTAAGGACCACATAAAAGTAGAATGACACTTGGGATCTTATATGCTCATGTCATCATCATCATCATCATCTTCATTAATTGCCTCCCTCAATACTTGAGTATTCTCGCAATGTCTTGTCCACTTCCTATCTAAATGAGTCAGCATACCTAGTTAGCCGCAGAAAAAAAAGAACTCTAGTAATAATTTAGCATAATGTGTTGACAGTATAAGCTAAGAAGATTCTAACTAGCCAGCTTGCCAGGTACCTAACTACCCATCACGAAAACATACTTATATAATTTTGACCCCCTTAAACCCCACTTTTATATAGTAAAACTGGGGTTTACAGGAGTATACATTATTTTTCTTATTTTTGCTCAAAAACATAGATTGTGGGTACCCGTTAGAACCGCCTTGGTGAGGCGGTTCTAACGATTACCCACAATCTATGTTTTTAGCAGAAATATGAAAAATATCAGAATTTTTATCTGAAAATTTTCATTTTTTTGGTGGTGAAATTTTCAATATATTTGAATAGGCGCGTTTTCGTAATGCTTACCTGGAGTCTACCTAACTACCTACCTACATGTACGTATATTTCCAGGTGCCCTGTGTTTTGAAGTTTTTCTTGGTAAACAGAAATGCAGAAAACTGACATTCAGTGTGACGTCAAATGCGATGTTTGCGACTCTAATCTCAATGACAAAGGGACAATTAAACCCTAAATACTTTACTTAAAACAAAAACTGAAGTCTAAAAGAATGTGTACCATGCGTACCAGAACAGAACATACACTGACGAAGCCAGTGAAGACGCTGTTTTGAGACAGTTGGCGCCATGTGTCACTAAAGGGTAAAGAGCTACCAGGGGAGGTAATCTCATAAGAGTAGTGTATGGGTTGATCAAAAAGCCATAGGATAGTTCTGTGATGAGGGTAAATTTTTTTACATGCATTGTGTGTGTGTGTGTGTGTGTGTGTGGTGTGTGTGTGTGTGTGTGTGCGTGTGTGTGTGTGTGTGTGTGTGTGTGTGTTTCTAAAAGGACAATTATAATATATAAAGTGTTTCAAATAAGAAAGAGTGACCATTATACAGCTGATAATAATGTGCCATTTTCATCATATACTACGTTTTCATGCAAAATCGTGAGGTATTTCTCTTTCTCTCTCTCAAATTTAGTACATGTATCGTTTAGGTCTACTTCAGGTTGTAAATCAAATACCACATTCGATGTTGATTGTATTTTACTGTAGCTGTTTAATAATGAAATATACGCACTGTATGAATTTAGCATGCACTTGTACCACTGTCTCTCTGTTGGATATATACAAAACTCTCCGCTTGTCTGTGCATACAGAGACAGAGAAAACAACTAGTATACATAAGGAGAGATAGAGATATAAATATATATATGTATGTTTGCATGTACTCTCTCTCTCTCTCTCTCTCTCTCTCTCTCTCTCTCTCTCTCTCTCATACGGCCTCTCAGTCAGAGAGTTTTTTTTTCTTTACAACACGTAAAATTTTATGCTACACCCCCGATTATGTGTCGATGTGTATCACTGTTTACGAACTCCTCAAAGAAAATTAATGAGCCACTTTATTTCACGTTAAATAAAGTTTCTATATACCTTGATAATATGTTTATGTTTCATTCTACTTTGATCGCTCTTTATGCTGTCATTTAGCACAAAAGCTGTTTTAGCTCTGTTTATGTGTCAATTTAATTTCAATAGATATAGATAGGAAAATGGCTTTTGATACCTCCAACATTAAGTCCAAACTGATACACGGTCTTTACAAGTCTTTGATCTTGCTGGTCCGTTATCCTTTATTTGGCCAACTACCCCAATTTTCTTATGACCAGAATTAATTACATGTCCTTAAACTTTGATGTAGGGTCAAACTTTTCGAACTAACTACTGTATACGTACTGACCTACAGTGTTTATCCTAATATAGGGACAATTTAACTCTTTACCATACTTGTCCTAAATTTTGAACAAGTCTATTTTACTATCTATTGATCCGTCTAAAATGTGTTAGATGAGTGGCAACAGTGTAGTCCCTGATCAGACGCCGCAATCTGTGGCGTCTGATCTGGGTCTACCCTGACTGATTGCTAAGGCCTGATATTGCGGCGTTTGTCCAAAGATCAGACAAGTGGACAGAAGACAGAGAAGAGGGAAGACGGTGACAAATATATCATGTTGTGTGGGCATATTTATTTTTGCATACCGGAAAAGGATTTCCGCAAATTACACCGGTGCCAGCAAACCTTATCATTCACACCCTTATCCGTCCCGCGGGAAAGATAAAAATCGAGAATTTTCACGTGTTTCATATACACTGGTTGTATAAGACGTCCCGGTACGCCATTGGTAAGGTTGTCGTCACTGAACGTCATGGCGTCACTAGACGTCACGGCACTGGCATCACAATGTGACGGACGTCTGCAATCGAAGTGACTGCATTATCAAAACCCACTTTCAGAAATGAAAGGTATGCAAGAAAAAGAATCTATCATGAGTATGAGGGACAGATAGAAAAATCCGTCCCTCGAGATCACAGTCTGACATCACTCGGCAAGCCTCGTGATGCCTGACAGTAACCCTCGGGATGGATTTTTCTATCTACCCCTCACACCTATTATAGATTCTTATAATCTATTTTTAAGAACTGAACTGCCATAGATGCACTGCCTTGGCACGATCAACAGCAACACTACTGCCTAGGAAAAGAGGAAAGGAGCTCTTAAAACCACCATGTTTTATGGCCACCCAACCTTCCTTATATCCTGAAAGAGTTCTACACATCAATATAAAAACAGAAAAAATATCGGAAGCACTAACAGAAAGATAGAAAGCAGAGTGGACAATGTTAGCACTGATACAAGGTACGTTGACCACAATGTTAGCTCTGATAAAAGAACTACTGAAACTCAATTTCATTTGCAAATTATGTATTAATTATATGAAATGCGCTCATAAAAGGCAGAAAAAACACTATGATAGTAAATTTTTACTTAGGCAAACATTAAAAGTTTACCTTTAAAATATACAGGTAATGTTTGTCAATGTTTGTCACTTAGATTATCACCTGTGCTTTCGCTTTCATTGGTTGTCAGCCAGATCTGCGGAGGATTCATTTGCGCCTCAGAGCGGACAGCAATACATACAAAAATCCAGAAAAAAAACCTTACTGCCATAACACGACCTATTTAATTGTCTGTCTGTCTGTCTGTAGGGGGTCGGAGCATGAGGTGCAGTTATTGATATCATCTGTCGTCTCGCTTTCCGCAATGATTAAATTATTTAAGGGAACTAGAGACACGTTCAGGGAGGTAACCCTGTCAAAATTATTTATTTCCCCTTTTGAAAAGGGATCTACTCTATAAGGAAAGAATTTGCTCCCTCTGGGAGGTTTACTCTTTCTTTAAAGAGTAAACCCCTTTCCAGAAGGAAATTGGTAGGCAGGGAAGCAAACAAGAAGTCACAAGAGTTGTTCCCCTCGTGAAAAAAACTGCGGCTAAATCTCCAGGTGTAAAAAATCGCATTAAAGTCTTATAATAGCCATTGAAATGATGCCCTACATGGAAAAGGGGACCTTGTGACACATTCAGGCAACGAATGCCATGTGCATTCGCATAATCTGGTCAAGTGCTTCATTGCGCTAGCAGAATCAAACTACAGTCGAATCTCAATGGCTCGAACATCTTTGGGACCATAGAACTTTGTTCGAGATATGGGTAGTTCGAGCCACTGAGAGTTATTCATGGCGCCAGGTCAGGAAGCAAATAGCGATAATTTAGGGAAATCTTTTCAATTTTCTACACAATAATTGTATGTTGTGTGTACTCATTAGAATCGCCTCAATGAGTACACACAATATACAATTTCATGATAAAGTAACTATTTGTTTTCTTGAGCTAGCGAAAGAGTTCGAATTAGCCATTGTAAACGAGCCATGGGTGTTCGAGCTATTGAGGTTCGACTGTAGAATGTTCTCTTTAACAGAGCAGAGCCAGAACAGACTGTTCGGAAGCGTAGGTTCCTCTGTGTCTATGCCATAACGGCCCTTTTTTCATTACTCATCGGTTTTAAAGACCGGCAATACAATACATTAGGTTCCACTCTCTCCTTGAATTAGCAAAAAGCAGGTAAATCATATGAATAGTGAAATGGTTTCTTTTGTCCTTATATGAATAACTATTCAAAGCAATTAAATCTATAAACGTGCGAAGGCATATTTGTAGGAGACGGCATTCTAATTTTTTTTTTTTTTTTTTTTTTTTTTAGAAAATAAGACATTTCGCGTGAAGCGTCTGCAATGCACACTGTTGCCAGTCATAGAGCAAGTTTAGGCATACAAATAGGTCGTAACACGAATTTGTTAATATTTTAGGACAAATAGAATTTCGAGTAAATTAAAGTGTCTCAATATTTAAGGTAAAATGTAGCAGACCCTTAGTACTAAGATTGTCCATACGGAAGGCAGAGAAACCAAAGACCGTGCCAAAACTGTACCCGCTGATTAGAATATTCGCCTTTCGTATCCCAGCGGGTACATGGCGTTTATACACCATCGCATTTACGTCGATGCAACGCCATGACAACGTCACATTAACATCGATGCATCATCATGGCTTTGCATCGACGTTAATGCGACGTTGTATCAACACCATTCACAAACGTTTAGAATAAAATTTTATTTTTATTTTCTGTAACTTAATTTTTTTTATTTTATTTTATTTATTTATTTATTTTTTTATTTTATTTATTTATTTTTTATTTTATTTATTTATTTATTTTATTTGTTAATTTTTGCAATGAAATGGATCATTTCGAACAAAACTGGGTCTTACAATATTCGTGAAAATGAGAAGTCCAGACCAGCGTGCTCATGGTGCTGATCGGTGCAGTCTGATGTGTGGATAGAAAAAGGGCTCCTTTGGAAGCAAGAAAGACATAAAAATAGCAGACATGGCTTTAATGGGTCTGTTCATGAACAATAATGTATAACTGACGTGCAATACTGCTCACGTCTCCCACCCAGCGAGCACGCAACGTCAACGTCGATGCAACGCCATGACGTTGCATCGACTTTAGTGCGACGTTGTTAAAACGTAATATGCCCGCTGGGTAGGATCTTCCCCAAGAGACACGAAACGTTCCCCAGCACAAAATGTAGTTTCCACGTCAAACGCGTCGTAACAGCGTTTCCACATCGCGTAATCAATGTCGAAACAAGGTCGTTGTAAGTTTACTGGGTCTCCAGCCATCAATACACTCGAAAGCATGAAGATACCGTGCTCTGAATGCAAAGTGAGCATCACGTAATATATGGGCTCCGTGTCTTCGGGTATATGCGGACAGCGAATGCCCAGATCAGCCTGCGCATCCGCGCAGTCTGATCAGGACCTTCACTGTCCGCTAATAGGCTCATTGGATACTGTAGAATGTACGAATGGAGAGGAAAGGCCCGGATGATACTTTGCGTATGCGCAGGATGATCTGAATATGTGCATTTCAGCACGAAAACATACCTATATAATTTTGACCCCTTAAACTCCACTTTTATATAGTAAAACTGGGGTTTACAGGGGTATTCATTATTTTTCTTATTTCTGCTCAAAAACATAGAATGTGGTTCTCGTTAGAACCGCCTCGTCGAGGCGGTTCTAACGAGTACCCACAATCTATGTTATGAGCAGAAATCTGGAAAAATATAAGAATTTTTTATCTGAAAATTTTCAGTTTTTGATGGTAAAATTTTCAGTATATTTGAATAGGTATGTTTTCGTAATGTTTCGCATGGTCGCCTGAAGCGGCCCATTATGATACAAGGTCATTTTCACTTGGTGCCGTTCAATTTATAAAAGCCACGAAAAAAAAAAACTAAGCTGGTCCCACATAAAAGGAAATAGTGCCAAAATCAACTCCTCTCTTACATTATTAATAAATTGATGTTCAAACCATGATGGCTGAAGGAATGAATTTAATTAAGATATTTAATAGCTGTGGTCATAAAATGTTTGCCTCCACAGAAGACAAATTTAGTGGAGAAATACATTAATTGTGCATGAGCAGGTTGCTAGCAAGCACCACGTTGAATAATATTAATAATACTAGTTTTGACCATACAGCTTAACCGAAAATGTTTATGGAAATGCGCCTGCCCACCCTTCCACCACACACAAACACACACACATGGTCACTGACACGGTTTGCCATTCTCTCTCTCTTTGTCTCTCTCTCTGTCTCTGTCTCTGTGCGTGTGTGTCCTATTTGGAACAACGCTCGATTTCGTCCATTCTGTCTGAAGGTCTAAAGGGTTAATGTATCATTACGAAAACATGCCTATTCATATACACTGAAAATTTTACAACCAAAAAAAAAAAGGGAAAAATTCATATAAAAATTCTGATATTTTTCAAATTTCTGCTCAAAACATAGATTGAGGGAACGCGTTAGAACCGCCTCGTCGAGGCGGTTCTAACGAGTACCCACAATCTATGGTTTTGAGCAGAAATAAAAAAAAATAATGTATACCCCTGTAAACCCCAGTTTTACTATATAAAAGTGGGGTTAGAGGGGGTCACATTATATAGGTGTGTTTTCGTGATGTCGTGTGTGTGAACACGTGCGTATGTACATGCGCTTCTGTGACTGAGGGCTTGAGGAATTAGTATTGGGTGTCTGATTCAGTATTTTGTGTCGATCTGCAACAATTAACCCATAAAGCGCTATAAAAAAATTGTAGCAGACGTCTTCCTGAAATATTTTATTATTTTTCGGAGAAAATAATCTAAACATTTCATGTGAATCGATTCATATGAAATGTCAGTCAAGTCTTAATTTCTCTGAAGAAAAACAAACAAACAACAACAGTAGCAAAATGTCGTCTGCTGCAGTTGTGATTAACTTACAACGGCACATGCAAGCAGAAGCTGGTAATTTGTCAGTTAAGTTGACATATAGTGGGAGGGGTACTCTTATTTGCCATGTGATAATGTTATCGCACTCTAATACAAAACAAAGATCAGAAGAGCAGATGACTTTGACAACGGAAGTTTCTATGACCTAAGACTGATAAGGTCTCACTCGCAGAAGCTATCCAAGAGTTCAGAGGGCCACATGAAGGACAATGAAAACTTGAACGAAAAGAAAACCAAATGTTAGCACACAGCGAAGGCCCAGATCAACCTGCGCATACACGCAGTCTGATCGGAGCCTTCGCTCAAAGCATGTGGAAATATTGAACCCTTGGTTACCCAAGAGTATCGAGAATAGACTCTGAAAAGACTGCACGGACTCGGCATGTATCTTTTTTGCGTACTATTTAACCCATTTTAAGCATAGCCTCCCATAAAAGGACATTGGCAAACAGTGTAGACCATGATCGGACGCCGCAGAAGGCTGAGTCTGATCAATGTTTGCATTAAGCTCAGAAAATCCTACAAAATATGGTAATAATAAAAACTAACCAGACACCCCTTATATTGAAAAGGAACCGGTCTGAAGTGAAAGTATAAGAGTCCATTCGGCATAAATGGGTTAATAAATGACTCGGCACATACTCAACACACTCCTGTCGGGTCGATAACGGTCCGATATAGATTTAATTAGAATGCTAGCCAGGAAGGTACATCATCACTAATTGCTGCCCATATACAGTCGACTCTCGTTAACTCGAATTCCAAGGGACTCTCTGAAATACTTCGAGATATCCGTACCTCGACATATCAGATTTGCAGAATTGAGGAAACAATAATTCGAACAACCACATTTAACAAATATATATGCTGTTGGACTCATGAAGTTAGAGATATATTGAAAATATTGTGGAAAAGAGGAGAAATTGCTCTTTAGGAGGAATTTCTCCTTTTTTCCACAATATATTTTACCTGTTGTTAGATTTTCATGTTAAGGCAGGGACCAGATTTTCACTTCGAGATAAACGGTTATTCGAGATAAGCGAGGTCGAGATAACGAGAGTCAACTGTAATGCATGCGAGAAGGAAGTGTCTCCTGCTTCACATGTCATCTTCCATGCCTTGGCAGTTGACATGAAACAATCTGCCCGGAGACAGGAAATGTACATCACATACACTCTGTCCGCAGAAAACAACAACAACAACAACAACAGCAACAACACAACTTCACAATAACGTCATTTCGACGTCGCCGCAAGGACATGACGTTCTTCCGGCGACGTTATTGCAATGCTCTGCATTTACTGTAAACACCAGCTTCAGCCAGAGCACAACAATATTTTATGTGCACTAAATATTGCTTCAATGAATTCTTAAAGCATCTGGTGAAAATATGACATAATAAACCATGGAATCTTAACCCATTCTAGTCTGGAGACTCCCAAAAGGCAATTGGCAAACAGTGCTGACCCAGATCAGAATGCGGCGTCTGATCAGGGTCTCCACTGATTGCAAATAGTTTAGCCATCTTTCTCTGGGAATATTTAAATCACATAGTCTTACATACCTAAAACTGAAAGATGACTCTTCCAATATATAGTATGGGGGAAATTATTCAGTCTGAAATGAGTTAATATGTTTTGTATTAGTCTAACTCCTTAATACTGTAATTGACTACGCGGGTACATAACTAATATTTGCTTACTTAGCCCTTGCAAGGATCATTACAAAAGTCCATAGATAAGCAATACTAGCTACATGCTTAAAGTTCAGAATTATTCAGTTAAGTATCAATAAGACAGTTTGTGGCAGTTTGAATGTGCCTTGTGGCCCCTGATTTGCCACCAGTTTTTTCGTTTACCTAGAACTGCGAAAGCTCTAAAATGATTATTAACGCTTCGAATTCTGGGTAAAATTTCAGCAGACAACATTTTAAAAAGCTTTTCTTAATTTTCCCAGAAAATATTTAAAAAAAGTCAATTTGTCATCTGCTGTACTTACCCAATTGTCACAGTCGTCGTTATCGTTTGTGACTGCCAACATTTGGTCCATCTGACTTTGATAATTTCTCCACTGATTCTGAAATTTCATAGCCTGAAGTTGTAAATCCTTTGTCAGCCTCGCAATCCTTGATATCAACACACGTTCACGTCTGGTGAACTTTGCCTTGAGGTTCACTAAATCCTGTTCTAAATCTGCTATGACCTGTTCCTGCTCAACCGCCTTTTCAACGAGGGCAGCAAGGCAGTCGTGGTTTGCTGAAGAATTATGGAACAGTAAAAGCCCACAGCCTTTTTTGCAAACGCCCAATGGTCTAAATTCGCACACTCGTGATTCGTGCTCGGTAATATCCTTTAACGGTATCTGGTTGTCACAGCCCTTATTGCGACACTGAATTGGCCTTGACGCGCACACTTGGCTATGTTGAATAAGATCCCGTAATCTAATAATTTCTGAACATCCCTGATCCTGAAAGTCACACAAAACTTTCATATTTAACACCAGGTCCCTTAGGGCTATGACATTCTCCAGATCGCCTGGTTCCAGGTTCTGACACTGTAACGGACAGCTTTTGTAAGACACAACCCAAGGGAGAATGCACCCAGAGCAAAACACGTGAGAACATGGAGTTTTTACCGGATTGTCCAGTACCAAATGACACAATGAACACTTTCTGTCCTCGGACACTCTACTGACAAATCGCTTCACATCAAAACCCATTCTTAATGCTGTCAAACGAAACACAATACACAGGGCCGAAGCAACATTGCTACGCTCAATGTTTACATTTCAGAGCACGCCAAAATGACACGCGCTCTTATCAAAAGTGTCACGCCTTCTCTGAGTCGCTGTAACTTCAGATATTCACGGGCATCTGAGGTCATGTTCTTTATCATTTTTCCAATAATTGTCCGCTTCTTATTGTCCGCTTCTTATTCTCCCAGCTCCGATAACGTTTTTTTTTTTTGTTTTTTTTTTCCGGATAGGTTTTGAAAAGAAAATACCAAAGTTCACTGAATTTACTTTTCTAGCAAGATAATGTATTATTTGTCTATGGAAATAAATATACGTTACAATAGATAATCAGTTCAAAAAACTAATAAATCTTAAAACATGTAAACTTTCACGTTGCAATTTAACCCTTAATGGTCTAATCACAACTGCAGCAAGATTTTATTTTGTTATCATTTTTTGTGTATTTTCCAGAGAAAATAATGCTTGACATTTCATGTGGATTGTCTGTCAGGCAGACGATTCACATGAAATGTCAAGCCTTATTTTTCTCTGAAAAAGAGAAAATAAAGTTCAAAACGTCGTCTGCTGTAGCTGCGATTAGTGTTTTAAGGGATAAAAATAAAAAAAAGTTCACCGAATTTATTTTTAGCAAATGAATAAACCACTTATTCTCATGTATTATTCGTCCATGGAAACGATAATTATGATAATAAATAATCCGTTCCAAAAGAATCAATTTACATGTAAACTTTCGTTTGTTAATGTAATAATCCGAAGATCTTTCTTTTTTTTTCTTTTTTTTTTATATTAGTATTCTATGACCATATAATCTGTATACACATAAAGTGCTAAGAAAACTTGCAGCAGACGACATTCCCTTTTTTTGTCATTATTATTTTTTCTCAGAAAATAAGACTAGGCA
Source organism: Anodontia alba (assembly GCA_964016985.1). Taxonomy (NCBI): domain Eukaryota; kingdom Metazoa; phylum Mollusca; class Bivalvia; order Lucinida; family Lucinidae; genus Anodontia; species Anodontia alba. The sequence goes on from OZ024828.1 coordinate 10,496,041, forward strand.
TTTCATGTGCATTTTCTCTGAAATATACGCACAAAAAATCAAAATTTCGTCTGCTGCTGTTGTGATCAGCGCACTTTAAGGATTAACATTTTTATTAACTTTAGCGATCGGGATATTATTTTATTTTATCTTATTCAACTTTCGCTACATACATTCCTGAACATTCTTATTCCACAACCATTACATAAATAGTATAAAACAACTACAATTTAAATAAATGGTAAATAGACCCCAATTACATTCTACTTAGATAGAGAAATGATTAAACCACAGAAAGTATACCACACCGAACGAGATGAAATCGGCACTAATTTTAGCACACTCTGGGCAAAACCAGCAGACGGCAAATTAATATGATATTATTTTATAATTATTTCCTGAAAATAGGGTTTGACATTTCATGCGAATTGTCTCCGCATGAACTGTCAAATCCTATTTTCTAGATAAGAACATATATATAAACCTTCAAAATGTCGTCTGCTGCTTTTTAATTCCAGCAGATAAAGGCTAAATCAACAATAAACTCATTGACGGAAAGTGACTGTACAAAATTGTGCTGTCTCGCGCAACTGAGTGCAATAATTTCATAAAGAGAAATCTGTTAGAAGCTAAATGAAGTGTAAAATACAGGGAAACGCATTACTGAAGTGACAGTAAAGTTATTTTCAGAATCCTCGACAAGAAACAGCGGACTTGGAGAACAATAAACCCTTTTTTTGTCAAATAGAATTCCTAGGTCGATATTTTTAGTTGCCAATGCGCTAAGCAAAAGTGGTTGCAGTGTGAGAGTATGCATATGTCACGCTTACGAATAAATAACAAATATTTTACATCTTATGCGTATAGTTGTACGCATATGTAACACATGGCAACTTTAATGTGTTATTTTGCGTATAACTGTACGCGTATTTAACATGTGGGCAAGTTAGTATTAAGCGTTCGTATAATACAATGTATGTACGAACAAGTGGTACACTTGGTACACTTGGTACGAACCATATACATATGTAACATGAAGTAGAGGTCACTATTTCGGGAACGATTACTTTGACCGATTTGTGCCTTAGTATGCATGTTTTTATTTAAAAGGAAACGCAATATAAGTTGTAAGTATATCTTGGAGTAAAGTGCTTAACAAGCCATTTATTTTGACGCAAGACTTTTCAAAATCGGCCTAGAAATAAGGAAGTTATGGTGGTTTGAATATATCTAAAATGGCTGTCATGGATGCCGCCATATTGAAGGCTTTGTGACGTCACAAGCCCAAATTAAATATGCAAAACCAAATTATAAAGGGTTTTTAAGAATAATTTTGCTACAGATTTTTTTTTATAATCTTCTAATTCTAGTGACAAGCAATCATTTCCCCCAAAGTAAACCAACTTTATGAGAATAACGACCTTTATGAAACGAATTTTAATTTTTATGAAACCTCATTAAATATTCAAAATGGCGGCGCCCATACCACCAATGTTAAAATATTCAAATGTCTATAACTTACTCAATTTTCCACCGATTTTGATCAAATTTGTGTCAAAATTCATTGTTTGTAAAGTTCTTTACTTTAAAGCGCACTACCTTTTAAGGTTGCGTTCCCCTTTAACACACGGCCCTACTTACAAAACGAATGTTTTGGCATCTCTGTATTGAGAACAAACTTTTATGTTCAATATAATATATAACGTGTATTATTATAAAACCTTCTAATTGTTCGTGTTTGTTATCTGTATATTAAGCTTTGTTAGGTATGCATTAAGTATATATGAAAAGATATTGGAACCACTTGATATGCATGGTTTCCCAGGTAGAAAACATCTATTATGTTGCTAATAGCATATAACTGAAACTTCTTCTTGCAAAAATCATTTTTGAAGTGTGGTACTCTCAGAACTCTCATGCGAATTGTTGCTAAAGCATTTAAGGTTGGTGTAAATGTTTGTACTGGTATACTTTAACAGACATTATCTTTTGTTCTGACAACGGAAATCTGCTATAATCTGAGCCGTGTCATGATAAAAAAAAACAAAAAAAAAAAAAAACAAAAAAAAAAACAAAAAAAAAAACCAAACAAAAAAAAAAAAAAAAAAAAAAACAACAAAAAAACAATAACCCCCCCCCCCCCCCCGAAAAAAAAAACAAAAAAAAAAAAAAAAAACAGGGCCCAGTTGTTCAAAACGTCGTTAGCTTAACGGGCTCGTTAAGGGTCATTTCGTTAACTGTTTTAGCAGATTCAATATACAATATTCTGATATTTTTGCTGACAAAATGTGAGTGCAAAAGCTACTCACATTTTTTCAGCAAAAAAAAAAAAAAAAAAAAAAAAATCAGCAGATTTGCTTATCACTCGATGTAAATTTTAACGAATCGTTAACTAACGACATCGTTAGCTTTGAACAACTGGGCCCTGCATTAATAACATGAGAGCAGTGTAGACCAAGATTAGCCGTCATATTGTTATAACAACATCTGATCAGGCTTTACACCATTTAAAGTGATGTGGGACAAATTGAGTAACAAACAGTGTAGATCCTGATCAGTCGCCACGTCCTGTCAACACAATCGAACTGTATCGATTTGTCCTTGCAATTTTTAAGAGGTGAAAAGTTCGTATTGTTCGCACACGTGTTAAATTCGACATGTGACGCTCATACACATATGTAACTGTTACGTATGCGTACAATTGTACGCATATGCAACACATCTGTTTCGTATGTGTGACATATGCACACTCACATAGCAGACGACATTCTAATTTTTCATATTTTTGTTCGAGAAGATAAGACGGCATTTTATGTGAATCGTCTGCTTGGTAGACGATTTACATGAAATGTCAAGCCTTATTTTCTCTAAAGAATACAAAATCAGTGAATAGACAAATAAATAAAAAAAAAATAATTAAATAAAAATGCAATTGTGATTCGCAGTGTAAGAAATAAAACTGATTTCCAATTTACCCTAAAAGCGCTAAGCGAAATTGTAGCAAGTGTCAAATCTTATTTTCTCTGAAAAATACCAAAACAACTTAAAATGTCGTCTGCTGCAATTATAATTTTCACTTTTAGGGCTAAATTTTGTATAATTGTCAATTTAATGCAAGGATCGCCTTGTAATAAATGTAATTTGTATTGAAGAAATAAAAACAATGTATTTTGGCGTAATTCAATAGTTCAGTATAGAGTGTTTTTATAGATTTTCGCATTTTCAAATCATTAATTGATACTATTGACATAAACATGTTTTACCGCAATGGCACTGGTGTCTGCCTACATGTACAATGAATAATCTGTTTTCCATATTTTCCTATTAAAGGTATTCAGCGATTCAAAGAGAGAGAGAGAGAGAGAGAGAGAGAGAGAGAGAGAGAGAGAGACAGACAGACAGACAGACAGACAGAGAGAGAAAGAGAGAGCAGTGTAGACCCAGATCAGACGCCGCAGATTGCGGCGTCCGACCAGGGTCTACATTGTTTGCCACTGAGCCACCAATATTTTCGATGCATCACCAATTGCCAAATGACCTTCACATTTTAGGACAAGTACGGTAGGCGGCTAAGGGAACCGGATATTTAGAGTAATTACGGTAAATCCTTATTTTGCTTTCCAAGCTGGTCAGCTGACGTACTCCAGCGGGCACATGACGTTAATACAACGTCACATGAACGTCGACGCAACGTATGACGTTGCGTCGACGTTCGTGCGACATTGTATAAATGTCATGTGTCCGCTCGGGTGGTTTCGTAGTGGTGGGGGTAAAGTAGATGCGTTTTTAGAAGTATTTTACGAGGGCGAATCAATAAGTAACCAGCCTACATTACTTCCGTCGGAAATCGAACTCTTCTTTTGCTCCAGGACGGTATATTTGGCTCAACGGTGTACCAGTGCCAACATCACAGAACTGAAGAACTCGAAGCACTTTGCGTTTACCCGCTCCCTAACTACACATATACTCCCAGCGGGCACACATCGTTGAAACCACGTCCATTCAACGTCTTGACGCAGCTGGCACACGACGTTGAAACATCAACGGCCTGACGTTTAATCAACGTTGAATCGACGCTGTTTCAACGTTGTGTGCCCGCTGGGACTGCATTGACTGGTGTTGTGCCGTGTGGCGGCCGTAAAAAGTCTCCCCGTACATCATCATAGTGCAGGTTATATTTTGTTTCCTTTGGGATCACTGAGCCCATCCGGGTTATTTTGAAAATCGAATACCGCTTAAGCCGGCGCTAGGGGGCGTATGCAACCTCGCAAACTAATCCTTTTTGACTTTTATTCTTCAGAGGACCGAAAATGGCGTCCAGGGGTATTTTTATTTTTTTAAGTTCCGGAACTAATCAACTGGTACCAAATTAGGCAACCAGGGATAGGGGGATGGGTAGGAGATGTAGTATTATTTCATACAGCATCACTGAAATCTTTAATTGTGGGTTCTTGCATTGTCGTGCCGAAGGTGAACTCCTTTAGAGTTTACCTCGCGGATTGCGATTCTCAGTTTGTTCAATTAAGTTTGTTTAGTACTCGGAACTTAATGATACTCGCCTTTGGTAACAAGTCCAACATTTTTTTCATTTGACCCATCACCTTACCAGTCGAGAATTGACGTCTTGCACCTGGAGAACCAGGTCCTACCGATTGACGACTTTGAGCTTTGTTTTCTGGATCATGTAATGTGACCTGTCTCATCTGTAGTTACAAAGATATTATCTCCCTTCGACCTGAACCGTTTCAACAGTTCGCTGCTAACTGATTCTCTAGTTTCCAAGGGAATCGGGGTGCCATCGGGCTGTTAGCCCGGCCCCGAGGTTATAAAACTTTTTTCATGCTCAACTCAGCTGAGCATGAAATTTTCTCTGCTAATAAATATGAAAATGCCAACAATAGTTGGCATTTTCATATTTATTAGCAGAGAAATTTTCATGCTCAGCTATGTTTAACAGGAACGAATTTGGCATTGTTAGTAATTTGAGATTTATTAGCATGAAAAATTCCATACTCAGTTGAGTTGAGCATGAAAAAAGTTTTATAACCTCGGGGCCCGCTCATACCTAAGTGATCGCATAAGGTTGTTGTAACGCTATCATTTGAAATGCCCAAGGTCTTAGCTATCTCTTCCACTTGGCCGGCCATACTGGCTCAGTTGGATGCGCGTCCGACTGATGATCAGGAGGTCGGCAACATTAATCATGAAATATTTTCTACGGTCATTCTCTCCCTTCCGGTGATTCATGAAGGGCAGTTGTCAATTTCTGGCGAAAGAATGTGCACAATACTGGTTAACCGCTTAGAGGACTAAGCCTGCCCAGTAAAAGGTGTGGTTAGGTAAACTGCCCGCGCTCGACATGACCCTAAAGGGTTGACTGTGCCGTAAAACCGCAACACAAACAAACAAACAAATCTCTCCTACCTGAGCCGCGAAATATATTAGGAATTTACCTTAGCACACAATCCGTATCACGGTTGGCGTTTACCTGTATAAACCTTTAGCATGCTGGGTAAACAATCAAACTACATTTTAACATCTTTTTCTTATTTTTCCTAGAACAGGCTTTGACATTTCATGCAAATTGTCTCGTGAAGAGATTTGCACATAAAACGTCAAAACCTGTTTTCTAGCAAAAATATGAAAAAAAAAAAAAAAAAAAAAAAAAATCGTCAGTTTATCGTCTCCTGAGTTTGCCCAGAGTGTGGTACAGGTTGTAGGTAGCTTGTCTGTGAACCGTTATGATGGCTGCTGATCAGATTCAAATGAACTTTTACTGCATTGTTTGTACTAAATGGCTATTAAAGTCACATAAACCTCGTTTGATTTGGTCAAATAGGCATGAAATGATAAAACGAAATCATCAAGATTTGTGTTTTAGTATTCATTTCGTGATACTACTAAAGTAAAGAGAGAGAGAGAGAGAGAGAGAGAGAGAGAGAGAGAGAGAGAGAGAGACTAGAAAAGTGAAACGGCAAAGTTGGAAAGGGACATAACTCTAACAAAATTAAATCGATCTTTTGTTTTTCCAAAGTTAATCAAGTGATCTACTCATCCCCAATTAGCTCACAAAGTTTCAAGGCCCTAGCTCAAACAGCTTTCGAGATGACTTGCTCACAAAATTTTATTTCCCACAGGCTCTAAATGTCCGAGTCGAAAAAGGGGCATAACTCCGGAATTTCAAGTCCGACGGAAAAAAGGAAAATACGGTTCCGCTTATTTTACATTCTTATTCCATTTATTTCAAGATTCTATCTCTAACCATTCATGACCGTATGCTAAGCATGACAAACGGACAAACGACACAAAAGCAATATGCACCCTACCACTTTCGAAGTACATGTAATCGCATTTGCGAGAAACGAAGGTCCAGATCAGCTTGCGCCTTCACACAGTCTGATCCGGACCTTCGTTACCCGCTTACGAAATTACTGGATACACGACAAGAGAAGACACTGACCTGACGACGCGGATGCACTGTCAGATCTGGGCTTTACTGTTCAGATATTACATAAAGGTCCTTTTCTCGCGTTGAGCCAAAAGAAAACGATAAAGATAAATCACAGTCTTTAAATTATTTTTAAGATAAATAATAAGTAAATAAAATCCCCCTCCCCAAGCCCCTGTGCTGCTCTGTCCTGATTTAACATATGGAGGTATAATAGATGACAAGAGAGAGGGCCGGATTTTTTTTTGAAGAGGATGATACATATGAAAATAAGGGAGTGAACATGACCACAGTTTAACTTAATATTGTGTGTGTGTGTGTGTGTGTGTGTGTGTGTGTGTGTGTGTTATGTACAGCCCCTTCCCCAACACAGGGCAAGTGGGGCATTCGGAGTGAACCTTCCTATCTCGAAAACACCCCTGTATAAGTTTGACTCCCTTAAACCCCACTTTTATATAGTAAAACTGGGGTTTACTGGGCTATACATTATTTTTCTTATTTTGTTAAAAAGAACATAGATTATGGGTATTCAATAGTTCTAACGAGTACCCACAATCTATATTTGAGCAGAAATATGAAAATAAATCAGAATTTTTCAGACTTATTTTTCCGAAAAATAACATGGAAAACTTAGATTGTCGTCTACTACAAGTTTTCTTTGCGCTTTAAAGGGACAATTCCTGATCCACATATATACTGAAATTGATCCAATTTTACAAGAGTTGAAATTGCCAATTATACCATCTATAGGGAAACCTCAGTAATGATTAAAATATGTTTACATCCATTTATTATGATAAAGTCGATAAATAAGACGTTTCGTTGACCGTCTTAGCACCATAACTATCGAAGAATAAACCCCTGCTGGGATTAAGTCTGAAAGAAAAAGCGTATGTAAATGAATTTGAGTAAATATTTAAATTAGATGATACACTTGAATCGCTAATTGTTTCTTTAACCCTTAAAGCGCTAATCACAACTACAGTGGACGACGCTTGAAATGCTGTCTTATTTTCTCTGAAAAAATATATACCAAAAAAATAGATACAGTCAACCCTCTTTATACCGACACTCGATACAACGACATAATTCGTTATAATGACAATTTGAATGTGACAAAACCGCCGCTCAAGAGGTGATAGTTGATGAGAAACTATGCAAGACTATTGCATGAAAACTTCAAGCAGCATATGTTTTGGATATTTGTTAGAATCGCCTCACTGAGGCGATTCTAACAAATATCCAAAACATATGTTCTATGAGGAAATAACAATTAAACAAGAAGGTCTTTCTTAAATATCATTCTGGCCATTAAGAATTCTTTACTACAGTAAATTCATTATAATGGCAACATCTTTGGGAACAAATGCTGTCGTTGTAACGAGAGTTCACTGTAGATTGTTGTCTCCTACGACTTTGCTGTATATCACGATATCTTATTTCCTTTCAAAAACAATAAAATCTATGTTAGAATGGCGTTTACTGGCATGAGATTCATATATTCATTAGCTAAGGCAAATGCTGGGAGCATTAGATTTATATATTCAATAGCTGAGGCAACTGCTAGGAGCTAGAGAGTTATACATTCAATAGCTGAAACAACTGCTGGGAGTACGAGCTTCATACATTCAATAGCTGAGGCAAATGCTCGGAGTAAAGTATTTATACATTCATTTGCTAGGACTAAGCCTGCCCAGTAAACGTGTGGTTAGGTAAACTGACCGCGCTCGACATGACCCCACTGGGTTGACTGGGCCGTAAAACCTCAACACAAACAAACAAGGCAAATAAAGGGAGCATGGGATTCATAAATTCAATAGCTGAGACAAATGATGGGAGCATGAGATTCAAACAGTCAATAGCTGAGACAAATGTGGGATCATGGGATTCATACATTCAATAGCTGAGGCAAATGCTGGGAGCATGGGATGCTTACATTCAGTAGCTGAGACAAATGCTGGGAGCATGGGATGCTTACATTTAATAGCTGAGGCAAATGATGGGATCATGGGATTCATACATTCAATAGCTGAGGCAAATGCTGGGAGCATGGGATGCTTACATTCAATAGCTGAGGCAAATTATTGGATCATGGGATTCATACATTCAGTAGCTGAGGTAAATGATGGGATCATGGGATTCATATATTCAATAGCTGAGGAAAATGATGGGATCATGAGATTCATACAGTCAATAGCTGAGCCAAATGATAGGAACATGAGATTCATAAATTCAATGATAGGAGCATGGGATTCAAACATTCAATAGCTGAAGAAAATGATGGGAGCATGAGATTCATACATTCTGAGACAAATGATGGGATCATGGGATTCAAACATTCAATAGCTGAGGAAAATGATGGGAGCATGAGATTCATACATACAATAGCTGAGGCAAATGATGGGAGCATGAGGTTCATAAATTCAATAACTGAGGCAAATGATAGGAGCATGGGATTCAAACATTCAATAGCTGAGGCAAATGATGGGAGCATGAGATTCATACGTACAATAGCTGAGGCAAATGCTGGGAGCATGGGATTCATACATTCAGTAGCTGGGAGCATGGGATTAATACATTCAGTAGCTGAGGCAGTTGCTGGGAGCATGAGATTCATACATTCAATATCTGAAGCAAATGATAGGAGCATGAGATTCAAGCATTCAATAGCTGAGGCAAATGATGAGCATGAGATTCATACATTCAATAGCTGAGCCAAATGCTAGGGGCATGGGATTCATACATTCAGTAGCTGAGGCAATTTCGGGGAGAGTGGGATTCATACATTCAATAGCTGAGGCAATTGCTGTGAGCATGAGATTAAGACATCATACATTCAATAGCTGAGGAAAATGATGGGAGCATAAGATTCATACATTCAATAGCTAAGGCAAATGATAGAAGCATGAGATTCAAGCATTCAATAGCTGAGGCAAAAGATGGGAACATGAGATTTATACATTCAATAGCTGAGGAAAAAGATGAGAGCATGGGATTCATTAAATTCAATAGCTGAGGTAAACGACGGGGGCATGGGATTCATACTTTCAATAGCTGAGGCAGATGGTGGGAGCATGAGTATCACACATTCTTTAGCTGAGGCTGGGGGACAATAGCTGAGGCCAATGCTGGGATCATGCGATTCATTCGTTCAGTAGCTGAAGCAAACGCTGGGAGCACGAGACTTATACATATATTGGCTATGTCCACAGGTAGGAGCATGAGATTCATACATTCATTAGCTGAGAAAACTGTTGGGAGCACGAGATTTATATACATGTATTCATTAGCTGAGGCAACTGATGGGAACATGAAATTCATACATACATTATCTGAGGAAAATGCTGGCAGCATGAGATTTATACATCTATTGGCTGAGGCCAATGATGGGAGCATGAGATTCATACATCCACTGGCTGAGGCAAATGCTGGGAGCATAAGATTCATAGATGTATATTCATTGGCTGAGGCAACTGCTGCCAGTTTGAGATTCATACATTCGTTGGCTGAGACAAATGCTGGGAGCATGAGATTCATACATTCATTGGCTTAGACTAGTGTTGGAAGCATGAGATTCATGCATTTATTGGGCGAGACAAATGCTGGGAGATTCATACAATCATTGGCTAGGACACATGTTGTGAGCATGAGATTCATACATTCTTTAGCTAAGGCAACTGCTGGGAGCACGCGATTCATAAATTTATGAGCTGAGGCAACTGCTGGGAAGACGAGATTCATACATTCATGAGCTGAGACAACTGCCTGGAATACGAGATTCAAACATTCATTAGCTGAGGCAATTACTTGGAGCACAAGGTGCACTTATTCATTTGCTAAAGCAACTGCTGGGAGCTCGAGATTCATACATTTATTTGCTGAGGTAACTGGTAGGAGCACGAGATTCATTCATTCATTATCTTAGGTAACTGGTGTAGCACGAGATTTAAACATTCTTTAGCAGAGTAGTTGCTGGGAGAGAGAGATCTTTACTGCTGGGAGCACTAGATTCATAGATCCATTAGCCGAGACAGTTGCTGGGAGCACGAGATTCATGCATTCATTTGCTGAGGCAGCGGTGGAGCACAAGATTTATACATCCAGTGGCGGGGCAACTGCTGGGAGCACGAGATTCATGCATTCATTGGCTAAGGCAATTGCTGCGAGCGTATGAGATGGATTTATCCCTTATCTGAGGCAAGTACTGGGAGCATGAGATTCATACATTGATTGGCTGAGGCCACTATTAGGAGCATCAGATTCATACATATATTGGCCGAGAACTGTAGGGAGCACGAGCTTCATACAACCCGAAGCTGAGAGGCAAATGCTCAAATCCCCAAATTTATGCATTCATATGCTGGGGCAACTGATTTGAGCACGAGATTTATACATCCACTGGCGTATGGAATTGTTGGAAGTACGAGATTCATGCATTTATTGACTACACAATTGCTGGGAGCGCACGAGATTCACACATCCCTTAGCTGAGGAAATTATTAGGAGCATGAGATTCATACATTCACTGGCTGGGACGACTACTAGGGGCATAAGATCCATGCATATTTTGGTTGAGGCAACTGGTGGACCACTAAATTCACACACACTGGCTGAAGCAACTGCTAAGAGCAGGAGATTCTAACATTCGTTATCTGAAGCAAATGGTGGGAGCACGAGATTCATGCATTCATTAACTGAGGCAACTGTTTAGAGCTCGATTCATACATTCAGTAGCTGGGCCAAATGCTGGGAGCACGAAATTCAAGTATTCATTGCCTGAGGAAGCTGCTTGGAGAATGAGATTCATACATTCATTAGCTGAGGTAATGTTAGGAGCATGAGATTCATACACACACTGGCTGAAGTAACTACTAAGACCAGGGGATTCTAACATTCATTATCTGAAGGAAATGCTGGGAGCACGAGATTCATACATCCAATAGCTGAGTCAAATGCTGGGAGCACGAGATTCGTGTATTCATTGACTGAGGAAGCTGCTTGGAGCACGAGATTCATACATTTATTAGCTGAGGTAACTGCTGAGAGAACGAGAGTCATACATACATTAGCTGAGGCACCTACTGTGAGCACGAGATTCATACATACATTAGCTAAGGCAACTACTGGGGGCATTGGATTGATACGTATATTGGCTGAGGCAACTACTGTGGACAAGAGATTAAAACACCCCTTAGCTGAGGCAGTTGCTGAGAGGACGACATTCATACTCACATTTGCTTAGGTAACGCTAGGGGCATGATATTCACGCATAAATTAGGCAAAGACAAATTTTATATTTGGTTCCTATTACATGAAAATATTATTTAGGGTAGGTAGGTAGGAAAATAATTTTATCTAAACATTTGGTATTTAGGAAATGGGCAAAATCTTAAAAAAAAATAAATAAAATAAAATAAACAACATTTTTAACGATTTGACTCAAACAGCAAAAAATGTTTAGGATAAGAAGGAAAAATAGGGTAGGCAGGGCAACCGGAACCACATATATATTTTATTTTGGCCTTAGCTGAGGTTACTGTTGAAAATACGAGATTCATACATACATCAGCTAACTAAAGAGAGCACGAGATTCATACATTCATAAGCTGAGGCAACTACTGGGGGCTTGAGATTCATACATTCATTTGCTGAAATAACTGCTAAGAGCACGAGATTCATACATTCATTTGCTGAGGCAATTATTGGGAGCATGAGATTCATGCATCCATTGGCTGAGGCAACTACTGGGACCATGAGATTCATACATCCATTGGCTGAGGCAAGTGTTGGGATCAGGAGATTCATACATCCATTGACTGAGGCAACTGCTGGGAGCATGAGATTCATACACCCATTGGCAAAGGCAACTACTAGGAGCAGGAGATTCATACATTCATTGGCTGAGGCAACTGCTAGGAACATGAGATTCATACATTCATTGACTGAGCCAACTGCCGGGAGCATGAGATTCATACATCCACTGGCTAAGGCAATTGCTGGGATTATGAGATTTCATACATCCATTGGCTGACAACTGCTGGGAGCAGGAGATTCATACATCCATTAGCTGAGGCAACTGCTGGGAGCATGAGATTCATACATTCATTGACTGAGGCACTTACTGGGAGCAGGAGAGTCATATATCCATTGGCTGAGGCAACTGTTGGGAGCGGGAAATTCATACATCCATTGATTGAGGCAACTGCTGGGAGCATGAGATTCATACATCCATTGGCTGAGGCAACTGCTAGGAGCAGGAAATTCATGCATACATGACTGAGCAAATTTGATGAACTTCATTCATACAGGAGATTTGACTCTACCGAGAAATTTGTATCGGGTACGAGACTCTAGCCTATCCTATACATGTAACTTTCATAGAGTAAATGAAACGTTCCTTGTACACAAGGGAATTCCACAATACAATTATTATTAACCCATTTATGTCTAGTGGACTCTTCTACCTTAACTGTTTGGACCGGTACATTTCAATTTCAGGCGTGAGATTCATACATCCAATGGTTGAGGCACCTACTGGGAGCATGAGAGTCATATATCCATTGGCTGAGGCAGCTGTTGGGAGCGGGAAATTCATACATCCGTTGATTGAGGCAACTGCTGGGACCATGAGATTCATACATCCATTGGCTGAGGCAACTGCTAGGAGCAGGGAATTCATACATCCATTGACAGGCAACTGCTGGGAGCATGAGATACATACATTCATTGACTGAGGCACTGCTGGGAGCAGGAGATTCATACATCCATTGACTGAAGCAACTGCTAGGAGCTTGAGATTCATATATCCATTGACTGAGACAACTGCTTGGAGCACGATAGCCATACTTCCATTGACTGGGGCACTGTTGGGAGCACGAAATTCATACATCCATTGACTGAGGCAACTGCTGAGAGCAGAAGATTCATACATACATTAGCTGATGCTACTGCCGTGGGCATGACATTCATATTTCGACATGTATTAGCTGACGCAACTGCCGGGTGCATGAGATTCATATATCGACATGAATTAGCTGAGGCAACTGCCGGGAGCACGAGGTTCATGCATACATGACTGAGCAAATTTGATGAATTTCATTCATATAGGAGATGGGACTCTACCGAGAAATTGATATCGGGTACGAGGCTCTAGCCTATCCTATATATGTAACCTTCACAGAGTAAATGAAACGTTCCTTGTACACAAGGGAATTCCACAATACGATTATTATTAACCCATTTATGCCTAGTGGACTCTTCTACCTTAACTGTTTGGACCGGTACATTTCAATTTCAGGCGTGTCTGGTCAGTTTTTATTTTTAACTTTTTTTATAGAAAGTCCTGTGTTTAATGCAAACAGTGTAGATCCTGATCAGACGCCGCCTGATCTTGGTCTATACTGTTTGCCAGTGTCCCTTTTATGGGAAGCAAGGGATAAATGGGTTAACTGTAGCATATAGCAAGTCTTTCACGAAATCAAGGATTACAGTCAACCTTCCAGATACTAACCGCAATGTACCTTGCTTAACTTCATAAAAAAGCCAATCACTACCCGCATCGCCAGAAAGAACGGCTTCCAGATGCAGAAGTGATCTATATTCCTGTCATTTTACGTTTACCCTCCTGTTCTCTTGATGTTATCCCGAAGCCGGAAATATTGTCCACCTTGTAGACCCGAGGAAGGAGCCTGTGTAACGCTGCCAAGGACATCCATACTTGCTACCAAGGTCCAAAGATGGTGATCACATCTCTCATCCCACCGCTGCAACCAAATTTCTACCTTACGAAAACATGCCTATTCAAAAATACCCAAAAAATTAACATCAAAAAATGAAAATTTTCAGATAAAAAATTCTGATAGTTTTCATATTTCTGCTCAAAACATGGATTGTGGGTACTCGTTAGAATCGCCTCGGCGAGACGGTTCTAACGAGTACCCACACTCTATGTTTTTGAGTAAAAATAAGAAAAATCATGTATACCCCTGTAAATCCCAGTTTTACTGTATAAAAGTGGGGTTTAAGGGGGCCAAAATTATATAGGCGTGTTTTCGTGATGAGTTTGCCGGATCGTAAAGCACCGCGGTCACTTTTCCAGGTTTACCAAGTATGTTGCTTAACATCGTGAAAAATCCAGTCATTTTACCCGCGGGCTTTGTGACTTCCAAACTAATGCTGTAGAAGTGATATACTTGCATATTTCGTTACATTATTCAACTACTGAATAATAGACAGGAATTAAAACGACGTTTTGGGCAATATAGTCTCATCAGTTTCATGCTATTAGACTATACAGTCGAACCTCAATAACTCGAACTCGGATGGCTTGTTTACCATGGCTTATTCGAGCTCGTTTTGAGTCCTAGGGAATTCTTCCGATAGCTCAAGAAAACAATTTATGGAATTTTTCTTCTTTTATCATGACATTGCGAGGCGATTCTAATGAGTACACTCAACATACCATTATTGTCTAGATCGAAAATAAATTATCGCCATTTGCTTCCTGACCTGGCGTCATGGTTGACCCTCAGTGGCTCGAACTACCCATATCTCGAACAAATTTCCATCCATGGTCCCAATGACGTTCGAGTCACTGAGGTTTTACTGTATCCAACAACTACAAGGCTGTTGACTCAGGGATATCAAAGTAACCAAACTGGTGTCTACACTTTAGTTCTGTGTGTGTGTGTGTGAGTGTTGGGGGGGGGGGGGGGGGGGGGAAGGGAGGGGTCATGACCTTGTCCATACAATGTGGTTGTTCCCATACTTATGCCTGAAGTTTTTTTGCCATACATTACGAAAACATGCCTATTTAAATATATTGAGAATTATACCACCAAAAAAGAGAGAAAATTTTCAGATAAAAAATCTGACATTTTCATATTTCTGCTCAAAACATAGATATGTAGGTACTCTTTAGAACCGCCTCGACGAGGCGGTTCTTACGAGTACCCACAATCTATGTTTTTTTAGCAGAAATAGAAAAATAATGTATACCCCTGTAAACCCCAGTTTTACTATATAAAAATGGGGTTTAAGGGGGTCAAAATTATATTGGCAGGTTTTCGTGATGGCCAAGCCATAAACAGACCTTCTAAACCCTGGACATTACTATTTGCCTAAATCTCTGTTGAGACTGATAGACATGGCGGGCGAAGCGTGCTTAGCAAGTAAAGCTTACTTTCCATGGACGCCTGGGTCCATGTCTGTCTGTCTGAATATTCATGACTTTGTTTTTGGGTATATCGACTCTAGTTTTTCGAAATATGGTTTTGGTATATGGACGGCAGACTCATTTCAGGCCAAGTATCTTTGAAGTCATTACGAAAACACGCCTATTCAAATATATTGAATATATTACAACCAAAAAAATTGAAAAGTTTCAGATAAAAATTCTGATATTTTTCATATTTCTGCTCAAAACATAGATTGTGGGTACTCGGCGAGGCGGTTCTAACGAGTACCCACAATCTATGTTTTTGAGCAGAAATAAGATAAATAATGTATACCCTTATAAACCCCAGTTATTCTATATAAAAGTGGGGTTTAAGGGGGTCAAAATTATATAGGCATGTTTTCGAGATGAATCTTTCGTTTGGCGATGTTTGGTTTTGTCAAAAATTGTTGTGGCGAGAGAGTGAAAAACTGTAACACTAACGGAAAATCTTTAATTTACTGGTCACATATGGAAGTTTATCATTTTAAGCCATTTCTGATATATAGTAGTTTGTATATAGATTTGCGCGTGTTGACCATCTGTCGGCCTCTTTGATCTTGATAATTGTCAATATTAGTCCCAGTGATAAAGGTATTTTTGTAAGCCTTCTAACAATATTTGACGAGGTTTTAGGGAATGGGTGATAATAAAGAAAGGTGTTAAAAGTGTTAGATAATTGAAAGTCTGTTGCAATTAATAATATCGATACATATATACTATATATATATACATTAACCCTTAAAGCGCCAATCAAACTGCAGCAGACGACATTTATATTTATCTTATTTTTATTTTTCGAATCTAGGACATTTCCCCCCCCTGGATATTTTCCCCCCTGTTCAAATTAGATGGGTAGGACGATTCCCCCCCTGTGAAATGAAGTAAGTGGACGATTCCCCCCTCCTATTTAGCAAAGGACATTTCCCCCCCTGGACATTTTCCCCCCCTGTTCAAATTAGGTGGGTAGGATGATTCCCCCCCTGTGAAATGAAGTAAGTGGACGATGGGAATGTTCCAAAAGGAAGTCCCTAAAGTGTAATGGTACTGCCACTACGGACCTGCAGGTAAGCTTTACTTTTCATTTTTCAATTTTTATACCCTGCCACATGATAGTGGCGGGGTATTATGTTATACCCTCCGGTGTCTGTCTGTCCATATGTCTGTCCATCCGTCCGCCTTCCGCACTTCGTTTCCAATCCATAACTTGAGTATTTTTTCACGGATTTTGTTCAAACTTTGCATACATATTAGTATCGGGGATGAGTGGTTTGGAATTGTTAATGGGCAAAATGTCTATATATAAATAAATTCCATTGATGAGATCTTTTGTCATATATATTGAATCGTATTTTTCAGTCTCTCTCTCTCTCTCTCTCTCTCTCTCTCTCTCTCTCTTAGTTAGCTCTGGAGCAGAAAATGGACGTAAAGCTCACTCACTCAAAGGGTGGGGGGGGGGGGGGGCGGGGGGGGGGAGGGGGAATAGTCCTCCATATGCCAAAAATGAGGGGGGGGGGGAATTGTCCTCTCTGTGCAAAAAGATGGGAGGGGAAATGTCCACCCCTTATTATATTGAAGGAGGGGAAATGCCCTAACCCTGCCAAAAATAGGGGGGGAATCGTCCTACCTACCTGATTTGAGCAGGGGGGGGGGGGGGGAATGTCCAGGGGGGGAAATGTCCGGATACCTTATTTTTCATAGAAAATGTCTTGACATTTCATATGGATCGTCTGCCAAGTCATGACATTTTCTATGTTTAATAATAAGAATAGAAATAATAAAATTTCGTCTGCTACAAAATTTACTTGGCGCTTTAAGAAGCAAAACGCATATATGCACATATGAAACATAGCCCCAGATCAGCCTGCGCATGCGTATAGTCCGATCGGGCATGAACATGTCGTATACTCCAAGTATGGGAATAATAGAATCCTTATCAGACTGCGCGCATCTACAGACCGATCTAGTACTGCGCAGCATACATAACGCGGTAAGATAATGATACCTTTCTTAGCGTAACAGTAAAGGCCATGATGTTTCTGCTAAGTGGCATTTTGTCGGACTTTTTTTTATGAACCTGCAATTGTATACTTAATCCAAACATTTTTATTTCATGTCAATTTGTATTCGTAAAAAGTTTATTTGCACCTGTTTGTCACACCATAATGTCCACAAACTTGACCAGGTTTTGAAAACACGGAGAGTTTGTTGTTGTTTTGAAAGTATTCGTGTTTACTCGGTATATCTCATTATTGCTGGACTAATTTCTTGGAACCAGGTCTCCTTGTCGAGCTCGGTCTTCATTATTTGCATACACGGTATTTATTACCCTAAGTACTGGACTGGGCAGGCCTGATCAAACAATGGCCTTAGGGGCGCTTCCCGTTTAGTCAAGGGAGCTTCCCATTTCACCATGGAAACTTCCCAATTAATCAGGGGAGTTTTCCAATTCGCCTACTATTTCTCCTGCTTCCCGTTTCGCTTACTGCCACTCCTACTTCCCATTTCGCTTACTCCTAGTTCCCTACTTCCCATTTAGCTTACATCTATATCTCCTACTTCCCATTTCGCTTACTCCTATTTCCCCTACTTCCTTTACGCTTTCTCCTAGTAAAACTAAAAAATATTCCAACCGCAAAACACCAAAAGCAGTTGCTGTTTCACCGCTGACATTTTATAAAGGCTCATGAAAGTTAGAGTGGGGTGTTTAAGTAAGCAAGGAAAAGTTAGATACTAAGCGCATTACCATTCTCTGGGCGAATTCAGCCGACGACAAACTGATGATATTTTTCTTATTTCCACAGTAAATAGGCTCTGACATTTCACGAGGAAACAAATTAACATGTTGTTTTTCTTATTTTCCCCAGAAAATTGCCTTTAACATGCAAATTGTCTCATGAGGAGACAATCTGCATGAAATGTCAAAGCCTATTTTTCTATTTTTCCAGGAAAAATAAGAAAAAATATTTCAAAATGTCGTCGGCTGAAGTTTTTACCCAGCATTCTATTATAATTAAGTGTTAATGCACTGTCTTAGCAAACAATGTTGATCCAGATTAGTTAGTTTCTGATCTGGATCTGCACTGTTTGCCATTCACTATTTGAATTCATATCAAAACCTGGATCAAGTGATCTGACTGGCTGAAAATTAAAAGTGGGCGTGGCATCCTAATTTATTCAGCATGACAAAGGTTAAGGTAACAGTAGGCGAGTTGAGAGTATTTCTGTTCTTCAGAGCGAAATGGAAATGATAAGTAGACGAAATAGGATGGGCGAAAAGGGAGATAGGCGAAATGGGAAGCAGACGCTGGTCTACAGTGTGGCGCTCATCCAGCAATTTGCAGACGCTTTACTAGGTAGTAAAATGCTATTGCTTAAATTTTAAAACAAATATAGTAAGGACAAAAGACTATTGCGTTTCAGTTTTTTTTCATATTTAAGCAACACAGCATTCAAAGGGATACAACTGCAATGTCGAAATAAGTCGTCAATTTAGTTTTGCAGAGTAACGAATCTTTGCAGCCTGGTATTTGGGACTGAGGTTCGCAATGGCCTCATTTCTGAATAAGTGAAGCATTTCTTATAATGGTTGCATTTAAAACCGCAAAAATAATCTAGGAAAATTTTTCTTTTATTTATTCAACCACCCACTGGAAAGGGGCGGAACTTAACGTTTCACTAGCAGATTTGAGAGGTGGCTCACCCCTTTAAAAACTGGGTGCTACTCTTTAAGGAAAGAATTAGCTCCCTTCGGGAGCAAATTCTTTCCTTAAATAGTAGCCGCAAATAAGAAGAGAGTCAAATATTTCCATATCATAGTCATTTTCCTTGGATATATATAATCCCCTCAATTTCCAAAATCGAAGCATTCTTTTATAGCATTTTTTTTTATAAAAAACAACAACAACAACAACAACAAAAAAAAAAAAACAAAAAAAAAAAAAATAAAAAAACATTTTTCTTTTATATATATATAAAAAAATCGATGGGACTGGATACGCTTGATAGATCTTATCACCATTTTTTATGAAAGGGAGAAAACTTTTGTGATTCCCTGTTTGCTTTCCTGCACACCAAATCTCTTCTGAAAAGGGTTCTACGTAAAATAAAAGAATTTGCTTCCAATGGGAGCAAATTCTTTCCTTTTCGAGTAGAGCTCTTTTCAGAAGGGAGACAACACAGTTTCGACAGTTGCCTCCCCTGAAAGTATATCTGTTCCCTTTAAGAGGACCTTAGCAAAGATGTGGTTTATTCTGCTCTATATTAGAACTCTATCTGCCTCTCCAGTCCCCTACCCAGACTTTCAAAGAGCGGTGTTTTAGGCAAAAAGAAAAATAGCATCAATTTACCCAGAGTGTGGTAACTGTTAAGGAAACTTAAATTTTGAGGTCAAAATTAGGGTTATAGAGTCGATTTATAGCAATAAACTGTATGATTTTGAATTTTTTTTTCGAAAAAGTGTTCGCACCCACCACATCTCCCCATCCCATTACGCCCCTATATATTGGCATGTCTTCCAGTCTGTCTGTCTGTCTGTCTTGGTGGTGTGCAGCTTTTTATTGTATGTTTCGTTATGGCCCAATGTACGCCGAAAAAAAAAATAAAAAAATGATGGAAGTGTAGTGAAAAATGGCTGTCAATCGTAAAATTAATTCGTTTCATTGTACATGACATTCTCCGCATTATTTCGTGGCTTGGCAGGCGCGTGACGCGTGTACAGTGAAGCCATTAAAGATCAGTGCTATTGAAAAAATGAAAGACGTTTAATTAGCTGGAATTTTTGGTTAGCCTCTGAGCTTTCAAAATTGAAATTCGACACACAAGCTTAATAGCGGTAAAACGTTATTAAATTCTGTCTAAACGTTTACACGACCAGCCTCTATCGCCGATTGAACCGCAACGTAAGAAAACATACCTTCTGAGTCATGTGCGCCCAACGAAGACTCAAATCAGCCTGCGCATCCGCGCAGTCTGATTAGAGTCTTCGTTGTCCTCATGAAGAAACTTTGCATCCATGACTATCCAAAATGGGCCCAGTAAAGATTCTGATTAGACTGCACGAATGTGCAGGCTGATCTGATTCTTCGCAGGGCGAACATGTCCAAAGGTACGTTCTTTGCCGTTGCGACTCAGTGCGGTCACGTTTGGAGATATTCCATCATGTTACCGGTGGAACTGTCAAGGGAATGGTCAAGGTTATCGTTGCGTCTAGGTTGCGTCAACGTTACCAGTTACAACAGCGTGAGATTGTTGCAGATGTGGGTGGGTTGACGGAGTATTACTCCCAGCAAACACACAACGTAACAACAACGTCGTTACAATGTCGCTGCAACGTTGTGACGTTACAGCGACGTTGTAACGATGTTATAACGACGTTGTGTGTTTGCTGGGACTGGTACTGTATGGCAATTTGCAGAAACAAGACAACATAAATAGCAATTCAAGCTACTAAAAAGAGTTCCTTTTGTGATTGTTGAGCCCATGCCTGGATTTTGAAATTCTATACGAGAGTCTCTGATGAGAGCTAATTGGTCGAAATTAGCCAAGTTTGGCCCAGAAAACTACGTCTGACACTTTAGTTATTTTCGTTTGTACGTGTTTGTGTACATTGCTCTCACGAGTCATTTATTTTAGAAGCTGGACATCGATTTTTCTTGTATCTCTGTAATTCCAGAACTTGTGCAGAAAACAACAACAATACGGCATTATAGTTTTTCATCTTTTCAAACACAGTGTTTTCCATTTTATGTACAACGACAACAAAAACAACAACAGGGCCATGATGGTCGTATTCTGGTAAATTGAGCTAACAGATGTGCATAGTAATTACTTAATGTTGAAGTTTCACACAAGTAGATTGCTTTTAATTTTTTGTATATATTTTATGTTCAAGATTGACATGATGGTCCTATAAAATGGAGTAGCAATGCCGTATATAGCAAGTAGTGTCTCATTTTTTTGTTCGATCTTCGAACAACTTTCAAAAAGTACCATCCAATGATCATTCCATCCAAGTTTGGTCAAAATCCATACAATAAAGAAACTGTGATTGAACGGAAGGACGGACGACGAAAACTGATGGTGACCGATCAGAACAGCTCACCATGAGCACATTGTGCTCATGTTATTCCAACTTGACCAAGATATTATCCAATCATTCTAATGCAGTTTCTTGAAAATTGGAGTCAAAACTGTGGCCTTCAATGTGCACACAAGGCTTTACAGTAATTTGACCTAACTGATCTAGTTTTGACCCCACGTGACCCATACTGGGTCATTCTGATGAAGTTTCATGATGATTGGGTCAAAATTGTGGCCTCTAGAGAGTACATTAGATTTTAAGGTAATCTGACCTAGTGGCCTATTTTTTTTTTTTTTTTTACCTAACATGACCTATATTTGAGTGTGACCGAGATAACATCAAAACAAATCATTCTGTTGAAGTTTCATGAAAACTGGATCAAAACTGTGGTCTCTACAGGTTACAGAACATTTTAGAGAAATTCGTTCTAGTGACCTACTTTTTGACCCCACATACCCCATTTTCAAACATGACCGAGATATTATCAAGAAAACATTCTGGTAAAGTTTCATGAAGATTGAAGCAAAAACCGTGGCCACTAGAGTGCACACAATGTTTAAAGAAATTTAAACTTGTGGCCTAGCTTTTAAACCCACATGACCTGTATTTAACTGTACTAAGATATTAACAAGACAATCATTCTGGTCAAGTTTCATGAAGATTGAAGCAAAACTGTGGCCTCTAGAGTGCACACAAGGGTTTAAAGAAATTTAACCTGGTGACCTAAAGTTTTTGACCCCACATAACCCATATTCGAACTTCGAACTTGACCGAGATATTATGAAGACAGACATTCTGATAAAATTTTATGAAGACTGAAGCAAAAGTGTGACCTCTAGAGAGTGTACAAGGCAAATGTTGACGACGGACGACGGACGGACAACGGACACAGGGCGATCACAATAGCTCATCTCAGTGAGCTAATAGAAATGCCCTTTTATGTTAACCCTTAACCTTTACCACTCTCTTGGCTAATTCAGCAGACGACAAATTGGTGATAATTTTTCTTATTTTTCCCAGAAAACAGGATTTCACATTACATGCAGATTGTCTCCAATGGAGACAATTTGCATGTAGTGTGAAATCCTGTTTTCACACTATCCTGTAAAAGAAAAAATATATCTGGTTAAAAAAAAAGTTGACAAACCCAGCTACCCATTCTGACATTGATGGGTAGGAGCACAGCACAAACAAAGAATTTTTTTTAAGGATGACCTGGCCTACCAAACACGAAGAGGGAGAGCAAACAAACTATGCGACGGACAGCAAACATGTTACTGGCCCATTTACGCCGAGTGGATTCTTCTACCGTATCTCTTTGGACTGGTCCATTTTCAATAGGGTGTCTAGATAATTTTTATTTATTATTACCATGTGTTATAGAAATTCCTGTATTCAATGCAAACAGCATACACCCTGATCAGACGCCGCCTTCTGCGGATTCTGATTTGGGTCTACCCGGTTGGCCAGTGGGACATTAGGCATAAACCATTTACGCCGAATGGATGCTTCTACCTTAACCCTTTGGACTGGTCCATTTCCAATAGAAAGGATGTCTAGATAATTTTTTATTTATTATTACCATGTTTTATAGAAATTCCTTTATTTAATGCAAACAGTGTACACCCTGATCAGACGCCGCATTCTGCGGCGTCTGATCTGGGTCTACTTTTTTTGCCAATGTCCCTTTTATGGGACACTAGGCATAAATGGATTAATTTTAACCCATTTACGAGTAAATTCTTCGACCTTAACTTTTTGGACTGGTCCATTGCCAATAGAAAGTTTGTTTAGATAATTTTTTTTATTTATTATTACCATGTTTTATAGAAAGTCCTGTATTTAATACGAACAGTGCAGACCCTGATCAGACGCTGCACTCTGTGGCGTCTGACCTGGGTCTACTCTGGTTGCAAATGTCCCTTTTATGGGACGCTTGGCATAAAAGGGTTACAAACCAACATAATTCCTTATTTTACGAAAAAAAATAATGCATTTAATTAGGGTAGTCTCACTTTGGGGACGATTCGATTAAAAGTGATAAATGAGCCGCGAAGTCAGAAAATGTACCTTCGGACATGTGCGCCAAGCGAAGATTCAGAACAGCCTGTGCATTAGCGCAGTCTAATCAGAATTCTCACTGGGCGACAAGGATACAGTGTGGATGCGCAGGCTGATTTTTGTTTTCGATGGGTGCACATTTCAGCAGGCACGTTTTGACACGTTTGCGGCTCAAATCTAGTTTTCTTACAGAACTTAGGCAAAAAAAATAAAATAAAATAAATAAATAATGATGTATTTAGGGTAACATATTAGAAAAATATAGGCAGGGTAGGTAGGAACTTTTTTTTTTTTTTTTTTTTTTTTTTATATAGAATTTTTCCATATATTCCAGATATATTTGGACTTCGCACCATTATTCACGTAAAAATTTACCAAGTCTGTTTGACTCTCCTTTGATGTATCTAAAAGTACTGACAGAATGGCAAACAGTGTAGACCCTGATCAAACTGCTCATATATAGGAGCAGTTTGATCAGGGTCTACACTGTTTGCTCATACCTGTTTGCTCGTACCTATTTTATCCCAGTAACACCTATTTTTTTCGAGGTATGGTAGGGTTACCCTAAAAACACATATTTTACATATTTTTTTTATTTGGCCTTATTTTAAAACGGTATCGCGGCCATTTTTGCGGCCATTTTTGGCAGCATTACGAAAACACGCCTATTCAAATATACTGAAAATTTTACCGCCAAAAAAAAAAAATGAAAATTTTCAGATAAAAATTCTGATATTTTTCATATGTCTGCTCAAAACATAGGTTGTGAGTACTCGTAAGAACCGCCTCGGGTACCACAATCTATGTTTTTGAGCAGAAATAAGAAAGATAATGTATACCCCTGTAAACCCCATTTTTACTATATAAAAGTGGGGTTTAAGGGGGTCAACATTATATAGGCGTGTTTTCGTGATGCCGTCCTGAATAGAAACCAGTACTAAGCAATGTAGATTAAGTATCTTGCTAACACTTGGTTATCGCTGGGGTCGAACCCGTTAATTCTCGATCTTGAATCCGACGCTTACCATTGCACCACAGCGCTCCAAAATAAGAAAAGCAAAATTTTGTCTGCTTATTTCCACATGCCTGAACAATAATAATACTAATGTCATCTCTCGACCAGTTCCCTGTCATTGTTTGTTAATTAATACGCTAGTCTTATCAGAAACAAAGAAACTTGAAATTGGCTTTTCCTGCAAAAATGTGGTTGTTTTGAATTTAGAGACGATAGCATGCGGTGACGAACAATAGGACCGCAGTCCTCCCGACCTTACAGATAAAACTTATTTCCGAATAAGACAGATGGTGTCCCGAAGATATTCAAAAAACGAAGTGAAATCAAACAAGAAATTTCTTTACAAATTAACATGTTCATTAATATTAGTCACGGCAACTATTTAATACAATGGATGGCGTAATTTCAGAACAAATGCAACTGGGAAACTGTCAAAATATGAAAAATAGGATTGACCTTATTTTCGCCTTCAAGCAATTTAAAACTTAAGGAATGAGAGAGTGTCGTTGTTCATGGTCATTGAAATAATGGCGCTAATGGTTATTGTTAATGTTACACAAGAATTATGCTATTTTAATTTTGTCAAGGAATTGGCATAAATGATTCCCGAAGGATTTGATTAATGCTACTGATCCTTTATTTGTATTCTTGATACTGCCTACATGCAATCCAAGATTTTTTTTTCACTCAGCTGTCATATTACTGTATAACTAGAGCAAGTCGATGGCGCGCCATCGCATATCCCCGCGCTAGACTGGCTCCAGTCTCCAGTGACTAAATATTTTCCTCATAATCCTGTTTGATAATCCACTAAGATAAAACCAAAAAATATAATGACTATAAAGGCTGGTCACTAGTGACCAGCCTTTATAGTCATGATATTACTTTGGTTTTATTTTAGTTGCTTATTAAACAGATTATAAGAAAAATTATTTTGTCACTAGAGACTGCAGCCAGTCTAATCCCAGCACCATCGACTTCGCCATCGCATATCTCCGTGCACATCAAAATTCAGAATGCGTTCTCCAGTCCTCATCCTGTGACAGTTTCAAGGTTCTAGCTCAAAAAGCCTAAGAGGAGCTGTGTGGCAATAAAAAAGGACCCAAAATCCTACTTTTTGACCTTTAGTGACCCCAGACATGCCCCACCCAACGGGGCAAAAATTTTGCACCACTGTATTCTACTCCATTACCTTCGCTTTGATATGCAACACGACTATGTTTGTACATATCTCCGTGCACATCACAGTTTCAAGGTGACAGTTTCAAGGTTCTAGCTCAAAAAGCGTAACAGGAGTTGTGTGGCAATAAAAAAGGACCCAAGGGCTTTTTGACCTCTAGTGACTCCCAGACATGCCCCCGGGGCAAACTTTTTGCACCATTGTACTCTACTCTTCATTACCTTCACTTTGATATGCAGCATGACTATGTTTGTACAAAATGGATCTTGGACCCTTCGTGGCCACACCCCCTGGCCCTACCCCCAGGGATTACATCAAAATTCCGAATATGTTCAAGGTTCTAGCTCAACAAGCCTAAGAGGAGTTGTGTGACAATAAAACAAGGGCCCAAAATTCTACTTTTTGACCTCTAGTGACCCCCAGACATGCCCCGGGGCAAACTTTTTGCACCACTATATTCTACTCTTCATTACCTTCGATTTGATATGCAACATGACTCTGTTTGTACAAAATTGACTTTGGTCCTTTCGGGGCCACACCGCCCTCCCCCGCCCTGGCCCTGTCCCAAGGGGTTACAGCAAAATTCCGAATGTGTTCCTCCAGTCCTCATCTATATCGTTTGTGAAGTTTCGAGCTTCTAGCTTAAATGGTCTAGGACGGACGGACGTATGGTCGGATGGCTGGACGGGCGGGGGTATCGCAAAATTCCCACTTTTTCTTCGAAAAGCGCGGGGATAAAAATATGGGTACAACTATCAGGGGCGGGTGCAAGATGATTTCTGAGGGGATCAAATTACTGTATTTAGTCTATGTATTTGGGCTAACAGTGTAGACCCCGATCAGACGCTGCAAAATTCGGCGTCTGATCAGGGTCTAGACTGTTTGTCACTCACCCAGCAATTTCAAGCGCATTCATAGACAGTAAAAATGGATTTATTGAAACGAAGTCGTGAAATAATTATAATCGACCGATTATAAAGGCTTCCAAACGAATCCCCAATACTCAAATGAGCTCCCATGTGGACGTTTCCATTTTAACGAAATGGATCAAAAACATTTGAAAATCGGAAATGGATCTCGCTTGTAATCAATTTTAAAACTGATCGTTGAAATTCCGAAATAAATAAATCTCGCTCGATTTTAAATCGGTTACATCGGTTAAAATCGCGATTTTAAAATTGATCGTTTGAATGAAATTCCTATCACGCATAAATGTATCCGATTTCAGTTGATAGAAAAAGATTTTAAAATTGACCGTTTGTAATTCCGAAATGTATCACGCTCGATTTTTACCGTTTAAATTTATAACCGGTTTTAAAATTGCTCGTAACCGAGTTTTTATGACCGTTTGAATTTGTAATTCCGAAATGGTTCGGGCTCGACTTAAAATCATAACGATTGCATAACAGTTCGCGGCATCATTCATTAAATTGTCGATATTGAAAGCATTATGATCATAGGCTTATCTGTGATTTATCTGTTGCCGTAATGATTCATGGATTCATTCTATATAGCCAATGGTTAAACTCAGTGATTTTTTTCTGCAACAAATCACTGAGCGGAAGCGCACGACGCTATCTCGCGCCGCTCCGACGTCATTTTGACACTTGGCTGACGTCATCGTTTCCACGATGTTAGACGGTTAACGTCGTTTTTCTCACGTGAACAACGTAAGAAATGCATGTAAACGTCAGCGTTACAGTCAAAACTGTTGGCGGAAAGTTAGAAGAATCTGGCAGAAGTAGATCAGCTCTTGTGCGTAATTTGTTGAGTAATAAATCACAGTTTGTCGGTCAGTTGTAAGAAAATAAACCACTCGCGTTCCGCGCTCGTGATTTGATCTACTTTACAACTGTCCTCCAAACAGTGATTAATTACTCAATAAATCACTGTTAGAGCGGATCTATTTCTTAGTTAAAAACTTAGGAGTTTTCTTAGGTTTTGTTTATTTAAGCATTATCAAGTAAAAAAAAACAAAAAAAAAAAAAAAAAAAACGGAATCAATGGAATCAATGTTTACTAAATGCTTTTTTTATGAAATAAACATATGCACTTTTAAAGTGACACTTTAAATAAAAGTGACACTTTAAAATTAACCGCTTGAATTTGAAAATCCGAAATGCATCTCACTTGTAGTCGATCTTAAAATTGATCGTTGAAATAATAATTAAAGGTGGCTGGTGGAGGGAATAGACTGTCACATGCTTCACAAAGACTAAAATTGATTTAAAAGAAAAACATTAGAAAGTGAAACACTACATAACAATTAACAAAAAGTACCACAATGAAAGTACCGCCTTGGAACGGTCAGTAATAAGTTACTAGGGGTGCTTAAGCTAGCTTTACGGGATCCCAACCCTCGACCTCAGCTTCTATAGTGGCAAAAACATATATTTGTACGGTCCTTGTGGAGGTCTTCTAACTCAAGCATGAATCATTACGGGCAACAGATAAATCACAGATAAGCCTATGATGAAGCAAAGATGAAGACTCAACAGAAACAACGTGATGAGACATTTGGAGATCCCTGGGTTGTCAAACTGGAATAATGGGGCAAAATAAATTTGTAATTATTTGTATCATTTTAGGGCCATTTTGTGAAGTAGAGTCACTTTGCCTTTTTTCCCATTTTTCGGGGAAGGTATAGCTAACTATAATGCTTTGATTACAAATAAAAGTGAGACTTTCAGATATCTATGATGCTGCCAATTTCAATAGTCTTGGCCAACCATTGTCAGCTCCTGTAGCTTTGGTACTACAAGAATTCCTTAATATAGGGATTTTATCAACGGATGCGCAAACTTATTTCGGCCTGTGTTATCCGTATTTTCGATAAGACCATTTGGTTTAAACTATATTTATTTGACCATGCAGTAGACATATACAATACATGCATTTAACATATATATGTCACAGGATTTGCACTAGGGCTTATTTAAGTCATCTCCTGGAAACGAACATCATATGTTGCATCATCTATGAATGGAAGGCAGTGTAACCATTTACTCATAGCATCAAGCAAATCCCTTATTTATTGTTAGATTTCAGACAACACCTTTCCATAGTTGTCCTATAGTTTGGACAAATCCATTTGATTATCTGTTAATGTGGCAAAACTTAGCTGTATAGGTGACAAACAGTGTAGATTCTGACCCCGCATTTTATAGTGTCTAATCTGGATTAACAATGTTTGCTAGGCATGCCTGTCTGAAAACTTAGGGTATATATCGTAGCCTTCGTATAGACGCAGGCGGTGAGTAGCAGTCAAACGTAGAGCTTAGCGACGAAAAATAACGCATACGAATTAATGTTCCATACGCGCGATGAAACATAAAACAAGAGGACCCAGAGGGCCCTAATTCGCTCACCTTAGTGTCAGTGTCTCTAGTATATTCTAAAAGACTATGATTTATCTTCATAGTACTATGCATGTTTAAAATTTGTTGAAAATGAATGTTTTCGGCTGATAGGCTGGGGGTGCTGGTCAGAAGCATGATCGCAGGGTGCCTTTTTGTTGAATATGCATGTGAACTAGATGAAGCTAACCAAATATCAAAGGCCAATGCCTTCTTGTTTCAGACAAAAAGATTTTTAAAGATATATAAAACAAGATGGCGGCCATGGTGGCCATCTTGGATTTCCAATAGGGATGATTTTAGCTATTGTTGACCTACAAGTCACCCCGAAGCTTCATAACACGTTTTAAGTCAATAAGCCTTTCGATTCAGGAGAAGAAGCGAAAAATAGATTATCAAAATGGCCGCCATGGCAGACATCTTGGCTTTCCGATCAGAAAGACTTTAGCTACTTTTAACCTATAAGTCAACCCAATGCTTCCTACCAAGTTTCGAGTCCACTGGCTTTTTCAGTTTAGGAGAAGAAGCGAAAAATAGACTTTCAAGATGGCCGCCAAGGCAGCCATCTTGGATTTCCGATCGGGACGATTTTAGCTACTTTTGATCTACAAGTCATCCCAATGCTTCCTGCCAAGTTTCAAGTCAATTGACCTTTCAGTTCAGAAGAAGAAGCGAAAAACTGATTTTCAAGATGGCCGTCATGGCGGCCATCTTTGATTTCCGATAGGGACGATTTTATCTATTTTTGATCTACAAGTCGCCCCAGTGCTTCCTACCAAGTTTGGAGTCAATTGGCTTTTGGGTTTAGGAGAAGAAGCGAAAAATAGATTTGCAAGATGGCGGCCATGGCGGCTATATTGAATTTCCGATCGGCACAATTTTAGCGATTTTTGATCTACAAGTCACCCCGATGCTTCCTACCTAGTTTAAAGTCAATAAGCCTTTCGGTTCAAGAGAAGAAGCGAAAAATAGATTTTCAAGATGGCCGCCATGGCGGCCATCTTGGATTTCCGATCGGAACGATTTTAGCTATTTTTGATCTTTAAGTCGCTTCCTACTCATTTTGGAGCCAATTGGCTTTTTGGTTTAGCAGGAGAAGCAAAAAATAGATTTTCAAGATGGCCGCCATGGCGGCAATCTTAGATTTCCGATCGGCACGATTTTAACTATTTTTGATCTACAAGTCACCCCGATGCTTCCTACCTAGTTTAAAGTCAATAAGCCTCTCGGTTCAGAAGAAGAAGCGAAAAACAGATGTTCAAGCTGGCCGCTATGGCGGCCATCTTGGATTTCCGATCGGAACGATTTCAGCTATTTTTGATCTATAAGTCACCCCAATGCTTCCTACCAAGTTTGGAATCAATTGGCTTTTGGGTTTAGGAGAAGAAGCGAAAAATAGATTTTCAAGATGGCCGTCATGGCGGCCATCTTGGATATCCGATCGGCACGATTTTAGCTATTTTTGATCTACAAGTCACCCCGATGCTTCCTACAATCGAGTCAATTGGCCAAGGGGTGTAGGAAAAGTAGTCTTTTTAAGCAATTATTGACGCCGCACGACGCATGACGGACGACAGACATTGACTGACCACGATATCTCACCATGAGCACTTCGTGCTCAGGTCAGCTAAAAACATTGTACAGTACACGCAACTTTAGGTCTAACCAAAATTCTGTAAAATAGTTTAAGAAATTGGATGTTTAATCATACTAGGTGTGTGTCCCAGTTTTATTTAGGAAATTAATCAAAAGATGCCAACATATGGAAAAAAGAAGCTAGCTCCGGATACAGAACTAAAGTTGTCAAATATTGCTGTTTATAAATGATCATTGAACATTTTTCCGTGTGTACACCAAAATCATTATGTTAAATATGTTCCTGTCTGTTCACCCAAATTACTTTGTTAAATACTGGCATGTTCTTGTCTGTTCACCGAAGTTAAGCAACGTCGAGCCCGGTTAGCCTAATAGCTGGATGGGTGACCGAACAGGAATATAGGATGCTGTCGATCTTTTTGTTTTTCTTTCTTTCTTTTTTGTTTATTCCGAATTCGTTTTTAGATTTTTTTTACACATGCAACTACCATTTTCACCTTACATATTCGGACACTTTAGCAACTTACTATACTTACTCTAACCTATGAACGATGCGAGAAAAACAGTGTGGTCTGACCAGACGTCTGATCTCGTAGGAAGACCGCGGCTCGGGTTGCGCTTTTCACCCAACGCAGTAAATCTGGTGCGTTCTGAAGAGGCAACAAATGTTGTTAAAACGTTTATTCAAAGCATAATCACGTAAAAACATCAAATCAATGTTTATCAATTGCTTTTTATGAAATGACCATATATTTACAGGTATGCGTTTTTAAAGAGATTTTAAACTGATCATTTGAATTTGAAATTCCGAAATGGATTTCGCTCGTAATCGAAAACTGTGCAAACCTTGCCAAATTAGCCTACGTCAATGCAGGGGCATCTGTGTACTTTGGAAACATTTCTAAACAAAAGAATCCAAAAATAATGAAAAATATAAGGTCATTTGCCTGCAAGGTCAGTAACTCTTAAACCATGATACTAAGAAACTCAATTTTGTGTTCTCTAGTAAGTGATTTTCAGTAAAAATAAGGAAAAATATAAGGTCCTTTGCCTGCAAGGCCTATAACTCTTAAACCATAAGACTTAAAAGCTCAGTTTTGTGTTCTCTAGTAAGTGATTTTCAACAAAGAATGCAAAAATCATCATATATATATATATATATAAGGCGTGCATCCAGAGTATAAGTAAGGGAGATAACTCCAGACGGACAGATGGTCGAACAGACGGACGCTCAGGTACCTTTGCCTGCAAGGCCTGGAACTCTAAAACCGTAAGTCTGAGACACTCGTTTTTGTATTCTCTAGTAAGTGATTTTAGATTTTAATGCAGCAGCGTCAGTTGCGCATGGAGTTGTGCAGTTGTAATATGTACGGGGACCGCCGGACTCTCTGTTTATTGTACTCTATGTAAAATCTGTGGAGAAATTTTCAGGTACCAGTCTGTCTTTCTTTGGTTAATATTTAATTATTGTTTTTTCTAACAGTAAATATAGCTGAACATTATCAAAAGATTTAAGGCATAATACAGTTTCAAACATCAAAATCGCTCGGCTATTCAGATATGCAAATACTCGTATTTTTCCGTTCTACTATCGGCTATCAGGATTGGCCATCTCCATACAACGTAATAATTTGCATATATCGAAGTTTGTTGTAAACATAAACCTTATTATTATGTTCAACCCGAATATATATTTATTTTCACGGGGGCTTATTTCTCAGCTTTTTTAGCGTAGTTGCAGGCTGTATGCACTTTTACTCGGGTTTTTCAGTAAATGATTTGGCAGGGGTTGAAATTTTGGTATGCCTACTACACCCAGGCAAAAAATGACTGTTTCGCCTTTTGCTCATACAAAAGCCTAAGTGACCGAATTTGACCTTGCCGTAAAATAGGTCAAACTTAGCAATCAATGGTCATCATTTGAACAAAATTGGTTGGGCCTGTACCACCAATGCTGCATATTAGTTTCAAGACTGATTGATTGCGTTGGGGTTTAACAACAAGCTGCAAGGATAGCAGGCCTTGCCCAACTGTAAGCCAATATCCGTTAGACGGCCGGTGACGTAAACTACACGACACATTCGCCTCACTCAACCACCCCGACCAAGTTTCAAGGTCATCGGTCATTTGGTTCCTGAAAAAGAGATAAAAAGATTTTCAAAGGATTTTACTTTATATGAGCATAACGGCCATCTTGGTCATGCAACCCAGGCCATTCGAACATACCTGTAATCCCGCACTCCATGAAGGCTCCACACGTAATTTGGTTTCAACTGGCCCAGCGGTTTAAGAGGAGATGCCGTTTGGAAATGACGGACGACGGATGGCAGACCATTGTCCAATCTATAAGCTTCCTCGGAATCTTCGGCTCTGGTGAGCTAAAACAGGTTGATTAGTTAAATCGGAATCGTAGTTTGAAGTAATGTGAAATAAACATATTGCGTATTAAACAGTCAAGTTTTGTTTGTTTGTTGAAGTTTTACGGCCAAGCCAACCCAATGGGGTCATGTCGAGCGCGGTCAGTTTACCTAGCCACACGTTTACTGTGCAGGCTTAGTC
Organism: Anodontia alba; assembly: GCA_964016985.1. Lineage (NCBI taxonomy): Eukaryota > Metazoa > Mollusca > Bivalvia > Lucinida > Lucinidae > Anodontia > Anodontia alba. The sequence goes on from OZ024828.1 coordinate 10,529,531, forward strand.
CTCTAAGCGGTTAACCAGTATTGTGCACATTCTTTTGCCAGAAACTGATAACTGCCCTTCTTGAATTAGCGAAAGGGAGAGAATGACCGTAGAAAGTATTTCATGATCAATCTCCACGAAAGAATGTTGCCGACCTCGACGGGGGTTGAACCCGCGACCTCCTGGTCTCCAGTCGGACGGCAAACAGTCAAGTATCTGATGACTGATGAAGGTTTTCTTTTTCTCTCTCTCTTGGGGATTCACTGTCACTGACATACTGCTGGGACCTTTTTTGTGGCTACCGCTGTCGTTGATGCTATCCAGGCGCGCGCGTAGCCAGGCGAGTAGTATAGGCAGGCACTATGGGGACAGGCGGAAGCTATGAAGATCGGGCTTCAACATAAAATTGGCAATTTAACTTTATTTACAGCTAAAACTTGTTCAGATGACATTATATGGGCCGGGGCACAGCATTTTTCCTACAACACCACATGTCCACTAAGCAATGACTCAGATCAACCTGCGCAAATAAGAGTCATTGCTCTGCGCTGATTAGCCAAACATCCAAGCTTTCTTTAGATAGACGGACGACAGAGCTTCTTTTATGATGCGTGTATGCCAAGACTGATCTGAGTCTTCGCTGGACGCACATGCAATCTTGTAGGAATGCTATACCTCGGCTAAAAATTCAGAGATTCTATCAACAGGCTTTATCTTCATAAAGTTCCTAGCTACGCCACTGCTGTCTGCTTATTATTACACCTCGTACACCGCTTGATCGTTTCGGTACTTCACTTACTCTTGATCTTATGGTTGATTATTTTCATTCGATATTTTTATATGCATGACACCTGCATGAGAAAATAGCAATAAAATAATACCACACACACACACACACACACACACACACACACACACACACACACACAAAGATCACAGTTTTTGTTACGATAATGCAGCTCTTCGGAATGGAAGTTAGTTGGTCAGGTAAGGTATGAATGTGTGTGTGTGTGTGTGTGTGTGTGTGTTTGCGTGTGAAATAGAGAGAGAGAGAGAGAGAGAGAGAGAGAGAGAGAGAGAGAGAGAGAGAGAGTGTGTGTGTGTGTTTGCGTTGAGGTTTTACGACCCAGTCAACCCGATGGAGTCAAGTTGAGCTCGGTCATTTTACCTAACCACACTTTTACTGGGCAGGCTTAGTCCTCTAGGCGCTTAGCCAGTATTGTGCACATTCTTTCGCCAGAAACTGACAACTGCCAGAGAGAGAGAGAGTGAGTGAGAGAGTGTGTGTGTGTCTGAAACACGTGTCATGAACGTCTTCCGTACCAATACACGTATTTAAAGAAGACGTCGTTGTCACCAAAACGTATGGTTCACTGGGATATTTATTAAGAATATGTGATTTTAATGGCGAAATTCTGATTTTAAGAGCATTCCGAAAAATAATTATATTAGTTGAAGGAGATTAATTGAAGAAACAGAATCGAGTTTAAGAGGTGTAATTTTGACTGGAGACAACATAGCATTAAAACTAACAAGAGAGGAAGGAATCCGAACAGAAGATGCGGAATATAACTGTAAAGGAGAAATTCGAATTCTTGAGTAGATTATATAGTAGTAGTCATTGTAGCTGATACAGAGGAAAAAAGTCTTGTATCTTTGCAAGACTTACTGTTGCTGGGAATCCATGGTATCAACATTCCCCTCCATTTCGCAATTCTGGCCGACTATTTAGAGTAAATATGGTCTTTAAGTAGACTGAATTCTGAAAAACGGTCAACTCTAAAAGGAAAAAAAATGCTTTTAGAGTAGATCCCCTTTTAGAGGGTTTGCTTCCTCTGAAAGTGTATCCATTCCAATTAATACGTAAGCTGGTACTCAGCAGGCACATGACGATTATACAACATTGCAAAGTCGTGACTTTTATACGTCATAGTAACGTCGACGCAACGTCATGACGTTTATTTATTATATACCAAGCAGGAAAGTATATATAGTTTATTACATTTTTTGGCGTTTTTGAGGTAAAACCTGCAACACAAATGATAAGGTATGATTTTCTTGATAATCCAATTCAATCTTCGTGACATTTTTGTGTCTGTATTTCAAGCACAGGGTGACTTTTGCATTAAAGTGAAAACAAGATGGCGACTGATTTTCAAACTAAACCACGCCTCTTGAAATTCATGCACTGACTGGAACTATTTTGGTAGGAAATCATAACGGCTGAATGTAAAAATTCATAGGTAAAACATGGATAAAAATGTAATAAACAGTTTATTTGGTTGTTATGATCGATTACGGAGAAATAATTTACTCCAGTTCTAAGGTATGCTCGTAAAAAAAAAACTCGTTTGCTTGGCTCAGTCGTTTTTTACGCGCAAGCCTTAGAACACTAGTGAATTATTTCTCCGTAATCGATCAAAACAACCAAACAAGCTACATGGTGTTGGAGGACAAATTTCGAATATAAATTCACGCTGGCGAAGCGGAGAAGCCGGTGTGAATTAGTATTCGCATCTGTTCGACACCTGCTCGGAAATCGAAGCAAGACTATTTTAACAAGTTTGAAAGTATAGGCACCGATGAAACTCTGAACTCTAAACTTTTTCTGGAAAACCAAGGCGAACATGTTGAATGAATACTTTTCTTTCCAATCTGTAGTTGAGGATCATAATACATTTTGCCACCTCAGCAGTTTTTCACATGAAAGTCTGGAAATCTTCGAGATTAGGCCTCTCAGGCTGTCAAAGATGTCTTTGATGGCCTTGATACGAGTAAAGCCAGTGGGCCTGATCTTATGAATTCCCGATTGCTTAAGGGTTCGCCTTTTCTTGCACAGCATAACTTAATCTTATATACTTCTTCTCTTCGACTATGCCACTTTCCATGCCCTTGAAAAGAAGGAAATGTCACGGCAATACACACACAAAAAAAAGATGATCGGTCAAACCCTTCGAAATACAGACCGATATCCTTACTCTGTCAACCAGGCAAAAGAAAGAAAGAAACCGTGTCAGGAAAAGAGAAGCCTTCTAAGAGAAGCCTCAAACAACCGATCACCTATCATGCATCCGCGCAGTTTGCTCAAAGCCTCCACTATCAGCTTACCATCTCGCTAAACTAGTTACGATGTCAAATCGGTAACTCTTGTACTATCTGTGAATTAAGCCCTTGGCCAAAAATGTATTTGTTTCCCTTGGTACTGTTATTGGCTACCTGTACGATTTAGTGATAATGGTTGTTTATGTAACAATTTACATTAATTCCAATCAAAACATATCTTGACTATCTTTTACTTTGTTTGTTTGAATAGCTGTTCAGTATTTAAAAGTTGAACATCATTTGAACTTTCTGAAGACAACTTTATATTCGCAAATAAATGCATTCATTCACTCACTCACTCGCTCGCTCGCTCGCTCGTTCGTTCGTTAGCAATTGATATCCAACATAGTGGCAATAACGAATAGCAAAGGATTGGATAAGCTAATACGCGCAGTCTTGTTATAACCTTCGCTAGTCTCATTAACTCAAAATCGAAGCCAGCCAATGCACAGAGCGACCAGTGGAGTCTCTAACTATACCATAAAGATTGGAACATGTGACTGTAGGTTTTGCTGTGCTCTGTCTCACTTGTGAGTTTGACATTCTTACAGTACGGTACTATGTTACCCTAGTAAAACAATGTTTGTGCTGTAAGAATGTCAAAATCACAAATGAGCCAGAGCACATCAAAACTTACAATGTCACATGAGTATCAAACAAAAACAGATCAACCTGCACAACTGCACAGTCTGATAAGAAGCTTTGATATCCGCCGCATGCAGTTCAATAATTTTGCCTAAATTAGAAACAAATTTATAATTATACTCACGTGTTTAAAAATCTAAATCGTAAATCTTCATCTTTCTTCTTTAAATCACATCTAGAAACATTTATTGGTGCATTCAATCAGAGTCATAACTCAAATGGGATAAACGCTAGCTTTATGGGTAGTCTAAAAGCTAGCTTTATGGGTAGTCTAAAGTGTTTTAAACCCTTTGGTAGATGGTAACAGTAATGAACAAGATTACTCCAAGGTATTGGATTACTTATTAAGTTTTATTGGTCACCGTGGCGCTGAACCAGTGGTAAACATTACGAAAACAAGCCTATTCAAATAAACTGAACATTTTATTACCAAGAAATGAAAATTTTCGGATAAAAAACTCGGCTTTTTTTTCTTATTTCTGCTCGAAACATAGATTGTGTGTACTCGTTAGAACCGCCTCGGCGAGGCGGTTCTAACGAGTACCCACAATCTATGTTTTTGAGAAGAAATAAGAAAAATAATGTATACCCCCATAAACCCTAGTTTTACTATATAAAAGTGGGGTTTAAGGGGGTCAACATTATATAGGCATGTTTTCGGAATGGGTTACTTTATTCTGTGTTTATGCTTTGTACAACAACATATGGTGCATTAATATGCTAATTAAAGTAGTATCTTGTATTAACTGACCTGCAATTTGTTTGATAAAAGATTTTTTATATGATTTTTTTTATGATACAAATATATACATCTTATCCTTTTCTCCAACGGATTTAATAAATTCAATAATACATTGAGCACTCATATAAGATCCTCTATGTATCCCTATTATTCGGGATATGTTGAGCTAACGTTGACACACCGTTGATCCAACGCTTATCTCTTTTGATTTACAGCCTTAGTTATTGATCCAGACTCTCAACTTAAGATTTGGTTTTAAAACATGGGAATCAAAATTATGAAATCAAATTTTAGCAACATTTTGTCACTTTAACAGAATCAGCAATAAACAAATTGCTGACGTTGGCCCAGCATTATACAAAGGAGTGCATGATTAGCATATTTTTGGTAATGCTGGAAACGTTGGATCAACATCACACCAAATATCAAATAAAACTCTTTATTTCCAGCCGATGCAAGTGGGACAGTTCTTGTCAGTGACTGATGGAAGGCTGTTATATGCATGGTATTTGACACATTATGTAAAGCAACAAACTCAACAAAAAGGAAACATTTGTACATGTGTATATTTACACATGAACACACAAAATATAGACTGTGCGTGTTGCTTTAAAGAAACATTTATATTTATATTTTTCTGGTTTGGAAGATTGTCTGATTGAATCCAGCAAAGCAAACAAATTGGAAATCACTCAAAGCATTTACATTTTAATACTTAAAACATGTTGTAAACTTAATTGATTCAATGTGCATAAAATAAGACATATTCATATTTAGAGACGGCAAATGAGTTCTAAACCACACCAAACATCGACTTTCATTCATGAAATGCAACCAAAGTAGTTCCTTATGGGTAAAACTTAATTTGAATATTACAATATGACCAGACTGTTACAATTTACAAAACCACAGTCTATGTCACTACAAATCACAGTCTTTTTCACTAAGTAGAAATTGCAAAATTTTATGAGGTTTTCATTTAGAATTGTTTTTCGTACAGATTCCTATGACCAATGCAGAGGGACGCTATCGATGGCATTGGTTACATCAGACCTTGCTGAGGATGAGGACATGGATGACAGAAAGAAGAGAAAGATAAAGTAATTAGAATCCTTGAGTTTCTGTTTAATAAACTTTTCTGGATCTATGGATGATAAAAATTATGACATCCTGCTGAGTAGTTGTCTACAAAAAATCTTAGCTGTTTGCAGGAATTCTCAGGGATAAAACAAACTTATAGCAGGGTTTGAATATTATTCATTTTAAATCCAGTAAAAGGCCCAAAATCAGGTGCAGTGTCTTCAAAATCACTGATATATATATATATATATTGTTGATATATATTGTTGTTGACTGTGATGTTAAACCTTGGTTTAAACATATTTTATTTCAATACTTTGATTAGTACATAAAACACATAACACACTTTATGTTAAACCTTAACACAACCAACCAACCCATTTACAGCAAAAGTATAACGAGTGTATTCTTCCATTCTTGAATATATACCCGTATTTTTTTATTTAATAATAATAATAATAGTATGTCTCGAGTGAGTCTTCAGAATCTGAGTCTGACAGTCACATGTCGCCTCTTCAACCTTCTCGAAACGTTAAATCACCAAAGAGGAAAAGACATCTACTCTGAGTACAGAAAGAACACCATTGTCACCCGACCCCATGCCATCTCTGCCACAACCACCACCAATACCAGTCGACTCCTCAACACCGATAGAGTCAATCTCCCAACAGAAACACCATCCATCAAACTGTGCGAGAAGCCTCTTTGACTCCATCCAAGCCAAGTCCAGTGACAGAGGTGCTTCTCCCAATGTGACAGACACCAGCAGATCAAAAGTGTCAAGTAAATATAAATTTACTATCATAATATTACAGTCAATCAACATAATGAATCTTTATGTCTGTGTTGTCTGTTGACAGTTCACTAAAAGGTCAGAAAATAATTGTTAAGACAACCTCATAGTTGTAATTACCCAAAATTTGGACAATGTGGTTCTACAAAAAAAAGAGAAAAGTCCAGGGAGTGCAACAATCACAAACCGCAGCCCTTCCCAGACACCAAGAGAAAGAGGAAACAGGCAAAACCAAACAAGCGCAAATCGAACAAACGTACGAAAAACACTAAGATTAGCTCTCTCTTTCCCAAGCGAGGTAATCGCATTGCTAAAAGGACTGAAAAACACAAGAACGTAAGGTAAGACATAAAACAAATCGCCTCGTAGAATAAACCACAAAGCAACAAAGAGTAAGACTAACACCGGGACCACCGCCTTAGAACGGTCAGTAGAATAAACCACCGGATGTATTGAAAAGACATATAATTGAAATTTCAAATAGTATAGACCCTGATCAGACAGCTCCTTGGAACAGTATGATCTGGGTCTGCACTGTTAGATTATTTGCTTATTGCTTTCTGTCCAAAAAACTAAATACCTGGTTGTGATGGTTTCAATTTTTTATTATCAAATATTGTTTTGATTTGTCATTGCAGCTGCATTTTTTTATATGAATGTCAGGTTTGGTCAATCTCATATGTATATAGCTTCGCCCTTTTGAAACCTAAGACAAACTGAAACTGATTTTAAACAGGAGCAAAAGCATCTAATTATTGGAGGTTTGACTGTTATGTTTACAAATATTGCAAAGTTTGATCGATAATCAGCATCACGGTCGAAGATGGTTCTTGCAACAGTGTACTTGGCATATATTGTTTTCAAAAATTTACAAAAGTAACATCCGCTCAAATTTCAGTAACTTTAAATCAGTAATCACATTGAATCAACAAAATTTCAAATCTGCATATTTGAAAACACCTACACTGTGTACTGGAAATCCTGAACATTGCAAATTGTGTGAGTTCATTTTATCTGAAAAAGTACAGTCCAACCTGTATTAGGCAATCACTTTAGGGATAATGTGAACGTACATGCTTAAAGCAGGTGGCTGCTTAATACAGGTAAATTTCAACACTTTCGCCCTTTTTGGGAACTGAAATTCTGCATGCTTAAGACAGGTTGCTTGCTAAATACAGTTGGTTGCTAAGACAGGTATTACTGTACAATGTTATGTAAGACAATGTATTCAAACATTTCACTCTTTCGGCTGTGGATACCAAACTGCTCACTGGGCTTGAGACAATCAATGGTGAACACGCAGCTTCTCCAGCGACTTCTTCGACAAATGGAAGCTGTGGAGAAATCTGTCGCTGGAAACGAAGTGATAACAGCAGAACTGCCTGAAGACATAGACCTTCCTTTAAAGTCGAAGGATGATGAAACTTAAGGACAAATTGATTTTAAACAACTGGTAAATAAGAAATATAAAAATATAGCTGAGCCTGCCATTAACCAATATTGGATGTAAACAAGACCGCTATCGCCTTTCATAGTTCAATCTCAATTTCAACAAGACTGTTGTGAAGTTATTTCTTCTGAAAGAATTTTTTTAAAGTTTCATTTTCTCATATTATAAAACTTTTGTAAGATCGAAGAAACATGTAGCATCTATATAGTGTACAAATGCAAACACTTCACTGCTTTTGTATAAAAGCACCCACACTATCTGACTATATCCAACATCACTCTACCAATTCTTAAGTTAAAGTATGCACTTTCCCTGCTATAAATAATTATTAATGGTCTGTCATAGGGACTTTCCTACCAGTTTGAAACCGGGGCCAGGGGCCATTGAATTTGGGAAAAACAGCGCACGGATCGGCAAAATTGGGGGAAAATAGTGCGCGGATCTGCAAAATTGGGAAGTTTAGGTTGAAAGAAATAAGAAACATGATATGTATAACTAATAATGTTTAAATGCAAATTTGATCAAATAACTTTAAAACTTGTGAAATATTTCATGGATTTAAATATTTCATGAATAGTTTAGACAATCTGAAAAACAGAATTCTGTAATAATAGAGATCTGTGTACTAAACTAAGTGTTAAATATTGGTGATTGCTCTGTCACATGCAGAAATCTGAGGAATTGCAGACTGAATAGTTTCATTTTGACCTTGTGACATTAGTCTTCTTGGTTTGGTTAGACGGGAACATAAATGCCCATGAATTATTGCCCTTAGTAGATGGTTGTTCATCATATTTCGAGTTACTTGAGCAGGCTGGGTGCATAATGAAGCCGACTGCATGTGGTTGTTGACATCCTGCTTTTGCCCCAGTCCCAATTGTTCAGGTCTCGTGGCTGATTCTGGCTGCTTGTCATAAGAAGATGTGTTAGTCTTTGATTGCGAGGGTTGACAATCAACCACTTGTTTCCCGAACCCAAAATTTTCAAGCTTAGCGCACCCTGGAGGTGGCTTTTTCGAAAGTTTTTTTTTTCAAGAAATATTGACCGTTGTGTGATATTTTGGGTTTGACAAAGTGAAAAAGAAAGTTTATAGGAAATCGATTCTGATCGGAAGTTCACTGTCGGCTTATCTGATTGGATGAACTATGTTCGGAAGGTGACTGGTTTCAGTCTTGCAAAAAGTGGGCAACATATCTAAAAATAGGACCCATGTGCTTTCATTTCTCGGGAAATCGTCATCTGCGCAGACTCCAAAGACAGCCCATGATGAAGGAACATAATGTTTTCCTTTTGAAAGGAAGGCTTCCCGTGTGGCGGTTTTTATCGTGCGAGCGTAAAATTGAGATTCTCATCCATTTTTGTTTTATTTTTTAGCAGAAAATTTGAAAAATTCACCTATTTTTTTATTAGGAAAGGGGCCGATTACCGGCCCCAAATTCGGTCTAGGAAAATCCTAGAATGGACTCTTTTTTATGCCCCTGCCATTCCAAGAATGGTGGAAAGGGCACATAGTGTTACCCCTGTCCGGCGTTAGCAATTTGGGTTTAAGTTTTTCAGGCGGGGGCATCCCTGTCCTTTGGATACATTTCTAATTTCTGAAATACTGCTATTGTCCATTTGTTTGCTTGGCAGGGCTGATCGTCCCCCTCATTTTACAAACGGTTCACAATGCAAACTGAATGGGATTTTACCATTACGCTAATGTTAAGGTGCCCCGCCCTATCAAGCAAAAAAAAAAAAAAAAAAAAAAAAGGACTATACGGTTTCGTCGATGTAAATGTGTGCCGATGTATTTTAAAACCATACTTTCTTTCGGTTTATTCTTAGGTAAATCATCTTGCTCTATTGGGTGAAGACGGTGTTAAAGACTGTGTTAGACGAATACTTAAGAATTTGATGGCAGATGATACCGCCACTCATTTCAACTGGATGGGGAAGGGGGACAAGACATCATTCAGTGGGCTGAATCTCCAAACTGTATTGACCAGTAAGTACACTTTAGGTATTTGCCTAGTCATTTGCAGTTTATTTAGATAAGACATTATGTAGTATCTTGATTCTTAATCTGATCTTAAAAGTAGAATGAAAAGATTCAGGGTGTGCCAAAATCATAGGATGAGGCCAACCGAAGGTACCCACAGGGAGAAAATCTGAAAAAGGTTTCAATTCCACATCACGAAAACATACCTATTTAATTTTGACCCCCTTAAACCCCACTTTTATATAGTAAAACTGGGGTTTACAGGGGTATACATTATTTTTCTTATTTCTGCTCGAAAACATAGATTGTAGGTACTCGTTAGAACCGCCTCGGCGAGGCGGTTCTAACGAGTACCCACAATCTATGTTTTGAGCAGAAATATGAAAAATATCAGAGTTTTTTATCTGAAAATTTTCATTTTTTGGTGGAAAAATTTTCAGTATATTTGAATAGGCATGTTTTCGTAATGAACCAGGAATTGCTTCATAGTTACTTGCCCATGAACTTAAATCTTAAATACATAGACTTATAAATAGAAGCATGTTGCTTTGGGCATAGCAACTTTTATTTTGATTGCAACTTTATCAACAGTAATAACCAGGACAGCAATAAAATTAATCTTGGACGAAACAAATCACACTCGATAGCATTACACAATCACCTGGTTTCTCTTATTTCAGAGGCTGTGAGAAAGAACAAAATGTTTGTTGCGGCAACAGATAAGGAAATAGAAGACCCAGCAAAGGACTGATTTAGATTTGCCAAAGACCGGAAGTGGGATATGGAGTGGGGGTGGGGGTGGGGGTGGGGAGGACACAGAGACGTGTTTTAAAATAAAAAAAGCGTGGAACAGTGTTTCTACAGACAATCAGCATGCAGACAATTTTGATGACATTACGAAAACATGCCTATTCTAATATATTGAAAATTTTACAACCAAAAAAGGAAACATTTCAGATAAAAAAAATCTGATATTTTTCATATTTCTTCTCAAAACATAGATTGTGGTTACGAGGCGGTTCTAACGAGTACCCACAATCTATGGTTTTAGCAAAATAAGAAAAATAATCTTTACCCCTGTAAACGCCAGTTTGACTATATAAAAGTGGGGTTTAAGGGGGTCAAAATTATATAGGCATGTTTTCGTGATGAGGACTAAGGATGTGACATTTTTCAGTCTATGACCTTCTGCATTTGAGCAATGTACATGAAAATAGAAATAGAAAACCCATTTGATGGCATATGCAAACTATGATATCAGTCTATGGCTCTGCACAGTCTGATCATTGTCTTTATTGTTGACTACTTGGATATGATATGTAATACTGCCACAAAAATCCTAAAAATACAGACACTTAAAAAAATGTTTTTATCCTAAATTTTGATAAGACTGCTTTGCCTTGAAGGAATGTGTCTAACTTGGAGGAATGTGTCTAAAAATATAAACAGAAAACAGTGTAAACCTTGATCAGGCTGCTCCTTTAAGAGCAGTCTGATGTGGGTTTGCACTGTTTGCATATGCGTGTTCGTGCCAAAGTTACTTAAATTAGGTGTCTTATAGTACTAAAACTGCTGTATGCAGAAATTCATGCCACTGAGATTGAATTGATTCTTTTGTCTTCTGTAGTGGCATGTCTCAAAGACAGATTTATAAAAAGCTTGATTAACATGAAATAGGTAACAGTGTCCTTTAGTCCCTTTGTAAATAACACGATTTTGAAATTTGCTTGCACACCACAACCTCTTTATAACACAGTTGAATGGATCAAATGCATAAACCATGATAGTTAAACATTTATATCCAAACAAAAATATATATAGATTGTATAGGAAAATGAACATTTATGGTCATTTTTCTATATTTTTGGAGTCCATCTTTGAGATGTTTATATCAAAAACCATATTTAATGAACCGTGTTATATAGAGTTTATATCTTAGAAATAATCCTACTTTTTTGGACAGGCAGGTCTGAGCAAACCTTGTAGACCCAGATCAGACTGCTCCTCTAAGAGCAATATGATCTGGTTTTCACTGTCAGTGTGCATGTTTGAATGGCAAAACAAGACCTCAACAATTTTTAATACTTGCAGATGTTTCAGGTGTCCAAATTTTAGGATCTTTACTCTACTTTTTATATATTATGATTTCATGTTGGACATCCGTGAGTCTGTCCGTCCGTCAGTCGTCTGTCCGTCCGTCCGTATTTCGTTTCCGGGTGATAACTTGAGTAAACATCAATGGATTTTCACCAAACTTGGTATGTTCATTGATATTGTGGAGATCTGGTATGGGATTGCTAATGGGCAAATTTTATCAAATTTTGAAGGCGTTATCTGCCCGAGACATGCCCATATTTTCGTTTCCGGACAATAACTTGACTAAATGTCAAGGGATTTTCACCAAACTTGGTACATGCATTGATATGAAGGGGATCAGGTTTGGGGTTGCTAATGGGCAAATTTCGCGTCAATTTTTGACAGAGTTATCTGCCTAGGACACGATGATGGCAGGGTATTATCGTTTTAGGTTTGTTTTGTAAAATGTATACAATGTGGAATATGTTGTATATATTTACTGTATTGAATACTTGTTTTCATAAACACCACGTTAAAATAATTGTACAATAAAATGCTTGCAGGAATTATAATTGTTGTTATTTTACAGCATACTTAGCTTCCGGAACACAAACTGTTCTAATCCTATTTGGGTGTACACTGGTCTTTCCAAAAAATTTTAGTCATTCTTCTTATAAAGCTGAAGCGAATGCATGGTACTCTGTACAGTGAGTGTTCCGGACTAATTATTTCTGAATCAAAGATTTGAATTACTTTTTTCTAGGGCTACAAGATTCCCTCTGAACCTTAAATGGTTCTTGGATAGAAGCCAACAATCCCCATAAAATTACTGACAGACTAAGGTCACAGAAATGAAAAGTGCACTATCAAAATCTTGCTGAGCATAAGTAGAAACTTACTAATTTTATGGAACAATTGTCATACAAATAGTTCAGTGGTATTTTGTCGTGACTGCTTTTACACTGCGATATACATATAGGTGTGCAAGTTTCTGTCCGTTCATTTGTTCATCTAAGCCCTTAAGTCCACTCTATTATCCACTCTAGAATTTGTGTTTATTACTTAAAAACTATAATAGATAGTGTTCATATTTCGTATGCATATGCTTCAGATCATGAGCTCTTAAAATGATGTCATGTTTCTGACCTTGACCTCTGACCCCGTCTTTAGCCCAAGCAGGTGCAACAAAATTGCATCCTGGGCCTTTGTCATTTTTCAAGATTGCTGGCTAAGGGACATACTTAAGGGATTCTTAGTTTTCGGACAGAAGGAGCAAACAGTGCAGACCCAGATCAGACTGCTCCTCTAAGAGTAGTCTGATCAGGGTCTTCACTGTTTGCGATTCGGTCTGAATCTTTTAAGTCATATATGTCTCCTTTGTAGCACAACTCGAGCTGAAATTTCAGCTTAATTACTGCATTTTTTCTAGTGTCTGAAATTTATGAGTATTGTGTATATTTATGTATGTCAGATGTTGGCTTTACGTTGGCCCAATGTTATCTTAAAACTTGACATACGTTGGACCAATGCTTGGTGAGGATAATGCCAAAATGATGCATGAAAGCTGATAGAGCCAGTCACTTATTAATGTTAAATACAGGTCTTTTTAACTAATAAAGCTAGTTGGCATTGTGGCAGTTTTCTACGTTGAGCCAACGTTGGAAATTTAGGTTGGCCTAACGTTGGCCCAACGTTAAAATAAAATATTAACATACGTTGGGCCAACGTAATGCCAACACGTTGGGCCAACGATAGCCCAACGAGCAGACTAACGTTGGGCCAACGTTGAAAAACTACGTTCATCTAACGCAACTGCCAACCATTATCCAACGTTGGCCCAGCGTAGGCATGTTATCTGGGAGATTATCGAAAATTCCCGCGACTATAACGACTGAATATTATATAATACTTTCTGAGGACCAGAAAATGCTCTAATCAGATTGCGTTCATGCAGATGCTGATATGGACATTCACTGTCCAGATATGACGCAATGGCCCATTTCCCGTGCTGCGACCCAAATGTGCAAAAATGTCAGCGGATTTGGAATTCGATAAAAATCAAATAAAACTAACCTGAGAATTTATTTCTGACGTCCTTGATTTTCCCCGCGGGTACATGACGTTTACAAAACGTAGTCAGAATTTCAGTGATACGGGCAATGACATTCATTCACCATTCATTCGTAATTACCCCCAAGTTACCCCCCCCCCCCCCCCCCCCTTCCCCCCCCCCCCCCCCCCAGCAATGTTCTGACATTGCGATGTTTTATTTTATTGTTAGCGATGAAATCAGTGTATATCTGATGAAAATAAAAGTGGTATCAATCACTAGTGAAATGATATCGTATGATACGATTCATATTTTCGCTCTTCTCTTTGGATGACTTCGGTTTTCTTTATTAATAGTTTCAAAAGCGGATGTTGCCTCCACTTCAGATTTTGACACCTCAACTTCTTTGTTTCTGAGCTAAACTATCAAGTGTTGGTATGCATTTTTTTCTTAGTTAGAATGTAAGGAATATTTTAGTAACAAGATTATTTTGATTTGCCGAAACGTTTGTTTTTGTCATTCCAACGCTTCATATGCTAAGCAGTGAATGTCGACGCCATGACGTTCATGTTTTGGTCAGTGACGTTAGTTATGACGTCAGAAACGCGAATTGGTGTGTAAACAATAAAACAAAAAGAAAGTTTACTCATTTTCAGTGAATACCATAACATTTTCGTCTCGTGTAATGAAACCATTCAAATTTTCACTCGTGCTTCGCACTCGTGAAAATACTGATGTTTTCATTACACTTGATGAAAATATCTGTGGTATTCACAACAAAAGAGTAAATATCCTCTATTTCTTGCATATCGGATAAGGATTTTCGCAAATTACACCGGTGCCAGCAATTTTATCTCACACACCCTTATCTAATCGAGAATGTTCACGTGTCTGACATACACTGGTTGTATAGGACGTCACGATACGCCGTCGTTAAGGTTGACGTCACTGAACGTAATTACGTCACTTAACGTTACGATATTGTCGCCACAGCACGGCGGACGTCTGCAATCGAAGTGATTGCATTATCAAAAGCCTCGTGATGCCAGACAGTAACCCTCGGGACGGATTTTTCTATTTACCCCTCACACCCATGATAGATTCTTATAGTATTTTGTATAAACGTCATGTGCTTCACCGCCCCACCCCACATCCACCCACCCCCTATAAGCACTCTCAGATTCAAAGATTCAAAATTTATTCTGCATTCAATCCAAAACAAGTAGGATTATGACAGAAACATGTAAATACATGTACAACATCACATCGACATCACACATATTTTGTTACTTAAATTAAATATCCTAGAAATGAAATTCATCCTCAATTTCAGGTTGATTACATATCTCACAAGTTCTTAAATGAACTGGAATTTTTGAATACCTTCCTAATTCAACATTTAATCTATGGCTCGACATTCTTATCTTTGTAAGAATTTCTCTCAGTGCTTTGATTTTAGTTCTACGGTGTAGGGGACAAAACTCTTACTTGATTCGACAGGTATAATATGCCTGGTTCTCAGCATCACATAAGTGAGCTAATATTAGTTGCGATATCAATAACCTGGGGAAACGGGATACCAGACCAGGTATGTAAATACCCGCCATTGTGAAATTCGAGAGGTATACCTATAGTTTTACAGGTACAAAAGGTTATTTTTATTTTTAAAGAGACGTATTCAAATTCAGAATACCGATTAGATCTTCTTTTTAGCAATATCTTAAACGTATATTTTAACTTATTGTCATTTTTGTATCTGAAAAGAAGCGACTCAAATCAAGATGCACACCTTTGTTTTCATGTTTATCACTACCAGTGAGTCACTTTGAATTATTTCTGGATTATCTCATCACAGATAATAATCTTTCCTGGGTGTAAGGGTAGATAGAAAAATTCGCCCCAAGGGTTATTGTCTGGCATTTTCACGAGGCTTGCCGAGTGATGTCAGACTGTGACCCCGAGGGACGACTGGGATCCCGAGGGACGGATATTTCTGTCAACCCCTCATATTTCTGAAAGTAGGTTTTTGATCTGGGCTTGGCTTGCCAAGCCTACATAAGGCCATAGTAGTCATAACAAAATTTCAACCCCTGCTGCAACTACGCTGAAAAAAAGGCCCGTGAAAATACATATATATTCAGGTTGAACATAATAATAATTAGGCAAACTTCGATATATGTACGATGCTTTTCATAGGAATTTTGAGCCCTGATGAGCTTATTCATAACTGCAAATTATTACGCTGTATGGAGATAGCCAATCTTGATAGCCAATAGAAGAATGGGAAAGTACGCCAATCTTGATAGCCATTTCACACATGTTGTGGTTGAAAGTTCACAGCCACCTGCTGCTGAGAGTATGTCTCCTAGGTAGTGTAATGTTTGTGGGCTATGAGACACTCAGAACAATGTATGATTATACAACTTTAATATGTGATTACTAAACAGCTACACTACATAACAGATACAACTCTAAGACTAACCCAGTATCAAAGCAACAGAAAAACTATACTTCCAATTATAAGGTATTATAGACTTGCTGAAAGTACATTTCTTTACATCTCCCTCTTTAAAGTTTTTATTTTATCAATTTACTTATTTATTATTTTTAAATTAAGAGTAAAATTTTCTATCCGCTTTACTGCAAGTCTATGGAAGTTTTTGTCTCACAATGTTTTTCTTGTTTGTTTCAAGCTAATTTCTGTTTATCTAAGATAACAAAATTTTATCAGGAACATATGTCTGGGCTATGTTCAAAAAACAATTAACAATGAAAATGGTCCTTCTTTATCATTAAGAGAAAATTAATGGTCAGATTGCTTACACTTGTTCAAGACAAAAAACAATAAAACATATAATTACCAGGGTGTGCTGACTTTTCTTACAAATGAAAGTTGCAAATAATTGGATACAATCAGGAAACAGCATTTTTCCCTATTCTCTGATATATCAGTAATAAAGGTATCTTATGGCTCAAAAGCAAAATGCAATATTGCTCCAAAGCAAAAATGTACCTTATGTCACTTTAAAAAGTTTTCCTGATAATTCTTTGTTTTACCGTAATATATGTAAAGATTACGTATCTTTACCACTTTTAATTACATATGGGGATTATTGTGCCCCATTAATCCAAACTTAGAATCACTTCATCACATAATCATCAAAACGCATTGGCATTTTCACTTGTCTGCCACTTGAAGTGTATTTCTTTGAATCACTCTGCGAAATATTTGATGAGGGTTGTTCAACAAAGTTTGAACTGTTCTTTGATGAAATGTTCTCCTGACAGTCGTAGAAGATTTCAGGCTCTTCACTGCGGTTTTCCGATGTTTTTAACAGATGTCTCCTGTTTCTTCTAAGTTTCTGTCCTTTTTCAGTTTGTATTACATAAGATCTAGGTGTGTCGGCTCTCTGTTCGACTGTTCCTGGTTCCCATTTATTTTCATTTCTCACACGAATCTGATCACCTGGATTAAGTTGGGGTAGGGATTTTGCTCCACGATCATAATAATACTTTTGAATATGCTGCCTTTCATTCAGCGCATTCTGCACATTTGCTCCATCATGGTACTGAGGTTTAAGAAGTGAATCATTCACAGGTAGTTGTGTTCGAGTCCTTCTTCCCATTAACAGTTGTGAAGGAGACAAATTTATGCCTTCTATGGGAGTATTTCTGTATTCCAGTATTGCTAAATACGGATCAGAGTTTGATTTCTTTGCCTTTTTCAGTACGTTTTTACAAATTTGAACATATTTTTCAATAAATCCCATACTTTGTGAATACCTTGGTGAGGATGTAACATGTTCAAATCCATAATTTTCAGCAAATTCTTTAAATTGTTCACTTGCAAAAGCAGGTCCATTGTCACTTTTCAGGATTTTCGGTATTCCCCATCTTGAGAAATTTTCTTTCAAGACATTTATTACGCTTTTGCTTGAACTACTGGCTATTTTCTTTACCTCAAAGAATTTAGAGTAATAACATGCCAGTACTATGTAAGTGTCTTTGTCAAGTTCAAATAAGTCTGTTGCACATATTTCCCATGGCTTACTTGGTATTTCATGAGGAATCATGGGTTCCTTAGCCTGTGCACTTTTAAATTCATTACATATTGCACATTGGCTTACTATGTCTTTTATCTGTGCAGCCAATCCTTGCCAATAGAACACATCTTTGGCTCTGCTTATGCATTTATTAATTCCAAGGTGGCTTTTCTGGTGAATCTGTTCAATTACATTTTTCTGCATGGATTTAGGAATAATTACTTTTTCACCTTTCAACATCAGTCCTTCAAAATACGAAATCTCATCTCTGAAATTCCAATAATGAGTGATGCGCGGATTTATTTCCTTTTTGTTTTCAGGCCATCCCCTTAGAACTGTGTCTTTCAGAATATTTAATTCCATGTCTTTAAGCGTTTCCTCTTTCAATTCTGAAAGTTTTCTCTGCGAGCAAGGAAGATTTTCTATAGAGAAAATACTATAGTCGGAATCACAGATAGGACTTTCATCCTGCGAAACACATGCTCTACTCAAAGTGTCTGCTATCCATAACTCACGACCGCTTTTATAATTTACTCGTAAGTCATATTTCTGTACTTTCAACATCATTCTTTGTATTCTAGGTGGCATTTGAGCTAAAGGCTTTTTGAATATGCTCTCTAAAGGTCTATGATCAGTTTCAACATGTATAGGACCCTTGGCATATATGTATTCATGAAACTTTGTTGCTCCAAATACTATTGCTGCCATCTCTTTCTCTATCTGAGCATAGTTCTGTTCAGATTTGTTCAATGCCCGGGATGCATATGCCACTGGATGTCCATTCTGAAGAATACATGCACCTAGTGCATCCTTTGAACTATCTACAGATAACAATACATCTTCATTTTCATCATAAAACTGTAATACAGGTGCTGTTGTGATAGCCTTTTTTAGTTCATTGAAGCTTTTCTTTTGGGAGTCTTCCCAATGCCATTCAACATTTTTCTCCAAAAGCTGTCTCAGAGGCTGATTTATACCTGATAAGTTTGAAATAAACTTTCCAAGGTAATTAACTGTACCCATGAACCTTTGTAGCTCTTTTTTATTCCTTGGTTCTGGTATTTCCATTATTGCTCTTATTTTTTCAGAACTTGGCTTCAACCCTTCAGTACCAAATGTATGTCCAACATAAGCTACTTCTGACAGCCCTATTTTACATTTGCTTTTGTTCAGTTTCATATTGGCTTGTTTTATTCTGTCTAAAACAGCACAAAGACGCTCATTATGCTCTTTTTTATCTTTTCCCCAGATCAATATGTCGTCGGCAATAACTTCACAACCTTCAATATTTTCCAGTATTTGTGAAACTGCTCTTTGGAAGACTTCACTCGAGCTTTTTATTCCGAACGGCAATCTAAGATATTTATATCTTCCAAATGGGGAATTAAATGTAGTGTACGTCTGAGAATCTCTAGTGATTTTTATTTGCCAATATCCATTTGATGCATCTAAAACACTGTATATTTTAGCATTTTTCACCTTTGCTGCGACTTCTTCAACAGTTTTCATTGGAAAGTGTTCTCTTAGGATACTCTTATTTAGCTCCCTTGGGTCTAAACATAGTCGTACATCTTTATTTGGTTTTTCCACCACAACTAATGAGTTCACCCATTCAGTAGGTTCCGTTACTTTTTGAATGACCCTCATTTTTTCTAGTCGATCAAGCTCATTTTTCACCTTATTTCTCAATGCATACGGGATCTTCCTTGGTGGGTTTATTATCGGTTTTGCATCTTTTTCCAAACGAATTCTATATTCAGTTGGTAAGCATCCAAGGCCTTCAAAAACATCTCTGTAATTTTCAAGAATTTCTTCACTTTATGTATTTTCACAGTTTAGACTAAATAGTCTGGAAATTAAGTTTAACTCCAAACATGCTTTTAATCCAAATAAGGGTGTTGATTTGTCCTTCACTATCTCAAATTCTATAGGCACATACTTGTTTTTCGTTGATACAAGCAATGTAACTTTCCCCACAGTGTTCAATCTGTGACCCGAATATGATACAAGTCTTGACTTTGATGGTTTCAGTGGCCTGTCACTAATCTGATTGTAAATATGCAATGGCAATACATTGCACTGTGCACCAGTATCAAGTTTCATACTGACAGTTTTTTTTACATATTTTAACATTTACTTTCCAGTCACCAGCATTCTGATCAGTTTCCACAGAATCTAAGAAAATGTCTGTGTCACTGTCATTTTCTTGAAGCTCATGCATCTTTTTACTTCTACATTGTCTCATAAAGTGATTCTTCTTTTTACAGTTCATGCAGATTTTACCAAAAGCTGGGCACTTACGTGGCTCATGCTTATATCCACATTTTCCACATTTCTGTTTTTGTTGGGAAGCAGCTGGTCTATTTTCAGTGTTTTTCATCAGTTTATTTTTGTCAGATTTCTTTCTAACAATGTTACTTCCTGAGGCTCCTGCCGAGGCTGTTTGTAACACTTTTAATTGTTGTGATGATGCTTCTGCAGCTCTGCATATGTCAACAGCTTTCTGCAAGGTTAGATCTGTTTCCCGAAGTAATCTGCTTCTTACAGTATCCATAATTACACCACATACAATTCTGTCTTTGATGAGAGAATCTGATAAGTCTCCAAATTCACATGATTTGGACAAAATTCTTAATTCTGTCACGTATGAGTCAATAGATTCTCCTTCTTTCTGGTTTCTTGTATTGAACTGGTGTCTCTCATATGTCACATTACACTTCGGAGTGCAGTATTTTTCAAACTTTGACAACACTTTGCTCATTTTCTTATCATCCCCTTCATTATCACCTTCTTCATTCCATCGAAATGTATTGAAAATTTCAATAGCATCAGGTCCAATGACATGAAGTAGAGTAGCACATTTTATATTCTCGGTAGAATTGCTAATTCCTGCCGCTGTAATATAAATCTCAAATTGTTGTTTAAATTTCCTGAAATTGTCCTTCAAGTTTCCAGTTAACAACAATTTTTCTGGAGGATGCAAATTTTTTGCCATTTTTTACGGTAATCAGTTAATCAGAATGTTAATTAATAATATTAATTAATCCAGTTGACTTCTGACACCATGTAATGTTTGTGGGCTATGAGACACTCAGAACAATGTATGATTATACAACTTTAATATGTGATTACTAAACAGCTACACTACATAACAGATACAACTCTAAGACTAACCCAGTATCAAAGCAACAGAAAAACTATACTTCCAATTATAAGGTATTATAGACTTGCTGAAAGTACATTTCTTTACAGGTAGCAAAAGGAAGCTACCACCTCAAGCTTGTCAGGTCCGACCTGGACTTCCTTCTGTGGTCTGCCATCCAAGGGGCGTGCAGTTCCCTGGCACCACTGCATTTCTTGTGCACCCAGTGCTTGCAGCCATTGCAGAAGATGCTGTTGCTGCCCACTCCAGTGCGACAGTCAGCGCATGGAAACTCGCCTGAACTCTGCAGGAGGTCCAGTCCCGTACAGCAGATCATGATCTTTGTCTTTCCTGCATTTACTCTCAGTCCTTTCTTCTCCATTGCTTCTTTCCAAGTCAAGAGCCTCCTGACACATTCCTCAAGTGATTCAGCGATGATAACAAGGTCATCGGCATAGAGGTCCTCCCAAGGGACCCCAGAGCAGAACTCTCGTGAAAAGACTTCAAGCACAGTGATGAAGAGCAGTGGGCTGAGTACTGATCCTTGGTGAACACCAACCTTCACTTCAAACTCTTCACTGTACCCCTCACCAACATGGACACGGCTCCGTGCATTTGCATACATCCCCTGCACCAGTCGCACAATCCACTTGAAGAAGTTCAAGGATCTGCTACCAGTTCTTTCTTCATGCCACCTCTCTTTCAAAACATGTGGCCTTGTGTACAGCTCTTGTGTGCAGAGCACAATGCTCCATGCCAGCGAGACTTGGCCATTGACAAAGCCAAACCTCCAGCGTCTGCAGCAAAATGACAGGGCAATGATCAGACAGATCTGCAATGTCAGGCCGCAAGACATTGTCACCACCAGGTCCAGTGAGCTACTTGTGCAGCTTGGCATTGAGGATCTGGACCTCATTCTGAAGGAGAGAACTTCTGAGAAGACTCAGATGGTATGGACATATGGAACGCTCCAGTGGTGCAGTCAAGACAGCCTTTGACATACAGGATGATGGAAAGCGTGGGCCTGGAAAGCCCAAGATGACATGGAAACAGTTGACAGAGAGGGATTGCAGAGAGTGGAAGCTCTCGGCCATCAACCTTCATGATAGACATACCTGGAGATCTGGTGTGAGATCTGCCATGCATGCAGCAAGCCAGCTGTCTGGAAGGGGGGCCACTGGTGTGGATGTTGCCCCTGTACCTGCATGTTAATCAAAAATCCGATTATGATGATATGATGAGGCCTTGCAGGCAAATGGCCATATATTTCTCATTATTTTTGGATTCTTTGTTGAAAATCACTTGCTAGAGAACACAAAATTGAGTTTCTTAGTCTCATGGTTTAAGAGTTACTGACCTTGCAGGCAAAGGGCCTTATATTTCTCATTATTTTTGGATTCTTTGTTCACTAGATATGTGTCCAAAATACAGAGGTGCCCCAGCATTGATGTAGGCTGAGACTTTCTATTGAACTATTCATCACATTAGCTTTTACAGATTTTGTGTTTATTTGAAATCTGGTGAGCTTTGAAGGCCCTGGGCCTTCTGATGCCCAGGCCACCAGCACTTTGATTGATAATGCAGTCACTTCGATTGCAGACGTCCACCACATTGCGATGACAGTGCCATGATGTTTACTGATGTCATTATATTCAGTGACATCAACCTTAATGATGGCATACGGTGACGTCCTATACAACCAACTTGTATATGAAACGTGAAAATTCTCAATTTTTATCTTTCCTATTTGATGAATAAGGGTATGTGAGATAAGATTTGCTAGCACCGGTGATACTTGATGGGTGATAATTTAGGATAAATTTTGGAGAGAAAAAAATAACTCAGGGTTCGCACTAGGATTTTTTTTCTTTCCCCACCATTTTCGCCAATTTGATTTTTTTTTTGTGCCATTTTCTTTAACTTTGAGGCAGATTTTGAGCCAAATTTTAGCCATTTTTCGCCAAAGAATTATCTTGTCAGAAAAAAGGTGTTCATTTACTGATTCCTTTAATTGAAGCAGTAGATTCAAGAATCAGTATAGTGTGAAATGTGTGGGGGACTTGAAATTATTCTCACACTAATTTTTAAGTTACAGTTACAGTTTACAGATTTTTAACGCTGCCAGGCAACTGAGTCACATAGAGGCAGCGCCAGATAAATCTGGATTAGTTTTACTGGACTACTGGGTTGGCTTGAAACTGTGTCTAGTTATAATTCATAACTAGGTCACCTTGCCCACTGCTGTAATTAATTAATTGCAATGTAGTGAATTAATAATAAGTCTTTGTTTTGCATATGTGTGTTGAAGACACAAAAATAGAACACTTTACATGGAAACGAAAGTTCTGAAAAGTGCTGTGTAAGCCAATAAATATAATGTTATTAATGTATTATATTGTAAGAGAATAATGTAATAATATTCATTTGTACCCTGATAAATGTGGGGTAAGTTTCTTACACAGCAGGTTTTACTGTTTTAAGGGAGCTAACTGCAACTGACTTAACAGTAGCTTACTGCAATTGCTTTACGAGTTGGATCTATGCGAAATGGAATGGGGAACAGCATTTTTTTTTATAAATCGCGCCAATAAAAAAGAGGGGGCATGCTTATACAATAAGCGGTTAACCAGTACACTGAACACCCTTCCGCAAGAAACTTGTAACTGCCAATCTTGAAGCAGTGGAAGGAGCGAATGACCATAGCAAATACACGTGCTTCATGATAAATTGCTACAATCTGTGTGCGATCCAGACCATCGGAGACTATATGTGTCTGCCTCCGAGGCATTATTGATCATTAATCATTTTTTTTTCCGGGACGACGTTTGTTGATCGCCAAATAAAATTAAGGCTCATAAGAAGGTACCGAAACATGCTCAATTAAAGTCGGCACTGTCAAAGTGTACTTACCACTTTAATAAGCCGAACCGATTAATGACAATAATTATTTCTCGTGTAATCAATTTGTTTTCCATCTTTGTGTTTGACACAGGGTTCCATTGACTGAGTTGGGAGCCTTTATGCGAACCGAATTTTTATGTGTTTCTGTATTAAGAGTAGCATCGGGACCCAGGGTGAAGTTAGCTAGCTGTAAAAGTGCTTTGAACCCCTCGGTGGTTGCTCTACTGACCATTCTAAGGCGGTGGTCCCAGTGTTGGTATTACTCTTTGTTTGTTTGTTTGTGTTGAGGTTTTACGGCCCAGTCAACCCAATGGGGTCATGTAGAGCGCGGTCAGTTTACCTAACAACACGTTTACTGGGGAGGCTTAGTTCTCTAAGCGGTTAACCAGTATTGTGCACATTCTTTCGCCAGAAACTGACAACTGCCCTTCTTGAATCAGCGGAAGGGAGAGAATGACATTACTCTTTGTTGCAAGAAGGGCAGTTGTCAGTTTCTGGCGAAAGAATGTGCACAATACTGGTTAACTACTTAGAGGACTAAGCCTGCCCAGTAAACGTGTGGTTAGGTAAACTGACCACGCTCGACATGACCCCATTGGGTTGACTTGGCCGTAAAACCTCAACACAAACAAATACTCTTTGTTGCTTTGTGGTTTATTCTACGAGGCGATTTGTTGTATGTCTTTCCGTGTTTCATTTTGTTCTTGTGTTTTCAGTCCTTTTAGTATTGCGATTACCTGGCTTGGGGAAGAGATAGCTAATCTTAGTGCTTTTTGTACGTTTGTTCGGTTTGTGCTTGTTTAGATTTGTCGGTTTCCTCTTCCTCTTGGGGTCTGGGAAGGGCTGCGGTTTGTGATTGTGGCACTCCCTGGACTTTTCTGGTACTTTTTTTTCCACGTGATTACATTCTGGGTAAATTTCCGTGACGTACCGGTAGGCAATGCGACTCTGACATTAATTCTGATTGGTAGTTTTGCCAGAGCGTCATGAATATTGAGGACGATAGGCGTGGAAAGTGGGCGGTGCTACTGTCAAACTGCGCATCACGGCACGTGACCTTATATCGCTTTCATCAAATTCAGGTTAATTTGATCAGCTACTGTTTTCTGATTGATAATTGAGTTGTTAATTGAGGAATTATACAATCAAGGAAGGTGCGATAGACACGCGCGACAATTATATGGCTCGGTAGCGGGTAATTCAGGCGATATTTTTTTCGCCACTTGTTTTCGCCAATTTATGATTTTTTGTGCCAAATTTTATTTTTCTGCGCAAATGGCGACAATGGGGATCGGTAACGTGAACCCTGTAACAAGGTGCTTTTTCATTGATGACATGCAAAAAACCATTCCCATACCAAAAAAGCCCCCAAAACCTCGAAACCCCCCCCCCCCCCCCCCCCCCCCCCCCAAAAAAAAAAAAAAAAAAAAAAAAAAACACCAAAAAAACAAAACCAGAAAAACAGAACAAACCAAAACAACGACAAACGCCCCCCACGCACCACCCTCCACCCCCCCCCCCCCAAAAAAAAACAACAACAAAAAACAAAAAAACAAAACAGGAACAACAAAATAAAAAAAAAAACAACAAAGGGCAACTTTAAGCCTGTCTAAGCTACTGTCTTTAACTCGATTTTTGGATCCCTTTAGGTATCTCTATTCTAATAATCTTACGCTAGAAAAATGGTTCCCAAATTTATTTTATAGTTCCGAGAATTTATCCGCATTGTTCATTGCCAAAAGAATCATAATAATCATTTTAGATTTATTCAAATTGAAAATGGCTGCAGTTTGCTTCTGAAGTCAATACTTATACCTTCGACAAGGGAAAATTGATCAATGCGTATAAATACATTTATGTACATGTTAACCTGATAGAATGTCACATGTGCACTGACGGGTGAAATATATGTGTCAGTTATTGAGTTATTTTCAAATGAGAATGGATAATGTGATAAACAAGCTGGCATTGTCATCTCAGTGTTTTACTTTTATTAAGGTGATGTTAGATAATCTGTTCGCACTTTCTGTACAATTAAACTTGATCCCAACAAAACAATCAAAACGAACGTGATAATAAGATCGTTTTTCTCATAAAGCGGATTCCCGTCACTGTGCCACGTGAAGTTAATTAGGGTCACACAGTTTCTTCTTGTGGGAACGGGTAATCCCATCTCAGCAATGCAGATCCAGATGCGAGAGCTGCAGAATGGCCTGTCTGTTAAGGATTAATAGTGTTTGCCAAAGTACAGGAACTGTTGTAAACTTACAACAAATAAAACAAACTTGACACCCCTTTACTTTCAAATGATTTTGTCCAATGGATCTGTCCAAAGGTCACTGTTCATTTAGAGTGCAGGATTTTGTTTTGCAAACTTACATCAAACAAAACAAAATCGCCACCCCGTAAATTTGAAATAGTTCTGTCCAAAGGCATTTTACGGACATTTGCAAACCGTGTAGACTCAGATCAGAACACCGAGTCTGATCAGGGTCACCACTGCTTGCGTCCAAATTAGGAACTTCTGGGATTGGCAGGGATCAATTTTAGCACTTGCTAACTTGCTAAATGCTGGTTAATTTCCTCAAAAAGCAAGCTGCAATTTCCATCACTTGTTAATTCTAGCAAGTTGGAAAGATTCTCTTTAATTGGCAGAACCTGAGGCATTGTTGCTGAAGTTTTGCAATTTCTTTTCCAAAAGCAATGAGGATATTTTTCTTATTTTTCCCAGAAAACAGGTTTCGACATCACATGCAAATTGTCTCCTGGACAATTTGCATGTAATGTCAGAACCTGTTTTCTGGGAAAAATAAGAAAAAATATTTTAAAATATCTGCTGAAATTTTTACCCAGAGTGCTAAGGTTTAAAGCCACATTTAACAGTGTTTATAAGTGTGAAAAACCAAATTGGCTGAAAGGTTTAGCAAGTAAAAAATAATGCTACTTGCTAATTTTAGCAAGCTGTCAAAAAAGTTAAATTTGAACCCTGATTGGCAAACAGTGCAAACCCAGATAAGACGGTGCAGAACTAGTGCAGCATCTGATCAGGCTTGTCACTTTGCCTAATCTACAGGAAGTTTTGTACAGCTTACAACAAATAAAACAACTCTTGACACTACTTAAATTTAAAATAGATCTGTGACTGTTTGTTATCCAACATCGCAAAATTGTGGTACATTCTTGTTTGGAAAACTATCTTTTCCAAAATGTGGAAGTGAAGATTTCATGGTAAAACAAGTTGTGCAATGTTCTGCGATGGATGATTGAAAACATCAATTAGATTAGTCGAAGGAAATTAATTCATTTACAGGGAGATGGGAGGTAAAAACAAAAGTAGTGTATCCCCATAGCTAAAAAGGGAAACTATTTCATTGAAACAAAGTCTCTATATCCCCCATGTGGTTTAGTACCCTCAGTAAAAATAGACGCTTTGCAGAAAAAAACAAACAAAAAAAAACACTGAGGAATTCAGCAGTAATCTTTGAAACTAAAAGTACTTGCTTATCGGCAGCAAATGCCATCTTTCCGGAGCCCGTTTAATAGGAAGTCAGATTTCAGAGGTTGGCTCCTTTGCAAAAGCACTACAAAGTAAAAAGAATTGTTAGTTAATTGCCCGCCTCTCAGTACTTCCAGTACTTTGATTTAATATTGGTATAAGCTATGCACATTTCGGTAGTCATTTATAGCTATATACTGAGTAAATTTCAGACTAAAAAAGTCCAAGAATGAATGTTAATTAGCATTTATTGTTTGCTTATCACTTTATTAATTTCAAGTGTTTTGTTTTGCAGATGTGCGCTGATAATGAAGTTTTATACACCAGTAAACATGTTCCGAAACGCACTTGGTGTAAAGACCGGAACACTCTAATCTACACACTGAAATGGGGATTGTATATTAAGATCTACTTTGTTCTTAACAACATGTTATTTAAACACAAACAAACAATAATTAAGTCATAAAATCAGACATTATTACACCTTAACCTCGTTCTAACATGGGTTCCGGGGTCTGGGCTGTGTTAATTAACCGAACTGTGCTATAATGAGGATGATCAAAGCTGGCCTCTGCTCAATGTAAATTTATTTGTTTATACATGAAATTAGCAGTTTCATGCACCTATGTTTAATATACCGCTTTGTAATGTGTGTATAGTTAGTGATGTTTCTGCACTTTGATGTCATCAATAAATATGTAAAAAGAAAAGAAAATGGATGATTTTGTTGTTATTCCACCTCCATAATGAACTGACTGTAGGTTTTTCCTAAATGACTATTTGTAGACAGCTGGTTCTCCTTTTGTATGTAAGTGGCAAGACGGCGGGAAACGGGAGAGAATAAAAAAACTTTAAATAGACCTAATCAAATCAAATAAAGATGGCATGCACCATGGGCAGTTTTGCAGTTTTTGACATTGCAAGATCTGACCATACCGCTTAAATTTTAAGCTCTGACCAATCTTTGTTGAGCGCAAGTGGTGCATTACTTATTTTTACTGTGAAATCTACTTTGAATATTCTCGAATGTTACTGCCTTAAAAAAAGCAAATAGTTGGACCCAGATCGGATGCTTCTGTATGCGACATCTGATCAGGATCTACACTGTTTGGGAATTATTTTATCAAATCTGGGACCAACAAACCGCAAACCACATTGAACAAAAAAACAAAAAAAAAACAAAACAAAAAAGACACACACACAAACCCCCCCCCCCCCCACCACCACCACCAAAAACATGCATTTAAGCAGTTCATTCTTGAGGCACTCTCAGTTGGAATTAAAGCCACCTTTGATCTTTTTGGATACACTGATTGAATCTGGTGTTTTGCAGTCGCACATGTCACACAAACAGATTAATTGTTAGACTACCATTACTGATGATTGGTTTTTATTGCTTGTTAACCGTAAAAAGGACAATGAAGTGTTTATCTTCTGACAATATGTTTGTATAATGATGGAATTAATTTGTGTTGCGGTAGACTGCCGTTATTCATTTGTTTTCTCTATTATACATGAAAATGACCGTTTAGAGCCATGTTAACTGCAGTATTATGGCATTTAAAAGTTGCGCGGATGTTATCGGTTTGGGAAGACTTGACCATTCATGAATTGAATTCATGCTATAACAAACCGTGTTATAACAAGGTTCAGTTGTAATTAGAAAATAAAAAAAAAATATGTGTTTTCAGGAGTTTTTCCCCCATTCTGGTCAGTTCTCCACCAAGTGATCAGGGCTCTTTGCCGTAATGATAAAACCCTCAAGCTTATTAACAATTTTTTATGATTTAACTCATCCATACAATTCTAACAAGTGCACTCAACATACATGTACCATAATTTACAGATCCCCAAAATATCGCCATATGCCTCCTGACCTAGCGCTATGACATAGAAACTTTGTCAAAAACGCAGAAAGTTTGAAGAAAACCTACACACTTAACCCTAGTCCTGCTGAACCCGGATATACCCTCCCTAGCAAACAGTGTAGATCCAGATCAGTTGGCTTCTAAGAAGCCAACTGATGTGGATCTGCACTGTTTGCCATTCAGTAAATGAATTTATATCAATAATCTGGATCAAGTAATCTGATTGGCTGAAAATTTGAAAAGGGTGTGGCTTCTTAATTTATTCAGCAGAACAAGGGTTATTGACACAACATGAAAATTAAAAGTTCCTGAAGTTAGGATGTTTAAATATATTAACAAATACGTCAAGGACAGGAATTGCCATGTTTAAATTTTCATGATTTCTTCTAGGGCCGATATTACCCCTTTCGACACCTACGCCTTTCCACGCGCATCCTTACCTGTGAAATGCCATAGAGCCACAGTCCATCTTCTTGGTTCCTTTGTACCTCTCCTTACCACGAAATGGAATGCTAGGTGCACCATCCTATCCCATGCATAGCTGTCATCCAAAATGCACATGCTTTCATTTTCCACTTGTTCAGGCCCTTGGGCTGATATTGGTGTCTCAGGTTGATATGGGGTATAGTATGAAAATTGCCATATCATAATCTGTTTGTCATACATTTTTCTTTCTGACAAGTTTGCCTTATTGATATCGTATGCGAAGTCAAAGGCAAGACCGCCGAGTGCTCCTAATGTCGTGACTTGGGTTTTTTGCCCAGGCAAAAAAGCTGTATCACCCTCGTGACCAGGTGATATGGGTTTTTTGCCTGTACAAAAACGCCGTATCACCCACGTGACCCATTATCACACCTTTTGCGCTCCACAAGAGTGATATGTGCTTGAAAGCCAAGTAAATATCACATATGCAAAATGAACATATTTTCTAGTAAATGTATGATAAGTAATAAACATGCCTTGTATGATATTAAATTTAGGTCATCTTCTTTCACATTTAAAACACTTGTAAATTATTGTGCAAAAAGGTCTCAAATTTGGACTATACTTGATCTTATCTCACTGTGTAGGCCTACAGGCAAAGAAGTCCACTGCACAAACACCGGAAATCAGTCTGCATTCTGGGTTATTTATGGCTGTAATTTGATCAGACTTAAGTAACTGATCAGCTGTTTCTCCGTAACTTTATGTCTCCTTATCCATGTGTGCAAATCATTATCCCGTGCCACAAAATGCACATCTCATCAAAGCAAATAGGCTCAAGATATGTCACTAAAAATGAAATTCCTGTTTCATACTCACATATGCATTTCACAAGTGGGGAGAGTGTAATGGTTGATTCAGAACACCTTGACTCTTTTCATTGATGCAAACCAGAGCCACAGATAATTTTTGGAGCATTTCGGTATTTTAAACTCCATCAAAATTTTATCAATTGGGTTAAATAATTTTTTTATTTTTAGGTTTGAGTAAAGATACCCTCAGATTGAAAATTAATTAGGTAAAACTTATAAAACAGAAAGAAAGAGCACAAAAAAGCCTGATTTAGGTATTTAAAACAGGATATTTCATTATACCCTATTAATTGTATGATAGTATTTGTCATATGAAGAATAAAAACACCTACATGTATTATGTGCTGTAATCATAATGCTAATAGTAATCATGTGCTTTTATGGCCTTGAAACTTTAATTTTCACTCTTGAATTTGGAAATAACTGGGTACGCCATCAAATCAATTGGGTAACAATACCCAAGTTTTTGAGTATTTGCTCAAAACATATGGGTATTTTACTTGGATACTCCCCTTATCTCTTCCCTGTCAAACATGTAAAATCAGTGACTCGATTTTGCAAATGCCATTTAGTTTTCAACGACGCTGTCTCACGATCAATTAGATTTCTCTAAGGATACCACATTTAATTAGGGAAGAGTTATAAAAGTTCCGTAGCATTTGAGTATTTGTGACTTACATTGTAAATATGTTGTTGTTAGTCACCAAATCTGCCTCCCTGTCATAGTCTAAACACTACAAATAGGTCTCCAAAAATGTGTTTTTGCACAGATAGGCTATGTAATGTCTATATACCGTGTTAACTGGGCCTCTGATTGAAGTTATGAGCTGCAGGCATAATTTACCTGAGTGCATGATGGCTCCAGGTAAGAAATAGTATCCAGATAAACTTTATTCAAGTCGCCACGAAAACTTTTACATCTCTGCTTGAAAACTTATATGTGTATTGTGGGTATTTATAAGAAATGTTTTTTGCAAAACGCTTTTAACAAGTAAAAGCATCATGTATTGTCCTGGATAACTCAGAAAAACATAACTTTTTTTGTTGGAAAAAAAAAAAACCCCTTATCTGGAGCTGTACTGCATTGATCTTATTGCTTAGCACTCTGGGTAAAAATTTCAGCAGACGACAAATTGATATTTTTCCTTATTTTTACCCTGGAAACAGGTTTTGAAATGTTTTGAAATTTCATGACAAATGGAGACAATTTGCAAGAAATGTCAAATTCTGTTTTCTAGGAAAAAGAAGTAAAAATATGATCAGTTTGTCATCTGCTGAATTAGCCCATAGAGTGGTAAAGATTAACTTTTGATCTTCTGCATTAAAATATTATCAGGTATGATTTTAATTTTTTTTCTGTGAAATAGTGTTTGGCATTTCATTTGAATCATTTCCAAAGAAGACTCACACAATATTTCAAGCTGGTGTCTGAGGAAAAATGAGAAAAAATATCCAGACAAGAGGAGTATCAAGATAGACATTTTTCTTATTTCTCTTTTTCCTATTTCTCTTTCAAAACTTACATTTTATTACTCATTAGAACCTCGATGAGGCATTTCTGATGAGTACTCGCAATATATGTTTCTGTTGAGAGTAAGAAAAATATCAACACCTTTTAGATGAAAGCAAAATATCTTATCTGAAGCTGTGACTGAAGGTAATTAACCCTTGTCATGCTGAATAAATTAAGATGCTATGCCCATTTCTAATTTCCAGCCAATCACATTACTTGATTCAGATTGTTGATATAAATTCTCATACTTAATGGCAAACAGTGCAGATCCAGATCAGTTGGCTTCTGAAGAAGCCAACTGATCTACACTGTTTGCAAAGGCAGGACATATCGGAGTTCAGCAGGACTAGGGTTTAGGTACTAAGTTTAGGTTGTAAAGTAATTGTGTAAATATTTGCGAAACTCACTTCAGAGTTTATTGAATACTCCATTTTGTATTTTTGCTACAACTGAAGTGGATTGTGGTTCATTTTGCTAGAAATTGAAGGGGAGCTGTTTTTTTTGTTCAGTTTGTCATAAAACAAACATAGGAAAAAACAATACCTCCTGGCTGGCCTGATGCTTAAAAAAGTAAGTTTATTTTTTTCTGTGAGAAGATGAGTTTATCTTAAGGTTGGTATAATTATGTTGATATGCTTTTGACCTTGAGATGTTGAAACCTGGTTAATTTGCAAATAGTGTCTACTTTAAGGTTTTTCAGCCTTGATGCCTACTTCCATCTGACAATGAAGGCTTCAGTATGTTCTGACATGGAGAAATAGGAACAAAATACTTACCTGTGACCCCCTCTTTAGACTTACCGGTATCTAGAGCTATGAGTAGACATTACTGTTATTGTTATTTAGATTCTGGGTATGTCTTTTGCAAAGAGCTCTGGCCTAGTTGTTCAAAGCATCATTAGCTTAACAAGCTCATTAGTAGTGAAACTGTTAACCCTTGTCCTGCTGAACCGGATATGTCCTGCCTTTGCAAACAGTGCAGATCCAGATCAGTTGGCTTCTTCAGAAGCCAACTGATCTGAGTCTGCTTTGTTTGTCATTGGTATGTGAATATGTATCAAAATCCAGAATCAAGTAATCTGTCTGGACAAAAATTAGAAGTGGGTGTGGCAGCTTAATTTATTCAGCAGGACAAATGTTAATTGTTCTGGTAAGTATAATATCTAATTTACAGTTATTTTTGATGAAAAAAATGTGAGAGGCTTTTGCCATGCAAAAGTTACTCACATTTTTTCAGCAAAAAATATCAATGTATTCGCCATATTTCAAATTATAGATTTTAATGTCAAGTTAGCTGACAACTTCATAAAGTTTTGAACAACTGGGTCCTGTACTTTTTGGTTTCAAAAAGCACATTAAGTATTTGAGAGGTGATTGTTCACCGCAGTTCTACTATATTTCTGGTCTAATTTCAGCAATGAGATGATGAAGACTTTAGTGTTATTGAGTGTAGTGGGTGCCGTGTTAGGACAGATACCATCAAGTAAGTATCTAAATCATCCTTAGGGAAAGAAAGCATCATTCGTACTGCACACAGAACATAATTCTTGCATAGTTCTAGATAAAAGGTTGTATCAAATAAGTATTTTTCTTACTTCTCCAAAAAAACAAACGTGTTTTATGGGTACTCATTAGAAGCTCCTTAGCGAGGCACTTCTAGTAAGTACATATGTTTTTGTGGAGAAATAAAAAAAAATATCAATACTTTTTGGTTGAAAAAAAAAGAGAGCCTTATCATGAGCAATGTTTATTACAGGGTTTATGACTTTATTGAATATTGACAATACCTACTTGGATGATTTAATCAGTCAAATTTACTTCCAGAACTTCAGTTAAATAAAGCTAATTCTATTGATACCGAAGCTGCGTTTTTGGATTTACATTTATCTATTGTAGATGGGTTTGTTTCCTGCAAAATTTATGATAAACGCGATGATTTTGATATTGTAAATTTTCCTTTCTTGGATGGTGATGTTCCTCGTGCGGCATCCTACGGTGTTTATATTTCACAATTAATTCGATTTGCCAGAGTGTCTAGCCATGTAACTGACTATAACACTCGTAATAAATTGCTAACTGCTAAACTTCTTAATCAGGGTTATCGGTATCATAAATTAGGTAAGGCCGTTTCTAAGTTTTATAGACGTCATTCCGATTTAGTTTCAAAATTCAATGTTGGACTAAAATCTCTTCTGCAACAAGGCCTATCGGAACCCGAATTTTATGGTGACTTGGTGTATAAATTCAGAAAAATATGTGCTTGCAATGACTTCAGTACCCAATTTCGTAAAATCATTTTTTGATATATAAAAGATTGGGTACAACATAAATGTTATACGACAGACTGCATGCATGGTTGTTAACCCAATCACGGTTAATAACTTTTCTTCCCTCTTTAATTGCATTCTGGTGGGTTAGGCCTCAGATTCTGTGATGGTTCCAGCATAAAGGCTTACTTGAAATTTAATTTTGGGTAATGTTGGTTGGTACTTGATGCTCTATCTTTGGTCGGGCCCACCGGAGTCTAACTGTTGATTTTCTTTTGCTCCAGCATTTCAGTTGTTTTGTGCTGTTGAGTCCTTGTCGTTGTTGCATCTCTGTAATTAGTTGATTTTTTGTGTTCTTGGAGATGTAGCTCTGATGAGTTAGGAAGCCTTCATGCGGACTGAACAAATTATATGTCTAAACCGCGGCAGAAGTAAGGGCGAGGATTGTGGCCACGTAAAATCGATTTAAGCCCCCCACTGAAATACTTTTCACTCACCATTCCAAGGCAGTTCTTCTGTCACGGTTTATTTTTGTTATAGTTCATCTTTGAATGTGTGTGTCGCTTACATATTTTTGTTTTGGATAGCCATTTGGCCACTTTGTGGGAGAGTAACTGTCCGTTTGGCTTTCCGCTACTGATGTTTCCATTAGGGTTTAGTTATCTCGTGTTTGTGTTTTTTTCCCTTTGATGTCTCGGATGGGAGGTGTGGGATAATTGTATCAGTTCCTGATCATTGCCTTCCCTTCTATTTATTAAAAAATTAACCCTTGTCATGCTGAATACGGTAATTTAAGATGCCACGCCCATTTCCAATTTTCAGCCAATCAGATTACTTGATCCAGGTTGTTGATACAAATTCACATACTTAATGGCAAACAGTGCAGATCCAGATCAGTTGGCTTCTTTTAGAAGCCAAGTGATCTGGATCTAAACTGTTTGCAAAGGAAGGGCATATCCAGGCTCAGCAAGACAAGGGTTAAAACGGAATGCATACCGGTATACATCATGTAAAAAAAATATTTTAAATTTTAGAGAGAGAGAAAAAAAAAGTAAAAAAAGAACTAGTACATTTTAGAAGTTGTGTTTTTAACAAAACATTTCCCATATATTACATAGGGTTTATTTGGTTGTTTTGATTGATTATGGAGAAATAATTCACTGGTGTTCTATTAAGGCTTGCATGTAAAAAACGAGTGAGCGAAGTGAATGAAGTTTTTACAAGCAAACCTTAGAACACGAACGTATTATTTCTCCTTAATCAATCAAAACGACCAAATAAAATATGTATCACATTTTCATTATGTTTTACCTTTGAATTTTCACATTCAGCCATTATGGTTTGCTACCAAAATAGTTCCAGTCAGTGCATGAATTTCAGGAGGCATGGTTTAGTTTGAAAATCAGTTACCATCTTTATTTCACTTTAATGCAAAATCATCCTGTACTTGAAATACAGATACAACAATGTCAAGAAAGTAGTGGGCTGGGTGGCCTAGTGGTTAGCGCACTCGACTTCCAAGCGGGATATCGTGGGTTCGAATCCCGCTCGGGTCAGGACAAGTTTCACACCATTAGTACACCTAGCTCATACTCGACATGCTCTGGGTTGAGTACAAAGTGGACAGGGCGGCGCTTGGTGACAGACAGCAGCACCAAGTGTGCATGGGTGATTCATGAAAGCAAGGTTGTACAAATACATGTACACAACAATCGCCGCTGCCCCTATGTGCCTCGGGTGCCTGGTAGTGTTAAAAATCTGCACAACAACAACAATCAAGAAAGTAGAACTGGATTATCAAGAAGATCATACTCTATATTTGTGTTGCAATTTCTTTCCTCAAAAATGCGAACTAGACATGAAAATTGCAGTCTGATTTCCATAATTTTATCAAATTTTACGCAAAATGTCAACTATTGTTATTGTTGTTACCAACGTCAGGAATGTCACATAGCAATTACGACATCAAAAGGTTCGAAATGAAATATTTCACCAGGTGAATTATAGACTATAATTCACTGACAACTGTTGAAAATGTAATAAAATGTTTTCCAATGAAGAATTAGTACACTGGAACCATTTCATAACTTCTAAGACGGTTTCAGATGTAAGATGGTTAATCCCAAAATTGTTGTATCCAAACAAAAATGCAAGATTACATAGAAAAATGACCTTTTTTTTCCTGGATACTCTTATTATCCAAAGGTATGTATTTAACAAAAAAATACTTAACAACTGCTGCTACATGCTAGTGATGTACAAGATATTTTGTTCAACTGGGCCCAGTCGGCCTCGGTGGCTCAGTTGGATGTGCCGTCCGACTGGAGACCAGGAGGTCGCGGGTTCAACCCCGCCGAGGTCGGCAACATTCTTTCGTGGAGATTGATCATGAAATATTTTCTACGGTCATTCTCTCCCTTCCGCTGATTCAAGAAGGGCAGTTGTCAGTTTCTGGCGAAAGAATGTGCACAATACTGGTTAACCGCTTAGAGGACTAAGCCTGCCCAGTAAACGTGTGGTTAGGTAAACTGACCGCGCTCGACATGACCCCATTGGGTTGACTGGGCCGTAAAACCTCAACACAAACAAATCAACTGGGCCCAGGGCTACATTTTATTCTTCTGTTTCAGTCTGTCCCCCGGGTTGGCAGAGAAATACTGATAGGTGCTACAATTTTGTGTTTTACCCACACTTACCTTATGATGATGCAAGCTTAGAATGCCAGGTAAGTTGTGGTTGCCTTAACTTGTATAACTTGTATTTGGACTTAATCCCCACCCCACCCCCCTCTCCCCACTTTTTGGACGACTTGATTGTCCATCATTTGATCAGGAACTATATGGCTGCATAAAGATAAGAGTAAGACATCTCTAAAGGGGAATGGATATGCTTTCAGTTGAGCCAACTCAAAATTAACCCTTGTCCTGCTGAATAAATTAAGATGCCACGCCCACTTCTAATTTTCAGCTAATCAGATTACGTGATCCGGATTATTGCTATAAATTCACATACTGAATGGCAAACAGTGCAGATCCAGATCAGTTGGCTTCTTCAACTGATCTGAATCTAC
Source organism: Anodontia alba (assembly GCA_964016985.1). NCBI lineage: Eukaryota > Metazoa > Mollusca > Bivalvia > Lucinida > Lucinidae > Anodontia > Anodontia alba. The sequence continues at coordinate 10,567,023 of OZ024828.1, forward strand.
ACTGTTTTCAAAAGCAGGACCTGTCAGAGTTCAGCAGAACAAGGGTTAGGTTTTACCACCTTTCTGAACTGGTCTACTCTAAAAAGAAAGAATTTGCTCCTATTGGGAGTAAATTCTTTCCTTTTTGAGTAGAACACTTTTCAGAAGAGCCTTGATGTGCACAAAAGCTAACAGGAAGTCACAAAAGTTGTCTTCCTTGTAAAGAATAGTGGAAAATCTACTAAGTGTTTCCTGTACCTTTTAACCAAAAATAGCTATTTTTATCCCCACACTTTTTAAAAGAAGCAACGGGGATATTGTGAATGCCCCTGTCTGACCACCAGTCATGCTATCTCATGAACTTCTGGACAGAATTTAACCCAAACCTGCTACATAACTTCCTCAAGTGGTAAGGGAATGCGAGAGCAACATTTTTTCTGTTTGTCTGTCTGTCCATCCATCTATCTGTCACACTGTCTTCTAAACCACTGGGTGGAATTTAACCAAACTTGCTACATGACTTTCCCTTGTGGTAAAGGAGTGCGAGAATGAGTTTGTCTGTCACGCTATTAGCAACATTAGCACGGAGCGGGGGAGATTTTGCGATGGCATGCCATCAACTGCACATTTTAATATATTTCTCAACAAAAACATGTTATGAGTACTTTGGAATTGCCTCATAAAGACAGTAATAGTCAAGATAAGCAGGGATGAATGGATAAAGCCTGTTAAACAAAAGCAGGTATGAATTAGAGATCTAGCTTTCTGTCCAAAGGTCTTTCTGTTCACCCAGCTCGACCACATAGCTTCCGTGGAGATTGATCGTGAAATCATTTCTACCACATACTTTCCATGGAGGTTGACCATGAAATCATTTCTATGCTCATTCTCCTCCTTCTGCTGATTCAAGAAAGGCATTTGTCAGTTAGTTGTGAAAATATGTACAAAAGTGCTGGGCCCAGTTGTTCAAAGCTAACGACCTCATTAGTTAACAATTCGTTAAAATTTACATCAAGTGATACGCAGATATGCTGAAATTTTTTGCTGAAAAAAATGTGAGTAGCTTTTGCACTACTCACATTTTTTCAGGAAAAAATATCAGAATATTATATATTGGATGCACATCCGACTGGTGATCAGGAGTTTACAGGTTCGACCCCACCCCCCTCACAGTATTGTGCACATTCTTTCGCCAGAAACTGACAACTGCCCTTCTTGAATCAGCGGAATGGAGAGAATGACCGTAGAAAATATTTCATGATCAATCTCCACGAAAGAATGTTGCTGACCTCCGTAAGGGTTGAACCCGCGACCTCCTGGTCTCCAGTCGGACGGCGCATCCAACTGAGCCACCAAGGCCTGGGAAAATGGTTCATTAGAGGTGTATTATACACCACAACCTCTTTATAACACTATTGTTGGGGTCCATAGCATAAACCGTGTTAGTTAAACAACCGTGTTATATCCAAACAAAAATGTATAGATTATATTGAAAGATGACCATTTATGGTCATTTTTCAATATAATCTATACATTTTTGGTATTCATCTTCGAACTGTGTTATAAAATGGTTGAAGTGTAATTTTTTCTATTTTTAGAGACACGGAGCTATATTATTAACAGTGGAAACTCAACAGGAGCATAATTTTATTGTCACCAATTTGAGGACTGGTGATTTTCATAGGTAAAATATCCTTGTCAATGCTGAGCATGCTAGAAAAAATTCAGATGACATTTTAATCCATCTCAGGCTGAATAAATTAAAATGCCACACCCACTTCAAATTTCCAGCCAATCAGATTACTTGATCCAGGTTTTTAATAGAAATTCATATACTTAATGACTAACAGTACAGATCCAGATCAATTGGCTTCTTCAGAAGCCATCTGATCTGGATCTACACTGTTTGCTAAGATAGGGCATGTCGTGTTCAGCAAGAGAAGGGTTAAAACATTTTTCTCATTTTTTTTGAGAAAAAAGATTTTGACATTTCATGCAAATCGTCTCCTAAGGAGACATAAGGAAACAATTTGTTTGAAATGTCGAAATCTGTTTTGTGGAAAAAATATGAGTATGTTGTCTGCTGATTTAGCTCAGAGAGTGGTAAAAGTTAAATATAAGCACATGATATTTATGGTCAGTCTGTCTGTCTGTCCTTATGAAATTGCATCAGTTTTGCATTAACTTCATACGCTTTGCTGATATTTTTGAAAGTCTTTACTTGAAGTTATTGATGTGTCAGTGTGGCTTGTATTACTGTTGGATAGATGCACTTATTTTGACATCATCATGCTACTGCAGACCAAAGGTCAAGGTCACGGTCTTTGAAATTAACATTCATTAACATTCTTGTCAGACCTCCTGTAAATCTTTTTTGTGTCAAACCTCGTGTAAGTCTTTTTTTGTGGTTTGGCTTATATTTCTGAAAGTCTAGGCTTGGAAGTTTTTGGTGTGAGGTTAATTATACTACTAGATGGATACAGGTCAGTTGACATCAATTTGCTGCTGCTGTAGGTCAAAGGTCAAGTTCAATGATATAGAAATTTTTGTTAGCATTTTCACAAAGTTTTGCATTTAAGTATTTTAACTTGGATAAAGAACCTCAAGTGTGTTTAAGGTTATTTGTTTTTCGCTTTGCTCAGGTTTCTGAAAGTCTTTGCTAGAAGTTGTTGTTATGTGGTCTATACATAGTTACAGATAAAAGGGGGTATCCACATAATATTTTACTTGTTTCTTGACAAAAATATACGTTGTGGGTACTCATCAGAAGTGCCTCAGTGAGGCACTTCTAATGAGCACCACAACATATGTTTTTGACAAGAAATAAGAACATGTTTACTGAAAAAAAAAATAAAAAAAACCCCACAAAAAACATACTTATCTAAATCTGTGTTAGAGTTACTGCTGGATGGATATATGTCTTTTGACATCATCTTGCTGTTGTTGCAGACAAACTGTCAAAGTCACTGACTTAGAAATAGCTAGCATTTGCATCAATGTTTTGAGTCAAATTCTTTCTTGTTTTGCATAAATTTGTGGAAGTCTTCACTTGAAACTGTTCAGTTGTGGTATCAGTTGAAAGCTTATTGCTGCTGTTCCTAGCCAAAGGTTAAGGTCATAGGCCCAGATGTTTTGGCAGAAGTGATGACCAGGGTATATATGATCCCTGGTCACTTGCTCTTGTTTAAAAAAATATTTTTCTTAATTTTACTAGAACATTAGTGATTTACATTTCATGAGTAGAGTCATAAAGGAAAACACACATCAAACAATAAACACACCAGAAATAAAGGTGTTCATTAAGGTGAGCACTTTGGTGAAAAAATTACGAAAATTGGTTGAAAAGTATAAAGAAATGTATTGAATTTTGAAGATTTAGAAAATCGTGCCATTGAAGCCGCCATTTTGGTGTCGAGTTAATGAGGTCACAGCCACCTGATTAAATATGCAATAAATAAATAAAACACATCTATAACAGAATTTTTATTGCTATATACTTTAAGATGTGTTCATTTTCAAAAACTAAACATCTAATTAAATACATTGTATTCAAAATGGCAGCAACCATGCACATAGTTAAAGAAAACTTTAAGCTATCTCTCTTATTCTGATTTTGATCATAGTTACATCAAGATAACTCATTACGAAAACACGCCTATTCAAATATATTGAAAATTTCACCACCAAAAACTGCAAGTTTTCAGATAAAAATTCTGATATTTTTCATATTTCTGCTTAAAACATTAATTGTGGGTACTCATTAGAACTGCCTCACTGATTTGTTTTAAGGAGTACCAACAATCTATATTTCTGAGCAGAAATAGGAAAAATAATGTATACCCCTGTAAACCCCAGTTTTACTATATAAAAGTGGGGTTTAAGGGGTCAAAATTATATAGGTATGTTTCTGTGATGTTGTTTTCAAATGCTGGATATTTCAAGGCATACATTACATTTAGTGGGTCTTTCCCTTTAACCCTTAAAGCGCCAGTCACAACTATTGTCGTCTGCTGTGTCATCTGCTTGTGATTTTAAAAGTCATTTTTGCAAACAGTGTGGACCCAGATCAGGGTCCACACTGTTTGCCTGTATGCAAAAAATAGGTTTGAAAAGTCTGCAAGAATATTCAGCAGATGACATAAACAGACGACATTTTCAGATGCAGTTTTTCTTGGCGCTTTAAGGGTTAATGAGATGATTTACATTTTCACTAGGGGATATGAAAAAAAGAAGTCTGAGCAGGATCTACATTGATTGTCATTCCACCAAGTATTTTGTGAAGCAAACTCATAAAATCAAAATTTAAGTAAAACAAAGTTAGGAAAAAAGTGTTCAGAACTTTAATCATGGCTCCAGATATGACATTTATTTCAACCCAAATGTATTGATATTTTTCTTATTTCTCCACAAAACATATGTTGTAGGTACTCATTAGAAGTAATTAGTACGAGGGTGAGTCAATAAGTAACCAGCCTATCCCATTTCCGATGGACCGAGACGGTCACGATTTTCATGCTTTGTTTCAATATATGTTTTATACATGGGTACAAAATTGCATGCGTATCGAGTCATTCTTTAATAAGATATTGAATGTCAAACATGGCTAGTGATGCAAAGGCATGCTTTTCATCTAAAGTTGAGTACCGTGCTGTAATTCGGTACTTGTATTTAAAAGGTAAAACAGGCAAGGAAATACACGGCGAGTTAGCCGATGTTTATGGGTCTTCTGCACCATCTTATGCTCAGGTTAAATTCTGGGAAGGGGAATTCAAATGCGGTAGAATGTCTTTAGAAGATGAAGCCAGGTCTGGACGCCCACTGGATGCCACCGACGAAGAAATGTGTAAGAAAGTTTGGGATCTGGTATACTCTGATAGGCAAATTCAGGTGGAAGAAATAGTGCATGCAATAGCATTTCACATGATAACGTTTCAACAATCTTACATGATTGTTTAGGTATGCGCAAGCTAACAGCCCGTTGGGTCCCTAAATCCCTTAGCGATGAGCAAATGGCAAACAGAGCATCAGTATGCAGCACCTTGTTGAAGCGTTTTAGGTCAAAAGATGATTTTCTTTTGCATGTGGTGACTGTAGATGAGACTTGGGTTCATTATTATGAGCCAGAGAATAAAGCTCAGAGTCGTCAGTGGGTAGTGCCTGGGTCCATGAGGCCAAAGAAGTTCAAGACGCAACCATCTGCTGGCAAGGTGATGGCCACAGTATTTTGGAACACAAAAGGCGTTATTATGTTGGACTTTTTACCCAAGAGAAGTATAATAACTGGAGTGTACTATGCAAACTTGTTAGACCAGCTGAGAACCGCCATCCGTGAAAAACGCCGAGGTAAACTCTCTAAAGGTGTTTTGCTGCAACAGGACAACGCGAGAGCCCAACTTGCAAAGTTGCAATGGATGCTGTAGAGCGAAACGGGTATGAATTAATACCACATCCTGCCTATTCGCCTGACCTAGCTCCTAGCATCTTCTTCCTTTTCCCAAACTTGAAAAAGGATATCCATGGACTTCATTTCCGGTCTGATGAAGAAGTCGTGACGGCAGTTGAGGAGTGGGTCAATGGAAAGGACCCTGACTTTTTCAGTTCTGGGCTGATGGCACTTGAACACCGTTGGTCTAAGTGCATCACACTAGAGGGCAATTACATTGAAAAAAAAGAGGTGGATCTCAACTGGAAATAAGTTAGGCTGGTTACTGACTGACTCACCCCTCGTACCCACAACATATGTTTCTCTTGCAGAAATAAGAAAAGGATATTTACCTGATACCACCGCTTATTATGCTCCCCGAAGAATTTCGGGGGAGCATATAGTCGCCGCTTCGTCCGTGCGTCCGTGCGTCCGTGTGTCCGTGCGTCCGTGCGTCCGTGCGTCCGTCCCGCTCTTGTCCACGCAAATTCTCGGAAACTGCTTGTCGGATTTCAATGAAACTTCATGGGAATATTAAGTATCAAAGGTGGATGCGCATATCACCTGCGTGTTCTGGTTCGATGATTTTTCCAAGAGTTATTGCCCTTTGATGAGTTCTGCATGAATATATAGGGTACTGTTCGTGTCCACGCGAATTCTCGGAAACTACTAGTCGGATTTCATTGAAACTTCATGGGAATATTAAGTATGGAAGGTGGATGTGCATATCACCTGCGTGTTCTGGTTCGATGATTTTTCCAAGAGTTATTGCCCTTTGATGAGTTCTGCATGAATATATAGGGTACTGTTCGTGTCCACGCAAATTCTTAGCAAATACTGGCAGAAATTCAACGAAATTTTAATGGAATCTTAAGCAGCAATAGGGGATGCGCATATTGTTCAATCTTTCTGGTTAGATGATTTGTCACAGAGTCATGCTACTTTGTTTAAAGCTGCAGTGTAAGGTCACTGGCTATTTTTAGAAAAGAATTTGTCAACACTCTAGTGCCTACATTTATTGATGGATTTTGATATAACTTCAAACAAATGTTGGGTATGATAATATCTTGAGCATGTTTGACATTCAGGGTCCTGGGCTCAAGGTCAAGGTCACTGTGGCTATTTTTAGAAAAACTTTGTTTTTGCTCTAGTGCCTAGATTTATTGATGGATTTTAATATAATTTCACAAAAATGTTGAGTATGATAACATCTCAAGCAATTTCAATTTCCAGTGTCCTGGGCTCAATGTCAAGGTCACTGCAGCTTTTAAATATCTTGAGCATGTTCGACATTCAGGGTCCTGGGCTCAAGGTCAAGGTCACTGTGGCTATTTTTAGAAAAACTTTGTTTTTGCTCTAGTGCCTTGATTTATTGATGGATTTTAATATAATTTCACAAAAATGTTAAGTATGATAACATCTCAAGCATATTCAATTTCCAGTGTCCTGGGCTCAATGTCAAGGTCACTGCAGCTATTTTTAGAAAAAATCTTTGTCATCGCTCTAGCATCGTCATTTGCTGATGGATTTTAATATAACTTCACACAAATATTGGGTGTAATAATATCTCGAGCAAGTTTAACTTTCAGGATCCTGGGGTTAAGGTCAAGGTCACTGGTTATTTTTAGAAATATAAATTGTCATCCCTCTAGTGCCTACATGTATTGATGGATTTTAATATAATTTCATACAAATGTTGGGAAGATAATATCTCTAGCAAGTTTAAATATAACTTCACACAAATGTTGGAGCATGTTTGACTTTCAGGGTCCTGGGCTCAAGGTCAAGGTCACTGTGGCTGTTTTTAGAAAAAAATATTGTTTTTGCTCTAGTGCCTACATTTATTTTAATATAACTTCACACAAATGTTGGAGCATGTTTGACTTTCAGGGTCCTGGGCTCAAGGTCAAGGTCACTGTGGCTATTTTTAGAAAAAAATATTGTTTTCACTCTAGTGCCTACATTTATTTATGGATTTTACTATAATTTCACACAAATGTTGTGTATGATAATATCTCTAAGAAGACCCAACTTTCAGGGTCCTGGGCTCAAGGTCAAGGTCACTGTAGCTATTTTTAGAAAAAATTGTCATCGCTATAGCGTCATCATTTGCTGTACCGTCTACCTTTGCTGATGGATTTTAATATGATTTCAAACAACAGCTAGCAGCAGTCTTCAAGCATTTGCTGATGGATTGACTTTCAGGGTCCTTGGCTCAAGGTCAAGGTCACTACGGCAATTTTTAGAAATTTTTAGAAAAATTTCACACATTTTGTTTGAAAGGATAATGTTTCCTGTTCCGACTATTGCATGTTCGGGGAGCATCCATCGGTTTCACCGATATTCTTGTTTAGAGTATTGCCGTAGTTAAGGTATTTGTAGTGTATTCAAATCCAATAAAATCAATAAAAAATTATTAAAGTTAAATGAGCCAGCGCATGACAAAACCAACAAAATGGATGTGCACCCAGCAAAGACTCTGATCAGCCTGGGCATTGCCCAGTCTGATCAGTCTTCAATGTGTACTCAATGGGTAGCTTAGGACCCAAGCTTTTTTTCCTGTGGACATTGAAGACTGGTCAGACTGGGTGGATGCCCAGGCTGACCCAAGTCTTCGCTTTGCGCACACGGACTGTTGCTGGTTTTGTTGTGCGCTGGCTCAAATTATTTGTCTATTTTAACAGAGAGGACTGGTATACTAGTGCGGAAAAAGATACAAAGCAGAAGAATCCAAAGTATGTTTGGACAGCGACCGATCAGGAGCTGCCGCTTTATTCACTGTTCTGGAGCAGAATTGAAACACCATTCAACATGGATAAATCAATGAACCTTGTCACATACTCTTACAACTATGGTAAATTGTGGCCCACATAAGAAAAAGAGCACTTAAAGTATTCAACTTAATTACCATACTGTGCTCTATGTATCCACCTATACTAAGGCTGGGAAACGTCAAGCCATCCAACCAACCAACATGTAATTGGATCGTTTAGTGGTCACAAGTTAAGTCCCAGCTTGGCCCGTAAAATATTATACCCTCTCGCAAACTCTGTGTGTGTGTGTGATACTGTTTTCATATCTGTCCATCCGTCAGTCCGTCTATCTGTTACGTTTTGGTTTCTGAGTTGGGGGTATCTAATAAGCTCTGATTTTTGACATTTCTTGTTGCTATGGTCATTCCCTCCCTTCAGTTGATTCAAGAGGGGCAGTAGTTGTTAACTGGTGAAAGGTTGTGCGTCAGTACTGTTTAACCACTCAAAGGACTAAGCGTCCCCAGGAAAAGTGTTATTAGATTAACTGACCAACTCTACAGGAACTTAACAGTATTGACTGATTCATAAAACTCAGACTCAAACAAATTGGATTGTTTAGGATAATTGTGTCCTTCCATCAGAGGTGAAGCCTGACATTTAAAAGGTGTCAACTGACAACAATAATGTAATTCATTTTATGTCAAATCAGTGCAAATCTTGAGTGACAAAATCTCAACACAGAAAAAATGTTTAAAATTACTGGATGAGTGGCAAATAGTGTGGACCCAGATCAGTGGTGGCATCTGATCTGGGTCTACATTGTTTGCTGAGGCCTGTCTGTCTGTCCAAATACTTATTGTAAATACAGTAATAATTCATTTTCTTTGGAAGCATGCTGGTGGCCAAGTGGTTAGTGCTTCTGACATTGGATCATGCTGTTCTGGGTTTGAATCATCCTGGGCCCGGTTGTTCAAAGCGTTGTTAGCTTAATGAGCTCATTAAGGATCATTTCGTTAACTGTTTTAGTGGATTCAATACACAATATTCTGATATTTTTTGCTGAAAAAATGTGAGTAGCTTTTGCACTGCAAAAGCTACTCACATTTTTTCAGCAAAAATTTCAGCATATTTGCGTATCACAGGATGTAAATTTTAACGAATCGTTAACTAACGACATCGTTAGTTTTGAACAACTGGGCCCTGGAGTTGGAATTCAGCTCATATCTGTATGGTGGTTCTTTGTACAGAGACAGAGTATTTCATTATCATCCTTCCATCATCTCAATATGACTTAAATAATCAATGTTGAAAGGGATGTGAAACAATTATTGTCATCTCATTCCATTTCAGAAACACGACAATATGGTTTAGATCTGATGAGTGACAGGAATGTGCCAAGGAGATACGTATGTGAAATCAGTATTAATGAAGTTTATAGAATTGGTATCCAGGGAAGAGACTTTGGTAAGGCTTATTATCTCCTCCCTTTAGGGATGGGAGATGCATTGTTTTTCCGTGGGCGTCTGTCTGTCTGTCTGTCACACTCGTGTCTGCTCTATAACTTGAAAAACGTTCAAGCTATTTTCATAAAAACTTCATATAAATATCAATCAACATTAGATGACACGCAGAGCACATATAAATATCAATCAATATTAGATGACACGCAGAGCACAAGAACCATAACTCTTGCATTTATACTTTTTGAGTTATTTCCCTTGGACTCTGTCACAAAATCGTGTCTGCCGTAATATACCTAAGTATTGGGACACCTAAAGTATTGGGACACCCTTATAATTCGTAAAAATAATTATTTTTCGTCACCCTAAGAATTGGGACATATCAAAAATCGCTAAAATTTTCAGTAATTTTTTTGTACCATATGAATTGGGATAGTGCATTAGTGAAAAAAAATGATCTAGTTAACAGGGTAAAACTGTTTTCTCGGTTTTTGTTTTGTTTACAAGCGATGTCACGCAATATTTTACGTCTAAGCATACAACAGGGGGTTCCTACGGCAGGCTGGTTAGAAAGTAGAAAATAAATAAAACCTTTCTTCGAGAATATTAATATGAAATTTATTCAAGAAATCTGCAAAAACGAAAACACACATGCGTTTGCATCAGTCTGGATGCGTCGCCATTTTGTGGTTGTCACGTGACATGTCAGGTTTTAATTTGCAACTCGAGTGCATCAATAAAGTTCTACAAAAAAAACCCAAACAAACACAACAAAAAAAAAGAAAAAAAAAAACTATGAAAAAATAATAATAATAAAAAGAAATTCGACAGAATTGTTTACCGATAACGTTTTAATGCAAAACAGCGTTGGGGGAACCCTAAAACACTGTTGAGATGAACCCCAAAACATCGTTGAGACGAACCCCAATAATAACGTCATCACCCGATGTAATGGCAGTATTTTTAGAACAGGTAGATTGTTCCCCGCATTTGCAGTATCGGTTATGCGCAATTAACCTTTAAAGCGGGGAAGCAGCATATGATTATTTTTTTTACTTGGACACTTTCAACACATGATAGATAAACGAGGGATTATAAATCAAAACAATAAGTGCCAATCTGTTTATTCAATATTAACAATAGATTAGGTTAACGAGACAGTGGTCCGAAAATACACAAAACAATGAACACAAATATGACACATTTTTCATCATTAATCGGTGCCATTTTCAACTACGAGACGTAAGTATTGGGACACCTAAAAAAATAATTAATTTTCGTGTTTCTAAGTGTTGGGACAGCCAGAAATTTAATTATTTTTTCCCCTCCCAATACTTACGTATATTAAGGTACTCTATAACTTGAAAACAATTCAAGCTATCTTCACGAAACTTCATATAAATATCAATCAATATTAGACAATGTGCAGTGTGCAAGAACCATAACTCTTGCTTTTATACTTTTTGAGTTATTTCCCTTGGACTCTTTCACAAAATCCTGTCTGCTCTATAACTTGAAAACTGTTGAAGCTATCTTCACAAAACTTCATATAAATATCAATCAACATTAGACGACATGCAGAGCGCAAGAACCACTCTTGCTTTTATACTTTTTGAGTTATTTGCCTTGGACTGTCACAAAATTGTGTCCGCTCTGTAACTTGAAAACCATTCAAGCTATCTTCACAAAACTTCATGTAACTATCAATCTACATTAGACCACGTGCAGAACACAAGAACCACAATTGCATTTATACGTTTTGAGTTATTTCCCGTGGACTCAGTCACAAAATCGTGTCCGCTATAACTTGAAAATCGGTCAAGCTGTCTTCACAAAACTTCATATAAATATCAGTCAACATTACATGACATGCAGAGGGCAAGAACCATAACTCTTGGATTTATACTTTTTGAGTTATTCCCTTGGACTCTGTCCCAAAATCATGTCCGCTCTATAACTTGAAAACTGTTCAAGCTATTTTCTCAAAACATCATATAAATATCAATCAACATTAGGCGACATGCAGAGCGCAATAACCATAACTCTAGCATTGATACTTTTTGAGTTATTTTCCTTGGAACTTTGTCACAAAATCATATCCGCTCTGTAACTTGAAACCTGTTGAAGATACCTCCAGGAAACTTCATATAAATATCAATCAACATTAGACGACATGCAGAGCACAAAAACCATAACTCTTGCATTTATACTTTTTGAGTTATTCCTGTGGATCTCATTAGTTAATATAAATGTCCGCAGAATGTACAATACAATATGACACCAAAAAGAGGGGAGACATCTATGTTTTTATAGAAAAACAAATTTTAGTTTCTTCTGTCATGCAGCAACATCAGAGGAATTGTTTAGGAGTATTCATAGCTCCAGATATGGTGCTTTTTTCATCCTATAAGTATCAGTATTTTTCTGATTTCTGCATGAAAACATATGTTATGGGTGTTAATTGGAAGTGCCTCGCTGAGGCACTTCTAATGAGTACCCACAACATATGTTTTTGTGCAGAAATAAGTAAATAGTTTGTGGATAACCACTCTTATCTGGGACTATATTTTATTTTTATTACAATATTGGGGTGGCTTTCTCTAGTTCTTCATAAAAACATGTTGTGAGTTCTCATTAGAAGTGCCTCAGTAAGGTGCTTCTAATAAGTGTAAGCACAACATATGTTTTTATGAAGAAATAAGAAGACTTCCATTTTTTTTGCCTTTTTCCACCCTTCACTGTCCAAAAATAGAATATTTTCTGCATATAAATGTCATTTATTTTCCTGTTGCTAAGAATCCTTAACTCTGGTCCTGTTGAACCTGGATATGCCCTGTCTTTGCAAACAGTGTAGATCCAGATCAGTTGGCTTCAGAAGAAGCCAACTGATCTGGATCTGCACTGTTTGCCATTAAGTATGTGAATTTACATGAACTGATTGGCTGAAAATTAGAAGTAGGTGTGGCATCTTAATTTATTCAGCATAACAAAAGTTAATATTGTATTTTGATTAGATTGAGATAGTCCCCATATTGCAGTCAGTGGCGCATCTGACTACAGATCCAGGCAGCTATATAACTTTTATGGAGATTGATCATGAAATAGCTTATGTTGCCATTCTCCCCCTTCAGTGGATTCAAGAAGAGCAGTTGTCAGTTACTGATGAATGTGTGTGCACAAATACTAGTTTATATAACTGCTTAGAGGACTAAGCCTGCCCAGGAACAGTGAGAGTAGGTTAACTGACCATGCTTGACATGATCTTAATGGGTTGATTGGGTCATAAAACCTCAGCTCAAACAAACTTCAGATTGGGTATGTTCTGTTGGGTTTCCATTGTTTACTGAACACAAGGGAAGCAACTCCAGTTGCTGTTGTCATTGTTCATTAAATAATGCTTGACATATCCTGTGAATCATCTTCTTCACATGATTCAAATGAAATGCCAAGGCTTTTTATCCCGCGGCCGAAGACGAAGGGGGATATGGCAGTAGTCTCCGTCCATCGTGTGGTCCATCAGTCATACTTTTGTACGGAGCATAACTCCAAAATTGTTTAAGGGATTTTGTTGAAACTTCATAAAATGATAAAGGACATTGAGAGGAAGTGCAGTCTGAAAGAATCTTACTTTGCTTACTTTTGAATTATTTCCCTTTATTAAAATTAATGTTCTTGTCTGGGGCATAACTCCAGAAGTGCTGATGGGAATTAATTCAAGTTGTATACAAAGGTAGAGAACATTCAGTGGAAGTGCAGTGTCTAAGAACCATAACTCTGTCTTGCATTATTTTACTATTATCTCCTTTTTACACTTTCAGTATGTTCAAATTATGCAAACTGATAGAGGACATTGAAAGGAAATGCATTATTTTGTTCTTTTCTCCCCCGCCCCACCCCACCCCCACTCTTCCCCGTCTATGGTAATAGTTTCTGTCATCCATCCATCTGTTATTAGACTCATGTACAGAGCATAAGTTCATTCTCTCATCACACCTCACCCCAGCCGAAGGGCAAGACCATTAAAGCGGGGATATGGTAGCCACTTTCATGTGACAAGTATCTATCATTTGAAAAGTATCTATGTATCCATTGTGGGGGGATTTGCCATGTCCACGTGTCTAGTTTTTCTATAATATATTTCCAAATATCTTCTGCTGCAGTTGTGATTGTGCTCAAAGGGTTTATAACAGATCAAATGTTATTTCCAGATTATGGTGAACGTTATACAGACATAAATGCCATTCCACGGGGACCAGAAATGTTGACACAGACCAGAGACACCAGCATCCTGGGTGGGACAACAAAAGTTTACCTGGACTGTGTGGCTAGAGCCTCTCCAGCACCGATGTTTTACTGGACACGCCAGGCTGCCACCGGAGTGGAAATAGTAACGTCAGATTTAGATAGTCGTTACACAGTAACAAATGGAAGATTATCGATTCAGGACCCTGTGGAAAACATGGATGCTGGGATATATCAGTGTGGGGTAGCCAGTAATGCGGGTACTATAATAGGTGCTCCTATGCAGCTCTCCTTTGTAGGTAAGGCAAAGGAAAATTAATATTTTACTATCCCCAGCATAGCTTCAAATAAGAGAAAAATGCAGATACCAAAAAAAAAAAAAAAAAAAAAAATATTTCTCCATGGAAACCAGGTGCTTTTAATGAGTACCAGCAACATCTTTTTCAATGGAGAAAGAAGACAAAATAGCAATACGTTGAAAAAATGCACCTTAATTGGAGCTAGGCTGCAGATAATATTACGAGGGATGTTCGAAATGAATTGCTTATTGTCCTCTAGCTGGATATCCACGTGGGGCACGATAAAAACCAATACATACCTGTATAGGGCTATTCAATATCTACACAATGGTGTATAAATGTACATGTTAGACTAAGTGTATGACATAAAATTTGCCATTTGAATACACGCAGTCATTGACCACTGCAGTAAAAATGGTTGGTAGAAGCGTCGACAAAAAAGATGAAATACGGGCTTACATCAAAGCTCGCTCAAAACTTGGTTGTTCTTTGAAGAAGCTGATGACTGAAATTTCTACTGGTTTTGGACCTTCTTGTGTGTCTTATGACACAGTCTGGCGGTGGAAAAAGAAATTTGAGTCTGGTGTAGAGTCTATCAAAAATGCACCGAAATCAGGTAGGCCAAAATCTGCATCTCGTAAAGAAATCGTTTCCAAAATAAAGGAAATCATTGAAGGAGATGCCAGATTTACAGTTCGTGATATTGCACGAAAGGTAGGCATATCACTATCAACGGTTCACCTTATTTTGAAGAAGCATTTGAAAGTCAGAAAGATTTCTGCTAGATGGGTGCCACATCTGTTGACTGACGAGCAAAAGAGGCAACGGGTTAAAGTGGCCAAAAAGCTGCTTCAGATGTTTCCAAAATATGACAAAAAGCAGTTTGCCAATGTCGTCACAGGTGATGAAACCTGGGTCCATTATTTTGAGCCCGTCAGAAAGGTTAGCAATAAGATCTGGGCCACTAAACACAGCAAACGCCCAATAATTGCCAAACGTTCTTTGAGTACAAAGAAGGTTTTGTATGCAATCATCTTCTCTGGTGAAGGAGTCGCAATAAAAGTGCCAGTGAAAAAGGGCAAAAGCATCACCGGAAAGTACTACAAAGTCGTAGTACTGAAGAAACTGAAAAAAGTATTATCAGAAACGACGCCCTGCCACTGGTTTTAAACATGTCCGTCTTCTACATGACAATGCCCCAGCTCATACCTCCGCAATAGTTAGGGCGTTTTTGAAGTAAGAAAAAGTAACTTTTTTGCCTCACCCCCCGTATTCCCCAGACCTTGCCCCATGTGAGTTCTTTTTGTTTCCAAAATTGAAAGCATTCCTTGCTGGGCGGAAATACCAGTCCCGGCAGGCACTTGGATCTGCCATTCATCAGTACCTTATTACTGTGCTCAAATCAGCATACCGTGACGCCTTCAAGAAGTGGATACATCGGCTGAAACTTTGCATTTCTAGCCACGGGGAGTACTTCGAGGGCATGAAATGAGTACTTTTGGGCTAACTTGAAATTTGAAGTCTCCAGATAGAAATAAGCAATTCATTTCGAACATCCCTCGTATTCACATGAGAAGTAGAGCAGTCAGTAAATTGATGTCTTTGCTGGGTGCTGTATGAATGGCCAAGGATCAAAGTTTCCAACGAATTGACAGCAAAGACTTACCAGACTGAGGATGTGCTGACTGTCATAAGTCTTGTCTGGATGAAACTCACATGCATTTTCCCATGTTGAAACTTGTTTGTTGAGCCCCCACCATTTTCATTGGTGAGGACATGTAGTAACGCCAATGTTGGTATGTACGTCATAGCAACAGATAAGGCGCTTTTTTCATCTGAAAAATGTTGAAATCTTTCTTATTTCTCCATGAAAGCATATGTTGTGGGTACTCATTAGAAGCACCTCGGCGAGGCGCTTCTAATGAGTACCCACAACATATGTTTTCATGGAGAAATAAGAAAAATATTATGTGGATACCCCCTCTTATCTGTAGCTATGTACATCCATCCATCCATGTCTGTATGTCCTGTACGATCCTACGAAAAAAAATTCCATTCATTATCTTTTGAAAAGATTAGCATATTCAATTCATATTTTATACATAGGTATATAACCACAAAATATAGGTCAAGTTCGATTAAGGCTAAAATCCAGCAATTATTATGGGTTATGGCCTTTTTTCAATTTCGTTTTTTGCAAAAATGGTTACCGTTCAATCTCTTTTGAAAATAGTTGTGTATTTTATTCATATTTCTTGCAAGGATACATAATAATAAAATATAGGTCAAGTTCGATTTAGGGTAAAATCCAACAACTATGGTGGGAGTTATGGCCCGTTTTCAACTTTGTTAAAGGTTTTCCATTCAATATCTTTTGAAAAGATCAGTGTATTGGAGTCATATTTTATACACAGATACATAGTCATAAAATACAGGTCTAGTTTGATTTAAGTTAAAATTGGCCAATTATTATTAGATTTATGGCCCTTTTTTGACAGGTTTTTTAGAAAAAATCTGTCCTTTAAAATAGCAATGTCAGTGCATTTGGGCATGGGGCATCGTCTCAGGTTAACCTTTTTGAAAAACCCATCCATAATGCAGTAAGGCATTTTTCTAGTCAACTTCATTTTTTGGAAAATGCTTGTTTCCGAGGGAGGATGCCTCCAGGGTGGGGGCATCTGTGTTGTATTGACACATTTCTAGTTGATACTTACTTGTTTGACTACAGCAGATATCCTGAATGATTCAGGTTAAATTTGTTTGTCCATCGCTCCATGTCCACATAATTCCAGTAACTCTATTTTCATTTCTCTAATGTTATAACTTTATATTGTGGAACAGTAATCTTGCAATATATATTCCTATGCTTATTTTACCCATACATATCTTCATATTCATCTGAGTTCGGTCAAAATACAGTTGACTCTCGTGATCTCGACCTTGCTTATCTCGAAAACCCGCTTATCTCGAAGCGATAATCTGGTCCTTGTTTAAACATGAAAATCTAACATCAGGTAACAAACTATTGTGGAAAAGAGGAGAAATTGCTCCTAGGGAGCAATTTCTCCTCTTTTCTACAATATTTTCAATATATCTCTAACTTCAGGAGTCAAATTACATACTCATTTGTTAAATGTGGCTGTTTAATTCATTTTTTCCTAAATTCTGCAAATCTGATATGTCGAGGTACAGATATCTTGAAGTATTGGAATTCCAGATAACAAGAGTTGACTGTATTCTCAAATTGTAGCTTAAGTTTGATTTTAAGAATAATAATTCTTATGTCTTGGTAAAAATACTTGAAACAAAAAAGTTAAGGATATGTTTGGGTTGCCGAGTAGTTAGCCCTCCCGACTTCGCATCATGAGGCCCCAGGTTTGAATCGCATTAGAGGCGGAATTCAACTCATGAATATTTTTTGCACAGAGCCTTTCATTACCACCTTTCTGCTGTCTCAGTATGACTTAAATAATGTTGAAAGGGACATAAAACACCAAGGCCCAGTTATTCAAAACTTAACAAAGTTGTTAGCTAATAGGATGTTAAAATTTCTATCTTGAAATATGGCAAATACATCATTCATCAATATTTTTGCTGAAAAATGTGAGTAGTTTTTGCATTGCAAATGCAAAAGCTACTCGCATTTTTGCAGCAAAAATATCAATGCAGTTGAAAATACCTTAATGAGTTTGTCATTAACAGGCTCATTCAGCTAACAATGCTTTGAGCAACTTGGCCCGACATGACCCCAATTGGGTTGACTAGGCTTCAACACAAACACACAATCAAATCATCATCATCATCCAAAAAAAGTTATTTTTAGATAAATTTCTTGTTACAAAACTCATCTTTTCAGTCTGTTGGTATGGAGTATGCAGTCAGTGACCCATGAAAGTAATGCTCAAACTGCATTCATTTGTACTTTTTTCCAAGTGAGCAAATTGATTATACCTCAACTTTGATGTCAGGCCACCAAGTGCCCACAAAAGGCATAAACAGAGTTGTATTAATACGAGTCAAGATTTTTACATTTATTTTTCAGATCTGGGAGAGTTCCCCAATTATGTACCTGCATCAGTTACTCCAAAAGTCTATGAAGGGGCAGTAATTGTGTGTCCAGATTTACCTACAAAACTTGCCCAAGGTTGGTCCATTTATATCTTATTCAGTGTGACTGTGTTAACCCTAGTCCTGCTGAACTCAGATATGGACGTCCTGCCTTTGCAAACAGTGTAGATCCAGATCAGTTGGCTTCTTCAGAAGCCAACTGATCTGGATCTGCACTGTTTATCATTTAGGATGTTCATTTGCATTAAAAACCTAGATCAAGGGATCTGATTGGCTGAAGATAAGAAGTGGGAATGACATCTTAATTTTTATACCCCGCCACATGATAGTGGTGGGGTATTATGGTTTCACTTTGAACGTCAGTTTGTCTGTCTGTCCATCTGTCTATCCGTCAGTTGTACATTCGTCTGTCCGTCCGTCCATTTTTTGTTTCCGGATAATTTGAGTAAACATCAATGGATTTTCACAAAACTTGGTATGTACATTGGTATTGTGGAGATCTGGTTTTGGATTGTTAATAGGCAAATTTCGTCAAATTTTTACGGAGTTATCTGCCTGCGACAATGGCGGGGTATTATAGTTTAATGTTTTTATTTCAGCATGGCAAGGGTTTACCCTAAATATTGGGATACCTGAACATTTTAACTCATTACCGTACTTCTCAATTTGAACAAATCCATTATACTACATGTTGATGTGTCTGATAAAAGAAAATGATGGTTGAATGGAAAACAGTGTAGACCCTGATCTGATGCTGCTGCTGCAGCTGATCTGGGTCTGCATTGTTTGTGCAGGCCTGCCTTTCCCAATATTTAGAGTTTACATAGCTCTGGATAAGGGTATAAATAAATATTTTTCTTATTACTCCCTGAAAATGTATGATGTGGGTACTTTCTTACTTAAATGCTTGTAATGAAAGCACATGACATGTGTCTGTGGAGAAGTAAGAAAAAATATATACTCTTTTTGTTGAAAAAAAAAAAAAGTGCAGTATTTGGAGCTATGGGATTGATACTGTTGGCTATTTTTTGTGGGGATAAAAATGTCAAGATTTTTTACCAGTTTGTATGTTCTGACATTCATGCTTTTACCTATTGTCTTTCGTAACCTTATATAAAAATATCACAGTTGTGGGTATAAATTTTCCTGGTTTTATTTAAACCCTAAAAATCATAAACATTAACCCATTTTAGTCTGCGGATCCCCCTAAGGTAATTGGCAAATAGTGCAGATCAGATCCAGATCAGATGCGGCAGAACTTGGCAGGAATTTCTATAAAACATAGTAATAATAAAAACTAATCAGACACCCTGGTATTGGAAATAGACCAGTCCAAAGAGATGTTGTAGAAGAGTCCACTCAACATAAATGGGTTAAGGTTTCTATTATATACAGTCGACTCTTGTTATCTCGAATTCCAAGGGACTCTCTTAAATACTTTGAGGTATCCATACCTCGACATCTCAAAATTTGCAGAATTGAGGAAAAAATAAATCAAACAACCAGAATTCTTAAATTAATAAGTAATTTGACTCCTGAAATTAGAGAGATATTGAAAATATTGTTGAAAAGAGGAGAAATTGCTCCTTAGGAGCAGAAACTCTTTAGGAGCAATTTCTCCTCTTTTCAACAATATTTTATTACCTGTTGTTAGATTTCCATTTTAAACATGGACCAGACTTTCACTTTGAGATAAATGGTTATTCGAGATAAGCAAAGTCGAGATAACGAGAGTTGACTGTATTTGTCATTTTATGACCAGTTTTGACGATCACATTGAAGAGAAAATAGAGGCGATTTGTGATTGAATCTGAATAGTACAATAAGACCTGTGTGACTAGCAAAGACTCAGATTAGCCTGTACATCCACCTAGTATGGCAAGGGTTCTCCTTTATCCCTCGTTGGATAGCCCAGAGGATGTAGAAGGCACATGCAATCACAGAAGATTCTGATCAGATGCAGATGGGCAGGCTGATCCGAGTCTAGTCTTTCCTGGTCGCACAAGTCTTATTGTAGTTTTGTCATGCACTGGCTCGTATTTGCCATAATAAGTGCAGTGTGCTTTGAAATTTAAATTTTATGATTAAAATCAGCCTCAGAAAAATAAGTGCACTGTTAGGTATCAGAGACCTTGTTAAGGACTAATTGGTGATAATTCTCTGATAATTTTTCTTATCTGACCGTAAAAACATGATTTAATGGAGAAATTAAAAAAAAAAATATATTCCAGCATTATCGTCAAATACTCCTTGATCCTTGTCCTGCTGAATAAATTAAGATGCCATGCCCACTTATAATTTTTAGCCAATCAGATTACTTGATCCAGATTGTTGCTATAAATTCAAGTACTTAATATCAAACAGTGCAGATCCAGATCAGTTGGCTTCTGAAGAAGCCAACTGATCTGGATCTACACTGTTTTCAAATGCAGGGTATATCCGGGCTCAGCAGGACAAGGGTTAATTAACAGGTCCTGCCATATATACTTAGGGTATCTAAAATTAAAATTGATATTCCAGATATACCCATACAGCACAGAGCTCTGAATTCATTATGAGCATATCATATCTTTAGTACTATTTGATACTTAGAATATTTGATTGTCATGACATGGCCTGTGTCCTTAATTTAGGTCAAGGTCACAGTGACCCATATTTTATGCTTCTTTGATTTTGCTTAATATCTGAAATAATAATTGAAATGCATTTTGTATTTTTCTGATAAGGTCATGCAGCCAACCCGGGTATACATGAGCTCCCCTTGCTTGCTCTAGTTTTATAATGTTGTATTTTTCAGTTTAAGGATTTATGGTTTTACAGCTTAAGCTTCAAACACACAACCATTCTTGCTCACATGTTATAGAAACATATACTTAAAAGAGCATTAAACATGTTTCAGAAAATACCCATAGTACGCTGTTATTAAAGCATTTGTGCTAATTAGAAACAATATGGTGTTCCATTGTTTCAGACTTAAGGTACCAGTGGAAAAAATGTGACATTGATGACGACGATTGTATTCGAGGATGGGGCGTGAAGCCACCGACATTTGTTCGGCCAGAACTTAATACATACATCTTCAACTCTGGAAATGGGAAGCTGTACTTCTCTGAGGTCACCAGTGCAGACAACGGTTACTACTTCTGTGTTGCTACACTGACCAATGTGAATGAAAATGACAATTATGAAGGGGCCTCCCAGAACCCCTCAAGAACTAGTAAAGGAATTTTGCTGAATACAACAGCTAGTGGTGAGTTAACATTATGACAACCTGAACAAATTCAGTAGGCAACAAAATGATGATACATTTTGTATTTTTATACCCCACCACAAGATACTGGTGGGGTATTATGCTTTCATGTTAGTCATCTGTGTGTCCATCCATCTGTCTGTCTGTACATACCCCCATGACATTCATTAGCGTTTCTGTAGAATTTCACATTATGAGGTTGATTTCTGTTTCTTCCATCATTGTGGGGCTACATTTGCATTGTGAGGTTAAAAAAATTGGTGTTGTGGGGTTAAAAAGATCAAAGAAAGATCAGAGGGATAACCTTATAACATCTATTTTTGATGGAGTAACCTGCCTGAAACATGCCCCTATTTTCATTTCTGGATGATAACTTGAGTAAAGATCAACAGATTTTCACCAAACTTGGTATGTGCGGTGATATTGTGGAGATCTAGCTTGGGATTGCTAATGGGCAAATTTTGTCAATTTTTGACATAGTTATTTGCCCAAAACATGTCCGTATTTTCGTTTCGAAACAATAACTTGAGTAAATGATGGATTTTCACCCAAACTGGCAGGGTGTTTTGCTTATGGTGCTTTTATTTAGAGAATAGGGTTTGACATTTTGTGCAAATTGTATCCTAGGAAGGAGACAACTTGCATGGACTGTTAAGTAAAATCTGTAACGGTTGCTCATGGAAAGAAAGAACTCATAAAAGATCAAAATAAGTTGCGGTGTCCTTGAGACTCCTGATAGGACAGCTTTGTAGTTTGCAGGACTGTATATGCACCTAGTATCGTCTTAAGTAGAACGAAAATTTTCAAGATTACAAAATGGTCTTAATGATCCAAAGGAAAATAAAAGTAAAAACTGCACCATCACTAAAACATGCCTATATAATTTTGACCCCCTTAAACCCCACTTTTATATAGTAAAACTGGGGTTCACAGGGGTATACATTATTTTTCTTATTTCTGCTCCAAACATAGATTGTGGGTACTCGTTAGAACCGCCTCGATGAGGCGGTTCTAACGAGTACCCACAATCTATGTTTGGAGCAGAAATAAGAAAAATATCAGAATTTTTTTATCTGAAAAATTTCAGTTTTTGGAGGTGAACTGTTCCATATATTTGAATAGGTGTGTTTTCATAATGTATTGATGAAACTCGTTTTTCTGGGAAAATAAGAAAACTATTTCATATTTGATGAAATCAGGAAGTTACTGAATTCTGAGTACAGATAAGTCTTGAATCAGCAGTATTCCCCTTTCACTTCAAAATAGAGTTGAACCTCAATAACTCAAACATCAATGGCTCTTTTACCAACTCATTTTTGAGTCCCTACGAAATTCTTCCTGTAGCTCAAGAAAACTAATATTTAAGGAAATGTAATTATTTTATCATGAAATTGAATGTTGTGTGTACTCATTAGAATTGCCTCACTGAGGCAATTCTAATGAGTACATTCAACATACCATTATTGTGTAGAAGATCAAAAAGATTTCCCTTAATTATCGCCATTTGTCCCCTGACCTGGTGCCATAATTAACACTCAATGGCTAGAACTACCCATATCTCGAACAAATTTCCATAAAGATGTTCAAGCCATTGCTTTTGGACTTTTTATAGGTGTTGGCACCGACAGTTGCATGTTGGCAAGACAGTTTCTTGTATGCATTATACTTCATTTACTGGTCGGTGGGTTTTCATCAGACTTGCAGTGTTTGAGGCAAATTTTAGAGCCCATGGGATTTTGATGACCATGACAACATTTCATATACGTCACATAAAAAATAGTGTCAAAGCTACATGCTGGGAGGTCATCAGCTGTTTTCTTCTAAAAGTCATTTCTAGTTATTTATTATTTTTACATGTCAGTCTTGTCTACCTTTTTGTGTCTCCCTCTCTCAGGGAGTCAGCTGAACATGACTGAAACATTGCTGACAGGGCTGTTAAGCCTGAAATCAAACAAGGAATTTCTGAAACATGGGCCTGCAAGTAAACATGTATTCTACAGAACATTCTACAGAAATCGTGGACACGCCTTGATCATACTGTATGGCTGCACATGCTGATCTGGGCCTTCACTATTCATGTTTTACATAAGGGCCTTTTTTATGCATTGTGCAGATAATAATACGGTCGAACCTTATTGGCTCGAACATTTTTGGGACCCTGGAAATTCGTTCGAAATATGGGTTGTTCGAGCCACTGAGGGTTAATCATGGCACCAGTTCAGGAAGCAAATAGCGATAATTAGGAAAATCTTTTTGATTTTCTACACAATGATTGTATGTTGAGTGTACTCATTAGAATCACCTCAATGAGGTGATTCTAATGAGTACACACAACATACAATTCCATGATAAAATAAGAAAAAAATCCCTAAATATTTGTTTTCTTGAGCTATTGGAAGAATTTTGTAGGGAAAAAAGAGTTCGAATCATCCACGGTAAACGAGGCATCTGTGTTCGAGCCATTGAGGTTATACTGTATATAAATATTGCATTTAATTTTGAAATGCATTCATTGCTAAATTACTCTCCTTTTGACATCCTTTGGAAAGACATTTTTTGCCTGGCATTTTATTCTAAATGAAAATGTTTTGTTCTGATTGACCATATCTTATCAGGAACTCATTGTCATCTCTTTTCTGCACTTTGTTTTCAAATATTTACTGTTAAATAATTTTTTCTGCCAAAAATGGGTCTGACCTATGTAATTTTTATAATAAATTTGATTTTTGGAAATTTTTTATTAGAAATTGTCTTTTGCTTTTTTCACTGGTTTTAAATTTTTGATGTTCCATAACAATATTGTAAAATTTCAGAAATTTTGAACAAGTGGAACGTGTTGAAAATCTACAGTGTTTTACCTACCCTATAGATTTTTGCATAATTTGCAGCCATTATTACTATTCGAAAAATGGATTTTTCTGATTTCTTCTTTAAACCATTGAATAGAATGAAAATCTGTGCATAGGTTGACAGACAAAATGTTTTGCATTGAATCATGACAAAAATTTACTATTTTACTTTTCTGAGTAAAGCAGCACGCAAAAACTGACTTTCTGTAAGATGTTGAACGCAGAGTAGTAACTTTCAGTTGACATGCTGGTCTTCATAGCTGAGCATTACGAAAACACGCCTGTTCAAAAATACTGAAAATTTTACCACCAAAAAATGAAAATTTTCATATAAAAAATTGATATTTTTCATATTTCTGCTCAAAACATAGATTATGGGTACTCGTTAGAACTGCCTCGTTGAGGCGGTTCTAATGAGTACCCACAATCTATGTTTTGAGCAGAAATAAGAAAAATAATGCATACCCCTGTAAACCCCAGTTTTACTATATAAAAGTGGGGTTTAAGGGGGTCAAAATTATATAGGCTTGTTTTCCTGATGCAATAGCATATATGACTGCAGATCTAAGGGTGGCAAGTTTGAATCTCAGCTTGGCCTTATAACCTTCATGGAGATTGATCATGAAATCATTTCAGTGGTCATTTTCCCCTTCCACTGATTCAGGAAGGGCAGTTGTCAGTTACTGGGGAAAGTATGTGCACAAGTTGTGGTTAACTGCTAGGAGGATTGAGTCTGGAAAAATGTGAGTAGATTAACTGACCAGCTTGACATGACCTTAGTAATATTAACTGGGCCATTAAACTCCATTGCAGCTCACATTGGTCCAGATAAGAGGAGGTATCAGGAAAATATTTTTTTATTTCTCCACAAAAACATACTTTATGGGTTCCATTAGAAATGCCTCGGTATGTCTTCATGGAGAAATAGTTATTTATTTCTCTGCAGTAACATCTGTTGTGGATTCACATTAAAAATGCCTCGACAAGGCATTTCTGATGACTACCCACAATGTATGCTTTTGTGGAGAAAAAATAATAATAAAAAAAAAAAAAGAAAGTTGAAAAAGTATCTGGACCTATGAGGCCATAATTGTGCCTTAAATTTTTGAATGTATTATTTGTTAAATTTTTAACTCAAATTCAGTTGACATAGTGTACATTTCTTTCAGCTGGTGGTCAGTATGCACCAAATATACAAGATGGTTTTATCAACGTTGTGCCTAGTACTCCACTAGAGGGCAAAACTATAAGACTTGAATGCTTTGCCTATGGAACGTAAGTATACATATTTGGAAGACTGTGTGAAAATTGATGACTTCGAGTCGCAACATGAGAAAATATACGTGTACTTTCTCAGTCAAGATGAATACCCCTAAGATATATTTTGGTGCAAAAATTACAATTTGTCTTCAAATATTGCTCCAGTTATCATCTTACCAGGACCTGCACTCTACCACTCACACCCTCCACAACACACACAAACTGGGTGAGGTATACAATTTTGTCTGTCTGTTACATTATCTTGCCTGGGTATCTAATAATATTAAACCATGCTTCTTGATCTTTCTTGTTTGATACAATAAATGTATTGATCATAGCTGTCATAGCTATCACAGCTATAATAAGGTCAAAGAAAAACTGTTTAGTTTCTGATTATATGTCCAAAATTTTTATGGTCAGTAGGTAAGCAAACATTTTTAAAATTCCATCTTGGTGGCTCAGTTGGATGTGCCGTAAGACTGGAGACCAGGAGGTCGCGGGTTCAACCCCCGCCGAGGTCAGCAATATTCTTTCATGGAGATTGATTGTGAAATATTTTCTACGGTCATTCTCTCCCTTCCGCTGATTCAAGAAGGGCAGTTGTCAGTTTCTGGTGAAAGAATGTACACAATACTGGTTAACCACTTAGAGGACTAAGCCTGCCCAGTAAACATGTGGTTAGGTAAACTGACTGCGCTCGACATGACACCATTGGGTTGACTGGGCCGTAAAACCTCAAAGCAGACAAACAATTCTTTCGGGGAGATTGATCCATGAAATATTTTCTATGATCATTCTCTCCCTACTGCTGATTAAGAAGGGCAGTTGTCAGTTTCTATCGAAAGAATGTGCACAATGCTGGTTAACTGCTTAGAGGACTAAGCCTGCCCAGTAAACGTGTGGTTAGGTAAACTGACTGTGCTAGACATGACCCCCCCATTGGGTTGACTGGGCTGTAAAACCTCAACACAAACAAAAACATTAAAAAAAAAAAAAAAAAAAAAGAAGAAGATATATATTGTATAGAAAATGTATAGAAACTTTAAAAATAGCCTTAAAATAGACCTTAAAACCCTAGAAGACCAAAAACAGTTTGAGTAGGTCCCCAAAAGTAAGGGTCCATAGAGTAATCAAAACAAGAGATTTTTCTTTGTGCTGAAGAGGCATATCCAGATAAGTTTATTTTTTTTTTCTTATTTAATCATGAAAACATATCTTGGGGTTCTCACTGGAATCACCTCCATGAAATCTGTTTTCATGGAAGAATAAGAGAATATCAGTACTTTTTGGTATGAAAAGCTTTAATTAATGAATGAACAGAAGCAGTTATAATGATGCATCTGAAATGGACAGACTGTTGTTTACTGGTATCCTGCTTCCTGAAGCTTTTTTACTTGGCCTGACTCGTATTTCTCTGTATAACTGAAATTGTTGGTATCTAATTCTGTTGAAATTAATCCATAGCCATAAGTATTAGCCTGCTGGATTTAACACTTAGCACTCTTGGTAAAATTTTCAACAGATGACGTATTAAAATATTTTGCTTATTTTTCCCATTAGATAGGATTTGACAATTTGGGCAAATTGTCTCCATGGAGACAATTTGTATGAAATGTCAAATAATTTTTCGGGGGAAAAATAAGAAAAAATCATCAGTGTCATCTGCTGAATTAGCCCATAGAGTGGTAAGGTTAACTGCCATTTCCGGTTATTTCTTGATAAAATATCAAAAATACAATGTTGCTAAGAATTATCTTCTTGGCTGTCAGGGGTCCACTAGCCTACAGCTGGAATGTTCCAAAGTGGGGTAGCCGTTTTAAACTTGAGGACAGCCGACGTATCCTCACCATAGAAAATGCACAGCTTGAAGACTCAGGAATATACAACTGTACTGTTACAGGACCAAGAGGATCACAGAGGGATAGAACTTCCTTAATTCTGCAGGTCGAAGGTAAAATAATATAATAAAGGAAAATAAAACTATGACTGAGTTTTGGAATAGATAGATAGATAGATAGATAGAGAGATAGAGAGAGAGAGAGATTAATTAGATTTTAGTTATATTCGATTCAGCAATTAACCCAAGACGAACAGATTAAGATGCCAAGGCCATTTTTTCTTACACATAAGAGAATAAATTACAAACTTTTGTTATGATTTAATATAAAACTATTTGTTGAAACTATGTATGTGCAAAAAAAAAAAAAAAAAAAAAAAAAAATCATTCTAGTCATTGGTTTATAAACAAATATGTTCATTTTTTTTATACAGTAAAAGATGGCTGCAAATTATACAGAAATTTGTAGGGTAGGTAAACTTGAGGCAGATTTTCAGCAAGTTATTTTTGTTCAAAATTTCTGATTTTCACCAAACTTGGTATGTGCATTGATATTGTGGAGATCTGGTTAGGGATTGCTAATGGGTAAATTTCGTCAAATATTGATGGAGTTATCTGCCGGAGACATGCCCATATTGTGGTATCCGGACGATAACTTGAGTAATTGTCAAGGGATTTTGACCAAACTTGCTACATGCATTGCTATGAAGTAGATCTGGTATAGGATTGCTAATGGGCAAATTTCGTCAGTGTTTGACAGAGTTATCTGCCCGCAACACAATTGGCAGAGTATTACAGTTTAACGTTTTTATCTTATTTCTCGGCAAAAACATATTTTATGGGTGCTCATTAGAAGCACCTCTCCAAGGTGCTTCTAATGAGTACCCACAACATGTTTTTGCTGAGAAATAAGAAAATAATTAACTTGATACTCACTCATATCTAGACATATGTGTAATTTTTTGTTCCAGCAAAGCCAAGATTCCTGTTGGAACTACAGAATCAGCACTTGGATGACGGCACCAGTCAGCTGACTTGGAGGTGCGAAGCACGCGCCATTCCATTTCCCATTTATACTTGGTATAGAAATGGAGAAAAAATTGACAATAGCACCAGTGGAAATATTATAGTAGTTAGTAACACTTTGCACATGACTAATCTTAATAAGGATATGGAGGGCATGTATCAGTGTTCAGCGGAGAATACTCATGGGATAACTTTCAGCTCCGCTCAATTGAGGATTCTAAGTAAGTACAGACTGGGAATCATAGTAACAGATAAGGCACTTTTTTCGTCCGAAAACTGATGATAGCTTTCTTATTTCTCAATAAAAACATATGTTGTGGGTACTCATTAGAAGCGCCTCGCCAAGGTGCTTCTAATGAGTACCCACAACATATGTTTTCTTTGAGAAATAAGAAAAATATTATGTGGATACCCCCTCTTATCTGTAGCTATGGGGAATGGACACAGGTTAAAATACCTCCAGATAAAAGTGGTGCCATATAAATATATATGCTCCCAACTTTGAAGAAGTTGATGGGACATATTGGTTTCGGGTTGTGAGTCCACACACTCATTCATGCGTATGTCCTTCCATTCACCATAAACTGTGTTTGCTAGGGTTTTGCATTTCATACAGTATAACTTCAGTGGCTCAAACACAGATGCCTCATTTACCATGGCTGATATGAATCATTCTTTTCTTCCAATATCTCCAGAATATAAAGGAAGTTTTTTTTTTTTGTTGTTTATCATGAAAAATATATTTGTGTACTCATTTGAATCACCCGGATGGGGCTATTCTAATGAGAATATACAACATACCTTATTTCACAGAGGATCAAAAAGATAGCTCTAATTTTCCATTATGCCTACTAACTTGGCCCTATGAATAACCCTCAGTGGCTCAAACTGCCTCTGTTTTGAACACATTTTTATCGTCCCAAAGGTGTTCCAGCAATTGAAGTTTGACTGTATATGGATTCTTCTTCGAAAAATATTCGACGCACATTTTTTTTCTTGCTCCAGTTGTCTTCTTTATGTTGTGCACCTTCAAATAAAATCTGATTGAGATCTGATGCATGCCATATCTTATGAACAGTGCATGCTAGAGTTTGAAATCTCATGTATGGATTCCTCATGGAAAAATAGCTGGCCCTTGTTTTTTTCTTGTCAAGACTACCTCCCTTTCTGGAGTTATTCCCCTTTGAAACAGAATGAAATCTTGTCAGCAAGATATCTTAAAAAGTATTTGAGGTAGGGTCTTTAAACTTGGTCAGTTGATAGAGGATGATGAGCAGATTAGATGATTAAATTAAAAAAAAAAGTATTCTTCATGGTGGAGTTAAGCCCTCTTTCTAGCTAAGGCAAATGAAAATGTAAGCAAAATATCTAAGGGACTCGTGAAATTTTGCAAGCAGCTGGAACCAGTGTGTCAGTGATCTTAAAAATTTTGGTGAACTTTAGAATATGTTTGTCAGAGTTATGTCATTTTCAACTTTGGCACTCTGCATCAACAAGCATATAGTTGGGGGCATAGTGCTTTACAAACATTTTTTTTTTGTCTTTTGCTTTTATTTTTCTAGGAAAACATATGTTTTAGGTACTCAGAGAGGCACTTGTAAGGAGTACTCACAACATATGTTTTCTAGGAGGTATAAAAAAAATATCAACACATTTTTGGTTGAAAAAAAAAAAAAAGAAAAAGAAAAGCACCTTGAGACCAAGCCAGATACTTTGCAAATGGTAAAGCTCCAGATGATATGATCTTTTTATGCAGTCTGATGACTATTTTTTTTTGCTCTAATGTTATCCGAGAGGCTGAGTTGTTAGGGCCTTCCACTTCAGATATGAGGTCTTGGGTTCGAATCTCACTGGAGGCAGAATTCAGTTCATGACTGTACAATGCATCAGTGCATAGACACCCTTTCATCATCTCAATATGATTTAAATAATGATGAAAGGGGTGTAAAACACCAAGTTGTAGAGAGAGAGAGAGAGAGAGAGAGAGACTTACTTTTAATTGATACATTTCAGAGAGAGAGAGAGAGAGAAACAGAGCATTCTAATTTGATCCTGTCCAGGAAAAGTGTAGTTAGGTAAACTGCGACGTGACCCTAATGGGTTGACTGGGCCGTAAAACCTCAACTCAATCAAATCTAATTTGAAATTTCTTGCTTCCTTCTTTGCTAATATCAGATTCCACTCTATGTGACATCTGATCTGGGTATACACTGTTTGCTCAGGTATTACTATTTGAATATTTAGAGCATATATGATACCAGGCCCAGAGGTTATGAAACTTTTTTCATATTCAACTCTGCTGAGCATGAAATTTGTCCTGCTGATAAATCCCATATTATAAACAATTGCAAATTTATTCTTGCTAAATATAGCTGAGCATGAAAATTTCTCTGCTGATAAATATGAAAATGCCAACTTTTGTTGGCATTTTTAGCTCGCCTGAACAACATTTAGGAAGAGCTATTGTACTACCCCCGGTGTCGGCGTTGGCGTTGGCGTTAGCGTTGGTGTTGGCGTCCACAAATGTTAAAGTTTTCGTTAACGTTTTTAAGACCTCATTATTTCCAAACCTTATCACCGATTTGATTCATCTTCAGTATGATGATACATATTGGTCCAAAATTTTGCGCAGTACCATCCTCACCACTATAGGTCATGCCAAGGTCAAGGTCACAGACTTAGAATTTTCATGTTAAAATTTTATGTCTAAGTTTTTAGGATCTCATTACTTCTACACTAAGTTATGGATTTTGTTCCTATTTGGTATTATGATAGACACTGGTCAACAGTTTTTATCAACACCATCAGCACTCATGACTGTGACCTTGAGGTCGAGGTCACAGACTTAGAATTTAAATGTTAAAGTTTTTGTTAAAGTTTTTAAGACCTCATTATTTCCTAACCTTATCCCCGATTTGATTCATCTTTGGTATGATGATATATATTGGTCCAAAATTTTGCGCAATACCCAACCACCACTCTAGGTCCTGTCAAGGTCAAGGTCACAGACTTAGAATTTAAATGTTAAAGTTTTCGTTCAAGTTTTTAAGACCTCATTATTTCCCAACCTTATCACCAATTTGATTCATCTTTGGTATTATGATACATAGTAGTCCAAAATTTTGTACCATCCCCACCAACTTAGGTCAAGGTCAAGGTCACAGACAGAGTTTTCATGTTAAAATTTAACGTCAAAGTTTTTAGGATCTCATTACTACTAAAATAAATGATGGATTTAGTTCCTATTTGGTATCATGATAGATACTAGTCAAAAGTTTTCATCAGCACCATCAGCACTCATAACCACGACCTTGAGGTCGAGGTCACAGACTTAGAATTTAAATGTTAAAGTTTTCGTTAAAGTTTTTAAGACTTCATTAAATCCTAACCTTATCACATATTTGATTAGTCTTTTGTATGATGATACATATTGGTCCAAATTTTTATGCAGTACCAATCCCCACCACCCTAGGTCATGTCAAGGTCGAGGTCACAGACTCAGAATTTTGATGTTAAAATTTTACGCCAAAGTGTTTTTAGGATCTCATTACTTCTAAACTACACGATGGATTTAGTTCCTATTTGGTATAAAGACAGATACTGCCTCCCCCTCCCTCCCCCCCCCCCCCCCCCCCACACACACACACACACACACACACATACCCAGGTCATGTCAAAATCAAGGTCACAGACAGAATTTTCCAGAAACAAAATGTGCAATATCAGGCGAGCTATCCTGTCTGGCGACAGGTCTTTGTCATATTTATTAGCAGAGAAAATTTTAATAGAGTTTACTGAGCCGTAAAATTTTCAACTCAAACGCCAGCTCATTGCCACTTTATATTCTCAGTTTGATCTAAAAATTGTTGAAGGAAATGTAAAACAGTAAATCGTCATCCACTCTTCTTCTCTCAGGTATAAAACCAAGTTTTGACAAGTATCCCATGACCACATCAATGACGGGAGCCGTAGGTGGAAACGTGACGATACTATGTAAACCAGAAGCGGCTCCTTTCCCAACAATAGAATGGTTTCACAATGGTGGTAACTTAAATGTGGGCACAGACAGGCTATCTAGGATGTACATGACATTAACTGGTGATCTGCACATCACACAGCTTACCTATGGAGATCAGGGAAATTACGAGTGTAGAGTCTCTAACGTGCTTGGGGATGCTAAGAACTCTACGTACCTTGGCATTGTTAGTAAGTATCAACTTTCTTTGCTGGAATGGAAAGTATGGATGTGGTTTGTAGATCCAGGATGATTTTAACTTCGTAATACATTAACCTATAGATAATGTGCTATTCTATTCTGTTATTCACCCCCTCCACAGAAAAAACGACCTTTCAGTCGTTATAAAGTCTTAATTCAGAAGGTCCCTTTAACAGTTACCTGTATGACGTAGTTCCTCCCGCTCAAATGATCACGTGTCAGTTTCTTTTCTGTGGACTTTGAATGTTCAAGGATTATTATTCTGTGTTAGAAAAAATGGATTAAAATTATTCTACACGGTTAAAATTTTTATATCCTTGACTTTCTCTGGTTCTATATTCACTCCTTCTACTATCTATGTACTTATTTTCGAAATATCGATCTTAGATTTCTTGTTTTCTCAATGTTAAATTTCTTCCTTTGTTTCCGCGTCAGTCGATGCATTTCGCCCGTGGCAACTGTGGCCATTTAAAAGCTAAATGGGATACACATTTATCTTGTCTAACTTGTAATTCTTGCACACGTATCTCTCCGTGTTATATTTGTAGTTCCTGGACAGAAAAAGTTTGGAACCTAGCAGAAAGAAGACGCCTTCATGCTACTAGAAAATCAGTTATGACGCAGAAGAGAAAACAGAAGAAATGAAAGAAATCCAAGAAGTCCCAGTCAGACATGTCTGACAACGGGACAGTTGATGGGAGCACCGCCCCTCATAGCTTTACTGCTCGGGGCAGGACCCATCAAGGTGGCAGCCTGGCGGACTTAGAGTCTGACCGGGCACTAAGCCCACCAGTCACCAGTCACCAGTCACCAGTCAACCAGTCACCAGTCAACCAGTCACCAGTCAACCAGTCACCAGTCATCCAGTCACTGGGCAATTTATCTCCGTTCATCCAGTCGCCAGTCAACCAGTCACCAGTCAACCAGTCACCAGTCAACCAGTCACCAGTCAACCAGGCACCAGTCAACTAGGCTCCAGTCAACCAGGCATGGGTTTACAGTCATTCCCGTATGACCTACAAACACAAATTCCGCCTGGTTATATTCCTATAAATGTGCCTGTACAAAGCTACGCTCCGTCCATAAGTAGCCATATTTCACAGGGTAGTGTCCACAGACTATCCAATGTCTTTATTCCTGGTTACGAACGTTCTAATAGACTAGAACTTCCTAATCCAGCTTCTTCCTCTAGACGGATTATTCCACTTGAACCTGATTTTTCGCAGGTCTCAGATCCGAGTGTAATGATTGAGCCTCCAAATTCAAATGATTTATCTATCTCCAGACCTTCAAGGAAGGATCAGTCTAAAAGAGAGCATAAATCTAAAAAGAGAAGAAGACATCGATCGTCCTCTTCTTCTAGCTCTACTTCCAGATCAGACTCTTTGAGTTCTTCTCGGCGAAAGAAAAATTCAAAGAGATCTAAGCACTCTCATAAAAAGAGAAGAAGACGATCGATGACGCCTTCTTCTTCATCAAATTCCTCCCAATCTCAACTTGACATTGGTAGATATACAAGGGCTCATAAATCTCCCCAGGTTGTTCAAACGCCAACTCCAATACAACCTGAGGAGACTAATTTTAGTCAAATCACAAATCAACCTATTAATTACGATCAGATTCAGCCGAATCTCACTCAACAGAATAAGGAGTCAGATTCGGAAACTGAATCCGAAGTCTGGTCATTTGATCGTGCGATTAACGAGGTCTTCCGGCTTCTTCGTCCTGAGTTATGCCCCAAAACTCAGCAGGATCAAGCTCCATTAAAACCTCTCTCTGGGATCGAACAATTAATGGAGTCTCGTTCCACTCCATTACTTGTCCTCCCACAATCCAAATTAGTACAAAATACAACAAAATATATTCAAAATAGACTAGAATCGGACAAATGTTCAAGAGATTGGATTTGTCCGCAAAGCTTGGTTTCGGCTCTTGCTCCGACTAAATTCTACAAGAGCCAAAACCAATATTTGCCAACTGATAATATCCCTCAATTAGAAGCGGATGCGTCGCTCCTAGACATTTCTAATAAAGGAAGAGCTTCTGTTCCGCTCAAGAATCTAGAAGCATGGGAAAGGAAGGCTAGAAAACTAGTCGCTATTAATTCTCATGCTGATCTATTTTCTTCAGCTGCCTTCCTTTCATTACAACAGGAATCGATGTCGGTTGCGGCCCTTTCCAGACTTCTGGAGGCCGTAGCCAAATCGATTAAACATGCTACTGCCATGTCTACACTTTTAACTACTGAATTATTCCAAGCTAGGAGGGACGCAGCCCTAGCTTCGTCTAAACTACTACTCGACAATTCCACATACGAGTTAAGGAACGCTCCTATTAACTCAAAATCCTTATTTGACGGCAGGATAAAAGAAATAGCTAAATCAAACTTCGAAGCTCAACAGCAAAGGTTTCTAGCTTCTACATCCATTCAGTCACAATCTCATTCTTATAAGCCTCCTTCGCAGAGCAGAGCTTTCAAGATACCTAAATATCCTGCTAAACAAACAACATCCAGACCTAAACCTACGCAGTCGTATAGGTCCAAAAATATTCCTCAAAGCTCATCTTCTCACATTAAGAAAGATAATATCAAGAGGACTGGTAACATCCGTCAGTTCCCCTCCTCTAAACCTGCCTCTTCCTCCGCAAGATTATGAAGGCCCGCCCTTTCCACTGCCTGCTCTTCCGCTCGCGGACATTCCAGTGGGAGGACGATTGGCCCATTTTGCGGAAAAATGGGAGGAAATAACAGACAACAAATGGGTCCTCTCTATCGTACGAAACGGATTCAGGATACCATTCATCAAAATTCCTCCTTTGTCATCTGTTCCGATCAGAATGAGTCAATCCTCCTTCCCGTTTCTCAGAGAAGAGATCGAAAATCTTCTCAACAAACGGGCAGTGGAAAGGGTACAGAATCCGGAAACTCCCGGCTTTTATTCCCGGATATTCCTTGTGCCAAAAAAGAACGGAAAGTTTTGTTTAATATTAGACCTGTCTTTATTAAACCGTTACATAGAGAAACAAGCATTCAAAATGGAGACAGTCAAATCGGTAAGACAAGCGATGAGACTCAACGATTGGGCTGTCTCCATAGATTTAACAGATGCATATCTACATGTGCCGATACATCGTCAATCCAGGAAGTATCTTCGTTTCGTACACGAAGATCAGGTATATCACTTTTCGGCCCTACCGTTCGGAATGTCCCTAAGTCCGTTAATTTTCTCGAAACTGATGGACGTTATTGCAGCTTTTCTACGCCAACGTGCCATATCAGTTTTTCCATACCTAGACGATTGGCTGATAAAAAATCTGATTCACAACCGTCTGATTACTCAGACAAAGATTTGCATTCAAACTATTCAAAGCCTAGGTTTTCTGCCAAATCTCAAGAAGTCAGACCTCTTTCCTGCTCAGAAATTCACCTTCATAGGTATGGAATTTCTGACGCAACAAAATTTAGTCAGGGTTCCAGCGGATCGTGTACAGAACCTAATTCTAACAATCAAGAAAATAATGTCAGCAAAACATGTATCGGCACGAACTTTCCTTTCTCTTTTGGGCAAACTCAGTGCTGCAGCAGACCTTGTTCTCCTGGGCAGACTGCACTTACGTCCTCTTCAGATGTGCCTGCTGTCAGTCTGGAAACCTCATATTCTTCCTCTCGATCACCCGATCTCGATAAACGGCATGATTCGATCTCACTTACAATGGTGGATAAACCCCATTCGATTCGAGACAGGGACTTCAATCCATCCTCCAGACCCCAAATTCTTCCTTTATACAGATGCCAGTCATTACGGATGGGGAGCTCATTTAGAGCCGACAACACTGTCCTTTCATGGTCGCTGGACAGAAAACCAATCCCAGCTCCATATCAATATGTTAGAAATGATGGCCATACGATTAGCACTGAAACAAGCCAAAACATTTATTCACCATTCTTGCATCATGATATCCACAGACAACACAACGGTGGTCTCATATATCAACAAACAGGGTGGCACTCATTCCCCCAATCTTTGCGTAGAAGTTTGGAAAATACTCAATTGGTGCCTGGAACAAGACATAGTTATCAGAGTACGTCACATCCCAGGCAAATTCAACATTCTTGCAGACCGCCTCTCAAGACTAGACAAACCTATCAAGACAGAATGGGCTCTGGATCAAACAGTTGCGAATTCAGTATTCCAGATGCTCAACTTCCCAAATGTGGATCTGTTTGCGACAAGATTCAACCACAGACTCCCATTATATGTCTCTCCAGTACAAGACTACAAAGCACTAGCGATAGATGCCCTGTCCATGGACTGGAATCATCTTCATGCATATGCTTTTCCTCCTTTTATTCTGATACCTGCTGTTCTAGAGAAAATCCGACAACATCAGTGCAGAATAGTTCTCATAGCTCCGTTCTGGCCACAGCAACAGTGGTTCTCAGAACTTCTTCTTCTATTAGTATCAGCTCCGATTCGTCTGCCACTAATTCCAAGACTACTGACTCAATCCAAAGGAAGATTTGTACATCAAAACCTCCCAATTCTCGACCTTCACGCTTGGGAGTTATCAAACAATCAATCAGAGATAAGAAATTTTCACAAAACGTTGCAGATTTTGTCTCCAGATCAAGAAGAGCATCTACACAAAAAGTCTACGATGCAAAATGGACCATCTTCTCTAATTGGTGTCATACAAAAAAGGTTAATCCGATCTCGGCCCCTATTACAGTTATAGCCGATTTCTTAATCTTTCTTTTTTCGGAAAAGAAATGTCAGATTAGTACTATTAAAGGTTATAGATCTATGATCTCTAACACTTTAAAATTCAAAACTGGTAATAGAATCGGATCTAATCCAGTTTTATCTGAACTTATCAGATCCTTTGAACTTCAACGACCAGTACAAAGATCTCTTACACCTAAATGGGACTTATCATGGGTTTTAGTATGTCTACAAAAACCACCTTTTGAACCTCTTGATAAGGCTTCTAAATTTCACGTTACTATTAAGACAGCCTTTCTCTTAGCTCTTGCCACTGCTAAAAGGTGTAGTGAAATACATGCTCTAGCTATGGATTCACAACATTTAAGATTTAATCAATCTGATGGTTCAGTTTCCTTGATTCTTAAATCTGGTTTTTTAGCAAAAAACCAGCTTCCTTCTGTTAAACCAGATCCTATTGTTGTTCCTAGTCTTGCTCGAATATGTAAATGGGAACATACTGACAGACTTCTTTGCCCCGTTAGGGCTCTGAAATTCTATCTCAAAATGACTAGCTCTTATCGCCAAAATAGAACTAGACTTTTTCTTCCTATTAAAGGCAATAAGGATATCTCTAAAGATACTATCTCGAGATGGATATCTTACACTGTTAAACTTGCCTATAGGAAACTCACTAAACGAGATATCTCTTTCCTTAAAATCAAAGCTCATGAAGTTAGAGCTCTTTCCTCTTCTTGGGCTTTCTTCGACAAAGTTCCTCTCAATGATATACTTCAAGCAGCGGTTTGGAATAGTTCATCAACTTTTGCCAAATTCTATCTCAGAGACATGTCTCAACAAGCACAGAATCTCCAAAGTTTGGGCCCCATTGTAGTGGCCCAAAAAGTGGTGGGGGGCCAACAGCAATCAGCTATGGATGTGTAGACAACGTCAACAGCCCCCCTAGACCTGATGCTATACTAGAGAGGTACTAATTATATCTTTATTATATATATATGTTAACCCTGGATTACTTTATCCTTGGTTAAAGGATCTTATTATTGCCTTAAGCACTAATTATGTCCTCATTATATATATATAAAAAATAAATCCTTTTATTAAGCCTTAATTCAGAAGTTGGGACTAACTTATTAGGAGAAATCCTCCCTCCTATTCTACAAATTCTAGCACATTATCTATAGGTTAATGTATTACGAAGTTAAAATGAAGTTTTTTAAAAGTAAAACATATTTTAACGAGTAATACTTAACCTATAGATAAGTATTTATCGTCCCACCTCCATTCCCTCGCTCCTTTCTCCTAATTGTGTATTGTTTTACACATAAAAGAAACTGACACGTGATCATTTGAGCGGGAGGAACTACGTCATACAGGTAACTGTTAAAGGGACCTTCTGAATTAAGACTTTATAACGACTGAAAGGTCGTTTTTTCTGTGGAGGGGGTGAATAACAGAATAGAATAGCACATTATCTATAGGTTAAGTATTACTCGTTAAAATATGTTTTACTTTTAAAAAACTTCATTTTTGAGTAGGTTTGATTTGATCAAATTACCATACTTAACGTGTTCTGAAAGACAGACCTGAGCAAACAGTGTAGACCCATATCAGATGCCACAGAATAAAGGGTCTACCCTGTTTGCAACTCATCCAACAATTTTACACAAATTCACAGGTAGTAAAATGGACTTGTGAAGAGAATTATGAGGTAACGAATAAGGGGTGTAAACATTTAGGGTAATGAGCGAAGACTCAAAGCAGAAGCCCTGGCTAGAGCACTACCAAAGGCTTCTGAACGCTGTTTGACTGGGACCCAGACCACCTGTCTTATCAATCACCAGTGGAAGGCCTGCACATCCCATTCACCATCGATATGGTTAAGAAGGCGATCTCAGATGCTGGCATAGTGGTGATGATACGAGCAGCCGGTGAAATTGGCGCCTCCATGATCCGTAACCTCACAGCTGCAATCATTCATGGCAAAGTACCCTCTGACTGG
The DNA here is from genome assembly GCA_964016985.1 of Anodontia alba. Classification (NCBI taxonomy): domain Eukaryota; kingdom Metazoa; phylum Mollusca; class Bivalvia; order Lucinida; family Lucinidae; genus Anodontia; species Anodontia alba. The sequence goes on from OZ024828.1 coordinate 10,606,407, forward strand.
GAGCAGAGTTTCATTGTCTGCCTCTACAAGGGAAAGGGGCATGCATTAGAAAGGGGCAACAACAATGGTCTCAAGCTGACAGAGCAGGTTATGAAAATCCTGGAGAGGATTGTGGATGGCTTCATCAGACAGCTGATGTCAATCGACATTTCCCAGTTAGGCTTTGTCCCAGGCAGAGGCACTACAGGTACAATCTTTGTTGTCAGGCAGCTGCAAGAGAAGTATCTAGCTACCAACAAGAGACTCTACATCGCTTTCTTAAACCTGGAGAAGGCGTTTGATCGAGTACCTCAGAAGGTCATCTGGTGGGCGCTGAGAAAACTTGGTGTGGAGGAGTGGATTGTGCCACTGGTGCAGGGGATGTATGTAAATGCGCTGAACCATGTCTGTATTGGTGAAGGGTACAGTGAAGAGTTTGAAGTCAAGGTCAGTGTTCACCAAGGCTCAATACTTAGCCAGCTGCTTTTCATTAATGTGCTTGAAGCCTTATCACGAGAGTTCCTCTCTGGAGTCCCCTGGGAGGACGTCTATGCCGATGACCTTGTTATCATCGCTGAATCACGGGGAATGTGTCCGGAGGCTCTTGACTTGGAAAGAAGCAATGGAGAAGAAAAGACTGAGAGTAAATGCAGGAAAGACAAAAATCATGATCTGCGGTATGGGCCTGGACCTCCTGTAGAATTCAGGGGAGTTCTCATGTGCCGTCTGTTGCACTGGAGTGGGCAGCAACAGCATCTTCTGCAACGGCTGCAAGCACTGGGTGCACAAGAAATGCAGTGGGCTCAAGCGCTTGACAAAGGACCCTGACTACAGATGTACATGGTGCTAGGGAACTGCATGCCCCTTAGATGGCAGACCACAAAAGGAAGTCCAGGTCGGACCTGACACACTGGAGGTGGTAGCTTCCTTTTGCTTCCTAGGAGACATACTCTCAGCAGCAGGTGGCTGTGAACTTTCAACCACAACACATATGAAAACCACATGGAAGAAGTACAAGGATCTGCTACCAGTTCTCTCTTCAGGCCACCTCTCTTTCAAAACACATGGCCATGTGTACAGCTCTTGTGTGCGGAGCGCAATGCTCCATCCCAGCGAGACTTGGCCATTGACAAAGCCCAACCTCCAGTGTCTGCAGCGAAATGACAGGGCAATGATTAAACAGATCTGCAATGTCAGGCCGCAAGACCTTGTCACACCAGGTCCAGTGAGCTACTTGAGCGGCTTGGCATTGAGCATCTGGACCTCATTCTGAAGGAGAGAAGGCTCCGATGGTATGGACATGTAGAACGCTGCAATGGTGCAGTCAAGACAGCCTTTGACATAGAGGGAGGCCCATGATGACATGGAAGCAGCTGACAGAGAGGGATTGCGGAGAGTGGAAGCTCTAGGCTATCAACCCTCATGATAGACGTACCTGGAGATCTGGTGTGAGATCTGCCAAGCCAGCTATCTGGAAGGGGGCCCACTGATGTGGATGTTGCCCCTGTACCTGCATGTTAATCAAAGGTCGGATTATGATATGATGAATATATAATTACAGTAAGCCAAATGAATCAAATTTATCCAAAATTTTCTATGCTCTCATTGGAAGCACCTCAACAAATTGCTACTAATGAGTGCCAATAACATGTTTTCATGGACAATGAAAATAATATCAAATGTTTTTTGTTTTTTATTTTGTGGGGTGAGGGGTGGGGGGAGGGATGTGATGGCGGGATCCCACCTTAACCAGCGGGCACATGATGTAAATACAACGTCGCCTCAATGTCGATGCAACGTCATGACGTTGCATCGACGTTGAGGCAACGTTGTATTTACGTCATGTGCCTGCCGGGTTATCTAGCGCTCTGAATAAAAATGAGCTTTAACCCATTTTAATCGGGAAACCCCCAAAAGGGTAGTTAAAATTAAAAATGACTGCATTGTGTGCAAATGTATATGGAGCCTTGTGTTAAAGGGGGATTGAAAATATGTACAAATGGTCATGGTCTGTAAATCAAAATGGCCACCATGCCAATATATAGCGCCCATAAGCTTATGTTTACGGCAGTCATCATCAAAAACACATACATTACGAAAACATGCCTATTCAAATATACTGAAAATTTTATCACCAAAAAAATGAAAATTTTCAGATGAAAAATTCTGATATTTTTCATATTTCTGCTCAAAATATAGATTGTGGGTACTCATTAGAACCGCCTCGAGGCAGTTCTAATGAGTAACCACAATCTATGTTTTAGTGCAGAAATAAGAAAATAATGTATACCCCTGTAAACCCCAGTTTTACTATATAAAAGTGGGGTTTAAGGGGGTCAAAATTATATAGGCATGTTTTTGTGATGGATCATAAATATCCATAAAATCTGTGATAACATTATAATTTTTGGGAGCATTGGTCAGCTACTTCCATTCGTGAAGAAAAAATGGCTATCTGACTTTAATGCCTATCCTGACGGGCCGATGACGGCCCGATATAGATTTACGTAGAATGCTGACTGGGTAGAAGTTTATTTCAGTAGACAACATTTTCAAATATTTTTCTGATTTGTCCTAGAACAAAAGGCCTTTGGTGAATGATGCAAATTATCTCAAGAGATTTTACGGATATTTTTATCAAAGCAAAATGCAGCAATTTCTACAGTTTGCTTTGATAGGTATGATACCCAGCTAGCATTCTACGTAAATCTACATCGGGCCGTCATCAGCCCGTCAGCTACCCTGACGGGCCGATGACGGCCCGATATAGATTTACGTAGAATGCTGACTGGGTAGTTTGTTTCAGCTTGACTGTTTGAAATAAATACCACTATCTTAGGTCATCAGTCATCTTTAGTTCTCAGTACAGTTATTTGCTTTAATGGATGGATAGACAGAAGACAGTAATAAAAACAGTTATCTCCTAGATGGGGTGACATAATAAAATCAAATACACTAACAAAATTTTTTCTATATTCCTAAAGTCTGTGTTGATGTTGGTCATAGCAAAACAAAATGTAGAAAAAGTTGATTAACCCATTGTAATCTAAATAGAAATTGTTGCATTGTAACAATGGTAAAACTGTATTCATTTTTTCTTTTCAGGTAAAACTGTGATATATCGGCACCCTGCCCCACAAACTGTACAGGTGAATACCACAGCTTCCTTTCTTTGTGAAGCGTCCCACCATGCTTCTCTGGATCTGGTATATGAGTGGGCATTCAATGGCCGCGTGATAAACCTTGAAAACCATATGCACTACAGGCTGGTAAGTTTTTCTTTAAGCGAAGAAAAAAAAAATTGTTTCTCGTAATGCCAAATAAGATGCTTTTTCAACTAAAAAGTACTAATATTTTTTTTTGTTTCTGCATGAAAACCTGTATTGTGGCCTGTGGGTACTCATTAGAAGTGCCTCACATACATTTCTCATAGCACTAGTTAAGACACCTTTTTCAATCCAAAAGTATTGATATTTTTATTATTTCTCCGCAAAAACATATGTTGTGGGTACTCATTAGAAGTGCCTCACCAAAGCACTTCTAATGAGTACCCACAACATATGTTTTCGTGGAGAAATAAGAAAAAATATTTGCCGGATACCCTCCCATATCTAGACCTATGATTTCTGTGAATACCCCTCTTACTCTTATCCCAAGGTATGGTTTCTAATTGCCTGACCAACTATTATTTTTAACCCTGATTCTGAACTTCGATTTTGGCTCTAGGTGCTATAAACCATTCAGGTCCTTTTCTGATTGATTTTGTTTGAATGATGATTTGATTTTGGTTAATTGTAAAAACTAAGGTGGAGGCTTACTGGCCGTCATGTGTTTGTGCTTGCATTTAACAATTGTGACCATTTAACCTTTACCACTCTCTGAGCTAATTCAGCAGACAACAAATTGGTGATATTTTTTTCTTATTTTTCCCAGAAGACAGGTTTTGACATTTCAGGCAAATTGTCTCCACTGGAGACAATTTGCATGAAATATCAAAACCTGTTTTACAGTATGTGGTCTGCAAAAAATTTTACCCAGAGAGCTGAACATTAAAGTAAACAACAGTTGAACCACAAAGTCAGAAAGTGTGCCTTCGGACACGTATGTCCAGCAAAGATTCAGATCAGCCTGCACATTCCTGCAGTCAGATCAGAATCTTCACTAAGTGCATTTTGGATAGCCAAGGATGCAAGGTTTCTTCATGTTGACAATGAAGACTGAACAGACTGCAAAGCAGTGCAGGCTGATCGGAGTCTTCATTGTGTGCACATGTCAGTAGGCACATTTTGTTCAGATTATGGCTCAGGGGTGGTTGGGTGGTGCGAAGGTGTCGTGTATCTTGCGTTATCGGGGCGTCCAACTGATACTGGCTTACAGTTGGGCAAGGCCTGCTATCCTTGTAGCAGGTAAGGGTAGAGGGTGAATGTTTTTATTTCTTCCATTTCTTCACTTTCATTCCTGTTCCTCTTCATTCTCTATTCCTCTCTTTCATCTCTTCTACTATCTCTTCTGTCTCTTTTCTGCCTTTCTCTGGGAGACGACACAAAATGACCCACAAGGGTTGACGTGTCGTTAAACCCCAACTCAATCAATCAATCAGATTATGGCTCAGTTAAAGGGAAACACACTTCAAATAATAGACAAGTGCACAGATCTATGCTGGTAGTTTTTTTTTTCTTTATTATAAAATTGTTAATTTCAAACAAATTGTTGATAAGTCTGAAGAAAAGAAGGAAAAATAGAAAAAATAAAGATCAACATATGGTAAGAAAATTAAAAGATAAAAATGCAAATGACCGATCTACCAACCTCAAAACCCCAGTTGGTTTTGGTTTTGTTTATTATCAATATTTTTTAATAATTGCATAAACTTAAATACTTTTTTATTTTTTCAATTTATGATCATTTGTGCCTATGTTTATGTTTTACCAAATTTATTTCCTATTTTGAACTACAATAAGTCAGTTGTGCAGGCTGATTTATTCAAGTTAAGGTAAGTGATGTGAGTCATGTCAAAGCTCAGCAATCAATACAGATTCAGATGCATATGCCTGTTTGAGTAGTTTCCCTTTGTACAGATTACGTGATCAGCAAAATAAAATAACGTGAACAAAAAGAGCATGGACATGAAAAGGATATCAAATTACTGCAATTCAGATGGAGAAGCTTGTTTTGAGCTGCCAGAACCATAGTAAGGGCGAGATTGGTATCAAGAATCATGGATATCTTACAGCAATTGATCTATGTCGCATTTTTAACGTGTGATCATGTATGTCATGAGTTTTCGCGACCGATTATCTTGGCGATTTCTGTCCCAATTTTGGTGTTCCTATAAGAAACATGCATCAGATTTTTAAAAAATGCTTTCTGGGTAAAAAAATGCATGTTGTACACAGTTAAATACGGTAATAATTTAAGGCATAAATTGTACTTAACAGGCCATTTCCTTTAAATTAAACATATCAGTTAGAAATGACAGTTCTAAGGTATATTTTGAGCATCATTATGTCCAGGAGACACAGTGGAAACCAAATGCAAAATGGAATCTTTCTTCCCAAAGATTATGGCAAAAAAAAAAGAAAAGGAAAATGAATTAAAAAAAAAAAGCCCTATACACCAGAACCTATTTATAATACTGTTGCTGGGATCCAAACCAAAAACCACGTAAGCTAAACAACCTTGTTGCATCCAAACAGAAATAGATAGATTATACAGAAAACCGTATAAATGTAATCAGAGATGTGTACAAGTCCGTTTTAGATATTAGGCTTTAATGTAGAATTATTGCAGATGACATTCTTATTTTTTTTTTTTTTTTTTTCAAAGAAAATAAAAGTTGTGAATTGTGTGCAAGGCACATGAAATGCCAAACCTTATTGTCTCTGAAAAATACCACCCCAAAAATCAAAATGTTGTCTGCTGCAGTTGTGATTAGCACTTTGATGCTTAACAGTCCTGGAAAAAATTTCAGCAGGCAACATTTTTTAATATTTTTCTTATTTTTTTCCCAGAAAACAGGTTTTTACAGTTCATGCAAATTGTCTCCAAAAGAGACAATTTGCATGAAATGTCAAAAACTATTTTCTGGGAAAATAAAGGAAAAATGCCATCAAATTTGTTGTCTTCTGAAATAGCCCAGAGATTGTAAAGGTTAAGAATTAGGTGTAACTGTTAATGCCGTTTCCTCGTTGCAGGGTAACCCACCAGAGCGAAGCCAAGGTTTGTTTATTCAACATCCTCAGTTTGAACATACTGGACTCTACACTTGTATAGCAAGGACACTGGTGGACTCGGCCAATGCTTCTGCCCGTCTTCAGGTTGTAGGTAGGTATTAAAGGACTGCAAAACTGGATACCAGAGAAACATTACAAAACGTTGCTGTTTGCAGACACTTTAGCCTTTCAAGTGCTAATTACAACTTCAGCAGATGACGCTTCATCACGAAAACATGCCTATATAATTTTAACCCCCCTAAACCCCACTTTTATATAGTAAAACTGGGGTTTACAGGGGTATACATTATTTTTCTTATTTCTGCTCAAAACATAGATTGTGGGTACTCGTTAGAACCGCCTCAGATTGTGGATACTCATTAGAACCGCCTCATCGAGGCAGCTCTAACGAGTACCCACAATCTATGTTTTGTGCAGAAATATGAAAAATATCAGAAATTTTTATCTGAAAATTTTCATTTTTTGGTGGTAAAATTTCCAGTATAGTTGAATAGGCGTGTTTTCGTTATGTTGAAAGAAATTTTAATTGATCAGAGGAAATAACACCTGACATTTTATGTGATTTGTCTGCCTAGCAGATGATTCACTTGAAATGTCAAGTCTTATTTTCTCTGACAAAAAAAAAAAAAATCAATTTTAGAATGTTGGCTGCTACATATTTGCTCAGTGCTTTAAGGGTTAAATGTTTGCAAAAAGCAAAGACCCTGACAAGGTTGTACATTACAGGTCCCTTGGCATTTAGCACTCCTTAAACCAAATCAGGAAGTAACTAATTATTTTAACCCGTTACATCTAGCACTGTAAAGATTTCAGCAGATGACAGTTTGAAATATTTTTATTTTCCCCATTGGAGACAATTTGCATGAAATGTCAAAATTCTGTTTCCTGGGAAAACTAAGCCTTGAAAAACATCATTAATTTGTTGTCTGCTGAATCTGGTTATTTCTCCATAAAAAGGTATATTATGGGTACTCATTAGAAGCACCTTGGTGAGGCATTTCTAATGAGCACTAAATCATTGCTTTTTTTTTGTTTTTTTTTGCCAAAGCACATCTAATGAGTACCCACAGCATATACTTTTATCCAAATTGAGAAAATTAAACTAGAATTCATTACAAAAACATGCTTATTCAAATATATTGAAAATTTTACAGCCAAACCAGGAAAATTGCAGATACAAAAATCTGATATTTTTCATATATTTGCTCAAAACATAGATTGTGGGTACTCGTTAGAATGCCTCAGCAAGGTGATTCTAACTAGTACCCACAATCTATGTTTTTGAGCAGAAATAAGAAAAATAATGTATTCTACTGTAAACCCAAGTTTTACTATATAAAAGTGGGGTTTAAGGGGTCAGTTTGACAAAATTATATAGGCGTGTTTTCATGAGTGCATTAATCACTCTTAACAAGTCCTTGAGGGCCATCCATTCTCTACATACATGAACAGGACCCTTTTCTTATCACAGAGATATAGTTAAACCTGTCTTAAAGGCCACTTGATTAAACAATCACCTGCATCTAAAGGCATATTATTCATGTCCCATTAGAGGAAAATAAGTGTAAATTTACCAGTATTAATCAAGCACGTTTCTTAAGCTTTGCCACTCTCTGAGCTAATTTAGCAGATGACAGATTAGTGAGATTTTTCTTATTTCTCCCAGAAAACAGGATTTGACATTTCACCCATTGGCGGGGTGGTTGGTTGTGGCAAAGGTGTTGTGTATCTTAAGTCACCATGGCATCCAACTGAGATTGGCTTACATTTGGGCAAGGCCTGCTATCCTTGTAGCAGGTAAGGGTAGAGGGGGAATGTTTTTATTTCTTCCATTTCTTCACTTTAATTCCTGTTCCGCTTTCTTCCCTGTCCCTCTATTTCATCACCTCTGCTGTCTCTTCAATCTCTTTTCCCCCTTTCTTTGGGAGACGACACAAAATGACACACAATGGTTGATGTGTTCTTAAACCACAACTCCATCTGATGTCTCAATTGGCATGAAATATCCTGTTTAATGGGAAAAATAAGAAAAATATTTCAATATGTATTTTGTTCAGCGTGCTAAGTGTGAAGCAACCACTTTTGAATAGTTTTTTAAAAAATCTGTCCTTTAAAACAGCAGTGTCTGGGCAGGCGGGTATCAGGCGTCGTCCCAGGTTAACGTTTTGGTTAACCTTTTTTCAAAGTTATATGTTACCTTTATTCTTCAGTGGATTGCTTTCAGATTTGGTAAGGATGAAGAGGAGGACCAATAGGTGTTTTGCGTGCAAGAGAGACAACTCTCACATACTTCATTATTGAAAAACCCATCCATTATAGGCTTTTTTTGTTTTTTTGTTTTGTTTTCCTTAGGTGCTTACTTAACACAGGTTTGACTGTATTTACAATATATTGCAGGTCCTCCACCTCCGCCGTCCGGTCTTTTAGCAGTAAACAAGCTTTTCACAGAAGCCACTGCTTTTCAGCCAGTCACACTTGCTGACAGAGAAGTTCTGTTAATGTGGACAGATCCTATTGACGTGCATGGATCTCCCATAGAAAGTTACATGATTTTTGGGAAGACTAACCTCAGTGATACTTGGCACCCTTCTTTTAATCCTAATTGTAAGTATGGAAACAATGTTAACCCTTCTCTTGCTGAGCACGACATGCCCTGTCTTAGCAAACAGTGTAGATCCAGATCAGTTGGCTTCTGAAGAAGCCAACTGATCTGGATCTGCACTGTTTGTCTTTATTAAATATGTGAATTTCTGTCAAAAACTTGGATCAAGTAATCTGATTGTCTGGAAATTAGAAATGGGTGTGGCATCTTAATTTATTCAACAAAGCAAGGGTTAAGGGCCTATTACAGTTGAACTTCAGTGGTTCAGACATCTTTGGGATTATGGGTATTTGTTCTAGAGATGGGTAGTTAGAGCCACTCGGGGTTAGCAAATGGGGATGATTTAGGGATGTCTTTTTGACCGTCTTAAAAATAATGATATGTTGAATGTAGGCATTAGAATCAACTCAACAAGGCTGTTTTTAATGAGTTCACTCAACATACATTTTCTTAGATAAGAAATGTTTTCTAAAATATTCCTAAATATTTTCTTGAGTGATTTGAAGAATTTGCTAGGGACTAGAAAACTAGTTCTAATCAGCCTTGGTAAACAAACTGTCGGTGTTTTAGTTATTGAACTTTTACTGTAAGATGCTAAATTATGCAAGATCCATATGCAGATGGGGTTGCAGGTAAAGCGTAGGAGGCTAGGGGGATGGGGGAAGATGTTTTGTCTTATCCATTTTTACTATCTGTCTGTTTAGTCAGTCCTTTCTTCGATTACTTTTTAAGAAACTTTTCTCTTGAAGTTGTTGATATCATATTTACTTTAAGCAGTGAACATGTAAAATTTCTGTGATTATTTACAGTTGTGGTCTCTCTTATTTTGGTCCAGAATTAGTCTTTGAAAAACTGGGACAGTGGCTCAGTTGGTAGAGCATCCACTTTGTGGCCAGGAAGTTCAGGATTTGATCCCCAGCCGAGTCATACCAAAAACTTTAATAAATGGTACTAGCTGCTTTTTGCTTGGCACTCAGCATTAAGAAAGTTGAGCTAGGAATGGGAAACTAGTCAGCCTGGTGTCAATATAATACTGCTGGGTGGAATATCATGTATCTGGGCATGACATTTCAGTGAGGCAATACTCTAATAGTGAACATTGGGCTCCCTGTCACAGCCAGTCACCTTTGCGATATGACTGAAAGATTGTTGAAAAGCATCGTAAAACCCAAATCAATCAAAGTCCTGAAAAAATGGTTTCCAGTAGCAGGGTTTACTGTACAGTGCATAGCTCTAGATTAAGCGCTTCTTTGGATGGGTTTTTTTAAACAGTCCGTCCTTTAAAATAGCATTGTCCAGGCGGGTGGGTGTCGGTCGGGCGTCTGGTGTGGTCCCTGGTTAAACTTTTGGTTAACCTTTTTTCAAAGTTATATGTTACCTTTATTCTTTAGTGAATTGCTTTCATATTTGATAGGGATGAAGAGGAGGACCAGTGGGTGTTTCACATGCAACTTCCACTTTCTTCGTTCTTTAAAAACTCGTCAATAATGCCGTTAGGAGTTTTTTTAGCTCACCTGAGCTGAAGGCTCAAGGTGAGCTTTTGTGATCATTCACCGTCCATCGTCGTCGTCGTCGTCCATATGTCCGTCCGTCCGTCCGTCCACAATCTTTAAACAACATCTCCTCCTAAACCACTGGTTGGATTTTGACCAAACTTCACAGGAATGTTCCTTGGTCGGTCCTCTTTCATAGTTGTTCAAATGGTTCTGGTCCGTTGCATATCTAGGTCACAGGAGCTAAAAATAGATTTTTTAACTAAAAACTTAAAAAATCTTCTTGTCAGAAACCACTGGACCAATTTAAAGATAATTTTGCAGAAATGTTCCTTTGGTGATCCTCTACCAAGATTGTTCAAGCCATTCGGATTCGTCAAAAAACATGGCCGCCAGGGAGCGGGTTATTTTCCCTATATATCTATACAGAAAACTTTAAAAATCTTCTTGTCAGAAACCACTGGACAGATTTCAATATAATTTTGCAGAAATGTTCCTTTGGTGATCCTCTACCAAGATTGTTCAAGCCATTTGGATTCGTCAAAAAGCATGGCCGCCAGGGGGCGGGGCTTATTTTCCCCATATATCTATATAGAAAACTTTAAAAATCTTCTTGTCCGAAACCACTGGAGCGATTTCAATATAATTTTGCAGAAATGTTCCTTTGGTGATGCTCTACCAAGATTGTTCAAGACATATGGATTTGTCAAAAAACATGGCCTCCAGGGGGCGGGGCTTATTTTCCCTATATATCTATATAGAAAACTTTAAAAATCTTCTTGTCCGAAACCACTGGACCGATTTCAATATAATTTTGCAGAAATGTTCCTTTGGTGATCCTCTACCAAGATTGTTCAAGACATTTGGATTTCTCAAAAAACATGGCCGCCAGGGGGCGGGGCTTATTTTCCCTATATAATCTTTATAGAAAACTTTAAAAATCTTCTTGTCCGAAACCACTGGACCGATTTCAATATAATTTTGCAGAAATGTTCCTTTGGTGATCCTCTACCAAGATTGTTCAAGCCATTTGGATTCGTCAAAAAACATGGCCGCCAGGGGGCGGGGCTTATTTTCCCTATATATCTATATAGAAAACTTTAAAAATCTTCTTGTCAGAAACCACTGGACAGATTTCAATATAATTTTGCAGAAATGTTTCTTTGGTGATCCTGTACCAAGATTGTTCAAGCCATTTGGATTCGTCAAAAAACATGGCCGCCAGGGGGCGGGGCTTATTTTCCCTATGTATCTTTACAGAAATCTTTAAAAATCTTCTTGTCCGAAACCACTGGACCGATTTCAATATAATTTTGCAGAAATGTTCCTTTGGTGATCCTCTACCAAGATTGTTTAAGCCATTTGGATTCGTCAAAAAACATGGCCGCCAGGGGGCGGGGCTTATTTTCCCTATATATCTATATAGAAAACTTTAAAAATCTTCTTGTCTGAAACCACTGGACTGATTTCAATATAATTTTGCAGAAATGTTCGTTTGGTGATCCTCTACCAAGATTGTTCAAGCCATATGGGTTCGTCAAAAAACATGGCCGCCAGGGGGCGGGGCTTATTTTCCCTATATATCTATATGAAAAACTTTAAAAAATCTTCTTGTCCGAAACCACTGGAGCGATTTCAATATAATTTTGCAGAAATGTTCCTTTGGTGATCCTCTACCAAGATTGTTCAAGACATTTGGATTAGTCAAAAAACCTGGCCGCCAGGGGGCGGGGCTTATTTTTCCTATATAATCTATATAGAAAACTTTAAAAATCTTCTTTCTTGTCCGAAACCACTGGACCGATTTCAATATAATTTTGCAGAAATGTTCCTTTGGTGATCCTCTACCAAGATTGTTCAAGACATTTGGATTCGTCAAAAAACATGGCCGCCAGGGGGCGGGGCTTATTTTCCCTATATAATCTATATAGAAAACTTTAAAAATCTTCTTGTCTGAAACCACTGGACAGATTTCAATATAATTTTGCAAAAATGTTCCTTTAGTAATCCTCTACCAAGATTGTTCAAGCCATTTGGATTCGTCAAAAAACATAGCCACCAGGGGGCGGGGCTTATTTTCCCTATATATCTATATAGAAAACTTAAAAAATCTTCTTGTCTGAAACCACTGGACTGATTTCCATATAATTTTGCAGAAATGTTCCTTTGGTGATCCTGTACCAAGATTGTTCAAGCCATTTGGATTTGTTAAAAAAAACATGCCTGCCAGGGGGCGGGGCTTATTTTCACTGTATATCTGTATAGAAACTTTACTTTAAAAATCTTCTTGTCAGAAACCACTGGACCGATTTCCATATGATTTTGCAGGAAATGTTCCTTTGGTGATCCTGTTGCAAGATTGTTCAAGCCATTTGGATTTGTCAAAAAACATGGCCGCAAGTGGGGCGGGGCTTATTTTCCTTGTATATCTATATGGAAAACTTTAAAAATCTTCTTGTCAGAAACCACTGGACCGATTTCCATATGATTTTGCAGAAATGTTCCTTTGGTGATCCTGTTGCAAGATTGTTCAAGCTGCCATGATTCGTTAAAAAACATGGCCGCTAGGGGGTGGGGTTAATTTTCCCTATATATCTATATAGAAAACTTTAAAAATCTTCTTGTCATAAACGACTGGACCGATTTCAGTATAACTTGGCAGAAATGTTTCCTTAGTGACCCTCTATCAAGATTGTTCAAGCTGACATGATTTGTCAAAAAACATGGCCGCTAGGGGGTGCGGGGCTTATTTTCGATATAATTCTATATAGAAAACTTGAAAAAATCTTGTCGTCAGAAACCACAGGACTGATTTCAATATAACTTCGCAGAAATGTTTCCTTGGTGACCCTTTATCAAGATTGTTCAAGCCGTTATGATTTGTCAAAAAACATGGCCGCTAGGGGGCGGGGCTTATTTTCCTATATAATTTATCTATATAGAAAATTTTAATAGTCTTTTCAGAAAGCACTTGACCAATTTCAATGTAACTTTGCAGGAATGTTTCTTATGTAACCCTCTATCAAGATTGTTCAAGCCGTCATGATTCGTCAAAAAACATGGCCGCCAGGAGTCGGGGCTTATTTTCCTTATATATCTATATAGAAAACTTAAAAACTCTTCTTGTTAGAAACCACTGAACCGATTTCATTATAACTGTAGAAATTTTTCCTTGGTGACCCTCTACTAAGATTGTTCAAGTAATCATGATTCGGCAAAAAACATGGCTGCCGGGGGCAGGTCTTATTTTCCCTATAATTATATCTATATATAAAACTTTAAAAAAAATCTTCTTTTCAGAAACCAATGGACCAATTTCAATACAACATGGAAGGAATGTTTCTTTGGTGACCCTCTACAAAGATTGTTCAGGCAGTCATGATTCATCAAAAAACATGGCCGCTAGGGGGCAGGGCTTATTTTCCCTATATATCTATATAGAAAACTTTAAAAATCTTCTCGTAAGAAACAGTTGGACCGAGTTCAATGTAACTTGGCAGGAATGTTGCTTTGGTGACCTTCTACCAAGATTGTTCAAGCCTTCATGATACGTCAAAAACCATGGCCCCCAGAGGGGTGGAGCTTATTTTTCATATATATCTGCATAGAAAATTTTGAAATTCTTCTTGTCACATACCCCATGACCGTTTCAATATTACTTGGCTGGAATGTTGCTTTGGTGAACCTCTATCAAGATTGTACAAGCAATCATGATTCGTCAAAAAACATGGCTGCCATGGGGTGGGGCTTGTTTTCCCTATATATCTAAATAGAAAACTTTAAAAATCTTCTTGTCAGAAACCACTGAACAGATTTCAATATAACTTGGTAGGAATGTTCCTTTGGTGACCCTCTACCAAGTTTGTTCAAGCTGTCATGATTCGTCAAAAAACATGGCCGTTAGGGCGTAGGGCTTTATAGCTATATAAAACTTTTTAAACCACTGGACCAATTTCAATATAACTTGGCAGAAATGTTCCTTTGGTGACCCTCTTTTAAGATTCAGTTCAAGTCGTCAAGATTTGTAAAAAAACATGGCCAGGGGTGTGGTGGAGGGGGGTGGGGGTGGTTAGTGCTATAAAGTTTATACAAAAATCCTAGAGCAGTGAACTTGGCTGAAACTTCAACAGTAAATATGCAAATCTGTTTGTTCAGGTGAGCGATATAGGACCATCATGGTCCTCTTGTCTTGTTTAACCCTTAAAGCTCCAAGAAAATCTGCATCTGAAAATGTCGTCTGTTTATGTCGTCTGCTGAATATTCTTGCAAACTTTTCAAATCTATTTTTGCATACAGGCAAACAGTGTGGACCCAGATCAGACTGCTCCTAAAGGCAATCTGATCTGGGTCCACACTGTTTGCAGAAATGACTTTTAAAATCACAAGCAGATGACAAAGCAGTCGACAATAGTTGTGATTGGCGCTTTAAGGGTTAATCAGAAAGTACTGATATTTTTATCCCCACTCTTTTTTAAAAAAGCAATGGGGATATTGTGAAGGCCTCCTTTTGTTTCTCCGTCACGCTATCTTCTAAACCATTGGGCGGAATTTAATCAAACTTGCTACATGTACTTCTTTTCCTATTCTCCTAATGGTAAGGGTGTGGGAGAGCAGCATCATTTTTCTGTCTATCAGGAGTCCATCCATCTGTCCATTGCACTATCTCCTCCCATCCACTGGTCAGAATGTAACCAAGCTTGCTACATGACATCCTTATATGGCAAGGGTGTGAGGGAGCGAGTCAGTCCAGCCACTCACCATGCTATTAGCAATATTAGCATGCAGTATGGGGATTTGCAATGGCATGCCATCAACTGTGTATTCTAGTTCTTATTTCTTTGTGAAAACATGTTGAGGTGCTTCTAATGAGTACCCACACCATATGTTTTCCTGAAGAAATAAGAAGTTACCCACTCCTATCTGGAGCTATGATAATGTATTTATTTCCGCTTTAGTTTATTTCTTCTCTATTTTCAACCTCTCTTTCAGTTATTCGACACATAGATACTGTAATCCCAGGCTTAGGAGATGGACAGAAGCGTCAGTACAAAATTCCAAACCTGAAATCAGGCGTTTCATACGTTTTCAAAATGAAGGCTGTCAACTACCATGGTATTGGAATGTTTAGCAAAGAAACTCGAAGTAAGTTGTTCTTAACTCTGGATACCTTGGCATGCTTATGCTTGAGTTACAGCCCGGTCAACAGAGTTAAGGTCATGTCAAGCTGGTCAGTTAGCCTGCTCACACTTTTTCTAGGCAGGATTAGTGCTTAACCCTTGTCATGCTGAATAAATTAAGACACCACGCCCACTTCTGAATATCAGCCTATCAGATGCCATGATAGAGATTGTTGACATAAATTCATAAACTGAATGGCAAACAGTGCAGATCCAGATCAGTTGGTTTCTTCAGAAGCCAACTGATCTGGATCTACACTGTTTGCAAAGGCAGAGTATATCCGGGTTCAGCAGGACAAGGGTTAAGTGGTTAATCAGTACTTGTGCACATAATTTTGCCAGTAGCTGACTATAACTGCCCTTCTTGAATCATTAGAATGAGGATTATGACCATAGAAGTGATTTCATGCTCAATCTTTGCTGAAGTTTTGTGGCTGAGCTGGGATTTAAACTTGCGACCCCAGGTTCTGTGGTCAGATGCATTACCGACTGCACTATTGAGCACTACCCTTAGCTGGCTGTATTTAAGGGGACCTGATACACTTTCAGGGGCGGCAACTATCAGAAGTGGTTTTGCCTCCTTTCTGATGAAGGGTTTTCACTAAAAGGAAAAAAAATTGCTCCCATGGGGAGCTGATTCTTTCCTTTTAGATTAGACCACTTTTCAGCTCTTGATAAGGTGCTTGTTTTCAGTCCAAAAGAACTGGTATTTTTCTTGTTGTAGATATTCATTAGAAGTGCCTCAGTGAGCTGCTTCTAATGAGTACCCACAATATATGTTTTTGTGGAGAAATAAGAAAAAAATTACTTGATACCTTTTCTTTTCTAGTCCTATGCTGAAGGGGTTTTCTGTGCAGGAAAGCAAACATGAAGACAGGAAAATTGTCTCCCTTGTAAATAATAGTAGAAATTTTACCAGTCTCTCCTTAATGCTTAACACTCTGGGTAAAATTTTCAGCAGACTACATGTTGAATTATTTTTGCCAGAAAACAGGATTTGACAGTTTGCATGAAATGTTAAATCCTGTTTTCTGGGAAAAATAAGAAAAATATCATATGGAGACAATTTGCATGAAATGTCAAATCCTGTTTTCTGGGAAAAATAAGAAAAATATCACCAATTTGTCATCTGCTGAATTAGCCCAAAGGGTGATCAAGGTTAAAATATCACCAGGCAACATTTTCAAAAACATTTCTCTACCGAAATAGGTACTAGTCATATCCAGAGATGATTTAAATGAAATGCCAGATCCTGTTTTCTGGAGAATACAAAAAATGCTTAAAATTTCTATTTTCTTGTAGATTTATCTTGAATTTACCACAGTTATAAATATTATGATATATATTTTACTTATTTTCACAGAAAAAATAAGTCTCTGGAGAAAAAATAATGATACTGTATTCAACCTCAATATTAAGTCACTTTATCAGACTGGATATAGAGAAGGTCATCACGAAAACATACCTATATAATTTTGACCCCCTTAAACCCCACTTTTATATAGTAAACTGGGGTTTACAGGGTTATACATTATTTTTCTTATTTCTGCTCAAAAACATAGATTGTGGGTACTTGTTAGAACTGCCTCGCCAAGGCAGTTCAAAGGAGTACCCACAATTTATGTTTTGAGCAGACATATGAAAATTATCAGATTTTTTCATCTGTAAATCTTCATTTTTTGATGGTAAAAATTTCAGTATATTTGAATAGGCATGTTTTTGTAATGTGATGGCAGACAGTGAAAACCCAAATCGCTATGTAAAGCTTTAGTTACATAGCTCCATATAAGGCTTTTTTTTTTCAATAAGAAATTACTGATTCTTTTCTTATTTCACTACCCAAACATGATTCTGCCCTAGCCAAGGCACTTCTAATTAATACCCACAACATACATTTGATTTTTATTATCTCAAACACTGATATCTCAAACTACTTCTTAAGTCAAACAAAATTTTGGATAATATTAAAAAAAAAAAAAAAAAAAAAAGCAGTGTGTATATTGTGGATGCCTCTGTCTGTCCTTCTATCTCCTCCTAAACCACAGGACAGTGTTTAACAAAACTTACTTCATGACTTTCCCACATGGTAACGGTGTGCCAGAGCAACATCATTTTTCTGCCTGCTCATCCGTCCATCCATCCGTCCGTCTCTTGATCACCACTAAGCAGAATTTAGCTAAACTTGCTACATGACTTCCCTATGGTATGGATGTGCAAGAACCATCTGTCTGTCATGCTATTAGCAACATTACATCACGAAAACATGCCTATATGATATTGACCCACTTAAACCCCACTTTTATGTAGTAAAACTGGGGTTTATAGGGGTAAACATTATTTTTTTCTTATTTCTGCTCAAAAACATAGATGAGGCGGTTCTAATGAGTACCCACAATCTATGTTTTGAGCAGAAATAAGAAAAATATCAGAGTTTTTTATCTGAAAATTTTCAGTTTTTTTAGGTGAAACTTTCTATATATTTGAATAGGCATGTTTTCGTAATGAGCACGGAGCATGAGGATTTGTGATGGCATGCCATCGACTGCACATTTAAGTTTACTTTTGCTTCATAATCTCAAAAGTTCAGCTACTGTTGCCTCAATCTACTGTTATCTCAAACTGGAAATTCAGGTCCCTTGAAGTTTGAGATCATGTGAGTACACTATATATTTTTGTGGCGAAATAGAAAAAATATTATGTGGATACCCACTCTTGTCTGGAGTTATGTCAATTATTAATTCTTGTCATCAGTGTTCAAGCCAGCAATTTCAGTTTTGGGGCCCAAGGGCCCCTACCATCCAAAAAGTTGGGGACATACGAAAAAATCTGGGGACAGTACAATTAATGATCAACATTATATAGAAAATGTACCTGTGTTGGTTTCAGATGTGGGTATTTTGCTCCATGTAATCTGTTCCTGTAACATCTGAAGAGATGTACAATCCAGGTTAACACAGGGTTGTCAATAAGAAATAGAACAACAGATGAACATAAGAAATCAACAGATTAGGCAGGGTGTCAAGGGGCCTGCCACTGTTTTTTTTTTTTTTTTTTTTATAAGTGAGCTGCCTGTCTAAGTGTGGAGATAAAGGAAATAAACATAACTAGATATTGTGAATAGATGTAAAAGCTGAAAATAACATAAGATATATAATAAATCATTTTGAATTAGTTCTTTTGAACACTGCTTCAAATTGATGAGCTGGATGATCTTTAGCATCAGTCCTTTAGGCTGTTGATACAAATGACAAACAGTGCAGGTCCAGATCAGTTGGTTACTTCATCAGGAGCCAACTGATCTGGATCTACACTGTTTGAAAGGCAGGCCATATCCGGGTTCAGCAGGACCAGGGTTAAGAAGAAATATTTTATTGATAATTCAGTAGACCCGTGTTACAACGACAACATTTGTTCCCAAAGACGTTGCCTTTAAAATGAATTTGCTGTTGTACAGAATACTTAATGAGCGGATTGTTATGTAAGAAAGCTCTTCTTTTGTTCTTTTTTATTTCCTCACATACCATATGTTTTGGACAGAATCACCTCAGTGAGGCGATTCTAACAAATATCCAAAATATAGCTTTTTTATGCCCCCGCATCGACGCATAGAGTTTTTAGGTTTTCCGTATGTGTGTAGGAACGTACGTCCGTCTGTACGAATGTGTGTACGTACATGTACGTACGTACGTGATCCTGTTAGACTCCGGTTAAGGCATTTGTACCAGGTAGAATTTGAACTTTTAACAGGTCATATTTTCCAAACCATCTGATACATTTGGTTCATTTTTGGTTTGATGATAGATATAGGCTCCAAAGTGATATTCAGCAATACACTCATCCATGCCAGTGACCTCAAGGTCAAGGTCACAGACTTGGAAATTTTTAATATTAGTTTTTAAAGAGCTCATATTTTCCAAACCATATGATGGATTTGCTTTATATTTGCTATGATGATAGATACAGGTCCTAAGGTTTATTCGACAATACCTCCACCCATGCTTATGACTTTAAGGTCAAAGTCACAGACTTAGAAATTTTTAACGCTAATGTTTTTAAGAGTTCATATTTTCCAAACCATATGATGGATGGGGTTTATATTTGATACGACAATAGTGATATCAGTAATACCCCCGCCCATGCCTCAAGGTCAAGGTCACACACATAGAAATTTTAAATTTAAAGTATGTTTAGAGCACATATTTTCCAAACCATATAATGGATTTGCTTCATATTTGGTAAGATGATAGTTTCAGGTCCAAAGTTTTATTCAGGCATACCCCCGACCTTGACCTCAAGGTCAAGGTCACAGACTTAGATGATAAAGTTTTCAAGAGCTCATATTTTCGAAACCATACAATGGATTTGCTTCATATTTTGTTTGATGATAGATACAGGTCAAAGGTTTTATTCAACAATACCCACGTCCATGCCTATGACCTCAAGGTAAGGTCATAGACTTACAAATTTTGATTGTAAACATTTTAAAAGCTCATATTTTCCAAACCATATGATGGATTTGGTTCATATTTGGTATGATGATAGATACAGGTTCAGAGTTCTATTTAGTGATACCCCGGCCCATGCCTATGACCTAAAGGTCAAGGTATGAGGGTCGTGCAAAAAGTTCTGTCACTAATAGGCTTCCTTGGTTTTATCCCAGGTATATTTTAAAATGCTTCACTGCACTTGAATGGTGTTTTGAATAGCTAATGATACCCCTTTATTTTGTGCAAATTGCTTTCCAAATGACAGAGTTATTTCAAATTGAAATTGATGCAGTCATATACACTGACCAATTTACTTGTTACATTGGAACATGGACCAGAAGCTATATTAAATGTTGCATTAGGCTTAATATAGATTCAAAGCAGATATTTAATGAATTGTGTGATATATATGGACCTCAGACCATTTCAGTGCGCACAGTTTTTAGATGGGTTAAAGCTATTAAAGCTGGGGAATTTTCTGTTGAAGATGATACCCGTCCTGGAAGGCCTAAAACCTCTGTTACCAAGGCTAATATCGCTGCTGTAAAGATTATGGTCGAACAGGATGCGAGATTGTCTGTCAAAGATATAGCTAGTTATACTGGCATATCAGAAGGCAGTGTGCAAACAATTCTGAAAAAGCGTTTGGACCTGAGAAAGGTTTGCTCTAGATGGGTACCTCA
This sequence comes from Anodontia alba, assembly GCA_964016985.1. Taxonomy (NCBI): domain Eukaryota; kingdom Metazoa; phylum Mollusca; class Bivalvia; order Lucinida; family Lucinidae; genus Anodontia; species Anodontia alba. The sequence continues at coordinate 10,627,061 of OZ024828.1, forward strand.
TTTGCTCACTGAGGAGCAAAAGACACAATGCCTTAAATGTGCCCGGGAACTTTTGAAAACATACAGAGGCTGTAATAGTCAGGTAATTTCTAATTTGCTAACAGGTGATGAAACCTGGGTGCACATGTTTGAGCCACAAAGAAGGGCTGATAATAAGCAATGGAAGCGAAAAGATCAAAAACGCCCATGTATTGCCAAGAGAACCATAAGTTTGAAAAATATGTTGTACACAATTTTCTTTAATTCAAGTGGGCCAGTCCTTCAAGTGCCATGTCCGTCTGGTCTTACAGTCACTGGCCGATTCTACAAAAATTCTGTACTGAAGAAAGTGAAAGAGTTTTACAATAAGAAACGACAAAGTAAAAGATGGTCAGGAGTCCACCTTTTACATGACAGCGCCTCCTCTCATAAGTGTGAGGTTGTTAAGTCTTTTTTGGCTTCCGAAAAGGTGGAAGTTTTAAACCATCCACCTTATTCACCTGACCTGAGTCCCTGTGACTGCTTTTTATTTCCAAGGCTTAAGAAAATGCTTTCTGGAAATAAGTATACGTCTAGAAGTTCTCTTGGCAGCCCTATTTATCAGTGTCTCCAACAGATACCTAAAGAAGACTATTTATCTGCTTTTCGTGACTGGGTAAAAAGGTTACAAAAATGTGTTTCAGTAAAGGGGGAATACTTTGAAGGTTTGTTATAAAAATGTGTTTGATTAAACATGGCACTGAAGTAATCCGAACCCAGTGACAAAACTTTTTGCAGGACCCTCGTAACAGGCTTGTTTTAAAAAAGTTTGGTGTATTGGATTCATATTTTATACACAGGTATATAATCATAAAATATAGGTCAAGTTCAATTTAGGGTAAAATCTGCCACTTATTATGGGAGTTATGGCCCTTTGTTCAACTTAATTTTTTGCAAAATTTCTGTGTGTGGATGAGGATGGCCCTGGGCGGGGGCATCCGTGTCATATTGACACATTTCTAGATTAAGAATTAAATAAAAAAATTCGCATAACTTGAGAGTAATTGTTACTTCTTAAGCGAAGGTTTAGTGACAGTCAGATTGGCATTATTACAAATTTTGTCGTTGTATCTAGTGTCGGTATAAATGGGGGGCGGCGTTGTCTGTTCTTTGATAGCTGTCCTCAGATCTCCATAAAATATATTGTTGGTATTCAGTAGAAGCACCTTACCAAGGCAAATATGATAAGTGCCCACAATATAATGTTTTTAAGGTGAAACAAGAAAAATTATCCCATAGCATAGCTACAGGTAAGAGAGGGTATCCACATATTATTTTTCTTATTTCTCGACGAAAACATATGTTGTGGGTACTCATTAGAAGCGCCTCGGCGAGGCACTTCTAATGAGTACCCACAACATATGTTTTCATCAAGAAATAAGAAAGATATCAGCATTTTTCGGATGAAAAAAGCGCCTTATCAGTTGCTATGCTATAGTTCTTAAGATTCCTCCTTAACCCTAAAAATGTCATTCAGAACTATAGCAGATGTTCATTCTAGAACTTTAACTTTATTTTTTTTTTCAGAGGAAATAAGGCTTGGTATTTCATGTGAATTGTCTGCTAGCTAGGCAGACAGTTCACATGAAATGTCAAGCCTTATTTTCTTAAAAAAGTAACAAAAAATATTTTAGTTTGTCTGATACTGTATGTCTGGTCCTTTGAATGTTATTAAATCCCTTGTTTCACTGTCTGCATTTGTAGTATGTCCTAAGTTCCCATTTTGACTAACACAACTTGTTTGGAAATAATTTCAGGTGCGGTTGTAATTCCTGCAACTCCCCCTTTGGTGCCTCCGAAGAATGTTGGAGGAGGAGGTGGAAGTGTGGGAACCCTACGGATTAGATGGGATGTAAGTATTATGGATGTGGCAAACCACTATGGGAAGAGAACCTGCCCAGTGGGGGTTGGAGTGGGGGGAGGCAGGGAGGGGGAGGGATGAAGGCAGGGGCAGGGGATCGCTTTATCACATAGCAAGAGTTAAAATCTTTTTCTCTTGGGTGTTCTCAGTTGTAATGTATCCTTTTTATTTTCCATTTTATTCAGATTGCATAGCTTAGGTTTAGGTGAGTGGTTTTCAGATGAATATTTTATTTCTTTATGAAAATTCATTGTTGGTACTCATATGAATCACACATCTCCTGATAAGGCACTTTTTATTTAACCAAATAGTGTTCTAATGACAGGGATGGGAAACTTCAGGATTAATCCTGATTTCAGGATTGAGAACTTCCATTTTAAGCATGAAATTTCACTTTCATACTTGTATACAATTCCATTCTTTTGTGTCAAAAGTATTTATTTGGGTTAATATATGCCTGAAATAACTTCAAAAACTATTTATTAAACTAATTATTAGTTGCATTGTTCTAGATAAGAGGGAGTATCTGCATATAATTTACTATTTCTCAATAAAAACATATATTGTGGGTACTCATTAGAAGTGCCTCCCCGAGGCACTTCTAATGAGTACCCACAATATATGTTTTTATTGAGAAATAAGAAAAATATTAGTAGTTTTTGGACTGAATATTTAGATTTCAGGATTGATTCTTAAGGACTGTTCTCACCCCTGTAATGAGTACTTGCAATATATCTGTTTGTGGAGAAATAAGAAAATTTCATTTTTTGTTTTGCTTGAAAAGCTCAATATACCTGGAGCTGTATAATTTTAATGACAGACAAATTCCTTTATGAGAATACTGGGCCCAGTTGTTCGAAGCGTTGTTAGCTTAACAAGCTCTTTAGTGGTCAAAATGTTAACTGTTCTAGTAAGTAAAGTATCTAATTCGCAGGTATAAAAGCTACTCACATTTTTTCAGCAAAAATATTATCGTATATGCCATATTTGATGATCAAAGATGTAACAATTCAGTAACTAATGACATTGTTAGTTTTGAACAACTGGGCCCTGTGATTTTGGAAACTATGTTTTCAAGGATCATTCCTTTTAAATTTATTATAGTTTATTATAGATTAAACTTGTCATATTCTCACTTGTTAGCTCACTCAGAGCTTTGCTCCAGGTCAGCTTATGCAGTGGCCTGTTGTCCGTTGTCCATCGGTTCATCTGTCGTCCGTCGTTAACTTTTCACATATTCAACATCTCCTCCAGAACCATAAGTTGGATTGAGCTGAAACTTAGTAGAAGGCATTGTGGCAACATGGAGATTCAGAATTGCTAAAATCGTTCCGTTCCGATATCCAAGATGGCTGTCATGGCAGCTATCTTGAAATTCTTCAGACAACCTCTCCTCCCAAACCCAAAGTCCGATTGAGCTGAAACTTGATGGGAGGCATCACAGTGTCACAGAGATTCAAAATTATTAAAATCGTTCTGTTCTGATGTCCAAGATGGCTGCCAGGGAGTGCGGCCATCTTGAAATTCTTCAAACTACATCTCCTCCTAAACCCTAAGTCCGATTGAGCTGAAACTTGATGGGAGGCATCACAGTGTCACAGAGATTCAAAATTATTAAAATCGTTCTGTTCTGATGTCCAAGATGGCTGCCAGGGAGTGCGGCATCTTGAAATTCTTCAAACGACATCTCCAAAACCCAAGTCCCATTGAGCTGAAACTTGATGGGAGGCATCACAGTGACACTATGATTCAAAATTGCTAAAATCATTCTGTTCCGATATCCAAGATGGCCGCCAGGGAGGCCATCTTGAAATTCTTCAAAAGACATCTCCTTCTAAACCCTAAGTCCGATTGAGCTGAAACTTGATGGGAGGCATCACAGTGACAGAGAGATTCAAAATTGCTAAAATCTTCTATTCCAATATCAAAGAAGGCCGCCACGGCAGCCATCTTGAAATTCTTCAGACAACACCTCCTCCCAAACTCTAAGTCCGATTGAGCTGAAACCTGATGGGAGGCATCACAATGACACAGAGATTCAAAATTGCTAAAATCGTTCTGTTCCGACATCCAAGATGGCCACCCCTGGTGGCCATCTTGAAATTCTTCAAATGACCATCTCCTCCTGAACCCTAAGTCTGATTGAGCTGAAACTTGATGGGCGGCATCACAGTGACACAGAGGTTCAAAATTGCTAAAATCATTCCATTCCGATATCCAAGATGGCTGCGGTGGCCATCTTGAAATTCTTTAAAGGACATCTCCTCTTAAACCAGTTCAGTTGAGCTGAAACTTGATGGGAGGCATCACAGTGACACAGAGATTCAAAATTGCTAAAATCTTACTATTCCAATATCGAAGATTGCCCCCACGGTGACCATCTTGAAATTCTTCAAATGACATCCCCTCCCAAACCCTAAGTCTGATTGAGCTGAAACTTAATGGGAGGCATCACAGCCACACAGAGATTCAAAATTCTTCTGTTCCGATATCCATGGGTGACCATCTTGAAATTCTTCAAATGACATCTCCTCCTAACCCAAAGTCTGATTGAGCTGAAACTTGATGGGGGGCATCACAATGACACAGAGATTCAAAATTGCTAAAATTGTTCCATTCTGATGTCCAATATGGGCGGCCATCTTGAAATTCTTCAAACAACATCTCCTCCTAAACCCTAAGTCCCATTGAGCTGAAACTTGGGAAGCATCACAGTGACACAGATTTAAAATTGCTAGAATCATTCCATTCAGATATCCAAGGTAGCCCCCACGGTGGCCATCTTGAAATTCTTCAAGCGATATCTCCTCCTAAACCCTAAGTCTGATTGAGCTGAAACTTGATGGGAGGCATCACAGTGACACAGAGATTCAAAATTGCTAAAATTGTTCCATTCCGATATCCAAGATGGCCGCAGTGGCCATCTTGAAATACTTTTAAAGAACATCTCCTCCTAAATCCTAAGTCCCATTGAGCTGAAACTTGACGGGAGGTATCATAGTGACACAGAGATTCAAAATTGCTAGAATCGTTCCATTCAGATATGGATATGGTGGCCATCTCGAAATTCTTCAAACAACATCTCCTCCTAAACCCTAAATCCAATTGAGCTGAAACTTGGTGGGAGACATCACAGTGACACAGAGACATTCAAAATTGCTAAAATTGTTCCGATATCCAAGATGTCGGCCAGGGCGGCCATCTTGAAATTCTTCAAATGACATCTCCTCCTAAACCCTAAGTCTGATTGAGCTGAAACTTGATGGGAGGCATCACAGTGACACAGAGATTCAAAATTGCTAAAATTGTCCCAACCCGATATCCAAGATGGCCACGGCCATCTTGAAATTCTTTGAACGACATCTCTTAAACTCGAAGATCGATTGAGCTGAAACTTGATGGGAGACATCACAGTGACACAGAGACATTCAAAATCGCTAAAACTGTTCCGATATCCAAGATGTCGGCCAGGGCGGCCATCTTGAAATTCTTCAAATGACATCTCCTCCTAAACCCTAAGTCTGATTGAGCTGATGGGAGGCATCACAGTGACACAGAGATTCAAATTTGCTAAAATCGTTCCAATCCGATGTCCAAGATGGCCGCCACGGCCATCTTGAAATTCTTTGAACGACATCTCCTCTTAAACTCGAAGATTGATTGAGCTGAAACTTGATGGGAGGCATCACAGTGACACAGAAATTCAAAATTGCTAAAATCGTTCTGTTCCGATATCCAAGATGGCCGCCAGGGTGGGGCGGCCAGCTTGAAATTGTTCCAACGACATCTCCTCCTTAACCCTGTCTGATTGAGCTGAAAGTTGATGGGAGGCATCACAGTGACAGAAATTCATAATTGCTTAAGTCTTTCCATTCCGATATCCAAGATGGCCACCACGGTTGACGTCAAACGTCAGGTTGAGCTGAAACTTGATGCGAATCATCAGGGTGAAATGGAAATTTAGAATTGCTGAATCATTCAGTTCCAGTATCCAAGATGACGGCCATGGTAGCAATCTTGAAACTCTTCAGACAGCATCAGATTCTGAATTGCTGAAGGCAGTCTGATCTGACATCCAAGATGGCCACCATGGCACAATCTAACATATCATGATCAGCCTAATCCAGGTGAGCGATTTCTGGCCCACAGGCCTCTAGTTTTAAGATGTATTTGCTTTTCAGCCTCTCCCACAAGAAGATCAGAATGGGCCAGGTATAGGCTATAAAGTTGAATGGAAAGCTAAACCTCCCCCGGGTGAAGTCACAAATGATTGGAAAGAGGTAATTATAAGCAGCTAAATACACATAATACTACTGTCCTTTGGAAATCACTCGGAAAGACGTTTTTTGTTTGGCGTTTTATTTTAAATGAAAATCGTTTGTTGTAATTACCATATCTTATCAGAAACCATTTGTCCTTTCTGTTTATGTGTTTTGTTCTCAAATATTTACCTAAAATTAAATTTACGGCCAAAAATGGTCAGACCTATGCAATTTCTATAGTACAGTGATTTTTTTGAATTTTTGTTAATGAAAATATTTTTTTACTTTTCTTTGCTGAATTTGAATTATTGGTGTTTCATAACAAAATTGTGAATATTTCAGAAAAAATTGAACAAGCAGAACTTGTCGAAAATCTGCCTCAAAGTTACCTACCCTATAAATTTCTGCATAATTATATCCCCTGCAAACTTTGTTTGTGTGTGTGTGGGGGGGGTGGGGGGGGGGGGTATACTGTTTTCACGTCCGTCCGTCTGTCCGTCCATCCATGTGTCCGTCCGCAACGCTGGTTTTTTCCTAATATCTTGAAAATGCAGTGATGGATATTCGTCAATTTCTGCAGACACATTGATATCAATAAGATGTACCTACATAAGAGAAAGTAAGGGCTAGGGGCCAATTCTCATGGAGTTATTGCCCTTTGTAAAATTTTTTCTTAATGCAGAAAAAAGGCAGAAAAATGTTTGTGTGCACACTATCTCTTTAACCAATGGCTGGAATTCGACCAAACTAGCACAGATACATCATCAGGATGGGGGAAAGAAGTGATTAGATTTTGGTGACTTGACCTTATTTTCAAGGTCACTACATTATAAATACTCAAAAAGCAGCCTAAAGGATCCTTGTTAATGAAGTAAAAAATTTGTGTGCAATATCTCTTTAACCAGTGGCTGGAATTTGACCAAACTTGCACATATACATCATATGAATGGGGCAAAGAAGGGATTAGATTGTGGTGACCTTGACCTTATTTTCAAGGTCACTACACTATAAATACTCAAAAAAGTGAAACTTGTTAATGCAGTAAAAAGATTGTGTGCACATTATCTCTTCAACCAATGGATGGAATTTGACCAAACTAGCACAGATACATCATCAGGATGGGGGAAAGAAGTGATTAGATTTTGGTGACCTTGACCTTATTTTCAAGGTCACTACATTATTAATACTCAAAAAGGAGCCCAAAGAAGCCTTGTCAATGAAGTAAAAAGTTTGTGCGCACAATATCTCTTTAACCAATGGCTGGGATTTGACCAAACTAGCACAGATGCATCATAAGGATGGGCAAAGAAGTGATTAGATTTTGATGACCTTGACCTTATTTTAAAGGTCACTACACTATAGATACTCAAAAAGTGAGCCTTGTTAATGCAGTAAAATGTTTGTGTGCACATTATCTCTTTAACCAATGGATGGAATTTGACCAAACTAGCACAGATACATCATCAGGATGGGGGAAAGAAGTGATTAGATTTTGGTGATCTTGACCTTATTTTCGAGGTCACTACATTATAAATACTCAAAAAGGAGCCTTGTTAATGAAGTAAAAAGTTTGTGTGCACAATATCTCTTGAACCAATTGCAGGAAATAAACCGAACTAGCACAGATACATCATAAGTATGGGGCAAAGAAGTGATTAGATTTTGGCAACCTTGACCCTATTTTCAAGGTCACTACATTATAAATACTCAAAAAAAAGTGAGCCTTGTTAATGCAGTAAAAGTTTGTGTGCACATTATCTCTTTAACCAATGGATGGAATTTGACCAAACTAGCACAGATACATCATCAGGATAGGATAAAGAAGTGATAAAAAAAAACAAAAAACAACCAGACACCCTTCTATTTGTAAAGGACCCAAAGAGTTGAGTTAGCAGAGTCCACGTGGCATAAATAGGTTAAATTTAGTAATCTGGCAGGTATTTTTATTTTCAGGCGATTGTGCACGGCAATGTGGGTGATTATTCGACCACTGTTGGAACAGAAAACTTCTTCCTCCCCTACAATGTCAGAGTGACGCCATTCAATGTTAAAGGGGAAGGAACACCAGCCTATAATGATACTGTCTACTCAGCTGAAGGAAGTAAGTTTTATATTACTAAACTTGACCCTTAACATGCTGATCACAACTGCAGCAGATGGCAGGCTGATGTTATTTTTTATATGCCTAGCACAGCAGACAATTCACACGAAATACCAAGTCTTATTTTCTTGGAAAAATATTGCAAAAAAAAAAAAAAAAAAAATATAGTGTGTAAAATTATAGTGTGTCATCTGCTACAATTTTGCATAGCACTTACAGGGTTAAGGTAAAAAAAAAAAAAAAAATGTTGAAATAAAGTTGTTAATGTTGATGTTGTCAACAGAACAAAACAAAAACAAAGAAGAATTCAGGTCAGCATCATACCTTGGCGTATTTACACTAATATTGTGACCCTTTAACTCTTTACTAAAAGTGTCCTAAAATTTGAACAAGTCTGTTTTGTTAACTGTCTGCTTGCCTTAAAACTATTGGCAAACAGTATAAACCTTGATACTTGGCCACAATATTACATTCAGCTGGGAGGAGACTTGAGTATACTCATTGAAACAGGCGGAATCCTTTTGAGTACCTAAGTATGCCACTGCCATTTTCCGCATATAGTATCACCGGTGTCTATACATATTTCTGCAGGGACGAATGTATACTTACGTGTTTAAAAATTATAGACACTTCAGTGTATATCATTGGGATTTATTCCATATATAGACACACAAGTCGTCTGGTTTGTGCGTCTCCTAATGTACAAAGTACCCTTGTTTTGACACACAAGGGTACTTTGTACGTAAGGAGACACACATAAGTATACATCCGTCAAGACATCCATCCGTTCATCCATATGCCCTGTCTGTACATCCCATAGGTCTGTATAAGAGTGGGTATCAGATAAATATTTTTTTCTTATTTTTGCATGAAAACATATGTTGTAGGTACTCATTAGAAATGCCTCACTGAGGCACTTCTAATGAGTGCCCACAACATATGTTTTCATGGAGAAATAAGAACAATATCAATTCTTTTGAATTGAAAAAAAGCATCCATCACGTAAACATGCCTATATAATTTTGACCCCCTTAAGCCCCATGTTTATGTAGTAAAACTCGGGTTTACAGGGGTATACATTATTTTTCTTATTTCTGCCCAAAAACATAGATTGTGGGTACTTGTTAGAACTGCCTTATGAAAAATATTGGATATTTTTTTCTGAAAATTTTCAGTTTTTTTGGAGGTAAAATAATCAATATATTTGAATAGACTTGTTTTCGTAATGTTATCAAGAGCTATGTTAGCTCAGTTAGCAATCCTTAGTAAGGATGTTCTTGTAAGTACCCACAACATACAGTTGCACTTCAATGGCTCAAACATAGATGGCTCATTTACCATGGCTTATTCAAACTCATTTTTGAGTCCCTATGGAATTTTTCCGATAGCTCAAGAAAACAGATATTGAGGGAAATTTTCTTATTTTATTATGAAGTATGCTGTGTGTACTCATTAGAATTGCCTCATCAAGGCAATTCTAATGAGTACACACAACATATCCTTATTTTTTTGAAGATCGAAAACATTTCCATAAATTATTGCCGTTTGCTTCCTGACCTGTTGCCATGATTAAAACTCATTGGCTCAAATTACCCATCTCTCGAACAAATTTCCATGGTCCCAAAGATGTTTGAGCCATTGAAGTTTGACTGTACTATTTTGGTGGTGAAATAAGAAATGTCTGTGCTTTTTGGTTCTGAAAAAAACTTACCTGCAGCTAATTGTATTTTCTGTCAATTTTTAGTGCCAATTGGCATTCCCCAGCGAGTGTATGCCGAACCATTTAATGAGTCATCATTAACAGTGTACTGGAACCCTGTTCCTGACTCCAGACTCTATATGAAGGGTCGACTGAAAGGATATAAGGTGAGTATATAATTCCAGGATAATTGTTTGTTTGTGTTGAGGTCTTACAGCGCAGTCAACCAAACAGGGTCATGTTGAGTGTAGTCAATTTACCTAAGCACACTTTTACCAGGCAGGCTTAGTCCTTTAAGCAGTTAACTAGTACTTGACCATATTCTTTCATCAGAAACTGACAACTGCCCTTCATGAATCAGGGGAAGGGAGAAAATGACTATTGGAAATACTTTATGGTCAATACCAACAAAAGAATGTTGCCCCATCTGGCAGGGGTTGAACCACCAACCTGCTGATCACCAGTGGGTTGAGCATTCAACTGAGCCACTTAGGCCAGTCCAAGATAAGTGGGTTACCCAGATAAATACTGTGCCCTACTGAGGCACCTGTAATTAGTACCAACATCATTTTTTTTTATTATTGCATAAAAAGCAGTGTCGCACGTTATTAACAGCCGTGCATTAACCGGTGAAAAGCCATGTATTAACAAGGCAATTCACGCACTGTTAATACATGGCTACTCCACTTTCAGTATGATCATACCAGGACCACAGATTTGCTGCCGTTACGAGATTTGTACTGACCGGCCCTAGAACGAGCATAGTCAGTTGAAATTAGGTTCGCGAGACATCGGTTAAAAGGCGAAACAAAATAGTGCAAGAAATAACGCAAAATGTAGCAAATGTTAATGCATGAAAAACCATGTTTGATCCCTATATTGAGAAATAATTAAATATCAAATCATTTTAGTTGAAATAATATCAATACATGTACTTTTTAGCTAATATCTAAATATGTATTTTTAGTTGAAAAAAAAATATGTACTTTTTAGTTGAAAAAATGTGTACTTTTTTATCAAGTGCCTTATCTGGAGCTATGTGAGTGCCAAAGTTGCCAGATGACTGTGTGGTTATACTGGTTATCCCTTTTTATTTCAGATCATAAGATCATGGGAAGCAAAATTCAACTCATAACTGCACTGCACTTCATTGCATAGAGCCTTTAATTGTCTGGATAGGACTTAAATAATGTTAAATGTGACGTAATACACTGTGTCATCGTCATCAAGCCTCAACATTTCTCAGATGTTGTCATAATAACAATTAGGGAGAGTCTTGGGGTTCTTAGTTTTTAATATAAATAAAGAAAGATATCAGCTGTGGCTAAGGTGCACAGCCCTCCTCTTGTCAATATTTATGTGTATACAAAATTTTGTCAAAATGTCTCATATTAATGAAGACCTAGTGATTTCTATATTTTCATATTTTTGGCCTTGAAATTGCCTTGGTTAATAAAAAGTAGCATGAACAATTCTTTGGCTGTATCTTGTCAGTATTGATGTGTATACAAAATTTTATCAAAATATCAATCATAGTTGTAGATATCTGGCCATTTCCATATTTTCTCATTTTTATACCCCTCCACACGATAGGGGCGGGGTATTATGGTTTCACGTTGGACATCCATGTGTCTGCCCATTAGCAATCCTGATCCAGATCTCCACAATATCAATGCACATATCAAGTTTCGTGAAAATCCATTGATGTTTACTCAAGTCATCATCCGGAAACAAAAAAACAGACTGACAGACGTACGACTGACGGATGGATGGACGGACTTGAGGGTATCAATCTATGTGAAATATGATCAGAGTATTCCTTTCCTTACGCTAGATCTTATAAGTATTAATGTATTCAAGGCGATTCTAATGAGTACACTCAACATACAATTATTGTGTAGAAGATTGATAGATTTCCCAGAATTAGCGATACTTGCTTCCCGACCTGGCGCCATGATTAACCTTCATTGGCTCAAACTACCCATGGCTTGAACACTTTTCCATGGTCCCAAGGTATTCGAGCCATTGAAGTTCAACTGTATATATTCACAGAGATATAAGGAAAATATTTATCTAGACCTATGTTAAGGTGTCTAAATATTTAGAGTAATTATGGTATTTTTATTCTAGATTCTATACTGGCTGAAAGATAAAGAGACACAAGACATGGGTAGACAATACATTATGTATCAGCAGACTGATCGGGCTCGTATCATTGGCTTACATCCCGACACCTGGTACACTGTCATGGTGATTGCCTTCAATAATGCTGGGAATGGTCCAAAAAGTGAGATTGCTCATCAACAGACTGACAGATGGGGTAGGCGGTAATTTTGTTAATACTTTATGATAAGTTTTGTCTTTTTGTGCCAAAACATACCTTATGAACATTAGGGATAAAAGTATTTTATTTATTCTAATTATCTGGATGCTTGTGACTGAGCAAATGATGTAGACTGAGCAAATCTGAGCAAATCAGATGCTAACAGTACAATCTTAGCTGAACCACCACATGTAGCTGTCTAGACAAATGTATATAGATTATATAGAAAAGTCCCAGGTTCAAATCCCACTAAATTCCCCTCATGACACTTCCTTGCATAGAGCTTCTCATTGTCAACCTTCCATCATCTTGATAGGATTTAACCCTTAAAGCACCAATCACAACAATTGTCGTCTCATTTGTCTTCTGCCAGTTACTTTAAAAGTCATTGTTGCAAACAGTGTGGACCCAGATCAGACTGCTCCTTTAGGAGCAGTCTGATCTGGGTCCACACTGTTTGCCTATATGCAAAAATAGGTTTGAAAAGTTAGCAAGAATATTCAGCAGACGACATAAACAGACGACATTTTCAGATGCAGATTTTCTTGGCATTTTAAGGGTTAAAACAGATTGAAAGGGACGTTAAACACCAAACGATCATCTTCAGTTCTATTTGACATTTTGGAGTCCATCTTTAAACTGTGTATATGTTAAATAAAAGTCAAAAAGAATTGCTTTTGGAAACAGAACACACAAAATCACAAAAGTCAGAGTCTTGGTTTGATTGAGAGTCTCTTCTTAAGCAACATCGTAGTTGCAAGGCTGCATAAGCTCCCTAGCACTGGCTTAAGCAGTATTTGATTTTCAAACGAACCAGGATGGGCTCAATGATCCCCATTTTAATGAAACATGTTACAGATGACGTCCTGTGTACTAATAAATTATGATTGAAAAGGTGTCTTATCAGGAGTTATAATTTATTTTCAGCTCCTCTCCACTATCCAGTGAATATTGAAGTTTATCCAGCTGGTGGAACATCCGTCAAGGTAGTTTATAGAGGAGTCAGTACTGGAGTTTGGGAAGAACCGTTGCTAGGATACAAGGTCAGGCTGTAACCTTTAATCTATTGAATTTAAGTAAAGTCGGCTCTGCGAAAGAATGTGCACAATACTGGTTAACCGCTTAGAGGACTAAGCCTGCCCAGTAAACGTGTGGTTAGGTAAACTGACCGCGCTCGACATGACCCTATTGGGTTGACTGGGCCATAAAACCTCAACACAAACAAACAAAGTCGGCTCTCGTTATCTCGAAGTCCAAGGGACTCTCTGAAATACTTCGAGATATCCATACCTCGACATAACAGATTTGCAGAACTGAGGCCGATATAAGCCGAACAACCACATTTCACAAATGAATATTTAATTTGACTCCTGAAGATAGGGACATATTGAAAATATTGTGGAAAAGAGGAGAAATTGCTCCTTAGGAGCAATTTCTCCTCTTTTCCACAATATTTTGTTACCTGGTATGATTTTTATGTTTAATAAGGGACTAGATTTTCACTTCGAGATAAGTGGAAATTCGAGATAAGAGAATTCGAGATAACGAGGTTTGACTGTATTTGGGGATGACAATTTTACCCTTTACCACACTGTTTGCCTTTCTGGTTTTGAGTTTTGAATGACACCCTTTTTTGTAGCAATTTATTTGTCCAACAAATTTCCATTGTTAAGGTCCTACGAGGGTCCTGCAAAAAGTTTTGTCACTGGGTTCGGATTACTTCAGTGCTACGTTTTATCATAAACATATTTTTTATTACAAACCTTCAAAGTATCCCCCCTTTACTGAAACCATTTTTGTAACTTTTTTACGCAGTCGGGGAAAAGCAGATAAATAGTCTTCTTTTGCTATCTGTTGGAGACACTGATAAATAGCACTGCCAAGAGAACTTCTAGGGGTATACTTATTTCCAGAAAGCATTTTCTTAAGCCTTGGAAATAAAAAGAAGTCATAGGGACTCCGGTCAGGTGAATAAGGTGGATGGTTTAAAACTTCCACCTTTTCAGAAGCCAAGAAAGACTTTGCAACCTCACACTTATGAGAGGAGGTGTTGTCATGTTAAAGGTGGACTCCTGACCATCCTTTGCTTGGTCGTTTCTTATTGTAAAACTCTTTCACTTTCTTCAGCACAGTGTATATGACTGCATCTATTTCAATTTGAAATAACTCGGTCAGTTGGAAAGCAATTTGCAGGAAATACACGGGTATCGATAGCTATTCAACACACCATTCAAGTGCAGTGAAGCATTTTAAAATGGATAAAACTTAAGAAACCTATTAGTGACAGAACTTTTTGCAGGACCCTCGTACCATTGCCAAACACAACAGTTTTAGCAAGCAGTAGCTACATAGAGATCACTTATTGGAGTCATCATTGTCGGCAATGGCAACATTAAGTCTGTGGTTTTAGCTCCTTTTCCAAACACCAAGGCTTCCAGGCCAATGAAACTTCATATGCACATCCACCATGCCTATTACCATCGACTGTTACTGTCCTTGACCCACTTTTCATGCTTGGCTGAACAATATTTAGTCTGTGGGTTAGCTCCATTTCTTGAACACCACCAGCAGTCGCAAAACAGCCGTTCGGTGAATTTGTTGTTAGTTAAGGTGACTGGATGGCTACACCTGAAAGAATTTGCTATCATATTGCAAAGGGAGGCAATTTTTGCAAACAGGAATTTACCTCCCTTGTAATTGAAACCTTTTGAATATGGCTGCTACTTTTAAAGGACATGATTTGCTCTCAGAGGGGATAGCCCCCATTGAGAAGGGAAGTAAATATTTCTATGTCAGAGTTATTTCCGTTGGAGAAATTTCATAAAAATTCAGTTCCATAGATTACTGAAAGTAAGGACAAGGTTATCTTTCACCATCCTGCAGAATTTTGAAAACCTGAATTAATGGTGCATAGAAAAAGAAGTCTTTATCTGATTGTTTAATTAATAGATTTTAATGCCATCAGAATACAAAATTCATGTCGATCCTACTGTTGAAACGGAATAGAGAGTTTGTTCAAATGCTGACACTTCATTGACTGTCATGCCCATATATGTTAAAAAAATAATAATTGATTACACATTCATCTTCAAAACCATGAACTGCTCAAAATGATGATGCTTTCATTAGTTGCAATGACAGAATGGGCAAAATTTTGGCTAACATTTGCTTATCTGCAGTGGTGATTTTACTCAGGTGAGTGAGGAATTGTACGTAGACCTCTTATTACTGTAAAATCTACCTTGAATTGTTCTAGCATGTACATGAAAAAAAAGGCAGCAAACAGTTATACCCAGATCAGAAGCGGCTGTATGCAACATCTGATCAGTATCTACATTGTTTGGGAATTATTTCATAAACTCTGGGACCAACAAACCATGTTGAAAAAAAAAAAATATCTTTTTGGACATTCTGACTGCACCTGGTGTTTTTTATTCACATGTGTCACACTAACAGATTAGTTATCAAACAACCAACTGGAGACCAGGAGGTCACGGGTTCAACCCCCGCCGAGGTGGGCAACATTCTTTTGTGGAGATTGATCATGAAATATTTTCTACGGTCATTCTCTCCCTTCCGCTGATTCAAGAAGGGCAGTTGTCAGTTTCTAGCGAAAGAATGTGCACAATACTGGTTAACCGCTTAGAGGACTAAGCCTGCCCAGTAAACGTGTGGTTAGGTAAACTGACGGCTCGACATGACCCCATTGGGTTGACTGGGCCGTAAAACCTCAACACAAACAAACAAACCATCATTGATGATTCCTGTTAACAGCTTGTTTACAGCAATATGGACAGTAAAATGTTAATTTTATGACTATTGGATAATGACGTAATAATTTTGTGTTACTGTAGGTTACTGTCATTTATCAGGGCCCAGTTGTTCAAAGCTAACAATGTTGTTAGTTAATGATTCGTTAAACTTTACATCACGTGATACGCAAATATGCTGAAATTTTTTGCTGAAAAATGTGAATAGCTTTTGCAGTGCAAAAGCTACTCACATTTTTTCAGCAAAAAAATATCAGAATATTGTATATTGAATCCGCTAAAATAGTTAATGAAATTACCATTAATGAGCTCGTTAAGCTAACAACGCTTTGAACAACTGGGCCCAGATGTCTCCAATGTACATGAAAATGACCTTTTAGAGCCTTGTCAACTACTGTATTGTCACATTTAACAGGTGTGCAGCTGTTATAAGTTTGGGAAGACTTGGGCCCAGTTGTTCAAAGCGCCGTTAGCTTAACAAGCTCGTTAAGGGTCATTTCGTTAACTGTTTTAGTGGATTCAATATACAGTATTCTGATATTTTTTGCTGAAAAAATGTGAGTAGCTTTTGCACTGCAAAAGCTACTCACATTTTTTCAGCAAAAAATTTCAGCATATTTGTGTATCACTCAATGTAAATTTTAACTAATCGTTAACAAACGATGTCGTTAGCTTTGAACAACTGGGCCCTGATGTTTTAGACATCATTGGCAGTGGAAAATGGTTGTTTGGGAAAAAAATGAGGTCCAAGGCATGACCGTGTAATAACTGAATTTGTGCTAAAACAAACCATATTATAATGTGATTCAGCTGTATTTCTTGTTTTTAAATTTAGCTGTTGTCTTTTCCAGATACGATTCTGGCGTGACTCTTATGATATTCGTAATGCCCAAACTGTTGATTGTGGGAAAAACACCTTTGGTTATCTACATAAAATACAGAAGGGCTATCTGTATCGTCTGCGTGTTCTTGGGTACAGCTTGGGTGGAGATGGTAAAATGAGTTCACCACAAACTCTTTTCTCTTTAACAAGTAAGTGTGTTTCATATCATCTACTGCAATTTCATGATCAACCTTTTTTTTCTCGTCTGGTGTCCCATAAAAGGGACATTGGCAAATAGTGTAGATCCAGATCAGATGCAGCAGAATGTGGCATCTGATCAGGGTCTACACCAGGGCTCGGGAAAACCGGAAAAATAGCCGGTCTGGACCGAAATTAAGAATTCTGGACCGATTTCAAACACCCCAAAACGCTAATAAATCGGTCCAACATTTCCCAAACCAACCAATTTTCACAAATCAATGATGTCTAAAAAATCACAAACGGTCTAGTCTTTCCAACTGACAACGTCCGCGCACCTTTTAAATGCGATATTATGGTAGTTAAAAGGCTCTAAACGGTCATTTGACATGTATATTGGAGAGACAGCTGAATAACGGCAACCTACCCGCAGCACAAATTAATTATGCCATTATCCAAACATTGTCAAAAAATCAACACTTCACTGACCTTTGTGCGGTAAACAAGCGATTAACACGAATCATCAGTAACGGTAGTCTGATAATTAATCCGTTTGTGTGACACGTGTGAATACACTGAG
This sequence comes from Anodontia alba, assembly GCA_964016985.1. Taxonomy (NCBI): domain Eukaryota; kingdom Metazoa; phylum Mollusca; class Bivalvia; order Lucinida; family Lucinidae; genus Anodontia; species Anodontia alba. Next base: position 10,644,696 of record OZ024828.1, read on the forward strand.
ACTGCAAAACATCCAGGTGCAGTCGGCGTGTCCAAAAGATCAAAGGTTGCTTTACTGAGAGTGATAAAAGAATGCACCGCTTGAACGCACCCGTTTTCTTCCTCTTCTTTTTTGTTTTGATCAACACGGTTTGTCGGTCCCAGATTCGTTAGATAATTTCCCAAACCGTGTACGTCCTGATCAGATGTCGCATATGTTGTAACGGCGTCTGATCTGGGCATAATTGATTGCTTCTTCTTTTTTTTTTTTTTTTTGTTGATTGCCGTAACACGCGAGTATAATTCAAGGTAGATTTCACAGTAAAAATAAGTAATGCACCACTTGTGCTAGGCAAGATTGGTCAGCGCTTAAAATTTAAGCAGTCTGATTAAATCTTGAAACACTGAAAACTGCAAAACCGCCCCTGGCGCAGACCTAATTAGGTCCATGAAAGTCGTTTCGTTCCGTCTCTCCTGTTTCCCGCCGTCTTCGCGCTTATACAAGACGGGAATCAGTTGTTTATAAATAGTTTAGGAAAACCCTGCGAAGGTGGAAATAACAACAAAACCGTTTATTCTTTTTTTTTTTATTCTTTCTTTTTACATACCTGACTGTATTTATTGATGACGCCAGCTTTGATCATGCTCGTTGTACCCGGACTCCGTCATATAACGGAGTTGAGGTGTATTATTTAAAAGGAGTTATAGGACTGCCAATTGTCATTAGTTTTCGTGACAGGTGATATACACGTATTTTTTTTTTTTTTTGGAAATGGGCTCATTGATGACGTCATCGTCATCGGCTGGACCGATTCAGATTTCAAAATTTCCAGAGCCCTGGTCTACACTGTTTGCATTAAATACAGAAATTTCTGTAAAACATGATAATTATAAAAATCAACCACACACTTTTTAAATTGGAAACGATGCTATCCAAAGAGAGAGTAGAGTAGTCCTTTAGGCATAAGTGGGTAAAGGTAACACTTTTTTGGTCCTGAAACTGGCCCTGAAAACTCCCTTGGTATTATGTTTAGGGAACAGATAGTCAGGGCCTGCTAAACTTGCAGCACATTACGAAAAACATGCCTATTCAAATATACTGAAAATTTTACCACCAAAAAATGAAAATTTTCAGATAAAAAATCCTGATATTTTTCATACTTCTGCTCAAAACATTGATTGTGGGTACTCATTAGAACTGCCTCGTCGAGGCGGTTCTAACGAGTACCCACAATCTATGTTTTGAGCAGAAATAAGAAAAATAATGCATACCCCTGTAAACCCCTGTTTTACTATATAAAAGTGGGGTTTAAAGGGGTCAAACTTTTATAGGCATGTTTTCGTGATGAGGTGGGGGAAGGGGACATATTAGATTTCTTCAGTTTCTGCATTGTCATTCACTATTTCCATCCTCTGCTATTTTTCTCCTTCCTCTCTGCTACTACTTGTAACTCTTCTATTTCCTCCCTTTCTCGTGGAGACAGCAAGAAATGACCCTCAGTGATTGTCATGTCGTTAAATGTGTCATTAAACATGAATTCAAAGGAACAAATGACACCTGCTTATAACACGATCAGGTTGTTTGTGACAGTTTAATATTTTTGATGTGCATGTTACTTGTGATTGTGTTAGTTTCTGGATGAACTATAATTTGCTCTGCATTCTATGCTACCCAATGAATTTGTAATTGCAAAGCAGTACCGTATTCGACCTAATTACTGCACTGTGCGCTTAGGTTTTTCAAAATTACTGGGAACACTCAGTGTAGGTAAAATATGTATCTACCTGCTAAGGATACACTATAAAAAAGATCAGAAAAGGACTTATTTGATGATGATTATACGATTTTTTCTGACTTTCTTTATAAAGGCATATGTTGTGGGTGCTCATTTGAATTGCATCGACAAGTCCATGCAATTCAAATGAGTACCCACAACATATGCCTTCATAAAGAAGTAAAGAAAACGTACACTGGCTATAATCTGAACTCTACGGAATTTCTTGACTGTGCGCTTATAGGGGTATGTGCGGTAATTAGATTGAATACGGTATTTGAAATCTAGGCCCAAGTAATTAATCTTTTTCTGCTCTCTGGGCAAATTCAGCGATGACAAATTGATGATATTTTCTTATTTTCCCAGAAAACAGGATTGACATTTCATGCAAATTGTCTCCAATGGAAATGTCATCCTGTTTCCATGGAAAAATAATGTTTCAAAATGTCATCAGCTGAAAATTTTACCAGAGTGCTAAGAGTTCAGAAAAAGAAGTTAGGTGGTATCTAAATCCACTAAACAGAAATTTACAGGTTTTGGGCTTCTTCACAGGTTCAGCTACTGAATATGTAGAGTGTCCAAACATGATGGTTAGAAAAAAAATGTAAAATGCAATTTGATCCGTCATTATTGTTTTTTCCTTGACACCATTATTTTTTGTGTTTTACAGGAGATGGAAATGCCCGCTATGTTAACTGGGATCCGGCAACGACAAATCTAGGATACCGGTACTTTGATGAAGATTCAGCTGCTGGACTGTCCTCCTGTCTCAGTACAGTTCTCATCAGCTTGATAATACTCACAGTCCAGTGGATTTCATGGAAGATGTAACCTAGCTGAAACTTCCTATAGCTCTAGATAAGAGGAATACTGTATATCATCACAGAAACATGCCTATATAATTTTGATACCCTTAAACCCCACTTTTATATAGTAAAACTGGGTTTACAGGGGTACACATTATTTTTCTTATTTCTGCTCAAAACATAGATTGTGGGTACTCATTAGAACTGCCTCATTGAGGCAGTTCTAACAAACACCCACAATCTATGTTTTGAGCAGAATATGAGGCAGTTCTAATGAGCACCCACAATCTATGTTTTGAGCAGAATGAGGCGATTCTAACGAATACCCACAATCTATGTTTTGAGCAGAATTAAGAAAAAAAATATAACGGATTTTTTTTATCAGAAACATTTCATTTTTTGGAGGTAAAATTTTCAGTATATTTGAATAGGCATGTTTTCGTAATGCATAGCTCTTGACAAGATGCTTTTTTTTTTCAATCCAAAAGTTTTGATAATTTTCTTATTACTCCACGAAAACATATGTTGTGGGTACTCATTAGAAGCACCTCTGTGAGGTGCTTCTAATGAGTACCCACAACATATGTTTTCTTGGAGAAATAAGAAAAATATATACTGGATACTTACCTAGACCTCTGATATACTCTAAATATTCAGAGCTTAACACCTTATCATACTAATACTTCAAATCAAACAAGCCTATTTAAATACATGTTGATGTGCTTAAAAACTGTTTGATAAGTTGCAAACAGTGGAGACCCAGATCAGATGCCACATTTTGTGCCATCTGATCTGGGTCTTCACTGTTTCCTCAAACAGGTCAGTCAGAATATTAAGGGTAAATAAGGTATATCATTACGAAAACATGCCTATTCAAATTTATTGAAAATTTCACAACCAAAAAATGAAACTTTTCAGATAAAAAATTCTGATTTTTTTCATATTATTGCTCAGAATATAGATTGTGGGTACTTGTTAGAACTGCCTCAGTGAGGCGGTTCTAATCAGTACCCACAATCTATGTTTTTGAGGAAAAATAAGAAAAATAATGTGTACTGCTGTAAACCTGTTTTACTATATAAAAATGGGGTTTAAGGGGGTCAATATTATATAGGTTTGTTTTGTGACAAAAATCTTCTTATTTCTATTAGAAACCTGTGCTTTTGTTACTGAGTTGAATGGTCTCATCAAACTGAGTAGAATCAACTCACCAAAGCAGTTATAAATGAGTACATGTACCTGCAACATAAATTTTTCTGGAGAAGTTAACATATTGAAATTTTTGTATGAAAAACAAGTGCCCTGTTTAGAGCTATGAAAATCCTTATAGTTTTACAGAAAAAATTAAGTTCTTTTGCATAATATGCTTCACCCATAACTTCAGCAGAAGAGGCTTTGCTATATGGATATACCTAGGCAGGTAATATTACCCGAGGGTAACATTCAGGTGTGTTACCTGAGGGTAATATTAACTGTTGGAGGTGAACAAATAGTCATATTACCCTAGTATAAGGGCAGCAATAGTTTTATTAAACAAGTTGTTCAGTCTAAATGATACAAAGAAATATGAGAAAGTGATGGCTGACATCGCATAAAGTTAACATTTCTTTACAGTCATGGCATGATGGCATATGTAATACTATTTTGTTTGACATCATGGTGAGGATAATATTATTTCAAGATGATATCGTTAGAGGGTAGCTTTGCTTAATATTATCCTGCACATGACATGCTGTCAGCCAATGAGATTTCTTTTGCAGCTAATGGATACTAATGAGGTATAACAAACACGTATAAGTAACCCCTACTTTCTGTGACCATTATATTTGTCTTTTAATGCTTTAACATTCTCTGGACAAATTTGGTTGATTACAAATCCATAATTTTGTTTTCATTTTCTCCTGAAAAAAGGATTTAAGATTTCATGCAGATTGTCTACTTATGACATTGCATGAAATGATGAACCTCACTTTCTGAGAAAAATAAGAAAAAAAATATCAACTTTGTGATCTGCTGAATTTGACCAGGAAATGATGAAGGATGAGTTGTTTTAAGCATTTCAGTCTTTGTAGATAAATAACTTTTCTTACAGAGTTTGAATCTCTTCTATAAATGCAATTAATTATTTTACCATTTTTTGAAGGTTGATACCTAAGCTTCTTTAGATGTAACCTTATTCCTTTTTACCTGAAAATACAATTTCCAGAATGACTGTCGACTAGTGGTTGAACTCAGCTTAATTTTTATGAATGATCATCAGCTTATGCAAGTGGCAGATGATTCATTAAATGTCGATCAATAAAACTGTTAGAAATATTTACAATGTTGCTCGATACTACATACTGCCTGGAAGCTTATTGGCAAACTGTATAGAGTATATAGAAAAATGACCACAAGTGGTCATTTTTCTACATAATCAATACATTTTGAATTGGCTTTAGTTACAGGTTATGCAGTGAACACAATTTTTCTTTGGATCCTAACCATATTATACAGAGGACTTATTAAGGAGGAGTATTTGATGATAATTCTGGGATAATTTTCTCTAGTTCTCCATAAAAACATATGTTGTGGGTACTCATTAGAAGCGCCTCGGTGAGGCGCTTTTTTTTTTTTTTTTTTTTTTTGATTTGGGTTTTACGGCCCTTTCAAGAATATTTCACTTATATCGAGCCGATCGTTCATCGAAGGTGGGCGAAAACCGGAGAACCCGGAGAAAAACCACCTGACCATCCGTAAGCAGAACTTGGCTTTCCCACATATGACTCGAGCTAGGCTCGAACCACAGCGGTGAGAAACCTAATGGATTAAGAGTCAACTCTCTTATCCACTAGGCTACGGGGGCCCACCTAGGCGCTTCTAATGAGTACCCACAAATACGTTTTTATGGAGAAATAAGAAAACTTATCCCACAGTTATCACCAAATACTCCTCCTCAACAAGTCCTTTGTTATAAAAGTTACTTATTAACTATCAAATTATCATTTAACTGGACACTAAAACATCATTTTATGTCTGTTAACCTTTTTCCATAATCTAATGACTTTATTAGTTATGCCATTCGCACAGGATGTTATAAGTTGTGTCCTTTGCACACATCACGAAAACATGCCTATATAATTTTGACCCCCATAAACCCCAATTTTATATAGTAAAACTGGGGTTTACAGGGGATTATTTTTCTTATTTCAGCTCAAAACATAGATTGTGGATACTCGTTAGAACTGCCTCAGCGAGGCAGTTCTAACGAATACCCACAATCTATGTTTTGAGCAGAAATGTGAAAATATCAATTTTTTTAATCTGAAAATTTTCACTTTTTGGTGGTAAAATTTTCGGTATATTTGAATAGGCGTGTTTTTGTAATGAGGACAGTAATTTCATTTGCATCTTTTACATCAGCCCAAAGATTTAGCTCCATCTCTGTTTAACTGTAAGACCTAACATGGCAAGTGCTTTTCCCTAACATGGACTCAAAACAGTACATTGTCATTTATGTCTATAACCTATGTTTTACTGATTTTGTCATTAATTCTTTGCATGCTTGATAATTTTGCATGCTGTTTTGTCATCTGTGGATTTTTTTTTTAAAAATTAACTTTTTCAAAAACATCATTCAGGAATACAATCAGAATAGCAAACAGTTTGGATCCAGATCAGGCTCAACGTTTTGTCGGGCCTGATCTTGGTCTAAACTGTTTGCAAAGGTTTTCAGCAGATGACAAAAGTTGCCACTAGCTGTGAAAGAGTTAATTATGTCATTAATTATGTCAGTCTAACTCTACTCCTGATTACCTGTATGACTCACAGTCATCAAACCTTGCATACACTTGCTGCTTACACAGAACCTTGCATACACTTGCTGCTTACACAGAACCTTGCATAAACCTTGCATACACTTGCTGCTTACACAGAACCTTGCATACACTTGCTGCTCACATTGAACCTTGCATACACTTGCTGCTCACACTGAATCTTACATACACTTGCTGCTCACATTGAACCTTGCACACACTTGCTGCTTACACAGAACCTTGCATATACTTGCTGCTTACACAGAACCTTGCATACACTTGCTGCTCACACTGAATCTTGCATACACATGCTGCTCACATTGAACCTTGCAGACACTTCCTGCTCACACTGAATCTTACATACACTTGCTGCTCACATTGAACCTTGCACACATTTGCTGCTTACACAGAACCTTGCATATACTTGCTGCTTACATAGAATGTTGCATACATTTGCTGCTTACATCAAACCTTGCGTACACATTCTGCTTATGCAGAACCTTACATACACTTGCTACTTACACAGAACCTTGCATACAATTACCTCTTACATTGAACCTTGCATACACTTGCTGCTTACATCAAACCTTGCATACATGGCTACTTACATCAAACCTTGCATAGACTTGCTGCTTATACAGAGCCTTGCATACACTTGCTGCTTACACTGAAACTTGCATACACTTGCTGCTTACACAGAACCTTACAGACACTTGCTGCTTACACAGAACCATTTATACACTTGCTGCTTATATTGAACCTTGCATACACTTGCTGCTTACACAGAACCTTACATACACTTGCTGATTACACAGAACCTTGCATGCAAATTGCTGCTTACAGCAACTTTGCATACACTTGCTACTTAACATGGACTTAATAACTGCCATATCACTTAATGACCTTGACCTATATTTCATGGTCTAAGTTGCCGTGTTTTATGTCAGCTGTAATAGTTAGCTCCATTACAAGACTGTAACTTTGATATGCCCGACAAGCATGGCATCACTTTCTGTGGATTTCTTTTTATATTGAAAGTTACTCAGGTATCAACCTCAAAGATACATTATATGAGTCACATCATGAGAAAAAGGCCTTTTGGTATCCTGTAAAATAAATCTTTCTGTGTGCATGCAAGACCCCTAGGTGAGGTCACATGTGTAGTTCTTTGGCTGAAGTTTCTACTTTGCCTACCTCTTACATGAGCAAATAGCGCAGGTTCTGGTGAAACTGCGCAGATTTGCAAGTTCTCCTGAACCTTTGCTGTTCGCATATGCATTACGAAAACATGCCCATTCAAATATATTGAAAATTTTACCTCCCAAAAATGAAAATTTTCTGATAAAAAATTCTGACATTCTCCATATTTATATTTCTGCTTAAAACATGGATTGTGGGTACTCATTAGAACTGCCTTGGCAAGGCAGTTCTAACGAGAACCCACAATCTATGTTTTTGAGTAGAAATAAGAAAAATAATGTACACCCCTATAAACCCCAGATTTACTATATAAAAGTGTGGATTAAGGGGGTCAAAATTATATAAGCATGTTTTCGTGATGGGCTCTTTTTCCATGATGTGGCTGTATCGTTTGTGTGCATCATTGAAGCACTGTGAATAGAACTTACATTGCAAATGTTATTATTTATACCACTACATGTATATTATGTTTGAAGGGTTTTTATATGTGCATGCTTTTTACATTGATTGAACAGCTTCTTGCAACACAATTTTTACTCATATATTCTGAATTTTTAGTGATATACTGAGCTGTCAAAATAAATAATGTTTTGTATATATTTCTGGTTGAGTACATAATATTTTCTTTTCTAAGCAGTTATACTTTTGATATTACCAATGAGTTTCATTCAGTAATTTTTCTGTCATAATCTTCAGCCTGAGGAAATTTAAGGTAAATCGATAATCCTGAAAGGTATTTTGCAAGGGATATAACTTTTGCAGTAGGAAGTTGCCTCCCTAGTGTTTTAAATCTTTTAAAAATGAAGGCTATTCTTAAAAGGTAAGAATTATATACCCCACCTAAGGCAAGGGGGACATACTGTTTTGGTGCGGATCCTGTTGGCATGGGCATCGGCCTGACACTTTCTTGTCTGCACAATAACTTGTGGACCGTTGGTTGGATTCTTACCAAATTTTCATGGACATATAATTGGGACATAACAAACACTGATTAGATGATGGTGACCTTGACCTTATATTCAAGGTCACAGTAGTAGGGAAACAAAATTGGGTATGGGGCTGGGTAGAGCGGGGTTGGTGGGTGGAGGGGGACATCTGTCTTCTCTCTGAAAATACTGTTAATAGTTTGCTCTGAGAGGGAGCAACTTTGCTCTCAGAAAGAGTGAATTCTTTAAATTAAGAGTAGCCCACATTGAGAAGAGGGAGGGAATTCACACATTCATTCCTTTTAAGAGTTAACTCTCATTTGAGAAGTGAGACAAATATTTCCACATTAGAGTTATTTCCCTTGGAGATATATTCCCTCAACATGATAACAGTGGGTATCAGGTAAATATTTTTTCTTATTTCTCCACAAAAACATAATATGTTCTGGGTACTCATTAGAAGTGCCTCAGAGTCCACAAAAACATATGTTCTGAGTACTCATTAGAAGTGCCTCTCTGAGGCACTTCTAATGAGTACCCACAACATACGTTTTTCGTTGAGAAATAAGAAAAATATCAATACTTTTTGATTGAAAAAGAAACATATTATCAAGAGGTATGCCTTGAACTATCATACATTTTATAATGCATTTAGCTCAGTGTGACTGTGAGGATGTGTAGGCTGAGCTTGGCCTTGTTGTTCACATTTTTTTGCAGAACAGTGCACATACATGTATTGCATTAAAAGAATGATGGGAAAATTCATAGCTACAGATAAGAGGGGGTATCTACATAATATTTTTCTTATTTTTCAATGAAAACATATGTTGTGGGTACTCATTAGAAGCGCCTCGGCGAGGCGATTCTAACGAGTACCCACATTACATGATTTTGTTGAGAAATAAGAAAGATATCAGCATTTTCCGGATGAAAAAAGCCCCTTATTTGTTGCTATGGGAAATTGTTTAACCCTTGTCTTGCTGAGCCCGGATATTCCCTACCTTTGCAAACAGTGTCGATCCAGACTGGGCACACATCTGGATCTGGATCTGCACTGTTTGTCATTAAGTATGAGAATTTGTATCCACAGCTGGGATCAAATAATCTGATTGGGTGAAAATTAGGAGTGGGTGTGGCATCTTAATTTCTTCAGCATGACAAGGGTTAATGGAGCTATTGTTACTCAGTGACTGTTGAGACTCATTATGAACTTTGTGCTCAGATTAGTGAATATAATGTACAGCATTTTTGTCTGGTAATAAGTAGGATAATACTAGTCTTTTATCATTTACTTTTGCGCTAAGTAATTTTCTTCTCAGATCTTGTCAGGAAATTCATAAGATTTTGAATTTCTAATTATCATGTTTGTCTTGTTCCATTTCTTTACGCTGGCGGATGAAATCCTTTATCTGATATATGAGCTAGGGAAGGGGTGGGAATATACGTGGGTAGTAAGGGGTGGGGAGATACGTTGGTAGTTGAAGGTATTTCCTGATGTGGAGCCTTTCTGATTTGAGTATTCATTTAGTGCCATCTACAGGCAGATAGTGAAAACTTTGATCAGACTGCAGAGTCTTCACTGGGCACACATCAGAGAGTACAAATTCTCACATTTTGTCTCACATATTGTGTAGTGAAGAGCCTGACAATACTGCTCAGATGTGCAGGCTTTCTGAGGTGTTCATTGTTCACATAATGAGAAATATTGGTTTTATTAAATACTGGTTCTTCTAATTTTGACAAGAGCATATTAGGTTAATTTTGTGGCAGATGTCATACTCAAATTTTTATTTATTTTTTGTTTTTTGAGGGAAAACAAGTCTTGACATTTCGTGTGAAATGTCTGCTTGGCAGACAGTTCACATGAAATGTCGAGATTTTTTTTTCTGAAAAATAACAAAAAAAGTTCAAAATGTTGTCTTCTGCAATTTTAAAATGCCGTTTGCTTTAAGGGTTAATAGTTTCTGTTAAGGGATATAAAAAGATCATTTAGAAAAATAAATTTATCTACCTCAGTCAGTGATGACAAGAGATCATTGTTTAAATTTTACAAAGTATATTTTCTACCTTTTTTCTGTTTGGAAAAATCCATTTATAGTTCACTGTTTCTGTGGGTGACTGTTCTAATGTTGGGGAAATTATTTAAAAGATTCCTATAGCTACAGATAAGAGGGGTATTCACATAATAGTTTTCTAATTTCTAACGAAAATATATGTTGTGGGTACTCATTAGAAGTGCCTCAGTGAGGCACTTCTAATGAGTACCCACAACATATGTTTTTGTGGAGAAATAAGAAAAATATCAGTACTTTTGGCTGAAAAAAGTGCCTTATCTCGAGCTATGGTTTCCTGTATATTTTTACTTGTCTCACAATGTCAGTGTAACAGAGTAATGGCTGTGTTTCTGTAAGTGGGCATTGAAAGTCCTGATCGTACTGCCCGAATGTGGAAGCTGATCTGGACATCTGTTGTCCATGTAGGGATAACCGTCCAGTTCTCATGTTTTGGAGTAGATATGCTTATTACCATTTTTACTCGAAATATTCGGACAGGCAGGCTTAAGTAAACAGTGTAGACTAGGAAGTGCTCGACATGACCTTAATGGGTTGACAGGGCCGTAAAACCTCAACACAAACCATTAATGGTGTCTGATCGGGATATACATTCAGCAATATTTAGACATATCAGCAGGTAGTCAGATGTACTTGTTCAAATTAGGACAGTAGATCTGAGCAAAAAGTGTAGGCCCAGATCAGAGAGCACCATTTGATCAGGGTCTTCACTGTTTGCCACTCATCCAGCAGTTTGCTACTCATCCAACAATTTTAGACACATCAGGAGGTAGTCAGGTAGACTTGCTTAACCCTTCTTTTGCTGAACATGACATGCCTTGTCTTAGCAAACAGTGTAGATCCAGATCAGTTGGCTTCTGAAGAAGCCATCTGATCTGGATCTGCACTGTTTGTCATTAAAAATTTGAATTCTATCAAAAACCCAGATCAAGTGATCTGATTGGCTGGAAATTAGGTAGGCATGGCATCTTAATTTATTCAGCATGAGGAGGGTTAAAGGCCAAGTGAGGAAGTATGGTAAGGAGTTAAGTTGTCTGAATACTTTGGGTAAATAAGGCAGATTGAATACAGTGATTTATTCTGACAGTGACCTGTTTTCTTTTTCTGTTACTATAAATTATAATTAGTGCTAGTCTTTACTAGTCATTATGAATTGTCTCATATTTTTGTTCAAAGATTACTGCAAATAAGTGTCTCATATTTTTGTTTAAAGATTACTGCAAGTACATGTATTGTTTTGAGTTATAGAAACCATTCCTTTGATGGACAGTCAAGAAAAATCAAAATATTAAATTATGTTTTCATATATATTTTGAATATGTTTTTTTCTTTCTTTTTTGTGGTGCTTATAGAATCTAGTGAAATATTCTTGGTGTTTGGATATATGTGTTTTTATTTTGCACTTTGAAATTTTTAATTTTGATGTACTAGTCATAAATAAGTCAACATTCAGAGCTGAAGATAATTTTTTCATGATACAAATGTATTCATATTTTCTGAAACCCTTTGTATTTGTAATATACTCAACAAAATAATTTAAGGGCCACATAATGCAAATTTCCATATATACAAACTTTGGCCGAGTGTAAGGACAAAAACACAGAAGGTATCAAAATATCGTTGACTGTTTCTTAAAAAGGAAGCCCTAAAGGAGTGTTTTCAACAAAAAAATTTGAAATAAAAATTTTTCATTTTAAATTTTGCAAAAACACTACCTTTTACCCAAAAATTAAAACTTTACATTTTTGGGTCAAAAGTGATGTCTGGGCTCCCAACTGTTAAAAACTCATAGAGAAAGCTTATTTGTTATCAAGAAATGCACATTTTGCTAGAGGTACCCTCTACAGATTATTCATTGTCTATGAGGAACTTTCGAGGCATTTTTAGCCTCTCAAAGGGTTGGTCTCTTTTTCTGGCTATATCTGTGTGTCTTTTACTCGAATGAAGTTGAGTTTGCATGACTTTGTGTGTGACAGAGTATTGTTTTCATTAAACAAATAATTTTTCCGGTATTGTGAAAAACCTTCATTTTTGGGTAAAAATCGTTGTTTTGGAAATTCCCATTTTTCTCAGAATCCTTTGGTCTGGCGTTGTTGGTGCCGTTGACACTTTTGTAGCTGAACATGTTGCGAGCATGTTGAGCTGATTGAAATAGGGCTGTGACTTCCAGTTTTGTCCATGAAATAATTGTAAAACTTGAGGGTCGCATTTTAGTGATAATCAAAGGGGAAATAAAATTGGTGGTCCTTAAATTATTTTGTGGTGTATATAAACTTTAAAGCGCCAATCTCAATTGCAGCAGGTGACACTTTAACTGCTGGGTAGAATATTCATTCACTTGAATGAAATATCAAGCCTTATTTTTTCTGAAAAATAATTTAAAAAATTTAGACTGACCTCTGCTAAAATTTTGCTTGGTCCTTTAAGGGTTAAAAAACAAAATCAAAGCTCTAAAATGTGTTCTGGCATTGATTCTCAGGTACTGAGTGAATCTTGAATTTATCAGATAAAGTTCCATCAGATGAAATATGACCACAGTTCTCAAAAAATATTTATGTGTGTAGTTGTCATAGCTTTCGCTATGCAGACGGAATGTCCAGATGTATATGTTCTTATTTTTCCATGAAAAAAATGTTATGGGTAAGGAAATTGACTCCTGTGCAGAAGTGGCTGATAACCCATACATGCCATATCTCACACTGTGAGATAAAATCTCACTGAATTTGACTCATCTGTAAGGCAATTCCCATAAAAAATTCAAATCTCACAGAATTTTCAGACCATTTTACAATATATTGTATGAAGAAATAAACATAAATCACACACTGCTCTGGTTTTTACAAGCTTCTTGCATGAAAAGAAAGACTTTAGACTATATTGGGGGAGCTCCAAAGTGATGTTTAAGAAAATCTCACAGAATTTTGTCCAATCTCCCTTAAAATTTTGACATATCTCACAGATTTTAATCCACTGCTTATGGCATGTATGATAACCAATGAAGGTACATGTGAATTCCAAACTGTAAAAGTTTGACAAACATTGCATACTAGTTTTTAACCTATATCTTTTAAAGGTAAACTTGTAGTGTTTGTCTGATCCATTATCCATTATCCATTATCATGTGGTAAGTATGCTCTGCAGAGAAGTCAGTTTTCATTGAGAACCCTCAGCATGTTCGTGCACAGAAAAATATGGTAAAAAAATCATAATTCTTGGTTTAAAATGCATCTTATCTATTTTCTTTATAAAAGTTTCGAACAATATCTTTTTCTTTATTTTTATGCTTATTTCTATGCTTAATTTGTTTAACCTTTACCACACTACAAGCAAATTCGGCAGATGACAAATTGATGATATTTCTCTTATTTTTCACAGAAAACAGGATTTGACATTGCATGCATGTCTCCATTGGAGCAATTTCAATTTGCATGCAATGTCAAATCCTGTTTGCTGACAAAAGTAAGAAAAATATTTCAAAATGTTGTCTGCTGAAGATTTTATCCAGAGTGCTAAACGCTAAAGATCTTGCACCACCAACATGAATTTCATATTTTGCTATTTATAGCTTTGTAGTCAGCCATTGTAGTCAGCTATTTGATTGCATTATTTTGCAATAATTTACAATTTTGTTATACACATGCATTTAATCAGCAATTTTTACCCTTTAAGCACACAGCAAAATTGCAGCAGACGACATTCTAATTTGTTTTATTTATTATTTTTCAAAGAAAAATAAGACTTGGCATTTCATATTAATCATCTGCTCAGCAGATGATTCACATGAAATGTCAAGCCTTATTTTCTCTGAAAAAATAAATAAATGATTGTAATCATATTAAAATAAATAACAGGAAATTGTGTTGCCAGCTGCATTTGTGATAAGTGCTTTAAGGGCTAAAACATTTACAGATTATTGTCTTATTGTTTCCCTTTACATGTATATAAACAGTAGTTGTCCTAAAATGTTAGATGAGCATTTGTTCAAAATACTTTGAAACATATAACCCTCTCCAAATAGAAAATAGCCTTATGACATGCACATTCAGTGTAGACCCTGATCAGTCAGTACAGTCTGATCAGGGTATGCACTGGTTGCTAAAATAATATATAAGCTTAAAAGATTGTATTAGCAAACAGCCTAGAGCTTGATCATGAAACTGTTCCAGATTCAGTACTTTTAACTTCTCTGAAACTGCTTGGCTGATTAAAATCAAATTACATGTTGAACCTCTAGGGATGGGGGAATGAAAGTTTATGTGTGGGATCTGGGTCACATGACCAAAATGGCCACCATGTCCATATATGGTAAAAAGGATTTGAAAATCTCAGGACTGAAAGTCCAATGACCTGGAAACGTGGTGTACAGCATAGGGGACTCAGACCCTACCAAGTTGGTCTGAATGATGACCCTAAATTGACCTTGACCTATTTTAAGTCAAGGTCAAATAGGGTCAGTCAGGCATTTGTATGGGTAAGACAAAACTGGATTTTTCTGATGCTATTGTAGCTTATGCTATTAACGTTTATGCAGTAAGCTAAACGAACTTTTATAAATATCAAAGGTCAAGGTCATTTACTGACTTTGGTCCTAGGTACCACAGGTTCAGTAGTTTAACCCTTAAAGCGCCAGTCACAACTATTGTCGTCTGCTTTGTGATCTGCTTGTGATTTTAAAAGTCATTTTTGCAAACATTGTGGACCCAGATCAGACTGCTCCTTTAGGAGCAGTCTGATCAGGGTCCACACTGTTTGCCTGTATGCAAAAATAGGTTTGAAAAGTCTGCAAGAATAATCAGCAGACGACATAAACCAAATAGCATATAGAGCCTCAGAGGGGTTGGGAAATAAAAGCTTGTTCATGGGATCTGGGTTACATGACCAAGATGGCTGGTAAAAAGGATCTGAAATTCTTCATCTCAGGAACTGACAGGCCGATGGCCTTTAAACATGGTGTGCAACATTGGGGACTCTTTGCTAATGTTGCAGAAATGGACTTGCTTGCCCACTTGAGCTCCGGTTAGTGTAGTGGCCCATTGGCTACTTGTTTGCATATGTCATAAGGTTGTTTTCAGTTTGGAGAGGCACATGTGTTGTTTTTCTTTCAGTTTCTTTCAGTTGAAAATTCCAGTCATATTATTCCAAGGTTGTACATATCAGTCCTGTTTATTTCTATTTACATATCAATTTTAATGCATTGTATATCAACACCATATAAATGATTATTTTTTACAATAAACTCTTTCATTTAAAATGTATTTAGTTGTTTGTTGATTTCACTTCCTGCTAAATGTTTCGAAAGTTTACAGTTTTTGACCATTTACCCATTTTAGACTGAATTAACACCTCCCAGACCATATATTGGAAGAGACCAATTTCAGTTTTAAGTATGTCAGGCTATGCGATTTAGATATTCCTGGAGAAACTTGGCTAAACTATTTGCAAACAGTGGAGACCCTGATCAGATGCTGCATCCTGCGGCATCTGATCTGGGTCAGCACTGTTGCCAGTTACCCTTTTTAGGGTCCCCAGACTAAAATGGGTTGCATTCAGCTTTCTGCACCCTAACCCTATTACATTTACCATGTGAATAAAGCAAGGGGTTAAATGTTATAGATAGGTACGAGGGCAAGTCAATAAGTAACCAGTCTATCCCATTTCCAACTGACCGAGATACCCAAGATTTTCATGCCATGTTTCAATACATGTTTTAGGCCTGAGGGCAAAATTGCACCCTTATCGTGTCATTCACTCATGAGATACTGAATGTCAAACATGGCTAGCGATGCAAAAGTAAGCTTTTCGTCAAAAGTTGAGTACCGTGCTGTAATTCGGTACTTTTATTTGAAAGGGAAAACAGGTCAGGAAATACATTGCGAGTTGACCAATGTTTATGGGTCTTCTGTACCATCGCATGCACAAGTTACATTCTGGGTTCGGGAATTCAAATGCAGTAGAACGTCTTTAGAAGACGAAACCAGGTCTGGACGCCCATCAGATGCCACCGATGAAGAAATGTGTAACAAAGTACGGGATCTGGTGTACTCTGATAGGCGAATTAAAGTGGAAGAAATAGCGAATGCATTACACATTTCACATGGTAGCACTTTACATGATCGCTTTGGTATGCACAAGCTAACAGCCCGTTGGGTCCCAAAATCCCTTAGCGACGAGCAAATGGCAACCAGAGCATCAGTATACAGCGCATTGTTGAAGCGGTTTACTAAAAACATCCAAAAACACTTTTTTTTTCTGATATTCCATCCTGGTATATTACTAAACCAACTATTCTTTTCGATTTACTCAACAGCAAAAAGTCACTTTCTGATTCACATCTCATAAAACAAAACTTCCAAGAATTACAATCGCGACTTTCAGATTATCAACACATCTACACTGATGGCTCAAAAGTTGAAGATAAGGTTGGCTGTGCGTATATATCGGGCAGCCACCATGAAAATATCTGTCTTCCTGATGGCTCATCTATTTTCACTGCTGAATCCAAGGCTATTGATATGGCTTTGGATTACGTTATGAATAACTCTAGAGAACAAATTCGTTATTTTCTCGGACTCCCTTTCTGTTTTGAAATCTCTAAACCACACATCTTCAAAAAATCCCAAAATTCAGAACCTGATAGAAAAACATCACGAGTTATCGAAAACTAAGGAAATCTTGTTCTGTTGGCTCCCAAGCCATGTTGGCATAAAAGGTAACGAGGCTGCCGATGTAAAAGCAAAGGCCTCACTCGATCTAGAAATTTCGAATTTTAAACTTCCATGTACAGATTTTAAACCTTTTATCAACAGGTACATCTTATCCAAATGGCAGCTGTCATGGGATAGAGCGACATTCAATAAACTACATGAAATAAAACCGGTTCTTGGTAAAAATACCATTTATCGATCATTAAGGCGAGAAGAAGTGGTTCTTACTCGTCTACGTATAGATCATACTAGACTCACACATTCTTATCTACTCAAACGAGAAGATCAGCTTTTTTGTATCAGCTGTAATGAACCTTTTACGGTGAAACACTTTCTGATCGACTGCATTGAATTCTCTCATGTGCGACGTCGGTTCTTCCAAACAAATGACCTGAGATATTTATTTGAAAATGTACCGGCTGATAACAAACTTGTGTTTTTAAAACACATCAATCTTTTTAACAAAGTATAACTGCTTTAATTTTTAAATTCGTTCTAGTTTTACATTTTATGCAGATATGACATCGTTATAATCGTTTCATTACAGAATCATGTTAGTTCACCATTTTGACGGAAATGATCCTCATGGGTTGATGCGTCGTTAAACCTGAACTCATCATCATCATCATCAAAGGAAGATGATTTCCTTCCACGTCTGGTGACTGTAGATGAGACCTGGGTCCATTATTATGAGCCAGAGAATAAAGCTCAAAGTCGCCAGAGGGTAGGGCCGGGGTCTCCGAGGCCAAAGAAGTTCAAAACGCAACCCTCTGCTGGCAAGGTGATGGCAACTGTATTTTGGGATGCACAAGGCGTTATTATGTTGGACTTTCTAGCAAAGAAAAGTACAATAACAGGTGCGTATTATGCAAATTTGCTCGACTAACTGAGAATTGTGATCCGTGAAAGACGCCGAGGTAAACTCTCCAAAGGGATTCTGCTCCAACAGAGTCCACACTTGCAAAATTGCAATGGATGCTGTTGAGCAGAATGGGTACGAGCTAATACCGCACCCCGCCTATTCTCCGGACTTTGCTCCTAGTGACTATTTCCTATTCCCAAACTTGAAAAAGGATATCCGTGGACGTCATTTCCGGTCCAACGAAGAAGTCGTGGCGGCAGTTGAGGAGTGAGTCAGAGACAAGGACCCTGGCTTCTTCAGTTCTGAGCTGATGGCACTGGAACACCATTTGTCCAAGTGCATCATTCTAGAGGGCAATTACATCGAAAAAAAAAAAAAAAAAAAAAAGAGATCGATCTCACCCAGAAATAAAGTAGGCTGGTTTTTTATTGACTCGCCCTCGTTAAGTCACACAGTAACACAGAAGAGTTGTTCAGAGGAGTATTTGGTGAAAAATCTATGACAATTTACTCCATTTCTCCATACAATGTATGTTGTAGGTACTCATTGGAAGTGTCTACGTGCTTCTGATTAGTACCAACAATATATGATTTTATGCAGAACCGGACAAAGTTGTCTCAGAATTATCAAATTTTGGGGTGGTCGGGTGTGGCGACTGAGGTGTGTATCTTACGTCACCGGGGCGTCCAACTGATATTAGCTTAAGTTGGGCAAGGCCTGCTATCCTTGTAGCAGGTAAGAGTAGAGGGGGAATGTTTTTATTTCTCCTGTTTCTTCACTTTCATTCCTGTTCCTCTTTCTTCCCTGTCCCTCTCTTTCATCTCCTCTACTATCTCTTCTATCTCTTTTCTCCCTTTCTCTGGGAGACGACACAAAATGACCGACAAGTGTTGACGTATCGTTAAACCCCAACACAGGCAATCAACCTTAAAATTCTTCACAAGTTCTGATAAAAAAGAAGAGTGAAGAATTCTTACATGAACATTTCCTTAAGTTGAATTCCATAAGCATTTAGAAATATTTTTTCTAACGATGGCTTTTGGCATAAACATATTGACTATATTAAAGAAGAAGCTCGGAAAAGATGAAATTGATAGGAAATCTTTAGAAATGATTATACCCACCGAATACAAAGTATGGGGTGAGTGAATTGGGTGGAGGGGGATAGAGGTATACTGTTTTCAGCTTGACCGCGATTCCGTCATTCCAACTTCATTTCCGTCCAATATCTAGAGAACAAACTGCTGGAATTAGACCAAATTTTGCATATGCACTGACGTTGACCAGATCTACAGCACTTGTTACCCTAAGGCGT
Organism: Anodontia alba; assembly: GCA_964016985.1. Taxonomy (NCBI): domain Eukaryota; kingdom Metazoa; phylum Mollusca; class Bivalvia; order Lucinida; family Lucinidae; genus Anodontia; species Anodontia alba. The sequence continues at coordinate 10,664,128 of OZ024828.1, forward strand.
TCACCAATCCAAGTACTAGCCGGGTTGATGTTGCTAAACTTCATTGAAAGGACCAGTTGGCCACATCCATGCATTAACTGAACATTTAATTTATTTAACTTACTATTGAGTGAAATAGAATGCAGGCTTTTCCGGTTCTTAGCCTTTTGATATGAGCCAGCGCATGATAAAACAAACAAAATGACATGTGCGCCCAGCGAAGACTCAGATCAGCCTGGACATGCCATTTTGTAGGTTTTGTCGTGCGCTGGCTCATATGTTTTCGCTTATAAAACCGGTACCAGTAACATGAAAAATTGCATGTCATTACGAAACATACCTATATAATTTTAACCGCCTTAAACCCCACTTTTATATAGTAAAACTGGGGTTTACAGGGGTATACATTATTTTTCTTATTTCTGCTCCAAAACATAGATTGTGAGTACTCGTTAGAACCGCCTCGGCGAGGAGGTTCTAACGAGTACCTACAATCTATGTTTTAAGCAGATATATGAAAAATATCAGAAGTTTTTACTTGAAAACTTTCAGTTTTTGTTGGTGGTGAAATTTTCAATATATTTGAACAGGCATAGAGCATATGTGAACAGCAATCCCAGATTGGTCTTCTAGATTGCGCAATCACATCACGAGGACTTTCAGGCTGTATAGTTACAGAATTGCTGTGTTGCAGTAAAAAGTACCGTATTTCCCCAAAGTATTCGGACAGACAGGCCTGGGCGATGTGTACGCGCATATCAGACACAGAAGAACGCAGCGTCTGATAAGGGTCAACACTGTTAGCGAATCATCCAGCAGTCCTTGGACACATCATCAGGTAATCAATGGAGGTTTCCAATTTAACCCATTGTAGTCGGGAGACCCCTAAAATGGGAATTGGCAAACAGTGCAGACCCAGATCAGACGCCGCAGAACGCGGCGTCTGATCAGGGTCTCCACTGTTTGCAAATAGTTGAACCATTTTTCTCTAGGAATATCTAAATCTCATAGATGGATGTACCTAAAACTTGAAATTGGACTCTTCCAATATGTAGTGTGGGAGAGTCTATTCAGTATACAATAGGTTAAGGACAAGTCTAGTAAGAGTTAAAGTGTCCGAATATTTAGGGTAAATATCATCATTAGAAAAGTCCTGATCAGACTGCGTGGTGCATATACTGTTCTGGGTCTTCGTTGTTTGCATATGTTTAATGGCCTTTTTCTCTTGTTTAGATTCATACCATCACTAATACTATTACTACGTCTACTACTACAGAAGGAATTTATGTATATGGGTCCTATCGCATATACGTACAGCGAAGACGCAAATGGCCGCTCGTGGTCAGAGCCGTGGCCCTCCTTTCACATAACTGTTGGATATTATAGCAAATACTGGCGGAGAGAGAAGGCCGTGAACAGAATGCGTGGAGGTGCATGTCTCTCTGAATGCAGCTAGACAGTGGCACGAAACAGAAATTAGCCCAGCGGGCACATGACGTTTATACAACGTCGGCTCAACGTCGATGCAACGTCATGACGTTGCATCGACGTTGATGCGACGTTGTATTAACGTCATGCGCCTGCTGGGTCACGAGATGAGATTCGAAACCGTGCATTGTGCGCATGTGTGTTGTAAGGGTGATTGAATAAAAGCTTCTCTAAAATATTTCACTAATACAGACTTGTTTGAATTTATTTACTTTGCTAACAGGGTATTTCCTTCTTATAACATTTTGGAGTGATCATGTTACAGCTACTCAGATCTTTGGGTGCCAAGATTCGTGATAGTAACAACAGAATTCGATCTAATGGCTTTCAGTTTTACATCCACATCTCTACACATGGTACATTTATGAATCAATATCATCTGAATATTATCATGAATTTGCTTTAAATAGCACCATACAAAGCCCTTGTATGGAACCATACAAAGCAAATCATGACAAACGATAATCGAACATACGATGATCGAACATACGATAATCGAACATACTCAAGTAGTATTGATTTATAATTAAAATTTACCCAGTGTGGCGATGTAGATATAAAATTAAAAGCCATTAGAATAAAATCCGTTGTTACTATCACGAATCTTTGCACCAGAAGGTCAGAGCAGCTGCATTGAAAAATAATAAAATGAATGTTAACTTTAGAATGTTGTCTGCTTCAAAGTTGCTTAGATAAATGGTTTAAAGCAGACATCATATTTGATATCAAAAGTTGCTTCGACTATTTCAGTCGATATGAGACCTTTAACTTTTACCATTCTCTGAGTTGATTCAGCAGACGATGGCATTTTACTTATTTTCTTTTTCCAGAAAACGCGATTTGACATTTCGTGCAAATTGTCTTCATCGGAGACACTTTGCATGAAATGTCATACCTGTTTACTAGGAAAATAAGAAAAAAAATTCAAAATGTCCTCTGGTGAAATTTTTGCCCAGTGCTAAGCGTTAAAGCATAAGCGAAAATGTAGCAGACGGCATCCTATATTTTTATTACTATCGTTTTTTTTTTTTTTTTTTTTTTCAGAGAAAAGGCTTGACATTTCAGCAGACGATTCACATGAAATATCAAGTATTATTTTCTCTTCAGTACAAAAAAAAAAATCATAATAAAATCAATATACACAAAATGATATATATATCAAAATGTCGTCTGCTGTGGTTTAGCATACCGTCCTGGAACAGTTTCTGATTTAGAACTTTGCGAAAGAAGCAAGATAACTATCTTTGCTTGCCCATGAAATCAAAGGTTGCCATGGATACGTATCGGGAAAAAGTATCAAACTGTGAGAAATTACGGTTGGACAGCCGGAGTTCGTTTCCAAAGTATTATTTTCTAAATATAACTTACCTACGTACTCTCAGACAAAGATAAGACATTTGAGTCCCCGCTCAGCTGTTTCACCTGCCCAGCATTAATACATGCTCATTGCAGTGGGAAATATTAGAGGACTGCAACCAGTCGAATGTGGTAGGTTACCATGGATTGCGAGCGCGTGCTACAATGATTCATAAAAAAGATAAATTCTGCGTCAGAAGTTATAAAAATTAATAAGAATAATGTGCAAGAAAGTGCATATTAATTAAATGTTGGATATAAGATTTTGAAAAAAAAAAAAAAAAAAGGTAAGATCTGATTTTCCTATTAATTTCTTTTGATATTTTTTTTTGTTCACTTGTTTACTTTGCTTTTTTTGTTTTGTTTTGCTTTGCTGTATTCGCGATGGAAATGATGTACAAAACAAAAAAAAAAAAAAAAAAAAAAAAAAAAATGCATGTAGTAGAGCTAGACTGGCTCCAGTCGTTTCTGCACTTTTTTTGTCATTCTTTATCCACTAAGGGACAAAACTGATTAAATCCTTATAATCTGTACCAGATTGTATATCTTTGAAAAAGGGAAAATGATAGAAACGACAGAGTCTGGAGACAGACTAGTAGTAGAGCTAATGCTTAGCACTCTGGGTAAAATTTTCAGCAGACGACATGTTGGAGTATTTTTTTTCTTATTTTACCCAGAAAACAGGATTAGACATTTCTTGAAAATTGTCTCCAGTGGAGACAATTTTCATGAAATGTCAAATCCTGTTTTATGGGAAAATAAGAAAACATTACCAATTAGCCCAGAGAGTGGTAAAGGTTTATTAAGTACATACAGCCGACTCTCGTTATCTCGAATTCCAAGGGACTCTCTGAAATACTTCGATATATCCGTACCTCGACATATCAGATTTGCAGAATTGAGGAAAAAAATAATTCGCACAACCACATTTAACAAATATAGCTGTAATTGGACTCTTGAATTTAGAGATATATTGAAAATATTGTGGAAAAGAGGAGCTCTTTTCCACAATTTTTTTTTACCTGTTGTTAGATTTTCATGTTTAGGCAGGGACCAGATTTTTACTTCGAGATAAGCGGTGATTCGAGATAAGCGAGGTCGAGATAACAAGAGTCATCTGTATATAAAACACATTCGCTGATAACATATAACATACAGCATCAAAACGAAAGAAAATTGAAGGCACGTGGCGAGGCTGGTCACTTTTAACGTTCTTTATTTTGTGCAGACGGCGTAGAGCCTGGTCACACACACCACGACCCCGTAATTTCAAATATTATAGCGACTGCGCTTGTGCTGTTAGCAGACATTGCCTGCTGGGTAAAAATTTCAGCAGACGGCATTTTGAAATATGTTTATTAATTTTGCCAGAAAACAGTTTTTGACATCTTCAATGGAGACAACTTGCATGAAATGTAAAATCCTATTTTCTGGGAAAAGTAAGAAAAATGCAATTAATTTGTCGTCTGCTTTATGCCTAATTAGCTCAGAGAGTTTTTTTTATTGACGCAGAAGCAATTAAAATGATTCAGTTACATAGGCGCAGCAGGCGTAGTTTCTTTTCTTATTACTTTGCATGCTGGGTAAATTTTCAGCAGACGACATTTTGGAATAGTTGTTTCCTCCCCACCCCCCCCCCCCCTCCAAAAAAAACAAAAAAACAAAAAAACAACAAAAAAAAAAACAAAAAACAAAAAAAAACTAGGGCTTGACATTTCATTCAATTTCTTATAAAATGTCAAACGCTATTTTCTGAAAAGAAAAAAAAAAGTCACGATCATTGTATGTTAAATTTGCCCAGAGAATACTAAAGGATAAACGCGATGGTTAATGCTTTTCAAAATATGTTTACCACAGTCTAATGGCTTAATAAATTGAGGACAACAAATCGAGGATATTCTATGTAGGACTTTACAAATTCAAGCCATTTACCTTTTAGGAATAATTTGCAGTAAATGTCAACCCCTTTTAGGAAACATAAAAAAAAAAAAAAAATGTTAAATTGACGTATGCTGAAATTTATCCAGCATGCCTAGATTAATTACATCATTATGGTGGTCTGAGAGAGAGAGAGACAGAGAGAGAGAGAGAGAGAGAGAGAGAGAGAGAGAGAGAGAGAGAGAGAGAGTATTCGGCTGTACGCAGGCATCATGATACTCAGAACATGTAAATAACTTTGCACTGTGAAATTGAGTCGTCTCCGCTCATGGAATCATTGAAAATATCGATATATCATTTTCGGAACTCTTTGATACAGACACTAAAATAAAACAAAGGCAATATTAATATGCTTAGATTATGAAGCACTGGCCACGTTAATATTGTGTTTTACGAGTATATTAGTTTCTGTATCAAAGAGAATAAGAAATCGCAAGTATTAGCTTTTTCAAAAAGATAGCGGGTTATATGCTTATACCGCAAATGATGGCATATGTATCAAGAGTCATTGAACTAACCGAAATGACTCCAGTTACTTTCTGAGTTTTGGTTCACTACGAACTGTCAAATTTACCTCTGACGTGTACACAAATAATAGGTGCCACGGACTTTTTTTCTTGACACTTACTTTTCTCCTGTTTTGTAACATCTTGACTAAAGCAGACCTATAGATGGGGTAATCCTGATTAGTATAAGCTGATACGACAATGGAATGCTTTCGTTTTAATGCCAGTAAAGATACTCTTTGGACGGGTCATGTCTTAGTTACACCATGGTTCGTGCGCATGTACGATGCGATAATGCACGAGCGTCAGCGAGTGCATTATCGCACGTACATGCGCAGAACCATGGTATAACTGATTTATCACATTTGCATGCATGTAGGTCATCTACATCGCAAGATATTTCATGTTGAATGTTGGGAATTTAGGCCACTATGTGATAATTCAGAGTTAAAGAGTATCTGATTTTTTTTTTTTTTTTTTGTATTATCATTTTTCATAGAGATTTCTGTATCTAATACCTAATATCAGAACCTATATCAGAAGCCATGTTTTGTCACTGTCCTTTTTACTGGGCGCTAGGCATTGATGGGTTACTAGTTTACCCGAAGCAAACCATAACTGGAATGTAAAACATTTTATTCTATTCTATTTGTTATCAGATGCACGACTACTATACTGAAAGGAAAAAGAAACGCAGGGTAAATTTTATTCCTAAATTTTATACAAGTTTGAAAAAGTTTGTTAAATATTTTACTATGATTACAAAACGGTACATGTATGGAACAAAAGTTCAAAATTTCATTGGTTTGTGATCAACAAGTCTCGAGTTATTGAAGTTCATTGGTAGCTACCCCGCAAATCTTGAAATCAAAATCAAACTGAAAATCAATATCGGGTGTGCCCCCCTCTTGCTGCCGTTGCTGCCCTAATTCTCCTTTGGATAGAGTTAACCAAAGCATTGATAGTTCGCATCGGGATGTTATTCCATTCATCGATCAACGCATTCCTTAGTTGTGCGAGAGTTGCGGGGGGATTTCGGCGCTTCCTAACCCTTCTGTCCAGCTCATCCCACATGTGCTTTCAGTATATATCAACAGTCTTGGTAATTACTTCCGCTTAAGCTGGGTTCGGTATAATTTCCATATTTAATGCGTGCTTAACTCCTCCTATATATGCGGATCGCAAGAGGGACTTGCAATAAATTTAGTCATTAGGGACTGAAGCGAAAACTCTTCTTTCCTATAGCTGATGTTACCGCCGTGTGGCAGCCGTAAAAGTCTCCATTACTTCACTTTTGTGTAGTTTGGATCACTGATGAGGCCTAATTGACCGAAAGCAGATGATCTGGCCCAGAAAACTTGACACTTAGGCTTTTATTCATCACGAAAACATGCCTATATAATTTTGACCCCTTAAACCCCACTTTTATTTAGTAAAACTGGGGTTTACAGGGGTATACATTATTTTTCTTATTACTGCATAAAACATAGATTGTGGTACTCGTTAGAACCGCCTCGCCGAGGCGGTTCTAACGAGTACCCACAATCTATGTTTTGAGCAGAAATGTGAAAAATATCAGAGTTTTTTTAATCTGAAAAAATTCAGTTTCTTGGAGGTGAAATTTTCTATATATTTGTATAGGCGTGTTTTCGTAATGTGTTTTGCCAGATCCTGTGTGTATTAATTTCTCTTAAGAGTCATACCTTCTAGAATCTATTTATCAGGGCCCAGTTGTTCAAAACGAACGATGTCGTTAGTTAACGCATCATTAAAACTTTGATCATTAAATATGGCATATACGTTAATATTTTTGCTGAGAAAAATGTGAGTAGCGTTTGCATTTCATATTTTATTTCAGCAAAAATACCTGTGAACTAGATATTGTACTTACTAGAACAGTTAACATTTTGACCACTAACGAGCTCGTTAAGGTAACGATGCTTTGAACAACTGGGCCCAGATTGTACAAGTTCGCTGGCTGATCTGGATTCTCAATGTTCGTAATAATATGTGGGTGTTTTCTAGAATAGTAAGTCCTTCAACCAACAGTAATCGCCCTTAGTTTTGAGCATTATGAAGACACTCCTATTCAAATATACTGAAAATTTTACAACCAAGAAAGAAAAAAAAAATCCGATAAAAAATTCTGATATTTGTCATATTTCTGCTCAAAACATAGATCGGCGAGGCGGTTCTAACGAGTACCTACAATCTATAATTTTTAGCGAAAATAAGAAAAATAATGTATACCCCTGTAAACTCCAGTTTTACTATATAAAAGTAGGGTTTAAGGGGCTCAAAATTTTATAGGCTTTGTTTTCATGATGACGTACAAGCCTCAGTAAATAGTGTAGAACCAGATCAGATACTGCAGAACGCGGCGCCCGATCAAGGTCTACACTGTTTGCTGCTCATCTTGCTGGTTAGCTATTGCAACAAAGTGAAATGGATTTGTTCAAAATTTAGGACAAATCTGGTAAGAAAAGATACTCCAATATTCAGGATAAATATTGTTTTCAAACGCTCAACCCATATGTCACCTTGCCGGAGTGTGATGCTATGTTTAGTGAGATTCTGTCTGACGACAGCAGGAGTGTGACGGTGGTTTAGTGAGATTCAATCTAACGATAACAGGATTGTGATGGTGGGTTTAAATAGTGAGCTTCAGTTTGACGACAGCAGGAGCGTGATGCTGGGTTAGAGGAATTCTGTCTGACGACAGCAAGTGTGTAATGGTGGGTTTAGAAAGATTCTGTCTGTCGACAGTAGGAGCGTCATGCTGGGTGTGGTGAGATTCTGTGTGACGACAGCAGGAGCGCGATGCTTGGTTTAGTGAGATTCTGTCTTACGACAACAGGAGCGTGATACTGGGTTTAGTGAGATTCTGTCTGATGCTGATGACTGCAGGAGCGTGATGCTGGGTTTAGTGAGATTCTATTTAACGACAGCAGGAGCGTAATGATGGGTTAAATGAGATTCTGTGTGACGACAGCAGGAACGTGATGGTAAGTTCAATGAGATTCTGTCTAACGACAGCAGGAGCGTAATGCTGGGGTTTAGTAAGATTCGGTTTGACAACAGGAGCCTGACACTTTGTTTAGAGAGATTCTATCTGTCGACAGCAGGAGTGTAATGCTGGGTTTAGTGAGATTATATCTGACGACAGCAGGAGCGTAATGCTGGCTTAAGTGAGATTCTGTCTGGCGACAGCAGGCGCGTAATGCTGGATTTAGTGAGATTATGTCTGACGACTTCAGGGGCGTGATGCTGGGTTTACATCGATTCTGTCTGACGACAACAGGAGCGTAATGCTGGGTTTAGTGAGATTCTGTTTGATGACACCAGTAGTGTGACGGTGGGTTTATTGAGGTTTTTTTTGATGACAGCAGGAGCGTGATTGTGGGTTTAGTGAGCTTTTGTTTGCCGACAGCTGGAGCGTGATCCTTAGTGAGATTCTGTTTGACGACAGTAGACTATGATTCTAGGTTTAGAGATATTCTGTTTGACGACAGCAGGAACGTGATGGTGGGTTTAGTGACATTCTGTTTGACGACACCAGAAGTGACGAATTGTTGAGAGATTCTGTCTGACGACAACAGGAGCGTGATGCTGGGTTCAGCGAGATTCTGTTTGACGACAGCCGAAGCCTGATGGAGCGAAATTATGCTAGCGTGATGCTAGGTTGAGTGAGATTCTGTCTGATGACAGCAGGAGCGTGATGGTGGATTTAGTGAGATCTGTCTGACGACAACAGGAGAATGATTTTGGGTTTAGTGAGATTCTGTCTGACGACAAGAAGAGCATAACGAAGGCTTTGGAGAGATCCTGTCAGTAGACAACAAAAGCGTGATGGTGGGTTTAGTGAGATTCTTTCTGACGACATCAGGAGCGTGATGCTGGGTTTAATGAGAATCTGTTTCACGACGGACAAAAGGAGCGTGAGGGTAGGTTCTGCCAGATTCTGTTTGGTGGCAACTATGTGTCACCACATATTCGAAGGGTTTCTGTATGTGATATACATTCTCATACATTCTCACCAAACGGCTCCCCGAAGAGCTTGTATCACCACACCTGTGTAAAGAAGCACGTTATCTACTTCTGCTGTAAATTGCCTTCACTTTGCATGCTAGGTAAATTTTAAGCAGACAAAATTTTGAAATGTTTTTCTTAACATTCCTAGAAAATAGGATTTGACACCTCATGCAAATTGTCTCCTCAGGAGACAATTTGTATGATGTGTCAGATCCAATTTTCTTGGAAGAATAAGAAAAATATCACCAGTTTGTTGTCTGCTGAATTTGCCCATAGCATGTAAGTGTTAAAATATCTGAGATACTGTTAAATTTCCAATATAAATAAATACAATGTAACCGTAGCTGACTCTAATATTCACCGTTTTCACCCTATATATTCAGACGTATTCAGCATATTCCTCCTCAAAAATCATGTTTTTATATCCATTGCTAATATACAGTTGACTTTCGTTATCTCAAACACTGATAACTCAAACTACTGCTTAAGTCAAACAAATTTTGGATAACGTTAGTTCAGTTTTGTTTTACATTTTGACTTGATATCTGAAAGTACTGTTATCTCAAACTGAAAATTCTAGTCCCTTGGAGTTTGAGATACTGAGAGTCCACTGTGCATGAATACCTATTTTTGTTGGCTATAAGAGAGAGAGAGAGAGAGAGAGAGAGAGAGAGAGAGAGAGAGAGAGAGAGAGGTTTTGAAATGGGTGATATGGTATTGTCATTGGAAACAAAGAAACAAACACATGCAAGAACAAAAACTGGAGTCTCGGTTAGAGATTCTTGATACGACCGCATTGAAGTTTGCAGGGTTGCATGCGCTCCCTAGCGCTGACGTAAGCGGAAGTCGAATTTCAAAGATAATACGAGCTCTATTATCCCAAGGAACATAGAAATAAAAACTGCACCATGATAATCTAAGGGAACACTTTTTACGGCCGCCACACCGCACTTAGCAGCAGCTGCAGAGAAGACAAACACAAATTTATAAAAGCTGTCCTTGGAAACAAAGAACACGCGCAAGAATAAAAATCCAAAATTTCGGTTTAAATTGGACTCTTCATATGACAGCGTATGACAGCACTGAGTTAACTCTGTTTTTGAGCAAAAATGGTTTGGGCCATTCTGAGCAAAAATATACCGGTACAGCTTCAACTCCGTACTACACGCCCTAAAATTTCTGTCTGTCCATTTCACTACCCAGCAGGCAAATGACGTTTATATAACGTCGCATCAACGTCGATGCAACGTCATGACGTTGCATCGACGTTGATGCGACGTTGTATTAGCGTTGCGTGCCCACAAGGTACGTGTTGATATTTCTGAACAACTGGATGTGTGGCAAATAGTGTAGACACTGATTAGTGTCTACTCTGTTTGCCACACATCCAGGTTACTTTATACATTACGAAAACACGCCTATTCAAATATCTAGAAAAGTTTACCTCCAAAATCTGAAAATTTTCAGATGTAAAACCTCTGATATTTTTCATATTTCTGCTCAAAACATAGATTATGGGTACTCGTTAGAACCGCCTCGGCGAGGCGGTTCTAACGAGAACCCACAATCTATGTTTTTGAGCAGAAGTAAGTAAAATAATGTATACCCTGTAAACCCCAGTTTTACTATATAAAAGTGGGGTTTAAGGGGGTCGAAACTATATAGGCGTGTTCTCGTGATGTAAAGAGACTTAACTCATTTAAGCCTAGCGTCCCATATTAGGGACCATGGCAAAACGGTATTAAACCTAGATAAGACGCCGTAGAAGATGATGCTTATAAAACGGTTTATTGTTTTGCACGTTGCTGTAAATTACCTGTAGGAACTGAGGTACTGATAAAAGTACAAGACTAATAAACTACCATTTAGCTTCATTATATTTGTTTGTTTTATCCGCATCAGTCAGGGTAGCAAGTCAGTTCTTCGGAAAGAAATAGATCTTGACCGTTTCACCACTCGTGTCTTAAACCTTAAAGGCTCCATATTCCTCAATAACAGACATTTTTTTTTCTCAGAGTTTTTTTTTTTTTTTTTTTTTATCCAAGAAAAGTTTAATAAATAGAGGCTATTCAAATGTTTGGAGTGAATATAACTTTTATTTCATCGAGTGAAGTGAAAAATATGTATATTTCATGAGTGCCGAAGGCACGAATGAAATATACATTTTTTTTTCACTTCACGAGATGAAATAAGTCATATTCACGACAAACATTTGAATTTTCTTTTTATTATATACATCACTTTGAGAGGGTGGACAGGGGGGCGGGGATACGGGCATAAGGGGGGCGGGGGACGGGGGTAAAGGGGGCGGGGGACGGGGATAAAGGGGGCGGGGGACGGGGGAAGAGAGGGCGGGGGACGGGGGAAGAGGGGGCGTGGGTAGGGAAATTTTGGGGGCGGGGGTTATACCAAAATTTGTTGTATTTTACCGATTTTACTCTATTTTTATGTACTGCAATGCAATAACTGGGTATCAGAAGTATCTAATAGACGTATTAAAGTAAATTCAGGTATATTTACAATGAACCCGGCGTTGATTTCACTTCACCGACTAGGAGTGTTCCGCCAACCCGTGGTTAACATTGAATTCTTTTACGTCCAATTTCGGTTTCTCTCTAGTTGATTACTTCCCTTTGATTCCGAAAGTTCACAAAATAGCCGTTGTCGGTGGCAATCCACATCTGCCGTAGACAATCATTTTATTTGCTCATTGTTGGATAAGGACTTTTGCGCTGTTAAAAAACAAAAAGCACTTCAAGATCCAACATGAATTTTCTGATAGGTGTTCCAAACACCACCCGGTGGGGTGGTAGGGTGAGGCAAAGGTATCGTGTAACAGATATTGGCTTATAGCTGGGCAAGGCCTGCTATCCTTGCAGCAGGTAAAGGTAGAGGGAATGCTTTTATTTCTTCTGTTTCTTCACTTTCATTCATTTTCCTTTCTCCCCTCTCCCTCTCTTTCATCTCCTTTACTATTTCCTATTTTTCTTCTCCCTTTCTCTGGGAGACGACAGAAAATGACCCACAAGGGTTGACGTGTCGTTAAACCCGAACTCAGTCAAATCAATCACATGTTGCCCGGTGACAAAACACGGACCATTCACGGACTTACGGACCAATAAAAATTCCGTGTCCGTAATTTAAATAACGGTCCGTGCTTTGTCAAGTCCGTGAATAATAGGTCCGTGGTTTGTTGTCCATGAATTGTAGGTCCATGGTTTGTCAAGAGAACCGTGAATAATTGGTCCGCCCCGTATTTTGTTATGCAGTCCTTGTATTGTCAATAGGTCCGTAAGTCCATGAGTCCGAGTCCGTGTTTTGTCAACCACCACACACTAACACGTTAGACATTTCACACAGTTTTTGAGAAAAAACACAAAAAAAGATTATTGTTCTCACTGATCCCCAGGTTTGGGACCATGCTTATCAAAAAATATTAAAAGAAGATGCAGATTTACATGGTATTCTTGAGTTTTGATTTCAGTGATTAATACGACTGTTTTTGTGCCAATTAGGATCAGTTTGGGCCCGGACCTAGGCCCACCACATTATTTTTCTTGACCAGTTTAGGACCGGATCAAGGCCCACCACCTTGTGATACTTACGCAGACTTTTGAAATGGAGGGTGCAAATATTTAGCTATTCTGTAAACGGGGTGCAAATGCTAAGGAAATACCGATTTGGAGGCAAAAATTAGGGGTGTAGTTTGGGGTCAAAATCTGCATGAATGTATATTGCATAGTCATGTTTAAATTTAATTATAGCGTTGGGGATATTAAAAATTCTGATTTAGGGGAGGGAATAGTTTGCTTGGGGGAGGGAAGTGGTGGTAAAGGGGGAGGGGTGGGGGAAAGGGGGAGGGAAGTGGGGGAAAAGGGGGAGGGAAGTGGGGGTAAGGGGGGAGGGAAGTGGGGAATGCCTACCCCCCTGTCCACCCTCTCCACTTTCGATAGAAGAAATGCAAATCTTGCCATGACGTTCATGTTTTGTTTGGTGACGTTAGATATGACGTCAGAAACGCGCATTGGCCTGTAAACAATAAAATAAAAAGAAAATTTACTCTTTTTTCTGTGAATACCATAAAAATTTTCATCTCGTGTAATAAAAACATGCAAATTTTAGTTCTTTGTGCCGTCCGAATAGTTCCAGATCTTATATTTTTCACTGCTCAGAGGACTGAAAATATAAGTTTTATATTTTCACTAGTGAAAATATAACTTTTTCGAAATATGCATTTTATTGCATTAATAATTCTCTATATTTCATTACTTTGTATATAATAAATTTATATATAGTATTAATATGATCATAAAATGTGACATCTAACAGCCTGTAAAATTTCAGTAGTCTCTCGTTTTTGAATTAGATCAAAATTGAAATGTTTTTTTTTTTTTTTTTTTTTTTTTTTTTTTTTTGAATCGTATCTCTGAATTAATATTGTCAACATTAATTCAGAATCAATAAAAATCATTTCATTTCAAGAACAAGAGACTAACTGAAATTTTACAGGCCGTCAGGTGCCATATTCTATGATTGCATTAATACCATATACATGTATCTATTTATTAAACCTTTCTTGGAAAATAAAATGTCTATTTTTGAGGAATACGGAGCCTTTAAAGCGCTAATCACAACTGCAGCCTTTTTTTTGTGTATTTTTTCTGAGAAAATAAGACTGGGTATTTCATGTGAATCGTCTGCTTGAGCCAACAATTATAGATCCATAACGAAAACACGCCTTAATAATTTTGACCCCCTTAAACCCCACTTTTTTTTTTTTTTTTTTTTTATTTTTTATAGTAAAACTGGGGTTTACAGGGCTATACATTATTTTTCTTATTTTGCTAAAAAACATAGATTGTGGGTACTCGTTAGAACCGCCTTACAATCCACAATCTATGTAAGGAATATGAAAAACATCAGAATTTTTATCTGATTTTTTTTTTTTTTGTAAAATTTTTAATATTTTTGAATAGGCGTGTTTCCGTAATGAAATGTACTTTTCTTTTTCTTTTCTTTTTTTTTTTTTTCTTTTTTTTGTAATAAGGCACACAGTGCAGATCTTACTTGCCATTCAGAATAGCGAGGGGTTGTGAATCGGGTAAAGTTTGAGAGAAATTCTTGAGAAAAAAACATTTCATCAATAAAATTTTATATTCATGAGATATTCAGAAGCAATAAGGAAATTATACAGCAGTCCTGCATGTAGGGTTAAACTGTACAAGCTGGTACGGGTGAAAAGAGCAATCAGAAATTTAGCATGCGTGTTCTTACAATCTCTGCGGAGACGCTGCTCTGAGAGACGCCGCTCTTCGTTAGCACTGGCATTAAAGATTACGAATCACCTACATTAGAATACTTTAAATTGAAGTAATTGCCATGACAACAAAACTATTGAAAAAAGCATGTGAAACTCCCTATCGGTTCAAAAGTTACATGCAAAGTCGTAGAAACTTGTCAGCGAACAGAGAAGACCCCGGCCAGACTGTACGGATCCGTGGGCTGTCTAGTTATATGCCGTTTATACAAATTCTACTAGTCGAGTGGCATATAAGAAGTATGCCACTTGTACAAGTAGATTCGGAGATATTTTTCCCACGCAAGATCTTATTAATTTAATTGCATTCCGTTTCATAACGCCTCAAAAAGCAGAATTCTATTGGAAAAAGTAAAAACTATCAAGAGGACATCAAGTGGAAATGCTTCCTTTCAATCAATGGCGTTTCTTTGGTATGTGTAAATGACAAGACGAAACGCAAGAAACCGGATAGTAAGTGTTGGAACGCAATAACTTGCATAGCTACAGAGAGAGAGGATGGGAGGGGTGGCTGGGTGTGTGTGTGTGTGTGTGTGTGTGTGTGTGTGTGTGTGTGTGTGTGTGTATGTATGTGTGTGTGTGTGTGTGGGGGGGGGGGGGGGGGGGGAGAGGGGGTCCGTTAAGCATTTTCTTATTTCTCCACGGAAATATATGTTGTATGTAATTATTAGAAGCGCTTTCGCCAAATACAGTCGAACTCATGTTTGCGACCACGGAAATTTGTTGTAGACATGAACTGTTCGAGTCACTGAGAGTTAATCACACGGCCAGGTCAGGAGGAAAGTGGGGGTAATTTAGGTATGTCTTTTCGAGCTTCTATTAAATAATGGTATGTAAACTGTACTCCTTAAAATTGCCTCGATTCATGATAAAAAAATAAGAAAAATCCTATAATATTTATAAATATTTGTTATCTTGAGCTATCGAAAGAACTTCCAAAGGCCTCAAAAACGAGTTCATCACGAAAACATGCCTATGTAATATTGGCCCCCTTAAACTCCACTTTATATAGTAAAACATGCCTATGTAATATTGGCCCCCTTAAACTCCACTTTTATAAAGTAAAACTTAGATTTTCATTTAAAAATGTATATGCGTTTCCCTTTCCCTGATTACCATCTTACCATCGTCCTGAAATGACCGAAATACTGTTGATTGGACATTAAAACGAAACAAAAAAACAAAACAAAACAACAACAACAACAAAAACAAAACAAAACAAAACAACAACAGCCACAAACGCCATTAAACACCTGGGCCCAGTTGTTCAAAGCGTCGTTAGCTTAACGAGCTCGTTAAGGATCATTTCGTTAACTGTTATAGCGGATTCAATATACAATATTCTGATATTTTTTGCTGAAATAATGTGAGTAGCTTTTGCAATGCAAAAGCTACTCACATTTTTTCAGCAAAAAATTTCAGCATATTTGCGAATCACTCGATGTAAATTTTAACGAATCGTTAACTAACGACGTCGTTAGTTTTGAACAACTGGGCCCAGGATGGATGTGAAATCGACGGATAGGAAATCATGATAATGGACTACTGCTTACATAAAAAAGGAGCTTTTAACCATAAACCTGCCTTAACCATTTGAATCGGACTGGACATCTCTCTCCTATCTAGTACTCATACGTTCGCATTGGCTTTTACACGTACCCTCGATTCCTGCAACACTAAGCATGCTGGGTAAAACTTTCCGCAGACGACATCATGAAATATTATTCGTATTTTTTCCCAGAAAACAGGTTTTTACATTTCATGCAAATTGTCTCTCCTGGAAAAATGAGAAAAATACTTGTAAATTCAATTTGTCGTCTGCTGAACTAGCCGAGAGAATGATTAAGGTTATAATGATAGCTTTAGGAATCATGAGCTTCATTTACAACTGTCAACATTCATCAATCTTCTTGGAAATTACTGGGACTCTTTTTAGATTTTTATGTGAGGTCATCACAGAAAAGCTATGTTACATTACGAAAACATGCCTATGCAAATATATGGAAAATTTCACCTCCAAAAAACTAAAATTTTTCAGATAAAAAAACTCTGATATTTTTCATATTTCTGCTCAAAACATAGATTGTGGGTACTCGTTAGAACCGCCTCGGGGAGGCGGTTCTAACGAGTACCCACGATCTGTTTTATGCAGAAATAAGAACAATAATGTATACCCCTGTAAACCCCAGTTTTACTATATAAAAGTGGGGTTTAAGGGGGTCAAAATTATATAGACATGTTTTCGTGATGAACCCATTTATGCCTAGTGTCCCATAAAAAGGGACATTGGCAAACAATGCAGCGTCCGATCTGGGTCTACACTGTTAGCATTAAGCACATGAATTTCGTTAAAACATGGTAATAATATTAATTAACCGGACATCCCTTTTACTGGAAATGGACCTGTCTAAAGAGTTATGGTAGAAGAATCCACTCGGCATTAATGGGTTGAACATTTCAACCCTGCAGGCTAAAACAGACACATTGCAAACAGTGTAGCTCTAGATGAGAAAGAGTCGTCTCATCAGGATCTACACTGTTTGTCATTCTTTGTTTTTAAAACGTTTAGTGGAAACCCCTATTTGCAACAATGGGTGCGTCTAAATGCAAAATGGATGTCCTCTTCGGAAACACAGGGATAAAAGGGGTAAAATATTGCTACTGAGCCTAGAATGGTCGTCGGATTAGCGCAGTCTGAGCAGGATCGTTGCTGTTAAAAAGAATACTAGAAATTTGAATTGTTTGTTGGTGACCATTCGAGTCCCTTATCGAATTGCATGTTCGCACATCGGATGGCATAAAGGCCATTCTAATTTTTCTGTGGCCAAATGCCAGACGACAATATTTTCGTCTGCACTTTTGAAAATAAACGATTTGTTGGAAATGCGTTTAGAGCAACTGCAAGGGCTGAATGTTCAACAGCGTAGATCCAGGTGAGACGGCGTATTTCTCGTCTGGATCTATTGTTTGCAAAACAACCTGTTACTATCGCCTGTAGCATGGAAAGTGTCACTCCAGTGGGATGGATATCCCTCACAGGGAGCTAATTCTCACATGGTGATGTTTGCCTCCCTTCTCAATCGGAGCTTCCCTCTAATGCCCTGCATGCTGGGTAAAGATTTCAGCACATGACATTTTGAAATATTTTCCTTATTTGTCCCAGAAAATAGGCTTTGACATTTCATGCAAATTCGGAGACATTTTGCACGAAATGTCAAACCTATTTCCTGAAAATAAATAGAAAACATATCAATAAGTTGTTTGCCCAGAGAGTGTTAAAGGTTAAAACATATCAATAAGTCGTCTGTTGAATTTGCCCAGAGAGTGTTAAAGGTTAAATATTGGAATTTGGTCCTTTCTTTCAAGAACAACCCCCGATATGAAAGGCTTTATTTGAATATTAAGGAGACACTTTCCTGTCTGCAAAAGTTGTTTTCTTTTACAAAATGGCGGAAACTTTTCAAGTGTGGTCATTCACTTTTATGCGTAAAGTTCATTATTTCTTTGTCATGAATTTTGACGCGAATGACCCTCATGGATTGAAGTGTCGTTAAATCTGAACTCATGAAAACTGCCGGCAGAAACTTACTTCAGTCGTGTGAGCACAGATAAGTAATCCACGGCACTTATACATACATAAATTAGCCTCACGGTGCATCTACGAAGTCTAACCCAGCTTTACTGCAGTAACAGAAAGTCAATATTGGGTTATTCAATTTGATAAAACAAACGCGACACTGTTAAATCGTCACATCATTAGGTTAACACACCCATTTTACCATAGCCATTATGAAAACATGCCTATTCAAATATACTGAAAATTTCACCACCAAAAAATGAAAATTTTCAGATAAAAATCCTGATATTTTTCATACCTGCTCAAAACATAGATTGTGGGTACTCGTTAGAACCGCCTCGTAGAGTACCCACAAATTTTGTTTTGAGCTGAAATAAGAAAAATAATGCATACCCCTATAAACCCTAATTTTACTATATAATAGTGGGGTTTAAGGGGCTCAAAATTTTATAGGCATGTTTTCGCGATGTCTAGGTAAGCCAATTTCCATATTTTTATTTTGATGTCTTTACAAAAACATTATGTTGCGGGTATTCATTAGAAACGCCTCTAGGAAATGTTTCTAATGAGAATGCACAATATATGTTTTTATGGAGGAAAAAAAAGGTTTATTTTCATATCCCTCGTCTCTAGAGTTATGTACGCCATGGCAGTCCAACCATATACTAAGGGAAATAAGGATGAGCCAGTTAACCCTTGTCATGCTGAATAAATTAAGATGCCCCGCCCACTTTTAATTTCAAGCCAATCAGATTACTTGATCCGGGTGTTTGATAGAAATTCACATATTTAATGACAAACAGTGCAGATCCAGATCAGTTGGCTTCTTCAGAAGCCAACTGATCTGGATCTACACTGTTTGCTTGCTAAGACAGGGCATGTCGTGCTCAGCAAGAGAAAAGTGCAGTAAAAAGATTGCTAGAAATACATTGAAAAACTAGTTTAAAAAACTGCAAAATTCGAAAACAAATCCGCCTAAATATGTAAACCCCGACATACCCCTGTTTTCATGGAGGAACGCGTGGGTTACACATTGCCTGTTATTTTAATGTTTATTACTAACAACCGACCAGTATACTTTTTGAAACGAAGAAACACTCAATGCAGACAGAAAAAATATTATTCAGTTGAATTGGCATTTGTTTTACACGAAAAAAGTCTTGTCACAATCTTTTACGGGCTAATATTCTCTGTGTTTGCAGATGACTGAAGCGACCACACTTGCAAAGGAATGTCTGTCTTGAGTTAAATAGAAACACTTTCAGTGGGAGGTAATTCTCTTAAAATTGTTTTTCCCCTTCTGAAAAGGGGTCTTCTCTATAAGGGAAGAATTTGCTTTTTTCCTTACAGAGTAGACCTCTTTTCAGAACGGAACTGGTGTGCAGAAAGCGACCAGGAAGTCGTCAAAGTCCCACGCCCCTTGTGGTAAATGGCAGCTTAATCTCTAGGCATGTCAATTCACCATAGCTCGACTGACGGTGAACTGACACACCGGGACTTTTGAAGCTGAAGATCATAGCTAAGTTTACAATACTGTTGCACTGGTTTTGCGCTTCTATCGTGACATCTCAGCTTCCGTTAACTGCAGCCGGACACTTTTTGAAAGGTCTTGAGTGCCACGGACAATTCTAATGGGGCTACGGCAGTATTGAGCGCACCGGACACTTTTGATGTGTGTTTGCCATTTTGAAATCCTTTAGCTTT
Source organism: Anodontia alba (assembly GCA_964016985.1). Taxonomy (NCBI): domain Eukaryota; kingdom Metazoa; phylum Mollusca; class Bivalvia; order Lucinida; family Lucinidae; genus Anodontia; species Anodontia alba. Next base: position 10,684,025 of record OZ024828.1, read on the forward strand.
GTGCTCCCCTGTTTTATCAGAAGGTTGGAGGTTCGACTCCCCGCCGTATCGGCAACATTCTTTCGTGGAGATATTTGATCATGATATATTTTCTACGGTCATTCCCTCCCTTCCGCTGATTCAAGAAGGGCTGATGAGTTTCTGGCGAAAGAATGTGCACAATACTGGTTCACCGCTTGGAGGTCTAAGCCTGCCCAGTAAAAGTGTGGTAAAGTAAACTGACCACGCTCGACATGACCCATTGGGTTGAATGGGCTGTAAAAACCTCAACACAAAACAAATTTCCGCTAGCCTTCAGGGAAAATGACAATTTCCGATCAAGGTGAAACGAATCCTCGTGATCAGATGATAGGGATCACTGAGAAAGATACTAAAAATGGCATTGATTCAGAGGACAGTTTTTAAGAAATTTGACCAAATAAAGGACATTTAAGAACTCAAATCAAGTTGTTTTAATGATGTAGTAGAATATCGTGAGTCTTATCCGAGTTTTGAGAACATTCACGGAACATTTCCCCCCGCAGTTAGACGAGGGTTTCTTTTTGTCGAGTGTCAAGTATCGAGTTGTAAAAGTTGAATATCAAGTTAAAGCTGTCGAGTATCGAGTTGAATTGGTCGAGTATCGAGTTAAAATTGTCGAGTATCGAGTTAAAATTGTCGAGTATCGAGTTAAAATTGTCGAGTATCAAGTTGAATTGGTCGAGTATCAAGTTAAAATTGTCGAGTATCGAGTTGAATTGGTCGAGTATCGAGTTAAAATTGTCGAGTATCGAGTTGAATTGGTCGAGTATCAAGTTAAAATTGTCGAGTATCGAGTTAAGTTGGTCGAGTATCGAGTTAAAATTGTCGAGTATCGAGTTGAATTGGTCGAGTATCGAGTTAAAATTGTCGAGTATCGAGTTGAATTGGTCGAGTATCAAGTTAAAATTGTCGAGTATCGAGTTAAGTTAGTCGAGTATCGAGTTAAAATTGTTGAGTATCAAGTTGAATTGGTCGAGTATCAAGTTAAAGTGAAGTTTTCAAAAGTAAAACAGATTTGGAATCAGCGGATGTAACACCCTGCCCTATTTTTGGCTGTTTTTTTTTTTTTTTTTTTTTTTTTTTTTTTAGAATGGGTAAGATACCTTTTTTGGTGTTAGTATTTAATGAACACCTGCACAAATTTCTGGGAGAGCAACAAGGAAAATTGTACTTTATAACCTGTGCAAAATACTGATGACCAAGACCAGCCTGCACGTTAAATATTTGTGAAGGCACTCTGTTTCTAGGTCCTGCAAACTCTGTCAAGTAAACTGCGTAAGTCCTGATCGGAATAAGTGGATGTGACACCTACCGGTATTTTTTTTTTTTTTTTTTTTTTTTAGAATCGGTAAGTTACCTTTTTTTTTTATTTTTGGTTGAAGTACCACCTGTAGAATTTTACGGGATAGCAACAAGGCAAACTGTACCTTATAACCTGTGTGGAAAAACAGACCTTGATCAGTCTGCGCTTAAAAAAACAGAATTCTGATTTGTTTTTAGGCTCTTTGGAATCAGTTTTAAAAATTACATAGTTTCTCAATTGACTGCGAGGATTGCGTCAGCCCGGGTGTGTTGTTCACTGTTTTTGTCAGTGGCATAAGCAGCTAGCAAGGTACTTTTGTTGGTGAAGAATTGGTGTCCTCTCAGTGAGGCTGTTACATAAAAAAAAAAAAAAAGTAATAATAAAAAAATAAAAAAAAGGTGCAGCAAAGACAGGAGCTGCAAAAAGTATACCAATATGAAAGGGTGAATATGATTTATAGCCTTTCAACAGTATTTCTGTCATACATTAACAAATGAACAAAACGATGAAAAGATGAATATGGCTCACAATAGGGTGAATATTATTTATGGTTAAAGCCTTTCAACAGTATTTCAGTCATATGTGGACACTTGAAGGATGAACGTGTTATACAAAGAAACTAACATTATTCAGTGATCAAAGTCACCAATGATTTTGTTACTAAAGTGAATATTTTGGGACGCAAAAAAATCTCCCTCTTTTAGACCAGGATCTCCCTCCTAAAAACTGCAGATCTCCCACTTTGTGTCCCAGAAAATATCACGTATCATAAATGTATGATGGTTGGTCGGTCATCGGATGCCCGGTGACCAGTGACCATTAGCCAGTGGCCGGTGGACTTGTAGTCCCTTGGGTACAAGTACCCAGGGAGTTGCCACCAATATGGGTCTTACCCTGGGCAGCAAGGCCATAAGGGGCAGTGTTCCCATGTTTCTTTCATTTCGTCTGATGAAACATGCCACCAATATGGGTCTTACCCCGGGCAGCAGGGCCATAAGGGGCAGTGTTCCCATATTTCTTTCGTCTGATGAAACAGACACATCTAGAGACTACTTCTGTTGGACATGACTCTCTTTCTGGAAGAGTAAGTTCTTCTCTTTTGCAAGTTCCATGCAGATGGAATTAGACCAGCTGCTACACGTGGAGCAAGTAGATTCTCTGGAACAATGAGAACAATTGATACATTTTATGATTATCCAAATGCTATTTTATATGACCACAATTACCGCGATGAATAGTCATGGAAGTCGCGAAAACTCATTACGACGAATGAGTGAAGAATAATTTCAAGAAATCGAACGGTTAGATTTAAACAAATTTAGCAGGAACAGTGAAAGGTATGATAAAGGATCATAAGAAAGAACAAAGAATTAAATTTCAACCAGAGGAAAAGCAAGAAAATACAAGTTTTTTCACCCAGATAAAAAATCCCTGTTTACTTTCTTTGTTCTACAGAAAAGAAACTGACATGTGAATAAAAGATCGGGAGTGACGTCACACAGGTGACTGCCTGAGGGACTTTTGGATTTAAGACTGTATGGGATGACGTTCCTGTCATTTTTTCTGAGGAAGGTATGGGCAGAATAGAATATAGCACATTATCTATAGGTTAATGTATTGTGCAGTTAAAAATGTCGAGTATCGAGTTAAGTTTGTCGAGTATCAAGTTAAAATTGTCGAGTATCAAGTTAAAATAGTCGAGTATCGAGTTAAAATTGTCGAGTATCGAGTTAAAATAGTCGAGTATCGAGTTAAGCCAGATGTTTGATGAATTGCTCTCTGACACATATGCACAACTCCACTGAGGGCAATTTATTACTCTGGAAGGGAGCAATTATGCAATGTTTAGGTTGGAATTTGTCAGCTAGTATTTGAAAATTTTCAGAAAACATGCTCAAGTTTGGCTCATAAAACTATGCTCAGTTTTTGACCAGCCTGTGCATATCTCACTCCAGGATCTAGCTGTTACATATATATCTTCTGATAGCATGCACAATACATATCACTCAAACTAGGTACAGTGAAACCTGTCATATTCGCACCTCTATTAAGCAAGCAACCTGTATTAAGCAAGCACACTTTCAGTTCCATAAAAAAGCAATTACATTAAACTGCACCTGTATTAAACCCCCACCTGTTCTATAAAAGGATGTAGGCGGGGCTTATTTCAAAATGGTGCAAGATCTTTACACTTTGTTGATTGCAGAAGCTTTATCAATGAAAATAAAAGAACTAGAAAACCTTCACATACAAAACTTGTTTTGCAAGAAGGCATGTCTGTACTCTATACATTCACACTAAAATATTGTGTTATAAAAGATTACTAATGGAACAAACCGAATGAAATTACTGAAAAGTGCTAAGAAATTCAAACTAGCCATAACCTTTAACCTTTGTCATGTGATGTAAACATAGCAACCTGGAGTGTAGAGTACAAACACTAACCACTTGTAAGATGGCAATCACAGTAAAAGCAGAAAAATTATCCTACCTCAGAGAAAATTCCACTCATATTCCATGATACAAACAGAAACTTGTTAAAACCATTATTTATAAGCATTTATAGGAACTTATGCAATCTGCATACATGTAGGGAGATATCTTTTAGAAGTCTGTTATATTTTTTTTTCCAGAAATTGAAATAACACTAATACATTTAATATATTGTGAATCCTCTTTCTTAACTAACTGAAATAGAGTAAACAATTATGTCATTTAGCCATTGTTTACTGGGGACAATTTGTTATAAGTCACAACCATTTGTGCCCCATGTAAGGTTGCCCTGGCAGATTGGGATATAGTCCACGAACAAGGTTTAGCACACAGCCAGGCATAACTTCTCTTGTAGTCCACACAATGCTGTCATCCATGGTTCTATGTAATAGCTGCTGTTTCTTTTCAACATACTTTGGATGCAACCATCCACCATGTTCTGAAATCACTTTCCAAAATAATTTATATTTCTTCTTTCTAAGTGGGGCATTTCGCTCATGTGGTGCAGCCCCATGCCCCAGCCAAGACTGGCGATACATAGTTATGCAAGGAGAAAGAAAGCAGTGTTGACATATTTGTTCTTGTTGTTGTTGACTGTTGTCATGATTGTCATTATTATTATTGTTATTATATCCGTCTCTATCATCGCGTCCATTGCCGTGAAAATTGTCCTGCTGATGATTGTTCAAAGCATTTTGATCATCATCATTACCATCATCACTGTTATCAGTTGTTACTGTTCCAGCTGCTGATCTGATATTTTGGTCTTCATCAAATCCCCATTCAGAATAAACAGCAGCCTCTTGTAAATCCCAGTCATTGAAATTAAAGAAATGGTATATTGCCCAAAACTGTTCTTTTGTTATTTTTAATTTAATTTCTCTTTTGTCTGAATTCTCTGCCATATTTCGTAGCAGCTTTAAAAAACTGGCGGGAATATTTTCTTTTCTAATGGACTGATTCATTACAAAATGGGTGATGTGACAAAGGAATTTCTTCACTGTTTAGTATGTTACCAAAAATGTATGTTATCATGTAAAGTGAAACACCTGGACATTGTTTTAAATATGGAATTTATTGCATTTTAACCCAGATCAAGCTGAAAGAAAAGGATTGGATGGACTCAGATAGTTTTCTTTTGATGAATTTGCCCTGTTTGAAAATAAACTAGTCCAATTTTAATTGATGTAGCATGATGAATGTTTATAAACAAAGACTGATAACGATGACCCATGCTGTAGCTAACATAAACATGCCAGTTCAGAAATACAGACTTAGCTGAAAATTTTGTGGGTCAAAATCATTTAGCCTTGATCAGTTAGAGCAAAGTCCTTTATGTTTATTAAAACATTTAAACACTTGAGCCGAGTCCAATGAAAATAGAACTTATCGAGCACCCACAATCTATGTTTGGAGCAGAAATATAAAAAACAACAACATTTTTTATCTGAAAATTCACATTTTACTGTCGTCTGTTCAGATGTTAATTTCCCCAAAATATAATAGTCTGGATCCGCGCCTGCAGGCACTACCAAATGAAATAAATTTTCACTTTCTAATGATCCATCAGATTATATCTAGTATTGTGTCTCTATTCATTTATTTTTCTCTACTTTGAATGTTAGTTTTTTGGTTGTTACAAGCATTATTAGGCCATCAAAGTCTGGAAAAAATGGAGAACAATGATAATGTTTGATTGAAGGAAATGTCAAAACAAGGATGTGCTAGGAAAAAAAGGAGAACTGATTCAGGGTCACCAATGAAACGCAGAAATCTGAAAAGAAAACAGAAAGAACACCCAGACTTTGTTGGCTCTCTCAAATTCTATACAAAGTCAGAACAAGAAAAAATACAAATCTTTAATAAGATAGATCAGTGTAAACTCATTCTGAGTGAAAAAATTTCAGATGTAAATAATACACAATTCCTCAATAAAGTTCTGGATTTTTTCATAAACTCTCATACAGTTGGAAACTCAGGAGGAGACGGGGCTAAAGATACACCAGACATATTTTATTCACAGTATTTATTGGCAAACAGAAATGAGACTGCTGAAGAGCATTTCTTGACAACCAAATCAGCTTTGAGGAATATGTGTGCTGCTATCTTGCATCATCATATTGAGTGCAAGACCCTTCTTGATGTTGAAAAGACAGAACGATTCGGACATGTTGGAAAAGTCACATTCACCTGCCAGAACAGACATGAACTAAAGGTAGACACTTCACCCCATATAGAAGGCGGAATTTTCCTGGGAAACATGCAAATAATGCATACTTTGTATACGTCAGGACTAAGATACAGTCAATATGAAAGGTTTTGTGATGGCTCTATGTTTGGCAAATGTCATGAAACATTGTTCATTAATACACATGACATGTACTGTGATGCTACTGAAGAGTTGACCCAAAGAATCAGTCATTGAAGCTAGACAAGAAGAAGAAATATCATCAATACAAGAAGCAGAGGAGAATGGAGTAGAGTACAAAGGAATAAATATTATAACTGATGCTAGACATTCTACACGAAGAAATGCCAAACAGTCGGATATTATAGCCTTAGGCAATATAACTCATAGGGTGGTTGGAGCAGTAACTGTGACAAAAGACAATGATTCTGTAAGTCAGCGGCGGTGTGAAGAAGCTGTATGAGGACTTTGAAGATTATGGACTTACAATAAATATTCATGCACATGACAGAAATGCATCAGTTAACAAATACTTGCGAACTTCAAGGCCAAATGTTGAAAATGCCAATGATACTTGGCATGCTGCTAAAGGAGTTGCAAAGCAGTTAAAGACGGTAACTCATGGACCTATGAAACAACAAGGGATAACTTGGCATGAAGAATTAAAAGATAAAGCTGCCTCAATCAAAACACATGTTTTTTATGCTATGAAAACATGTCATGGGTCGGCTGACACACTTAAGAACAATTTGGACAATATTATAGAACACTACAAACATAATCATACCAACTGTCAGCCAGCATCCAGGTGCAGGAGAGATCAAGACTACATACCAACCAAAGTGATTTTGAAAGACAGTGCTGCCATTTCCATTCTGGTTCGCGCCATTCATAGTCTTCAAGTGTATAAAACTCCACAAGACTTTGTACATTGTATAGACACACATTATGTCGAATCATTTAATAATGCTTGTTTGATCTATCATGACAAGAGAATATCCTTTGGTAAAAAGGAATACAAAAGAAGAAGTAATATGGCAATATTGGACTGGAATGAAAATGTAGACCGAGACTTTTCATCCGTGTCTCTTGTAGAGGATGTGAGAAATCCAAGAAGACAAACGGGGAAAAAAGTTTTGAAACCAAAAACTTGCAATTTTGTAAAATTTCTTTGGAACAAAGTAATGGATGTTATGTATATGCTAAACACAGAGTAATAAAGTAAGTTACTTTTATCTTATTTGCCATATTCATACCCAGGAGTGAGTATATACATTATTCTACAGTATCCTGAGCTAGCAGACACCAGGTAAACATAAACAGCTGACCAGTAATCAGTAAGCCCCGCCTACATTTTCTGGTGGTAGCTGCTACCGCAAATGCCAGTTTAAGTAAGCATCTGTCTTAAATAAAGCAAGCACTTGCTTGTTCCTAAGTTCTTGCTTAATACAGGTTGGACTGTACATCATCTCTGAGCAACCCCGCACACCCACCCCCCCACCCCCACCCCACCACCACCACCACCACCACATACCTTTCATATACCAGGACAAAACTGGTGCTCATAACTTCATATTATCCCAGGCCTGTTTTTCACACTAGGTCAAGGTAAGTACCATGTTTGATCAGCCGAAACATTGAGCACTAGGACCAATGATTTGGATCTGCCTGTGCATCATTTATAGGAAGCTATAATATCACTACCACTTTGAGCTGTTCATATAAAAGAGCATGTTCTCTGTATTTTCACACCACACTGACTTTATTATGGGAGTACCTTCTCACAGGAGATGAACAGTCCAGAAAAGGAAGTATAATATTCAGGAGGGGTGAAGGTAGGCTTTGTCGCTTTAGCCCCACCACATGGGGCTCTGTTTCAAATAATACAGGAAACATAATAGGGATTATCTATTATCTGATGATAATATGAGCTAGTTTTTCATGCAGCTTGACTGAAATATATGCTATGACATTGCATTAGAATCGCCTAACCAAGGCAGTTCTAATGCCATGACACAATCTGTAATTCAGTAGAACTATGGCATTCTGGCAGAGTATCAGTGAAATATTTTGATGGGGTGGGGGGTGGGGGTGGGGCTGGGTGGATTGGGGAGGGAGGGGCTATCGCTTTGCTTGCCACTGCAGCATGGTGGCTTTTACAGAACTTTGTATAGACCTATATTGGCTTATATGGAAAATTAGCCCCACCAATGGCTGCCATGTTTTTATGCTAATCAAGCTTGTTTTAGTTCTTTTTGTTAAGGTCCAGTTACTGACTATTTTAGATTCTGGCCATATGTTGCATAGGAACATACTTTTGAAGTTCCTTACACAGGCTTATATGGAAAATTTGCCCCGCCCATGGCGACCATGCAAGAAACATTTCTGCCAAATTATTTCAAAATCAGGCAGGGGTTTCTGACACAAAGATTTTCTAAGATTTTGCCATGTGGTTGCCACGGCAACTAAAGTTCTGCTTGGATTCCATATCTTTGAAGTATTTTCAATCATTACCTCCTAAGAAACATTCCTTTGAAGTGTGGTAAAAATTGGCCCAGTGGTTTAGGAGGAGATGTCGAATGTTGACAGACAGACGGATGACAGATAACATAAGATGGATGCCGGATCATCTACCTGTCAGAATAGCTCACATGAGCACTCTGTGCTCAAGTGAGCTACAAAGTGACCCAGGTCATACTATTTTTATTATCGGTATATGACCCCTCTTTGCAAAGTTAAATGACGATGCGAAGAAGAAAATAAAGCCTACCCCATCCCCCCAAAAATATATAATAATAATAATAATAATAATGATAAAAAATAAATAAATAAAAAATAGTAATACTAGTAACCTGTAGTAAATGATCATATTTCATGAATTTCAGCTTGACACTTATTTAAATAGTGAACAAAGTTAGCTTAAAACACACACACACACACACACACACACACACACACAAAGATAGAAAGCAGCTTGGCTGGTGTTTGAGAACAGATAGCCCTGATGGCATCAACCCTTCATAATTCTATGTCGCACCACTATGGCTGTAGAATTGATAAAAGACCGATTCGCTCTTTTAACTTTGTTATTTGGGCATGAAGACACTGCTTCAAATAAAGTATGCAGTATGATTAAACTGTCTAAGAAGCACCAGTACTCAGAAATTTTGAATGAAAATGCAAATAATCCAGCAAGTGTATGGAAATTATCTAAGGAAATAGGGGCAAGTAAACGGAAAGGGAGTGCAGACATATTTTCTCTTAAAACCAGTAACAATGTCACTGAAAATCCAAAAGATATTGCTAATGAATTCAATAAATTTTTTGTGACAGTAGCATCAAAAATCAAGGAACCTGTTGAGACTTCCAATTTTGATAAGCTGCAGAAGTTTTGTAATGAAATAATTCCAGCAGACACCTATTTTTCAATACCAGATATCTCCTGTGAAAAAGTAGAAAAATATCTAAAAAATATCGACCTCACAAAATCTACTGGTTTGGATAACATTGGGCCAAGATTATTAAAGCTAGCAGCACCATTTATTTCAGATAGCTTAACATACATTTGTAACCAAAGCATAATTACCTCTACATTCCCAAACAAATGGAAAGAAGGCAAAGTAAGACCTTTGCACAAAAATGGCCCTAGGGATGATACAAACAATTATAGGCCTATTTCAGTCCTTCCTGTCTTATCCAAGTTATTGGAGAAGCATGTTCATGACACTTTAATGTCATTTTTGATCTCACATAATGCACTTCATTCAACACAATCTGGTTTCAGACCCAATCATTCCTGTGAAACTGCCCTTCTTCAGATGATCAATAAATTCCATGAAGCTATAAATAATGGCCAAATTATTGGTATGGTCATGGTGGATTTTAGGAAGGCTTTTGATTTAGTGGATCATACACTCTTGCTTAAAAAACTCAGGCATTATAAAATCTCAGATGAAACACTTCTCTGGTTTTCCTCTTATTTGTTAAACTGAAAACAAAAAGTTGTCATTAATAATATTGAATCAACAACTGAAAATATTGTTTGTGGTGTACCTCAAGGCACAATTTTGGGACCTTTGTTATTTTTAATGTTCATAAATGATTTACCACTTTACACAGATAATGTTTTCACGGATCTTTATGCGGATGACACCACAATATATCAGATCAGCAACTCACAGCATTTCATTGAATAAGATCTACAGATGGCCTTACAAAAACTTTCTGTTTGGTGTAAACTTAATGGAATGCTTTTAAATACTGAAAAAAAAAAAAAAACAACAAAAAAACAAAGTAATGTTAATCACCACTTCACAGAAACGCCTTCATTTACATAATAGTATTTTGAATTTAACATTTAATAATGATAGTTTAAAAAATATTGATAATGACAAAGTCCTTGGAATCTATATAGATAATAATCTAACATGGTCAATCCATACACAGTTCATTGCTAAGAAAATTTCTTCAAACTTGTGGCTTTTACCAAGATTGAAAGATTATTTACATGTATCCCTTGAACACAGAGTACAATTTTATAAGACATACATTCAACCCCACATTGATTACTGTTCCACAGTATGGGGAGGAACAGCCCATTCTAACCTTGACAGAATCCACAGGTTACAAAAGCGTGCTGTAAAGATCATTTTAGATTATGAGTATTCTGACATTGTATGCAGTATGAATGACCTTAAAATTCTGAACATTTATGAAAGAATATTTCTAAGAAAAGCAAAATTTATGTATAAAATTTCAAAATCTATCACACCATCTTATATCAATGCAATGTTCACTTTCAGACCTATAAATGAGACTCTTCTGTCTCTTAGATCAGTAAATACATCAAATTTTCACACTCCAAGGCCACAGAAAGAAATTTTCAAGCAAAGTTTAATCTACTCTGGGCCAGTCATATGGAATAATCTACCAAACTGGTTAAAAAATTCTGACTCTGTAGATTCTTTCCATAAACAGTGCATAAAATGGATGAAATGTTCATCATCGAGTCAGCCTTGAAAATAAGCACTATATATTTTCCATGTAAAATATATTTGTAAAAATACCTAAGTTTTTTTTTTTTTTTTTTTTTTTCCATCACAATCACATTTGTTTGTCATATGTTTACAGTGTGAGAGATGGTGTATGTATAAATTGGTACATGTATATCTTTTTCTCTCAATTACATTTGTTTGTCATATGTTTGTAGTATGTGAGATCATGTATGAAAGACTGGTACATGTTTTTTTGTTTTTGTTTTAGTAGTTTAAGGTTTAAATGCATGTCCTTGTGAATTTCTGTATATGTACATATCTGTAGTTAGTGAGGGCCTCATGGAAGATTAGTTGTTGCTAAATGTGTCACCCTCTTGAAATAAAGTCTATTATTATTATTATTATTATTATTAAATAAGAGTAATCCTGCAACAAGTTTCGGGGCGAATTTTCCAGGTAAACAAGATCGTGTAAGAGTAATCCTGCAACAAGAACTCGAAATCTGGACGATGCATTTGAGAAATTCTGTTGATTAGACATACATTGGTATGTTTTCTACTATTTTTGTACCTTTGTACATTTTGTTAAGGTTTCCAAAATACCTCGTCTTACAAGACTGTTTTTATTTTGAAGACTTATCTATATGCTGTGAAAAAAATGGTTAAAACCAAAAAAGAAAAAGAAAAAATTTTGTCCTTTGACTGAGACACATGGTGTAAACAGACAGATTCTGATGCCTGATTAGGTGGGGGCAAGGAGCTTATGACAGCTTATGTGATGAGGTCTTGTTAGTGGGCAATATTTGACAAATCTCATCGAGAGGGTTATTATAATGGGAGTCATTATTTTATACAGGAGTTATTCTATGGTCCTGGTGGTTATTCTATGGGATATCATCAAGGGGGTCATTAGTTTAGTAAGGGCAGTCAGTATTTTTTAGAAAAGGGGTCCTTTTTTCTATAGAATAATGACCTTGGGGTTGTTATTCTGTGGGGGGTCACTTTACTTTGTTACACCAGCACACAACAAAACCAACAAATGTCCTGTGCGCCTGGTCTAATCAGAGTCTTCACACCAACTCTCTGGATAGCTTAGGATCCAAAGCCTCTTTATGCCTAGGCTGATCTTTGTCTTCTCAAGCCATACAGGCCATTTTTGTCATGAGCTTGCTCAAAAAATAAAATTCACCTGCTCTTTTTTTTTTTTTTTCTGTGGAATATTTACTGTGTTCTCACCACATTCCAACAATGATCAGCTGATCAGTGAATCTTTCATATAAAATAGCCATAACTGATAAGCCCCAAGGTGATCAGTGTAAAAACCTATTAATAAGCCCCCTGCTGCAGCAGACAAATATTTGCCATGTAACAGGCAATAAGTAGTTGCGGTCATGGTACCAAAGCCGTAATTCAAAATCATAAATCCATAAACGAATGACGAATCAGAATGTTCAGACCAACAGACATGGACCCCAGAACAAAGGGTGTAATCAGGCGTAATTAGAAATAATGGAATCCCACTGTAGGTTTGACTGCAAGCATAAATATTTGGATTGAGAGGCTTAGACCACTTTCATCTGCCCTAGATCAGCAAAATTAGCTTGTTGAAAAATTGATGACATATTTTAGGACAATACAAACACAAAATAGGTTCAGGTGACTGAATTATAGATATTGCTGATTAAATATTCAAATAAGACTGCTCACACAGCTGCATTGTCTTGCTGCTGAAATATGTTAAACCATGTAAATTCATGCTCATTAGGTACCTAAACTTGATGTATTACATATGTGACTCAAGGCTCCACAATCTAAACTTAACTCGATACTCGACAATTTTAACTCGATACTCGACCAATTCAACTCGATACTCGACAATTTTAACTCGATACTCGACCAATTCAACTCGATACTCGACAATTTTAACTTGATACTCGACCAATTCAACTTGATACTCGACAATTTTAACTCGATACTCGACAATTTTAACTCGATACTCGACCAATTCAACTCGATACTCGACAATTTTAACTCGATACTCGACCAACTTAACTCGATACTCAACAATTTCAACTCGATACTCGACAATTTTAACTTGATACTCGACAATTTTAACTTGATACTCGACCAATTCAACTCGATACTCGACCAATTTAACTTGATACTCGACAATTTTAACTTGATACTTGCAACTTTACAAATCGTGACACTTCAGTTAGACAAGTTCGAAACTGTACACACATTTAGACGAAAAGCGTTTCTGTCACCAATTTTACTGAGACATTTAACCGATCTTCTTACTTTATACAAGCCAAAGTACCATTTCTGAAACGACATCTCGTTAAAGCTTCTTAACATGTCTCCAATTATAAAGTTTTGCAGCTTTGGTCAGACGTGATCATGCACACGATACGGGCATCGAGGGAATCAAGTTCACGAAAAGCAAACGATAACGTACACGAGAGACAAATCAAATGGTCAAATGTAAACAAAACGTTTCGGCACACTATCCTTGTGTGTGTGCATGCGTGTGTATGTTTGTTCACTGCTCTCAAGGGTCATTCCTAGACTGGCTCCAGTCTCTAGTGACTAAGTATTTTTCTTATCATCCTGTTTATAATCCACTTAAATAAAACCAAAATAATATCATGATTATAAAGGCTTGTCACTACTGACCAGCCTTTAAAGTCATGATATTATTTTATTTTTATTTTAGTGGATTATTAAACAAGGGTATAATAAAAATCTCGTCACTGGAGACTGGAGCCAGTCTACCAAGGGCCATTCCTTTTGGAGTCCAGAGCGTCCAGCGAAGATTCAAATCAATTTGCACATGAAACTTCGCTGTCAGCCCTAAAAACCTTCGTTTTTTTTGGCTGTTCAAAGAGCGTCCAGCGAAGACTCCGACCAGACTGTGCGGATGCGCACTCTGGTGTGAGTTTTTGCTGGGGCACATTCATATGTATACTTTCAGACGTAGACTGGCTCCAGTCGTTTCTGCACTTTTTTTTTGTAATTCTTTATCACTTCCCGTAGCTGTAGCAAATTTTCTCTTTTATCCCATGAAAAGAAAAGAGAAAAAGATAGAAAAAATAGACTATTTCTGACGTTACGGTCCATTTTCTTGTATTTATACTGGTTCCCCGTTGAACATAAAGACTTTGTGACCTGTATACGATAGCTAGATCAGAGGAGAGAACCAATCTATTTACATTAACCTCTGGGTTCAGAGAAAGAATCCATTTGGATGTATCACTCAAAAAGGGTGTTGAGGGTGTCTAATATATATGTAAGCATCGGTACAGGCCATCATAAACACCCAGTGCTGACTTACCATGGTCTTGTTATTTTTGTTTTCAAATTACTTCTGCAGTAGGCTAATTAAAGGTTGCGAATGCAAACAGCGAAGGCCCTGGTCAGACTGCACACGGTCTGATCAAGGCCTTCGCAGTTCGCAGTTAGCAAATGAGTATGGGTGAAGCAGCCATTCCGTGGTGAGTGACACGACTTTTACTAATTTCTTTGTTGAAAGGCACAGAAGAAGAAACTATTAATTACAGGCAAGACACGTGTAAATGATTAAACCTGCATTTGAACCACAACGAGAGAAAACGTACCTTCTGACATGTGCGCCCAACGAAGACTCAGATCAGCCTGCGCATCCGCGCAGCCTGATCAGAGTCTTCTTTGATCGCATGAAGAAACTTTGCACAATAGTCTTTCAAAAATGCGCCTAGTAAAGATTCTGGTCAGACTACGCGAATGCGCAGGCTGATCTGAAGCTTCCCTGGACGCACATGTCCAAAGGTACGTTTTCTGACGTTAAGGTTCAAATGGGGAGTTCTAATAACAAATTTGTTTTCTCTCATCTTCCATGCTGTAAGACAGAAAAATAATTAAAGGCATTTCATTGGTATTTATATAATATACTCAATCTCAAAAGAAAGAATGCACTCTTTACTTTGTGATCTAAATCCATTCATGGAATGTTATCATACGTGGTATCAATATTTACTGCATTCAATTAGCTTTCTAACCAATATGATTATATTATTGTTTTGAATTTCTTTAATGTGCAGCAGAGGCAAAAATAATAATAATAATAAAAAATACACAAATAGCCAAGGACTATTTCCTTTCTTGGATTCTCTGTAATTTGTTGCAAAATAATTTAAATGTTGTTAATATCTCATTTGTCTGATAACTTGTAAAATATGTCACCACATGGAATTTACGCAACTTTGAATGACGTGTGCAGAAATATTATTCCAATGCATGTGCAAGGCCTTGCAAGAGCGTGTAAATTGTTAACAGCATGGTTTTTCCTCACTCTGCTGTTGTTGGCTATTTGTGTATTTTTATTTTGATCGCTGCTGCACATTGAACCACCGTAAGTTTTAAAGAAATTCAAATCATATTATCATATTGGTTAGAATGGAAATTGAATAAGCTAAATAATGATATCACATATGATAATATAGTCCATCCTTGGATTTTCAAAAAAAAAAAAAAAAAAAAAAAAAAAAAAATCAAAAAGTAAAGAGTGCACTTTTTCTTTTGGGTTTGAGTATACATACAAATAAACGTAAAAAAGATTGCTTGGAAACAAAGAACACACCACGGATTAGACAAAAAGACCTACAATAAGACGTGCGAATAAGACTCAGATCAGCCTGCACATCCGTGCAGTATGATCAGAGTCATCGCTGATGTGCCTTCTACAGCCTCCAGACTATCCAAAGATGGCTAAACGAGAACACTTTCCATACTGGATGGATTTACTAGCTAATCTGAATCTTTGCTGGTTACACAGGTCTTATTGTAGGTTTTGTCATGCGTTGGCCCATATTCAAACGTCTTCCTCAGAATACAACATGTAACATTTATGAATGCTTTGCGTATGATGTCGTTCTGATGAAGCATACTCGAAATACCTAGGTTGGACTGAGTGTCACGATTTGTAAAGTTGCAAGTATCAAGTTAAAATTGTCGAGTATCAAGTAAAATTGGTCGAGTATCGAGTTGGATTGGTCGATTACCAAGTTAAAATTGTCGAGTATCGAGTTAAAATTGTAGAGTATCGAGTTAAGTTGGTCGAGTATCGAGTTAAAGTTGTCGAGTATCGAGTTGAATTGGTCGAGTATCAAGTTAAAATGGTTGAGTATCGAGTTAAAAATGTTGAGTGTCGAGTTAAAATTGTCGAGTATCGAGTTAAAATTGTTGAGTATTGAGTTAAAATTGGCGAGTATCAAGTTAAGTTTGTCGAGTATCAAGTTAAAATTGTAGAGTATCCAGTTAAAATTGTCGAGTATCGAGTTAAAATGGTCGAGTATCGAGTTAAAATAGTCGAGTATCGAGTTAAAATTGTCGAGCAAAGACTCTGATCATACTGTCTCAGTGTGCAGGCTGGTCCGAGTAATTCCTGGTTGCATATGTCCCAAGGGACGTTGTCGCGACATGACCCATATGTTCTCTCATCTCGAACTTAATCTGTGCGTAGCCACCAAGAACACACATGTAATTGTTTTTAGCTCTGTTGTTGTCACGACGTCGGCGTCAGTGTCTTGGTCAGTGTCACTCTTGCTTTAAAGTTTCACGACCAAGTTTTTAAGCATGCATATCTTGGCAACTAAAGATTAGAACTCTTTCATACTTGATATACAATCACGTATTAGAGTAAAATTCCCGTCCATGATACCATACCCAAGGGTCAGGCCCATGGGTGGGGCCTAGGGGCCAAAAACTAGATCACATTCACTTTGAAGTTTTACAACAAAGTTATCTCAGCTACCACTGGTCAGAACCCTTTCATTTTTTAAATATAATCATATTATAGACCAATCTTCTATTCAAAAACATTGCACCCCAGGTCAGGCCCAGGGGTGGGGCTTAGGGGTAAAAAATTAGGTCACACTCACTTAAAAGTTTTATGTCAAAGTTTTTATAAGCATTCAGATCTCAGCAACCACTGGCCAGAACCCCTTCATATTTGGAATATAATCCTATTATAGAGTAATATAATTACTCACTTTAAAGTTGTACGTCAAAGATTTTCATATGCTCGTTTTGAAAACAAAACCGGATGTCTATCCATCCAAGCGTCTGTCCCATCAGTACGTCCGTCCTTCTGTCTTGTGTCAACTTTTGGCATCATAACACTGAAACCATTCAAGATAATTTTACCAAATGTGGCTAGTATATGTATCTAGTTGAAGGATACAACCTTATGCAAGAATTGTAATTCTAACTTTCCTACTTTCAGATTTATTATACCCCTGGCATACTAATATGTCGAGGGGTATATAGTTTTCGTCTTTCTGTCTGTTTGTCTGTCCGTCCATTTTTCCATGTGTGCATCCGTACAAATGTTAACATTTTGTGTCAAAGTTTTGTATGATTTTTTTTCCTTTTGCCTATATTTTTGAAAGCTTACACTTTAGGATGTTGATGTGTGGTTAGTGTTACTACTAGATGATTACAGAATAGCTGACAAAATAGTTTGATGTTAATGTCAAATTTTTGTGAAGTTTTTCTTTTGTATATATTAATACCCCCGGCATACAAAGCATGTCTAGGGGTAAATAGTTTTCGTCTTTCCGTCTGTTTGTCCATCCATCTGTCCGTGCATACGCCCGTCCGAAAAAGTGTTAACATTTTGCGTCAAAGATTTGCATGAAGTTTTGTTTTTTTTCTTTTCCTCTATATTTCGAAAAGTGTCTACTTTAAATTGTTTATGTGTGGTTAGTATTACTACTAGCTGATTACAGAATTGTTGACATCATTCCCCTGCTGCTGCTGACCCAAGGCCAAGGTCACGGACTTAGAAAATAGTGTGATGTTAACGTCAAAGTTTAACGTGAAGCTTTTGTCTTTTGCTTGTATCTCTTTTTCTTAAAGCTTTGATTTCCGGTTATTAATGTGTGATTTGTACTGCTGCTGGATGATTACAGAATAGCTGACATCATCCTGCTGGTACAGCTGCTGACCAAAGGTCAAGGTCACAGACTTAAAAAAAATGGTATGATGTCTACATCATAGTTTTATGTGAATTATTGTGATTATGCCTTGTATCTTTGTTATTACTTAGTTTATTTGTATGAAACATTGCACATAAGTTCAGTTCAGTATAATGGGACATGGGAGTCACTGTGACCTACTTTTCACAGTCCTGTGATTTTGTCTTAAATCTTTACTTCTACTTGATGCATTTGCATGAAACTTTGGATAGAGGTTCAGTTCAACATGAAACATAACTTGGTAAGACAGGTGGGTCACTGTGACCTATTTTTCATGGTCCAGTGATTATGCCTTGTATTATTTACTGCTACATGATGGATTTGCATGAAACTTTGGATATAAGTTAAGTTCAACATGAAAAATAACCTGATAAGACATTTGGATCACTGTGACCTACTTTTTATGGTCCAGTGATTTTGCCTTGTATCTTTGCTATTACTTGTTTTATTTATATGTAATCTTTAATATAAGTTCATTTGAGCATGAAGGGTAACTTAATAGGACATGAGGGTCACTGTGAACAACTTTTCATGGTTGAGTGATTTTGCCTATATCTTTGCTATTACTTGGTTTCTTTGTATGAAGTGTTGAACATAAGTTCAATTCAGCAGGAAGGGTAACTTGATGGAATAGGGGAGTCACTGTGACCTACCTTACACGGTTTGGTGATTTTGTCATATATCTTTAGTACTATTTGATCAATTTTATTTGAAGCTTTGGATATAAGTTCAGTTCAACACGAAAAGTAACTTGATACATCTGGGGCACTCTGACCTACGTTTTATGGTCCAGTGATTTTTTTCTTGTGTCTTGGCTATTACTTGATTTATGTGTATGAAATGTTTAATATAAGTTGAGTCAAGCATGGTGACCTACTTTTCCGGTGAAGTGATTTTGCCTCATATCTTCACTACTAATTGATGAATTTGCATGAAATTTGAGATATAAGGTCACTTTATTGTAAATTAAATTGATAGGACATATGGGCTACATTGACCTACTTTTTCAGGAGCCAGTGATTTTTTTGTTGTATCTTCACTACTTCTTGATGGATTTGCTCAAAACAATGGATACTATATTCAATTTACCATGAAGAAACACTTGATATTGTTTAGTACTCTACATAGCACTGTCCAAGCATAAGATATAATTGGTGCAATTTCAGGTGAGACATAGCATTCTGCAGAATTTTTTTTTTTTTTTTTTTTTCTTTTTTTTATAGTCATGTATGTCAGCAATCTCACGACACATTCTTTTCATATTTAGTATAGTATATCTGTATACAGTTGCCTTTAGCATATTGTCTCGAAATCCCTCAGTTAGGTCTTTGTGTGGGGCCTAGGGTATATAATTAGGACATGGTTATTTATGTCCAAGTTTGTCTTTCTGTTCTGCTGTTGCTAAATTAACTTATGAAAAGCTGCATGACAAGTGCAAGGTAGAAGAAAGTGCTCCACTGAACAAGATGGCCGCCAGAGCTAAAAATAGAAAAACCTTTAAATGACTTCTCCTCCTAAACGGGTAGGAGAAGTGAGGGTTTCTTTTTGTCGAGTGTCAAGTATCGAGTTGTAAAAGCTGAGTATCAAGTTAAAACTATTTTAACTTGACACTCAACTTACTTAACTCGATACTCGACAATTTTAACTCGATACTCGACTATTTTAACTCGAAACTCGACAATTTTAACTCGATACTCGACTATTTTAACTCGATACTCGACAATTTTAACTTGATACTCGACAAACTTAACTCAATACTCGACAATTTTAACTCGATACTCGACAATTTTAACTCGATACTCAACATTTTAAACTCGATACTCAACCATTTTAACTCGATGCTCGACAATTTTAACTTGATACTCGACCAATTCAACTCGATACTCGCTACTCGACCAACTTAACTCGATACTCAACAATTTTAACTCGATACTCGACAATTGTAACTTGATACTCGACCAATTCAACTCGATACTTGACAGTTTTAACTTGATACTCAACTTTTACAACTCGATACTTGACACTCGACAAAAAGAAACCCTCGGCTGGACTATAGGGACAAGTCGCTTATTTACTTTTCCACAGGCTTCCATTATTCATCCCTGGCGTCCACATGTAGTCCCACATTTAAGATTATAATGATCAGAAAGGTCACAAGACAAAAAGGGTATATCAGCATATTTTGACTTTTTTTTTAATCCTTGAAGACAGGAACACAATTTCGTGAAAAATAAAGAAGAAAAAGAAAGACGTTCACAAGGTCTAACTTTTAGTCATAACACACTTAAAATTTCATTGACAATTATAAATGTGGTCTGCAATTAAACAAAATATACTTTTATGGCTCCAGTCTCCAGTGACTAAATATTTTTCTCATAATCCTGTTTGATATGTCTACTAAGATAAAACCAAAAAAATATCAAGACTATAAAGGCATAGTCATGATATTACTTTGGGTTTTATTTTAGTGGATTATTAAACAGATTATAAGAAAAATTATTTTGTCACTAGAGATTGGAGCCAGTCTAATGTAAATCTGACATAAATTCAAACAGTCTTATCTACTATTGCCCAATCATAGTTGGACTTTTAATGGGTAATCTGTTCTCTATAAACAGAAATGAGGCTTCAAAAAGGCGCTGAAACGATACATTTCCAAATTTAGGGTTGGCACGTGCTGGTGGAGCACCGAAAGTTCCGCCCAATTTATAAATGAGAACAGCAAAAATTAGCATTCTTACAGGTTTCCCCATTATTATACTATTACCGTAATAAACCAAAGTAGTGGGACAGACAGGCTTAAGCAAACAGTTTACACCCAGAGCAGACGCCACTTTTAGAGTGGACCTCTTTTCAGAAGAAAAAATATTTTAACCCATTTATGCCGAGTGGATTCTTCTACTTTAACTCTTTGGACAGGCTCATTTCCTTAAAGCCACTGATGTGACTGTCATGGTTTTGTTTAATAAACATTTTTATATTACATATATCATATTACTTCACCTTGCAGTCACTGGGGACTGGTGCCAGTCTAATTTGCTTAATTGAAGTTGATTTTGTATTTTTGAGATGTTTTTTCCACTATATTGGAGACTGGAATATTAGAACCAACCTTTGCTTAGATGAAGTTGATTTTGAGATGTCTTTTTCATACTACAAGAGGCTGGAGCCAGTCTAACTTTTGCTTACTTAAAGTTGATTTTGAGATGTCTTTTTCACACTCCATAATTAAAATTAGTTTTGAGATGTCTTTTTCATATCACCGGAGGCTGGAGCTAGTCTAACTTTTGATTAATTCGAATTGGTTTTGAGATGTCTTTTCCACACAACCGGAGGCTGGAACTAGTCTAACTTCTGCTTAATTGAAATTGATTTTGAGATGTCTTTTCAACACATCACGAAAACACGCCTATATAATTTTGACCCCCTTAAACCCCACTTTTATATAGTAAAACTGGGGTTTACAGGGGTATACATTATCGGTGAGGCGGTTCTAACGAGTACCCACAATCCATGTTTTGAGCAGAAATATGAAAAATATCAGAGTTTTTCATCTGAAAATTTTCAGTTTTTGGAGGTGAAATTTTTTATATATTTGAATAGGCGTGTTTTCGTAATGAGTCCTGGAGATTGGAACTAGTCTAACTTTTTCTTAATTGAAGTTCACTTTTCCCACACTACTGTAGGCTGGAGCCAGTCTTACCTTTGCTAAACTGAAACTGATTTTGAGATGTCTTTTCCCACACTACTGTAGGCTGGAACCACTCTTACCTTTGCTTAACTGAAATTGATTTTGAGATGTCTTTTTTCACACTACTGTAGGCTGGAACCAGTCTTACCTTTGCTTAACTGAAATTGATTATGAGATGTCTTTTCCCACACTACTGTGGGCTGGAGCCAGTCTTACCTTTGCTAAACTGAAACTGATTTTGAGATGTCTTTTCCCACACTACTGTAGGCTGGAACCAGTCTTACCTTTGCTAAACTGAAACTGATTTTGAGATGTCTTTTCCCACACTACTGTAGGCTGGAACCAGTCTTACCTTTGCTTAACTGAAATTGATTTTGAGATGTCTTTTTTCACACTACTGTAGGCTGGAACCAGTCTTACCTTTGCTTAACTGAAATTGATTTTGAGATGTCTTTTTTCACACTACTGTAGGCTGGAACCAGTCTTACCTTTGCTTAACTGAAATTGATTTTGAGATGTCTTTTTTCACACTACTGTAGGCTGGAGCCAGTCTAACCTTTGCTTAACTGAAATTGATTTTGAGATGTCTTTTTAATAGTCCTGGAGGTTGGAACTAGTCTAACTTTTTCTTAATTGAAGTTAACTTTTCCCACACTACTGTAGGCTGGAGCCAGTCTTACCTTTGCTAAACTGAAACTGATTTTGAGATGTCTTTTTTCACACTACTGTAGGCTGGAACCAGTCTTACCTTTGCTTAACTGAAATTGATTTTGAGATGTCTTTTTTCACACTACTGTAGGCTGGAGCCAGTCTAACCTTTGCTTAACTGAAATTGATTTTGAGATGTCTTTTTAATAGTCCTGGAGATTGGAACTAGTCTAACTTTTTCTTAATTGAAGTTAACTTTTCCCACACTACTGTAGGCTGGAGCCAGTCTTACCTTTGCTAAACTGAAACTGATTTTGAGATGTCTTTTTTCACACTACTGTAGGCTGGAGCCAGTCTTACCTTTGCTAAACTGAAACTGATTTTGAGATGTCTTTTTTCACACTACTGTAGGCTGGAACCAGTCTTACCTTTGCTTAACTGAAATTGATTTTGAGATGTCTTTTTTCACACTACTGTAGGCTGGAGCCAGTCTAACCTTTGCTTAACTGAAATTGATTTTGAGATGTCTTTTCCACACTGTAGATATAGGCCTACTTTTCAATGATCTGGAAGGCTCATAAGTTATATACCCAAAGCATTCGGAACTTTGGGTTGATAGGCCTGAGCAAACAGTGTATATCCAGATCATACATCGCAGAAACCGGCGTCTGATCTGAGTCTACACCATTTGCCACTCACCCAGCAGAATTTTAGACATCAACAGGTCGCGAAACGGACCTGACAAAATCAATACATGGAGTGGCTGAGTATATGTTTTGTTTAATTGTTCATTATTTATAATATAGTAGACTCTCGTTATCTCGACTTCGCTTAATAATAACCGCTTATCTCGAAGTGAAAATCTGGACCCTGTTTTAACACAGAAATCTAAAAAAGTAATACAATAATGTGGAAAAGAGGAGAAATTGCTCATAAGGAGCAATTTCTTCTCTTTCTCACAATATTTTCAATATATCGCTAACTTCCGGAGTTAATTTACATATTCATTTATGAAATGTGGTTGTTCAACTATAAATCTGATTTGTCGAGGTACGGATATCTCGAAGTATTTCGGAGAGTGCCCTGGCCTTCGAGGTAATGAGAGTCGAATGTAATTTGATATTCATTGTCAAGTTAAATAAAGAAGGGTCTTCATGAAATTATGGGTGCCAAAAAGGGCCAGTTAAGCCTGCGCATGCGCAAAGCCTGATGAAGGCATTTATTGTCCGCTTACAGAATCACAGGACATTACGAAAACCCGCCTATTCAAATATAGTGACAAATTTACAACCAAAAACGGGAAATGTTCAGATAAAAAATTCTGATATTTTTCATATTCCTGCTTTAAACATAGATTGTGGGTACTCGTTAGAACCGCCTCGGCGAGGTGGTTCTAACGAGTACCCACAATCTATGTTTTTGGGCAGAAATAAGAAAAATAATGAATACCCCTGTAAACCCCAGTTTTACTATATAAAGTGGGGTTTAAGGGGGTGAAAATTATATAGGCGTGTTTTCGTGATGTACATTGAATATATGGACGAACAGAGAGAGGCCTGATCAGGCTGCGTGGATCTGAAGGTTGATCTTGGACAGCTTTTTATACAAGGCATAAGAGCCATTTACTTGTTGTGTGCATCATTTGTATTCAGTTCGTTTCATGTGTCTCTTTCAGGACCATAGATTGCCAAGATGGCGGTTAAAGGATGTGGCAGTGTTATCAAGTACTCTATGTTTTTGTTCAACGCTCTGATTTTGGTATGTTTATTGGTCATGTATCCGGGAATAAGATGAGCCTTCGTATGTATGTTCGCCATCACGAAAACATACCTATATAAATTTGACCCCCATAAACCCCACTTTTATATAGTAAAACTGGGGTTTACAGGGGTATACATTATTTTTCTTATTTCTGCTCAAAAACATAGATTATGGGTACTCGTTAGAACCGCCTCGCCGAGGCGGTTCTAACGAGTCCCCACAATCTATGTTTTGAGCAGAAATATGAAAAATATCAGAGGTTTTTATCTGAAAACTTTCAGTTTTTGGAGGTGAAATTTTCAATATATTTGAATAGGCTTGTTTTCGTAATGTTTGCTGCATTGTGTGCATGTGTGTGCGTTACAGAGAGAGAGAGAGAGAGAGAGAGAGAGAGAGAGAGAGAGAGAGAGATACCGACATGTAGAAGAGTTCATTCTTTCCTTTTAGATGAAATCCCTTTTCAGATGGTGAGCTGGAAAGCAAGCAGGAAGTCACAAAAGCTATCTCCCTTGCAAAGAATGGCAGCAAAAGTACACAATGTATCGAAGCCCCTTAAGAGATGTTCTATAAAATCATACTAAGCGTGCAAATTATTCAAGCAGACTATTCCATTAGTTTTTATTTGTATCCGGGGAGTCTGGTGAAGGACTCTGTATTGTGTCTGTCTTAAGGGGGCTGGATAAACATGACAGCTTATCAGACATGTCTTACAAGAAGACAACTTTTGTTACTTCCTGTATGCTCTCCTGCACACAAATTCCCTTCTGAAAAGAGGTCTACTCTAAAAGGAAAGAATTTGCACAATAAATCACACAATATTTTTTTTTTATTTTTATTTTTGCATATGGAAAGGTACTCACGATTTACTACTTCCTAGCTGGCACAAATTCTGTATCCAAAGCAATCTACACGGTATCACGTTGTCGACTGTGTATACTCTCGTCATCAGAATTATTGAAAAGAAACCAGAATAAAATTAAATGTGCCGCAATGTGAGACAACGTACCACGAAGACTCAAATCAGCCGGCGCACCCGTGCCGTCTGATCAGAGTCTTCGTTGTCCGCATGAAGAAACTTTGCATCCTTGGCTATCCAAAATGCGACCAGTGAAGATTCTGATCAGACTGCGCGAATGCGCAGTCTGATCTGAATCTTCGCTGGGCGCACATGTCTAAAGGTACGTTTTCTGACGTTGCGGCTCAAATAAAACACATGTCAATTAACTTTAGTGTTGAGAAAATGCATCTACACAACAAAACTCAATATTGGGATTAGAGACAAAACTGTACATCAGTGAAAAATTCAATCAAAACCATGAAATCGATATGGTTTTCGCGTTTTTGACGTCATTATTTATCCCCATAAAATACATACGATTTGCAATAACTTTACATATCTGTTTGGTGTAACTGAAACATTGATGAAGTAACTATCTATAAAGCTTTAATGACAGCATGAAACCTGAATTCCATTCCTCGTGGAGTGCTTTCTACTCCCGATTGTTTATGGAGATTGTATACAACAACAACAACAACAACAACAACAACAACAACGAAGACGATGACGACGACAAGGAGGACAGCAGCTGCAACAACAACAACAACGGCAACAGCAAAAGTGTCCTCCAGAACATTTGCAGTATAATGAGAAATAATGGATTTTATTCTGGGAACGTTTTAAGTGTTACCATTTTTATTCTTATACGAAAACGAACACTGTTTCGAATCGAAATAATTTCAATTCCCTTTTTTTTCTCACACAGATGGCAGGGTGTGCTCTTGTCGGGTTCGGTATATACACAAGGACGAATCAAAGCAGTGTGACGAAGTTCTCATCGATTCTCGGCAGCAGCCTGATACCGACTGTGACATTAACTGTGATAATAACAGGCTCCATAATTATACTCCTGTCCTTTCTTGGATGTTGTGGTGCTATAAAAGAAGTTCGATGTATGTTGGTAACGGTAAGTGTTCGTATTTTCAAGGAAAAAGGAATCTTGAGAACTCTTCAGCGGCAACTCCATTTTTTATTGCCTCCTGTCGGAAAAGCATTTACTCTACAAGGAAATAATTTGTTCCCAAAGGGTTCTACTCTATAAGGAAAGGGGTCTACTCTATATCCAAAGGGGTCTACTCTATAAGGAAAGGGGACAACTGTACCTAAAGGGGTCTACTCTATAAGGAAAGGGGTCTACTCTATATCCAAAAAAGGGGTCTACTCTATAAGGAAAGGGGTCTATTCTAAAAGGAAAAGGGACTACTGTACCCAAAGCGGTCTACATTATAAGGAAAGGGGGCAACTGTATCCAAAAGGGTCTACTCTATAAGAAAAGGGGTCTACTCTATATCCATAGAGGTCTACTCTATAACCTTCCCTGTTCTTCTGTGCATTCAACGCTTATAATACAGAGTGGTATTGTTATGTAAATATAGACGGTTCTTATCAGACTTTGCAGGTGCGCAGGCTGATCTGAGCTTCTGAGTGTTCGTTTACAGCCAAAGGTCATTTTTCCCTAAGCGTGATAAGTTTTATCCAGATATGGTAATTCCCGGCTTTGCAATGGCAGCTGACTTAGATGCTGTCAGAAAACATTTTTCTGTTATAACGTGTTTTCCCAGAGGGGATGAAAATTAGATTACTCTAGTTGCTGTGTGTCAAGTTAATGTTAGTTAGCTCCAGAACAATTTTCTTACATGGACTGTCATGGTGTGAGCAGAATTCCCAGTGGGAGGAAATTTCTTCCATAAAAAGAGCTTTACATGATAAATGTTTCATAACATTCGGAAATTTATTGGTTAACTTTGATTATTGAAATGGGTCGCCCAACTATCGTGTTTTACCCTAAATATTGGGACGCCTTAATTCCTTGGCATACTTCCTCTAAACGTTGATAAAGTCGTTTTACTACATGTCGATGTGTCAACTGATGGATGAGTGACAGACCGTGTAGTTCCTAATCAGACGCC
The DNA here is from genome assembly GCA_964016985.1 of Anodontia alba. Classification (NCBI taxonomy): domain Eukaryota; kingdom Metazoa; phylum Mollusca; class Bivalvia; order Lucinida; family Lucinidae; genus Anodontia; species Anodontia alba. The sequence goes on from OZ024828.1 coordinate 10,711,106, forward strand.
GCAAAACGCGGCGTTTTATCTGACTGCTCTGTTTCCTCAGGCCTGTCTGTCCGAACATGTAGGGTAAATGTATTTTGTAATCCATCTAAAAAATATTTAAGCTTAGCACTCTGTAGACTGATTCATCAGATAACAAGTACGCGTCGTTATGTTTCTTACAGTTCACGGAAAATAAGACTTGACATTTTATTCAATTTTCCCCATTTGGAAGCTATTTCAGTGAAATGTGAAGTCTTATTTTCTGTGAAAATTAAGAAGTCTATTTTAAATGCTGTCTGCTTTCTATACACTCAGCACTCAGCAAGTTTAAATAGTTTTCGACTTCGGAACCTCTCTAATACGTTTCCGCTTGCACAAGTCCACGCAGTCTAATCAAGGCATTTTCTGTCCGCCGTCAGAAAATCTACTTCCCCAAGTCTAGTCTATACATTTGTATTTGTCCTGCCTTGTAATGGAAAATGTCTCTTTAAGAGAACAAAATATAGTAATAGTCCCTGCCATGCGTTACTATCAGAATGTTTATTTTAGTAAATCCGGACATGGGACTTGACTTTTTTTTCAATGAATAGATCTGGGCAAGTCTACAAAATTCATTATAAGGTCATTTGATTTCTTAAAATGCGCTCTACTGTTAGAAAGTTATATTATTAATACAAGAAATTGAATTCAGATTAACTTGAAAATATTAGGGAACAAATGCTGACGTTGAAAGAGGGTCCACTGTAAATCGATTTATAGCGAAGACTCTAATCGGGTAAAGTGGCTTCGCAACCTGTCCTTGATCGTCTTTGTCCTGAAGACGCCATTTTATTTGAATGCATAGCGCAAAAAAAAAAAAAAAAAAAATTCTATCATCATGAAAACATGCCTATATATTTATGTTGTAAAAGTACGGTGTATAGGGGTATAGATTATTGTTCTTATTTCTGCTCATAAACATAGATTGTGGGTACTCGTTAGAACCGCATCGCTGAGGCGAGTACTCGTTAGAACCGCACGAGTACCCACACTCTATGTTTTGAGCAGAAATATGACAAATATCCGAATTTTTATCTGAAAATTTTCATTTTTTGATGGTAAAGTTTTCAGTATATTTGAATAGGCGTGTTTTCATAATGAAAAACAAACACATCCAGACGAAACAATTATTGTTCAATCATGCATTACTGACAGGAAATTATTTGGTATACACGAAAATCTACTTTAGCTCATTTATTCCGAGTGGACTCGTCTACCTAAACTCTTTAGACAGACCCATTTCTTATATAATGGGTGTCTGGTTATTTTATTTTTATTTGTAATCATTTTTGTCGAAATTTCTGACTTATAGAAAACAGTGTAGACCCTGATCAGATGCCGCTGAACGCGTTCAGCGGTATCTGATCAGAGTCTACACTGTCTGCCAATGTCCCTTTTCTGGGACGCTAGGCATACATGGGTTAAGTCACATGTTAACGGCGAAAGCCCATATGAGCGAAAAAACCCAGACCGATCTATGCATTCGTACGGCATAGTCAGTGCTCTCACTGCACTTTTCGCTGTATAGTTGGAGATGTTTACTGCTGTGAAGTTAAAGATTGTCACTGCTTTGGAATCCTTTTAGGCTAAAACTTGAATATTAGCAAATTATATTGTATATATTTGTTTTTATTTTTCGAAAAAGATTCGCATGAAATGTCAATTCCTACTTTGTGGGAAAATAAGAAAAATGCCAGTCATTCGTTGTCTGATATTATTTCTTCACGAATGTTCGAAAGGCTAGGAGTTTCTTTTATTCTTATGCTATTAGAAGCTTATTTAAGGATGGTGGAGGATAATGTGGGAGGGGGTTGGGGGGGAGGGGTAGTGAGGTGCGAGCGTGTTCGCGGGGCTTTACAATATAGTAAGAAAAAACAAAACAAAACAGAAATAGTTTAATTAAAGAATAGAGGTACAAATGTATATGCTTTAAAGTCTTATTCCATCTGTTTGAGGTTAATATTTTGTAACACTAATTAGTGAATGTCACTGGAAAGTGCTAAAGGTCTTACGGCATTTTTGTGTCTGATATTTTAGCATTATCGGCCATGTCTGCAAGTGAAGGGTAATTTAGGAAGCCATTGTTGACGGCGTCTGATCTGTTTAACCCTAATGATGCAAAGAAAACCTGCATCTGAAAATGTCGTCTGCTTATGCCGTCTGCTGAATATTCTTGCAAACTTTTCAAACCCATTTTTGCATACAGGCAAACAGTGTGGACCCTGATCAGACTGCTCCTGGAGAAGCAGTCTGATCTGGGTCCACACTGTTTGCAAAAATGACTTTTAAAATCACAAGCAAATGACAAAGCAGACGACAATTGTTGTGGTTGGCAGTTAACGGTTTTAACATTTACAATTTGTAGCAGACGACATTCTTATTTTTTTTTTCAGAGACAATAAGTATTGAAATTTTATATGAGTTGTCTGCTTGGCAGACGATTCACATGAAATATCAAGACTTATTTTCTCTGAAAAAAAAAAAAAAAAAAAAAAAAAATCAAAATGTCGTCTGCTGCAGTTGTGATTTGAGGAACATCTTTGTACATACCTCAGCCCTTAAAGTGCTCATCAGAATTACAGCAGACGACACTTTGAAATAATTTCCTTTATTTTTCAGAAAAAAATAAGGCTTGACATTTTATGTGAATCGTTTGCATTACCAGCTTAAGAATGTTTTCTACTACGAGTTTGCTTGAATGGTTTAAATGAATTTCATGTTTCTCAACAAAAGACAGAGGTGTAGTTGTACGCAAAAAAAAAAAACAAAAAACAAACAAAAAAAAAAACAAAAAAAAAAAAAACAGATCTGTGGCATGAAGTTGGTAGAACGTTTGTTACTGCATGCAGATAAGACGAAATGTTTTCTTTTTGTTAACCCTTACAGCGCTATGCAAATTTAAAGCAGACGACCATCTTAATTGATTTTATTATTTTTCAGAGAAAATGAGGATTGGCATTTCATGCGAATCGTTTGTAAGGTCTTATTTTCCCTGAAAAATAAAAAGAAATATTTCAAAGTGACATCTGCAGCAGTTGTGATTAGCGCTTTAGCAAATTAGGGTTAATCACAGTTTTAACCCTTCTCATGCTGAATAAATTAAGATGCCACGCCCACTTCTAAATTCCAGCCAATCAGATTACTTGATCCGGGTTTTTGATAGAAATTTGCATATTTAATGACAAACAGTGCAGATCCAGATCAGTTGGCTTCCAGAAGCCAACTGATCTGGATCTACACTGTTTGCTATTACAGGGCATGACGTGTTCAACAAGAGAAGGGTTAAGTTTACATTCCAAAGAAAACACGTGGCTACATGTATCTGAGACTATTTACATAAAATGTCAAATCCTGTTTTCTGGGAAAATAAGAACATTATTTCAAAATGTTGTCTGCTGAAAATTTTACCCTGAATGCTTAAGCGTTAATACGAACTTTTCTATTTGTATCTTTCAGTTTTTCCTGTTGCTACTGTTATTGTTCGTGAGTTTTCTCGTCGGAGGAATCTTATTCTACGCATTTAGATATAAGGTATTTACATAGCTTCAACAGGTATTAGCTTTTTAGCTCACCTCAGCCTAAGGCTATTGTGATCACTTGCCGTCCGTCGTCGTCCGCCCGTCCTTCGTCCGCCCATACCTTTGAATGACGTCTCCTCTGAAACCCCTGGGCCAATTTTCTTCAAACTACATGTGGAACCTTTTATTAAAGGGTGTTTAGAAATTTGTTCAAATGGTCATTGTCCATTAATCAAGATGGCCTCCATGCCCATATATGGTAAAAACACTTAAAATCTTCTTCTCCAGAATCAAGAAAGCTTTTAAGCTGAATGTTGGTCGGCAAAGCATCGGAGACACGAGTTCTACCAAGTTTGTTAAAATGATAGTCGGAGGTTGACCTTTGACCATTTTACGGCAAGATCAAATTTACGCCCCCATACATTTGTATGGGGAAAATGTTGAAAAGTCATTTTCTCAAATTATATTAAAGACTAATGGCTGAAATTTGCAATGTATGATTAAAGTAGTAAAACATTTTAGTTACAATCAACATTTTGTCCCCTGGGGTTATCTTTCCTTGCCCTGGGCCATATACATGTATAAAATTGTGTAATTTTTAAATGTCTTCTTCTCTGAAACCGCTTGAGCAATTGTCACCAGATTTCACAGAGGGCCTTCTGTCGAAAGGACATTAACAATTTGTTTGAATGGTTCCGCATCATTTAACAAGATCGCCGCCATGCCCATATACTCGTATGGTAAAAATGCTTAAAATTCTTCTTCTCCAGAACCAAGAAAGCTTTGAGGCTGAATCTTGGTTTATAGCATTTGGGACTCAAGATCTACCAAGTTTATCCAAATGATGGTCGTAGGTTGACCTTTGACCTTTTTACGGCAAGGTCAAATGTGCGATCTCATACATTTGTATCGGAAAAATGTTGAAAAATCATAGGGCTGAAACTTACAATGTATAATTAATGAAGTAAAACTGTTTAGCTACTGTCAAAACTTTGGTGGTTATCTGCCCTTGCCCCTGGGTTATATACATGCATAAATCATGAAATCTTTAAACATCTTCTCTGAAACCTCTTGAGCAATTTTTCACCAGATTTCATATGAGGTATTCTATCGAAAGGATGTTGACAATTAGGTCGAATGATTCTGCGCCACTGAACAAGATGGCCGCCATGCCCATATATGGTAAAACACTTCTTCTCCAGACTTAAGAAAACTTTGAGACTGAATTTTGGTGTACAGTATCGGGAAATCAAAGTCTACTAAGTTTGTTCAAATGATGATACTAGGGTGACATTTGACCTTTTTACGGTATGGTTAAATTTGTGTCCTAGTTGATGTAGCAATACTAGAAGAAGTTGCATGGCATTTGCAGATCTGCAATAGCTGTTTTTATCAGGTAAGCGGATCGTGGCCCATGGGCCTCTTGTTCAAGAAGCTAGCGGGTCATTTAGCTTCTGCAATAGCATGTACGCTTGTGCCGCAAATGATGGCATATGTATCAAGATTCATTGACTTACCTAAATCACTTCGATTATTTTTTCCGAGTTTTGCTTCACTCCGAGTTGTCAAATTTACCTGATGTGTACACAAATAATAGGTGCCACGGTCTTTGTTGACACTTAAAGCGCCAATCACATGTGCAGCAGACGACAATTGTTTTCAGTTTTATTTATTTATTTTTTTTTATTTTTCATAGAAAACAAGTCTTGACATTTCATGCAAGCAGACGATTCACATGATATGTCAAGACTTGTTTTCTCTGAAAAAAAAATCAGAATGTCGTCTGCTACAAATTTTGCATGGCGCTTTAACGGTTAATATTATCCTGTGCGTTTTTCAACATTTTGACTATAGCAAAGAGAGTCCTTTGCTAGTATTTCATTTTAATGCCAGTAAAGACACTTCTCGAAATGCGTAAAATATTAATAACCAGAGGCCCATTGGCCACAATGGCCCATATGAGTAACGGACTGAAGAACTTTAAAAGCTCGATTCAGCATTTTAGACTTTCAGTTGCCTTAGCAAAAACGTTTACACGGTTGATGACTAGTTAACAAACATTTCTGAAACGTTTCTGTCAAGAAACCTGCATTGCTTGTTGTTTTGTTTGTATCGGAGTTTTACGGCCCATCGACACATTTTAGATCATTTCGAGCGCTGACAGTTAACTTAATTGTGTTAAATAATGTAATAGTAGTCCATGCCTATCTTGCATAATGAAAAGATATGCTATGCTCCTAGAGAAATGAACACACTGCCAAATAATGTTACATGCATCAAACCCATGACTCCATGGTACGTGATTTAGTTGACAATACCAACCGTGAAAGACGAGGGCAAGGATGCTAGATTATGTAGATCCGTCTGCGGTTGGTGTATACATCGAGAACAAGAATAATCTCTGGTCTACCTGTACCTATTTTTTTCAGTCACACGTGGTTTATGTTTTGCCATGCATGTGCGGAGATATATATTGCTAGCAAATATTTGCAACGAATATGCGCGTCAGAGTATTCAGCAGATTTGAAGTATGACATTTAACTGAATATTCTGGCTGTTTGGTACCAGCGAATGTAGTTAACCCACCAAATAGAGTTGCTTTTTTTGCTGTTTAGTGAGACCCAATTATGAGCATTTATTTCTTTTTTAGTATCAATCACCTTTTCTGGTTGAGTCTTTAACATTTTTTCAAATCTTTCAATAAAGAAATTTTATGAATTCTCGCACTTGCGGAAGCACAATTTCATTTGAGGATGAAATCAGCTGCTTCTTTAACAATAATTGTAATTTCCTTTACAAATCTGGCTGCATGCTTTTGCGCGGTTTTCAGTTTCTGACTATATCTTGGGGTCCCAAACCTCACTGCCTTACTCTTGGACTGGGCGCACCGGTCCTTTATAAGCTGCTTTAATGTCGTGATAAATTCTCGTACCTGCTGAAGCATTATTTCATTCGAGGGTGAAATCGGTATAGAAGCGAATGATCTCGTCAGTTGTATATCTGAAAGAGGTCATAATAGGAGAATAAAACATCATTTTCTATTCTTTTCGTTATCAGATGCACGACTACTATGTCATCAGTCTTAGTAAGTACTTTTGCTAAAACTTAATCCTGTACATTTGCCGTATTTGGTGTGTGATTAGCATAACTCCTACATATACGGCTCGCCAGGGTGACCTGCAATAAAGATATTTACATAGCTCCAATCAAGATATTTATATTTACATAGCTCAAATAAAGACATTTACATAGCTCAAATAAAGATATTTACATAATTTCAGTAAAGGTATTTACATAGCTCCAACAAAGATATTTACATAGATCCATTAAAATTGATACGTTACGTTAGATATAAAGTATTTACATTACTACGATAAGGGTATGTACATAGACCAATAAATGCTTCATATATCTCCAATAAATGTGATAAAAGATGTTAGACACAAGGTGTTACACAGCTCCAATAAAGATATTTACATAGCTCCAATAAAGATTCTATTTGTACTTCGTGATTGTGGCATTTCCTCGGTACCTTCACTTTTATTTTAACATGTCTCCAATAAAGGTGATAAATGACATTATATACAAGGTATATACATTGCTCCAGTAAATTTATTTAAATAATTTACATATTTACAATTTACATAACTCGAATGAATATATTTACATAGCTCATATAACTGTTTTACATAGTTTCAATAAAGGTGATTAATGACGTTAGAACTTTGCAAGGTATTAACGTAGCTCCAATAAAGATACTTACATGGCTCCAATTTACATAATTCCAGTTCAGGTACATACACAGTTCCAATATGGGTTCCCATAAATGTGATAAATGACGTAAGATACTAGGTATTTCATACATCGAATTTCGATAAATCTAATAAATGTATTCACACAGCTCCTATAAAGCTTTTACAAGGTATTTACATAGCTCCAATGAAAATATTAAAATAACTCCAATAAAGGTATTTTACATACTTCAATGAAGATATTTACATAGCTCCAATAAAGTTATTTGCATAGCTCCAATAATGATATTTACATAGATCCAATAAAGATATTTACATAGCTTCAATAATGTTATTTACATATCGCCAATAAAGTTATTTACATACCAATGAAGATATTTACATAGTTCCAATGAAGTTATTTACATAGCTCCAATAAAAGTATTTGCATAGCTCCGATGAAGATATTTATATAGCTCCAATGACACTATTTACATAGCTCCAATAAATTTATTTACATACGAATGAATATATTCACATAGCTCCAATGAAGTTATTTACATAGCTCCAATAAAGTTATTTACATAGCTCCGATGAAGATATTTATATAACTCCGATTAACATCACGAAAACATGCCTATATAATTTTTACCCCCTTAAACCCCATTTTTATATAGTAAAACTGGGGTTTACAGGGGTATTCATTATTTTTCTTATTTCTGCTCAAAAACATACATTGTGGTACTCGTTAGAACCGCCTCGCCGAGGCGGTTCAACAAGTACCCACAATATATGTTTTGAGCAGAAATACGACAAATATCGGAGATTTATATCTGAAAATTTTCAGTTTTTTGGAGGTAAAATTTTCAATATATTTGAATAGGCTTGTGTTCGTAATGAAGATATTTATATAGCTCTAATATTATAGCTCTAATACAGATATTTACATAGCTCCAATAAAGTTGATAAATGAGGTGATAATTTAGGATAATTTTGTATCAAAACGTGATGTGTACTTAGTGGAATGATCACGTACGCTAGGTATGTATTAGTATAACAATAAAATGATAATAATAATAAAAAAAGTCAGTAGCAAAAAACTTCGGAATCGTTTGCCCGGATCAATGTATTCAGTTTTTTTTTCATGTTTTATGCTTCATGAGTCAGTAATCACTGATACAAAAAGTACCTTTTTACACCATTATGGGCTGACGTTTGCGTATACAGCTTTAAACATCTTTTGGATATAATTACGATAAAGTGTCTCTCAATTTCAGACTGCATGCAGTTACAGACAGGATGGTTCACGTTCCACGGCAGATATAAGGGCGAGGGTCGTGGCGACGTAAAATCGATTAAAGCTCTCCCACTCCCCCTCAATAAGATTTTTACTGACCGTTCCAAGGCGGTACTTCTGCTGTGGTTTACTATTTTTGTCATTGTATGTCTTTGCATGTATGTTCTGGTGAAATTTTATTTGGATAGCCGTTTGGCCATTTTTTGGAAAGAAACTGTCCTTTTGGCTTTCTGCTTGTAGTGTTTTGATTGTGGTACCGGTGCGTCCTTCTTGGTGTCTTGGACGGAAGGTGTTAGGTTATTGTATCGATTCCTGATCGTTGCCTTCCTTTCTATTTGTCATAAAGCGGTTTCCAGATAAACTGCATGCAGTTGCACATAGACTAGTATCTCACGTTATATCTCACGTTACTTGCGCATATCATTAATTGATATATTTCCATGTAAGCTGTCTACAATTCAATTGCAGATAGAAGATCTCACATTAACACAGTTAAGAAATCAGCTTAATTTCTCGTATGGAAAGAAGGGCGAGGAGGCTGTAACAGAAGGCTGGGACTACATACAGAAATCTGTGAGTTTTTTTTCTCTGACTGAAACTTAGTTCCAGCTATTTCAACCCATTAATGTTTAGCATCCCAAAACTGGACATGTGCAAATAGAGAAACCCAAGATCAGACGCCGCAGAGCGCGGCATCTGATCAGGGTCTGCACTGTTTGCCATAATATCAGCTAGCTACAATAAAACAAGCAACTGAGGCGGTTTCTTTGGATCTTTGAGTTGGAGTTTTACGGCCCAGTCAACACTGTTCAGGTAACTGATGACTGCCCTTCTTGAATCAGCGGAAAGGGGAGAATGACAATAGAAATGATTTCATGATCAATCTCCACGCAACTTATGTGACCGAGCTGAGATTCGAACTTGCGACGCCTGTATATTCATTCAGACGAGCTATCGACTGCGCTATAGAGCCTGACAGGTCGGTTTCTTTATAGTCGTACTACTCCTTCCAATGGGCAGTTCCAGCTTGCTTGATGAAAGAGTCCATTGAAGTTATGTAGGGAATAATGTGCTGACACAAGTGGTGCCATGCATTATGGCTTCACGAATTTTCATGCTGATTCGGAACTTAACTGTTCACAGATAGGTTAAAACCAAGTTTTGTGGTGCCGCTGGTAAATGTTATTGGTAATATTCCAACGGGCATATGACGTTTATACAACGTCGCATAAACGTCGATGCAACGTCATGTGACGCTTATATAACATCGCATTTACGTCGATGAAACGTCATGACGTTACATCGACGTTAATGCGACCTTGTATAAACGTCTTTTTCCCGCTGGGCTTACCAGAATTATATGTATATAGGGTCGATTTATACATGACGTTTATATAACGTCGTATTAATGTCACGTCGATGCAACGCCATGGAGTTTATACAACGTCGCATTAAAGTCGATGCAACGTCATGACGTTTATACAACGTCACATTAAGGTCGATGCAACGTCATGACGTTACATCGACGTTAATACGACGTTTTATTTTATTGTTAGCGGTGGAATCATTATATATCTGGTGAAAATAAAAGCGGTATCAATCACTTCAGAAATGATATCGTATCATTTCACTGGTGACTGATACGATTTATATTTTCACTCCTCGCTTTGGCAGTGTGGGGAATCCACATGACCAAATGACTAGGTACACGGGGTTTATCACTATTTTTAGCTCCGCATACGGTAGGACTTTTTTTTAGAATATCTCTATTCTTACCAAATGAAATAGTTCAAAGAAAGCGCAGAGTACGCGGAAAACCAAGCTCTTTCTGGTGGTGTAAGCGCTATTTTGCGATCTGGTCTAATTCTCGAGAACATTCGAAAAATGTTTTTGCTGTCAGTCTGGGCTACCGGGACAATGTACATGGATTTAGACGAAAACCGTTCTCCTTATCCTCGAGAATTAGACCAGATCGCAGAATATCGCTTACACAACCATAAATAGCTTGATTTTCCGCGTACTCTGCGCTTTATTTGAATAAATTTCATTGGGTAAAATCGAGATATTCTAAAAAATCCTACCTGATGTGGAGCTACAAATAGTAACAAACTCCGTGCACTTAGTCATTTGGTCACGTGGATTCCCCACACTGTTTGGATGACTTCGACTTTCTTTATTGTTTCAAAAGCGTATGTTACCGCCACGAGATTTTTAACACCTCTAACTTCTTTGTTTCTGAGCTAAACTATCAAGTGTTAGTATGCATTTTTTTAGTAAGAATGTAAGGAACATTTTAGTGACAAGATTATTTTGATTTGCCGAAACGTTTTGTTTTTGTCACTTCAGCGCTTCATATGCTAAGCACTGAACGTCGACGCCATGACGTTCATGTTTTGTTTGGTGACGTTAGTTATGACGTTAGAAACACGCATTGGTGTGTAAAAAATAAAATAAAAAGAAAATTTACTCTTTTTCAGTGAATACCATAAAATTTTTATGTCGTGTAATGAAAACATTAAAATTTTCACTCGTGCTTCGCATTCGTGAAAATACTGATGTTTTCATCACACTTGATGAAAATATTTATGGTATTCACAACAAAAGAGTAAATATCCTCTCTGTAATAACGTCATTTGCCCATTGGGCTTTCCAGTATTATCTAAAAATCACAGACGCCCCAGACGTTTATGACTCTACTCTACAGGCGTTACAAAGAAAGTTAACATATGATAAAAAATTGTCTGAAGTGACAAAAATATTACCAGTTATTATTCTTTTTACACGTTTTGATTATTTACGTGTTGTGCGGAGTCTGCCGAAGTACTGAATCCATCGTTTGCGTTTTTCACTGTGATGAGGAATTAATAGGAACTTGTTAGCCGGATATCAAAAGCGTTGTCACAATTCAATGTAACAGTTATGATCACCGCCATTTTTTGTCGATTGTTTACAATCGAGCCATAGTATACAAACGCCAAAATTTCCTTAAGGTTGTTAACCAACTGATTATCATTGACCAATGTAATCAAACCGCGCTTTAGACGAAATCCGGGTAACGATTATTTATAGCCGCGCTATTCTTGTCGCTGTGATAGGGTTATTTGTAAAACCTGGACCGGAACAAAACAGTGCAGACCCAGATCAGACGCCACAGGGTCTGCACTGCTTGCTTAAAAACAAGAAGTTAAACTTTATATGAAACAGTCTTAGAGACAATCGACCCACCATTGCTATCAGTGCTTTGATTAGACTTCGTTTTCCGACTGTACTTGTATAACTCTTACCGCTCTCTGGGTTAGTTCAGGAGATGGTAAATTGATGATTTCTTTTTCAGAAAATAGCACTTGATATTTCATGCAAATTGTCCCCGTGAATTAAATGTCAGAACCCGCTTTCTGGGATAAAACCAGAATATGTCATATGCTGAAAATTTTACCAATCATGCTAAGCATTATTGAAAGAAAAAACAGAAAAAAAAACACAACACAAAAACTGACGTGTTCGGCTTTTATTAGCTCACCTGTGCCTTTAGGCTCATAGGTGAGCTTATAGTATAGGCAGGCTCCGCCGTCCGTCCATTGTCCGCACTCTTCAAACATCTTCCCCTCAGAAACCACTGGGTCAATCAAAGCCAAATTTCATATGAAGACTCAGTGGTAGGGGGAAGGGGCTTGATATGCAGCCTTGGGGACATGGGCCCAATGAAGTTTGAAAAAAAAAAATGATGACCTTCGGTTGACCTTGAACTTTTTTACGGAAAGATCAGATTTTGTTACATAGACTATAAGCAAAAATTAAAAAAAATCTTCTTGTCTGAAACTAGCAGGTCCAGGTCTTTGATATTTGGTATGTAGCTTTATCTTGTGGACCTCTATGAAGATTGTTCAAGTTATAGCCCTGGGTTAAAAAATGGCCCCGCCCCAGGGTCACTTGTTTTACATACACTCATATAGGGAAAACTCTTCAACCATCTTTTTCTCAGAAACCACTGGGCCAATCAAAGCCAAAGTTCATATGGATCCTCAATGGATAGGGGGAACGGAAGTTTATTTTTATCGCCACATCTGGGTCACATGACCCAGATGGCCGCCATGCCCATATATGGTAAAAACTCTTAAAACTCTTTTTGTTCTCGAGAACTATAGGATCAATGGCCCTGGGGCTTAGAATGCAGCAGTTAGGATATGGGCTCAATAAAGTTTGAAAAAATTATAACCTTTGGTTGACTTTGACCTTTTTACGTAAAGGTCAAATGTTTTTACATAGACTTCTATAGTCAAAACTTTGAAACTCTTTTTGTCTGAAACTAGAAGGCCCTGGTCTTTGATATTTGGAATGTAGATTTATCTTGTGGACCTTTACCAAGATTATTCAAAATATAGCCCTGGGGTGAAAAAAATGGCCCCACGCCAGGGGTCACATGTTTTACATAGACTTGTATTGGGAAAAACTTTAAAAAAATCTTCTCTGAAACTAGACGGTCTAGGCCTTTGATATTTTGTATGTAACTTCATCTAATGGGCTTCTACCAAGATAGTTCAAATTATAGCCTTGGGTCAAAAATGACCCTGCCATGGAGCTCATTTATTTTACATAAGGAAAACATTTAGAAATCTTCTTGTCTGATACTAGAAGGCACAGGCCTTTGACATTTATTATGCAGCTCCATCTAGTAGGCCTTTATAAAGATTGTGCAAATTATAGCACTGGGATAAAAAAAAAGGGCCTACCCCGGGGCTCGTTAATTTTACATAGACACATATAGAGAAAAAACTTTAAAAAATTTTCTTGCCTGATACTAGAAGGTCCAGGCGATTGATATTTGGCATGTACTCGCAACTTCAGCTAGAGAGCCTTTACCAAGATTGTTTGAATTATGGCCCTGGGGTCAAAATGGTTCCCAGAGGTCACTTGTCTTACATAGACTCGTATGGGGGTAAAAGCATTAAAAATCTTCTTGTCTGAAACAAGAAAGCCTAGGCCTTTGACATTTGGTGCTCAGTTTTATCTAGTGGCCCTTTACCAGGACTGTTCACATTATAGCCCTGGGGTCAGAAATGACCCCGCCCCAGGGGTCACTTGTTTTACATAGACTCATATAGGGAAAAAATTGAAAATCTTCTTGTGTGAAACTAGAAGGCACTGGCATTTGATATTTGGTATGTCAGTTTATCAAAGCCATATTTTATGTGAAAATTCTGTTTTGCCAAATTAAGAAAAGCTAAAATCCGTACCAAGTTACTGTAGGATGCAGAGATCAAGGGTTTTTCAAACTGTACCGGCTACCATACCTTTAAAAATGTTACCATAAGCTTGCTCAGAACAAATAGTCTAAGGTAAGCTACAGGACCATTGGTTCTCTGGTTTCAAGATGTTACCAATTTACTTTACCTAGCACGAGCTGTACTCAAGATCAAGACTTAACCCTTACCCGTGTGACTATCCGGGCTAAATCAGCAACAACTAATTGATGATATTTTTTTCCCAAAATTTTCCCAGAAAACAAGATTCAACATTTCATGCAAGCATAACTGTTTCACTGTCGTCTGCTGGACTTTTCCCCAGAATACTATGCTTTAAACCGCTTCCAGAATTTCTGAAAAGTCATTTTAGAGCGCCTGTGCATTTAGCGCGTCCACACTGACACCCCTGAACTGCAGTTCAGTCGTAGAAAACGTGACGTCATTGGCGTTTATCGATTTTCTGAGAGTTACGAGTATGGTTGCTTCTTCTTTGAATAGTCTGGAGGCTGTAGAAGGATGCGCAGGGTGATCTGAGTTTTCGCTGGTGCCAAGGGTCGTTTTGTAGGTTTATCGTGCGCTGGCTCATATCATATAAACGATATATGGACGATTAGAATAATTCTTATTTGAGGCTTCCTGAGGAGGCTTCTAAAGGGGAATTGATACATTTTCAGGGGAGGTAACTGTCCACTGAAATTAGTTCTGTCAACATCTGAAAAATGGTCTACTCTAAAAGAAAGGAAGAAAGGAGTTTGCTTCCTCTGGAGGGAGGAGCCTTTTTAAAAGGGGGTTGGTGTGCAGAATAGCCAAACAGGAAATCAAAAATGTTGTCTCCCTGGTGACAAAAGGGTGCGGGTGGGGGACAGGGGGCGGGGTGGGGGTGGGGGAGGGAATCTACCAAGTGTACCCAGTCCCCATAAGAAATTTGCCTCTTGTTTATCTCCGCCACTATAAAAAGGAAATAACAAACAAAATATCTAAAGGGAACTTTATACATTTGGCTGATTGGTTGTTATTTCCGCCAAGGGAGACAACTTTTGTGATTTCCAGTTTGCTTTACTGCACGTCTTCTGAAAAGGGGTCTACCCTTAAAGGATACAGGACACCGAATTCATTCCTTTTATAGTAGACTTCTTTTCAGAAAGGAAGCGAAAACTTCTTTGATAGATTGCCGCCCTTGAAATTGTATATTAAATTATGTATTTATATGACAGGATCCCCCACCCACCCCCAAAAAATAAATCAGCCGATTTCAATCCAACTTTTAACGGAAAGTCTCTAATATCTACGATCGATTTACAAACAAAATTTTCACTGATCAGTAAAAGAATACAAACAAAATGACAGTCTCCAGTATTTGAGAGAACTCTCGCGGAAGCGAAGTTTTTTTTCAGCGATAATGCCTACCCCTGCCGTGTAAAGGGTTACGAAAGTCTGCAAATTAAAGGAAATATCGTTAGTTGTTTACAATGTGCATCGGAAAGATTATGCACGCTGTCGGCAGTGGCTCAGTCTCGCTGTTTCTTGTTCCGAAATCGATTGGCTGATTTTGTCATATGACAGAGCGCCACGTGACTTGGATGACAAGTGAATTACGGAAAAATACGGAAGCTGTAAATCGGATATATCAGTTTATATGTATTTTCAGTATCATTGCTGTGGTGTATCGGGTGGCATAAATTCGACAGAATCTTGGGCTTACTATAAAATGAATTCAGATTGGTTCCTCCATCAGTCTCAGGCAGCGCCGGAGTTCGTACCAACTAGTTGTTGCAGGGATCCGGAGAACACTCCAAATATAACCAAATGTCAAGGTCTCACAGATAGGACAATTATACCGTTCCAGGGTCCTCCCGTGGCCCCACGACAGATAAATGATCAGCTATATACAGAGGTATGTTAATACAGTAAGACTTCAATGGCTCGAATCAGAGACTCATAATTCAACTTTACCAGTTTCTTTATGAGAACTAGATAGTATTCCTGATAAACTCTCAGTCAGCAGCCAATCAGATGATAAGAACCCGCACACTACATGTTGCACACCTATACTGGGGAGCTGATAGCCCCGTTATTAGAATTATAAGCCTCTGCTCGAACATCTTTGGGACCATGGGATTTTGTTCTAGACATGGATAGTTCTAGCTACTGAGGGTTAACCATAGTGCCTGGTCAGAAGGCAAATAGGAATAACATAGGGATGCCTTTTCAACCTTCTATAGAATAATGGTATGTTGAGTGTACTCATTAGAATCGCCTCGATTAGGCGATTTTAATGAGTACAACAACATGCATTTTCATAATAGAATAAGAAAATTCCCCTAAAATATCGCTAAATATTTGTTTTCTTGAGCTATCGGAATATATTCCCAGGGTCTCAAAAAAACGTCTTCGAATCAGCCACGGTAAACGAGTCATCGGTGTTCGAGTCATTGCAGTTTTGCTGATGCAACCATGGTGGCAATCTTTAAACTCTTCAAACAACATCAGATTCTAAATTGCTAAAGGCTATCTGATCTGATACCCGAGATGGCCACCATGGCACAATGTAACACATCATATATGATTATCAGCCTAATCTAGGTGAGCGATCCTGGCCCACTTGGGCCCCTAATTTTACATAATGATGACGTGGCGTTATTGGATTACCTGGCAATAATTGATTCGTAAACAGTACTAAAACAAATGTAGAAAAGTAAATTTGAGTCGGTACATAGCATTTCCAATAAAATTGCATGTGCGTCTAGAGAATACTCAGATCAGAGTTCGCTGTCCGCATGAAGAAACTATCATTACGAAAACACGCCTATTGAAAATTTCACCACCAAAAATGAAATTTTTCAGATAAAAAAATTCTGATATTTTTAATATCTCTGCTCAAAACATAGATTGTGGGTACTCGTTAGAGCCGCCTTGGCAAGGCGGTTCTAACGAGTACCCGCAATCTATATTTTTAAGCAGAAAGAAGAAAAATAATGTATACCCATGTAAACCCCAGTTTTACTATATAAAAGTGGGTTTTAAGGGGGTCAAAATTATACAGGTATGTTTTCGTAATGGGATCTCTGGCTATCCATAGAGTGCACTGCGAAGACGGTTTAACCTGCGCGGATGCGATGGCTGATCTGAGTCCTCGCTGGGCGCACATGCAAGAGATGCTGTGCCCTGGCTCATTTCTTTAAACTGTAGAAACAGCACAAGTAAGGATTCTGTGCTAATAACGACTCTGAACAAGTGTACAGAGTATCTGCAAACATATTAACCCATTGCATACTGAATAGACTCTCCCACACAATATATTAGAAGAGTCCAATTTCCTGGCTATGAGATTTACATATTCTTTGAGAAAAATGGCTAAACTATTTGCAAACAGTGGAGACCCAGATCAGACGCCGCGTTCTGTGGCGTCTGATCTGGGTCTGCACTGTTTGCCAATTACCCTTTTACGGGTCTCCCGACTACAATGGGTTAACGCTTAGCATGCTTGGTTAATGTATCAGCAGACGACATTCTGAAATATCGTTTCTTATTTTCCCAGAAAATATGCTGTGAAATTTTATGCAAATTGTTTCTTTAAGAGAAAATTTGCATGAAATGCCAAATCCTATTTTTGGAAAAAAAAAGCTAGACATGTGTCCAAAGTGCACAAATGCCCCCGCTCTTTCATATATGGCAACAACTATTTTCCAAATGCTCAACCTGCCCTGCTATACATTCTGACCCCTAGCCTTACCCTAGGACATGACCTAGGGGCAACTCTAGCATAGAGATAAAGGTTTAGTTCTGGTAAATAGCATACCAAATTCCATACTTTTTTAGGCATAAAAGGTACCCAAGTTATGACCACCAAAAGAAACACGAACATAAATGTCAATGTAAAATCTGACCAACTTCGGGTCATACTGACTCATAATCCATAAGTATTATATTTATACATCAAATACTCATAAACATATAAGACAAAATAAATGAAGCAAGAAATATAGGTCACTGTGACCTACATTTATGTTGGTGTCAAACTTCGAGTCATACTGACTCATAATCCATTAGTATGATGTTTATACATTAAATTCTCTTCAAGATATAAGGCAAAACTACTTGACTGCGAAATGTAGGTCACTGTGACCTACATTTATTTTTAGGTCAAACTTTGGGTCATACTGACTCATAATCCATAAGCGAGATATTTGTACATCAAATACTCTTGAAGATATAAGGCAAAATTACTGGTCCATGAAGTGTACGTCACAGACCAACATTTAATTTTTAGGTCAAACTTCGGATGATACGGACTCATAACATGTTATTATTATGTTTATACACCAAGTACTCTTCAAGATATAAAGCAAAATTACTGGACTGTTAAAATGTATATCACTGTGACCTACATTTATTTTGAAGTCAAAACTCGGGTCATACTGATTCAAATTCTAAAAGCGTGATGTATATACATCAAATACACTTCGATACAGGACAAAATAATCACAGCGACCTACATTTATTTAAGTTTTAAACGGCAGGTCATACTGAGAAAGAGTGGAGTTCTTACATGAAATACTCCTCAAGATATAAGGCAAATCAATGGACTGTGAAAACTCTTCAGGGTATAAGCCAAAATTACTGGACGTGAGATATAGGTCATGCTGACCTTCACTTCATGACCTAAAGGTCAATGTCACAAGCTTGACTGATATCTCACCAGGTATCTGTCTTGTTCTCATAACAGAAAAGTAGAAAAAAAAATAAAATAAAAACAAACAAACAAACAAACAAAAACCAAACAAAAAAAAAACACACACAAAAAAACAACAACAACAAAACAAAACAAAACAAAAAAAAAAAAACAAAAAAAAAAACAAAAAAAACAAACAAAAAAACAAAAAAACAACAACAAAAAAAAAAAAAAAAAAAAAACAACAACCAAAAACAACACTTTTACAAGTGTCCTAGATTTTTACCTTTAGCCCCACCTCAGGGTATAGACCCTTGGGTTTATGTCATGGAATGAAAGCCACCTGTGTACCTATGGCCAAATATGAATGCTTCCTGATAAGAGATCCTTGAACATACTAGACGTGTCCAAAGTACACAAATAAGCCTACCCTTTGGACCCCTAGCTCCACCCCTGGGCAGGACCTAGGGCCATCTATAGTACAGAGTTGAAGGTTTAGGCCTGGGTAAGAAGCAAGCCAACTTAAAGTCATGACCTCCAAGACAATTGCGGATATAAATGTCAAATTCAAATCTGACCTGTTATACATTTTGACCCCTTGCCTCCACCCCTGGGCATGACACAGGGGAAGCTCTTACACAGAGCTGAAGGTAAGGTCTAGGTGTAAGTAGCGTATCAATTTTCAACTTTCTAACTTAAAAGTACCTAAGTTTGACCTGTTTTGACTTTTGACCCTTAGCCCCACCGCAGAGTATGACCCAGGGGCAACATAGCAAAAAGGTTTAGGTCTGGGTAAGTAGCATAGGTAATTTCAACTTTCCAGCATAAAATGTACCCAAGTTACGACATAGGTAGCATACCAATTTAACTTCCTAGTATAAAAGGTACGCAAGTTTGACCTATTATACATGCTGACCCCTAGCCCCACCCTAGGACAAGACCCAAAGGCAACACTAGCAGAGCATTGTTTAGGTCTGGGTAAGTAGCCATACCAAATTTCAATTTCCTAGCATAAAAGATACCCAAGTCATGATCTCAAAGAGAAACGCAAACGTAAAAAAAAAATGAATGAAAAGTTGAACATTGACCCCTTGTCCCACCCCAGGCATGACTTAGGGGCAACGCTAGCATAGACTTAAAGGTTTAGGTCTGGGTAGGTAGCATACCGGATTTCAACTTCCTAGCATAAAAGATACCCAAGAGAAACGCGTACGTAAATGTCAATGTAAACTTGAATGTAAAATTAAAGTTGATCTGTTGCGCCCCCCCCCCGCCCCCCCCCACACACACAAAGGGCATGACCCGCGGGGTCAGCTCTAGCACAGAGTTAAAAGATTATGTCTAGGTAAGTATTATACTAAGTTTCCACTTCCTAATGTAAAAGGTATCCAAATATGACCTCCATCAGAAATGCGGACATTAATGTCAATGTAAAAATGAATGTGAACTTAAACATTGACCCGTAGCCCCACCCCAGGGCATGACCCAGTAGCAACTCTAGCATAGAGTTAAAGGTTTGGGAAAGTAGACTATCGAATTTCAACTTCCTTACATGAAACGTACTCTAGTAATGACCTCCAAGAGAAACGCGAACTTAAACGTCAATGTAAACTTAAACATTGACCCCTAGCTCCACCACAGGGCATTACCCAGGGGCAATTCTAACAAAGAATTGAATGTTTAGGTCTCGGTAAGTAGCATACCAAATTTCAATTTCCTAGCATAAAAGGTACCTATAATAAACGTCAAAAAGGTTGCCTTTGGAAACAAAGAACACACTACTGATTTGAAAATGGGAGTCTCGGTTTTATTTAGACTCTTCATAAGCTTCATAAGCAGTAATGAAGTTTTCAACATTGCTTACGCCCTCTAGCGTATACATGAGCTGAACTCCATTTTCAAATATACCACATTCGGCCCAGTGATCCCAGAGGAAATGAAATATAATCTGCACTATAGTGCTGTTATCACTCTGGTTATAAATGTAGAAACGCAGACGTAAATGTCAACGTAAACTTAAACATTGACTCCTAGTCCAACCCCAGGCCATGATTGAGGGACAACTCTAGCACCGAGTTGAAAGTTTAGGTATGGGTAAGCAGCATACGAAATTTCAACTTCCTCACTCGTTAATTACGCGCAAGCCTTAGAACACTAGTGAATTTTTCCTCCGTAATCGATCAAAACAACCAAATCAACTCTATGTCCAATTTGTCGTCTACTGAATTTGTCCAGAGAGTGGTAAGGTATAATATGAAGGGAATTTATCCTCCCGTCTTATAATTGTCTACGCCCACGGTGTGATTTAAGCAGAATGCTAACTGGGCTTTGACTAAAAAACATAACCTTATTTTATTGTGTATTTTCATATTACCCCTGAAGATCATCAAAGATTACCCAATACAAGAGAAACGCGTACGTAAATATCAATGTAATCTTGAATGTAAAATTAACATTGACCTGTAACTCCCCCACCACCCTCAGGGCATGACCCGGGCGCAGCTCTAGCACAGAGTTAAAAGTTTAGTTTAGGTCTGGGTAAGTATCATACTAAATTTCCACTTCCTAGCGTAAAAGGTATCCAAGTTATGACCTCCAACAGAAACGCGGACGTTAATGTCAATGTAAAAAAAATGACTCTAAACTTTAACATTGACCCGTAGCCCCACCCTAGGTCATGACCCAGTAGCAACTCTAGCACAGAGTTAAAGATTAAGGTCATTAAGGTTTGGGTAAGTTCCAAAGTTCAACTTCCTAACATGAAACGTTCCCTAGTAATGACCAAGAGAAACTTAAACGTCAATGTAAACTTAAACATTGACCCCTAGCTCCACCACAGGGCATGATCCAGGGGCAATTCTAGCAAAGAGTTGAAGGTTTAGGTATGAGTAAGTAGCATACCAAATTTCAATTTCCTAGCATAAAAGATACCTAAGTAATGACTCTGGTTATGAATGTAGAAATGTCATTGTAAACTTAAGTTTACATTGAGTTGGGAGCCTTTATTTCCGTATTAAGAGTAGCATCGGGACCGAGGGCGAAGTTGACCGGCTGTATTTAAGTACTTTAAACCCCGCGGTGTTTTTCTTTCTACTGACTGTTCTAAGGCGATGGTCCCGGTGTTAGTTTTACTCTTTGTTGCTTTGTGGTTTATTCTACGTAGCGATTTGTTTTAATAAACGTCAAAAAGGTTGCCTTTGGAAACAAAGAACACACTACAGATTAGAAAATGGGAGTCTTGGTTTTATTGGGACTCTTCATAAGCAGTAATGAAGTTTGCAACACTGCTTACGCCCTCTAGCGTATACATGAGCAGAACTCCATTTTCAAATATACCAAAATGGGACTAGTGATCTCAAAGGAAATGAAATATAATCTGCACTATTAAGTCTTGCCTTGTGTTATTTTGTTATTCCTTTTAGCATTGCGACTACCTCGCTTAGGGAAGAGAGCTAATCTTAGGGCTTTACGTACGTTTGTTCGATTTGCGCTTGTTTGGTTTTGTCTGTTTCCTCTTCCTCTTGGTGTCTTGGAAGCGCTGCGGCTTGTGATAGTGACACTGCCTGGACCTTTAAGCATTGACCCCTGGTCGAACCCAAGGTCATGACTGAGGGGCAACTCTAGCACCGAGCTGAAAGTTAAGGTATGGGTACGCAGTATACCAAACTTCAACTTCCTCACTCGTTTTATTTTATTTTATTTTATTTATTTATTTTTTTTACGCTCAAGCCTTAGAACACTAGTGAATTATTTCTCCTTAATCAAAACAACCAAATAAACTCTATATCCAAATTGTCGTCTACTGAATTTGCCCAGAGAGCGGTAAGGTATAGTATGAAGGGAATTTATCCTCCCGTCTTCTAATTGTCTACGCCCACGGTGTGATTTAAGCAGAACGCTAACTGGGTTTTGACTGAAAAGCATAACCTTATTTTATTGTGTACATTGTATTTCACATAACACCTGAAGATCACTATAGATTACCTTATACTGCGACACATTGTACAATATTACACCAGATGCCGTCTCTGTATATTTATTGATCTCCGAGTCTATTGCGTGTTTTCATTAACAAAAGGACAGTGTGTATACAAGTGAATTTAAAACCCGTAATTTTATAACCTGTATTTGACACACATTTTACTTGTGTGTTGTTGAGATAGTAAGCAGCTGTTTGGAGTTTTCAAATATTTAGCTGAATATACACAAATTAGAACATACAGCCATCTAATTGATCAATACTGTGAATTAAATAAACAGCTGTGTTTAATCGAAGGAGTCAAGAAAATCTGCAGGGTACAGGTTACAGGTTAATAAAGTGACGAGATAATAGAAAAGGAACTGCCACAATGCCAGAGGAAGAAGGGTTGTGTTCAGAACCGTCGGACATTGCCATGTTGGTACTAGATGTTTTTGATAAGTGTTTTTGCAAGGACAACGACATTTTCAGATGCGCTGCGAAACTCTTGAGATCTATGTGGTCAACAGGTATGAACATTGCCATATGTATGAATCTGGCTATCAGATATTTTCCAGAACTAGACAGGATTGAGTTCATTCTTCCAGTTTTTGCGGTTGAACTAATTTGTATGATTATTGTGGGTTGTCTGGTTGCCGCATGGTTCCGTGGGGTCGTTAAACATAGAACCTTTCTCATTGTGTACAAGACGTTTGATTTCATCTTCAGTGCGGTCAATGCTGGATTAATGATTTATGCAAGGGAAGAAATAACTTTGAACACGTGGGAAGAATACGCTGCGGTGGCTATTACAGCTCTTGACATTTTGGATCCAATAGAAATCATCATAGCGTGTTGCTGGAAGTCTTAACGCCTAGCACTCTTGGTAAACAAATCAGCCAACGACATTTTGAAATATTTTTTCGATTTTCTCCCAGAAAACAGGTTTTGACTTTTCATGCAAATTGTCTCCAATTTGCATGAAATATCAAATCCTGTTTTCAGGAGAAAATAAGAAAAATATCGTCTGCTGAATTAGCCCAGAGAGTGGTAAAGGCTAATTACCTTGTTTAGAAGTACTAAATTTAGTAGCTAATGGAGACAAATAAATATATATATAATATTAATACAACTGAATACATAACTGATTCATCAGTAATCGGTAGTTTTAAGACGCGGATTTCATGGAAAGTGGCTGAGGGAAATACATCGGCGACATTTTTGAATGACGTTGCTGAAACTGTATTTGCTGGGACATGACTCGGTATTATTTCCAGCGTCAAAAGCATTACCAACCCCGAAACTGATACTAACAGACACTACCGCCGGCGTATGTTGCTAAGTAATGGACAATAATGGACAATAATTACTTTCACTAAACCTTAACTGATTAAACGGACGTTGTTTTTTTTTTTTTTTTTTTTGCTACACCAGTACACCAGTTCACTGATGCAAAAGACATATCTTGGTAGAGGTCGGGTCGATACATATACGAGTATTTTATCTGTTGAAGTATTACTGATACCCAGCGGGGCACATGACGTTTATACAACGTCGCATTAACGTCGATGCAACGTCATGACCGCTGGGTAGCTACATTTACACATGAACATCTACGGGGACTAGACCCCTTAATAGTTTTTCGGTTTTGGTTGGCATCTCCGCCACAGGAGACATCTTTTTTACTTCCTATTTGCTTAAGTGCACTCCAGATCCCTTCTTAAAAGGGGTCTATTCTATAAGGAATTAATTTGCTGCCAAATAGAGCGAAGTCTTTCCTTACAGAGTAGACCCTTTTCAGAAGGGGAGATACCCAGCTAGCATTTATAAATCTACAGCGGGCCGTTATCGGCCCGTCAGCTACCCTGACGGGCCGTTATCGGCCCGCTATAGATTTATAAAGAATGCTTACTGGGTAGATGATAACCAACAGTATTTGATTGATATGAAAAATCTGTCAAGAAGGAGCGTGGTGAATTCGTTAAAAAACGAGTTCCAAAGGAACAAGTTTTTTACTGAATTTTCCACGCTCCTGAGTGGTAGATATTTCATATAAGCAAACACTGTTCATTTTTCCATTTATTTTATACTTTTTGCTAGTTCTGTCCTCTTGAAAGCGCCAAAAAGGTGTTTTAATTTGAGCGGAAGAAAAATGGCGTTATTCTGTCCGTTCATTAGAACGTTGACGTCACTTCATGACGTAATGTCAACAGTTTGATGACGTTATGGGAACGTGTTTCATTTTGGTTGGTTTTATGGCCACTTTTCGCAGCCGAGGACGTCAAGATGAAATGCAATAGCGTGAGAAGCAGTTTATAAAACATTTCCAACACTGTGAAATACACACATGTAGTTCAATAAGTACTGATATGATACTGTGAGTTATAGAAAATAACGAACTGAAAAATCCCTATACCAAGGTGGCTATGTCACGTGGTTTCTTAGAAGGGCGCACACTGTTTTTTAACGTTAAAATCGCTCGATTCAAGGTAAGGAAGGAAATTGCACTTTTCTCAGGTTATATCCAGCCGATTTTCATAAAACAAAGTACATCGCATATTCGAATAGGAACACTATTCATAAACTTACAGCGTATTCATATTTTGCATGCAGTATTTGCAAACATTCGAAACAAATGTAATTTTCATGACAAAAATCTTGGAAGTATTCATACTTACATTTGCTTCGAATGTTTGCAAATACTGCACGCAGAATTTAAACAAGCTGTATGTTTATGAAAAGTGCTCTTGTTTGCATAAGCGATGCACTTTGTTTTATGAAAATTGGTTGGATATAACCTGAGAAAAGTCAATTTCCTTACCTTGACCTTGACGCAAGCGTTCAAAAAGTGTACACCCTTTCAAAAAACCAAGTGACATTGCCACCTTGTATATTTAACTGCTAGGTACATATAGAGTTGTCTACCATATACAGTCGAACCTCGTTATCTCGAACTCGCTTATTTCGAATTACCGCTTATCTCGAAGTGAAAATCTGGTCCCTGTTTTAACATGAAACTATGACAACAGGTAACAAAATAATGTGGAAAAGAGGAGAAATTGCTCCTAAGGATCAATTTCTCCTCTTTTCCACATTATTTTATATATATATATTTCTAACTTCAGGAGTCAAATTACATATTCATTTGTTAAATGTGGTTGTTCAATTTATTGTTTTCCTCACTCTCTCAACTCTGATATGTCAAGGTACGGATATCTCGAAGTATTTCAGTGAGTCCCTTGGAATTCGAGATAACGAGAGTCGACTGTAGGTGTATCCGTTCCCCTTAATGTATATGAAGTGTATCTGAAATAAATATACATGTATAATGTTACACAGCAAAGATGTAACGCTCATGACGCACAGTACGCATGTGCGTATCATGCGTAAGAAAAAATATTTGCAATAAAGAGACATTAACTAACAAAGTAGTTGGCTTCTATTCCAGGGTGTGCGTAAAGGTAAAAATAATTCCGCTCTGGCTACCTCAATGCACAAGCCCCGTCTATCTATCTATCTATCTATCTATCTATCTATCTATCTATCTATCTATCTATCTATCTATCTATCTATCTGTCTGTCTGTCTGTCTGTCTGTCTGTCTGTGTGTCCGTCTATCTATCTATCTATCTATCTATCTATCTATCTATCTATCTATCTATCTATCTATCTATCTATCTATTCAGACATAGTTCTACCTTAATATAGAGCTTAGCATTTCATGTCAGTTATACTTTCTACCAGCTTTATTATGAACAGCAGGTATGGCAGATGCTTACAGTAACAAAGTGATACAAAAGTAAGAAATGAGCATTCCATGGGCTATACAGTTTGTGTGCAAAATAAATATTTTAGGCTTTTAAATTGACAAAGACCTATTATGTCAAGTTCAAAGCCAAGAGGGAATTCCG
The DNA here is from genome assembly GCA_964016985.1 of Anodontia alba. Taxonomy (NCBI): domain Eukaryota; kingdom Metazoa; phylum Mollusca; class Bivalvia; order Lucinida; family Lucinidae; genus Anodontia; species Anodontia alba. The sequence continues at coordinate 10,737,453 of OZ024828.1, forward strand.
ACTAGCCCACGGTGTTCGGTGTTTGGTCTTTAACGAAATTTGCTCTACAAGGCAGATACACGTAATTTTGTATTTGTTACGTGAATGTACTGTGCTTTCGACATCTTTCAGAAAGTCGTTTTTTGCCTGGCGCTTTACACAAAAGAAGTAAATTTGCAAACTTTTATCATGATTTAATGCAAAAACCATTTATCGTAACTACCTATGTACAAAAAGTTTTATTCTATTCATTAGATTTAAAAAACCCCCAAATATTTTCACTTTTTCCTATAGTAAAAATGAATGCGAATTTTGCAGAAATCTGTAGAGTAGGTAACTTGGAGGCAGATTTTCAACAAGTTCTGCTTGTTCAATTTTTCTGAAATTTTCACAATATTGTTGTGAAACATCAATAATTTAAAGTCAGCAAAGAAAAGTAAAAAATATTTTCTTAGACAAAAACTCCAAAAAATCACTTTACTATAGAAATTGCATAGGTCAGACCAATTTTTGGCCGTAAATTTAATTTTACTGTAAATATTTTAGAGCAAAACACTGTAACAGAAAAGACAAATGGTTTCTGTTTGGATATGGTCAATCAGAACAAAATATTTTCATTCAAAATAAAGCGCCAAGCAAAAAACGTCTTTCCGAGAGATGTCGAAAGGACAGTAGTTGTAATTGTACTTGGAAGCATTTCGTTCTTGTAATATAGGAATGAACAGCACTGAGGATTTGTTTTCTTCAAACGTTAAGGCCAGATTTCCATACAGTAGGATTTTTGCAGTTGGGTTTGCTATTTCGGAGTCCACCATTTCGTGGCTCTGTTTCTGAAATAGTGGACAATGCAATGAGTAATGGTTTGCATCTTCAGTCGCTCCAAATCTGCATAAACGACTATCGATGATATTTTTAGAATACAAATACTGATTCAGAGAACTCCATTTTATTCTGAGTGGTGTGGTCATCTGTTCTTTCCTCTTGCCATCGAAATAATAAGTGGGTGCTTTGACATTGTTTTCATTCAGTTTTGCAACGTCACCAACGACATTGTGACTTAGTGTGTTCATTTGGGATATATTTTGCGGAATGGAGAAACAGTGTCATCTGCTACTTTTATCAACGTACTAAGTCGAGCAGGAATTACAACGTTAAACTAGAGCAAGTCGATGGCGCGCCATCGCATATCCCCGCGCCAGCGCCATCGCATATCTCCCTGCACATCAAAATTCCAAATGTATTCCTCCAGTCCTCATTCATAGAGCTATTACCTGTGACAGTGTCAATGTTCTAGCTAAAAAAAGCCTAAGAGGAGTTGGGTGACAATAAAAAAAAAAAAAAAAAAAAAAAAAAAAAAAAAAAAAAGGACCCAAAATCCTACTTTTTGACCTCTAGTGACCCCCATACATCATGCCCCCGGGGCAAAATTTTTGCACCACTGTATTCTACTCTTCATAACCTTCGATTTGATATGCAACATGACTATGTTTGTACAAAATGAATTTTGGACTCTTCGGGGCCAAACCCCCCTGGCCATGCCCCCAGAGGTCACATCAAAATTCCGAATGGATCTCTCCAGTCCTCATTCATAGGGCTATTACCTATGACAGTTTCAAGGTTCCAGCTAAAAAAGCCTAAGAGGAGTTGGGTGACAATATAAAAAAAAGACTCAAAATCCTACTTTATGACCTCCTGTGACCCCGAGATATGCCCCAGGGTAAAAGTTTTGCACCATTATATTCTATTTTTCATAACCTTCGATTTGATATGCAACATGACTATTTTTGTACAAAATGAATTTTTGACGCTTCGGGCCACACCCCCTGGCCCTGACCCCAGGGGTCACATCGAAATTCCGAATGCGTTCCTCCAGTCCTCATACATAGGGCTATTACCGGTGACAGTTTCAAGGTTCTAGCTTAAAAAGCCTAAGAGGAGTTGAGTGACAATAAAAAAAGGACTCAAAATCCTACTTTTTGACCTCTAGTGACCCCCAGACATGCCCACGGGGCAAACGTTTTGCACCACTGTATTCTACTCTTCATAACCTTCGATTTGATATGCAATGTGACTATGTTTGTACAAAATGGATTTGGATCCTTCGAGGCCACACACCCCTGGTCCTGCCCCCAGGGGTCATATCAAAATTCCGAATGTGTTCCTCCAGTCCTCATCCATAGGGCTAATACCTATGACAGTTTCAAGGTTCTAGCTAAAAAAGCCTAAGAGCAGTTGGGTGACAATAAAAAAAAAGGACCCAAAATCCTACTTTTTGACCTCTAGTGACCCCCAGACATGCCCCCGGGGCAACATTTTTGCAGCATTGTATTCTGCTCTTCATAACCCTCGATTTGAGATGCAACATGACTATGTTTGTACAAAATGAATTTTGACCCTTCGGGGCCACACCCCCTGGCCCTGCCCCCAGAGGTCACATCAAAATTCCGAATGTGTTCCTTCAATCCTCATCCATAGGGCTATCATCTGTGAAAGTTTCGGGAATCTAGCTTAATGGTCTAGGAGCAATGGTGTGACATTACAGACGGACGAACGGACGGCCGGATGGACGTGGGGTATAACAATATCCCCGCTGTTTCTTCGAAAAGCGCGGGGATAAATAACGTCATTTCAACCTATGTTCAATGTTCAGGATATTTAATGAATGTTGAAACGACGTTTTTTCATCGTTGTATGCCGGATGGGAAGGGCTAATAACAGGATTATGATCACTCGTCGCCGCGCTTATAGTTTCGGAATCAAACCTACAACTGACCGATTTTGTATCATTACACCTGAGTTTGATGATATACAATTGACCGTTTTTGTATCATCACATCTGAATATTATATGTTTATAGGTCAGCCTATATAAATGCCCATATAAATTTACTCTTTCTGCTCCAGTCGTTTTCAATACTCGAGTTACTTATAAACTGCGTAAAGTTATAATTTTACCGGGTAACAAGAGATAATTCACATGACAGCATTATTCACATTCTTTCGATAGACTACACAAAGTAGTTACCGTATTCGGTCTAATTACCGCTCTGTGCGCTTAGGTATTTCAAAATTACTGAGGAAAAACAATAACAGCAAACACCTGTAGATAATATCTATCTTATAAGGAGAGGTTGACAGTGAAACCCATTACGAAAACATGCCTATTCAAATATACTGAATTTTTTACCACCAAAAAATGAAAATTTTCAGATGAAAAATTCTGATAATTTTCATATTTCTGCTCAAATCATAGATTGTGGGTACTCGTTAGAACCGCCTCGCCGAGGCGGTTCTAACGAGTACCCACAATCTATGTTTTTGAGCAGAAATAAGAAAAATAATGTATACCCCTGTAAACCCCAGTTTTACTATATAAAAGTGGGGTTTAAGGGGGTCAAAATTATATATGCATGTTTTCGTGATGATTGAGGTCTAAATCTGGCTTTACGAATATCGAACTCTTGCGTTTTATCCGGCAACACACAAATATTTTACCCGCGCATCCCCCGTCCCATCCCACCATTGGGCCAGTAGAGAAAAAAAAAAATAAATAAAATAAAAAAAAATAAATAAATAAAGATAAAAATGTACGATTCCCAGCACCACGACGAAACAAAGTCAGGTGCACGACCAAAACCATTTTAGGTATGTCAGGATATTTGATTTACATATTCGTAGAGAAAAATGACTAAACCGTTTGCAAACAGCGGAGACCTTGATCAGACGTCGCATTCTGCGGCGTCTGATGTGCGTCTGCACTGTTTGTCAATTACACATTTTGGGATCTCCAGACTTAATGGGTTAAGTCTGTAAAGTAAGTCGCAATAAATTTCGAGTTAAACATTTTCACTGCCACAGGCGATAATAATAGGCTTTTGCAAACAGCATAGATTCAGATGAGACGGCTGTTTGACATTCAGTCTTTCAACTTTACATGTAAACTTCTTTCCAAGCGATATTTTTAAAGCAGACGACAAATGTCGTCTGAAATTTGGCGCCGAAAGAGTTAAATCACGTCTTCTATTTTCATTTCTTTGGTATGTTCTTTGCTTCGGAAGCATCCGTTTCCTCGGAACATATTTATCTTCACTACAGCTGATGTTAAGTGCTCTTTGGCGGACGCCAGAAGTAATCTTGTACTTCACTTTAGTCTAGTTTGTATTTTCTGATCCTTTGGGTCTGAGTAATGTTTGCCTAAAACAAAACGCAGAGCGCGTATCAATAACGCTAGCCTGGCACCACGCTTTGAGTTTTACATTTCTTATCTAACAAAGGGAAACTACTCCTCCTTGACTATTTTTCTACACATATTATCTCCCTTACCAGTCAGAAACTCATACTGATCAGCCAAATCAGAGAGAAGGACATTCCAAAAGATAGGATTTTTGTAAACTATAAATACTTTTCATGTTGATTCATATATCAGTTAGACGGGAGCCAGTCTACAACAATGCCATTTGTATCATTAAACCGTTTGTTATATACCATGATGTAACTTAAATCGTTAATAAATTCATGGTGACTGTGACGTTTCACAGATGATGTAGGTAACCCCTTTGCGGATCAAATATATATTTGTAACTGAAGCTGTATCAGAAGTAGGGGTGCGGTTTCGCGCGAGTAAAACTGTTTCAACTCTTACACTGCCACAGGCGATAATAATAGGCTTTTGCAAACAGCATAGATCAGGGTGGCCACGCACTCTGGAAAACAGGGAAAATGGTGAAAAAAATTTCCCTGCAGGGAAAAATCAGGGAATTTGAAAATTTGCTGAAAATCAGGGAAAAATCAGGGAATTTCAAAAAATCTTATCTTTGTAAGGTCAAAATATTCAAATTTTATAGCTGTTCAGATGTGGCTACTGGTGCTTTCTTTCTGTCATATGCTTAAAATACCTGCAGATCTAATCTTACTTAAAGGTGGAGTACTTGTTTGCTGTATATTCTTTTTTTTTTTCTTTTTCTCATTCCGAAGTGGACATTTTATTGCAAACCCAATGTCTGTCATTAAATTTTGATGCAAAAATATACATCAGTGCAGTTAGAATCAATTGATATCAAGACTTGTTCCCAATTTGAAAATTCTAGTCTTCATACCCACCCCTAAAAGAACACATGAAAAAAGAAAATCCCAACCTGTCTATCCATTCCTTGAACACCTGAATAGGTAATCGCAAACAAGCAATTTTTAAGAATGGCCTTAGACAGTCTACCATGTAACCAAAAAGAACAAAAAACCCCTACTGTTTTAATAAATTGGAGGTGAAGGTGTGGCTACAAGGGGAGGTTGGAGGCCATATATTTTACCAGTTTTGATTTTGACTACCATGAAAGTAAATTAGCACATGTACGTCATATTTTAGATAAATTTTCATTTAATTAAGAATATTGTGACAGCATTGTGTATAAACATGTCACTTGACAGCATTTGAATCAGTATATGACTTCTAAAAGTAGGGGCCATTGCGATAATATTAAGGTTTTTAATCAGGGAAAATCAAATCAAATCAGGGAAAAATCAGGGAATTTGATTGCTAAAAATGTGTGGCCACCCTGATAGATTCAGATGAGACGGCTCATTGAGCCGTCTCATCTGGATCTACGCTGTTTGATATTCAGTCTTTCAACTTTACATAAAATAGTATTTCCAAGCGGCAGTTTGTTAAAATAAAAAAGCAGACGACAAATGTCGTCTGAAATTTGGCACCGAAAGAGTTAAGCCTCCCAGCAGTTTTCCTACTGACCGTTGCAAGACGATTCTTCTGTTCATCACGAAAACATGCCTATATAATTTTGACTCCCTTAAACCCCAATTTTATATAGTAAAACTGGGGTTTACAGGGGTATACATTATTTTTCTTATTTCTGCTCCAAAACATAGATTGTGGGTACCCGTTAGAACCGCCTCGCCGAGACGGTTCTAACGAGCACCCACAATCTATGTTTTGAGCAGAAATATGAAAAATATCTGAGTTTTTTACCTGAAAATTTTCGGTTTTTGGAGGTGAAATTTTCTATATATTTGAATAGGCGTGTTTTCGTAATGTGCAGGTCTTCTTTGTGCGTGCGTCCGTGGTTTCATATGTGGCGTTTGTTTTTGTCTTCATTGACCGGCGCGGGCTCTTAATATAACTTTGGGAGCGTGTTCGATTAGCTCTCAAAGGATTTTTAAAAGCTCATATAAGTACCTTAATTTTGCAACGGAGTTGTGGCGTAATGGGTAGCGTCTTCAGCTATCACGCGGACGGGCGAGAGTTCGAATCACGCAGAGACCGACTTTTTTTTTTTTTTTTTTTTTCAAATTCAGTACGTCTCTTCATGGCGGCAGTTTTTAGGTTGGTCTACAACCAGTATTTTTCATTTCTATAGATGTGCATGATTATTGCGCATTTGCACATTTTACCTGTATTATGTGTAAAATGGCATGCAAAGCAAATGGGATATACGGAGTGCATAGTTACAAATATGATAAAGATGTCTATCCTACTCATATTTAATTTTCTCAACATAGGTATAATAATCACCTTTCGTCAGGTTTACAAGCCTATGCAATGAAGATTCCATCAAAACCCAATTTTATAAAGTAAAACTGGCTTTATTAGTTGCATTTATCAATTTTGTTATTTCTGTTCTAAAGCTCGTACGGTACGTGCACGTCACACTGCGATAAAGTTTTTTTTTTTTTTTTTTTTTTTTTTTTTTTTTTAATTTCCATATCTCAACAGTCACGCAACAGAAGATATTAATACTTCGGGCATGTGTACATAGGAGGGTCTTCTGCGATTCTATAAGAATGGACCCTGAGTTCAAGCCTCGGGATGGGGCTAGAGGTCAAAATCTGGGACACTTCTGTAAAGTGCTCTTATGCTGCGGTTAAGTTTTTTAAATGCTTATATCTCGATAGTCAGTCGTCAAAAAAGCACTTCTTCATTCAGGTGCATGGTCACCTATGTTTTATAAATAAACTAAAAGGGTTCTTCAGGTGCAAGGTCCACGTTTGTTGTTGGCATAATAATTTTACACAGTGCTATGCCCAGTCGTGTTAACATTTGCATAGTTTGACACATTGCAGGCATTAATTGCAAGAATCATACATTGAGCATATTATAATATATTTCAAAGTACATGAATCATCTCCAGATGAAAATAAAAATACAGTACAGTCGCCGTGTGTTCTTTATTTTGCACGCTCATGTGCATCACGAAAACACGCCTATATAATTTTGACCCCCTTAAACCCCACTTTTATATAGTAAAACTGGGGTTTACAGGGGTATACATTATTTTTTCTTATTTCTGCTTAAAACATAGATTGTGGGTACTCGTTAGAACCGCCTCGTCGAGGCGGTTCTAACGAGTACCTACAATCTATGTTTTGAGCAGAAATATGAAAAATATAAGAAATTTTTAGCTGAAAATTTTCATTTTTTGGTAGTAAAATTTTCAGAATATTTGAATAGGAGTGTTTTCGTAATGGTTTGCATGCTCACGCGGTTTTTTAGTGTTTTTTTTTTTTCTTTTTTTTTTTTTTTTCACGAGAAATTTCTTTGCATTGTATACCTGATAAAAAAACAGTACAGTCCACTCCGGTCTTTTCTTTTGCACGCTCGCGCTTTTTAGTGTTTCCAAGTGAAATTGTTTGGCTTCATATACTTGTCAGATTAATGTCTAATTTATTCTCATCTCATTCAAAAAAAAAAAAAAAAAAAAAAAAAAAAAATTATAAACCTTAATAAAGCATACATTAAATAATCACATTGTTGTTCTTTTTTACTTGTTACATTGAAAATTTATTAAACTTTAGTATACCCTTGTCCCATATATCTAAGTAAACATGAACAAAATTTGCGCCGGTACTTAGACGTTTACGTCTAAATATTTCGTCTTGTCTGTACCTCATCTCTCCTTCTCTTGGAGCCTCAGGGGTTGCACTTCGTGACTGTGGCGTTTCCTGGGTATGTTCACTTATATTTTTAACCCTTGAAATGCTGAATAAATCAGAATGCCACGCCCACTTCTAATTTTCAGCCAATCAGATTACTTGATTACTCACTGATTCGAACTCTCGTTTTTAAGTCCCTAGAAAATTCTTAAGAAAACGCATATTTTGGTATATTTTTGGGAAATTGTCTTTTTTTTATCATGAATGTGTGTTTATTGTACTCATTAGAATCGCACTCAACATGCCATTATTTTATATAAGGCTGAAAAGACTCCTGACCTGGCGCTATTATTAACCCTCAAAGGCGCGTACTTCTCATGTCTACGACAAATTTCCATAATCCCAATGAACTTCGAAGTTCGACTGCATTTACATTACGAAAACACTCCTATTCAAATGTACTGAAAATTTTTACCACCAAAAAATGAAAATTTTCAGATAAAAAAAATCAGATATTTTTCAAATTTCGGCTCAAAACATAGATTGTGGGTACTCGTTAGAACCGCCTCGACGAGGCGGTTCTAACGAGTACCCACAATCTATGTTTTTGAGCAAAAATAAGAAAAATAATGTATACCCCTGTAAACCCCAGTTTTACTATATTAAAGTGGGGTTTAAGTGGGTCAAAATTATATAGGCATGTTTTCGTGATGGAATTCTCGCTTGAACATAGTCTTAGGCCAAATGACTATGGATTATAACCTCGAACTCTATACAGGACCTTGTTATAAATGGAGAAGGTTCACGAAGTCCCAAAGTCGGCGCAGTAAAAAAAAAACAATGCAGGTGATTTTCGTTATCTCAAACACTGATGTCTCAGCTTACTGCTCAAGTCAAACTAAATAAAAGGGCAATATTGGTTTAGTGTGCTGCGAGTCTGAGGTCACCCCAGCTAGCATTCTACGTAAATCTACATCGGGTCGTCATCGGCCCGATGTAGATTTACGTAGAATGCTGACTGGGACGACACAAATATCGTATTTTGGAAAGTCTTTAGGTCGATATACACAAACACAAATTTAGGAATGTTCAGACAGACAGACAAAATTAGGAATGTGTGATTATCTGTTCCTTACATACATGTATGTTGGCTGTAATTCGAAACTGCTCAAATTTAAGGTTTGTTTATTCTTAACATGTGCGATACTCGTAATTCAAGGTTTGTAAGCAAGGTATATATCTTTCTATTTCATTTCATTGTGAAAAGCGCCATGCAAAAATGCGCAATAACGACAAAAAAAAAAAAAAAAAAAAAAAAAAAATGAATAAGCATCAAAAGCAGTAAAAACGACAACAAAGACAGAAAAAAATAGCATCAATGAGAATTTTATTTATTTTGGACAAGCGACAGAAAATATTTTCGAAATATTTAAGGTTTAGATTTCAAACTGGTCTTCTGCTATTTTTAGCTCACCTGAGCACGAAGAAGGTGAGCTATTGTGATCGCCCTGTGTCCGGCGTTCGTCGTCCGTCGTTAACAATTTACTTAAATCATATGTCCTCATAAACTGGTGAATGGATTTTGAAATAATTTCATAGGAATGTTCCTTGGGTGACATCAAAGTAGCTAAAATGGTTCCGCCTTGCTGAATAAAATGGCCACCAGAGCTTTAAAAAGAAAAAAACTTTAAACGACATCTCCTCCTAGGCCAAAAGCCCGATTTCAAAATAATTTTACAGAAATGTTTCTTGGGTGACCCTCTACCAAAATTGCTTAAATGGTTCTGCTCCGCTGAACAAAATGGCCGCCGGAGCTAAAAAAAGAAAAACAACAACAACAAAAAAAACAACCTTTAAACGACATCTCCTCTTAGGCCAATGTCCGGATTTCAAAATAATTTCATAGAAATGTTCCATGGGTGACCCTATACCAAAATTGCTAAAATGGTTTCGCTACGCCGAGCAAAATGGCTGCCAGAGCTAAAAATAGAAAAAAAAAAAAAAAAAAAAAAAAAAAAAAAAAAAAAAAAACTTTAAACGACATCTCCTCCTAGGCCAATGGCTCGATTAACAAAAAAAAAAAAAACAAAAAAAAAACAAAAAAAAAAAAAAAACACCTGTTCCTTGGGTGACCTTCTACCAAAATTGCTAAAATAGTTTCTCTCTGCTGAACAAAGTGGTCGCCAAAGCTAAAAATAGAAAAACCTTTAAACGACAACTCCTTCTGGGCCAATTGCCCGATTTAAAAATAATTTCACAGAAACGTTCCTTGGGTGACCCTCTAGCAAAATTGCTAAAATGGTTCCGCTCCACTGAAGAAAATGGTCGCTAAAGCTAAAAATAGAAAAAAATCTTTAAACGACATCTCCTCCTAGACCAATGGCTCGATTAACAAAAAAAAAAAAAAAAAAAAAAAAAAAAAAAAAAAAAAAAAAACAGACCTGTTCCTTGGGTGACCTTCTACCAAAATTGCTAAAATAGATTCGCTCTGCTGAACAAAGTGGTCGCCAAAGCTAAAATTAGAAAAAATTTTAAACGACATCTCCTTCTGGGCCAATTGCCCGATTTAAAAACAATTGTACAGAAACGTTCCTTGGGTGACCCTCTAGCAAAATTGCTAAAATGGTTCCACTCCACTGAACAAAATGGTCGCTAAAGCTAAAAATAGAAAAAAAAATCTTTAAACGACATCTCCTCCTAGACCAATGGCCTGATTTCAAAATAATTTCATAGAAATGTTCCTTGGGTAACCCTCTACCAAATTTGTAAAATGGTTCCGCTCCACTGAACAAAATGCCCTCCAACCCTAAAAATAGGAAAATCTATAAACGAATTCTCGTCCTAGGCCAATGGTCCGATTTCAAAATAATTTCACAGAAATGTTCCTTGGGTGACCCTCTACCAAAATTGCTAAAATGGTTCCACTCCGCTTAACAAAAGGGTGAGCAATCCAGGGCCATCATGACCCTCTTGTACCTTGTCGACAACAAGCGGGGCGATCTCTCGCAGGTCAAATTAAAAACTCGATATTGACAAGTTTGAAATTTTAACAATAAATAGTGTTTGATTTGTCCGATTATTAAATATTTGTACAGATAAGTTGTCTGCAATGGCCAGTACAAGATAACCACAATACATGTACATTACCCCATACATAATGTGGGAAATAATCTTTACGAAAACACGCCTATTCAAATATATAGAGAACACCTCCAAAAACTGAAAATTTTCAGATAAAAAAAAAATCTGATATTTTTCATATTTCTACTCATATCATAGATTGTGAGTACTCACAATCTGTGTTTTTGAGCAGAAATAAGAAAAATAATGTATACCCCTGTAAACCACTTTTATATAGTTTTACTATATAAAAGTGGGGTTTAAGGGGTCAAAATTATAAAGGCATGTTTTCGTGATACTTTCAGCCATATTTGACATGGGAGACAACTTTTGTGACTTCCTGTTGCTTTCCTGCATGCAACCCACCTGTAGAAAAGGGGTCTACTTTAAAAGGAATGATTTTACACCGAAGATAAGCAAACACTTGATTCATTCTTTTCAGGGCAGACCCCTTTTTCAGAAGGGGACAAATTAATTTTGACAGAGGTGCATTCCTTGAAAGTTTATCCATCCCCCTTAAGTTGGAAAAAGGAATGCTTTACTCAAACGGTTAGTGCCACTGTTGGTGGACTTAGTTACAAAAGGCATCTTCTTTCTAATGGGCAGCAACAAGATGGAAATAGCATTGCATGGCAGCCGCCACCTTGGTGGGCAGGAATAATATCATTATAAAGTTGACTCTCGTTATCTCGACCTCGCTTATCTCGAATAACCGCTTATCTCGAAGTGAAAATCTGGTCCCTGCGAAAATCTAACAACAGGTAAAAAATATTGTGGAAAAGAGGAGAAATTGCTCCTAAGGAGCAATTTCTCCTCTTTTCCACAATATTTTCAATATATCTCTAACTTCAGGAGTCCAATTACACATATATTTGTTAAATGTGGTTGTTCGAATTATTTTTTCCACAATTCTGCAAATCTGATATGTCAAGGTACGGATATCGCGAAGTATTTCATAGAGTCCCTTGGACTTCGAGATAATGAGAGTCGACTGTAGCTCGTTGCATGTTCTTGACATTTCAGCTCCTTTTACAGCCTTGCTTTCATGGATCACCCATGCACACTTATTAGTGCCGCTCTCTATCACCATAAACATTTTTATTTTTCCATTTCATATTTCTCATTATCTCAAACTTTAAGGGACCAGAATTTTCAGTGTGAAAACAGGAGTTGAAATATAAAGAACAATGCAAAACTAAACCAGCATTATCCAAAATTCAGTTAGTTTGGTTTAGTAGTTAATTTTGCAGTATTTTAAGTTGTCAGTGTTTGAGATAACGAGAGTCAACTATACTCATAGTCAACAGTCAACTATACTCATAGTCAACACAGTACTTTCTCCGCCAATTTGCTCCAACAACAAGCTACGACAGCTTCTATTGGATTAAGGATGTCCAGACAGGTCAAAGCCACGGCAGCAATTTCTTCCCAGTTATCAATATTGTCCCTCTCGAATATCATAAAGCCAGCGTTGACACGACTAAAATATGAAATCAAGGGATTTGTACAGTTTCATTTTCTACTGCGAAAACTCGGATCAGACTGCGCGGATGTGCAGGCTGATGTGAGTCTTCGCAGGGCGCGCACGCAATCTTGTAGGAAATGCTTTGCCCCGGCTCGTTTAAGTAATATCCGTAAATCCTTGAGCCAATGGCGTTTTGACGGACCCAATATAATAAGATGCGCAACGCACGAAAAGGAGCCCCTATGGAATTTGCAGACAACGCAGGGCCTGACCAGCCTGCGCATTCACGCAGGCTGATCAGGCCCTTCGTTGCCTGCTTACAGAGTCAACGGATATTGTAGTATACGTCGACGAACAGAGAAAGTCCAGATCAGACTACACGGATGCTCATGCTGACTTGACCTTTGACGTTCGCATATGGCACAAGGGTCTTTTTCCCCAGTGATCATCAGTTTTATGCGGGCCCCCATAGCCTAGTGGATAAGAGATCTTATAAGCTATTAGGTTTCTCACCGCTGTGGTTCGAGCCTCGCTCGGGACACATGTGGGAAAGCCAAGTTCTGCTTACGGATGGTCAGGTGGTTTTTCCCCCGAGTTCTCCATTTCCGCCCACCTTTGATGAACGATCGGCTCGATATAAGGGAAATATTCTTGAAAGGGCCGTAACCTCACCTTCCCCCCCACCCCCCCCCCCCCCCCCCAAAAAAAAAAAAAAAAAAAAAAAAAAATCAGTTTTACTCTTTGTCAATACACAGTACTTTCTCTGCCTATTTGCTCCAACAACAAGCAATGACAGCTTCTATTGGATTAAGAATGTCCAAACCCGTCAAAGCCACGGCAGCGATTTCTTCCCAGCTACTGAAATTTATTTTCTCCCTCTCGTATATCATAAAGCCTGCGTTGACACCACTAAATATGAAATCAAGGGATTTATACACAATTATAAACGTTCTTTGTTTCACCGAGCCAACCATAACACCTCTCAGTAACATCCCTACCACAAACAAACATATTAGCTCCACCAGAAACATCGGAAGAATAAACGCCACTGTATTCAAAACGGGAATGTACCGTATAACGAAGTTCGTGCAAATAGCAATATTCAGCGCCGTTGATAACATCACGCGCAAGAGTTTCGCAGCCCACTTCATAACGTAATTATCCTCGCCACAACATTTCGATACTAAGTCTATGATGGTCATGGCAATATCTGATGGTTCCGAACATATTTCATCTCCCATTTCCAGCAGATTTATCCTTATATTATCCTTGTATTCTTTTGTATTTCTTATTCAAGTCTATTCTAACACGGTTGTTTGATTTATAATTTCAAAACCCGTCCAGATATAAAATGAAATAAACCACAATGTCAGGAAACGTACCTTCGGACATGTGCACCCAGCGAAGATCCAGATCAGAATATTCACTGGCACATTTTGGATAGCCACGGATGCAAAGTTTCTTCGAACGGACAACGAAGACTCTGATCAGACTGCGCGGATGCGCAGGCTGATTTGAGTCTTCGTTGGATGTACATGTCAGACGGTACGTTTCCGGACATTGCGGCTCATATAATATTGAACAATTTACCCTATTCGCCCTAAATATTGGGATACCGTTACGCCTTATTCTACTTCTAAAATTTACTCAAATTTGAACAACTTAATTTTATTACCTGTTGATTTGTCTTAAAACTGCCGGGTGAGTGGCAAACAGTTAAGCCCTGATCAGACGCCGCGTTTTGCGGCGTCTGATCTGGGTCTGCACGGTTTGCTCAGACGTGTTTTTCCCAATACTTAGGGTTATTGCGGTACCTAGTTTAGTTCCGACGTAAATTGTAAAATGCCTATTACTTCAAATTTTACAGTTTTATACCTGAAATTAGGTCATTGACGATGGATTATTGATTGGTTTTGTTAATACGAAACCATCGTCAGCGGTCAATTACAGCTTTGTATTGTTCTTGATTGTGCCTTGAGCCCTCTGCTTTCCTTTATCATAATAGTATTTGTGACATATGAGCCGGGACACAGCATTTCCAACAAGATTGCCTCTGCGCCCAGCGAAGACTCAGATCAGCCTGCGCATTCGCACAGTCTGATCAGTCTTCTCTGTCCGACTGGAGACGCTTTGGATCCTTGGCCACCCACCGTGTGTATCCTGCGAAGACTCTGATCAGACTGCGCGGACGCGCATATGCAAAGTTGTAGCAGATGCTGTGCTCCAGCTCATGTCTTTCACTGTGATGTTTCAATTTGGAGCTGCGTCAGAATTAGCGATTAACCCATTGTAGATTGAATGGATTCCCCCACACTATATATTGGAAGCTTCTAATTTCGATTTTAGGTATGTCAGGCTATGTGATTTAGATATTTCTAGAGAAAAATGATTGAACTACATGTATTTGCAAACAGTGGAGACCCTGATCAGACGCCGCGTTCTGCGGCGTCTGATCTGGGTCTGCACTGTTTGCCAATGTCCCTTTTATGGGACGCTAGGCTTAAATGGGTTAAATTGGCGGAATTGGACAGGCTGGTGACGACTTTTCCCAGGTATAATAATAATAATTTCAAGCCTTGTTTACTTCTTTTCAGGGTTGCTATACAGCTTTCTCCAACTGGATTCAAGATAATCTTAACATATTGATAGGTATAGGTGCCGGTATCGCCGTTGCAATGGTAAGAACTCTTTAACATCACGAGAACACGCCTATATAATTTTGACCCCCTTAAACCCCACTTTTATATAGTAAAACTGGGGTTTACAGGGGTATACATTAATTTTCTTATTTCTGCTCAAAACATAGATTGTGGGTACTCGTTAGAACCGCCTCGGCAAGGCGGTTCTAACGAGTACCCACAATCTATGTTTTGAGCAGAAATATGAAAAAATATCTGAATTTTTTATCTGAAATTTTTCATTTTTTGGTGGTAAAATTTTCAGCATATTTGAATAAGCGTGTTTTCGTAATGGTTCTACTTTAACAGTAAAACTTAAGTGGCTCGAACACCGATGGCACATTTACCCTCGCTAATTCGAACTCGATTTTGAGTCTCTGGGAAATTCTTCCGATTGCTCAAGACCAAAAATATTTAGGGATATTTTGAGGAATTTTTTTATCGTTATATCATGACAATGTATGTTGTGTGTACTCATTAGAATCGCCTCATCGAGGTAATTCTAATGAGCACACTCAACATACAATTACAGTCGACTCGCGTTTATCTCGACCTCGCGTATTTCGAATAACCGCTTATCTCGAACTGAAAATCTTCACACTGTTTAAACAAGAGACCTAGCATCAGGTAACAATATTGTGGAAAAGAGGAGAAATTGTTCCTTAGGAGCAATTTCTCCTCTTTTCCACAATTTTTTCAAATTTCTAATCTCAGGAGTCAAATTAAATATCGATTTGTGAAATGTTGTTGTTCGATTTATTTTTTCCTCAATTCTGCCAATCTGATATGTCGAAGTACGGATATCTCGAAGAATTTCACACAGTCCCTTGGACTTCGAAATAACGAGAGTCGACTGTATTGTATAAAAGCTCTAAAAAAAAACATCCGTAAAATATTCCCATTTGCCTCGCGACCTGCAAATCAGTGGCTAGAACTACCATGTCCAGAACATATTTCCATGGTCCCAACGATGTTTGAGCCATTGAAGTTCGACTGTATATAACGCTAAAAAGGAGGCCCTGATCAGACTGCGTACGCATATGCTGCGCAAACCTATCACATGTCATCGCACATGCCATACCGTATTTTCACTAAATATTAGGGCACGTTAACTCTTACCGTATCTCTCCTAATATCTGAAGAAGTCCACCTTACGACCTCTCAACGTGTCTTAAATGGTGGCAAACAGTGTGACCCTGATCAGACGCCGCGTTTTGTGGCGTCTGATCTGGGTCTACACTGTTTACTTAGGTCTGTCTGTCCCATTACTTAGCATTAGAGTAACTTCAACTTGATATGTGACCTTTACCTGTTGTCTGATTGGCGCTGATAAGTGGAGTGTGCTCACGTGATAACAAAATGTCTAATCAAGATCTGACTACACAAAAAATATAACGAGAACAGATTGGGAAATAATGCAGTCCCGAAATTCGGGCCATTGAGTATAACAAAAAAACAAAAAAACAAAAAAAAAAAAAAAAAAAACCAAAAAAAAAAAAAAAAAAAACAAAAAAAAAAAAAAAAAACCAAAAAAAAAAAACAAACAAACACGCCCACTTATAATTTTCAGCCAACCAGATTACTTGATCCAGGTTGTTGATATAAATTACATACTTAATGGCAAACATTAGTAAACATTAGCAAACATGGCTTCTGAAGAAGCCAGCTGATCTGGATCTATCTGTTTGCAAAGGAAGGGATATCCGGGTTCTGCAGGACCAGGGTTAAATAAACTCTGCACAAATGCATGTTTTACAGAAAGCTCCAAAATATTGAAGTCGGACCTTAAGTTCTCTTTAAATCCACACCGCACGACCCACAGAAAAGTCGACCGATTCGACCGATTGAAAGGTTGACTTTCGAAGAGTGCCCTATAAGCACCTTGTGGGCCCGTCTGTAGTCAGTTAGCGAAAATAGCCATAACTCCAAAAGCGTTGGGAATATTTTGATATTTTTTGGCATACTGGGCCCAGTTGTTCAAAGCTAACGACATCGTTAGTTAACGATTTGTTAAAATTTACATCAAGTGATACGCAAATATGCTGAAATTTTTTGTTGAAAAAATGTGAGTATTGTGTATTGAATCCGCTAAAACAGTTAACGAAATGACCCTTAACGAGCTCGTTAAGCTAACGACGCTTTGAACAACTGGGCCCTGGTAGATACCATAAAGATCTAACCTATGAACTTTCCAAATATGATTCTTCATTGACAGAGGCTAAGCCGAGGCAAAAAATATGAAAATAGGAAAATGGCCATAACCCTTAAACCGTTAAGAATATTTTGATAGTTATTCACATACAGATAGATACCGATAAGATCTAGCCAATGGACTTGCCAAATGTTTGAATTTATCGACCCGAGGCTGAGCCGAAGCAAAACTATAGGGCCCGGTTGTTCAAAGCATCGTTAGTTTAACGAGCTCGTTAAGGGTCATTTCGTTAACTGTTTTGGCAGATTCAATGTACAATATTCTGATAGTTTTTGCTGAAAAAATGTGAGTAGCTTTTCTGCAAAAGCTACTTACATTTTTTCAGCAAAGAATTTCAGCATATTTGCGTATTACTCAATGTAAATTTTAACGAATCATTAACTAACGACATCATTAGCTTTTAACATCTGGGCCCAGTTCTATAATAAAAGTTTACCATTTCTTACAACTTTCAAATGTTCAGTGCTGCCGGACAGTTTTAGCATAACAGCTATTTTATCACGTGACCAAGAAGACATGCCATATAAAGCGGATCGTGCTCTTCTGTTGTTCAAAGCTTGATTTTGTTTCTTTTTCAGATTTTGGGGATGATATTTTCCATGTGTTTATGCAGGAGTATTCGAGACGATGATTACTACTGTGATGACGACGATTGACCAGAACAGTTTTGAAAAACAACAACAACAATAAAGCAAAAACAACAACAACAAACAACAACAAAACAAAAATAAATGAGCGCCTCCACACACACACTCACGCACACACACAACTAAACTGATAATATATGCGACCAGCATAGATGCAGATCAGCCTGCGCATCCGTGCATTCTGATAAGAGTCTACGCTGTTCGCCATAGAGTGTTTTAGGGACATATATCATGTTAGTGACCAGTGTAGACTCAGATCAAACTGCGCAGATGCGCAGATGCGCAGTCTGGTCTGAGGGTATGTTGGTCGCATATGTCATTTGAAATAGTCTCGGTGCCGCGATAAGGCGATTCCAGTTGGTAGTCACAAGGTATATCTTGGTGCAAAAGTACTTATCACCTCAGTTTTTCCTTTATCTGGTTGCACGAGCAACTTTGCCGGCTTCGGTGGCTCAGTTGGATGCGCGTCCGACCTGTGATCAGGAGATTGCGGGCTCGACCCCCTCCGGGTCGGCAACATCCTTTGGTGGAGATAGATCATGAAATATTTTCTATGGTCATTCTCTCTCTTCCGTTGATTCGAGAAGGGCAGTTGTCATTTTCTGGCGAAAGAATGTACACAATACTGGTTAATCGCTTAGAGGACTAAGCCTGCCGAGTGGTCAGGTAAACTGACCGCGCTCGACATGATCCCAATGGGTTGACTGGGCCGTGAATGCGCAGTCTGATCAGAATCTTCACTGGGCACATTTTGAATACCACCCAAGGATGCAACGTTTGTTCTTGCGGACAACGAATCCTTTGATAAGACGGTGATGATGCGCAGACTGATTTGAGTCTTCGTTGGGCGCACATATCAGATGGTACATTTTACCACGTTGAGACTCACATGTACAGTAGAACTTCAATCGCTCGAACCCCGATGGCTCGTTTACCATGGATGAGTCGAACACGTTCTTGAGTCCGCAGGGGTTTCCTCCAAATACGATATACGGATAATTTAGGGAGATTTTCTTTTATCTTGTAAATGTATGCTGTGTGTACTCATTAGAATCGCCTCTATGAGGCGATTCGCGATTCTAATGAGTACACACAGCATACTTTTAAAATATAGAACATCGAAAAGATATCCCACAATTATCTCCATTATGCCTCCTGGTGTGGCATTAATAATAACCTTCCGAGGCCCGAACTACCGCTGTCTCGAACAAATTTTCATTGTCCCAAAAAGGTTCGAGACATCGAAGTTCGACTGTACAGTCTAACTAGAGTACATGTACGTGGTGCACACCTTGACTCATCAAGGCACAAATAGCTACACTATTTTTCCCTTGGCCTAATGAGTTACAATTTTTCTGACTGACCACATAATTGATTGATTGAGTTGAGGTTTTACGACCCAGTCAACCCATTAGGGTCATGTCGAGCGCGGTCAATTACCTATCCACACCATTCCTGGACAGGCTTAGTCTTCAAAGCGGTTAATCAGTACTTGTGCACATTCTTTCAGCAGAAGCTGACAACATGATCGTAGAAAATATTTCATGATCAGTCTCCACGAAAGAGTATCACCCGATTCGGCGGGGATCGAACGCGCGACCTCCTGATCACCAGTGTGACGCGTATCCGACTGAGCCACCGAGGCCGACTTGACCACATAATATCATGGTTGAGCCGCGCCTAGCGAAAATATGCCTTTGGAGCATGCGCGGACAGCGAAGGCACAGATCAGAATGCGCATCCGCGCACTCTCATCTGGGCCTACGCTGTCCACTGCCAAAATCACGGTATACTATAGAATGTATCATTAGAGAGCAGGTCCGGATGAGACCTTGCGCATGCGCAGGATGCTATAAAAGCATATTTTGCGCATGCTCAAAGGCACTTTTTTCGCTTGACTCGGCCATGTAGCAAACGATTCTTCAAGGTATCACAGATAATGGCAGGATACTGACATAATTGGCTACTACAAGCAAATATGTGCAATGCAATTTGATTACATGACATTTTATTATACCTCATTAATATTCATTAGCTATATTAGACATCTCATTAGTCGAAAGCATATCAAGTGCGGGGTAATATTCTGTTCGGTCACCCTGTTATGGTACCATTGCAAGTAATATACCCTTTGATGTGACATCATGTCATTGCGGTAAGCGCATTTCACGTGCTGGGTAATATTCTGTCAGGTTTCCCTGCAATAGTCAGCCCTCGAAAGTAAAACTATCACCCTATATTTAGCAATTCTGCGGAGTCTTATCTGGGTCGTCTCTGTTTGCCCAGGCCTGTCTATCTGAGTACTTTCGGTAAACACGGTAGAGGACAATACTGAATGATTATGAAGTGCATATTCTTGTCATTTATTGTTTTACATTTCATTTACAAATTGCCTCCAAATAAGAACAAATTCTGAAGCATTACAAACGTCTATTTTTAAAGGCTTTTCGCTGATATTTAAACTTGACCATAGGTGATATTTTTCTTATTTTTCCATTGGAGACAAATTGCATGAACTGCCAAAACCTTTTTTCTGAACAAAAGAAGAAAACAAAACACACACACACACAAAAAAAACAACAAATAAAACAACAACAACAACAACAACAAAACAACAACAAAAAAAAAAAACAGTATGTCGTCTGCTGAAAATTTTACCCAGGGTGCTAAGCATTAAATTATGCAGGCGAATGTGTTGGCTAGAGGACCAGCAGGACAATAAATTTTTGCGTAGTGACCAATACTTGACCACTGTTGGGTGGCTCCCAAACTAAGTCCTATTCAAGCCCGGTTAAGTTTCTAACATCTTTTATTTGGTATTTTGCCGCAGGAGTCCCTTTCGCTCCATGCACCTCTTCACAACCAAACCAAAACCTCAGTTCAACTCTCGAACGAGAACTCCCTCTCACACCGCTCGCTGTACTCTTATATACCGTTCCCACACTGCTATTATTAGATCATTACGTAGTAGTTCTTCCTGCAACGACGTGTCCTTATACGGTATTGTATCCAATGAAACAATGACCACATTCCTAAATTTAGCACCAAAAAGTAAGTCAAATGATGACGTAAATACATTTGACCGAGAACTTGACTTATCTTATTTATTAGAATTCAGCTGTCTAATTTGTCTGGAAAGGTTAAAAAAATGTCCAAAACACCTGGTAAACAAAGTAATATTAATCATTATTTTCTAACCCAACCCTGATAAAGCATATACTTAACCGTTCATAAGGAACCAATTAAGCTTTATTTACTTGGTCCAAAGATAAGGTCCTACTTACTAAAAAGGTACTTTCATTTCTAAGTAACAGTATTTTTCTTAATTTTTTTCCTGTACGATTTCAGAACGAAACGCTACTACGTGTCACTGGCCCCTTTTTAGTGGATATTTTGTTAAATCTTATTTAATAAAATATACGGAATTATTACATTACTCGGATCATTTATGAAAATTGAGAAAACATGCAAGGGAAGTGAATTACAGTTTGAAACCCTTACTTTTTTAAACAAAAAAAAAAAAAAAAAAAAAAAAAAAAACTGTTTAAATAAGAATGCCACTTATCCGCTCCTGCGGTTCCCATGCACGTAAAATATACCGGCACATGCACATGCACATTTAATATTCCAACTAATGTTACTACTTTTTTCCCACTTTCAATACTGCTAATCACACCACTGTCCCTGCATATTCAACACTGTCCCTGCAAATTCAGTTAAAGTTTTTAATTGCAGGTTCACCTATGCCCCTTCTTCCACTGGCTGGTATACGGGTTCTAAATAATCCAATTCTTATTCCTTCTCTTCTAATACCTCCAACACCTCCAACATACCGGTCTCCTTTTCTCCGGCTCCTGTTTCTGATTGGATTGGGCCTCTCAACCCTCCAGTCGGAAGACAAGATCCGCCCCTTCTATCTCCTTCTCCTGAGCTTCTCTGTCGTCCGACGACGGCCACTCGGAAGTGTCCAGTAATGTGGCCGCCGCCTCTTCGCCCTGGAAAGGTGTACAGTAACTGTATGTCCGGGTCAATCGGGATCGAAACGCTCCCGATCGCCGCGTCTCCCTCTTGCTCAGCATAGGGCGGGGATGACTCCCCAATGGCCCATGGACTAACTTACAGGCCTTCTTTGACCAAATGACCTGAGCTAGAATTATCTCGTTATCAATGTTCCCCATTTCAGTTAAAAGTTTTTAATTGCAGGTTCACCTATGCCCCTTCTTCCACTGGCTGATATACGGGCTCTAAATTATCCAATTCTTCTTCTTCCTCTTCTGACACCTCCAACACCTCCAACATACCGGTCTCCCTTTTCTCCGGCTCCTGTTTCTGATTGGTTTGGGCCTCCCAACCATCCGGTCGGAAGACAAGATCCGCCCCTTCTATCTCCTTCTCATGGGCTTCTCTTTCGTCCGACGACGGCCACTCGGAAGTGTCCAGTAATGTGGCCGCCGCCTCTTCGCCCTGAACGGTGTACAGTAACTGTATGTCCGGGTCAATCGGGATCGAAACGCCCCCGATGGCCGCGTCTCCCTCCTGCTCAGCATAGGGCGGGGGATGACTCCCCAATGGCCCATGGACTAACTTACAGGCCTTCTTTGACCAAATGACCTGAGCTAGAATTATCTCGTCATCAATGTTCTCTATTTCAATTCGCCTCTTTGTTTCTTCACTGAGGTAATCTACTAAGTCCCATAATCGCATGTAACGCTAACAGCTCGGCACGTATTCTACGTTCTCAGCCATGTTCTTAATTTTTCACTATATTTATTTTCTGTGTCTGAAATATATTTAAACAGTTAGTTAGAGTTTTGATTCTAAGTTAGAGTTAGGAAAAGCAGAGTGTATATAGGTAATCCCTTTAATTAACCAAATTTCAGTTGGGTTTCTTTTTCTTATTTCTAACACTTTTATGTAATCTTGTCTAGCACAACTGATAAAGCTAAGTTTTATTTTCTTAATCTCCACTAATTATCCCCAACACCTGGTTTTTAATGGCCTTCTTCTGGAATAAAGTCTATGAGTAAATCAATTACACTTCATTATATTTTTTGACTGTATATTTCTGAAAACCTTTGTTTCTTAGCGAACACAATGTTTGTTATAGAAGCATAGTTTTACAGTGTAAAAAGGGACATTCTCCACCTAGAATCTAATCATCGTCCGTGCGTCTGCTTGCTTCGGTGCTGTCTCATTATTGCATGATTCCGGTATATTAATGCATAGGTCTACATACACTGAAGTATCCATTACTTTCTATTCACAAGTTCGCAGCACACAGCAACTGTTGTAAAGATTGTCACTTCACTTAGTCACCCTTGGTAGACTTGGGTAAAGGTGCCTCAGGAAAGAGTCCGACATAACCTCTCCGTTTGGTGGGGCAGACCGATCTCTGTCCAGAAGTATATTCACCTCCTCTGTCCCTTTGGTGTCGGACACC
The DNA here is from genome assembly GCA_964016985.1 of Anodontia alba. Classification (NCBI taxonomy): domain Eukaryota; kingdom Metazoa; phylum Mollusca; class Bivalvia; order Lucinida; family Lucinidae; genus Anodontia; species Anodontia alba. Next base: position 10,760,874 of record OZ024828.1, read on the forward strand.
GACATCACTTGGTGATGTGGCTCGCCTTTGTCCATCCAATCTCTGCAACCACAGAGAACAAATCGAGTGCAGCAGCCAGGGGTTTCAAAAACAAGAGTTATTTTTCCTATACCTTAGGTACAAAAACATTTGTGCCCCACCCAAGATGCATATCCCGCCGTTTAACATTATGTAAACCCACATAGGCCACGATTCGTCTTTAATTTCGACCTTACGCATGTCTCTAAGTTTCCAAATCAAATCAGTCATAGGAACTTGTTTAAGAGCTGCTAAATTTAACAGTTCAATTTTTGTAAATTTTGGAAGGGCTTCCTCTAAGTGATCCCAAATTCGAAACTTTGATTTAGTCCTTAGTTCGATCAAGTTGTTAAAAGGGTCCTTAACGGTAGCATGGTCTTCAAATTGATAATAAGGGGGTAAGTTCAACAAGTTGGTAGACCCTGAGCATCCAACCCTCAGTTTTATTACATCTAAAGGGGGTTTCATGGTTTTAGTTTGTTGGGTCGTTGTTGACCGTTGACCCCTATTTTCTGTACACACAACCGAAAACGTAAGCGGTTTACGTAAGGCGACTACCAACGGATAGGTATTTGGCTTGTTGTAACATTGCATTCAGGGTAACAAGTTTCCGGCAATATGTATCTATCTCTGCATTTTCTTTAAAGAATAATGCAAGTGCGCAATGCCGATGTAAATTGACAAGGAGGACTGCATTTCTGGGTGTATAGTATCGCATGACGACATTACTGCAGGCATGTATTTCATCCGCCTCCAACAGAGCATACCTAATTCGTTCTTTATTTATTAACAAACCTGTATACTGCACATCATAAGTTGCAACCATGTTCGGCAATTTTTGTATAGACGAAGCTTGAACCCAAGGAAGTGGTAAGGCATGTATCCTATATACGTCATATTCCCCATTTTGGTCAAGGAGGGGTAGGTTAATGATAACTAGCAATTTATCACTATCCAAGACCGTTTTACAGATCAAGATCCGGTAGAAGTACCAAATGTTATTGACAGGGTCTTCAGGAAGCTTCAGCGAGTAGGGTAATTTAGTTTTTACTTCCAATAAAAGTTGTTTCAAATTTTCAGGAGTGATTAAACTAGGACTTAAATGATCAAGAGATAACATATTAAGTTCTAACCGTAAGTTCTCTAAATAAAAGTTGGCCCATAAGATGACATCTTTGATACCGCCTATGATGAGATCCATTTGTGCGTAGACATTGACAAAGGTCTCCACTCTTTCAAATATTTCCTGAATAGCTTCCGTCAGTTCCCGTATTCGGATATCAAAGAGGTTTACGCACTTAACAAGATCCAATATTGCCATGCGATTTTCATTGATTTGTGCCCTAGAAACATTTAGTACTGACATCTGTTCTTCAAGCAAGTGTAAGATGTCAACTTGTTTTTTGATAATTCATTGATTGCGTGACGCACATCTTCCAGCTGTGATTCTGGAACAGTGCCAAACATAAAGGACATTATTTTTCCTACGATTGGTAAGATACTTCTTTTCGCCTTTGACCCTAAAGATTTATAGTCTGCATAATTTTGGAAAATTCCATTTAACACGCCGTCCAGGGATTCAATTTCGTCCCGTAAATTTTTCAGCGTGTTTGTAAAGCTCTGTTGTCGGGGTCCACTATAGTGGTCCAGCATAACCCCAGTTACGTTAGCTATCTGTTCAATGTCTGCAGCAACACGTGATAAAAAGAATCTGAATGGTTGTAGATCTTAGCCATTCCGCGCGCGTAGATATAATGTCATTTATTTTATGAAATATAACATTTTCATGTATAATTACCCCTTCGGCACAGCCCATAAGTGACAGAATAAGGAGGCACATCTTCCGTGCTGCTATGGTCTGTCTCCTGCAAAGAAACAGATACCCCAAATTAGGCCTTTACCTTATTTAACTATTTACATAACATTGCTGAAAGAAGCCACTTTATATAAATTTTAGATTCCAGCAATTGCGCTCAACAGTCCTAATTTTAGTATTTTTAGCTTTCTCATTTCTTCTTCGCATCTTATGGTCGATGTTTCTGAGTTTCACGCCCGCAGTTTGTTGCTTTTGAATACCCTCGACCATCATAGAGTCTGCAAGATAGTAATCAATGGTAGCCTCAGAGTCTACATCACTTGCTGTAAGCATTCCATCCGATGCGTCCGCGTTATCTTCAGTTCGACGTTCGCGTTCACGAATTCGCTTCGCGAGTTCCATTTTTGGAATATAATCTCCGGTATCGGAATATTCTCGCTCACGACGAATACGATCTGCCAATTTGTGCTTAGGATCCTCTGGTTCTGATTCAGAGGAACTTTGTTCAGACAAACTGTCATCGGAAACCGGCGGTACTACATACGCGGCTCTGCGACGCGGATGACCTACATCTGTTTTGGCATATGCCATGTGTCAACTTTTGCAAATTTAATATCATTAGCATGAGTCTCAACCGTCTTATTGTCCAGCTGGTTCTTCAGCACATACGTCACTGGATATTTGTGTTCAGTGATTCTGTAGTACGGACGCCAAGACCCTCTATTTTTGTTCGGACGTGCTTTTTATAAAATACGGGATCCCCTATGTTATAGGTCACATCTTTACGTTTCTTATTCCCATATTTGGCCTGTTTACGTTGCTGTTTTCTGAGGGGACAATGTACCAGCATAAAAGCTTTGTTCTGTTCTTGAAGAGCAATTTGATGCATGTCTTCCCCCTGATATTTTAACCGGGGTTTCAATATGTAGTCCAGGGGCAAAAGCACATCACGGCCATACAATAAATTCAATGGTGTGTACTCGGTTGCCTCACTAATATTAAAGCGTACGACAGCTAGGACCTGATTTAAATGAAGATCCCAAGTATCTTGATCTTCTTGTAGCCTTTTTGCAAGTATATCATGCGAGGTTCGATGGAATCATTCAACTTTACTGTTGCTAGAGGGGTGATAGTAAGAAGTTGTAACATGACGGATATTTGAATTATCAAGGGTTTCTCTTACCACCTGATTGACATTTTCAGATCCATTGTCAGTTACCAGTTCCATCACACAGCCAAAACGTGACAATATTTCGTCTATGATTAAATGGGCCACTGTCTCAGCAGTTTTGTCAGGTACGGCGAAAGCTTCAGGCAAGTCACTGTACCAGTCCACAAACGCAATGTTATATTTGTTTCCAGACAGGGTTTTTTGGATACGGGCATGACAGATCAAGACTTAACTTAGCCATTGGGTATCGAGGGATATCAGCATTTTGTAGTAACAGTTTCACATATTGACTAGCTCTTGCTTGACACGGAACAAATTTCGATACATATTTATTAAGTTCTTGCAACAAATTTGGCCAAAAGTATTTTTGTCTGATTGCATCATAGGTCTTTTGGACGCCCATATGGCCATTATTATCATGATATTGAGCGACGACCAAGTGCCTTAAAAGTCCAGGTATAATCAAGCGAAGGGTAGGATTATCATCTTGGTTGGACAAAAAAAATAAAGTAAGCCATTTTCCAAAATATACCTACGTTTCGCCGCCTTTCTGGGTTCCCCTTGTTCTAACAGAGTTTTAAGTTCTATTATGGTTTTATCTTTACTCTGCTCAAGGGCCATATTTAGCTCTTTGAAGACAGAGTCTGGTACGTCAACACCTTCCTTTGCCGGCAGATTGCAACCAGCAAAATGTTTCGGATTAAACTGATTTGAATTTATTGTACCTACTTCAAACGTGTTGTCATTGATGTCAGGTTCAAGCAATGCTTTTTTATCAGGGCTGTCGTCCGTGTCTGGTTTTCTTGCGAGCAGGTCAACACATGTATTTTCCATCCCAGGAATGTATTCAATATTACAGTTGTACCCGGATATCCCCAATGCCCATAATTGAACTTTCTTGTTTTGCAGCTGAGACTCGAGCAAATATTCGAGTGGTTTGTGGTCTGTCTTGATTGTAAATTTAGCATTGTGAATATAATAATCAAGCTTCTGCAAAGAATAGTGGATTGCAAATGTCTCTTTCTCAATGGTTGACCACTTACACTGTGGTTTACTTAACTTATGAGAAAGATAATAAATTGTGTTTTCATTCTTTGCATTCGGCAAGTAATCGTCTTCATCGTCTATCTCTTGAGTAAGGCATGCCCCTATACAAGAGTTACTGGCGTCTGTGTAAAGAGTGTAAGGCTTATTTGGATCAGAGTAGGCCAACGAAGGCACACTTGTTAGGCTTTGTATCAAGTAGTCAAAACTGCTTTGACATTGCCATGTCCACTTAAATCTTGCGTACTTCCTTGTGAGGGCAATAATAGGCTCTGCTATCTCGAGAAATTTGGAATAAAACGGCGGTAATACGAACACATACCAATGAAAGAGTGTACCTCCCGGACACACGTTGGTGTGGTGAGTGATCTAATGGCTTCTACTTTCGAAGGATCTGGACTTATCCCCCTGCAATTTATAACAAACCCAAGATAATGTGTCTCCAATTGCAAGAAGGAGCATTTCTTCAGCTTTAGTTTCAGGCCATGCTGCCGTAATCTGTCAAACACTGCTTTTAAGTGTGACAGATCCTTTTCTAAAGTTTCACTAAATATTAAAACTTCATCCAGATATGCCGTTGCAAATTGACTAAGGCCTTGCAACACTATTGCCATGAGCTCCTGGAAAATTGCTGGAGCATTTGATAAACCGAAAGGCATGACGTTTAATTCAAACAGTCCACGGTGACAGGAAAATGCAGTCTTTTCCTTATCAGCCTCATTCATGAGCACCTGCCTGTAGCCCGATTTTAACTCTAAGGAAGTGAAGTATTTTGCTTTTCCTAAAAGTGTTAAAATATCATCAATCAAAGGAAGCGGGTTGGAATTGGGCTTAGTGATTTGATTTAATTTTCTGAAATCTACACAGAATCCCTTTGATCCATCCTTCTTATCAACTATTACTACCGGGAAACTCCAAGGAAATTTTGACCAAATGATCACATTTGCATCGAGCATTTCGTCAACTGCCTTTTCAATCACCTCCCTATTTTGTATGGGTGTCCTATACGGCTTTAGTTTTATGGGGTGATGGTCTCCAGTATCTAATTTCTCTAATTTCATTTTTACTGTATCGGTGTGACCCAATTCCGAGTGTTTTGTTGCGAAAAGATCTTGATGCTTTTCCAAAAATGTCACTATGGTGAATTTGTAATGTTCTGGTACGTCAACGTCCCATGTCTAGTCCTTTTTGTCCATTCGAAATGACTGCGCTTTGATACTATCCAGACTATTTACTTGTTTACATTCCATCTTTTCGATTTTGCAATGACACATGATTGGTAGGGCCCGCCATTTTGTTAACTTAGCGACTAAGTTGGAAACCATAAGTCCCGGTTCTCCACCCACAAAATTTGTTTCCGTCGCTCTAACTGTATATAAACCATATGCCGGAAATTCAGGACTATCTTTCACCTTGCTTAAGTAGACAGTAGCTGTTCGCGGTTTAAGAACGGTTGTCGACCTCACGCGCACGAGCGATGCGATATGTATGTCTTCTTCAAGGGTACCTTTGTCTCGCCAATTCTTAAAAATCCCAAATCAAAATGTAGCCTAACCCTATTTTGAACGAGCCAATCCCTGCCCAATATGAAATTCCTAATTATCGAATAAACGTCAAAAAGAATGCCTTTGGAAACAAAGAACACACTACAGATAAGAAAATGGGAGTCTCGGTTTTATTGAGACTCTTCATAAGCAGTAATGAAGTGTGCAACACTGCTTACGCCCTCCAGCGTATACATGAGCAGAACTCCCCGATCTTAAATGTTAATGTAATATACCCATCAATTTTTAAGCATGCGCCACTGACCGACAGCAATTTAGCATTTTTCTTTAATAATGGCGGCGTTTTCCTTAATGCTTCGTAAACACGCGTATGCATCAAAGATATTTCGGATCCGGAGTCTACCAATGACCTATATTTATTTTTTCCTATTTGTATCAGACATGAATTAGAACTACCTGATAAAAACTATTTAAAATTTTGGAATGTCTTTTGCAAATTTTCCTCTCCTTCCGCGGGCTTCCTTAAGAAAGGAGGGTCCTAGTTTTCCTGACTAGTTTGATTTCCCAACGGCTTGGATTATTACTTCCCCTGCCCTGCTCGGCTTGCCGTTTCTTACATTCCCTCTTGAAGTGCCCCTTTTTGCCACAGTACCAGCAAAGCATGTCCCTTTTCTAGTCATTTCACATCGGCTGGTTAGTATTCGTTACAGCATTGCATGGCCCTTTGCCTACAGTCTTTACTTTTGTGTCCAACTCGGTGACACTTAAAACAGCGCGGTGCAGGTCGATAATGATCAACCTCCATTCGCTCTTCGTAAGGGACCTCACGATGTCGCGTTGCAGATTGAAACCTCTGCGAAGATTTTCTTCATTGGTGGCAGTTGTTATCGCGGCCTCTAAAATTGCTGGGTTCTCCCTGAGGATCTTTAGTTTTAATGAGTCCTCTGATAATCCGTCTACAAAAATATCAATCAGCTGTCTCTTGGTAGCAGGACCCTGCTGATTGCCAAACGCGTCCCCAGCTAATGTAATTAGCCTTTCGGCATAGACCTGTACGGTCTCACCTTGTTTTTTGTGAACCTTGCGCAGCAATAAGAATGCATGTTGCGCATCAGTTACTTCAGAAAACCTATTACTGAGTTCTGTCTTAAGCTCATTCCAGGTTGCTTGTGGATGATCATCGGAATATCTGCAAATAAAATCACTAACGGGACCCCTACTGGCTTGATATGCCACCCGTTTAATTCTGTCTTGCCCCAGGTTCGTTAACACAGCATACTTTTCTATGGACTTGACCCACTCCTTAAACTTTTTTGGCTCCCCTTCAAATGGCTGGACTATTTGATTAATCCCTTGAGCACCCGAGGCAGTCGAAACATTGCCCATTTCGGCAGCCAAATTTTGAAACACCTGCGCTACAGTGACCAACACTTGACCACTGTTGGGTGGCTCCCTAACTAAGTCCAACTCAAGCCCGGTTAAGTTTCTAACATCTTTTATTTGGTATTACTTAAAGTAGTCCCTTTCGCTCCATGCGCCTCTTCATAACCAAACCAAAACCTCAGTTCAACTCTGAAACGAGTACTCCCTCTCACACCGCCGATCTACTCTTATATACCGCTCCCACACTGCTATTATTAGACTATTACGCAGTAGTTCTTCCTGCAACGATCTGTCCTTATACGGTATTGTGGCCAATGAAACAATGACCACATTCCTAAGTGTAGCACCAAAAAGTAAGTCAAATGATGACGTAAATACATGACCGAGAAATTGACATCTTATTTATTAGAATTCAGCTGTCTAATGTGTCTGGAAAGGTTAAAAAAATGTCCAAAACACCTGGTAAACAAGATAATAAATAATCATTACTTTCTTACCAAACCCTGATAAAGCATATACTTAACCGTTAATAAGGAACCAATTAGGCTTTATTTACTTGGTCCAAAGATAAGGTCCTACTTACTAAAAAGGTACTTTCATTTTTAAGTAACAGTATTTTTCTTAATTTTCTTCCTGTACGATTTCAGACCGAAAAGCTACTACGTATCACTGGCCCCTTTTTAGTGAATATTTTGTTAAATCCTATTTTATAAAATATACGAAATTATTACATTACTCGGATCAGTTATGAAAATTGAGAAAGCATGCACAAGCACATTTAATATTCCAACGAATGTCACTACTTATTTTCCCACTTTTAATACTGCTAATCACACCACTGTCCCTGCATATTCAACACTGTCCCTGCAAATTCAGTTAAAGGTTTTAATTGCAGGTTCACCTATGCCCCTTCTTCCACTGGCTGGTATACGGGCTCTAAATAATCCATTTCTTCTTTCTCCTCTTCTGACACCTCCAACATACCGGTCTCCTGTTTCTGATTGGTTTGGGTCTCTAAACCCTCCGGTCGGAAGACAAGATCCGCCCCTTCTCTGTCGTCCGACGACGGCCACTCGGAAGTGTCCAGTAATGTGGCCGCCGCCTCTTCGCCCTGAATGGTGTACAGTAACTGTATGTCCGGGTCAATCGGGATCGAAACGCTCCCGATCACCGCGTCTCCCTCCTGCTCAGCGTAGGGCGGGGGATGACTCCCCAATGGCCCATGGACTAACTTACAGGCCTTCTTTGACCAAATGACCTGAGCTAGAATTATCTCGTTATCAATGTTCCCCATTTCAGTTAAAGTTTTTAATTGCAGGTTCACCTATGCTCCTTCTTCCACTGGCTGTTATACAGGCTCTAAATTATCCAATTCTTCTTCTTCCTTTTCTGACACCTCCAACACCTCCAACATACCGGTCTCCCTTTTCTTCGGCTCCTGTTTCTGATTGGTTTGGGCCTCCCAACCCTCCGGTCGGAAGACAAGATCCGCCCCTTCTATCTCCTTCTCATGGGCTTCTCTGTCGTCCGACGACGGCCACTCGGAAGTGTCCAGTAATGTGGCCGCCGCCTCTTCGCCCTGAACGGTGTACAGTAACTGTATGTCCGGGTCAATCGGGATCGAAACGCTCCCGATCACCGCGTCTCCCTCCTGCTCAGCGTAGGGCGGGGGATGACTCCCCAATGGCCCATGGACTAACTCACAGGCCTTCTTTGACCAAATGACCTGAGCTAGAATTATCTCGTCATCAGTATTCTGCATTTTAATTCGCCACTTTGTTTCTTTAATGAGGGAATCTACTAAGTCCCATAATCGCATGTAACGCCAACAGCTCGGCACGAATTCTACGTTCTCAGCCATGTTCTTAATTTTTCACTATATTTATTTTCTGTGAAATATATTTAAACAGTTAGTTAGAGTAATGATTCTAAGTTAGAGATAGGAAAAGCAGAGTATATATAGGTAATCCCGTTGATTAACCAAATTTGAGTTGGGTTTCTTTTTCTTATTCATAACACTTTCATGTAGTCCTGTCTAGCACAATTGATAAAGCTAAGTTTTATTTTCGTTACTCTCCACTAATCATCCCCAACACCTGGGTTTTAATGGCATTCTCCTGGAATAAAGTCTATGAGTAAATCAATTACAATTAATTATTTTTTTTGACTGTATATTTCTGAAAACTCTTGTTTCTTAGCGAACACAATGTTTGTTATAGAAGCATAGTTTTACAGTGTAAAATGGGACCTTCTCCATCTAGAATCTAATCATCGTCCGTGCGTCTGCTTGCTTCGGTGCTGTCTCATTAGTGCATGATTCCAGTATATTAATGCATAGGTCTGTATACACTAAAGTATCCATTACTTTCTATTCACAAGTTCGCAGCACACAGCAACTGTTGTAAAGATTGTCACTTTACTTAGCCACCCATGGTAGACTTGGGTAAAAGTGCCTCAGGAAAGAGTCCGACATAACCTCTCCGTTTGGTGGGACAGACCGATCTCTGTCCGGAAGTATATTCACCTCCTCCGTCCTTTTGGTGTAGGACACCGACATCACTTGGTCATGCGACTCGCCTATCTCTGCAATCACAGAGAATAAATCGAGTGCAGCAGCCAGGGGTTTCAAAATCAAGAGTTCTCTTATTTTTCCTATACCTTAGGTACAAGAAAATTAGTGCCCCACCCAAGATGCATATCCCGCCGTTTATCATTATGTAAACCCACACAGGCCACGATAAAGGGGGTTTCATGGTTTTAGTTTGTTGGGTCGTTGTTGACCGTTGACCCCTATTTTCTGTACACACAACCCAAAACGTAAGCGGTTTACGTAAGGCGACTACCCATTATCCAACGGATAGGTATTTGGCTTGTGGTAACATTGCATTCGGGGTAACAAGGTTCCGGCAATATGTATCTACCTCTGCATTTTCCTTAAAGAATAATGCAAGTGCGCAGTGCCGATGTAAATTGACAGGGAGGACTGCATTTCTGGGTGTATAGTATCGTATGACGACATTAAGGCAACCATGTATTTCATCCGCTTCCAACAGAGCATACCAAATTCGTTTTTTATTTATTAACAAACCTGTATACTGCACATCATAAGTTGCAACCATGTTCGGCAATTTTTGTATAGACGAAGCTTGAACCCAAGGAAGTTGTAAGGCCTGTATCCTAAATACCTCATATTCCCCATTTTGGTCAAGGAAGGGTGGGTTAATGATAACTAGCAATTTATCACTATCCAAGACCGTTTTACAGATCAAGGTCCGATAGAAGTACCAAATGTTATTGACAGGGTCTTCAGGAAGCTTCAGCGAGTATGGTAATTTAGTTTGTACTTCCAATAAAAGTTGTTTCAAATTTTCAGGAATGATTAAACTAGGACTTAAATGATCTAGAGATAACATATTAAGTTCTAACCGTAAGTTCTCTAAAATTAAAGCTGGCCCGTAAGATGGCATCTTTGATACCGCTTATGATGAGATCCATTTGTGCGTAGACATTGACAAAGGTCTCCACTCTTTCAAATTTTTCCTGAATAGCTTCCGTAAGTTCCCTTATTCGGATATCAAAGAGATTTACGCACTTAACAAGCTTCAATATTGCCATGCGATTTTCATTGATTTGTGCCCTAGAAACATTAAGTACTGACATCTGTTTTTTAAGCAAGTGTAAGATGCCAACTTGATTTTTTGATAATTCATTGATTGCGTGACGCATATCTTCCAGCTGTGATTCTGGGACAGTGCCAAACATAAAGGACATTATTTTTTCCTACGATTGATAAGATACTTCTTTTCGCCTTTGACCCTAAAGATTTATAGTCTGCATAATTTTGGAAAATTCCATTTAACACGCCATCCAGGGATTCAATTTCGTCACGTAAATTTTTCAGCGTGTTTGTAAAGCTCTGTTGTCGGGGTCCACTATAGTGGTCTAGCATAACCTCAGTTACGTTAGCTATCTGTTCAATGTCTGCAGCAACACGTGATAAAAAGAATCTGAATGGTTGTAGATCTTGCTCAAAAGTAATTAGCAATTCAGCGCGCGTAGATGTCATTTATTTTATGAAATACAACATTTTCATGTATAATTTCCCCTTCGGCACAGCCAATAAGTGATAGGAGAATAAGGAGACACATCTTCCGTGCTGCTATGGTCTGTCTCCTGCAAAGAAACAGATACCCCAAATTAGACCTTAATCTAATTTAACTATTTACATAACATTGCTGAAAGAAGCCACTTTATATAAATTTTAGAACATTCCAGCAATTGCGCTCAACAGAGTCTTTTAGCTTTCTCATTTCTTCTTCGCATCTTATGGTCGATGTTTCTGCGTTTCACGCCCTCAGTTTGTTGCTTTTGACTACCCTCGATCATCATAGAGTCTGCAAGATAGTAATCAATGGTAGCCTCAGAGTCTACATCACTTGCTGTAGGCATTTCATCCGATGCGTCCGCGTTATCTTCAATTCGACGTTCGCATTCACGAATTCGCTTCGCGAGTTCCATTTTTGGAATATCATCTCCGACATCGGAATATTCCCGCTTATGACGAGTACGATCTGCCAATTTGTGCTTAGGAATATTCTGGTTCTGATTTAGAGGAACTTTGTTCAGACAAACTGTCATCGGAAACCGGCGGTACTACATACGCGGCTCTGCGACGCGGTTGACCTACATCTGGTTTTGGAATATGCCATGTGTCAACTTTCGCAAATTTAATATCATTAGCATGAGCCTCAACCGTCCTATTGTCCAGCTGGTTCTTCAGCACATACGTCACTGGAGACTTTTGTTCAATGATTCTGTAGTACAGTCGCCAACGACCCTCTATTTTTATTCGGACGTGCTTTTTATAAAATACGGGATCCCCTATGTTATAGGTCACATCTTTACGTTTCTTATTCCCATATTTGGCCTGTTTACGTTGCTGTTTTCTGAGGGGACAATGTACCAGCATAAAAGCTTTGTTCTGTTCTTGAAGAGCAATTTGACGCATGTCTTCCTCCTGATATTTTAACCGGGGTTTCAATATGTAGTCCAGGGGCAAAAGCACATCACGGCCATACAATAAATTCAATGGTGTGTACTCGGTTGCCTCACTAACATTAAAGCGTACGACAGCTAGGACCTGATTTAAATGAAGATCCCAAGTATCTTGATCTTCTTGTAGCCTTTTTGCAAGTATATCATGCGAGGTTCGATGGAACCATTCAACTTTACTGTTGCTAGAGGGGTGATAGTAAGAAGTTGTAACATGACGGATATTTGAATTATCAAGGGTTTCTCTTACCACCCGATTGACATTTTCAGATCCATTGTCAGTTACCAGTTCCATCACACAGCCAAAACGTGACAATATTTCGTCTATGATTAAATGGGCCACTGTCTCAGCAGTTTTGTCAGGTACGGCGAAAGCTTCAGGCCAGTCACTGTACCAGTCCACAAACGCAATGTTATATTTGTTTCGAGACAGGGTTTTTGGATACGGGCCTGACAGATCAGGACTTAACTTAGCCATTGGGTAAGGAGGGATGTCGGCATTTTGTAGTAACGGTTTCACATTTTGACTAGCTCTTGCTTGACACGGAACACATTTCGATACACACTCATAAAAAAAAGGTCTTGAAACAAATTTGGCCAAAGGTATTTTTGTCTGATTGCATCATAGGTCTTTTGGACGCCCATATGGCCATTATCATCCTGATATTGAGCGAAGACCAAGTGTCTTAAATGTCCAGGTATAAACAAGCGAAGAGTAGGATTGTCATCTGGGTTGGATAAATAATAAAATAAGCCATTTTCCAAAATATACCTACGTTTCACCGCCTTTCTGGTTTCCCTTGTTCTAACAGGGTTTTAAGTTTTATTATGTTTTTATCTTTACTCTGCTCAAGGGCCATATCTAACTCTTTGAAGTCAGAGTATGGTACGTCAACACCTTCCTTTGCCGGCAGATTGCAACCAGCAAAATGTTTCGGATTAAACTGATATGAATTTATTCCACCTACTTCAAACGTGTTGTCATTGATGTCAGGTTCAAGTAATGCTTTTTCATCAGAGCTGTCGTCCGTGTCTGGTTTTCTTGAGAGCAGGTCAGCACGTTTATTTTCCATCCCAGGAATGTATTCAATATTACAGTTGTACCCGGATATCCCCAATGCCCATAATTGAACTTTCTTGTTTTGCAGCTGAGACTCGAGCAAATATTCGAGTGGTTTGTGGTCTGTCTTGATTGTAAATTTAGCATTGTGAAGATAATATTCAAGCTTCTGCAAAGAACAGTGAATTGCCTCTTTCTCAATGGTTGACCACTTACACTGTGTTTTACTTGATTTATGGGAAAGATAATAAATTGTTTTTTTATTCTTTGCATTCGGCAAGTAATCGTCTTCATCGTCTATCTCTTGAGTTAGGCATGCCCCTATACAAGAGTAGGTCAACAAAAGCACACTTGTGAGGCTTTGTTTCAAGTAGTCAAAACTGTTTTTACATTGCCCTGTCCACTTAAATCTTGCGAACTTCCTTGTGAGGGCAATAATAGGCTCTGCTATCTCAGAGAAATTTGGAATAAAACGGCAATAATACGAACACATGACAATGAAAGAGCGTACCTCCCGGACACTTGTTGTCGTGGGGAGTGATCTAATGGCTTCTACTTTCGACGGATCTGGACTTATTCCCCTGCGATTTATTACAAACCCAAGATAATGTGTCTCAATTGCAAGAAGGAGCATTTCTTCAGTTTTAGTTTCAGGCCATGCTGCCGTAACCTGTCAAACACTGCTTTTAAGTGTGACAGATGCTTTTCTAAAGTTTCACTAAATATTAAAATGTCATCCAGATATGCTGTTGCAAATTGACTAAAGCCTTGCAACACTATTGCCATGAGTTCCTGTAAAATTGCTGGAGCATTTGATAAACCAAAAGGCATGACGTTAAATTCAAACAAGCCGGATTTTAAATCTAAAGAAGTGAAGTGTTTTGCTTTTCCTAAAAATGCTAAAATATTATCAATCAAAGGAAGCGAGTTGGAATTGGGCTTAGTGATTTGATTTAATTTTCTGAAATCTACACAGGATCTCTTTGATCCATCTTCTTATCAACTATTACTACTGGGAAACTCCAAGGAGATTTTGACCTACGGATCACATTTGCATCGAGCATTATGTCAACTGCCTTTTCAAACACCTCCCTATTTTGTATCGGTGTCCTATACGGCTTTACTTTTATGGGTTAGGTCTCCAGTATCTAATTTCATTTTCACTGTATCGGTGTGACCCAATTCCGAGTCTTTTGCTGCGAAAAGATCTTGATGCTTTTCCAAAAATGTCACTATGGTAGATTTGTAACTTTCTGCTACGTCAACGTCCCATGTCTAGTCCTTTTTGTCCATCCGAAATGACTGCGCTTTGATACTATCCAGACTATTTACTTGTTTACATTCTTTCGCTTCTATTTTTGCAATGACACATAATTGGTAGGGCCCGCCATTTATTAGCTTAGCGACTGAGTTGGAAACCATAATTTCCGGTTCTCCACCCACAAAATTACTACTGAAACGAGAACTCCCTCTCACACCGCCCACTCTACTCTTATATACCGCTCACACTCTGCTATTATTAGACCATTACGTAGTAGTTCTTCCTTCAACGACGTGTCCTTATACGGTATTGTGGCCAATGAAAAAATGACCACATTCCTAAATGTAGCACGAAAAAAGGAAGTCAAATGATGTCGTAAATACATTTGAGTGAGAAATTGACTTATCTTATTTATTAGAATTCAGCTGTCTAATTTGTCTGGAAAGGTTCATAAAATGTCCAAAACACCTGGTAAACAAGGTAATAAATAATCATTATTTTCTAACGCAATCCTGATAAAGCATATACTTAACTGTTAATAAGGAACCAATTAGACTTTATTTACTTGGTCCAAAGATAAGGTCCTACTTACAAAAAAGGTATTTTCATTTCTAAGCAACAGTATTTTTCTTAATTTTCTTCCTGTACGATTTCAGACCGAAAAACTACTACGTATCACAATTTCACACTGGCTCCGTGATTCTCCGTAAACCTGACTTTAATTAAGTCACGGGACAAAATTTAGCAATCATCTACTGGAGGAAACTCAATGTCACCCGCTAGTTCTTTTTCTGTCTTCCCAGTCATTGCATCACGAAAACACGCCTATATAATTTTGACCCCATTATATAGAAAAACTGGGGTTTACAGGGGTATATATTGTTTTTCTTATTTCGGCTAAAAAGCATAGATTTTGGATACTCGTTAGAACCACTTTGGCGAGGCGGTTCTAACGAGTATCCACAATCTATGTTTTGAGCAGAAATATGAAAAAATACCAGAATTTTTATCTGAAAACTTCCAGTTTTTTTTGGTGGTGAAATTTTCAATATATTTGAATTGGCGTGTTTTCATAATGGTTTACAAATATTTTCATTCCTTACGGTAAACGATGGAAATGTACACCACTACAGTAGTTTGACTATGATTTGCAACCTTTAACAATGCAATTTACTGGTATTTTATTTTTATCAGTTTGTATTCTCGGTGCTGCAATCTTAATTTCCACCAGCAATTGATTGATCGATATTTTTATCATGGATTTGGCGTCAGAAAACAGTCGTTAATGTCCGTACCAGCTCGGATGTTTTCATAGTGAGTAAGGAACAACTCTTATTTGTAGCAGACGACATTTTATTTTTTCTTATTTTAAAAAAAGAAAAGACTTGGCATTTTGGCATTTCACGTGAAACGTCTGCTTGGCAGACGATTCACGATTCACATGAAATGCCATGCCTTGTCATTCTGGCAGATAAAAAAAAAATGTCGATTGCTGCAGTTATGATTAACAGTCTTATAATTAACCGACTCTTGTAAATATATACTCATTATAAATAATAACATGCCTTGTCTATTTTAAACATGCAACAACTCTAAACTTATAATAATAAACAAACTTTATCATGATTTGTTATCTTTCCACAACCTTTTAAATCTTTTTTTTTCTGTAGGTCGTTTAATACAACAGAAAATGATTCAATTGAACACATCCTGTTTCAGCTTTCAGATTCTTATATGATCGTTGAAGTTGTCATTACAAGTGCACTGTGGTGTAACAAAGTGGTCAAAAGCAGCGGTATCAGTGCAATGATTCTTTTTACCCGTGCAGCGCTAAATTCCATCAGTGCAGCGTTATTTTTAAACTTCTATCAGTGCAGCATTATTTTCATCATTCCATCAATGCAGCGTTATTTTTATCACTATCAGTGCAGCGTTATTTTTATCATTTTGTCAGTGCGGCGTTATTTTTTATCATTGTATCAGTGCAGCGTAACTTTTATCATTCTATCAGTGCTGCGTTATTTCTATCTTTCCCTCAATGCAGCGTTATTTATCACCCTTTCAGTGGTGCGTTATTGTTATCATTCTACCAGTACAGTGTTATTTTTATCAGTGCACTGATGAAATTTGACAGCGCAGCGCTATATATAGCGCTGCACTGTCAAATATCATCAGCTGCACTGAGAAAAATTTTGCACGGCTGCTTTTGACCCCTTCGGTACAGCATATATGAAAACACAAAGCGGTGCCCCATACTTTGATATCAGTGTTGACAATGCGATGGTGGACTATTTGTTTTGTCCCCCGCCGGGCAAATGGATAAAGTATTGGCCTTGTCAGTGTGTCCGTCCGTTTATCCCGTTAGGGCGAACAATTAAAGTTAGGGAAGCTATTTCAGACAATATTACGAGGTTTATTCCATTTAAAATACATTAACTAGCCCGTAAATTATTTATGGTTACCCCTAATCAGCTATGGAAATTTAATTATTGATTCTGTTAGTTCGTCCGTACGTCTGTCCGGACTCGTATTTCTGCAACCGTTGATCAGATTTGATTCATATTTTTAGTAATTAATTATAGACATAGTCATTCAACATCCTAAACTCCCTTAGGGGTTCTTGTCCAAGACATAGCCTAAATAGTCATTATAATGTAAAAGGTTTCTGTCCATCCGGAGCCTTACCTCTGTTATCACTGGTCAGATTCCCTTCATACTCCAGGTAAAGGACTATAGTAATACACGTATTGTGTCAATATACTAATAGAATTTGCCCATTTGTTTGTGAATTATTGCCCTTGTCTTAATAGAATATAGTGCAAAACCTGTTTTTGGCCGTCCGGATCTGTATCTTTGTAAGTCATAAATGACTGTAGCCATACTTTCTCAGTATCATGATAATTTGTTATGAAAGGACTTAGTCTCCTTGGTTATTGCCCTTGACATAGTAAAAAAGCAATAGTTGTCGGTCCGGAGCCATGTTTCTTGTAACTTTAAATGGGATTTGATATTTTGGGTAAATTCTAATGTCTTTCCCAGCGGGCTCATGTTTTTTTTTTTTTTTTTTGCAGCGTCATCACATTGCATCGCCTTGATGCAACGTTAACGTTGTCTCAGCTTGCTTGCCTTCAATAACCTGATAGTTTTAAGCAATTTCTATTTATAGATTTTTTTTCTAAAAAATGTTGAACACCTGTAACGGTTCTTTGTTGTATTAACTGCCATTCCTCACAGACAATAACGTAGACAACGATCTGGCAGTTACGAGTTAACAGAAAACAAAGATGACCTAGTGAAGAAAAACAAAAAATCCGCTACGAGCTATATTACACGGGAAATAACTCTAAGTATCAAAGTGTCCGATTTTCGTTGGAGTAATTGTTCTTTTTATACCGTTTGACTCAGAAAAGTCGATGTTTTGTCTATTTTCGCGATATTCTTTTAAATACTAGATTTGTGAAAAAATATGCCCCTGATGAAAGTTTTTTTCAGTAGAACAGCCGCCGACTTCTCAGAAAGGTTTCTGTCTCCTGCTGGGTCTAAGTAAAGCGGTATAGTCAGGTTACAACCACTTGAGCGGGTGTGGTCTAAATTGAACTAATGTCATTGCCTTTCGCAGTCAAAATGGCCCAGTCTATTCATATATTTGGTTGAACTGCGCTGCTATTACTTTGGCACTCTCACTGTTATTATATTCAAAATGAATGACTGCGGCTTTTGTCGCAGATGTGTCCGGCATTTTATTCGTCGACCTTAACCCACATATACAAATAAAAGCTTTTTCCTTATAGATTGGTCAGGTTCATTTCTGATTTAAGGGGAGTCTGTAGTTTATTTAGTCTCTCTTTGTCAGAAATACCTTATTTCATGTACACAGTGTAGGCCCTGGTTAAGTATTTGGGGTCCTTTTAATCAGCACTTGTCTCAGAACTCGAACTCATGGCCACTTAATTCAGAGTCAGACATTAGACATCACTTGCACAACCAAATGATATAATACAGAAAGAAGGAACGAAAGGAAAAATAACAAGAAGTTGTAGGGATATATAAATCTCAAGACTGTTTAACGTTCATCAAACAAGGTGCATAATATTTAGTGCCTGTCAAACGGGTAAAACTCAGTTTCAAGGCATTACGAAAACACGCCTATTCAAATATATGGAAAATTTCACCTCCAAAAAACTGAAATTTTTCAGATAAAAAAACTCTGATATTTTTCATATTTCTGCTCAAGGCATAGATTGTGGGTACTCGTTAGAACCGCCTCGACGAGGCGGTTCTAACGAGTACCCACAATCTATGTTTTATGCAGTAATAAGAAAAATAATGTATACCCCTGTAGACCCCAGTTTTACTATATCAAAGTGATGTTTAAGGGGGTCAAAATTATATAGGCATGTTTTAGTGATGGAGTGTTTGTTACGACATGAAAAGGCAATACTGATTTAAAGACCGATTTAAAACAAAAAAAAAAAAAAAAAAAAATGCATTCAGAAGAGGTGCATAAACTCCTCCCGGTCAGAAGGAACACGCAAGGTGTATATATATCTTATGTCTGTTTTACTCAGCAAAAACCATGTTCCAGTTTGCACTGTTCGAGGCGTATGGGTGTGTCTGTTTAGTCACAAGCAACAGACGGAAACACACGTGCAAAACAAAAGTCGTGTAACGACCCTCCTGATGTACGCTTCGTTTGATTTATAGCGAGCTCGACAGGCCACATGCGGCGCAGGCCTTCAAGCTCAATGGTACTGGGTATGTTTCGTTGCCGTCAAACCAAACAGGAAATAAACATTTTGTTTGCAGTTTGTCGGGTTCTCAATAACTGTGGCAGACCTACATGTACTTGTATTTGCCGGGACAAACTGGGAAAATCGGTACCAGAATCCGGAACCAAAATTTTAACGGTAAAGCCTGGGTCTTATACATGTACTTGATTTTTTTTCATCGATTTTTTTGGCCCGCATACTCCATAGGCCCTTAAAGTTGAAATGTATATGAAGAATTCTTACCTCTGTGATTCATTACTGATATAGGGAGCTATATATAGAAACTGATTGTCTATGGAAAACCCAGGACAAAGTGTTTTTTCCCTAAACTACTGGGCAAAGCATAGTACATTGCGAGCTCGCCTATAGGCATTGCCTATGTTCATATTAATATTCTTCCATAAACGGACAAAATTTGAAGTAGGATGTTCATATATCTACATTTGAAAGGCGTGATTGATAGGAGCAAACTTGGTTTATGCTCAAAAAATGAAATATGATAATCTATTCTATAAGAAGTCGGCAGTCGTTCTCCTTATTAACGTTCATCAAGAACATTTGTTTCATAAATTCATCCTTAACCCATTAAAGACTGAATAAACTCTCCCACACTATATACTGGAAGAGTCCATTTTCGATTTTAGGTATGTCAGGCTATAAGATGTTGATATTCGTAAAAAATGGTTGGACTATTTGCAAATAGTGAAGACCCTGATCAGACGACGCGTTCTGCGGCGTCTGATATAGAACTGCACTGTTTGCCAGTTACCCGTTTAGGGGTCTCCAGTCTTCAATGGGTTAAAAGATATCGTAGAAATTCAATTTTAAACAGATAAATCATCGACTTCTGTTTTTTAGAGCGCCAAGCAAACTTTTCAGCGGACGATATTCTATTCTTTTTTTGATAGAAAATAAGTTTACATTTCACGTGAATCATCTGTCTGGCAGATGATTCACATAAAATGTCAAGACCTACTTTCTATGAAAAATAGTAATAATAAAAATAGTCACATTACGAAAACATGCCTATTCAAATATTCTGAAAATTTTACCATCAAAAAAATGAAATCTTTCAGATAATAAAATTCTGATATTTATCATATTTCTGCTCAAAACATAGATTGTGGGTACTCGTTAGAACCGCCTCAACGAGGCGGTTCTAACGAGTACTCACAATTTATGTTTTTGAGCAAAAATAAGAAAATAATGTATACCCCTGTAAACCCCATTTTACTATACAGAAGTGGGGTTTAATGGGGTCAAAATTATATAGGCATGTTTTCGTGTTGAAAATATCGTCAGCTGCAGTGTGATTTGCGCTTAAAGGATTAACGATGACTTTAAAAAGCTTTACATTACATCGCTTTGGTCGGGATCTTCCCTCTTAGCATACAGAATCATTCTATAGACCTTTTTAATGTTATTGTTTTCACCCGGGCTACTGACCACGTGATTACGATGTTATGCCACGCGACCAAAAATAGTGGATGGCAAAAACGTTTCCGGTTCCATAGATACCTATTGATACAAGCCAAATTTTAATTGGATAATAAATTCCTTTTGGTTAATATTTAATCGTAAAATTTTATCTTATGTTTTAAAATAAAGTTTTAAAAGCAATCTGACTGCGTTTCCTAAGACAAATACAGATGTTTCAATGATATTTTTCCGATATTACGAGGGTGAGTCAATAAGTAACCAGTCTAACTTATTTCCGGTTGAGGTCCACTTCTTCTTTTTCGATGTAATTGCCCTCTAGTGTGGTGCACTTAGACCAACGGTGTTCATGTGCCATCAGCCCAGAACTGAAAAAGTCAGGGGCCTTTCCATTGACCCACTCCTCAACTGCCGTAACGACTTCTTCATCAGACCGGAAATGAAGTCCACGGATATCCTTTTTCAAGTTTGGGAATAGGAAGAAGTCGCTAGGAGCTAGGTCAGGCGAATAGGCAGGATGTGGTATTAATTCATACCCGTTTCGCTCTACAGCATCCATTGCAACTTTGCAAGTGTGGACTCTCGCGTTGTCCTGTTACTACTACTAAAACCGCTTCTTCTAAAAACACTACAACTACCACTACTACTACAATCACCACATATACCTAACTACTACTACTACTACTTCTACGAGTACTACTACCACCTCCACCACCAATACTACTGTTACTGTAACTACTACTACTACTACTACTACCAAGGCAACCACATACACTTCTACGACTACTACTTCTACTAGTAATACCATTTCAGCTTCCACTACTACTACTACAACTATTTCTACTAATAATACTACTACCACTACCACTGCCTCTACTACTACTAATACCAATACCTTTACCACTACTACTACTAATACAACAACTACAACTACTACCACCATTACTTCAGCTACTACTTAAATATCTACTAATACAACCACTTTCACTACCATTACAACTAATACCACTGCAACTACTTCTACTACCACAAATTCTACTATTACAATTGCTACTTATACTACTTCTACCACCGCAACTACCACTACTACAAATACCACCACCACTACCACTACTTGTACTACTACAACCATTACTGCTACTACTACTACTACTTCTTCTACCAACACCACTGCTTATTTTATTTCTACTACTTCTACCACTGCAATTACTAATTCTACAAATACCACTACCACTACTTATACTGCTACAACTGCTACTTCCACTACTACTACTCCTACAACTACTACTACTACTACTACCACTAACACTGCCGCTATCCCTACTACTAATACCACTACCACTACTATTAACAGGACAACAACAACTACTACAACAACTACTACTACCACCACTACTTTAACGCTACAACAACTACTACAACTACTCATTCCACTACCATTACCACAAATAGCAGTACCACTACTACTACCACAACTACTACTACTATATCTTCTACTACTACTACCGCCACTGCCATTACCAGTACTACAAATACCACCACCACCACTGCTATAAATACTACCACTACCACTACTATAAATGCCACTTCCACTACTACTACTAAAACTACTACTACCACTAGTACTATTTCTACTGCCTTTGCTACTACTACTACTACTACTGCCACCACCTCCACCACCACTACTACTACTATCACTACTAACACTACCAATATCACCGCAACTACTACTACTATCATTACCACTACTACTAATACCGCTACAACTACCAATACAACTACTACTACTACTTTAACTACTACTACCACTCTACAACTACAACTATTACCATCACTGCCACTTAACTTAACTACTAGTCCTACCACTACGAATACTTCAGCCATCACCACCACCACCACAACCACTACTACTACTACTATTATTACTACTACTACTACTGCTGCTACTACTACCTTCGGCACCATCACCACTACTACGACTGCTACTACTATTTCTACAACTACCACTATCACTAATACCACTTCAACTACCACTGCTACTACTAATCCAACTATTACTACTACTAGTATCACCACCACTGCCACAACTACTACTACTCATGCCACTACCACTACTACTACTAGTACAACAACTAGTACTACAACTACTACCACTACTTCAACTACTACAAAAAAACTACTATTAGTACTACCACCTCCATTACCATTCCTTCTACTACCACTACCGCTACCGCTACTGCCACAAGTACTACTACTACAATCATTACTACTTCTACATTTACCACTGGCACTACCACTACTACAAATATTACTACCACTACTATTGCTACTATTACTACCACTGCCACTACTACTTCTACTAATATTACTTCCACTACTTATACTGCTACAACTACTACTACCAAACTACTACTTTTACTTCTACTACTACTACAACTATTACTTCTGCTGTTATTACTTCTTCTACTACCACAACCACTACTACTACTTCTACTATTACTATCGCCAATTCCACTATTACCACTACCAGTACCACTACTTCTACCACTACTACTACTGCTACTACTACCACTACTACTACTACTACTACACCTGCTACTAGTACTACTATTTCCCTTACCTACACTACTACCACTACTTCCATAGGGTGACCAGTCCTTATAGTTCTGATGTTATTTGTGTTTTACTTTAGTGGATTTTCGAATAGGATGATAAGAATAAATATTTAGTCACTGTAAACTGGAGGCAGTCTTGGAGAGGGGGCGGCCGGGGGCGGGGAGGGGGGCGCATTCCAGACCACACGGACCGCATCTCAGAAAATGCTCGAAGCCGCCTTCTCATAGTTTAATAGTTTAAACTGAATGGGTACACTTTCAAGAGAGGTATTCACCTCCGCCAAAATTGCTTTTGCTTTGTTACTGACAAGGGTTCTTCTTGGAAGCATTTATTTCCATTTTAGACTTGACCTTTTTCAGAAGATGACTAAGTGTCCAAGAAAGCGAATAGGAAGCCACAAAAAATGTCCGCCCTCTTGGAAATGGCAGAAAATATGCCCAGTGTAGTAGGTCCCTAAAGGACTTGGTACATTTGGAAGATTTTCTTCTAATGTCTACAAGGGAGAGAACTTTTGTGACTTCGTGTTTCATTTGTTGTTAATAATTTCACTTCTGAAAATAGATTTACAAGGGAAACAACTTTTGCGAGGTCCCGTTTTCTCTGTTGCAAACCGATTCCCTTCTGAACAGAAGTCTCTTAGACTAAGCTAGACCCTTTTTGAAAAAGAGGGCAAAACCAAGACATAGTTGCCTCCCTGGAAAGTGTGTGTCAAGTTTCAACGGTTCGGAAAAATGCTTAACCTGAAAAAAATGCTAGAAATATTGATAACAACATACCTCTGACATGTGCGTCCAACGAAAACTCAGCTCAGCCTGTGCATCCACGCACTCTGATCAGAGAATTTGTTGTCCGCATGAGGACAATATGCGCCCAATGAAGATACTGATCAGCCTACGCGAATGCGCAGGCTGATCTGAATCTTCGCTGGGCAGACATGTTGGATGGGACGTTTTCTGAATTGATTTCAGTGACTCAGTCGCATAAGCGTGCGATTGGTAATCAGGTCGCAGAATCGATCCCCGCCGGGTACGGCGACAATCTTTTGTAGAGAGTGATCATGTAGTATTTTCTAATGTCAGTAGTATTGGGTGGGTGCCACCCAATTCTACTAATGTCATTCTCTCCTTTCCCACTGATTCGAAAAGTGCAGTTGTCATTTCTGGCGAAAGACTGTGCACAAATAGAGGTTAACCGCTTAGAGGACAAAGCTTGGAAGGAAATATTGTGGTGTGGTAAACTAACCTGCTCGTCGTGGCCATAACAGTGTTCGCTGGACTGCAAAACCCTACGGTTTCCGTCATCTCACTGTGGTACAAATGTAATAGAAGGAAAAATTGACTTACTTCCCTTAGACCAGTAAAACGTTGTCTTGACTGGACACCAAAGACTGTTACTCTCAGCTCTTTGAGCAGCAGCAGCAACAACTACACTAGCAGCAGCAGTAGTAGTAGTAGTTTGTTGTAGTTGTAGTTGTAGTAGTAGTAGTAATAGTAGTAGTATTTATAGTAATACTAACAGTATACATTTGTGCACATTGATAAAATTTTATTTTGCGAGTAAATGTAAAAGCAAATAGTGACTTGTTCGCCAACAATTTTTCATTTTTTGTTTTAAATGTTTTTTTTTGTTTTTTTTTTTATTCTTTTAATTATCTATTAGTCTCGGGACCATAATATTGTAGGTCTCTTGTAGGGCAGTAGGTTAAACGTTCATCAGGGCGGTCGAAGTTTATTAAATATTTTCTGTGATTAAATTTTGTGTTTTAAGCCGTCTACTGATAAGGCTTAACATTGCACAATTAGATTAGAGAGGGCTCGAAGTTGAACGCCCAAACTTTAATCAAAAAGCAGAGGGCAGTTTGATTTTTTTGTTGTTGTAGAATATTAGAAGACATTTCTTTCAAATTGTCTCCTTCGAATAACAATGACAGGTATTATTTTCTGCGAAAAAAAAAGCACAAAAAAATAACAGGTATTATTTTCTGCGAAAAACAAACAAACAAACAAACAACAACAACAACAACAAACATATCCATAATTTTCATGAAATTATTAGGCCTATTAAATTGAAGATACGACGAGTTATTACAGCTTTACATGCTTATATTTTATTTACATTTTCAAATTTTAACTTAAAACACAAATCAGAATAATGTTAGACTCTCCCAAATGACCAAATGCATTACATGTAATGTTTATAATCATTTTCTTGAATACAGACACTAAAATAAAATCAAACTATACTTACATGTTAAGATTATAAGCCCTGGTCACCAGTGCTTCATAACCTTACCATGTTAATATTGTGTAGGCAAAATAGCACACCGATGAGCTCCTGTTTGATTTTATTTTAGTGGCTACATCAAAGAGCATTACATATATATACAGTTGACTCTCGTTATCTCGAACTCGCTTATCTCGAATAACCACTTATCTCGAAGTGAAAATCTGGTCCCTGCCTAAACATGAAAATCTAACAACAGATAAAAAAAATATTGGAAAAGAGGAGAAATTGCTCCTAAGGAGCAATTTCTCCTCTTTTCCACAATATTTTCAATATACATGTATCTCTAACTTCATGAGTCCAATTACATATATATTTGTTAAATGTAGTTATACGAATTATTTTTTCCTCAGTTCTGCAAATCTGATATGTCAAGTACGGATATCTCGAATTATTTCAGAGAGTCCCTTAGAATTCGAGATAACGAGAGTCGACTGTATATTATATGTATTAGCCACTAGAGACTGGAGACAGTCTAAAAGAACGTCGGTAGATGGCTGACGGTTCAATGAAAATAGAATTGAATCATTTCCCGTCTCTGCAGCATCAGACATGTAATATAAAGGAATAATTATGCGTCTCAGTTCGTATGTGGCAGTTGTCTAATATATTTTGCTTAGAGCTATATAAAGATCTCAGAGATCTCTAAAGATTGGTTGTAAAACAGTTATTAGCAGGGTCCAAAGAGATTTTGAGGTAGTTATTAACTTGAAATTACGTCACCGCAATCCCTCCAGTTCTCTTAAACACCGTTTTATTATCAATTTTGCATTCTTAGGGCAAAATCTGCGGATGACAAATTGGGGATATATTTTCTTTGTTTCCAAAGAGAATACGATTTGACATTTCATGCAAATTGGATTGCATTGAATGTTAAACCCTCAAAAGTTTACAAGACATTTCACATGAAATGTCAATTCCTGTTCTCTGGTAAAAAGGATAAAAAAATAAAAATCAAATGTCGCAGCCGTTATTTAACTCTAGCAAGTAAAGATTTAAACACTGTTTTTATTTACCTTAAAGCGCCAATCACAACTATTGTCGTCTGCTTTGTCATCTGCTTGTGATTTTAAAAGTCATTTTTGCAAACAGTGTGGACCCAGATCAGACTTCTGCTAAGGACCCAGATCAGACTGTTCCTTTGATCTGGGTCCACACTGTTTGCCTGTATGCAAAAATATATTTGAAAAGTTTTCAAGAATATTCAGCAGACGACATAAACAGACGACATTTTCAGATGCAGTTTGTCTTGTCGCTTTAAGAGTTAATACGCTCTGCATGCTGGATAGAATTTCAACAGACGACATTTTGAAATATTTTTCTTAATTTTTACAGAAAATAGGCTTTGATACCCCATGCAAATTGTCTCCTAATTTACATGAAATACCAAAGCCTATTTTCTGAGAAAATAAAAAAAAATTCAAAATGTCGTCTGCCGAATTAGCCTATAGAGTGGTAACGATTAAAGAATCAGTATGCCCTTAGCAAATTAAGCAAGTCATTGAACCTGGAAAGTGAAAACAAAATTCCATGCCATATGTGTAGAAGAAAAGTATCAAGACAAGTCTGCGCATGAGCGCGACATTTCTGTGCATCGGCGTAAAAGTGGGGGGCGGGGGGGGGGTGGGGGGGGGGATTTACAAGGCTCGAGAACGAAAATCCAGGGCCCAGTTGTTCAAAACTAACGATATCGTTAGTTAACGATTCGTTAAAATTTTAATTGAGTGATACGCAAATATGCTGAAATTTTTTGCTGAAAAAATGTGAGTAGCTTTTGCAGTACAAAAGCTACTCACATTTTTTCAGCAAAAAATATCAAAATATTGTGTATTGAATCCGCTAAAACAGTTAACGAAATGACCCTTAACGAGCTCGTTAAGCTAACGACGCTTTGAACAACTAGGCACAGACTTTACAGAATAAAAAATACCGTCGAA
The DNA here is from genome assembly GCA_964016985.1 of Anodontia alba. Taxonomy (NCBI): domain Eukaryota; kingdom Metazoa; phylum Mollusca; class Bivalvia; order Lucinida; family Lucinidae; genus Anodontia; species Anodontia alba. Next base: position 10,788,226 of record OZ024828.1, read on the forward strand.
TAATTGTAACGCGCAGTCTGATCATACATGTATTATAATTTTTTTCCGTATATCTGCTAATCATGTAAACCCTTTCGATGCTGTATTTACATTTCACATCATGAAAACAAGCCTATATAATTTTTACCCCCTTAAACCCCACTTTTATGTAGTAAAACTGGGGTTTACAGGGGTATACATTATTTTTCTTATTTCTGCTTAAAAACATAGATTGTGGGTACTCGTTAGAACCGCCTCTGCGAGGCGGTTCTAACGAGTACCTACAATCTGTGTTTTGAGCAGAAATATGAAAAATAATCAGGATTTTTTATCTGAAAGTTTTCATTTTTTGGTGGTAAACTTCTTAATATATTTGAATAGGCATGTTTTCGTAATGACCGCCGACATTTATTTTTCCGCCGACACAATATTTTCATAGCTTGCGGCAGATTTATATCCCTTCATCCCTCTCTCTCTGTCTGCTATCTGTCAATAGCAAAAACTCGGCGAATTTGCTATTGCCATTATATTATCCCCAGCCAACGACCAGACACATAAGAAAACCATAAAAAAATCGTAGAGTAGCAAATTAAATCAGGTTTCAATATTTCAAAACGTCTGGCAGCAGCAAATTCGCCGAGGTTTTGCTATTGACAGACGTCTGGCAATGGCGAATTCGCTGAGTTTTTGCTATTGACACACGTCTGGCAATAGCGAATTCGCTGTGTTTTTGCTATTGACAAACGACTGGCAATAGCGAATTCGCCGAGTTTTTGCTATTGACAGACGTCTGGCAATAGCGTCTTCCTTATGATTTATGATTACCGTCCTCTCTATCTGTCTCTCTGTCTCTCCGTCCTCCGTCTCTGTCTCTGTGCAGATTTATGTTCCTTCTCTGTCTGTCTGTATGTCTGTCTCATTCTTTCTCTCTCTCTCCCTCTCTCTCTCTCTCTCTCTCTCTCTCTCTTACGAAAACATGCCTATTTAAATAATATATAGAAAATTTTACTTCCGAAAAATGCAAATTTTCAGATAAAAATTCTGATATTTTTCATATTTCTGCTCAAAACATAGATTATGGGTACTCGTTAGAACCGCCTCGGCGCGGCGGTTCTAACGAGTACCCACAATCTATGTTTTTGAGCAGAAATATGAAAAATAATGTATACCCCTGTAAACCCGAGTTTTACTATATAAAAGTGGGGTTTGAGGGGGTCATAATTATATAGGCGTGTTTTCGTGATGCTAAGAGGGATCACCAGATGATTTGGACTATTTTCATTATTTGACTAAAAAAAAGTTTGAGCATACTCATTAGAAGCGCCTCACAGAGGTGCATGTGGAGAACAAGGTGCTTTTAATGAGTATCTTCATTGTATGTTTTCTTGAGGAAATAATACTTTTAATGAGTACCCACAACATATGTTTTCCTGCACAGTGAGGCGTTTTGAATGAGGACCGACGCTATAAGCTCACTTGAAGAAGTAAAATCTTAACAAAAACAAAATAAAAGCGCCATGTCTAGTCCCAGCAGGCACAAAACGTTGAAACAACGTTGAATCGATGTTGTTTCAACGTTGCGTGTCTGCTGGGTTGCTATTTACTTAAAAATCAGAACTGTTTTTCGTCTGACGGGATTCAATTTTCCGCAGCCACATACAGACGAGTTTTCAATTTTATGAAATTGAGGGAAAATAATGAAAAAAATATCATAAAACTTCCGTTTGATATTCGACACTATCAGAGGACATAGTACAGCAAAAATGAAAAATATTCTAATGAAACCATCTGTCGCTTATTTTGCGTCCATTTTATAATTCCGTGAAACAATTAAACGTGGGAAATGTGTGACATTCTAGTTGTAGTACAAGCAATTTCTGTATGATAGACACCGATACAGCTTAATTTGATCATTATCTTTTAGACATTTGAAAAAAAGAATGACCGACAGGTTATTTTCCGGAAATTTTCATCACTTTTACTAGGCCCGAAGCACCACGTATGGCTAATCGCGCTCTCGCGAGATTTTAAATATCGGGACAGAGCATGCGCGTCGGGAGGTCTTAATCATGGAAATGCTTGTTTTGTTAAACATCTGCGAAGATATTGATGAACAAAAACAAAACAAAACAGATTACTAACCTTAACTTGCTTCGGGAGAAATCAGCAGACGATTTTTTTTTCATTTTACTTTACTTTTCTTGAATAAAAACTACACGTAGCTTGTTTGATCATTTGAATTGTTTCTATAAGATTTGGTTACTTCAGTCGCTATTAAATACAGTTAATTAGTTATCAATGGGAGAAAAACTGCGTCAGTAGTAATTCTGATGTTCGAACGTATAAAAAAAAGAAAGAAAGAAAGAAAGAGAGAAAGAGAGCGAAGATAATGTCGATTCATTGTCCAGTTAGTCCCTGAAAATATTTACACTCAAACAGTCTTCACAAACGAAAAATATCCTGCTTTTTTGTCGTCAGAGTTGGCGTACGTTTAGTTTGTACTAGTTACCTCCCTTACACTGTATTTCATCGTCTGGACACAGCATATAACTACCACAATGTCGTAAGCTTTATGTCTCGTGACGTTGCGGCGACGCTGAATTGAGTTCTTACGACATTGTCCTCACTGCGACATCGTCGTAACGTTGTATCTCGAGACGTTGCGGCGACACTGAAATGCCGTTCTTACGACATTGCCCACACTGCCATAATGTCATAACGTGGTGTGTCGTGACGTTGCAATGACAATGACATGACGTTCTACGACAATATCGTAACGTGTTGTCTCGTGACGCCGTTGCGGCTACACTGAAATGGCGTTCTTACGACATTGTCCACACTGCCATAATGTCGTACGCCATTCTTATACCATTGTCCACACTGCCACTGTGTCGTAATGTGTCTTGTGACGTTGCGGCGACACTAAAATGACATCCGTACGACATTGTGCACACTGCCATACTGTCGTAACGTCATGTCTCGTGACGTTAAGGCGACACCGAAATGACGTTCTTACGACATTGTCCACACTGCCACATTGTCGTAACGTCGTGTCACATGACACTGCGGGACGGTCTTACGAGGTTGGTCATTCACTGGGTATCATCTTACTGTATACAGACTGAATGGCTTAGATTAATTGTATGCATTTTTGAAGTTTGATAACTACTGTGTACTATATTTTTTACAGCCCTATAAAACTCCCTTGGACCAAGGATCTGATAAAGTTCTCATGGGTATCATTACGAAAACATGCCTATTCAAATATACTAAAAATTATACCGCCAAAAAATGAAAATTTTCAGACAAAAAAAAATCTGATATTTTTAATATTTCTGTTCTAACGAGTACCCACAATCTGTGTTTTTGAGCAGAAATAAGAAAAAATAATTTATACCCTGTCGACACCAATTTTACTATATAAATGTGGGGTTTAAGGGGGTCAAAATTATATTGGTATGTTCTCGTGACGTTAAACCAGAATTATGGTGCAGAAGAACATTTAAACAGAAAACTCGTAGCATAAAGCTAGTAATCTTAAGTACACTTAAAACCAAATTGGCGGACAGAAAATGGTTAATATGTTTTCTAATTTTCCCCAGAAAATAAGCTTTGATATTGCATGCGAATCGTCTCTACGGAGATGATTCGTATTCGTATGGTATGTCATATCCTATTTTCTGGGGAAAATAAGCTTAAAAATCTTTATAAATGTAATCTGCTGGAATTTAAATTTATCGTATGCAGAGTTAAAAATAGAGATCATCTTTACTTCAAGACTTTGACAACTGCAATTCAACAGAATACCAATAGAATTTGCGATCGGTAGGTACACATCTTTGAAATCATTACGAAAACACGCCTATTCAAATATATAGAAAATTTTTACTCCAAAAACTGAAAATTTTTCAGATAAAAAACTGAGATATTTTTCATATTTCTGCACAAAACATAGATTGTTGGTACTCGTTAGAACCGCCTCGCCGAGGCGGTTCTAACGAGTACCCACAATCTATGTTTTGTGCAGAAATAAGAAAAATAATATACACCTCTGTAAACCCCAGTTTTACTATATAAAAGTGGGGTTTAAAGGGGTAAAAATTATATAGGTATGTTTTCGTGATGTAACGTTATATGAACATCAATGTAGCATCTTGACGATGCGTCGACTTTCAGATGGCGTTGTTTCAACATTGTTGATTTGGTTCGTTTTTAAGTTAACGGCCCACTCAAGCCTATTAAGATTGTGTCGGGCAGGTCAGTTTATCTAACAAATACTTTTCATGGGCAGCTTAGTCACCTAAGCGGTTAACCAGTACTTGTACACATTCTCAGAAACTGACAACTGCCTTTCTTGACTCAGCGGAAGGGAATGAATGGCCGTAGAAAATATTTCACGATCAATGTCCACGAAAAAATGTTGCCGGACCCGACGGCACGCGACCTCCTGATCAGTCGGCCACGCATCCGACTGAGCCACAGAGGCCGGCTACGTTTTGTTGAATAGAGTTTTCTCAGGTCTGTGACAACTCAAAAAAAAAAAAAAAAAAAAAAAAAAAAAAACAAACTGCAAGGAGAAATCATAATTATAACACCAGTAAATAGCTGTAAAAGAAAGCCTGTGAACCAAACAATTAAAGTCAACTTCAAATTCATTTGTAGCTTCTTGAAAGTTGCAACGATTCGTTGACCAAACACATTGCTTAATTGGTTATTGCCGTAAAGCAATCTAGTTCCTAACGTAAAGCAATCATTAATGTCGCACAAGAAGAGAAAAACAAACATGATTTTTGAAGTCCATTGTCATATAATGGATTGAAGAATCCAATTACATGGACAGTTTAACGGTTAGCATGCGGGGGTAGAAACCTCAGCAGACGACATTTGAAATATATTTTTTAATTTGTTTTCTCCAGAAAATGGGCTTTGCCGTTTTTGCACATTGTCTCCACAGGAGGCAATGTGCATGGAATGCCAAAGCTTATTTTCTGGGGAAAAAAAAATAAATAAAAAAAATAAAAATAAAAAATAAAAAAATAAAAATGTCGTCTACTGAAATTTTTACACTGCAAGCTAAAGCATTAAAGACAAATTATGTGAGGCAGAGCAAGCTAACTTCACAGACTATGTACTTGTAACAGCTAAACATCACGAAAACATACTTATATAATTTTGACCCCTTTAAACCCCACTTTTATATAGTAAAACTGGGGTTTACAGGGATATTCATTTGTTTTCGTATTTCTGCTCAAAAACATAAACTCGGCAAGGCGGTTCTAACGAGTACCCACAATCTATGTTTTGAGCAGAAATGTGGAAAAGATCAGAATTTTTATCTGAAAACTTTCAGTTTTTGGTGGTGAAATTTTCAATATATTTGAATAGGCTTGTTTTCGTAATGAGCCCTGGACATTCTGCATCCACGATGCTCCGCTGTTCACTGATATTTTCTAGGTTCGATTATTTTTCAACAGCGGACAGGGACGGTCATGATCAACACTGACGTATGGGCATGTTAATCTGGACTATCACTGTTCGCACTTGCCAAAAGCAATCTTTTCTTACAGTAGGGTTCAAGTTTAACCTTTACCACACTCTGGGCTAATTCAGCAGACGAATTGGTGATATCTTTCTTTTTATTTTCCCAGAAAATAGACATTTCATCACGAAAACCTACCTATATAATTTTGACTCCCTTAAACCCCACTTTTATATAGTAAAACTGGGGTTTACAGGGGTATACATTATTTTTGTTATTTCTGCTCTATGTTTTGAGCAGAAATATGAAACATATCAGAATTTTTTATCTGAAAAATTGCCATTTTTTGGTGGTAAAATTTTCAATATGTTTGAATAGGCGTGTTTTCGTAATGGAATTTCACGCAAATTGTCTCCTGGGAAAAACAAGAAAAATATTTCAAAATGCCGTCTGCTTAAAATTTTACCCAGCAGGCTAAGCGTTAATGTCTGCGATAGTGAATGTTACACAGCGTTTATTCAGAAACCTTCAGTTTGTTTATTATTTTTTATCTAAAAAAAAAAAAAAAAAAAAAGAAAAAGAAAGAGCGAACATTTATTCGCGAAACAATGATTAAAGTTGGTTTAAGATGATTTTATAACGCACGCACGCACACGCACGAACGCACGCGCACACACATGTCATATATTTGAAACCTTTCATTTTATCCTATGTCACTGTTTAAGACACATACACATGTACATACACATATACACATACACACACACACATTCACACATATACACTCACACACATACCCTTTCAAACATATACTCCCACACATATACACACGCATACACGTACAAAACGCACAAAAGGTAATATAAACTGGTAATTATTACAGGAGGCAGTTTCAAACATTTGCCTATTTCAATTACATGTTTTGATGCCAGAATTGGTCAGAGTGTATAATCCAGGCAATTCTGCAGGAGACGCAGACGAACAATTGTACGTCTTGGCCGGTTGCTTTGAAAATAAAAGTAGACAGCCATCTGGCGTATAAATTAACGCTGAGAACTCAGGGTCAAACTTTCAGCAGACGGCATTTCGAAATATTTTTTTTTTTTATTTTTCCGAGAAAACAGGTTTTGACAATTCAAGCGAATTGACTCCAATGGAGAAAATTTGAATGAAATATCAGATTCTGTTTTCTGTGAAAACTATGAAAAATATCATAAATTGGTCGTCTGCTGTATTAGCCCAGAAAGTGGTAAAAGTTAAGGTAACCGTGTAAAACAACGGATGGCTGTCATTTTAACGCTCTGGCCCCAGTTGTTCAAACGAGCTCGTTAGTTGTCAAAATGTTAACTGTTCTAGTAAGTAAAATATCTAATTCACATGTATTTTTGCTGAGAAAATGTGAGTAGCTACTCACATTTTTTTTCAGCAAAAATATTAGCATTTATGCCATATTTAATGATCAAAGTTTTAACGATACGTTAACTAGCGGCATCGTTAGTTTTGAACAACTAGGCCCTGGTTTCCGGGCAAACATATCAGCAGACGTCACATTGAAATATTGGTCTTATTTTTTCCCAAAAAATAGGTTTTGTCATTTCGTGCAAACTGTCTTCTGAAGTGAAAAATAAATTGCTGAAATTAATTTTCCTTATTGCTTCTTTAATATACAATTATTCTTTCTCAGTGTGCATGTTTTTTTTTTCAATCTTTCTTTTTTCTTTTTCTTTCTTTCTTTATTTCTTCACCGTTATATACGGTAATAATTTTGTTTATTGCTTGTCTAGTAATTCAAACCATTAATTCTACATTGTACCTGTTTTGTTAGCGCAAAGCCTCAAACCCGTTTGACACTGAACCCTGAGAGGGAGGCGAGGATTTCATCGCTAAATCAATATTTATAAATATTTAACCACAAACACCAGCCCCGTCACCTTGCCTCCAGAAGAGAACACATTGTAACCCGTATCAAACTACAATCAAATTATATTACATCCAAATTAGGGGGTAACCGGAGTCACGGGGTTGAGAAAGGGCGAGAAGGATGTGACAATAAGAGGAGGGGAAGAAAATAACCATCCACCCCTAATGAAACCCAATAGGGGTCATTACAGCGGAATATACGAACATTAGTTTCTGATGACAGAATTAATATGATCGCATGAGACAACGCCGCCATGCCATCTCGGTATAAATCACTTTTTATTGCTAGGAATATGGGACCCGGAATGATTCAGCTTAAATCATCTGCTTTCCAGCAAATACGAACCGCAACGTAAGAAAACGTACCTAGACATGTGCGTCCACCGAAGACTCAAATCATCCTGTGCATCCGCGCAGGCTAATTTGAGTCTTCGTTGGGCGCATGAAGAAACATTGCATCCTTGGCCATCCAAAATGCACTCAGTGAAGATTCTGATCAGACTGCGCGAACGCGCAGGCTGATCTGAATCTTCGCTGGGCGCAATTATTATGGTATATTTTCGGACGTTACGGTTCATATCATGATCGATTGGAATCGTTTGAAATATGACCAAAATGAGGCTTTGTCTTTATTTTTATATACTTTTGAAACGTCAGGATAAAAAGATCCGACAGGTGTAAATATTTTCATTAAAAGTATACAGACAGACAGATCTGAGCAAACAGTGTAGAATCAGACCAGGATGCGGCGTGTGATCGGGATCTACACTGTCTGCTTCTCGATCAGCAATTTTCGGAACATCAAGAGTTGGTAAAAAAGACTTGTTCAATTTTTTAGGAAAACTATGGAAAAGACTAAAGGCGTTTGAATCTTTAGGATATTTTTTCCAATTTTAGGAAAACTGTCCTAAGGACTTAAAAGGTGTCCGAATCATGAAGTAAAACGGATCAAATTTTCGGAAAATTATGGTAAGGACTTCAGGTGTTCGAATCTTTAGGGTAAAATGGATAAAATTTTAGGAAAACTAAGGTAAGGACTGAAGGTATCCGCATCTTCGGGGTAAAATGGATAAAATTTTAGGAAAATTATGGAAAGGACTTAAGGTGTTCAAATTCTGGGGTAAAACGGATCCAATTCTATAAAAACTAGGGTAAGGACTAATGGTGTTCGAATCTTTGGGGTAAAACGGATAAAATTTTAGGAAAACTATGGTAAGCACTAAAGGTGTCCGACTCCTTGAGGTAAAACGGATCAATTTTTAGGTAAACTATGATGTGGACTTAAGGTGCTCGAATATTAAGGTTAAAAAGGACTTGTTCAAATCTTAAGAAAACTAAGGGAGGACTTAAAGTGTATGAATCCTAAGGTTAACCCTTAAAGCGCCAATCACAACAATTGTCGTCTGCCTTGTCATCTGCTTGTGATTTTAAAAATCATTTTTGCAAACAGTGTGGACCCAGATCAGACTGCTCCTTTAGGAGCAGTCTGATCTGGGTCCACACTGTTTGCCTATATGCAAAATGTAAGTTTGAAAAGTTTGCAAGAAGATGCAGCAGACGACATAAGCAGACGACATTTTCAGATGCAGATTTTCATGGAGCTTTAAGAGTTAAAATGAACTTGTTTAAATTTAAAGAAAACTACGGCAAGGACTTATGGGTGTGTGTACCTTCAGGGTAATATGGTAAGCTTGAATAAACAGTGTAGACTCAGATCAAACTTCGCAGAACGCAGTGTGTGATCACGGACTACACTGTTTGCCTCTTATCAATCAGTTTTCAGATACATCAACAGGGCATCATGTAATATGAAGTTAACAATCAAATCCGGTAACATGATCCAAATTTTGAGTTAACATTTTGTATACATATACGAACCAAGCGGGCACAAGGCATCTATACAACGTCGCATTAACTTCGATGCAACACCATGACCTTTATACAACGTTGTATTAACGTCGATGCAACGTCATTAATAATGCAATATTGTATAAACGTCATGTGCCCACTGGGAAGGTGGATGACATCTATACAACGTTGCTTTCTCGTGGATGCAAGACCGTTTCGTTGCATCAACGGGAAAGTGACGTTGTAGAATCGACATGACGTTGTATCGACGTTAATACGACGTTGTAAAAACTAATTTGTCCGCTGGGTGGTAAATCATTATCGGCCTGGCGGCTTCTAAGTGGCGGGCATATAAACATATAAAATCCTCAGGGTGGCCTAGTGTTTTCTGACCTATGCCTGTTGTTCTTGTCGGAAATTTTCACAACTTTTACAACTATATATCGAGGGTTGAGCGCAAGACTGGCGTAAGTCAGATGGTTGTTTTTCCCCAAACCTAATCTCCTAACCATGAAAGCGTTATGAAGATTACAACATTTCTTTCTGTAAACAATGCAAATTTAGGTGCCATTGCTCGCATGAGCAATGGCACCTAAATTTGCATTGTTTACAAAGGGGTCCAAGTTGCCTCTAAACAAGGGTTTCAAAAATATGTTTGAGTTACCATAGTCTTGCGCTCAACCCTCGATATGAAGTCCAGCACAATAAGTGCCACTTGGTATAACGTAATTTTGATACGATTCATATCTGTGTTCGAAAACATGATTTTTACCACTCTCTGGGCAAATTCAGCAGACGATGACAGCCTGGTGATATTTTTCTTATTTCTTCGAGATAATAGATTTTGGAACCGTTCCCCAGCATGCTCCTGAGGTGCATTCGAGCAGGCAACCAACAAAATCCATATATAGCATGCATTTGCCAAACGGGACCTTCTATTGAATGCGAAGAGCAATGGCCCAAAATGAGTCTAGACACCCACATTGCCACCGTCCGTCTTCAGAACCATTGGGTACTGTTTAATAGATTAACGAATAGAAAACACACACACACACACACACACACACGCACGCACGAACACACACACACATCGATCAGAATGCGCGGATGACCTTTTCGATCAATACATACCAAACAAATGCGAATTGCAAGGACCCATGCTATCCTGCGCATCCCTGCAGTCTAATCAGACCTTATTGTTCGGAGTCAAGCTTTAGAATGTTTTAGATAATCCAGGTGCGAACAGCATAGGCCCTGGCCAGCCCTACGGACACGTGCATGCTGGCCTGGGCCTTTGCTGTTCATCTATAGCATTCTGTGCGTTTTCATCACGAAAACATACCTATATAATTTTGACCCCCTTCAACCCCACTTTTATATAGTAAAACTGGGGTTTACAGGGGTATACATTATTTTTCTTATTTCTGCCGAGGCGGTTCTAACGAGTACCCACAATCTCTGTTTTGAGCAGAAATTAGAAAATATCAGAATTTTTATCTGAAAACTTTCAGTGTTTGGTGGTGATATTGTTAATATATTTAAATAGGCGTGTTTTCGTAATGACTGTTCGCCGTCCCTTCTTCTCTTGTTACCAAAGACATTGTTGTGGCCGCGCCTACGAAGACCGCGAAGTCCCAGAAGTGTGGACAGCGAAGTCCCAGAGCAGCTTGCACACCCTCGCACTCTGATCAGGGCCTTCACCGTCCACTAACAGTATCATTGGATACTGCAGGATGTAAGAATGGAGAGCAAAGACCCGGATGATACTTTTCGCGTGCACGGGATGATCTGAATCTGCGAATTTTGCTCATGTTGGAAAGCCCTTTTTTCGCTCGACGCGGACCATTTAATACTTGAGCATAATAAATCATCACCTTCCTGACAATGATGCTAAATTAAATTAATAATTCATGTTGTTTTTTCGAGTTGGTTTGCATGTCTTGTCAATAAGGAAAGACGACATAATATTTCATGACTGTATTAAAGAGAAAATCTTCTGTTTTTCTGATGTCGGTGTCCTTTATGAAGGCAGATGTATGTGTCATTAGATAATAATAATAATAATAATAATAATAATAATAATAATAATAATGATGATGACGACTATGACGATGATGATGATGATCGTCATCATCATCACAACAACACAGAGAGAGAGAGAGAGAGAGAGAGAGAGAGAGAGAGAGAGAGAGAGAGAGAGAGAGAGAGAGAAGGCCACAATAAGAACCCACAGCCATTCCGAGGCATCGTAAGTAGATGGAGCATAAAAACGTTACGGAGCCAACTTTTGTGTGGTGGAGGAGCTCAACTTGTATTTACTGCCTCGGTAGTACTTAACCACAACAGTTAAAATGCAGTAAAACTCATGTATTCAGGTAGCAGTGACGACCCCTTCCACCGAGCAGACATCAACTGCCTTCGCTCTCGAAGCACAACAGTCGCACACATCAGACAGAAATAGTTTTAGGGAAAGTAAGGCAACGTAAACCAACTCTCACGTGACCTTCCACATGATGTTTGGCCTGAATTTACCTGAATTCCCTCATTTTGCCTGTACAAGTATTAGCTGTAAGCTTGGTCTACGCTAAGCGCACAAAGTTTGCTAAGACGCATGCTATGCAGACGAGACATCAAAGAACAGGATGGCTCCCACTAACCCAAACCTGAAATGGTCACAAAACTGCTAGACTCAATATTTCCTAACCTACCGGTTTACTTGTGCCATGGCAGCCGCCAAGAATTGCACCAAAACCATAACTTTCAGAAAGAATGACAATTAAGTTAATGATTTATGACTGCTCATTTAAATTAGCCCATCTGGGACGATATATTCTTAATGAATATTCCAATTTTCTACTTTGGAAGCAATCCCTAATACAGATTCATCCTATTAAATAACCCTATCTGATTCTTTATTCAATCACATAGATAAGAGTAGCTAATGGTGAATATGTATGATTATTTTCCCTGTCGATATTTTCTAGATCTTTATTACAACCCCTGATTTGCTGAATTTAAATAATAGCAGACGACATTTTATTTTTTTTTCAAATTTATTTTTCATGATACACCATAGCAAAATTTGTTCTCAGACATTTGCGAACAGCGCATGCCCAGATCAGATTGCGCATGCGCAATATGATCTGGGCATGCGTAGTTCGCCTATATGGTATTTCGAATCATTTTTTTTTCGCAAAAGAGGTCTGAGCATGTGTTGAGAAGACTGCGCATGTGCCGAGTCTGACTCTGCTCTAGGCACGCGCATTTATCTGGATTCAGGCGCGTCTTTCTGGATCCCGGCTTACATTCGGCTATTTTCCTTTTGGAACCATCTGCGCTGCGCATGCGCATTTATCTAGATTTGCTCATAATCTATCAGGCGCTTTTTTTCTGGATCCCGGCTTAAATACGGCTATTCTCCTTTTGGAACCACTGCAAAGCATCAGAGATGGTATCAACCAATCAGATCTGACAATCCTCTTTCCAATCAGAGATGCTTTCCGGTTGAAATCGAATTAAAGTTTCACTCGTTTATATAGATTAAAGTCTATCCTCCAGATAGAAATCATCATTAGCAGTATCTCCCTGATAATCTCCATCATCCGAGAGCTTAATTGAAAAGTAAACATAAGCTCCTTTTTAGCGTAATCAGAAAATAATTCCTGTTATTCCTGCCTTTATATGGATGACCATAATTTTAGAATTGTTACCGCGCGAAAGATGAAATCAGCAGACGACAATATGTGAGCCAGCGCACGACTAAACCCGCAAAAATACTTGTGCGACCAGCGAAGACTCAGATCAGCCTGCGCATCCGCGCAGTCTGATCAGAGTCTTCGCTGTTCGCATGTCCCTTCTACAGCCTCAGGGCTATCCAAAGAGGGATAAACGAAAACCTTTGCCATACTGGGTGGATGTACAGGCTGATCTGAGTCTGTGCTGATTACACAGGTCTTATTGTAGGTTTTGTCATGCGCTGCCTCATGTATGTTTACAATGAAACTATGGCTAGGCATTTCATTCAAATCGCCTCTGATGTTGCCTACAAACTGTCAAAAAGATGACAAACAAATGGGACAGAGCATTTCCTACAAGATCGAATGTGCGCCAGTGAAGACTCAGATCAGACTGCGCATCCGCGCAGTCTGATCAGAGCCTTCACTGTTCGCCCGAAGACGCTTTGGAACTTTGGAAACCCACCGTTACGAAAACCGCCTATTCAAATATATTGAGATTTTTTACACCAAAAACTGAAAACTTTCAGATGAAAAATTCTGGTAGTTTTCATATTTCTGCTCAAAACATAGATTGTGGGTACTTGTTAGAATCGCCTCGGCGAGCCGATTCTAACGGGTAACAACAATCTATGGTTTTGAGCAAACTGAATAAGAAAATTAATGTATACCTGTAGACCCAATTTTACTGTATAAAAGTGGGGTTTAAGGGGGTCAAAACTATATAGGCGTGTTTTCTTGATGCAGAGTGCCTTGCGAAGGGTCTGATCAGTTGCTGTGGGGCAGAGGCTGAGCAGTCTGATCTGAGGCTTCGCTGGACGCACATGCTGCTGTGCGCCGACTCATATGTCTATCACTACAGTCTAAAAAAAAAGATAAAGACACGTAATTTAAAATGAAACTGCATACTGATAAAAATTTCTGATAATTTTCATATTCCTGCTTAAAATACAGATTGTGGTTACTCGTTAGAACCGCCTCGCCGAGGCGTTTCTAACGAATACCCACATTCTATGTTTTTGAGCAGAAATAAGAAAACTAATGCATATCCATGTAAACCGCAGTTTTACTATATAAAAGTGGGATTTAAGAGGGTCAAAATTATATAGGTATGTTTTTGTGATGTTGTTCTGTTTTCGATGAAAGGTCATTTTGCGATGTCGTTTTGTGTCTATCAACCCTTATCTGGTGAATTGGGAGGTTATTCGTAATTGTGACCTTTCATGGTATCTGATTTACAGTCAGGGCTCCGCCAGAATCTGTCGCCACTGTAGAACCCGCAAATGTAAAGGGGAACGCAACCTTAAAAGGTGTTTGCTTTAAAGTAAAGAACTTTACAAACAATGAATTTTAACACAAATTTGATCAAAATCGGTGGAAAATTTGGTAAGTTATAGACAATTGAATATTTCAACATTGGTGGAATAGGCGCCGCCATTTTGAATATTTAATGAGGTTTCATAAAAATTAAAACTCGTTTCACTATGATAAAGGTAGTTATTTTCATAAAGTTGGTTTATTTTGGGGGGAAATGATTGCTTGTCACTAGAATGAAAGATTATAAAAAAATCTATATCAAAGTTATTCGTAAAAAAAACCTTTAAAATTTGGTATTGCATATTTAATTTGGGCTGTGTGACGTCACAAAGCCTAATATGGTGGCATCCATGACAGCCATTTTAAATATATTCAAACTACCATAGCTTCTTTATTTCTAGGCCGATTTTGAAAACTCTTGCATCAAAATAAATGGCTTGTTAATCACTTTACTCCAAGATACACTTACAACTTATATTGCGTTCCCCTTTTAAATAACACCAATATCATTCGGAAGCAGTTCAACGATCAGCGCCATTTTATCGCATTGACAATACCCAAGTTGCCACAAATCCATGTCAACTCTGCATACTTCGTTGTTGGGACTAGAGAATAAACAGCTTTCTCGTCTACGAATGTAAACGCCCAGTAAAAACTACCTAAAGCTCTGTGCATTATTTGGACGTCAAAGACAATAAACTCATCTAGCATTTTACAAAACAGATACGTATGTAAACAGTGTAGATCCAGATGAGACACGGCTCATATGAGCCGTCTCATCAGGATCTACACTGTTTGCGATTCTGGTTTTGATTTTTTGACATCCCTATTTGCATCAGTGGATGTGCCCAAATTCATAGATGGAAGAGCCCACTTCAGAAACGCAGGGTTGAAAGGGTTGAGTAGAATGCTAGCTGGAAAGGCACTACTGTAAGGAGCAGTAAAAACGACCTTAAAATCTATACATTTTTGCAAGATGAAGACAACATTACGAAAACAAGCCTATTCAAAATTATGCCACGGAAAAATTAAAAATTCCAGGTAAAAAAAACTCTAATATTTGATATATTACGGCTCAAAACATAGATTGTGGGTACTCGTTAGAACCGCCTCGACGAGGCGGTTCTAACGGGTACCCACAATCTTTGTTTTTGAGCAGAAATAAGAAAAATAATGTTTACCCCTGTAAACCCCAGTTTTACTCTATAAGAAGTGGGGTTTAACGAGGTCAACGTTGTATAGGCATATTTTCGTGAAAAACGCAATACTAATAGAAGTTGGGTAAGGTAAGTCTACGAAAAAACACATGGCTAGTAAATAAACATGACCATAAACTCGATGCGTTGTTTTGGAAAACGAAGACAGCAAAAGCATAGCTTGAATGACCAGTTTTCTTTCTATGGCAGAACTGCCAATAAAAAATAAACTATATACATTTTTGGAAGACATTACAGCTTTGCGTCTCATATACATGTTAAAGCTTTAGCACTCTATAGGCTAAATCCTCAGATGAAAAAGTGGTCTATTTTCTATTGTTTTTGTTTTTATTTCACAGAAAATAAGACTACATTTCATTTAAAATGTGTACTTTGGAGACAATTTGAATGAAATGTTACGTATGACTCGCTGTGAATATTTTTTATACTGTCTGCTTATATTTATAGTGACCAGGTTAAAGTTTACACTTATAGCTGTAGTACGTCTCTAATGTGCTTGCCCAAAATTAGGCTCCGCCCCTTTTCAGTGTGCGGTTTAATAAATAAAAAAATGTTTCCTAAACTATTTCTGAAGTTTTAAACACAGTTATATAAAGAACTGCTTCATTTTTTTTTTCCATTTACCACTTTATACATTTAAAAAGGGGCAAGCGAGGTGTGTGTGTGTGTGTGGAGGGTCTGAAATTATTGATGGAGTTGATATGATGAGGACGCAATACATGCAGTGCTTTTTGCACACATCTGTTGGGCCCACTGAATGAAAAACGTCCTTTGGACTGAACATTTGACCAGTAAAAACAGCAACCTTAAAACTCCAATCACAACTGCAGCAGACGACATTTTGAAATTTTATTTCTCAAAGAAAATAAGTCCTGACATTTCATGTGAATCGTCTGCATAGCAGACGATTCACATGAAATGTCAAGACTTATTTTCTATCAGTGATAATAATAATAATAATAATAATAATAATAAAATAGAATGTCGTCTGCTACAAAGTGTGCTTGGCGCTTCAATGGTTAAGACAGAAAAAATAAATTGAGTTTGAGATGAAGAATATCCATTACTGTTTTACCCGTACGTTTATTGGGTATTTTCAATCAGCTCAATAAACATAATAACGGTGATAAGAAAAGGTTATATTAATTTATTGTCTATTATTGACAATGTAACACATTTTATTGACATTATTGCACGAAAAGCTATAAAATGATGACATTTTTTGTTATCTCTTCTACCTGGCAGTCTTTAATGCCAAACACAGAAGAAATTTGATATTTGATGTAATCGTTTTCAAATAAATAATAAAATAGTTAGTGCAGTTATGGAAAACACGTTTATATTTTACTTTCGCACCGTTTACAACGAATGAATAATGGATTACAGGAGAGGAAGTTATTCAAAATGCATTATTGTCCCTTCTTTTTTTTCTTTTTCTACCATGGCTGCACACGATCGTATTCGACTGTTCAGTACAATGGCTCGGTTTTGCAGCATCACGAAAACATGCCTATATAATTTTGACCCCCTTAAACCCCACTTTTATATAGTAAAACTGGGGTTTACTGGGGTATACATTATTTTTTCTTATTTCTGCTCAAAAACATAGATTATGGGTACTCGTTAGAACCGCCTCGCCGAGGCGGTTCTAACGAGTACCCACAATCTATGTTTTGAACAGATATATGAAGAAAATCAGAATTTTTTATCTGTAAATTTTCAGTTTTTGGTGGTGAAATTTTCAGTGTATTTGAATAGGCGTGTTTTAGTAATGGGAATGACTGCCAAGGAGCAATCTTCTGTCAATATTATCCCTGAAATCTGTCAGTTCTTCTAAATATTTTGGTGTCACTGTCTCACAGGATTTGTCATGGACTAAACACATCGACCAGGTTACAACCAAACCAAAGCAAACAGCACTTTAAAATTCATTGCATCATGAAAACATGCCTATATAGTTTTGACCCCCTTAAACCCCACTTTCATATAGTAAAACTGGGGTTTACAGGGGTATACATTATTTGTCTTATTTCTGCTCAAAACATTAATTATGGGTACTCGCTAGAACCGCCTCGCCGAGGCGGTTCTAACGAGTACCCACAAGCGTTGTTTTGAGCAGAAATATGAAAAATATCACATTTTTTTATCTGAAAATTTTCGGAATATTCAGACAAATAGCTGTTAGTTCAAAGAAATAAAAAAAAAAAAAAATAAAATAAATAAAACAAACAAAAAAAAAAAAACCCCACAAAACAACAAAAACCCTTATGTTTGACCTTTCAGTATGATGCACATTACGAAAACACACCTATTCAAATAAATTGAAAATTCCACCCTCAAAAACTGAAAGTTTTCAGATAAAATAGAGTTTATTTGTTTGTTTTGATCGATGGAATTACGGTGAAATAATTCACTAGTGTTCTAAGGCTTGCGCGTAAAAAATGAGTGAGCGAAGCGAACGAGTTTTTTTACACGAAAGCCTTAGAACACGCGTGAATTATTTCTCCGTAATCGATCAAAACAAACAAATAAACTGTTTATTATATTTTCATTCATGTTTTACATTTGAATTTTCACATTCAGCCGTTATAATTTCCTGCCAAAATAGTTCCAATCAGTGCATGGATTTCAGGAGGCCTGGTTTAGTTTGAAAATCAGTCGCCATCTTGTTTTCGCTTTAATGTAAAAACCATCCTGTGCTTGAAATACAGACACAACAATGTGACGAAAGTTGAACTGGATTATCAAGAAAATCATATTTTATATTTGTATTGCAGGTCTTTCCTCAAAAACGCCAAGTGGGCGTGAAAATTGCAAACTGATCTCCATCATTTTACCAAATTTTCCGCGAAACGTCAACTATTGTTATTGTTGTTACCAATAACGTCAGCAACGTCGTCTAGCAATTATGACGTCAAAACGTTCGAAATGAAATAATTCATACAGTGAATTATCGCTTATAATTCACCGAGAAATCTCAGTAAATTACTGCTGAAAATGTAATAAATTCTGATATTTTTCATATTTCTGCTCAAAACATAGAGTGTGGGTACTCGTAATAACCGCCTCGCCGAGGCGGTTCTAACGAGTACCACAGCTATGATTTTGAGCAGATTTAGAGCAGAAATAAGAAAAATAACGTATACCCCCTGTAAACCCCAGTTTTACTATATAAACCTGGGGTTTAAGGGGGTCAAAATTATAAAGATATGTTTTCGTGATAATTTGTTTGGGATCCTTGGCAGAAAAAAAGTATACTGATACAGCATAGAGTCTTGAGATTTGTGAAGGCAATGTGTCCAGAATTAATTATTATGCACACCCAGGACAACTCTAGACAAAACCTCCCTGGTATCGCTTCTAAAATGGGGGCTACTCCCACAGGGAGCAAATTCTTTCCTTTAAGGGTAGCCCTATGATAGAGGAATGTATTTTATATTATGTGATCTATTTTTATTGTTCCTAATACGCACATGCGTAATATACGTGATGAGTGCAACGCCTATGGCATATATGGTGTGAAATAGCTTAACTGACTGCCCCCCCCCCCCCCCCCCCCCCACAAAGAAAAAAAAAAAAAAAAAAAAAAAAAAAAAGCAAAGCCAGTACCGTGAAGAAAAGCACTCGGTAAACTACCAGAAAGAAAATAAGTAAATGTCTGACCTTCAAATATTCTTTATTATGTTTTAAATGCGTCGTTAAAAGGTAACTAAATAGCCCAAGAAAGTGTCAAAACAAAACAATTAGTAGTCGTCGTGCCTAAACAAAAGAAATCGCTCATAAGTACTGCCTACTCATATTTGAACTTAAGGCGACTGGGTAAACATCACGAAAACATGCCTATATAATTTTGACCCCCTTAAACCCCACTTTTATATAGTAAAACTGGGGTTTACAGGGGTATACATTGTTTTTCTTATTTCTGCTCAAAAACATAGATTGTGGGTACTCGTTAGAACCGCCTCGCCGAGGCGGTTCTAACGAGTACCCACAATCTATGTTTTGAGCAGAAATATGAAAAATATCAGAGTTTTTTACCTGAAAATTTTCAGTTTTTGGAGGGGAAATTTTCTATATATTTGAATAGGCGTGTTTTCGTAATGAACTTGGTTGATTTTCCGCCATTTCTGAGACAACTTTTGTAGCTGCCTGATTGGTTTCCTGTGCACCACCCCCAACCCCACCCCCACCCTCCTTTGAAAAGGTGTATATTTTAAAAGGAAATAATTCGCTTTCAATGGCACTTTTGAAAAGGGTTCTACTTTAAAAGGAATGAATTTGCTCCCGAGGGGAGCAAATTCTTTCCTTTTAAAGCAGACCCCTTTTTAAAAGGGAGGCAAACAATTTTGATGGAGTTGCCTCCCCTGAACGTGATTCTATTTTCCTTAAGTACAGTTCTGTCATATACCTAGTAAATACAGAAAACTAAAGCAAGACAGCTCTTTATATTTTGTTTACATGTGTTTATTTTTATTATTTTTTTAAAAATCCAAACAAGAATTCCATCTAACCGAACAAGAGGCTTGCAGTAAGAACATTGGCATGGCGTTTGTACCCAAGTATTCGGACAGACAGACAGACAGACCTGAGCAAACAGTGGGACTCAGATTAGACGCCAAAGAACGATCTGGGTCTACACTGTTTGTCGCTCATCTAGCAGTGTTATACACATCAACACGAAGTAAAAGTGACATATTTTTAGACAAACCAACTAAGTAAAATGGAACGGAATGGTCTTTAGACATTACATTTTTTTTCCAATGGGAGTTTAGGTCAAAATCACAAAGAGAATAGCAAACAGTGCAGATTCTGGTGAGCCGTCTCATCTGGATCTACGCTGTTTGCAAAAAGTAATTTTTCGGTCAGCGATGGTTGAAATCTTAACAACTCACTTTTACATACAGGCACTCTTAAGATGTAAGCACAAAGCCCCACTCCAGTTAATTGTTTCTACATGCAGTTGCACCTCAATAACTCGAACATCTTTGGGACCATGTAAATTTGTTCGAGACATAGGTAGTTCGAACTATTGAGGGTTCTATATATTTTGGTATTTTCTTAAAGCTAGATTAATTTTCTACAACCTGAAACAAAAAGCAAGCTGATAGTAGCATTATAAGTAAAGTTATAAAGGTTTTAATGTGGGCCAAATAGCGAAAATGCAGACCGGACGCCCCCTGGTGGGGGTGGGGGTCCCCCGTCCGCGGGAGGGGAAAAAGTTTTCCTACCAAACATTTTTTTCTAAAATGGTCCAAAATGACAACTGAGGGTTTATCATTGCGCCAGGTCAGAAGGCAAATTGATATAATTTAGAGGGGAGGTCTTTTCGATCTTCTGTATAATAATGGTATGCTGAGTATACTCATTAGAATCGCCTCTATGAGGCGATTCTAATGATTACACACAACATACATTTCACGGTAAGATAAGAAAATTTTCCTAAAATATCCATTCCTATTTGCTTTTTTTGGGCTTTCAAGAGGATTTCTTAGGGACTCAAAATTGAGTTCGAATTAGCCATCGTAAACGAGTCATCGGTGTTCGAGTCATTGAGGTTTTACTGTTCATGTACTCGTCAAGTATCAGGTCAAAGCCCCGCCCTCATCCCCCAGCGTAGTTGTTTCTACTGACGTCCAAGGCGGTCCTCAGTAGCAGTTGCAGTCCTTTTTTGTTTGTGTCTTGGTTATTGCAACTGTGCAATTTTGTCATGTCATAGTTTATTCCCCATCTCTTCTTTCAGAGTGCCTCGCAGAGCATTACGAAAACATGCCTACTCAAATATATAGAAAATTTTATCTCCAAAAACTGAAACTTTTCAGATAAAAAAAAAACTCTGATATTTTTCATATTTCTGCTCAAAACATAGATTGTGGGTACTCGTTAGAACCGCCTCTGCGAGGCGGTTCTTACGAGTACCCACAATCTATGTTTTCGAGCAAAAATAAGAAAAATAATGTATACCCCTGTAAACCCCAGTTTTACTATATAAAAGTGAGGTTTAAGGGGGTCAAAATTATGGGCATGTTTTTGTGATGGGCTGTTCTTCATGATTAAGGTCTTCTCTGAGCAACTTCATTTATAGTTTAGGTCTTATGATTGTGGCCATAAAATTACAAAACACCTCTTATACACAGAGACACAGTTTGGAAATTAAAAAGAATCTCATTAATCTACAGAATTATAGGGGTATTATTTCATAATGAATTCCAAACTTTTAATTCGTAAGAACATCTGACAGCAATTTCTACAATAACATTTTACGTTGAGGATGGGTTATGTACCGTTTATGTTAAATTGTCTTAGACAGTCTAAGACGGATACAATTGAAATGATTAGGTTCTAATCACCTTTTAATTCTCAGAACTGCCACGGATTTTCATAAAATTCTACTTCTTAGGGTGTTAGACAGTGATGGGTTTGGAAAGACAGATTTTCGCTCCCTTGCGAGTAGGGGACATTGACGTAGCTTGTTATTAATTGCTGAATCATGAAATATTTTGAAAAGTTGCTTTCATTTTCTATTATTCAAAGTCAAAATTTCCCTGATAGCATGCGTAATTAAGGGGGAATATTTCCACTAGATTGAAGCACGATTTCTTTCTCACTTGAGTTTCATTCAGGATTCAATGTTTTCGCCCCCATTATGGCGTTTGTGGTATGAGGAAGCCGTTTTGTGCTCATTTTAGAACTGTTCCGTTTATTCTGCTACCGTCACCTTTGACTCGGCAATGAAGAGCGGAGTTTGCAAATTGTTCGCTTGATTAACTCTACCATTATTGGACAGAATAAAATTTGAATATTTTGATAGCGGTTTGAGCGGCGTTTATAACATAAATCCCTTATAAGACGATGTTGGATATAACTCTAAACTTCATAGAGCTACTTTGTTTTAATGCTGAGCGAGACATTTCAGCAGACGACCTTTAAGTTTTTATTTTCTGGTGAAAATAAGAAAAAGGACAATTAATTTATCGTCTGCTGAATCGTACCGAAGGTTAACGCTATGTGCAAATTCAGCAGACGACAAATTGATATTTTCTTATTTTCCAAGAACATATGATTTGACATTTCGTGCAAGATGTCCCTAAGGAGACAATTTGCATGATCTGCGACAAACCTATTTTTTGTTAGGAGAAAATGTGTACTGCGACAAGCCCATTTGCTGGGGAAAAAAAAAAAGCATCACGAAAACACGCCTATATAATTTTGACCCCCTTAAACCTCACTTTTATATAGTAAAACTGGGGTTTACAGGGGTATACATTATTTTTCTTGTTTCTGCTCAAAACATAGATTGTGGGTACTCGTTAGAACCGCCTCGACGAGGCGGTTCTAACGAGTACCCACAATCTATGGTTTGAGCAGAAATATGAAACATATCAGAGTTTTTTTTATCTGAAAATTTTCATTTTTTGGTGGTAAATTTTTCAGTATATTTGAATAGGCGTGTTTTCGTAATGGAAGAAATGTATCAAAAGTGTGTCGTCTGCTTGTTATCTCAACCTTCGTTGGCATAGTTTTAGTTCGACTCAGTCGACAAACTACTATAGTCGACCACTTGATAATATTTTTACAGTGGTGGTATGAGTTGCGTACAACATTTTGTTACATTTGACAGATGGGTAGAAGTTCGGGGATGCGGTCTGTAGAGAAAAACATGCGCTGACATTCGGTAACTGTTGCAAACTTTCCATTAAATTGTGACAGTTTTCGGCAGACGGTAGAGTGTATTCGTGAAAAATATGGAAGTGTTTAATACTGCATTGATACTGTTTATTCGATCCTTAATATAATTCATTCTATCTACATCACGAAAACATTCCTATATAATTTTGACGCCCTTAAACCCCACATTTATATAGTAAAACTGGGGTTTACAGGGGTATACATTATTTTTCTTATTTTGCCAAAAAAAAAAAAAAAAAAAAAAAAAAAAAAAAAAGAGATTGTAGGTATTCGTTAGAACCGCCTCGGCTACAATCTATGTTTTGAGCAGAAATGTGAAAAAATATCAGATTTTTATCTGAAAACTTTCGGTTTTTGGTGGTGAAATTTTCAATATATTTGAATAGGCGTGTTTTCATAATGAACATCAAGTACATGTATATCGGCTACTTTCTAATTTGAAGTAACATGAGACGGATTTACAATAAACCATTCAGAATGCTAAATTTTGCTTTACTGAATGCAGTCCAGGTATATTTACACGGAGTCCGCATTTCAGCGGTAACCTTTTGTTCAAAGCCGACCCGACAATGCACGCCACGTCCTGCGTTCGCCCGAACATTAAACACTTTATCTCTCATCCAATTCTATACTCTCAGTCATGTGACAGTTTAAAGCGCCTATCGACAGTGACTGTCTGACGCGAGACAAAGCCAATGAATGCGAATTGTCGTAACTCAAAAATGAAAATAAGGATGTATCAGTCTCATCTGCAACTGTATTGACAGAGCATTTAACATGCATTATGATGGAAGCATCAGCAAATATTTACTTTGCTAAATATGACAATGAACAGATTTTGTCCATCAGTGCAGCTATTCGATTTTGGTTTATCACTATTGTTTCCAAGTCTATGGACCAATTCATTAACGCTTAGCACTCTGGGTAACAATTTCAGTAGACGACATTTTGGAATATTTTCCTTATTTTTCCCAGAAAACAGGATTTGATATTCCATGCAAATTTTCTCCAGTGGAACAATGCATTAACACTTAGATCTTTGGGTAAAATTTTCAGCAGACGACTTTTGAAATATTTCTATTTTTCCCAGAAAAAGGATTTGATATTTAATGCAAATTGTCTCCAATGGAACAATTCATTAACGCTTTGCACTATGGGTAAAATTTTCAGCAGACATTTTGAAATATTATTTTCTTATTATTTCCAGAAAACAGGAATTGACATTTCATGCAAATTGTCTCGAACGGTTCAATTCATTAACGCTTAGCACTCTAGGTAAAATTTTCAGCAGACGACATTTTGATTTTTTTTTTCTTATTATTCCCAGAAAACAGGGATTTTACATTTCATGCACTTTTTCTCTAACGGAGACAATTTGCATGAAATGTCATATCCTGTTTTCTGGAAAAAAAAAAATATCACCAATTTTTCGTCTGTTAAATAAGCCCAGAGAGTGGTAAAGGTTAATTTATGCAGTTAGATCCAATTCAAGCAATTTATGCTCTACGCGAATATGGAAGGTCTAGGGCAGACTGCGCATGCGTAGTCTGCACTAGACCATCAATGTTCGCACACACATTACCAGTGCAGTGGAACCTTCACGAACGGCCACCCCTCAATTACAGTCACTTCTTTATAACAACCACTTCTCTTATTTCCTAAATGACTATTTTACTACATACAGCATACTCTCAATAACCCAAACACTGATATCTCAAATTACTGTTTACGTCAAACCAAAATAAAGGGTACTATATGTTTAGTTTGCTTTATACATTTTACATTTTAACTCATTTGATTTCAAGCTACTTTTATTTCTGTTACTGTTACTGTTAACTAAAATTCTGGTCACAGGGTTTTTGAGTTTCAGTTTCAAGGAGTGTTTGTTAGAGGTGAGAAAGTAATTATAATTTAAATACCGATTTCAAAAATGAATGCACGGGGAGGTACGCAATTTAACCCCTCCCAGTCAGAACGAGAAAAAAAAAAAAAAAAAAAAAAAAAAAAAGAAAAAACTATAACAAGAGTCGACTGTATATCTTTTATCTCTACAACAGCCACTTTTCTGTAACATCCACTTGCTTGCTTACTCAAGGGTGGCGTTTGCGTGGAGGCTGCACTGTAGTTCTGAAAAGAGCATCATCAAATTGCACCCCATTACGAAAACACGCCTGCTCAAATATATAGAAAATTTCACCTCCAAAACTAAAAAAAAAAATAAGATATTTTTCAAACTTCTGCTCAAAACATAGATTGTGGGGACTCGTTAGAACCGCCTCGGTGAGGCGGTTCTAATGAGTATCCACAATTTATGTTGTCGATCAAAATTAAGAAATATAATGTATACCCCTGTAAACCTCAGTTTTACTAAAAGTGGGGTTTAAGGGGGTCAAAATTATATAGGCGTGTTTTCGTGATGACAAAATGAGCGAATGCGCTGATTGATGTGAATGTCCGTTATTCGTATACCAAGTAAGTTAACCCTTTCACCCCTAAGTTTCTAAAGTGACCTCTTCCTACTTTTAATTTGGACTCGTCCACCGTTGTAAATAGGGCTGCCTACCGAAAACCTTAAACAGACTGTCAAACAGTGTAGATCCTGATGAGCCGTCTCATCTGTATCTGCACTGTTTGCAAAAGTATCCGATTTGGTTTATAGGACTGAAAGGGTTAACTATGCAATTCTTGTCGGGTCGCACTTCCATAATCTCAATGATTTCTCTGGATAGAAACGTCCAACAAGTCAGGAGAAACCCTGAAAAGAACTGAACCGAAACGTTCGAAAATGCACCTCGGACATGAGCGACCAATGAAGACTCAAATCAGCCTGCGCCTCCGCGCAGTCTGATCAGAATCTTCGTTGTCCGCATGGAGAAACTTTGAATCGTTGTCTATCCAAAATACGCCCAGCGCAGGCTGATCTGAATCTTCGCTGGGCGAACATGCCTGCATGAGGGTACGTTTCCAGACGGTTCGGCTCGATTGGTGATGCAGCGTTTGTCAGCTTGTTCTGCTACGTACGCAATATTTATGAGGTATTGTTGTGAGTAATCAGAAAATCAAACTGTCGTTTGGTTTTGCTGAAGCATGTGATGATAATCAACTGGAAAAGGTAAAATTGATTTAGAATGTGATAAAATTCTAGATTAATAAAAAAAAAAACTCTTCTGAGTGAATAGCATGCTTGTCAGCCATATATCAGAATTAAGGTACGAAGTCTCGCGAGATTTCCTTATTCGGAATTATTTACAACGAAAGGTGTAACAAAGCATGTGTGCATTGATGACAGATTTTGTGGAGAAAACCAATGTCGGTCAGGCGGTGCATAAATACGTGCATGCATGTTCCCTGTTGTGTATATAGGTCACGGACTGCTAAAATTTACAGGGATTGCAAAAAGTAGATCTGAAACACTAGCAGGAATGAAGAAATGATTAAAATTGACAGAATATGGGATTTATGATATAAGACTATTAATGATAATATAAGAAGAAATACCAATATCAACTTAAATGCAATATTCATGAGAATAATTGTTTTCCATTTCGCTCCATTAAAGTCCATTATGGTCTGTAACGAAGCCGAAAATAGCGTCTCAAGATTAAATCTTCTACTTCCATATTACAGTGTGTGTACAAAAGTAGACTCATTATTTCACTGCATTACCGTATTAAGATGACTTGTAAAAGAGGAGTATTTGATGATTATTCTGGGATAGTTTTTCTTATTTCTCTATAAAAAAACATATATTGTGGGTATTCATAAGAAGCGCCCCAACGAGGCGCTTCTTATGAGAACCCACAACATATGTTTTTTTTAACAGAGAAATATGAAAAATGGAGAACTGGAGAAAATTATCCCACAGTTATCACTGAATACATCTCCTTAATAACTTCTCTGGTATTTTGTTATTGTACTAATCTCTGAAGTCTATATTCGTTCGTTCGTTCGTTCGTTCCTTCCTTCCTTCGTTCGTTCGTTCGTTCGTTCGTTCGTTCGTTCGTTCCTTCCTTCCTTCCTTCCTTCCTTCCTTCCTTCCTTCATTCATACATTATGCTGTCTTGGGCTCACTTTATCATATACATACACCAGTTATTTTACTGTTGGCGAAGTTTATACTAAAGGCATACTAAGCAAACAGTGTAGACCAAGACAAGACTGTGCCTTAAAAGCCGTTTTAAAAACTATTTGCCATTTAATCTGCACTTTATTGATATTTTATTTCCGGATAGATGTAGTATGGTTCATGTATTTAGTGCAATTTATGGACCAATCAAATAAGCCGCGCGCAACCCCCCCTCCCCACCCCCACAAAACCCAAAAACAAACAAACAAACAAAAAACAAACATACAAACAAAAAAACAACAAAAAACAACAACAAAAAAACACACAAAACAACAACAACAAAAAACAACAAAAAAAAAAAAAAAAAAAAAAAAAACAACAACAAAAAAACAAAAACAAAAACAAACACCAAAAACAAACAAACAGAAAAAAACACACCAAAAAACAAAAACAAACAAACAAACAAAAAACAAAAACAAAAAAAAACAAAACAAAAAAAAAAACAACAAAACAACAAACACACAAACAAACAAAAAAAATCAGAACACAATCAAAACCGTTTGAGCTCAGCAGCACAAATGAGGACGAAACACCACTGACACACGAGCACTTTCCGATATTTTGGGGAAACTTAATGTTGCACCTCTAATTCAGCAGATATCACTGGCTGAAACTTTGAAATTTCACCGGGTCTGCTTTTGGCTCCACCAGACAAGAAACAGAAACATTCATTGTTATATTATGTTATGCAGATGTTTTACGCTACCAAGCAGCGGTGAATGTGTTATGCGCATGCGTTTGTATGGTCTTGCTTTCATGGATCACCCATGCACACGGTTTGCTGTCAAACACCAAGCGTCTCCCTGTTCACTTTATACTCAACCCAGAACATGTCGAGCATGAGCTAGGTGTACAAATGGTCCGACAATTTTATCGACCCGAGCGGGATTCGAACCCGAGACTCACGTAAGGAGCACTAACCCCAGGACATCCATTTATTTCTTTGAAATTACATACACATATGCTTCCATTATAGGTAGAATAATGCGATTTAATTCATTATCATTATCAACCAATCACAAGCTGTCTTAGATGAAATAACAACTTTTGTTTCACCAATGAGCAGTCCTGACACAACTTGTTCCCCGTGACCTAACACTGTCTTCCCTGAGTTTCTGAAGTGGACTCTTCAGTCTTTGAACTTGGGCATGCCCATTGTTACAAATAGGGACGTCAGTCAAAAATCAAAACGACAGAATGTCAAACAGTGTAGATCCTGGTGAGACGGCTCATGAGCCGTCTCAGCAGGATCTACACTGTTTGCAAAAGAATCTGTTTTCGTTTGCAGGGCAGAAAGGGTTAAATAAAATAGCTTCTTTCCGTGAATAGCCCTTTTGAGAAGTGAATCCTATGCCAGAGAAGCATTTTCCCCTTGAAAAGGGAGACAATAACGTTCAGCTTAAAGTTCATTCTCAATGAGATGTATTCATTCACCTTAAGGGTAATTAATACACTTTTAAGAGGAAATTGTTTTTGTCTCCCTTCTGAAAAGGGTCTACTCTAAAAGGAAAGAATTTGCTCCCAAAGGGAGCAAATTCTTTCCTTTTAGAGTAGACCCTTTTCAGTAGGGCTTTGTGTGCTGGAAAGCATACAGAAAGTCCCAAAAAATGTCTCCCTTAAAAGAAATGGTGGATATTATACCATATGTATCAAGTCACCTGAAATCAATGTAAATTCATTTAATCTAAGGAATTCTACTTAGTACACCCATTTTTGAAGACTTACTGTAGCTGAGTATTTTTTTCAGAGTTCAGTTATCATCAGCATAAATGACGATTTTTATGGAGATTAGGTTATAACTTATTCAAATTTATGAATGCTGAAGATTTGATGTAGATAAATGCAACGGACAAATGCAATTTTAAAATCCGTCACCTGTCATTTTATCTTTAAATCATCACTTGTCTAAATGAAGAAATACATTGAAAGGTTCCTAGCAAGAGTTAGGTACATAACGTTAACACGTCTACCCCGAGTTCTTCCATACTATATGGGGAAAACAGGGGTGCACAGGGGTATACATTATTGGGTGGATTTTCAGAGTTTTTTTTTTAATGAGCTAGCACGCGACAAAACCTACAATAAGACTTTTGCGATCAGCGAAGACTAAGATCAGCCTGCGCATCCGCGCAGTCTGATCAGAGTCTTCGCTGATCGCATGTGTCTTCAACAGCTCCAGGCTATCCAAAAAGGGATAAACGAGAACCCTTGCCATACTGGGTGGATGTACAGGCTGATCTGAGTCTTTGTTGGTCACGCAGGTTTAGTTGTAGGTTTTGTCATGCTCTTTTTTCATTCCTCATTTTCCGTATTATATAGTGAAAATGCTATGACGTACAGCTTAAATTTTATAAGGTGGCTGTGTAGATAAATGCCTGATTTTTTTCACATCCATGAGACCCCACAACAGATTGTGTGTGTGTGTGTGTGTGTGTGTGTGTGTGTGTGTGTGTGTGTGTGTGTGTGTGTGTGTGTGTGTGTGTGAAATATGCAAGAAAGCAAACAGGATGTCACATCACGAAAACACGCCTATATAGTTTTGACTCCCTTAATCCCCAGTTTTATACAGTAAAACTGGGGTTTATTTGGGGAATACATTAATTTTCTTATTTCTGCTCAAAACATAGATTGTGGGTACTCAATAGAACTGCCTCGCCGAGGCGGCTCTAACGAGTACTCACAATCTATGTTTTGAGCAGAAATATGAAAACTACCAGAATTTTTCATCTAAAAGTTTTCATGTTTTGGTGGTAAAATTCTCAATATATTTGAATAGGCGTGTTTTCGTAATGAGCACGACTTTCTGCACTGTCTGGTTCACATAACGATTCTGCCATGCGTTCTTTGTATCCTCCTGTTAAAAAATCCGGTATGGGACTGAAAATTCAACCCTCATTTAAGATCGATTTACCTTTCTTAGTTTACCGTCTCTTTTCAACAAACCCATCTACTGTAAATAATTCCAGTTTTAATTCCAATTAATACGACGTAGCAAGCGTTTTACGTCAGCTTTAAACTAATCACCTGCGCCAATCTGCGGCTTGACTGCTCAAGACAAAGTTTTCTGAAATCAAGGAAAAAAGGTTTTCACGTATATGTGTACAACAAACGCTAATATAAACCTGCAGACCTGCGCAGATCAGTATATTTTCATTTCTATCAATTCATTACTATGCATCCGATATTTCAGTAAAAGAGAACTAAGAACCATTACGGAATTTGCGCATGCGCAGGTTGTTCTGACTATTCACTGTTCTCATAATTTACATAGACCGTTTTTCTCCAAGCTTGGTTCAACTGCTTTGTGTTCCTTATATCCAATTTAATGAGAAAGGTGTTTTTTTATCTTGGTGTTTTAGCCATTGTCCGATTTTATCATTTTCGTGCACGTTTTATGGACAGAAAGGGTATATTTTATCAGCAGTTAAGTTTCTAAAATTCGAATCCACACGTGCCACTTCTGGTTAAATTTCTAAAATTCAGGTATTGGTTTGTTTTGCCATTTTAACTTTGTATCAAATTCTTGAAATAATGAGCATTTGAAGAAACTTAAGATCGTCTAAACTATGATGTCGTTTAACAAATCTCAAATTCAACCCAATGCCGCATTTATCCAAAATATTTGGACAGATAAGCCTCAGCAACGGTGTAGACCCAGATCAAACTGCTCCTTCAATTTAATCTGGGTCTGCACTGTTTGGCATCCTGATATTTCAGAACATCTAATGTGGTTTAACAAATCGCAAGTTCAACACAACTCCGTATTTATCCTAAATATTTGGACAGATTAGCATCAGCAAACAGTGTAGACCCAAATCAAACTGATCCTGAAGGAGCAGTTTGATCTTTGTCTGCTCTGTTTGGCATGCGGACAACACTCTAACACTTTTCTAGGTAATCAAATATAAGTGTTCAGTTTTAGGATCAGTACGGATAGTAGTGACCGTTTAAGAATGTTTGGAATATTTAAGGTAAAGGATTTTAACGGAAACTTCTTCAAGGCCGCAAAGGAAAAGGAAGCGATTTTTTTCTTTAAAACGGAGTGGTTATGCTGTTCACTTCTCCTATTTAGCGGACTCCTATTCAGATCCAGTATGAATTACTTCCATTCAACCGTTTTTCTTTTAACAACTGAGGAAACGGATGCTTTTACGTTTAGTGTAAAACAGTTATGACAGGAGGAGAACAAAATTATTCGTAATTACTCTGGAATATTTTTAGAAATTTTGAATTTTTTTTTTTTTCATGAATATTAAACATTAACACCATATCCCTTCTGCAAAAGGGTCTACACTAAAAGGAAATAATTTGCTCCCAAAAGGAGCATATTATTTCCTTTTAGTGTAGACCCCCTTTGTTACAATGTTTTTGCAGAATACCATCTCAATGTTACATTAACAGATCACAAAATGTTTATTCAAATCAAAGATGAGGGATCAGGAAGTGACTCTGATTCCAGAATACAACCTGAATCACCTCCAACAACAAATTGAATGTTTCCGGCCTTGTGGATTTGGCACGTTGTTTACGCTATACTGTTATGTCGTACTGAATCAAGAAATTGCAACAAAATGGTCCAAGCCCCAACGCAGTATAAAAAAATGTTTTAAATTTCTTATCGCGCCACATCGTCTCATCAAGCTTAGTACATGTGTGAAGTTTCATGAAAATATTCATGAAAATAACGAGATATAACCTGGACACGAAGTATGACGCAACCACAGACAGACAGAATGCTTCTATTACCAATGTCCATTGCTTCGCTAGCGACGGGAGACTAATTAAAGTCAGAACGCTCGCACAAGAACATAATATAACTATTAACTAAAATTTCAATGACACGAAATGTTAAAGCATCAGCAGACGACATTCTGAAATGTGTTTTAGTTTTCATAAATTTAGTTTTCATAAATAAAGGCGGATGGATCTAGGATGACTTCTGTGGGGTTTCGATTTGATCAAATTATCGTCCTTTCTCTACGTATTCGAACAGACATGCCTGTGCAAACAGTGTAGACCCAGATCAGACGCCGCAGAACGCGGCGTCTGATCAGGGTCTACACTGTTTGTCACACATCCAGCAATTTTACACACATTCTTAGGTAGTTAAATGGACTTTTTGAACTGAAGTAAAAAATTAAGTGTGTAAGTATTTAGGTAAATACGGTATCCTAAATTTATCAGATTTATCCAAAATTTCCCATGCATTACGTAAACACGCCTATTCAAATATACTGAAAATTTTGCCACCAAAAAATTGAAATTTTCAGATAAAGAATTTTGATATTTTTCATATTTCTGCTCAAAACATAGATTGTGAGAATTCGTTGGAACCGCCTCGTCGAGGCG
The DNA here is from genome assembly GCA_964016985.1 of Anodontia alba. Taxonomy (NCBI): domain Eukaryota; kingdom Metazoa; phylum Mollusca; class Bivalvia; order Lucinida; family Lucinidae; genus Anodontia; species Anodontia alba. Next base: position 10,820,881 of record OZ024828.1, read on the forward strand.
GTTCTAACGAGTACCGCAATCTATGTTTTTGAGCAGGAATAAGAAAAATAATGTATACCCCTGTAAACCCCAGTTTTACTATATATAAGTGGGGTTTAAGGGGGTCAAAATTATATAGGCATGTTTTAGTGATGAAAATAAATTTTGAGTCAAAGGGGGTTCGACTGAACCCCCGAACCGCCTCTGCATCCGCCCCTGGTCAAGCTTGATAAAATAAAAATCTAAAAGGTTGCTTTTGGAAACCAAGAACACAGAAAAGAACGAAAAATCGGAGACTCGGTTTTATTAAGTGTCTTCATATGCAGTCATGTAGTTTGCGAGGCTGAATACACCCGCTAGGACCGGTTTAGCGGTATTCGATTTTGAATGGGCTCAATAATTCCAAAGGAAACACAAAAAAAATATAATCTGCACTATGGTGAATTACGGGAAACTTTTTTGCGGCCGCCACACGGCCATTAACACCAGCAGCAGTGAATTAAATTAAAACTCTACAAGGTTGCATTAAAAAAATGATAATAAACAAACAACAACAACAATAACAAAATGAAAAAAAAAAAACAAACAAAAAAAACAAACAAAAAACAAACAAAAAAAAAACAAAAAAAAACAACAACAACAAAAACTTATTTCCTCAGAAAATAAGATCTGAGATTGTCGTCTGCAACATCATTACGAAAACATGTCTATTCAAATATATTGAAAACTTCACCACACAAAACTGAAAGTTTTCAGATAAAAATTCTGATATTTTTCATATTTCTGCTCAAAACACAGATTGTGGGTACTCGGCGAGGCGGTTCTAACGAGTACACAATCTATGTTTTTGAGCAGAAATAAGAACAATAATGTATACCCCAGTAAACCCCAGTTTTACTATATAAAAGTAGGGTTTAAGGGGGTCAAAATTATATAGGTATGTTTTCATGATGTTATCTGAGAATGTCGTCTGAAAAAAATATCTGAGAATGTCGTCTGCGACAATTTTAAATGACACTATAAGAGCAATTAAATAACACAAAGTAATATTTGAAAGCAGGATTTTTTGTTCAGTTATTGTTTATAACGACAGGAATTTTAAAAGGATTGTAAAAAAATCTGAAAATGTAACGCATTGATGATGCGCGCTTTAAGTTTATTTATTTCTCTTTGTTTAATTTTTCCAAGTCATTATTAAAATTGATGTATCAGTGGTTCATGAAACTGAAATTATCCCACTCCTGATACGACTTAGTACAATCAGCAACAGCATCTCATCAAAGGCGCCGCACTTCTGTCCACAGTTTAAACATGGGATATTTTTAATTCCGAGGGTTGATCAATAAATTCAAGTACATGCACCAAGTACTGGTCTCACTCAGATAGTAAAACTGTAAAATTGCATATTTGTCGATTCATCACTGTTTTGGAGGTTAATTTATCTTCTTGTTTATCAGTTAATCTTACTGAAAGAAAATAGTTGATCAGGCCATCACGAAAACATGCCTACATAATTTTGACCCCCTTAAACACCACTTTTATATAATAAACTGGGGTTTATAGGGGTATACATTATTTTTCTTAAAACTGCTCAAAACATAGATTATGGGTACTCATTAGAACCGCCTCGCCGAGGTGGTTTTACGAGTACCCACAATCTATGTTTTGAGCAGAAATATGAAAAATATCAGATTTTTTTTTTATCTGAAAATTTCCATTTTTTGGTGGTAAAATTTTCAGTATATTTGAATGGGCATGTTTTCGTAATGTTTTTTTTTTTTTTTTTTTTTTTTTTTTTTTTTTTCAGGTTTTGTCCTGTTTGTGGTCTTATTGTTGTGTTTGGTGGGTCCTGTTTGGAACTGTGACCACCTCGTTGGAGACGAGGGAGCTGGTAGCTTGGCGTGTTTCGCTAGTTTGTAACATTAGTGTTGTCTGTAATAGTCTATTTACTCTTCCTCGTGATGTCATTGGTAACCTATTTTTAGTGATTCTGGCTCTTTCTGGACATCCGTGTTACTATGTTGTGAGTGTACATTTCATATGTAACGATACTTAGGTTGTTTTCAGATTAGAGTAGACTGAGAAACAGGAGTTATATTATAGAGGATAAATAAAAATCAAGGCGAGGGGAGTTGCCTTGTGATATAACTAACATGATTATCAAGGATAAACCTGGCTGTATCATCTAATTAAACAACAACAACAACAACAACAACTAAAAAAGGCAAAAAACTAAGAAAAAAACAAAAACAAAAAAAACCCCCCAAAAAAACAACAACAACAAAAAACATAAGCCGCAACGTGAGGAAACGTACCTTCTAACATGTGCACCCAACAACGACTCAAATCAGACTGCGCATCTGAGCAGTCTGATCATAGTCTTCGTTGTCCGCATGAAGAAAGTTTGCATCTTTGACTATGCAAAATGCGTCCAGTGAAGATTCTGATCAGACTGCGCGAATGTGTAGGCTGATCTGAATCTTCGCTTGGCTCACATGTCCGCGCGCACGTTTTCTGACGTAACGACCCATTTGTACGTGTCAGGGAACGTTCTTATAATGAAAAAGTCTTGAATATGTAAATCATTTCAAGAACATTACTGCACGCCCCTCGTACACGGTTGGAGCATCCTTAAACTTAAATTTGTAGAAAATGTCACTTAAACACCATTAGAGATTTTAATTTTCTTACCATAAAACTAAATATCTTATAGATTGCTGTTGATAAAATCAATAAAAGTTGATTCGGGAGCAAATAACTGATGGAATTCAAATAAAATTAGAAGATTATTGAAAATTTATCACACCTTACTTTGTGTAATTTATGTTCCGTCACTGTATGACTGACAGGGGCAAAGAGAATGATTCATGTCAAGTTTAACCCTTGTCTTGCTGAACCCAGATATACATTTCCTTTGTAAACAGTGTAGATTCAGATAACTTGGCTTCTAAGAAGCCAACTGATCTAGATATGCACTGCTTGGTTTAAACTGTATTTATTTGACTTTATAGTAAACATATACAATACATGCATAAGACATATATGTCACAGGATTTGACGGTAAGCACAAGTGCTTATTTGAGTCATCTCCTGGGAATAAACAGCATATGTTACATCATCTATGAATGGAAGGCAGTGTAACACATTTAATGAATGTGAAAAAGAACAAAAAGAAAGAAAGAAAGAAGGAAAGAACGAAAGAAATTTCATGTGAAGTAAAAATCGAACTGATTAGTAAATTCAGCGGATACACAGGTAGATTTAGTGTTTGTTATGAAACACAAAGCATATTGTTCGGTTCAAATGCTACAGCTGTAAAAATTTCTAGCGGTAACATGAACATATTTTGGCTGATTCCCAGTTCCCCAAACATAGTCATTTATAGGGACTACAAAAATTTTCCGGATTTCACTATATACCCTTGCACTTTAAGAAATAACTATTCGTTTTCCTGAAAGGTTAGATTTTGGCTGCCGTAAGGAAAATCTTTAACCGTATAATTTAAAAGAGAATCCGAGAAATATCTTCTTCGAAAATGAGCGAGCCTATGACATGCAAAGAAAAAGTGATATGCACTTTCAAATCCTCCGCACGCACAAGTGGGACTTGGAACGATATTTTTACGATAAAGGTCGGCTTTTAAGGAGCTTCATCCAAGTCTCAGACGTGCTTGGAGAATTTGGCCTATACGTGTAGCAGTGTTATAATACGAAGGAGGTTGGTTTTTAGATCCTTGTTTAAACGTGATTTGAATGCAGCCACTGATGGCGCATCCTTGACCTCGGCGGGGAGATCGTTCCATGCACGGATCGTTGCCGGGAAAAAGGAATTTAGAAACAATTTGGTATTAGCGCGATAGTTCTGGAAATGATTTGAATTTCTTAGATTGTAAGAGGTCGTGTCTTGCACTAGTGGTGGAAGGAAATCGTTAAGATATACGGGAGTTAGCCCATGAAGGATTTTGAAGATAATTATGAGTCTGTGCTTTTTTCTCCTGTTTTGGAGAGTCTCCCATCCAAGGTCTGTGAGTAGTTTGCTCACGCTACACAGTTTAGTAGCACCGGTTATTATTCGAGCGGCCTCGATATGGATTACGTCGAGTTGCCTTTTGGTCTCTGTGGGACAATTGTCCCATACCGAATCACAATATTCTAGCAGAGGCAGCACATACGCCATATACATTTTTTTCAAGTGATTTTCTACTAACTCTTAACTTAAGAGTATGCACTGATATGCACTGTTTGCCACTCAGTATGTGAAGTTATATCAACAATCTGGAACAAGTAATCTGATTGGCTGAAAATTTGAAAGAGGCGTGGCATCTTAATTTATTCAGCAGGAAAAGGGTTAAAGGAACTGCATACACTTGCTAGATTTGTGCCATGCTTTTAACAAAGGAGACAACCTCTTGACTTCCGGTTTGCTTTCCTGCATTCCAAGACCATTCTGAAAAGGGGTCTACACTAAAAGGATATAATTTACTTCCAGGGGAGTAGTAGAGAGAGGAAAACAAATTTGACAGAGTTATCTCCCTTAAAAGTGTGCCCATTTCCCTTAAAGAAACTCAAGGGACCTTACCAACCCAAACATTGAAACAACGGTTGTCTCTCGTTATTTCAAACACTGATAATTCAAACTGCTGCTTTAGTCAAACTAACTTTGGATAATGTTGATTTAGTTTTGTTATTCGAGATAAACGAGAATTGATTGTATGTGGGTTGACTGAAGATCTAAGCATTGCCATGGTGGAAGAGCACGACAATGTCACCTTACTGTTTTGCACAGCCCCAAAATACTTCCTTGCCTCAAGTTTGTAATAGAGGTGCTACGGTAAGTTATAAATCAGATTCTAGCAGCTTAAGAAAAAAAGAAAATCTTTAACCCTTAGTACATGTAGGCTGATGACAAAGTTAGCAAACAATAATTGCTTTAAACATATTTTTTTTTTACTATTTCCAGATAATAGGATTTGGCATTTCATGTCAGTCATCTCCAAAGGCCAAAAAACTAGACTGATATGAAATATCAAATCCAGTTTCCCACTACTCTGAGGCAAAGTTGTGGAGTCTTCAGATCAAGAGAAATCCATCAGTAGGATCACGTTATATCCGACCAAAATCACCAGCCGTCGGATATAGATCTATTTAATCTAAAGCCTGACTCACCATCGTGTATTTCAAAAGAGGAAGGAAAGTTGCCACCAGAAAAGCGATTGGTTGTAATGCGTTCTTTGTTTCCAAACGTAACCTTTTTGATTTTTATTTTACTTTACAGCAGCTGGTGAGGCATTGACTGAGTTGGGAACCTTTATGCGAACCGAAGTTTTATGTATTTATGTATTAAGAGTAGCATCGGGACCCAGGGTGAAGTTAGCTAGCTGTAAAAGTTAACCCCCCCGGTGGTTTGCTCTACCGACCGTTCTAAGGCGGTGGTCCCGGTTTAGTCTTAATCCTTGTTGCTTTGTGATTTATTCTACGAGGCGATTTGTTGTATGTCTTTCCGTGTGTCATTTTGTTCTTGTGTTTTTCAGTCCTTTTAGTATTGCGATTACCTCGCTTGGGGAAGAGAGAGCTAATCTTAGTGCTTTTCCGTACGTTTGTTCGGTTTGTGCTTGTTTAGATTTGTCGGTTTCCTCTTCCTCTTGGGGTCTGGGAAGGGCTGCGGTTTGTGATTGTGGCACTCCCTGGACTTTTCTCTTACTTTTTTTAGTGCTGTGTGGCGGCCGTAAAACGTCTCCACGTACTTCACCATAGTGCAGATTATATTTTCAATTCCTTTGAGATCATTGGGCCTATTGTGGTATCTTTGAAAATGGAATTCCGCTCGGGCGTAAGCAGTGTTGCAACTGCATTGCTACTTATGAAGAGTCTTAATAAAACCTTGGGCCCAATATACACTGGACTAGTAACTAAGGTACAAGTATTGTATTTATTGGGAATATGTTGTCGTGGCTGAGTTTTTATAATTCTGTATGCTGAAGTTTAATTGCTCATATTTCAATTATTTTTCAAAATATCTGAGATTTGTTTTCAAAAAGCAATGGGTCAATATATTACCTTTAAATCTGCAGCATTATAGTTAAGGAAAAACCAACAGTTTTTGTAAACATCAACGAGAAAACTAGGTACCCATTTTAGCTATTTTCGGCACTTTTAGCAGAAAATCATCAGAAATTCGCCCAAAATGATGTTATAACTTCAATCTAAGTAATTGTGACTTAACATTTTTCAACCAAACCTATTTAAACAATTTATTACAACTTCAGGTTTTATCCAAAATCATTTTTAATGACCATAGTGCTGTAAAATAGCGCTAAAATCAAGCCACGACAACATATTTTGGCAGTTCCGTTAGTGACAAGTCCGGGTATTATCAGGTCCGAGATAAAACCTAGACTCTATTTTCTATCTGTAAAAGTGTTCTTTATTTCAAAAAGTAACCTTCTAGATAATTACTTGATATCTAAGCAGTATGTCAACAATATCATTGCATAACCAGACTGTCTAGATTCTTCTGAACACTGCAGAAAATGTATTTTTACGATTAAGGATTTTTTTTTTAATCTTGACAGGATTCTAGGAAACCTCGACGGCATCACGAAAACACGCCTATATAATTTTGACCCCCTGAAACCCCACTGTTATATAGTAAAACTGGGGTTTACAGGGGTATACATTAATTTTTTTATTTCTGTTTAAAACATAAATTGTGGGGACTCGTTAGAACCGCCTCGTCGATGCGGTTCTAACGAGGACCCACAATCTATGTTTTGAGCAGAAATGTGAAAAATATCAGAATTTTTTTATCTGAAAATTTTCATTTTTTGGCGGTAAAATTTTCAGTATATTTGAATAGATATGTTTTCGTAATGTTTTTCGTTGTGCTATTGTTAATGGTTTTGTCTCCGAAAGGGAAGCATCTGCGTGACGTTTAATGTCAGATAACCATTCCGCTGGTTAAAAGCAATTCGGTCCTAGCTATGGACGACAGACTATCAAGCATGAAACTCTTTAAAATTGTTTTTGCTTCCCTTCTAATACTTCACGACTTTTACTTTTATAGGATACTGGAATTTTTGTTTTCTTTTATTTCAAAGACCCAGCCGGGCTACAAACTCTCCGTTTGTCTGGACGCAATTTCATTAATTAGAGATTTTCTTCAAACAGTAGGCTGTCGTGCTTTCAGGCCAGCTTTTCTAATACTTAAAAGACATTAGGACAAGTCCGTATTTATCTAGGATAGTTGCTTTAGATAAAGCAAACTAATTGGACCTATTGGAAGCTAGTAGCTAATAAAATCAGAATCCAATCAAATAGCTATCTTAAACCCATTTCGCTCAAAAGATTGAAATCTCATGTCAATAGAATCGAAATAAGGCTCAATTGGGCCGGACAGGCCGAAAAGGAACATTATCGAATACATACGACAAACGCAAAACCCTTACCCAGATAATCAACCGCATAGAAAACGGAGTCTGATCTGGATCTACATTGTTTGTCACTCATCGAGCAGCGTTTTTTATACACATCAACAGGTAGTAAAATCGACTTGTTCAATTGGTAAAGGTTCGCCACTCATTCAACACTTTTAGACACATCAACAGGTAGTAAAATCGACTTTTTCAAATTTGTAATGTGTTTTCCACTTGTCCAGCTTGTTCAAACTGGTAAGGAGTTTGTCACTCTTCCAACAGTTTTAGACACATCAAAAGGCAGTAAAACTGTCTTTTTCAAATTGGCAAGGCGTTTGTCACTTATCCAACAGTTTTAGAAACATCAACAGGTAGTAAAATCGACTTTTTTTCAAATTGGCAAGGAGTTTGCTACACTTCCAACAGTTTTAGACACATCAACAGGTAGTAAAATCGATTTGTTCAGATTGGTATGGAGTTTGCCACTTATCCAGCAGTTTTAGAAACATCAACAGGTAGTGAACTCGACTTGATCAGATTGGTAATGAGTTTGCTACTTATCCAACAGTTTTAGACACATCAACAGGTAGTGAACTCGACTTGATCAGATTGGTAATGAGTTTGCCACTTATCCAACAGTTTTAGACACATCAACAGGTAGTGAACTCGACTTGGTCAGATTGGTAATGAGTTTGCCACTTATCCAACAGTTTTAGACACATCAACAGGTAGTGAACTCGACTTGGTCAGATTGGTAATGAGTTTGCCACTTATCCAACAGTTTTAGACACATCAACAGGTAGTGAACTCGACTTGGTCAGATTGGTAATGAGTTTGCTACTTATCCAACAGTTTTAGACACATCAACAGGTAGTGAACTCGACTTGGTCAGATTGGTAATGAGTTTGCCACTTATCCAACAGTTTTAGACACATCAACAGGTAGTGAACTCGACTTGGTCAGATTGGTAAGGAGTTTGCCATTTATCCAACGGCTTTAGACACATCAACAGGTAGTGAACTCGACTTGTTCAGATTGGAAAGGAGTTTGCCATTTATCCAATAGTTTTAGAAATCACATCAACAGGTAGTAAACTCGACTTCTTCAAGAGTTTGCCACTTAACCAACAGTTATAGACACATCAGCAGGTAGTAAAATCGACTTGTTCAAATTTTAGGGCCAAAAAGGAGTTGGGGTGTCCCAATAGTAACAGCAAATACGGCATCTTTTCTTTTTTTTTTTTTTTTTTTTTTTTTTTTAAACAATTTTTTGAGCATTATCTGAATGAATCATAGCTCAAAGAAGCTACCATTTTCACCTTAAATTCCCAGATACTTAACCCCTTTCCATACCTCTCCTAAATTTGACCGTCCATTTTGAGGTGTCTTAAGATCTTGGAGGAGTGGCAAACGCAGACTACGGCGTCGGAGCATGGTCTGCACTGTTTGCTCAGGCATGTATCTCCGAAACAATGGGTAAATACAATGATTAGAATATTTTCTTTATTTTGTTAAAAAAATATTGTACAGGTACGCACTGGAATCGCCTTAGCAAACCCATTACAGTTAATATGTACGTACAATATATGTTTTGGTGCAAAAATTACAGAAATATCTTATTCATTCTCCCCTTATTTGGTCCAATGACTAAAAGGATACATCATATTTTGTCCAGCTGATCAGAGTTATACGAATAGCTGTAATACTAATCCATAAGATCAGCTTTCTTTTGACCCGGTTCAATTAAAAGGGAACCAATTACTTTGGATGTGTTTTGTCTCTTCTTTATCGATGAAAAACCCATTATTGAACAGAAGTGTGCCACGTCGTGCGAAATGGAGTCCATGGCGCATATGCAATGTGAAACGTATATACACTGTCTGATCAAGGCCCCGTGGTTCCTTAAAGGAAGGCTGTGTAGTGTAGAGTTAACGGGCAAGACACAAAAGCGAAAAACAGACTGAGTGTATGTTCAGATTGAGTTAGAACCTGGCTGAAAGTCCTTATTTGTCTGACAAGGCCCCAATAATGTATTTTATCTGTTACTTTTGTCTCTACGTTGGAGACATAGGTCGCTATAAGTGGAATAATGCCATTACCTCGCTGTCATTGTGAACAGAGACTTCTTTGCTCTCATACCAAATGCGACTGCTGAGTGCCTTACATACCCTAAGAATTCGGACAGGACTGAGCAAACACTGTAGATCCAGATCAGACGCCGCAGAACGCGGCGTCTGATCAGGGTCCGCACTGTTTGCTGTTCATCTAGCAGTCTTTAGACTTATCACCATGTAGTACAAATGAGTAATGTAGATCCAGATCAGACGTCACAGACCGCGGCGTCTAATCAGGGTCTACATTGTTTGCTGTTCATTCAGCAGTTTTTAAACACATCTACAGATAGTCAAATTGAGTTGTTCAAATTTTACGACAAGTATGGTAAGGAGTAAGGGTGTTCGAATAACTAGGGTAATTACGGTAGTTAGACTGGAAATAACAGCGGTAACCGATATTTAATAAGGTTTTCAGTGTGACGTTTCACCGATGAGGTAGATGACCAATATTCGGACCGCACATATGTTTGTAATTTGAAGCTACACCAGAATTAAGGCGAGGTGCTGTGCTGGTAAAACTGGTTTAAGCCCGGCAGGTTTTTTTTTTTTTTTTTTTTTTTTTTTTGTTATTCTGTTGACCGTTCAAGGGTGGTTCCTCTGTTGCAGTTCTTTTTTGTTCATGTGTCGGTGGTTTCACATGTTGTATATGTTTTGTCATTATATGTTCCTCCTCCCTTCCGTTTTCAGTACCTTCATGATTGTGCCATTCCCTGGGTACCGTCACTTATATTTGGATCAATTGTTTACAATCGAGCCATAGTATACAAACGCCAAAATTTCGTAAAGTAGTTGTCCACGTGATTATCATTGACCACTGTAATCAAACCGCGCGTTACCGTAACGGCTATTGATAGCCGCGCTATTCTTGTCGCTTGGACTCGTGGATTTCTTTTGGCATAGCCCCTATGTGACTCTGTTGCCAGGCTACGTTAAAAATCTAACTGATTGATTGATTGACTGACGCTTGGACGTCAGAGTGTCAGAATGCGGCGTTTCATCTGGGTCTGCACTGTTTGCTAAACTTACAGAAATGTAAGGGTTAAATGAAACAGTCTTAATTCCCCGTTCAGGACCATTTTTTCGTGTCTACACTCAGAGACAATCGATCCATCAGTACTATCAGTGCTTTGATTTTGTTTTGGTTGTCGTAACATGCTATTAGACCCTTAAGTGTTTCTAGGAGCACTCTCTTCCATGATTGTGGACTTTTCTGGGTATCTCTATATATTTGACTCCATATGTACAAAATGGCTATTGAGGTTTACCAAAATTCTATCTTTTGTATCATTTTGAAGACAGTACTTTCTGAAGAAACTGCATTGTACTCTCCCGGCTGCAGAAGCCGTTAAAAAGTGCCTGCCTTTTAGTGCCTTGCTTCACCTTGAAGACAGTCTGTTTGTTACGAGTGATCCCTTGCATTTGATATATATATATATATATATATCTACATTTGATATACTGGTCTATAACTAGGATTTAAATCCAAACTCCATTATACGTAATAATGTTCAGGCAGTATGTTCATTGTGGTAACTCACGCCTTGGACAGATCTTATACATTACACTTAGTGCAATATGGGTGTCATTTAATTTAATAATTTTTAATGCTTTAAATTTGATAAACTGCGGGATTACATGCATGTGTTGGCCAGTTCCCAGCTAGAACTGATCACTCCAGTCGCTGCGCCTCTAGAGGGCGTAGTAGTCGGCCGCGAAATGTCCAGAAAAAAGGAGACTACCTGATGAGAGAACTGTTTATCACCAAGCATGTATCTTCAAGCAACTATTTACCGCGTGCAGTTTTTTTTCTCAAGTCCACGCCTCGAGTTACAGAAAATGTTACACTAGCCCCCCCCCCCCCCTCCCCCTCCCCCCCCCCCCCACCCCAGACAGAAGAAAGCTATGCCAGAACTTAAGGACTGACGTTTGAAATTATGAAATAAAGAATTTAAAGTCAACTTAAAAGAATGTGTTAGTCCAGTAGTTTATATTGATATTTATTTATTTGTTTCATCGTTAAAATCAGTTGTTGTTTTTTTATGCGCAAATGCAGAATTTGTTTTTGCAAATATCAGTCCTTAAAGTAAAGGTCAACCTTAACTTGAGGAAGGAATAATTGTGACAGAAGGCCCTGGACTGGCATCAAACGGGCCTAAATATACATGCAATTCACATTTAAGCCTTTTAACGTTTTTATGCCTAGCGTCCCATAATAGAGACCATAGCAAACTGTGTAGACACAGTTCAGACGCCACAGAACGCGGTGTCTGATCAGGGTATACACTGTTTGAAGTTAATACAGACATTTCTATAAAACATGGTAATAATTAAAACTACCTGAAACCCCGTGTATTAGAAATGGAGCGGTGTAAGGATTTAAGGTATTTTGTCTACTTGGCATAAAATGGTAAAGGTAGACACTTTTCAGAAGGGGCAAAAAGAATTTTGGCCTTTCCTAAAAGTGTATCTGCGCCCTTTAAAATCGGATTCTTCTTGCGCTCAGCAGGACATAGATTTCTTTGTGTCTTTCCTGTCAGGGAAGGACGGGATTATATCGGATTTTCAACCGTCTATCTTGCACATTCTTAAACTTGTTCTATACCCATCACAAAAACATGCCTATGTAATATTGACCCCCTTAAACCCCACTTTTATACAGTAAAACTGGGGTTCACAGGGGTATGCATTATTTTTCTTATTGCTGTTAAAAAACATAGATTGTGGGTACTCGTTAGAACCGCCTCGCCGAGGCGGTTCTAACGAGTACCCACAATCTATGTTTTGATCAGAAATATGAAAACTATCAGTTTTTTTTATCTGAAAATTTTCAGTTTTTGGAGGTGAAATTTTCTATATATTTGTATAGGCATGTTTTCGTAATGGATTTGCAGATGCTACAGTATGCTGCATTCTTGAAAGCAGAGCTGACGTCACTAATGCAGGCCTTGTATTGGCGGTGCTTTTCCTCTACATTACGAAAACACGCCTATTCAAATATACAGACAATTTCACCTCCAAAAACTGAAAATTTTCAGGTAAAAAACTCTGATATTTTTCATATATCTACTTTAAACATAGATTGTGGGTACTCGTTAGAACGGCGGTTCTAACGAGTATCCACAATCTATGTTTTGAGCAGAAATAAGAAAAATATTGTACTTGAAGAGTCAATTACATATTCATTTATTAAATGCGGTTGTTCGAGTTATGTTTTTCTCTGGTCTGCAAATCTGATATGTTGAGGTAGGGATATCTCGAAATATTTCAGAGAGTCCTTTGGACTTCGAGATAAAGAGAGTCGATTGCATGTTAATACATTTTACACATTTATCACCTACCGAATGAAATATATTATCTATATCCCACCCATAAACTTATGTCAAAGGTTTAGAGTTAATCTTACCAAAATCTTATGAACCTTTAGACAGGGACTCGTCGACTTCTTTCTATCTCTTCAAATCAAACATACGTATTACAATCCGTGTTCATTTCTTTTGCCTCATTGCTTAGTCTGTATGCGATAACTTTTGTCAGTTAGTTGTTTATTGTCGACTTAGCAAGATTAGTTTCGGTTTTGTTGAAGATATGTCATTGCGAGATCTTAACAATTAATGCGTGATTTACCGCACCGAGTAGTCTGTCAATTTGTCTTGTCAAGTTAATAAGAGTAATTTACAATTTTTGGACTGCATTACATATTTATAAAATACATGTCTTCAAAGCGCTTTTGTAAATTTATTTGTGACATTCAATATAGACAAATTTCCCCTTCGCTTGTTAGAACATTAAAGTCTTTACAGTGCAAGGTCGCGTCTGGCCGTTTTACAGTTTCAAGTATTTTGTAATCAATTTTGCTTGGCGAAAAGTTGGAATTATATTATTAATCAAAATCTGTTTAGTATGTCAAGTGAATTGTATACTTGGGTTGTCGTAGACACTGAAATATGACTTGAACCTATGAAAACAATGGTAGTTTCTTTTTATTCTAACATTGTTGAGTTTTCTGTAAAGTCGGACAAAAGTTTATCCGCCATACTGTCACCGATCTCTCATTCATATATGGGCCGCGTCAAGCGAAAAAGTGCCTTCGAACATGTGCAATAAGCGCAGATTCAGACCACCCTGCGCATGCGCTAAGTATCATCCGGGCCGTTTGTCGCCAGTCATAGATTCTGTAGTATCTAATGACTCAGTTATCGGATAGTGAAGGCCCAGATCAGACTGCGCGGATGCGCAGTCTGATCGGGGCCTTCGCTGTCCGCATATACCTGAAGACATGTTTTCGCAAAGCGCGGCCCATAATTCCTCGTTATAATGGTACCCAGTACAGCATAGTATTCCTCTCCTACATTTTGCTAATATAAAATAAATTACCTTTGACCATAATCTTCAAAGGGACCATTCAATCATTACAAGTAATCATTCATAGAATTATTGTGAATTATAATCCGGGTTTCATTTATTTACTTTACAGTTCTAACGACACTTAAAACACAAGAATGGTAATATGATATATGTTATTATTCTCTGGAATGGCTAAACCTCTACTGGAATCAAATATAAATGCATATGAGCCAAGATTGCATGTGGCACTCAGCGAAGCACTCAGATCATCCTGTGCATCTGCGCAGTCTGATCACTGATTTGTTGGGGTTTAACGACACGTCAACCCTTGTGGGTCATTTTATGTCGTCTCCCAGAGAAAGGGAGAGAGAGATAGAAGAGATATAGAAGAGATGAAAGAGATGGACAGGGAAGAAAGAGGAACATGAATGAAAGTGGAGAAACAGAAGAAATAAAAACATTCCCCTCTACCCTTACCTGCTACAAGGATAGCAGGCCTACAAGGATAGCAGGCCTTGCCCAACTGTAAGCCAATATCAGTTGGACGCCCCGGTAACGTAAGATACGCGACACCATCGCACAACCCGACCATCCCCGACAGAGTCTTCGCAGGGCACTCTGGATAGGCAAGGTCCTAATCGATTTCAGGCAAATACTGATCATGCGCAGAAATACTGTGCCCCGGCTATTATACTGGTTACAGCCTGGTATTATTATTTTTGTCATCCAAATACAAATGTACACGTTGGACGCGCTGACTGTGCAATTGTTGGTAATAACACTATATCCGTACATGGAAGCCACAAGGCCAAGGTGTTCAGGCAAGACATTTACGTCGACGAACAGAGGTCACTTGTCTGAAAAATAAGAAAAAAAGAAGGCAGTTTTAATATTTGTGCCACGCCCAGAGAAAAGGGGGCTTTGCGGACAGCTGTGAAGAGAACATTGCAGCTCAGAATGTACAACCTTGTTATCCGATCAAAGTCTTTCCTGTCCGCGTACAGACGCGTTCGATTTCAAAAAGTATGTCAGCGAACAGGAAATATCTCGTTCATCATGAAAACATACCTATATAATTTTGGCCCCCTTAAATCCCTCTTTTATATAGTAAAACTGGGGTTTACAGGGGTATACATTAGTTTTCTTATTTTTTGCTCGAAAACATAGATTGTGGTACTCGTTAGAACCGCCTCGCCGAGGCGGTTCTAACGAGTACTCACAATCTATGTTTTGACCAGAAATATGAAAAAATATCAGAGATATTTATCTGAAAATTTTCAGTTATTGGACGTGAAATTTTCTATATATTTGAACAGGCGTGTTTTCGTAATGCAATGGATACAATTTGAGCTCTCCTGGTCAAATACAACCTTTTTAGTAAAGTATTTATCCTGAGTGTTATCTTTCTGTTCTTAACATTTGAACAGATCCATTTTATTAACTGTACTAGTGTCTAAAAACTGTTGAATGGGTGGCAAAATAATGTAGACCCTAATCAGATACCATATTTCGGGCATTGAACACGAATATGACGTAATTATACCACCCCTAACTCAGAAAAAAAAACAACAAATTTAGCCAGTGCACAATACATCAATCACAAATGGCTGACAGCTTCTACAGGAAGCTTATAATTACCTTATATTTTGTCGGAATGCAGTTAAATGAGAGAGAGAGAGAGAGAGAGAGAGAGAGATCCAGAGAGCTCTGTCACAAATGAAGTGCCACTCAATCGCCCAAAAAATTTAATTTTATTATTTGCGTAAGCGACATAAACAAAGTTGCTGTCTGTCTTAGTGCGTAATCGTTTGCCTAAGCTACTATTATGTCAGGGAGAGTATATCTTTCAAACGCGATATCATCGTACGATCATGATAGTTGAAATCAGTGCAAAATAGTGTTTGTTTCAGATCAGAGCGGAAAATATAATGTATTATGCCACCCATGAAGATTTGTGCAATATAGTAAATTGCAATGGTTAAAAATAAAGAATGTGACACCTTTGATTGACAAGCTTAAAGACACGATTGACGAACATTTAAAGGAAATGCCTTTCACGAGGAAATACCGATTGTCCGCTAAATTTCAATATTTTAGAATCATTACCATTAGCGTAATTTGGACTCTTTGATACGAACAAAGTTTTAGAGAAGAAATTACTTTCATTCGAAACTTTGTCATGCTTTCTCCATAATTAGGGTAAATTTCAACGGAGCTTTATTTCTTAGGCTCAGTTGAAAGAGTGCGGCATACATAATTGGGCAACGTCAAGCGAAAAACGCCTTCGAGCATGCGTAAAATGCGCATATTCAGATCTTCCTGCGCATGCGCAAAGTATCATCCGAGCCTTTGCTCTCCATTCATACATTCTGTAGTATAAAATGATTCTGTTAGCGGATAGTGAAGGCCCTGATCAGACTGCGCGGATGCGCAGGCTGATCTGGGCCTTCGCTGTCCGCATATGCCCGAAGACACGTTTTCGTATGGCCCGGCCCATATAATAATGATCGTAAATTTCACTGAAATATTTTATAATAAGGCAATAATTTAGACACGAATACAAAAATGAAATAAAAGTCAAGACCTTCTGAACTTACAATAATCTGCAGAAGACGAGTTATGTAATTTGAAGAAATTACGAGTACGACAAGAAGTCGCTGTTTTGAACTTGCTACCATGTAAGTAAACACAATCGCGGTTATCTCCCCTCCGTGAAACAATGCATAACTTAAAGGTTTTATGTTTTATTCTATTTAACATTAGTATTCGGACAAAATAGAGGTGGTTTTACGACAGTAGGTGTATAACAGTGCACACACACACACACACACACACACACACACACACACACACACACACACACACATATATATATATATATATATATATATATATATATATATATATATATATATATATATATATATATATATATATGTGCACTGTTCTGCACATACAGTTTTAAGGAAAACTAATATCCATTCTTATGGTTTAAATATTAAAGAAGTATCATTACGAAAACACGCCTATACAAATATATACAAAATTTCACCTCCAAAAACTGAAAATTTTCAGATAAAAAAGTCTGACAGTTTTCATATTTCTGATCAAAACATAGATTGTGGGTACTCATTAGAACCGCCTCGGTGAGGCGGTTTTAACGAGTACCCACAATCTATGTTTTTGAGCAGAAATAAGAAAAATAATGTATACCCCTGTGAACCCCAATTTTACTGTATAAAAGTGGGGTTTAAAGGGGTCAATATTATATAGGCACGTTTTCGTGATGTGCACATCACGAAAACACGTCCGTATAATTTTGATCCCCTTAAACCCCACTTTTATATAGTAAAACTGGGGTTTACAGAGATAAACATTTTGCTAAAAACATAGATTGTGGGTACTAATTAGAACCACCTCGCAAAGGCGGTTCTGACGAGTACCCACAATCTATATTTTGAGCATAAATCTGAAAAATATCAGTATGTTTTATCTGAAAATTTTCTTTTTTGATTGTAAAATTTTCAATATATTTGAATAGGCGTTTTCGTAATGAAAATCTACAAAGGGTGTCCTTGGATAAAAGAATATATAAAAGAGCAAACATCGGAGTTTCGGTTTAACCGAGACTCTTCGTATGGAACCGGAGTCACATTTATAATTCATAAGTCACATTTATTGCTTATGCTCTGGTGTTGATAGAATAGGAGAAAGCAGTCAGTTAACTCCCTTGATTACTTTCTGTAAATAACCAGGTCCAATTAATTGGATTCCTCTGCTTTTATCATTAGTGTTTCCATTAAGCACCGCTTCCTTTTCCTTAATAAATCTAATTTTAACAAGGTCATATGCCAATACAGCTTCCAAAATATTTAAAAGAAACATTTTCAGTGCAATGAAATATATAATATTAATTAATCTTCCAGGTGGATATGGAGAAATGTAAAGTTAAGAATTTGTTAAATTCCACTGGTGACCTATGATAAAAGCAGAGGATTCCAGTTAGAAGAACCTGGTGAGTATTTGATCTACCTTGGACTTTACCTGTCAAGGGAGATAGTAGAAATACTGATGCTATCTCTCATTAAAACAAATGTCCTATTGGACTCTTTATGGAGTTTATATGCATGAAGGCTGCGGTGGCTCTGTGGATGACGCCTATAAGTCCATGGATAGGCGTCTCTTGCCTGATGTTTGCGGTTGTCCTGTCTCATGGAATGCATCATTTGATGTGTGCTCGGAGGGGGACGTGCTTCACTGGCCGAGTCTTCCCCATCACCTGTTTTGTTTTCCAACTTTTGGAGCTTAGCGACACTGACGAAGATAAAATCAGAAATGCGCAGCTGTTGCACTAAATTTGGCCATTACGAAAACACGCCTATTCAAATATATAGAAAATTTCACCTCCAAAAACTGAAAATTTTCAGATAAAAAAATCTGATATTTTTCATATTTCTACTCAAAACATAGATTGTGGGTACTCATTAGAACCGCCTCAGCGAGGCGGTTCTAACGAGTACCCACAATCTATGTTTTTGAGCAGAAATAAGAAAAATAATGTATACCCCTGTAAACCCCAGTTTTACTATATAAAAGTGGGGTTTAAGAGGGTCAAAATTATATAGGTATGTTTTCGTGATGGCATAGTAACGCTTATACAGGTTATTATAAGAAATCATTATGTTAACATACGTAGGAAAAATGTACATTTTCAGCTATAGCTCTAGGTTTGCCAGTGTTTAACAAAAATTATTGATAGTTTCTCATTTCTTCTTAAGAATATATGTTTTAGGCACTCATTAGAAGCGCATCATAGATGCGCTTGTAATGAGTGTCCAGAACATATGTTTTACTGGCGAAATAAGAAAAATATTCATATTGATACCCCTCTTATTAAGAGCTTTGTAAACCATGGCATTTCACAATAAAATATATGGAATCCGAAAAAGATATGTTATTAAGTGTGTTAGGACACATTTATGCTAGGCTGCTAAAAAGTGACCAACAAATTTAAAAGCTGTTTTAAAAATTCTAATTATGTAGCCCCAAAAAAATAATTGTATAAATAATAAATGATTTATTTTCCAATTTTATCCGTTATATCGAAATATTTTACAAGCTCAGACAGCTTCATTAGGCCGACACTTAACCAAAAAAGTCATTAAGACACTTGGAAATATAACCAATAACAAAATCATCCTTAATGACAGAAAACGTACCTACGGACATGTGCGCCCAGCGAAGATTCAGATCAGCCTGCGCATTCGCGCAGTCTGATCAGAATCTTCACCGTGCGCATTTTGGATAGCCAAGGATGCAATGTTTCTTCATGCGGACAACGAAGACTCTGATCAGACTGCGCGGATGCGCAGGCTGATTTGAGTCTTCGTTGGGCGCACATGTCAAAAGGTACGATTTCTCAGGTTTCGGCTCAAAGTCTTACTACTTCTTGATGCGTTTTAGTAAATTTTTATCATCGATAAATTTGTTTCAAGTTTGTTTCGCGTATTCGTGTGCCTATAAAATAGTGATAATTTCGGCGATAACAGACTTCAACTGAAAATCTTAAAATTTGCAATTAATACATAATTTCTGAGAAACATCAAAGTAAAGATACTTGTTTTCATTAATAATATCAAAGAAAACATCTCCCCGTATCGGAGAAATCTTGTAGGAAAACCTTAGATTTCTGGAAATTGTGAACTAAGACTGTGGCATTAGGCCTTATATTGTAGACGTTTTCAAGTTTTGAATGATTAATTACGATTTGCTCTGGTAAAAGCAACATTTTCTTAATATTCCACGAACAGCAAATATCTTGCTAAGCCTGCACAGCGCAGTTTGATCAAAATTTTTGTTGTTAGTCTATGAAACTGTAAGGTCCCAGAAGAAATTATATAAAAGCCGCGCCATGGGGAAAAGGTTATCCGTAGCATATGTGAACAGCGAAGACTAAGCTCAGACTGCGCCTTCTGCCTGTCTAATCAGTTCCTTCGATGCTTTTGAAAATAATGTCTGTGTATGCAATTGTTCTTTAAGCGGACAGCGAGGGTCCTGATCAGCCTGCGCCGATGCGCAGGCTGATCTGGGACCTCGCTGCCCGCATATGCACCGAAGGTACCATTTTCCCGTGGCGATACCCACCAGAAAGGTCATTAGTAAAACTTGAATCGATTTTAATGGCACCGAACCTTTAATCTAGGTTCATATATTGTTCACCATACATAAAAAACAAACAAACCAAGAAAAGACAGAAACAGAGAGCAAAGTAGGCAACTGGCTCTAACCGCAATGCTTGCAAAGATTTTCTCTAAGATACAATCCAAAGGCACCAAAGAATCCAGGAACGCCATGTTTGATAGTTTTATACACTGTCGTCTGCTACTCTTTTTTTTTCTTGGTGCTTTAGGAGTTAACTGTTTGTGTGGCAAGACGGTCATTTAAAATCCTGCTGAAAACAATCAGTCGGATATAGTCATGTTTTTGTGGCGGGATACAAATTCAGGAGAGGTTAAATCTTTATTTTCTTTTTATTTTCAATTTTACCTGAAAATACGGTTTAAGATTTCATGCAAATTGTCTCCTTAACTTCGCATGAAATTTCGAGCCCCCTTTAGAAAGATTAATAAGAAAAATATTACAAAATGTCGTCTGCTGATTTTTTTGTTTTACCCACAACGCTGAGCGTTAAAAGCGCTACGTACCTTTGTCGGCGTAGGACGGCTGAATACCGCCGGATTTTAAACATGACACCACTTATGATGGCGTCTTAACGCTCTGAACGCTGGTTAAAAATTTCAGCAACGATATATAAAATATATTTTCTTATCTTACCCAGAAAGTAGACTTTGATATTACATGCATATTGCCTCCTTGGAGACAATATTTGCATGATATATCAATGTCTACTTTCTGGGAAAAATATGAAAAATATGTCGAAATTTCGTCTGCTGAATAGCCCAGAGACCGGTAAAGGTTAATAGTTGTAGTGTACATGTATATTGGTCAGACTGAAGTGTTCTGTAACGCAACCTCTTCACATATATATGTCCATCAGTTTCTGTTTAATTATTGTTTATTGCAAACAGGTGAAGATCTTCTGAAAAAAAAAAAAAAAAAAAAAATATAATGCGATTGTGGCAGGTACTAAGAGTACTTGAAATATCATTAATGGCGCAAACATTCACTTTGATAATCTAAAGGTAGTTATCATATTATTATACTGCAGTAAACATGATAAATCCTTAGTCCATTTTCAGCCATCCTTTTGGAGGAATGGCTTTATTCAGGTCTTAACCTTAAGCCGAAGTCAAGGGGTCCAGCCCATGAGCCCAACCCATGAACCCTTCCCTGTTTTGCTGGTATGCCCATATTTAGCTCCGTTTTAGCTTTTCTGAGCCAAAGGCTCAGGATGAGCTATTGTGGTCACTTGCCGTCCGTCGTCTGTCCGTCGTCTGTCGCCCGTCCGTACACACCTTTGAACGACTTCTCCTCTGAAACATTTCTTCAAATTTCATGTGTAGCCTTCTGATAAAGAGGGATTGCAAATTTGTACAAATTTGTAGAAATGGACACGATCCGTTGATCAGATGGCCGTCATACCCTTATATAGTAAAAACACTAAAAGATCTTCTTGTCCAGAGCCAAGAAAGCTTTGGGACTGAATCTTGTTACATAGCATCGAGGATAAAGTCTTCCAAGTTTATTCAAATGATGACCGTAGGTTGACCTTTGACCTTTTTAAGGTCAAATTTGCGTCCCAAAACATTTATATGGGGAAAATGTTGAAAAGTCGTTTTCTCAAAATGTATTAAAGACTAATGGCTGAAACTTACAATGTATGTTTAGATTATTTAAAGGTTTTAGTTACAATCAATTTGTTTTTTCCTGGGGGATATCTGCCCTTGCCCTTTGGCTATATACGTGTATAAAATTTGTAATTAGTTAACCAGAGCCGAAGGCACCGGGGGGAGCTTATCGTAGGATAGGCAGTGGTCCGTCGTCAAAGTTGATATATGCAATCATCTAATTGAAATTTGGTAACTACCAAAGGTCATTGTCATTTACTGACGTTTGTCCAGGATGCCTCAGATTCGGTATTTTTATCTTCTCCTCTAAAACTTCTGGGCTGGCTGAAACCAAATTACATGTGGAGCCCCTGTGGGATGAGAGAATGAAAGTTTGTTCAAAGGATTTGGGTCAAATGATCAAGATATTCGCTATGCCTGTATATGGTAAAAACCCTTTGAACATTTTCTTCTCTGGACTTGAAGACCGAAGACCTTGAAACTTAGTATGGAGCATTGTGGACACTGGTCCTACCAGACTTATTCAAATGGTGAGCATTGGTTGACCTTGACGTATTTTAAATATGAAAAGTAAGCAACATATTAAAATTTAAATACTGAAAAACAGAACTGAAAGTACAAAGTGCAAGTTCTGGATGCAAAAGGGTAGAGATTGCAAAAGCGGACTTGCTCGCCCACTTGAGCTCTGGTGAGCGTTGTGGCCAGGGGTCTGTTGTCTCTGAAATCGCTTGAGCAATATTCACCAGATTTCACACAGGGCCTTCTGTCGAAAGGGTATTGACAATTCGAGTGGTTCCGCGTCATTGAACAAGACGGCGGCCATACCCATATATGGTATAAACATTTAAAATCTTCTTCTCAGGAACCAAGAAAGCTTTGAGACTGAATCTTGGCATATAGCATTGAGAACATAAGGTCTACCAAGTGTGTTTAAATAATGGTTGTAGGTTGACCTTTGACAATTTTCACCAGATTTCCCATGCGACCTTCTCCCGAAAGGACAATTTGTTCAGATGGTTCCGCGCCATTAAACAAGATGGCTGTCATGCCCATATATGGTAAAACACTTAAAATCTTCTTCTCTTGAACTAAGAAAGCTTTGAGGTTGCATCTTGGTATACAGTATCGGGGACTCAAAGTCTACTAAATTTGTTCAAATGATGACCTTTGACATTTTCACGGTATGCTCAATTTTGTGTCGTAGTTGCTGTGACATACTGGAAGAAGTTGCATAGCATTTGCAGATATGCTATAGATGTTTTTATCAGGTGAGCGAATCGTGGCCCATGGGCCTCTTGTTTCCGTTTTTCTCATCCTAAGGTTGCAATCGGTCTGAGGAAGAGCGAAAACGGGTCCTGTGAGAAAGGAAAACACATCACGAAAACATGCCTATATAATTTTGACCCCCCATCCCCCTTAAACCCAACTTCTATGTAGTAAAACTGGGGTTTACAGGGGTTACATTATTTTTCTTATGTCTGCTCAAAAACAAGGATTGTGGCTATTGGTTAGAACCGCCTCGCCGAGACAATTCTAACGAGTACCACAATCTATGTTCTGAGCAGAAATATGAAAAATATCAGATTTTTTTTTTTTATCTGAAAAGTTTCATTTTTTGGTGATAAAATGTTCAGTATATTTGATTTGGCATGTTTTCGTAATGAAATATGAAACTACTAAGTTCTTGAATCCTTTTAAAAAATGTTTGCCTGGAGACAGTTTGGATCTATGGCTACCCACAGGATGTCCTGCGTAGACTGATCGGTATGCGCGAATGCGCAGAATGATCTGAGTCTTCAGTCTACGCTATGCGTACATCCAATCCTTTAAGAAATGCTGTGCTCCGACGCAAATGATTACGAAAACACGCCTATTCAAATATACTGAAAATTTTACCACCAAAAATGAAAATTTTCAGATAAAAAATTCCGATATTTTCACATTTCTGCTCAAAATCATAGATTGTGGGTACCCGTTAGATCTGCCTCGACGAGGCAGATCTAACGGGTACCCACAATCTATGATTTTGAGCAGAAATAAGAAAAATAATGTATACCCCTGTAAACCCCTGTTTTACTATACAAAATTGGGGTTAAGGGGGTCAAAATTTTTTAGGCATGTTTTCGTGATGTTAGATAGATAACGTCTTAATCGTAAAATATTGTTAAACATTGTACACTAATAAGGAGAAAAAATACTCATAATGAAAAAAATGGTAATTATATCATAGCCAGGTTGATAGTTCAGATTCCTTCTTGTATTTCGTTAAGTTTTAAGGTTCCAGTTTTAGCCTGAAAACATGTATTATTATAAGAAAAAATAGAAAGCGAAAGATCAGTCTGTGCTTCAGGTGTAAGCAACTCTGTAGACATTCCGACATGCTCGCAACGAGCACAGAATCTGGACATGTATAGACCTATACATTCAACTCATAAGACACGATGTCTCAATTTCCTCCTGAAGATTAAAGCCTTCTATGAAATGACCCGACGAACGACTTTATTAACGGTCCGTTCTTTGAACCATTTTACCAGCATGTTATCATAAACTATTTTGATTACCCGTGAAATATTCTCATGTAGCATGAAAGTTTCATTTCTGCAACACAACAGGGTTTCATGCGCCGAGGTATTTCCAGGTTACAGGTAGGACGTATTTTATTAGTTCAGCATCAAGCCACTTGGTCATGGGTCAAAGGGCATATTTTAATACTGCCCCCTAGTGGCTAAAGCATGTCTATCGTCATGTACGTCTTTAGATGTTCATTTCAAAGTAAACATTTATTTGTTGTTTTGATGGCACCCAGCGTAGACGGATGAAAGTTCGATTCTATCAGTCAGTCAATCAATCCGACGCCATGAAAATAGTCTGATGTACATTTCAGCCATTAAATTTACAGTTACATTCGGAATCTCTCTTATCTTTCCACCTGTCCAACACTTTCAGGAAAGATACAACCCTCGATCTATCGTTATTGATCATAAATGGGGGAGCCGATGGTAATGAAAAATCTATATAATATTTACCGTTACTTTCATAAGAGATGTTATCATCTTTGAACATCCATAATTGCTCATAAAATTGACATCTAGCAGAAACCTGGATAATGTATCCCGAAATAATGATGGAAACATATTATTTGAGTACATCCGGACAACTCCTGAGGCAATGGCGGCTGAAATACTTCCACCGCGCACATGATGTATATACAACGTCGTAATATGAATTTAATACGTGCTACCTATATCCGTGCGTCCAAATTATCATCACATGCTTCGTAGGTGGGTTGGCCAGATCTAACTGAATTTGATTTCAGACCACGCTTGACTTGTAATCCACTGCATGAATTGCGATATAACGCCCGTCAACACTATTTCAGTAGTTCAGAGACATTGCCGCCAAATTTGTGGGACTTTTACCCGACCCGATCACATGAATTCGGATCCTGCTTAGTTACTAGCAGCTCTGTCATGGAGGCTTTAGGCAGCCCATTTATTTCACGGGCCCCGATGGGCGGGGGCCATGCTTTCCGAATACCGAAAACTAATGTATGCCGAAGACAGGTAAAACGACAATATACTATCGTTCGATTACCTGTGTCGAAGTTTTTTAAGATTATCACATGAAAAGAGCGTAAAGTCTATGTGTTATCTAAAAATCTGCATCAAAGTGTACCTTATGCACAAAACGAACCATGCTTAGCTTGTAAATAGACGGCGAACGGATAGAAATAAAATTCGAAGTGGAGACAAAATTAAAAATGGCCGCGATCGCAATTTTGTAGGCTGACATCATAAGTCTCGTGATTCACCCCTTGCAATTGAAATACTTGGCGTTATTGGCGGTTTTGTTGCTATTATCGGCACGGCCGCCGTGTCAATAGTCTCTGCCAAATCACGGAACGCTTATTGATTTTCAGGACAAGCACCGAACCACCCAAGCGTTTGTTGGACGATCACATTTTTGATCACACACATCACTGGTCACATCGGTAGTCTATAGCAGTGCGTCTGCACGCCGAACCGCTCCACGGTTCGGAGAACTGCGAAGAAGCAGTTCCCGTTGGACGCACTTATAAAGGCAAACATGTATAAATCGGTAATCAGTAACGTCGTATTAAGATCCATGCAACGTCAAGACGTTGCATTGACGTTAATGTGACGTTGTATATACCTCAAGTGCCCGATGGGCTGATATTACTAAGAATACACCATGTACTCGGATATCGTACCCTTACCATGCATATCGTAAAGTTCGAAAAAGTTCGTTTGACTAGCCGATGGTGTATCTAATATTACTGGATAAATTTTGAGCAGTACCGACCTAGATCAAACTGCTCCTTTTTAGGAGTTAGATCTTGTTTTAAACACTGAGTTAGATCTTGTTTTAAACACTGTTTGCTCAGACATACATGTCCGAATAGTCACGTTAACTACGATGTTGAATATTGTTAAGTGAACTCAGGAACCGATATAATCAGATCCACATCAAGTTCTCAATATCAAAGGGAGAAAGACAGACAAATATAATTAAACAGCCACAAAAAGAACAGATGGTAAGCAAAGTTGTCAACACTTTCACAAGAAGGTGGAAACTCTGTTACCCAAACTTAACTAAATATATCTCTTACATAATTATTAAAAGAAAACCATTTGTAAGTGAAACACTACAGAACAGTTAATAAAAAGTACCACAATGAAAGTATCACCTTGGACGTGATCTGGAGGGATGGTAGGGGAGGGGGAGGGGGCGGACTTAAGCTAGCTTTTCGGGATTCCTACCCATTACGAAAACACGCCTATTCAAATATATTGAAAATTTCACCACCAAAAACTGGAAGTTTCGCCTCGGCGAGGCGGTTCTAACGGGTACCCACAATCTATGTTTTTGAGCAGAAATAAGAAAAAATAATGTATACTCCTGTGAACCCCAGTCTTACAATATAAAAGTGGGGTTTAAGGGGGTCAAAATTATATAGGTATGTTTTCGTGATGCCAAGTCTGTTAACGTAATAAACCGATTGGGACATACAGGCTGAGAAAACAGTTAAAACCCAAATCACGGTCACATAATCCCTTAGATAAAACACTGCATTTGAAACCTATCTGTATAAGCTTGTATTCCTTATTTTGTTTTATATAAAGAGTCCTGTATTTAATGCAACCCATGTGGACCCTGGCGTCTGCTCTGGAACGTCACTGTTTGCTAAGGTTAGGTATAAATGGGTTAACATTTTCGGGGCCAAATTTCAGACTATACATTTGTCGCCTGCTTTGTTTTTTTATTAACAAACTGTCGACAGAAAGAAGTTTGTATGTAAAATTTGAAAACTAAATGTCAAACAGCGTAGATCCTGATGAGACGGCTTAGTATGAGCCGTCTCATCTGGATCAGCGTTGTTTGTAAAAGACTATTATCATCGCTTGTGGCAGTGAAAGAGTTAAAAACCTGTATAAATCCAGTAGCCAAACACTCAGCTCTGAAAACAATGGCTGAAAAAGAAAAGAAAACAATAAGAAACAAACAGATAGAGGTTAGTGAATGAAGCGCATCGATTATGCAAAGGATGACTAAATGTTACTATAAATGAAACATTTCAAAGAAATTTATAAACTGTTTTGTCCACCAGGTGAAATAATTAATAATTAATGGACCACACATGGACTAGTCAAATAAAGATGATTTAAGTCACATTCATTGAATAAACAATGCTTACAGCACGAGCAAAAGTACCCTGTCGCGATGTACGTGTTACAACTTAGGTGAACCCGTGCGCTTGCACGGCTTTGTATGCATCAGCGCTGCTCTTGGTGCTAAATATAGATCGATGAAGGGTTATGCAGAAATGACGACGGTCACTATCGGGTTGCGCTAAAGCAAAATATGACCAGGGTCTTCTCATACGCAGTAAGGTATGCCAGAGTTGTGTTTGACTCATTTTACATATACAGGCTAGACACATCGATCTAGTCCTTCCACAGGGGAATACGCGAACAGCAAAGCGGCACATGCACGGGCGGGCAATTAACACTGCCCCAAAAGGCATTCGTTATTGTCATTTCAATGCATTTGCATAGCACAAAATGTAAATAGTTGTGGACGAACAACGAAGACGCTGATCGGACTGCGCATGCGCAGTCCGATCAGAGTCTTCCTTATTCGCCTATGGTAGCTTTTCCCTGTCACCGGATCAAATCGATTTTTAAAAACGAAAATGATGTAGAGCGTTGTAATTGATATGCTCTGATGCATTAACCGTAATTATTGCATTATACTACATTAACGTAATGCCGGAATAGCAAGGAAATTCTACTTATTTATGCGGTTTCAATGACACACGAACTGTAATAAATAAACGCAAAAATGGAATTGGTCAATTATACTTTACTTATTTACCGTTTTGATTGTTTTCTTACTTAAACGCTTAGCATTCTGGGTAAAAATGTCAGCAGACGACATTCAGCAATAATTTTGTTTCTTATATTTCCACGAAAATAGGTTTTGCCATTTCATACACCAAGGCATTCATCACGAAAACACGCCTATATAATTTTGACCCCCTTAAACCCCACTTTTATACAGTAAAACTGGGGTTTAAAGGGGTATACATTATTTTTCTTATTTCTGCTCAAAAACATAAATTGTGGGTACTCGTTAGAACCACCTCGTTGAGGCGGTTCTAACGAATACCCAAAATCTATGTTTTGAGCAGAAATATGAAAAATATCAGAATTTTTTATCTGAAAAATTTCATTTTTTGGTGGTAAAATTTTCAGTATATTTGAATAGGCGTGTTTTCGTAATGAAGACGTAGAGTAAACAGACTATATAGGACGAACCGCATATACTTTACAAACCAACGATAAACAAAGCAAGCAGCTATCGCACCCCCAGCTAGGTGATCACAGTGCAAGACAGAACCCACAAAATACAACAATACATCAAAATGTCATTACGAAAACACGCCTTTTCAAATATATTGAAAATTTTACAACCCCCCCCCCCCCCCCGCACCTCAAAAAAAAAGGGAAAAAAATCAGACAAAAATTCTGATGTTTTTCATATTTCTTCTCAAAACACCTCGCCGAGGCGGTTCTAACGAGTACCCACAATCTATGTTTTTGAACAGAAATATAACAAATAAAACATACCCCTGTAAAACCCAGTTTTACTAAATAAAAGTGGGATTTAAGGGGGTCAAAATTATATAGGGATGTTTCGTGATGGCAAAACAGAGCAAAATAAAAAAAAATGAACTCGGGAACTGATACAATCAAATCCACATCAAACCCTTAACCCCAAAGGGAAAGAAAGACAAGTACAATTAAACACTCGAAAATGAACAGATGGCAAGCAGAGCTGGCAACCCTTTCCCAAAAAGGTGGCAACTGTTACCCAAACTTGTCCACTGCGAGTAGACTCAAGGCTCCACAAAGAAAGAAAAATGCTAGAACAACTGCTTTAGAACGGTCAGTAGAAAAAAACCTACCGAGGGTTTAAATCGATTTTACTGGCACCAAATTTTCGGTTTACATTACGAAAACACACCTATATAATTTTGGCCCCCTTAAACCCCATTCTTGTATAGTAAACATGGGGTTTACAGGGGTATACATTATTTTTCTTATTTCTGCACAAAAACATAGATTATGGGTACTCGTTAGAACCGCCTCGGCGCGGCGGTTCTAACGAGTACCTACAATCTTTGTTTTGAGCAGAAATAATAAAACTACCATAATTTTTTTTATCTGAAAATTTTCCTGTTTTGGTTTTAAGATTTTCAATATATTTAAATAGTCGTGTTTTCGTAATGGGTTCAAAAGGAGCTTGAACCTGTTTTAACTAGGTGTATTCCATCTCCCATAGCCCAGAAGCATTACTGATCAAATAGTTGTCTCCTACTTATTGTTTTATTATTACATTTAGCCTTAACTAAATACAGTATTTCTTTTGGCATATACTCATACAAATAATTTGTTAAGGGAATAGATACATAATCAGGGGAAGCAACTCTGCAGAATTGTCTCGCCTTCCTTCTGAAAAGGGGTCTACACTAAACGGAAAGAATTTGCTCCCACGAGGAGTAAATTCTTTCCGTTTAGAGTAGACCCCTTTTCAGAAGGGGATTGGTATACTGGATTGCAAACAGGAAGCTACGGAAGCTGCTTTCCTCGTAAAATATGGCATAAAATCTATAAGTTGTATCAAGTGACCTTAAACAACATAGATGGTTAACCTGTTAAACTATTGAAGTGTGGCACTTATCCCTCTTAAAAAATATGTCATTATAGCTATATATTGGAGAGAAAGTAATGAGTTACTTAAGTGCTGCCAATGTCAGATGCATATATAATATGTTTCGAGCAGCTTTAAGTGATGGAATAATTAAGATTTACACAAGTATAGTCAAACTTCAATGGCTCGAACATCTTTGGGACCCTGGAAATTTGTTCGAGAGATGGGTAGTTCGAGCCAATGAGTTTTAATCATGGCAACAGGTCAGGAAGCAAATGGCGATAATTTTTGGAAATGTTTTCGATCTTCAACAAAATAATGGTATGTTGCATGTACTCATTAGAATCGCCTCGATGAGGCGATTCTAATGAGTACACACAACATACAATTTCATAATAAAATAAGAAAATTTCCCTCAATATATGTGTACTTGAGTTATCGGAAAAATTCCGTAAGGACTCAAAAATGAGTTCGAATAAGCCATGGTAAACCAGCCATCGGTGTTCAAGCCATTGAAGTTTGACTGTATATAAGCAGCGAATATAATGTATAAAGCTTTAAATCCATTTATTCCCAGAGTCCCATAAAAGGCACATTGGCAAACAGTGTAGGCAAACGTGGACGTTGAATCAGCGTTGAATAGACGTTGTTTCAATGCTGTATGCCTGCTGGGCTTGCTACTTCCACTGTCCCGAATCGCAAAGCAAGACAAAGGCAGGCATCAGATGAGAGATGTTCGCCGCGACGAAATCCAAATACACCAAACGAAGGAAAGCCAAAATGCTAAATACTGTTGCATTGGCTTTCGTTATAAAATTTGTCTAAATTTTGTTTCTCACAACATTTCTTGACTTTCAAAGTTGGTCTCAACCTAAAGGTAGCCTTAGGCTGATAAAATAATGCACAAGAATGAGGGGGAGGCGGGGGCGTGGTGGGGTGGGGGTGTGACGGGTGTGTGTGTGGGTGGGGGGATTACAAGCAAGAGCTGATGGGGAAGAGGGTTTGTATCTTAATAATCACCGTTCGTTTACATGCCTCCGCGCACCTGCTTGCAATTTATTAACACGCAAATTGGTCGACACTTGTTAAAATGAAACATTGTCAGATCACTCTACATTTATGACCGATGCCATCAATTCAATTAGGTATGGATGGGCGCCACAGGATCAAATACCTTCGTACCGAGTACAATTACAAACAGTGCATACATTACCCATTTTGTGCACCGCAAAGTCTTTGCTTTTCGTCCGTACATTTAGCAATATTGACCTTTTTCTTCTACAAAACTAAACAAACTGATGAGACTGCGAGGATGTGCGTAATGGTCGTAGCCGTTACTATTCGATTATTCGAAATGGTTCTTTTTGCTTGGTGTGATTCACATTTTCTCTCGATCACTACTGTAAGTGGTCGATCACTAAATGTAAGTGGCCAAACTTAAGTGGCGTTACTACCACAACATAAATTAACAGGTGATCTTTAGGACGAAGCCACATTATCTTGTTATCAGCTTTATGCCGTCTTACTGATAATTTAATATCCGACTAGTAGCTATTCTACATAAAAAACTATACATCCATCCATCCACCCATCTATCCGTCCGTCATACATACATACATACATGCATACATACATACATACACACACACACACACACACACACACACACACACACACACACACACACACACACACACACACACACACACACACACACACACACACACACACAGACATACATACATACATACATACATACATACATACATACAATAGTTATTTAAAGTCTTATCATTCCAACAAATCTAATATAGTGACCAGCCCTTATAGTCATGCTCTTATTTTGGTTTTATTTTAGTGGTTTATCAAACATAATTATAACAATAAATATTTAGTTACTGGAGACGGGAGCCAGTCTACAAGAAGCCACAAGACACCACAAAGCACGACCCACACCGGAACCACCGCCTTAGAACGGTCAGTAGTAAAAACTGCCCGTGGGTAGTCCTTATACAAGTTGTTAACCCTTGAGTTTCTCACATGGGTCTTCTATCTCTGAATCTGGACACGCCAATTGTTGGAAATAGGGCTTTTGTTCAAAAACTAATAACAGAATAGGGGTTTCAGTCAAAACTCAATAACAGAATGGCAAACAGTGTAGATCCTGATGAGACGGCTCGTGACGTGCTGTCTCATCTGGATCTACACTGTTTGCAAATGTAGATATTTGCGTCTATAGGGCTGAGAGGGTTAATTTTGTCTTATTATTTTACTTTCTTTGACACACTAATGCATTTGGCATGTCCCTCTGACATCACTAGAATCTTCGCAATTATTCTTAGCAAAGGTATTTATCAAAACTGACATCTAAATTAAGTTGCTAAAAGTGACCAATTTATGGACGATGCTTATCTTCTTATCTGCAATTGCATTGAGGATGTCCGACCTCTTGAACGTACTTGAAAACCCATTCCATAATTTTCCATAATTTTGCTCATCAAACTTTGGCGTGGAATTATGTTTGACAACCACTTCGTCAGCACACCTATGTAAAATGTCTGACTCTTGGCCACAGCCGTTTTTTCTATACAATATTGATATGTATCTGATTTCTCCATAAATCATATGTTGTGGCTTCCTCAGAGAGAGAGAGAGAGAGGTGCTTCTAATGGGTACCTACAACATATGTTTTTTTTTTTTTTTTTTTTTTTTTTTTTGTGGAGAAATAAGAAAAAGATATATACCTTGATACCCCTATAATCTCAAGCAGGATGAGAATTTTCAGTTGTTTTTTTTTTGGCGAATTTCATTTTTTTTTTTTATCAATTTTCAAATTTCCAAAACAATGCAGTTTCAGTCTGATCTGTTCAGAGCTGGTGTTTTCAGAAGCGGGTGTAGGGTGTTTCAGCTTTTTTTTTTTTTTTTTTTACTGAAAATGATTCTCATCACTGAATCTGATGCTAAGTTAGTCATAACATTTTTACCGTATTCTGTGAGTACCTACAAGATATGCTTTTGTAGAGAAATACCAAACATGTTTATCTTGATACCATAGTAGTTATCTAAAACTAAGTAAACCATGGCATTTTCACCATATACATGTATAACTAAAATGGGAAATGAGGAACATTCCCAGTAAGCATTCTTTATAAATCTATAGCGGGCCGTTATCGGCCCGTCAGGGTAGCTGGCGGGCCGATAATGACCCGCTATAGGTTTATAAAGAATGTAAGTGCGTTTTGGTTATTGTGCAGAAGTAAAAAAAAAAAAAAAAAAAAAAAAAAAAAAAAAAATATATATATATATATATATATATATATATATATATATATATATATATATA
The DNA here is from genome assembly GCA_964016985.1 of Anodontia alba. Lineage (NCBI taxonomy): Eukaryota > Metazoa > Mollusca > Bivalvia > Lucinida > Lucinidae > Anodontia > Anodontia alba. The sequence continues at coordinate 10,854,114 of OZ024828.1, forward strand.
TATATATATATATATATATATATATATATATATATATATATACAGAAAACTCGTTTAAAAATTGCAAAAATCCTGAAACTGTGTTTAATAATGTAGACCCCTGCATACATCGTTTTTTTTTTCTTTCTAAATTAAGGGGGTCAAATAATGTAGACCCTGATCAGACGCCACAGAATGCGGTTTTCACTGTTAACTCAGGCCTGTCTGTCGGCACAGCATTGATAGGTCGATTGTCTCTGAGTGTAGGCTGAGAAAATGGCCCTGAACGGGGATTTAAGATTGTTTCATTTAACCTTTAGCTTCCTGTAATTAAAGCAAACAGTGGAGACCCTGATCACATTCTGTGGCGTCTGATCTTAGTCTGCACCGTTTACCAGTGTCCCAAATGTCCCAGTCCAAGTTTTACGGATAACCCTTTATCAACAGCACCCTGACACCACAGCGACAAGAATAGCTATAACTATCCCCATAACCTGGATTTCGTCTTACGCGGGGTCAGGGGTGGGGGTGGAGTTGAAAGAGGGGTGTCGATTACATTGGTCAATGATAATTACGTGGACAACTAAAAGAAATCTTGGCGTTTGTATACTATGGCTCGATTGTAAACAATCGACCCCAAAAGCGGTATTCCAGACTCATAGTTTATTATGATACGAGCAAACACACGGATATGTGCGGCCAGCGAAGACTCAGATCAGACTGCGCATCCGCGCAGTCTGATCAGAGTCTTCGCTGATCGCATGTGACTTTTACAGTCTCCAGGCTATCCAAAGAGGGATAAATAAGAACCCTTGCTCTACTGGGTGGATGTACAGGCTGATATAAGTCTATACTGGTCACACAGGTCTTATTGTAGGTTTTGTAGTGAGCTGTCTCATATACGTTGAATAACTTGTATTAAAGTGTCATTCAAAATTGTAACAGTCGGCATTCTAAAATATTATTTTTTTGATTTAGTTTCAGGGAAATGAAGGATAACAGCAAAAAAGATTCACATGAAATGCCAATGTCATTGAAGTTCCTCAAGAAAGGACACAGTCACGAAGCACAGCCTTCCGGAGGCTCCGAAAGTAGAGGAGATGAGAGACACATAGTGACAAGGCGCCGCGCCACAATTGCAACAAACAGATTAACAATGTACATACAAAGAAAAGAAGTCGAAATGCAACATAAGAACTGCCTCGGAAGATGGAACCACAAGCCTTAATTTCTCAAAAAACAAAAAAAAAAAAAAAAAAAAAAAAAAAAAAAAAAAAAAACATTTTAGAATGCCGTCTGATATAAGTTTGAACCGTATTTTTAGGATGCAAGTAGGATTCGCAATTTTGTTTTGTTTTGTATTTTTCAGAGAAAATAAGACTTAGCATTTCATGTGAATCGTCTGCCCTAGCAGACGATTCACATGAAATTTAAGTCTTATTTGTTTGCAAAATGAAAAAAAATCAAATTGTCATCTGCTGTGGTTGTGATTTGCACTTTACGGGCTAAGTCTAGTAAGGTTAGTTGTCAAGGTGTCACAATATTGGCGGCAGAAATGATACGTGCACTTCTATCTGCCCATAAAAAGACGTGAACACCTAAGAATAAAAAAAAAAAAAAAAAAAAAGACATGCGCGTAACTACATTGAAACAATGACATGAAAATGCATGAAAAATACACACACAAAAATGACGACGCGTTTCTACACTATAGTCTGTCAAGGCATCTGCAACAACAATCCGTTCTATGGCGCCAGCTAAGTGGTTTGGGTGTCAATTGAAGCATAATGAACATAGTTCGGTAAAAGGTTTTTGTCATTTTCCGGGAGAATGTAGCAATTTATAAAATCATACTTGTCGTTTTGTTAGTGTATCTTTCTTACAATCAAGAATTATGCAGAAGGGTCTCTCTGGAGGCTTAGATAAGAACTTGTGTTTTATGCTGAATATGAGGGCTCGCGGAATTATTTGATGATTTACATTTACGAGTTATCGCGAGATCTCACATGGCCATGTCCCGCGAGACTTCCCCAGAACTAATACATATAGTTTTTGAATATTTTCAATCAGAAGACATGGCAATAAACATCAGTTCTACCCCCACGAGCCTCAAACAACAATCAGCGAACAATAGAACCGATCCTTTTCCAGACATCATCATAATTCCATTTTCATTTTAGCAAAGGCCTTATAGGAATTTATTGTTGATTTCGGTACCTAATCCATCCCCCTTGTTTTAATTTTCACTCTAGATTTAGCGATACCGTGGATTGAAATTCTAATTCCATCGAGCACTAGGCAACGAACATTACCGGCGAGCAATAAATGTCAGTCGCACTGTGCTTTATTCCGGCAAACCGCCATAGAAGAGCATTAACTATGAAAATGATGGTCTATAAAAGCTTGGACAGCATTTATATTCTGTTTGTGTGTTAATGTTCTATGCCATTGATAGTTCTCCTCTTATCATTATTTTGGTTATGACTGCAAGTTACTGCTCGTGACAATGATTGCAATGTGAGACCATAACCCTTAATATACTTGGAAGATTTTCTCTCATTTTTAGACGAAAAAAAAAAATCGTGACTTCTGTTTGCTGTCTTGCAAAACAAGCCCCCATCTGAAAATGTCTCTGTGCTAAATGGAATGACTTTGCTCCCGGGGAATTCGCTCCCACTAAGCGCCAATCAAGGCAGCAGACGGCATTCTGAGATAGTTTTTTTTTAACTTTTAGAGATTATAAGGCTTGATATTTCATGTGGATTCACATGAAATATCAAGTCTTATTTTCTCTGAAAACTAAAATCAATGATTTCAGAATGTCTGCAACAATTGTTAATGAAATGGGCAGGCGATTCACATGAAATATCAAGCCTTAATTTCTCTGAAAAAACTAAAGCATTTCAGAATGTCGTCTGCAAAAAAAAAAAAAAAAAAAAAAAAAAAAAAAAATATGGCACTTTTATGGTTATCATATCTGAAATAAACCCTGTCTACACGTGTAAACTGCGCATGCTCTGATGCGCGAGCACTACGATGCAGTCGAACTTTATTCCTCAAACATCTTTTGAACCAAGCAAATTTAAAGATTGGGCCACTGAGGTTTAGCCATAGCGTCAGGTCAGGAGGCAAATGGGGAAATTTAGGGATGTCTTTTCGATCTTGTATAAAAATAATGATATGTTGAGTGTACTCATTAGAATCGCCTCGATGAGGCGATTCTAATGAGTACACACAACATTCATTTTCATTATGAAATCATAAAAAAATCCCTGAAATATCTCTAAACTGTTTTCTTGAGCTATCAGAAGAATTTCCTAAGTCCTAGGGACTCCAAAAAGTGTTCGAATCAGCCATGGTAAACGAGCCATCGGTGCTCGAGTCATCGAAGTTGCCTGGCTGACTGACAATGGTCAATTATAATACATATCCAATCATTATCAGTGAGGAAATCGAAATCGACAAGATCATCAATGGAAGAATGATTTGCTTTTAGCTTGCTGTAGGTGAAATAGCAGACAATAAATCGATTACGCAGAAATCCTTAATTTTACCTGGAAAGAGAATTAAACACATATATCCCAGGGATACAGCATTCGGGGAAGGGGACTTGATGTTTGGACATTGGTTTCGGCCACTTGCTTTCTATTCTGAATCGTGTCCGTTTTGCAGGGGTGCAGGTACTTTGCGGTTGCGCATCTGATTTGTTGGGAGTAAACGATTGATAACCATTTATTTATTTATTTATTTATCTATAGCAAGATTTTGAGGCACGACCTATGTGTATATACAGTTGACTCTCGTTATCTCGACCTCGCTTATCTCGAATAACCGCTTATCTCGAAGTGAAAATCTTGTCCCCGCTTAAACATGAAAATCTAACAACAGGTAAAAAAAATATTGTGGAAAAGAGGAGAAAGAGCAATTTCTTCTTTTTTCCACAATATTTTTAATACATCTCTAACTTAAAAAATCCAATCACATATATATTTGTTAAATGTGGTTGTTAAATCTGATATGTCGAGGTACGGAAATATCTAAAAGTAATTTAAGAGAGTCCCTTGGAGTTCGAGATAACGAGAGTCGACTGTATACATTATTTAATTGTATAGTTTTGTAAATCATCTCAGAAATGTTCGGCCCAACCTTGGAGTGAATACAATAGATATCTTTCTTGCAAACCCCTGAGCTTCGTCTGTCTAGGCATACGGTTCCCCGAGACTATATAAGTTCCTTGACGTCATAAAGTGACCGCTCATGGGATCTATCTGGACTCAGTCGTGCACAGGTTAGGTGCTTCAAGTTTGCCACGTTTTGCTCCGTCTTGATTATATTCGTCATTTTAAAGTCATAATATTAGAAAATGGTTTTATAGGTATAGATATAATTTTACGTGGATTACTTGAATAAATGTACCCATTACTAAAACAAGCCTATTCAAATATACTGAAAATTTTACCACCAAAAAATTGAAATTTTCAGATAAAAAATTCTAATATTTTTTCATACTTCTGCTCAAAACAGATTGTGGGTACTCGTTAGAACCGCCTCGATGAGGCGGTTCTAAGGAGTACCACAATCTATGTTTTGAGCAGAAATACGAAAAACTAATGACCACAGTTTTACTTTATAAAAGTGGGGTTTAAGGGGGTCAAAATTATATAGGCATGTTTTCGTGATGCTGTGATAGACTCTCATAATTCTGTAAAGAATGGCGTGATGTATTTTAAAATATGTATATATGTAATATATGTGATATGTACACATTGATGAGACGTTAATAAACTAATAAACATTTAAGTTCCTCTTTTTTCACAAAGGCTGAGTTTTATCATTCAGCTCTTGTAGAGTTTTTTTTTTTTTAACTGAGTTTTATATTTCGTTTAAAAGAATATGTGGCACATAGAAAGAAGAAACAAAAGAAAACAATATCTTAGAATGTCGTCTGCTTACATTGAAACTTTGCATATTTATAGGCTGACTTCAGGGTTTGTTTATCTTATCTTGTCTTATTGTATGTAGTTTGAGAACGTCATATCCAATCTCAGATCAGCAACTTGACGATTTAACGCCTAGTATGCTGATTTCAGCAAACGACATTTTTGTGAAATACGTAGAATTCTTATGTTTCCGAAATAGGGTTTGACATTTCATGCAAATTGTCTCCTTAGAGACAATTTGCATGAAATGCCAAACCCTATTTCTAAAAGAAAGAACAAAGTATTACTAATCTATCGTCTGCTTAAATTGCCCAGGGTGTGCTAAAGGTTAAAAATTACCACACAACAATCGTATCTGATCCATTCTATTCGATACCCATCATATCATATCAAAGTGGAGATGTTTAACGCTTATCAGATTATCCTCAAGTCGCTAAAATCCAGGTTGTTCAAATATATTTAACGAAATCTCTATAAAAGGCATTTGTAAACCTACCGCACTGTCAGATGTATAGCAAAGATAAACTTCGTTATTTGAAAATCATACATGTTTGAGACTGGTTCTCAGTTATTTTGGCAAACAATCAATTAGATAAATTAAGAAACCGGAAACCGATCTTATTTTTTTATTTTTTTTATATTTGGCTGGCGCGGCTCGCAAAAATGTCGCTTACTTCCATGACAAGTGAAGCTGAAGGTAATTTGCTCCACAAACGCAAATGATGCTTTATATTTCATGAATATAATTATAATCAATCATTTTCACGTCGAGATAAGGGAGTCTGTTTATAGTTATAGCGTCTGGTAGTCGGGTATCCGACTTTAATGTGTCCAGATTTAATTCGCTTGCTAAAGAAATTAATTTTCTCTTCATTGATTTTGCTTGTCATCATTTTTCACACACATTGCTTTCTCCGTCCGTATGTGTGGTATTTTCTTTTAATTTGGAAATCTTTTTTTATATCGGCATCATACAAAATATGATACATATTTGATAGTCGCATTAATAATTAGAGTTTAAATTATATCTATGGATTTCAAACTGCAGTTGTCCGTTGTCTGGAAAGTTAACTCCATAATTTAAATGCTCATTAAGGTATTGTAATTGTAGATAAATCGGTGGCTACATTACTTTCCTGAAATAATCTCATGACGATTATACAACGTCGCATTAACGTCGAAACGACGTCATGGCGCTGCATCGAAGTTAATACGACGTTGTATATTAGCCATGCGCCCGCTGGAGTTGTCTTTTCAAATGCAGTAAACTATATACTAGTAAGATACCGAGACGAAATGAATAAACAAAAACAACAAGAAACATAAGTAAATAAATAAATAAATAAACATCATCGGTATAGCATTCTTCATTTGCTAGTATCCATTATAGGGTGTAAAAGTCGATTATCCGTTAAAGGTTCCAGCCCATTTTCTAATAATTTACTTCTTTGATGTCGGTCTAGAATTAAGCCGTTTTCGATATTAGCCGATTATTAAGCGCGTGCTGAAATTGCATCGGCAAAAGTTATCTACCGTCCTCGATCGGAGATTTGTGTGATAAGGAAGCGGAAGTCCATTGATGACCGATTGTTACATACGAACAGCTGTTTCGGATTTCTTTGTAATTTCAATACAGCACCGTTCTGTACCGACGATGTAATATAATTAAATATGGCCAGATTAATTCAGCCTCTATTAGGATTCCTTTATATATTTTGACTGATTTTTTTCTTACAACCCAGTGGGACAAACTGCAAAAATGACTAAAAAGCCATCACGAAAACACGCCTATATAAAGTTGACCCCCTTAAAACCCACATTTATACAGTAAAACTGGTGTTTACAAGGGTACACATTGCTTTTCTTATTTCTGCTCAAAACATAGATTGTGAGTACTCGTTAGAACCGCCTTGCCGAGGCGGTTCTAACGAGTACCCAAATCTATGTTTCGAGCAGAAATTATGAAAAATATCAGAATTTTTATCTGAATTTTTCATTTTTTTGGGGTAAAATTTTCGGTATATTTGAATAGGCGTGTTTTCGTAATGATATCGTAGTGGCTTCGAAAAAACGCATCTTCTGCGAGACTGTCAAAACATAAAACGATTACGTGTACGACCGATGAGCCAACACATTCGCAGTCTCGTGAGGATCTACGCTGCTTGCTAATAAAATGGTTAAGGTCCCTATTGTCTTGACATCATAATATTGTGCAGTATTGCTATATTATAATGACATAAATACAAAGTATCGCTTCCGGGTTAGATCTTGTCTTGCAAGCCTTTTGCCCAGTTCCACCGCTCAGTGGGAGATTATACTCCGGGTAGTTACTCCTCCTAAACCATATTAGGCTAAGGAAGATAAAATACTTAAGAAAATGAAGTAGAATCTTGACTTGAGGTTGATGAATGCGCAAAAGGGTAATGGAGACACACTTTCCGGGGTGAAAACTCTGCCCAAGCATATTCTATTCAGAACTATAAATTGAATATCAAACATTGTAAACAATGAATTAGAGGATTAGAACGAAAGCATTAAGTTTATATACATTTTGTATTTCTCACCCCTTATGATGTGTCCCCTTCTGTAAAGGGGTCGACTCTAAAAGGAAAGAGTTTGCTCCAACAGGGATCAAATTCTTTCCTTTTAGAGTAGCCCCTTTTCCAGATGGATTTCATGTGCAGGAAAGCAAACAGGAAATCCCAAAAGTTGTCTTCCTTGCAAACAACTCCGGAAAAATCTACCAAGTTAACACTTTAGCTCAACCCAAAGACAAGCTGTCCCAACAAAGCATTTAAGGGTAGCGTCATTAGCGCAAAACAACTTGGCATTGCATGTACTACATGACAATGTAGAACTCATAACAACTATTTCTATTAGCCAGATTTGTTCTCTTCCAATCCTTATTCTGTCAAGGGGGGTGGGTAGTTTATCTGTATTGCTGATTGTCTCCCTTACACCGGCTTCTTAATCATGGCAAAAGGAAATGTATTTTATGCCCATGGCAGTGATTTTTTTTTTTTTACTTTTATATATAATACAGTCACATAAATAAATAAATAAATAAATAAATAAATAAATAAATAAATAAATAAATAAATAAATAAATAAATTCATTTAATGTTATTGTACATGCCACGTATACTTGTTTATTGATTGATTGATTGATTGATTGATTTAAAAATAATGAAAAATAAAGAAAGAAAAAATAATATTATGGTACATGCCACATATGCATGTTGATTGATTGATTGATTGATTGATTGATTAACTGATTTATTGATTGGTTGATTGATTGATTGATTGAATGGTGGGTTGTCTGGTTAGTTGGTTGATTGACTGACTGATTTAAATTAAAAATAAATGAAAACCCCAATAACAACAAGGAAACAAGCATGTCGAGCATACATAATGACAGAATAAAATAAACCACAACGTCAGAAAAAACCTTCGAACATGTGCGCCCAGCGAAGATTCAGATCAGCCTGTGCATTTGCTCAGTGTGATCAGAAATTTTATTGGGCGCATTTTGAATGGCCAGGCCGGCAAATTTTCCTAATGCAGATAACGAAGACTCTAATCAGATTGCGTGAATGCGCAGTCTGATTTGAGTCTTCTTTCTGCGCACATGCATATAGGTGAGGGCCGTTTTCTGACGTTGCAGCTCAGATCATGTCCTAGACTGTATTGTATTGTCTTGCCTTTTTTTGTCTGGAAATGCTGTACTGTAATTGTTTTTGCAGAAGTCTTTTAGTTTGTGTAGTTTGGTTTGCTGCCATCCAGTGACTCGGTGCCAAGCAGTCAATAGTAACCAACGATATCCTGAAATCTATAGAAAAAATAAACTAAATTGTTCAGGAATCTAGGATACAGGTAAGAGAAACAATGACTGTTGATCGTAGTAAGTTTTCACATTCAGAATAATTTCTTAAAATATGACAAACTTTCTTTTTTTGTTAAAGTAAAAAAAAATCATTTTGTACATGTTTGGGCAGGTATTGTCTCCAAAAATAGTAGAAGGCCAGAAAATATATTACAGTCGACTCTTGTTATCTCAAACTCCGTGAGACCAGATTTTTTGGTTTGAGGTAACAGTTTTTGGAAATGAAAGGAATAGAAAGGAACATATGGCATTCTAACCCAATATTGCCCATTATTTCATTTGACTTAAGCAGTAGTTTGAGGTATCAGTGTTGGAGATAAAAGGTCAACTGTAAATAAATTCTTTTGATACTGCATTACGAGAACACGCCTATTCAATATATAGAAAATTTCACCTCCGAAAATTGAAAATTTTCAGATAAAACTCTCTGATATTGTTCTTATTTCTGCATAAAACATAGATTGTGGGTACTCGTTAGAACCGCCTCGCCGAGGCGGTTCTAACGAGTACCCACAATCTATGTTTTATGCAGAAATAAGAAAAATAATATATACCCCTGTAAACCCCAGTTTTACTATATAAAAGTGGGGTTTCGGGGGTCAAAATTATATAGGCATGTTTTCGTGAAGGATTGTCAACGCAGTTCGGGGCTTTGTTTGTTGTTGTTGTTGCGGAGTTTAAGCATGATATGCGGATTGCGCAGATGCACAAGCTGATCGGAGCTACGTTTGTCACATATACGTAAAACCCTTTTTGCTTGATACGGACCAAATGAATCGGGTCAAGAGAAAATACATATTTGAGAATATGCAAAATGATCAGTTTCAGATTATCCTGCGCATGCGTAAAATGATATTTAGTGCCTTGGTATTATATTGTTTATTTTATATTCAATGATTGTTAAGCGGACAGCGATGGCCGTCGAATTTATGCGAACAGTGACGTCTCAGATCAGCCTGCGCATCTGCGCAGGCTGATCTGGGACGTCACTGTTCGCATAAATTCGAAGGCTATTTATTTTTGATACAGGTCATATACAATTTTCATCGATCACGATTATATGTACGTTTTAATTGTCATTTCCTACAAACTGTGTTGTCAAACGGGAAATCCCACCTTATGCCATATGTTAACCTTGAATATCCAGACTTGACCATCTAACAATTTTCACATTCTGTTGTTTTAAACACCAGATTAATAAATTAAAGTACATGCAATAGCGTAGATTTTTTGCCAATCAAAGGTGCGCAAACGCCAACTCAAATTTGTGATTTCTGTTTAATGTTGACATTCTGAGACAACCCATGTACATTGTATGGTATGAGAAATTGACTTCACTTTTCTGAAAGGAGACATAAAATAATGGAAACCTGAATCACATCACGAAAACACAAACACACCTATATAATTTTGACCCCCTTAAAGCCCACCTTTATATAGTAAAACTGGGGTTTACAGGGGTATACATTATTTCTATTATTTCTGCTCAAAAACATAAATTGTGGTACTCGTTAGAACCGCCTCGTCGAGGCGGTTCTAACGAGCACCCACAATCTATGTTTCGAGCAGAAATATGAAAAATATCAGAATTTTTATCTACAAATTTTCATTCTTTTTTAGTGGTAAAATTTTTCAGTATATTTGAATAGGCGTGTTTTCGTAATGAGAATTTGCACATGCTGATTTGAATATTCGCTGTTCGCATAAAACATTCTATGAAGTATCTACTGACTCTGTAAGCGGACTCAATATCCTGAATAAAATATTTTTGTGTGGCTGCGTATGTTGATTTCAGCCTGTGCTTTTAATAAAGTATAAGGTACACTTTCGCTTGTAACAAACATATAGGGAGTATATAAAACATTCTCCAGATAAAAACGCCAGCGGTCTATTGATTCATGGTTAATTTAAAATGAACTTTTCATAGACCAGTTTTAATACAATAGAAATTATAATGACTGAACCTCACTCAGGGACATGAGACCTAATTACCCGCGGACACGTTTGATTGACGTTCCTGACATATGGTTTATGGTCAACAGCTCTGTCTCCCATCCTTAAAAGGTTCTCGGTTTCCCTCGGGGTCCCTGGACTTAGGAAAAAGGTCATCTGGCTATCGTGTGCGTATTTGGGGTATCTGTGGATTGTACATTGATGACATCATTTAAACAATACCGGCGTGTCTTTTTTGTTTGATGTGCACATGTATCCCCAAAGCAATAGCGGTTCTGTCACTTCAGAGGCAAAATACTTTGGTGTACATGTTTGTTTACACTTTTTGTTGTTGTTTGATTATTTAATTCAATGACCAATTTAGATATAGGCAAAATTTAATGTTAATGCATTGAAATAATCTTTCTATGCATGTGCATTATATTTAAGAAATAGACCAGCTCTAGCAACTGATTTGTAGAGTACGAAATCATAGTTTAGAGGTCCAGATCAGGCGAATGTTCGCATTAACTACAGGATTTTTTTTCTCTCTCAAAAATAATTAACAGAAAAAAAAAAAAAAAAAAGCCACTCTGTAAACTGAAGATGGTCCTGTTCAAAGAGTTGGGTAGAGAACACCGGATGGGCATAAATGGGTTAACTTTATAATTAATCTCATTGGTCGAGAGCATTCACGTGTAGGGTAATATTTTGTCATGTTACCCTCGCAAGTAATATTAACCTCTGACGTCACTTCGGTAAGCGCATTTCATGTGCAGGGTAATATTCTCCTGATCAGGGTCCCCTGCAATATTACCCTAGCAGGTAATATTACCCTCTGACGTCACTTCGGTTAGCGCATTTCATGTGCAGGGTAATATTCTCAAGATCGGGGTTCCCTGAAATATTACCCTCGCAGGTAATATTACCCTCTGGTGACGTCATTACTTTCAGTGCAGTTGAAGTTGAAAGAATTCAGGGCCCAGTTGTTCAAAGCGTCGTTAGCTTAACGAGCTCTTTAAGGGTCATTTCGTTAACTGTTTTAGCGGATTCAATACACAATATTCTGATATTTTTTGCTGAAAAAATGTGAGTAGCTTTTGCATTGCAAAAGCTACTCACATTTTTCAGCAAAAAATTTCTGCAGATTTGCGTATCACTCGATGTAAATTTTAACGAATCATTAACTAAGGACATCGTTAGCTTTGAACAACTGGGCCCAGTATAATAAAACAATTTATGTTGCCCTTGTACAAGGCTAATATGACGATTTGTTCACCCTCGACAGTTAGTGTTACCCTCGGGCAAACCCTCGGGTAACATTACCTGCCTTGGATGAACAAATGGTCTTAATGCTGAATAAATGTATTTGTGTATTGTATTGTATATTCCCGTCGCACAAGGGCCATTATTGTATATTGCAAACAGGGATATTCCGGGACCTAAACTAGCGGACGGATTTTTCATAATTTTGCGCTGAGTTTTTATCCTGTCTTTCAGTGTGTTTCTTACTTCTAGTTACCTTTGTCTTACTACATAAAACTGTCTTAATGTGCTCATTGACCAAATTCTTTCTTATTTCCCACAATACAGTCGACTCTCGTTATCTCGACTTGGCTTATCTCGATTAACCTCTTATCCCGAAATGAAAATCTTGTCCCTGTTTTAACATGGAAATCTAACGATAGGTAACAAAATATTGTGGAAAAGAGGAGAAATTGCTCCTTTGTGGAAAAGAGGAGAAATTGCTCCTAAGGAGCAATTTATCCTCTTTTCCACAATATTTTCAATATATCGCAAAATTCAGGAGTCAAATTACATTTTCATTTGTTAAATGTAGTTGTTCGATTTATTTTTTCCTCAATTCTGCAAATCGGATATGTCGAGGTGCGGATATCCCGATGTGTTTCCGAGAGTCAATTTGACTTCGAGATAATGAGAGTCGATTGTGTATATGGAGAAACTGTCATGATTTACACAGCTGTAGATAAAATAGGTTGTTACATGTATAGTAAGAAACAGCGGACGGATTCTAAAGTCTTGCCGATAAATGTATTTTTCTTTACAAAAGCATACATGTACATGTACTCATGACACAGTATATATGTTTCTGTTGAGAAAAGATAAAATATCGTTCATTTTGTTTTATTTTATTTTTGCTTAGGCACATGGACTCATATAGAAGTATGGCATATCGGTATATATTTTACATATGTGTGCTTACGTTATGAATAAATACTCAGCTGATATCGCTCTTGTCTCGGCCCTTGCTGTTGCATCTGTTTTCAAGTATAGACGCGACCGTTTCTTTCTAATGAGGTCTTCTAGCCTTGAATTTGGACATATGCATTGTAGCAATGAGGAGTGCCATTCAGATATAATAATAATAAGAAGAAGAAGAAGAAGAAGAAAAAAAAAAAGTGGCAAAAAATGTAGCTCCTGATTAGAAAGCTCATTGTAAGCCGTCTCACCTAGGTTGACACTATCATTACGAAAACATGCCTATTCAAGTATATTGAAAATTTTACAACCAAAAACGGAAAATTTTCAGATAAAAAATTCTGATAGTTTTCATATTCCTGCTCAAAACATAGATTGTGGGCACTCGTTAGAACCGCCTCGGCGAGGCGGTTCTAACGAGTATCCACAATCTAAGTTTTTGAGCAGAAATAAGAAAATTAATGTCTACCCCTGTAAAACCCAGTTTTACTGTATAAAAGTGGGGTTGAAGGGGTCAAAATTATAATAGGTGTGTTTTCGTGATGATATTCAAAGGTAGTTGTTTTGTTATGCAGGGTTAAAGGGCTCAAAATGGTATATTTCAAGTACTTATACAAACAAATTAAGTATTTACAAGTATAGTTATAATACAAGTTAAGGATCAGAACGACAGCAGCGGGATGAAATAAATGGTGGCTTACGCTGTTTAATCTTCACCACTCCACCAGGAAAACATGCCTGTATAATATTGACCCCCTTAAACCCCACTTTTGTATAGTAAAAATGGGTTTTACGGAGGTATACAATATTTTTCTTATTTCTGCTCAAAAACATAGATTGTGGGTACTTGTTAGAACCGCCTCGGCGAGGTTCTATGTTTTGAGCAGAAATATAAAAAATATCATTTTTTTTTATCTGAAAACTTTCAGTTTTTGGTGGTGAAATTTTCAAAATATCGGAAAAGGCGTGTTTTCGTAATGCTCTGGACAGATTCAAAGACGACAAGTTGATTAGTTCTTTTTCCCCCAGAAAATGGACTTAGGCAACTTATGCAAATTTTCTCCTGAGGACATAATTTGCATATAAAGTCAAATTCTATTTTATGGAAAAATAGGAAAAAAAATATTTCAACGTGTTTTCTGGAACTTTTATCCATATCCTCGTAAGGACCATGTTGGATGGCACGGCTCGAGTAAAAAAACATTTATATTTATAAAATTTCTAGTATGGGTTTTAGCTCGGACCCAATACATTGGGTCTAAGATTTTGGTAAGAAAATGCATTTGATTCTGCTTTATTTCCCTAAAGGCTGTGATAGCGCCTCCTATTACGGTAGTGACAACAAAAGTGACCGGTTCTCACCATTTACGAATCCAAACTCATAATTATCTTGTCACAATTTGGCGTTGACCAGTCCAACCATTTAAAATACCAGACTGTCTCAACAGACATTCTGTCCACGCGAAAGCGCACCTTTAGTACTAAATAAATAAAACTATCGGATCACAGTCTATTATTTATCTATTTAAGGTTATTTAGTCGTGTTTTATTTTCATTACTGTGCTTTACTGAAAACATTTAAATGAAGAAATGCCGTAGGCAAAGTAATACTTTGTATTAAGTAATAATTTAGGAGTTGAAAATATTTACAAAATGCCATTTAAATGACTGTGTTCTGATCAGTAAAGCATAGTCAATGTTTGTGGACCTATCGTACCATTGCACCGACATTGTATGTATAGAGGGCGCCTCAACGACGACTTGAGGCATATATACATCATTAAATTCACGTAATGAAGGCACAACATTATCAATATAGTTTTATTTCAATTCTTACCTCAAGGTATTATGATGAAGCAAACCGAAGTCATTTATTTTCTCTTTTTTCATCAGTTAATTGAGTCATACGATGATGTAACTATACGTAGTAATATTATTGTGACCGGATAAACTTGGTAAATTTTCCGTCATTTTTACAAGGGAGACAACTTTTGTGACGTCCTGTTTGTTTTCCTATACACCAATCCCTTCTGATGCACTAAAATGGTATGCTATAAAGGGGTATGTACTAAAATGGGTCAGCCCTAAAAGGAAAAATAATGCATTACGAAAACATGCCTATTCAAATATACTGAAAATTTTACCAGCAAAAAAATAAAAAAATTGAGATAAAAAAAATCTGATATTTTTCATATCTCTGCACAAAACATAGATTGTGGGTACTCGTCAGAACCGCCTCGACGAGGCGGTTCTGACGAACTCGTCGAGGTGGTTCTGACGAGTACCCACAATCTATGTTTTTGAGCAGAAATAAGAAAAATTATGTATACCCCTGTAAACCCCAGTTTTACTATATAAAAGTGGGGTTTGAGGGGATCAAAATTATATAGGCATGTTTTCGTGATGGGGAGTAAATTGCTCCCGAACCTTTTCTTTTCGACCTATCCCTTTTTGAAAAGGGGACAAAAACAATTTTGATAGAGTTACCTCTCGTGAAGTTGTATGAATTACCCCTAGGTACAAAAAGGGCTGTGTAGTATATAAATCACATACAGTCGACTTTCGTTATATCGATGTCCAAGGGTATCTCTGAAATACTTCGAGATGTCCGTTCCTCAACATATCAGATTTTCAGATCGGGGCAAAAATAAATCGAATAACCACATTCTACAAATGAATATGTAAATTGACTCCTAAAATTAGAGATTTTTTTTTTTAAATATTGTGGAAAAAGAGGAGAAAATTTCTCGTGGAAAAGAAGGGAAAATTTTCTCCTCTTTTCCACAATATTTTGTTACCTGTTATTAGATTTCCATGTTAACACAGGGACCAGATTTTCACTTCGAGATAAGCGGTTAATCGAGATAAGCGCAGTCGAGATATCTAGTCCACTGTATTTGAATAAAAAACAGTTAAATGAAACGAATATTAAAATAAAGTTTTAAGGTGAATGGACACACCTGGTAGATTTTCCGCCATTTTTGATAAGGGAGACAACTTTAGTGACTGTCTTTTCGTTTTTCTGTAAACCAATCCCGATCTCAAACGGGGTCTAGTAATGACTTATCGTTACGGCCTAGCACTCCTACCTTCGATTATCTGCCTTGGCAGATTACGCATAGCTTGTACGAGGGTTCTGCAAAAAAGTTTGTCACTGGGTTCGGATTACTTCAGTGCTACGTTTTATCAAACATATTTTTATTACAAACCTTCAAAGTATTCCCCCTTTACTGAAACACATTTTTGTAACCTTTTACCCATGCAATCGCGAAAAGCAGATAAATAGTCTTCTTTTGGTATCTGTTGGAGACACTGATAAATAGCGCTGCCAAGAGAACATCTAGACGTATACTTATTTCCAGAAAGCATTTTCTAAAGCCTTGGAAATAAAAAGAAGTCACAGGGACTCAGGTCAGGTGAATAAGGTGGATGGTTTAAAACTTTCACCTTTTCAGAAGCCAAAAAAGACTTAACAACCTCACACTTATGAGAGGAGGCGTTATCATGTAAAACGTGGACTCCTGACCATCCTTTGCTTGGTCATTTCTTATTGTAAAACTCTTTTACTTTCTTCAGTACAGAATTCTTGTAGAATCGACCAGTGACTGTATGACCAGATGGACAAGGCACTTGAACGACTGGCCCACTTGAATTTAAGAAAATTGCGTACAACATCTTTTTTGAACTTATGGTTCTCTTGGCAATACATGGGCTTTTTTTTTTTTTTTATCTTTTCGCTTCCATTGCTTAATATCTTTGTGGCTCAAATATGTGTACACAGGTTTCATCACCTGTAAGCAAGTTAGAAATAACCCGACTATTACAGCCTTTGTATGTTTTCAAAAGTTCTCGGGCACATTTAAGGCGTTGTGTCTTTTGCTCCTCAGTGAGCAAATGAGATACCCACCTGGCGCAAACCTTTCTCCGGTCCAAACGCTTTTCCAGAATTGTTTGCATTCTGCCTTCTGATATGTCAGTTCAACTAGCTATATCTTTGACAGACAATCGCGCATCCTGTTCGACCACAGTCTTTACAGCAGCGATGTTAGCCTTGGTAACAAGAGGTTTTAAGCCTTCCAGGACGGGTATCATCTTCAAAAGAAAATTTCCCAGCTTTAAAAGCTTTAACCCACCTAAAAACTGTGCGCATTGAAATGGTCTGAGGTCCATACATACCACACAATTCATTAAATATCTGCTTTGAATCTATATTAAGCCTAATGCGGCATTTAATATAGCTATGAATTTCAGTCTTCTGGTCCATGTTCCAATGTAACAAGTAAATTGGTCAGTGTTTATGACTGCATCTATTTCAATTTGAAATAACTCGGTCAGTTGGAAAGCAGTTTGCACGAAATAAACGGGTATCGTTAGCTATTCAACACACCATTCAAGTGCAGTGAGCATTTTAAAATATACCTGGGATAAAACTAAGGAAACTGATTAGTGACCGAACTTTTTGCACGACCTTCGTCAATATAATGGCACGAAGCAGAGATTGTGGGTACTCGTACTCGTTAGAACAGCCTCATTGAGGCGGTTCTAACGGGTACCCACAATCTATGTTTTATAGCAGAAATAAGAAGTGGGGTTTGAGGGGTCAAAATTACAGACGTGTTTTCGTGATGGGAGACAAAAATATTTTTGACAAAGTTGCCTTCAGGAACGTGTATTAACTCTCCTCTGAACAAAGCAAATGAGAAAAAAATGATCATATGCTATATTACAGACCGCTTCCCAGAACATACATATCGTCACAATAACATCCCGACGACGTGGAAACGACGTTACTGGGTTAATCCTACTCATGTTTTTGTCTTGTCGATGGAGTAAAGACGATGCAAAATCATGCAATACAACACGTCCACCTTTATGCCATTTTCATGTTCACAGTCTTTTAATATACCGTATTGACCCTACGTATTCGGACAGACAGGGCCTGAGCAAAACAGTACAGACACAGATCAGACGCCACTCACCACTTATCCAGCCTCTCTCTCGCTTGCACGCACGCACACACATGCCCCACCAACACCACACACAGGTATATGCCATTGATATACGTACAAGGAAATCTGTCAGTTGCAAAGTTAATCTGAAAAATAAAGTTTCAGTGAAGTGCACACTTTTTGCAGAGGATTTCTTATGACCTATCAAAAGTGTCACACCAATTTGACCTAACAATTGAGACAAACGTTCTCTTTGCGCTATTGAAATGCATACTAAGCAGAAAATAAATATTTTTTAGCAAAAGTTTTCTTCCCACTCATCACGAAAACACGCCTATATAATTTTGACCCCCTTAACCCCCACTTTTAGATAGTAAAACTGGGGTTTACAGGGGTATACATTATTTTTTTTTATTTTTGCTCGAAAACATAGATTGTGGGTACTCGTTAGAACCGCCTCGCCAAGGCGGTTCTAACGAGTACCCACAATCTATGTTTTGAAAAGAAATATGAACAATATCAAAATTTTTTATCTGAAAATTTTCCCTTTTTGGTTGTAAAATTTTCAATATATTTGAATAGGCGCGTTTTCGTAATGTGTCTTATCGGTTAACATACATCAAATACCGAAATAAATGACATTTAGTTGTTCAAAGATTCTTCTTAATTATTCCATATCAGATTGAATATCAGGTTTAGGAAATTGATTCTTTACCTAACTGCTGCAGGGAATTTTTAGGAAGTATAGGTATAATAAAATTGTTCTGGAATTATTTTATTTGTGCATCATTATTCTTAGAGAATGATCTTGCAGAATGTTTCAGATCATCTGTAACAGAGCTAGTAGTTTAGAACTGACTTTAAGTAATTTGAAGTATTGCAGTGATACCGTAATTTGAAGTATTGCAGTGATACCGTAATTTGAAGTATTGCATTGATACCACAAAGTATGAATTATTCCGTCCTGCCATACGTATACTATGACATACTTTAGATGGTATCGTACACTGATACATACCCAGTAGGCATACAACGTTAAAACAACGTCGATTCAACGTTGATTCAACTTGAATCGACATTGTTTCGACGTTGTGTGCCCGCTGGATATATAGATGCCAGTTTCTCAGTAGGTAGCTGCTTTAAACATATTTATCCATATAAATTTCACAAATAATCATATTTGTGACATAATACAGTAACCATACAATGTGGCGGGAATTCAGAAAAAATCATACTACTTATACAAAACACAACATAAATTTATTTGGCATTAAACATACATGATACATAGAAATATATACGAATCTGTCCCCCAAAATAATTTTTAATTACAATCAATCAGCCGGTGAACCATTACAATAGACTTGCACCAGTAGAAACTACTTTTCGTTCAAAACCAAATTAGATCAAATTGCAGATATACATATATCACAGAACATAGAAAAATGATGCAAACAAAAATGTGTGTGCGTGCGTGCGTGCGTGTATATGTGTTTGCTGTGTGTGTGTATGTGTGTGTGTGTGTATGTGTGTGTGTGTATGTGTGTGAGAGAGAGAGAGAGTTCCTCGAGGCTGAATATAGTTAGTTCAGAAAGCACAGAAACTGATGATTTCATCTGGGTATGCTCAGTTTTCAGAATGTTTCTACATTACTAACCCTTGTCATGCTGAATAAATTGAAATGCCACGCCCACTTTATATTATTTAATCCAGACTGTTGATATTAATTCACATACTGAATGACAAACAGTGCAGATCCAGATCAGTTGGCTTCTGAAGAAGCCAACTGATCTGGATCTACACTGTTTGCAAAGGGCATATCCGGGATCAGAGGACAAGGTTTAATTAACATTTAAAGCGCCAATCACAATTGCAGTAACGACACTGACATATTCTATTTTTCAGAGAGATTCAGGCTTGGCAAGTCGGTGGTTTTCACATTGTCTATTCCTCGTGTCTCTTCCTTTTGGTGCTTCGGGAAGGAAGGCTGTGTTTTGTGTTTGTGGCATTTCCTGGGTATTTTCACTTATAAATTTTCCTTATTTTCTATATTCTCAGAAAAATAACAAAATCAATTTTAACATTACGAAAACACGCCTATTCAAATATATGGAAAATTTCACCTCCAAAAAACTAAAATTTTTCTGATGAAAAACTCTGATATTTTCATATTTCTGCTCAAAACATAGATTGTGGGTACTCGTTAGAACCGCCTCGGCGAGGCGGTTCTAACGAGTACCCACGATCTATGTTTTATGCAGAAATAAGAAAAAATAATGTATACCCCTGTAAACCCCAGTTTTACTATAGAAAAGTGGGGTTTAAGGGGTCAAAATTATATAGACATGTTTTCGTGATGAATGCAAAAATCTCTTACCGCCTGCGGCGCCGAAACTTTACAGACAGAGATCGACATACAACATTAGATAACATGTAAAACTTTTAACATCACCCTAAATAAGCCATGTTCTAACCATAGTATATATTAATACTATATTATGGTAGCCTCCTGGCGAAATAAGAAAAATATTTATCTTGGAAAGAAAGAAAAAAATGTTGGTTAAAAAAAACCCTGTTAACTGTTGCAAATTCCCCACGAATCAGGTAGACACTACAATGTAGACCTCTACAAACAGCTCTTTTCACAATATATTACAATATATTATGGGGGTGGGGGTGGGGTGGGGGTGTGCATAGGGATACACCCCAGCAAACATGTATATGTTGGCCCCATATGGACAGAATCTGGGCATTTATCCCATTCAAGTCCTACATGGGCCCCATATAGGCTTTTTTTCCCATATAAGACCGATATATGTCCCATATTGGTAAAATTTGGCAAACAAACATGTATATATGGGAACCATATGAGCAGATTCTGGGCATTTATCCCATTAGGGTCCTAAATGGGCCTTATATAGGCTTTTTTGCCCATATTAGACCCATACAGGTCGCATATTGATAAAATTCGATAACTATAAAAATAAATTCTAATCTGTGGGACCCCGAGATAAAACTGAAATAATCATGGAAAAATGATAATTTCAAGATACATAATTGGGGCCCAAATGGCTCCTATGGACCTCTATGGTTCCAATGTTGACCTCCCATTACTATATGGGACCCATATGGGGTCAATATGGGCATTAAGGGGAACAACTGTACCACTATTTAAACAAAATATTAAAAAAAAAAAACAGTAATTTTCTGACATAAATGCAAATAATAATGATAATAAGAAAATAAAAATAATAGTTGTTCATTACAAAATGAATGCATTTACTAAATTTATCTTGACTATTTTTCCGATATGGACGTCGATTCATGGTCATATTTTTATTTTAACTTGTATGTCTCTATTACTTTTAAAATTGAGGTATATTTAAATACGCATGAGGCCACCATGTCCAACTATTAAAAAGGACGCCTATATCTTTAAGGCCTCTTGATTCTACGTATGTGCAATAACTTTCACATGTACGAAGGTCTCTCTCTGTTGGGACCTTACCAGTCCATCATATGAGCTGGACTGGGGACTTATAATCATTTGTATAAAAATGTCTAAAAGTTTTTTTTGTTTTTTTTTCTGGAAGATAAATGTGGGTTGATTTTCCCATACTGAACCCATATAGTTCCCATATGGCTTTGCCCATGTGGGTCCAACATGGAACCATGTTGCAAATCCCTCATGAGTCCCTTATGGGTTGCCCATATAGGACCGATATAAATACCCATTTATGGCCCATGTGGGTCCTATATCTTTTGCTTGCTGGGACATTACATGGGCTTGCTTGTTAACGAAATGAATTTGCCCTATTATACCCGAACTTCACAATTTAGGAAGCGAACAAAAAACTCCGGAATCGAATTTCTCTGTCCTTTCAAGTAAAATGTATTAATTTCTACCGCTGTTTCATTTACCGCATAGTTTTACTAAATGGGTCGCACCATGAGAAAACGTGCCTTGGGCATATACGAATAACGAAGGCCCAGATCAGCCTGCGCATTCGCGCAGTCTGATAAGGGCCTTCGCTGTCTACTTACAGATTTATTGGACACTACAGAATGTAACAATGGAGATCAAATTCCCGGGTCAGACGTTGCGCATGTGCGGGATGAATCTGAATCTGTGTTGTTCTGCGCATGCTCGAAGAGACTTTTCGTTTGGTGAGGTCTAAATGGGGCCGAACGTAAGGAAACTGTGGGTAGAAGACGACTTAAGACGCAGACTGGCCGGCTACACTCAAAGACTGGTTCAGTTTTTTCCTGCTCACTTTCGAAGTATTCAAACATTGTAATGCCATATCAAAGAACGAAAAGACGATGCCCAGTCTTTCCATAGTCACAGGATAGTCCGAATTTTTGATATTATGAAATACCATTTTCCCATTGACCAGGGCCCTGAAATGACATTCAAACGACTGCACAGAAGGTAGTGAAGCGAAATATAGGGTTGAGGAAAGGCTAATTACAGTAAGTTAAGACAAAACGGTGAGGAAATGGGTCATTAAGTAACCAGTTCCTATCGATCAACGTGTAGCTTATCTTGTTTCACAATCAAATCTTTGTTTGTTTATTTCTCGTAACAGTTCTTATGTTACAACTGCTCTGGGCGGTTTTTGTTGTGGGTTTGAAAAGTTAGAATGTTTTACACCATATATGGCAGGTGACGCATCATGCTTTGTCAGCTTAGGTTCGCCATGATTTACTTCGTCCTCGGCTTTTAACGCTTAGTACATACTCCGGGTAAAAAGTTCAGAAGATGACATTTTGAAATATAATTTCTCATTTTTCCCAGAAAACGGAATTGGACATTTCATGCAAATTGTCTCCAACAATTTGCATGAAATGTCAAATCCTGTTTTCAAGGATAAATAAGAAAAATATCATCAATGTGTCGTCTGTTGAATTAGCCCAGAAAGTACGGTTAAGGTTAAAACCATGGCTTGATCTGCTATTGAAATACTTAGTACAGACACCAAAATCATATTCCGGTTAAATCATGGCTTAAAATTGCTTATTTGTAAAGGATCATAGACATACCATATCATTATACACCAGAGATGGCCTCGGTGGCTCTGTCAGATGCGCGTCAGACTGGTTGCTGGTTTGATGCCCGCCGGGTTACGCAACATTCTTTCGTGGAGATTGATCATGAAATATTTTCTACCGTAATTCTCTCCCTTCCGCTGATTCAAGAAGAACAGTTGTCAGTTTCTGGCGAAAGAATGTCCACAAATACTGGTTAATCTGCTTAGAGGAGGAAAAATATGGTCATTTCGAAAACACACTTATTCAAATATATAGAAAATTTCACCTCCAAAAACTGAAAATTTTCAGATATAAACCTCTGATAGATTTCATATTTCTGCTCAAAACACAGAATGTGGGTACTCGTTAGAACCGCCTCACCGAGGCGGTTCTAACGAGTACCACAATCTATGTTTTTGAGCAAAAATAAGAAAAATAAAGTATACCCTTGTAAACCCCAGTTTTACTATATAAAAGTGGGGTTTGAGGGGGTCAAAAGTATATAGGCATGTTTTCGTGATGTACCTTAACTGACCACTCGACATGACATGAACAATGTTGAATTGACAGTCAAACTCCAAACCAAACCGAACCAAGTTTGATTAGGTGGTGTCTGTTGCACAGTTCATAACTGTAAATTTATTAAAGTTTACCACTGTATGGGAAAATTCAGCAGAGAGAGAGAGAGAGAGAGAGAGAGAGAGAGAGAGAGAGAGAGAGAGAGAGAAATGATGACATTTTGCTTATATGTATGTTTCTCTGAAAACAGGATTTGACATTTCATGCAAATTGTCTCCTTCTAAGGGGAGACTTTGCATGAAAACGTAAAAGCCTGTTTTCTAGGAAATATAAGAAAAATGCCGTCGGCTGAATGTTTTACCCATTATCTCTAATTAACGCATTCCGTTTATTTATGAGCTTACGTATTTTCTATGTACAGTTTATTGAATAAAATTCTGTTTACACAAAGTGTAAATTGCACAAATTGGTGGACATTTCGCTGTCATTGAAGAACCTCTGTGCTGACATCATTTGGATTGACAGCTACACTTCTAAAAACAGTTATTTAAAATTATTATTTCCCGTTTAGCTCTTTATCGCATGACCTGTAAATTTCTTAATATTTACAATAATTGTCCAAGAAAAATTCTTTCGCCTTATGACTCATCGCACAACAAAACCACTGCACGAAAATGGGATTTGATTTATACCTTATAATGAGTTAATTTTACCTTTTAAAATCAACACCTAAGCAAGCATGAATTAGAAAGTCATGATTTATATCCCACCCGATTATGTACCTCAGCTGTCACGCAAACATGCCCATTCATTTTGGTTTTCATTTATTATTTGTTCAGTGACATGAGTTATTATGCACATATACGCGTTTGAAAATTTTCAAGTTAAGAATGACAAAATTGAACCCATGATAACTATTTCGAAGAAGTACTTGACTTTGCACCTATGATACAATAAATCCTATTTTCGGTTTGTCCGCGAACAAAATGAGTTTCAACGTCAGAAAATGTAATTCGGATATGTGCTACCAGCGAAGACTCAGATCAGCGTGTGCAGTCTGATCAGAATCTTAACTGGGCGCATTTTGAATAGCAAAGTTTCTTCCTGAGGACAACGTAGACTGTGATCAGACTGTACGTATACGCAAGCTGATTTGATTCTTCGCTGGGCGCGCATGTCAGAAGGTACATTGCCTCACGTTGCGGTTCAAATATGTCTCCGTCTATGACATGTATGTTACACAGCACACGAAAATGGCCCTCATGCCTCATGCGGGCAACGAAAGCCCAGATCAGACTGCGCATCTGTAGACTAGATAGACGAACAGAGTGAACATGTGCGCAAATGCACGGCTCAACCTTGGCCTTCGCTATTCGCATATGACCTAATACTGATAAGGGCCCAAGTCCCATTGACGTTTTAATTGCAAATTACGCGATATGGGAAATGCAGTATTTTGTGAGACATTATGCACACATGGATTTAGCAAATAACTCGTAAAATTCATTTGATTAATGTCAGTCTGATATTAAATACCTAAGACGAACGCTTCGGTACGATATTGTAGCCTATAACTACAAACTTTGTGATCAACCCTCACAGTTAAAAAATCATGAAATACAATGTTGTTTTGTTTTAAACATTGTAGGTGACCAACTCATCTTTATTTATCCGTCATTTAACCCATGCTAAACCTAAGTTTCACATGCAAAACTAACACTTAGATAAAGTTAGGCGAAAACTAATGTCATTTCAGTCGTTGTTTCATTTCTTAATGTTTTCGTGTCTTCAGAGTGTATGGATTTGTCCTAGGGTATAACGGTATGAAATCCAGCCATCATTAAACAATAAAATGAAAGCATACATTAAAGTCCAAGGACCTCTAAAATACTCTGCATAAGTGAACGCCATTCACGAATGTGCTAACTAAACGGGAAGTAAATTTTTGTCTAATTTTTTTTTTATCATTCGATGACAATAACATTTTCCTTGCATGCTTTTATTTATTAATGTAAACCGTCTTATTCTCAAGTGCGCCTAAGATTTTATTTTAATTCTCAACCCGTTCGGCCAGCCATGTTTTTGCCAAATAACACTGTATATTCAGTAAACTTGGACCACGGTTTCACTGCATTTACAACAGATTATAAAAAAAAAGATATTTTTTTTTTAGAGTTACTTAGCAATCGAAACGTAACCGTCATAGTAAACGTTACCGTTTCAAGTAAATAGCATTTCCGATGTACGAATACTTTGATGGCACACATCCCTTTAAGTAGACTGGCTCCAGTCGTTTTTGTTTTATATCTGTTTCTCTCTTTCTCTACATTATTTTTTTTTATCATAATCCTCTTTAATCCAACTTCAAGTTACCTATGGCTGAACAAAAACTTTCTAGCCAAGGGACTGAAGTAAATGAAAATTCTACAAGCTATACAAGTGTTGTGTCCCCTCAAAAAAAAAAAAAAAAAAAAAAAAAAAGAAGAAGAAGAAAAAGAAAGAAAAGAAAAGTAAAGAAAGGGTCTGGGGCCAGACTACCCTTTAAGTAGCTCTGTTTAATTTAGGCTGTAGTGTGTTTGTAAAGAGTTTTTCTTTTGACCGACGTAATGTTACTCTTATAGAAGGGGAAAATATTGTACAGTCGACTCTCGTTATCTCGAAGTCAAAGGGACTCTCAGAAATACTTCGAGATATCCGTATCCCGACATATCAGATATGCAGACTTGAGGAAAAAAAATAATTCAAACAACCACATTTCATAAATGAATATGTAATTTGACTCCTGAAAATAGAGATATGCTGAAAATATTGTGGAGAAGAGAAGAAATTGCTCCTAATTTCTCCTCAGGAGCAATTTCTCTTCTTTTCCACATTATTTTATTACCTGTTGTCATAGTTTCATGCTAAAGCAGGGACCAGATTTTCACTTCGAGATAAGCGGTAATTCGAAATAAGCGAGTTCGAGATAACGAGGTTCGAATATATTACGGTTCTAATGTTTTTGCGGAGTTGTCAATGCTTACTTACTTTTAACATTCTTGTTTTCGGATCACGAATGTGTTGTTTATGTACTGTGACACGTTGACGCGTGTATGCAAACAGTCTAGATCCCGATCTGAGGTCTCTTCAGGCTCCACACTGTTTGACATTCTGTTTTTTTTTTTTTGTTTTTTTTTTTGTTTTTTTTTATATATATAGTTTTGTCTGAAGCGCTTATTTGTAAAATAGAAAATAGACTTTGTACCTCATGCATGAAGCTTGAGGACGAATTTCACTTTGTTTTGGAATGCACCAGATATACCACAAACCTTAATACCGAATTATTATCGAAGACGACCTAACTGTTTAAATTAATCGAACTTTTTTAATCTGATGTTAAAAAGATACAGAGAAATTTGACAATATGTACTTTTAAAGCGTTTAAGGTTAGGGAGCAATACATTTTTCGATAGAACAGAAACACATGTACCTTCTCCATGTAACACGAATCACGATTTTGTAGGTTTCATAAATATTTTTTATCTTTATGTATTGTACATGTATTATGCTATTATGTCATAAAAACTGTTTTGCATGTCACAAACCGCTGTCACATTGTTTGTAAGAATTGGGCTGTATGTTGTAACCGATGGGCCTGTTGGCATTACGAAAACACGCCTATTCAAATACACTGAAAATTTTACAACCAAAAATGGCAATTTTTCAGATAAAAAATTCTGATATTTTTTCAAATTTCTGCTCAAAACATAGATTGTGGGTACTTGTTAGAACCGCCTCGTCGAGGCGGTTCTAACGAGTACCCAATTTGAGCAGAAATAACATAAATAATGTATACCCCTGTAAACCCCAGTTTTACTGTATAAAATTGGGGTTTAAGGAGGTCAAAATTATATAGGTATATTTTCGTGATGGCCTGGTGTCTATCAATAAACTTGTAACCATGGAAGTGTCCTAGATCCAAGGATGGAAGAGTCCACTCTAGAAAATCAAGGTTAAGGGTCAATCATTAAATCAAATGTTGTGGCGTTACCATTTGACTAATGACTATCATTTGATCCTTAAAGTGCCATTTACAACAGAAATAGACGACATTCGGAAATATAATTTTTTTTTCAGAGAAAATTGACTGGACATTTCAACTGTATCACCTACCTTGCCCTATTTTCTCTGTAAAATGAAAAGAAGTATATATATATATATATATATATATATATATATATATATATATATATACAGTCGACTCTCGTTATCTCGAATTCCAAGGGACTCTCTGAAATACTTCGAGATATCCGTACTTCGACATATCAGATTTGCAGAATTGAGGAAAAAATAATTCGTATAACTACATTTAACAAATTTATATGTAATTGGACTCATGAAGTTAGAGATATATTGAAATATTGTGAAAAAGAGGAGAAATTGCTCCTCGGGAGCAATTTCTCCTCTTTTCCACAATATTTTTTACCTGTTGTTAGATTTTCATGTTTAGGCAGGGACCAGATTTTCACTTCGAGATAAGCGGTTATTCGAGATGAGCGAGTTTGAGATAACGAGAGTCAGCTGTATTTGAAACCCTCGTCAACTATAATTTTGGATGGCACTTTAAGGGTTAACTATCTAAAAGTAACACCTTTACTATCTATATCTATATACGTCTTGGCGTTTTGTTCCACTGACATATCTATCCCATCTTTAACATTATCACCTATTTTGTCACTAAATATTTTAATCTGTGTATTCAGGATCGATCAATAATGGCACAGCAAAGGTCACCAGCGAACTTATCTTGACTTGTGGCACCCCTATTGGAACCAGTTTAGGTGTGAAGTGTCACAAAAGATAGTTAAAGAACAAAAACAATATTGGAAAGTAAGAACCAATATTTCGACGCATAGCTTGATTTATCTTCCGTATTTTAACATATAAGTTAGTTTCAAATGGATCCATTTTCCGATCTGACAAAAACATATTTGATTTAATTGCTGACCTAAATCATGCGTAAGGAAAGCAGATAAAAGAAGATATATTCATTTTCTACAATACTATTGTGTGTTTCAATCAGCTCTCTAGAAAAGAGAGGTATTCTCTGATAACCTTTTTTTTTTTAAATTCTCCACGGAAGCATATTGTTGGTATTCACCAGAATCGTCCCGAGTCTCGCATTACGCGATTCCAGTGAACTACTACAATGTAAGGTTTCGCAGTCATGACGAAAACATGCCTATATAATTTTGACCCCCTTAAACCCCCCTTTTATATAGTAAAACTGGGGTTTACAAGGGTATACATTATTTTTCTTATTTCTGCTCAAAAACATAGATTGTGGGTACTCGTTAGAACCGCCTCGCCGAGGCGGTTCTAATGAGTACCCACAATCTATATTTTGAGCAGAAATATGAAAAAATATCAGAATTTTTCATCTGAAAATTTTCATTTTTTGGTGGTAAAGTTTTCAGTATATTTGAATAGGCGCTTTTTCGTAATGAAAATAAAACCAAAATAATATCATGGTTATAAAGGCCAGTCTATGTAAAGGTAGGAGGCTGACGAACAAATAGATTGACAAGCAGGTGACAGGATACTGTCAAGTGATGAGTGACAGGTGAAAGTAAGAATGCTATTTTCCCAATCAAGAGTAAATAGAATAGTTCAAAGATGAAAAACAACAGCAACATTCCGCTGAATAAACTCTGTGGGTACATATAGATTGTTTGATGAAATCTCTTACACATATTTACGTCGAGTGGACTATTCTATCACAAATGTTTGGACCGGTCTATTTCCAAAAGCAGGATGTCTTGTTTGTTTTTATTATTGATATGTTTTATAGAAATTCCTGTAGTTAATGCAAACAGTGAAAATCCTGATCAGACGCCGCAAAACGCGGCATCTGGTCTGAATCTGCACTGTTTGCAAGTTACCCTTTTAAGGGCCCTCCAGAATATAATAGGTTAACACATTTACGTTTTATTACTACGTTTTATAGAAGTTCCTGTAGTTAAAGCAAACTGTTAAAGCCCAGATCAGACGCCACAGAACGTAGCGTCTATAAGATGCCACAGAACGTGGCGTCTCGTCTGGGTCTGCACTGTTTGCCAGTTACCCTTTTTTGGGTGTCTCCAGACTACAATTAGTTAACACATTTACGCCGAGGGTACTCTTCAACCCAATTCTAAAACAGGTCCAATTCCGATTTAAAGGATGCCTGGCACACATTTAAGCCAGGGACATTGGCAAACAGTGTAGACCCAGATCAGACGCCGCAGAACGCGGCGTCTGATCAGTGTCGACACTGTTTGTATAAAGTAAAGAATTTCTGTAAACCATGGTAATAATAAAAACTAACCAGACACGCCTTTTACTGGAAAAGGACCAGTCCAAAGAGTTAAGGTAGAAGAATCCACTCAGCATAAATGGGTTAAATGCAGAGGAACGATCAGCCGCCGCGTTCGGTGCGTCTGAGCGTCTGATTCTGAGTGTTTAATACTTACCAGTGTCCCTTTCATTGAGACCTAATGGCATGAGTAACCAAGTCTTGTGTGCCGAACATTTTTTTTTTTTAATTTTTTATTACAATATATGAAACTATTGATTGTGTTGGAGTTTAACGACACGTCAACCCTTGTTGGTCATTTTGTGTCGTCTCCCAGAGAAAGGGAGAAAAGAGATAAAAAAGATAGTAGATAATAATGATAGTCCAAACGAATGGCTCCTAACTGTTGTTGCTTGCACATGGAATTCTGAAAGTTACAGGCTGGTTCCCTAGAGTTCTGTCAGTGATATGCATTTTGCGCATGAATTGTGTAAAAAGGACGAAAACATATTGATCAAAAAAAAGCAAGTGTTTTGTTGTTTTTTTTTTTTTTTTTTTTTGCAAATACCATATCAAATAGGGCGGCAATATTTCCATTTTATTCACATTCGCTTATGACACTGAAACAGTGGCACAAACGTGATTTATAGAGAATCGGTTTAGTTTCAGATAATGTCTTTTATGCGCCAGTCAAACTCTGCCCCGCTATGCAAATGTCTACAATGGCTGTCATCCATCACTTTCCATCATAGTTCCCATGATGCTCTACCATATAGACTGGTACACTTTATCTGGAATAAAACTGAAAAAAAAAAAAAATAATAAATGGCGATTAACTGGAAATCGGACTCCAGACGAACGTTGATCTGTAGATAGAGCACCACTCTACAGGATTTGCAAATACAAACAAAACTGGTCCGCCAAATGTGAAAAGGTTCCTTAATTAGAACTTGCGCACATCAAGATCCCGCACCGTTCTGCACATCCGCACAGAGCACTTAGATTCAACGTAACTTTTTGGACAAAGCTTTATTGGTCAAAGAATGTGTGGACGAAATTCACGGGTCCGAATCTTATTTCGCAAGCACATAGTCTGATCTAAACATGCGCATTAAAAAGATGGAATAAGGTATCTTTATACCCTGATGAGAGCTCATTATCAAAACCCAGTGAAGCAATTATTGGGATCTGTCTATTTTCCCCAACATTATCACCCTGATCTTTTGATTGCTTTACCAAAACATTGTAAAACACCGTCATCTCGTGCGATCATCGGAGCGTCACGACGTCTTTCACCTTTCATCAGGCCGCTAACAAGACTGCAGAAGACTTACAGGGTCGTTCAATCTATCAAAACAATGACAGAAAAATGACAGATTTAGATAGAAAAATGGAGATATATTCCTTAATAGACTTGAATATTTTTTTTCGGTACAGTTTTTGCCAGATATTGAAGATGCATGTATGGAAATAAAATTGGAAAGATAACAATCCGACGAAAGCAGAAATACAGTAAAACTTCAAGGACCCGAGCACTGATGGCTGGTTGATTCGAGCACTGATTGCTCAAGGACTCGAGCACTGATGGCTAGGTGACTCGAGCACTGATTGCTCAAGGACTCGAGCACTGATGACTAGTTGACCCGAGCACTGATTGCTCGTTTCCCGTGGCTGATTCGAACACGTTTTTGAGTCCATAGGAAATCCTTCCGATAGCTCAAGAAAACAAATATTTAGGGGTATTTTAGGGAATTTTTCTTATTTTAACATAAAAATGTATGTTGTGAGTACTCATTAGAATCGCCTCATTGAGGCGATTCTAATGAATACACTCAACATACATTTTTATACGAGAAGATCGAAAAGACATCCCTAAATTATCTTCTGCGCTTTAATTAACCCTTATTGGCTAGAAGTACTCAGGAACAAATCAGAACAAATTTAATGGTTCCAAAAAAGTTCGAGCAACTGAGATTCGGCTGTGAACTCAACGAGGAAATTGACCACTGCTACTGTAGTATACACTTTACAAGACCAGACTCAAACTTCTTTATTACATGTGATAATAATGATTATTGTTTCCATCTCAGGTAAACTACAGATAGATAGATAGATAGATAGATAGATCTTACATTCGTGGTCATTTCATATGAAATTTATGAAACGAGCCTTCGGCGAGTTTCATAAATTTCATATGAAATGACCAAGAATGTAAGATTCTGTTTGTATCACATGACTTTTAAACTGTATTTATAAAATATATAGATTATATAGAAAAAATACCATTTATAGAAAAAAAGATGTTGTATTCAAACACAAATGTATAGATTATATAGAAAAAAACATTTATAACAAAACGCCTATTACGTAAACCAGAGTGTTGTATAGAAACAAAATGTATAGATTATATTGAAAAAAATGTCCATGTATGGTATATTTTATACATTTTTGTTTCGATGCAATACTTTTGAGGTCCACCTCTAAATATCCGAAACCATTTATAATGGAGATACCAGTGTATCTGCCGACCTGGTTTTTGCCTACTTGATTTTAAATATGTTAAGACGGAACATAGTGTATTTCTTGACATAAAGGATATTTATAAGTAATCGTGGAACCGATTTAAAATGCATTATGATGTTACAATAATAATTCTACAAAATATGTCACGTTTAACAATCTGAAATATTATTAGCGCAAAGCATGCTAAATAAAAAAAATATTAGAAGATGACATCTTGAAATATTTTTTCTTATTTTTCCCCTAAATAGGCTTTGACATTTCATGCAAATTGTCTCCTTTGGAGACAATTTGCATGAGATGTCAAAGCCTATTTAATGGGGCATATAAGAAAATAACTTCAATTTGTTGTCTGATGAATTTGCCAAATGAGTAGTGAAGGTTAAGGATTCTCTATTCAACAATGCATAAACCCTATAATGTTAGAAAATGTGTTATTTCTTTTGGCAAGAAAAATACATTTACGCTAAGAAAGTGCTAAATTTCAGATCACCGCTTTGTTTTCAGTTTAATTAATTGTCATAGGACATTAGATAAGTAAAGTCGATATTACATGAAAGGGACATTATAACGTTCTCAAGTTGTGTTTTAATAACCAATGCTTTAGAAGGTGTATCGAATTCAGATAAAATACATACCAAAATGATATTCAGTCATAATGGGAAGCAATAGTTCGCAGCCATATTTTGAATATTGCGTTAATTAGAAAACATATTTAAACTGATTCAATAGCACTCATTTTCAAGATAATTAATTTTCAACAAAGTAAGGTCAAAGATACATTTCGAAAATTGAAATACGTAATAAATCACAAGAACAAATTAATGTTAATGTGCCATCGATTTTCAAGAACAGGAAGCCATTACAAATCAAAGAACTCTGCATTATTACAATATTCTTCTTAGTATAGACACCAAAATCATATTCTGGTTTATTTTTTTTTTTCAAGTTTTTTTTTTTTTTTTTTTTTTTGTAAAGGCTCACTGACAAGAGATTGTGATAAGATATGTTCCACTGGATTGCAGTGGTCAAACATTTGAGGTTAAATATGTTTGCTGCTTTGAACTATTTGGTATGCTAAATATAAATATTAACTAATTATACTGTAAACATTTTCTTATTTCCCCAAGAAAATAAAAATGGGGAAACATCACGAAAACACGCCTATATAGTTTTGACCCCCTTAAACCCCACTTTTATATAGTAAAACTGGGGTTTACAAGGGTATACAATATTTGTCTTATCTCTGCTCAAAAACATAGATTGTGGGTACTCATTAGAACCGCCTCGGCGAGGCGGTTCTAACGAGTACCCACAATCTATGTTTCAAGCAGCAATATGAAAAATATCAGAGTTTTTTACCTGAAAATTTTTAGTTTTTGGAGGTAAAATTTTCTATATATTTGAATAGGCATGTTTTCGTAATGAAAAGTCCATTACAGTTTCAAATGGGAGAAGGTTTGAAATTCTCCTGATAAATACAACTACTACTAAAATGCACAAAGCAGCAGCAGTAATAATAGTAATAGTAGTGGTAGTAGTAGCTCTAAATATATATATGGAAGTTCAGCCATTTGATCTGTTTAGCCTGGCGTACTCCGTGTCAACGCTCCTTGTCAAAAAAGTCTATATCAAAACACAAATTATGAACATGAAAAAAATCAGGTTTATTATTATCGTGACTTCACGTCATAATCACGTATAAAACGTTATCACACATTTCTAAATGACATTAATCTATTTTGCAGTACATAAAACCGTTATCAAAACAAAGCATTGCGTTCTAAAATCAAGGCATACCGCTGTATGAAAATAAAACCTCTTATTTAAGTCATTTTGCTAATATGAAAATAGGATTTATTATGTTTCTTGGTAAACAGAACTGCAATCTACATGAACCGCAACGGCAGAAAACGTACCTCCTGACATGTGCGCCCAAGGAAGACTCAAATCAGCCTGCGCATCCAGATTGTCCATATGAAGAAACCTTGCATCTTTGGCTGTCCAAAATGCGCTCTGTGAAGATTCTGATCAGACTGCGCGAGTGCGCAGGCTGATCTGAATCTTCGCTGGGCGCACATGGCCGCAGGTACATTTCTTTACGTTGCGGCCCGAATTATATTGTGTCATGCGTTTTCGGTTTAATGCTTAATGCATTCTGACAGGTTGGCATTCACGGGTGATGACTGCATGTCTGAAATTGACATCAAGACTAGCTTCTGAAATTGACATCGTGAACTTTTTTTCTTCTGATGAAAATAACATATTTTCGGTTACTTTACCTTCGAAACGATTTTTTTTGTTTCTGAACGCTTAGCACTCTGGGTAAAAGTTTCAGCAGGCAACATTTTGAAATATTTTTCTTATTTTTCTCCGGAAACAGAATTTGACATTTCATGCAAATTGTCTCCAATGGAGACGATTTGCATGAAATGTCAAATCCTGTTTTCTGGGAAAATTATGAAAAATATCACCAATTAGTCATCTGCTGTATTAGCCAAGAGAATGGTAAAGGTAAAACTGTATCAAACTATTATTGAATAGAGAAATATGCCGTACGAAGGATATCTATATTTGAGAAAAATGGCCTTATGCCATATCCATGTAACTCTGCTTTCTGCAACTAAATACCTAGCTGTCATTTGAAGAATTTGGCATCCAAAAACGAACACATGTCCTGTCGCTAGTACTAACCACCACGATGGCAAACGTGGACTCTTTGCAATACACAAATATTCCATACTGAAAAGTTCCAAGACCTGTTTTTAATTTAAATAGAAACGCTGTTTAAGGGTTGGCATGCTGAATTTGAAGAATTTGATAATGCATTTATAAAAAATATCAGCATGTTTCTTATTATACTGGCGATGTTTTTAATTAAATAACAAACCTTTTGTTGTTGAAAAAAAAAACAAAAAAAAAACAAAACAAAAAAAAAAACAAAACAAAAAAAAAAAACAAAAAAACAAAAAAAACAAAAAAAAACAAACAAATTAAACCTGAAAAGATGTTACTTATTTTCGTCCGCTGGCTTGAGACCAGATGTAGGCGGCTTTGTTCTTTTGATAAAGCATCTGAAAGATATATCACTCAAAGAATAATTTTAACCCTGAAAGCCCCAAGCAAACTTTGTAGCAGATTATATTCTAAAAATATTTGTTTTTTCTATTTTCAGAGAAAATGCGTGTTGATATTTCATGTGAATCGTCTGCTTCACATTTAATGTCAAGACTTGTTCACTCTGAAAAATATAATAAATATAAAGAATGTCTCTGCTGTAGTTGTGATTAGCGCTCTAAGGTCTAAGAATAGTAATTATCTTTTCTTTGTTTTTTTTTCAGTGGATTAGTTGTGACAGTGAATGTACATTACGAGAACACGCCTATTTAAATATATAGAAAATTTCTATATCCAAAAACTGGAAATTTTCAGATAAAAAACTCTGTTATTTTTCATATTTCTGTTCAAAACATAGATTGTGGGTACTCGTTAGAACCGCCTCCGCGAGGCGGTTCTAACGAAAACTCACAAGCTATGTATTTGAGCAGAAATAAGAGAAATAATGTATACCCCTGCGAACCCCAGTTTTACTATATAAAAGTGGGGTTTAAGGGGGTCAAAATAATATAGGCGTGTTTTCGTGATGGAACAAACAAACGGACAAGCCATTTGGTCCATGATATGGTGATTTTTTTTATGATATTAGGTGACAATGATATAAACGGCCACTGAGTCAGCTGGGTGGATATAAACGATATAAATGAAATTCTCCAGGTTAGGAAACAATAATGAAGCTCATTGAAGAAAAGATAGGGAATAACCCAGTACCATCACGAAAACATGCCTATATAATTTTGACCCCCTTAAACCCCACTTTTTATAGAAAAACTGGGGTTTACAGAGGCATACATTATTTTTCTTATTTCTGCTCAAAAACATAGATTGTGGGTACTCGTTAGAACCGCCTCCGCCGAGACGCAGCAGAATGTGCAGTCTGATCAGGGTCTACACTTTTTGCATTATGTTTAGAAATTTCTACAAAACATGTTAATGATAAAAACTAACCAGGCTTCCCTTATATAGATATTGGACCTGTCCTAAGAATTAAGGAAGTAAAGTCCACTTGACATAAATGGGTTAACCCCTGATGCTTTGATATAACGGCAAAGTTGTAATAACTGACCAACAAAAAAAAAGAACTGCGACAGAGAAACCGCTTGAAACTGCCACACACAAAAAAAAAAAAAAAAAAGGAAAAAAAAAATACTGAGCTTAGACTAGTTTTACTCGATAGAAACCTCGTCCATAACCCATTTATGCCGAGTGGACTCTTCTACCTTAACTCTTCGGAAAATCCATTTCTAGCAAAAGAGGTGTCTGATTAGTTTTTATTATTACCATGTTTTACAGAAATTCCTGTACTCATTGCAAGCAGTGTAGACCCAGAACAGACGCCGCATTCTGCGGCGTCTGATCTGGGTCTACACTGTTTGCCAATGTCCCTTTTATGGGACGCCAGGCTTAAAAGGGCAAGTTGTCATGCAGCTCTAATTTTTGAATGTGTATTCAGTCCGCGTTTGGGTCCTCTACCACATCAATGGATCATTACAGTAAAGAAAATAAGCACAAAACTCTTATGAAACAAATCAGAGGGCTCAGTGGCGATCTGAAGCCAGTGCAAAAGGAAATCCCAAAGTTTGATCAGGATGATCCCAACCATAGACAACAATATATCTACTGTGCTTTCGACATCTTTCAGAAAGTCGTTTTTTGTTTGGCGCTTTAAAGGAAGACATAAATTTGCAACATTTTGTCATGATTTAATGCAAAACCTTTTTTCATAACTACCTATGAACAAAAAGTTTTACTCTAATCATTGATTTTCAAAAAAAAAAAAAAAAAAAAAAAAAAATAATCAAATAATTTCTCATTTCCCATACTGAAAATGAATGCTCTTTATGCCGAAATCTTAAAATAGGTGACTTGGAGGCAGATTTTTAACAAGTTCCGCTTGTTTAAAGTTTCTGAAATTTTCACAGTATTGTTATTAAACATCTATTATTCAAATTCAGCAAAGAAAAAATAATGTTTTCTTAGATAAAAATTCCTAAAAAAAAAGCACTTTACTATAGAAATTGCATAGTTCAAACCAATGTTTGGCCGTAAAATGCACCATTTGGGTAAATATTTAAGAACAAAATACAGAAACAGAAAAGACAAATGGTTTCTGATAAGAAATGGTAAATCAGAGCAAACTATTTCATTTACAATAAAACGCCAAGCCAAAAACGTGATTCCAAGTGATGTCGAAAGGACAGTAATGTAAATCTTCACTAATGTAGATATTTTGCTCATTACGAAAACATGCCTATTCAAATATACTGAAAATTTTACCACCGAAATGAAAATTTTCAGATAAAAAAAAATCTGATATTTTTCATATTTATGCTCAGAACATAGATTGTGGGTACTCGTTAGAACCGCCTCGTCAAGGCGGTTCTAACGAGTACTTACAATCTATGTTTTGAGCAGAAATAAGAAAAATAATGTATACCCCTGTAAACCCCAGTTTTACTTTATAAAAGTGGGGTTTAAACGGGTCAAAATTATATAGGCATGTTTTCGTGATGTGATTACTTATACGCATAGAGTAACAGGTAAATGGCTCGTTTACCGTGGCTGATTCGAACTTGTTTTTGAGCCCCAGAAAATTATTCTAAACAAATATATAGGGATGTGTGTTTGTGTACTCATTAGAATCGCCTCATCGAGGAGATTCTAATGTGTACACACAGGATACAGTTATTTGGTAGAAGATCGAAAATAAGTTCCTAAATTACTCCCGACCTGGCGCTGTCATTAACTCTCAGTGACTCGAACTACCCCATGTGTAGAACAGATTTCCATGGTCAAAAAGATGTTCGAGACACTGAAGTTCGACCGTATATGCTATCTACCCCTGTCCCTCCATGCTTCATATTTGTAACATCTAATAAGTCACATTTAAATTATCAAAATCTAAATCCTCTTAATCGCCTATAAGTTTGAAATCATCTCCCTAGAATTCACCAGATATGGGCTGGACAGATGCTATAGATAGAGAGTAATCATCATATTTGCATAGAGCTCCATAACATTAATTCAAATGGCTGTTACTTCCATTTTAATCAAGTATAAAAAAGAGTATAAAGTCTCTATAAATCATGGTAGTACAATATTTGCTCACTGAAGCGATGCTGACATTTTGCTGATTTTATGTTGATAGTAATACATTAGAGAAACTCAGTGTTCCTCGAAGTTGTATTTCCCCACCTTAGGTCGTTAATAGACTCCGGTTGAAAAATTAGTTTCCCAAGCTTTTGTATAAATCACTTTTATTGCAATGTTTATGTAGAAGACGTATAAATTAAAAATACAAGAAACATTTAAACAATGGATGTGAGAGAGGCTTTCAGATCCATACTAACCCAGAACATTTCGTAGGCTCGTACCGCTCAGAAATAACAGAACAATACAAGAAAGATAATGCAGGATGATTTAACAGAAGGTCCTTTGCAAATGGAAAAGAAACAAAGGATAGAGGATAGCAAACTCAGTTTAATGCAGTGAAACAAAGCATGCATTCCTCACACCCTTATGGCGGTACAGTAACCGTTTCACACCTGTATTTCTGAAGTAGACCATTCCTTTACTGAATTTAGACACCTACATTGTTGCAAACGGGAATTTTGACAAAAAATCAAGAACGAAGTGGCAAACAGTGTAGATCCAGATGAGACGGCTCGTTACGAGCCGTCTCATCTGGATCTACACAGTTTGCTTAGATAAATATGTTGATTGGCAGGGCTGAACGTGTTAAAGGACTGCGCACACTTGTTAAATTTTCCGCCATTTTATATAAGTGGTGTAATTGTTATGACTTCCAGTGTGCTTTACTGTTCACCAACCCCTTCTGAAAAAGGTTATACTATAAAAGGAAAGAATTTTATTTGAACACATTTTATTCATATTTTACATACAACAATACAAAAACACATGGTTCTTATTAGGGATTTAGGAGAAAGTCAAACGGCTTATTTAAATCTGTGCACCGAATTGCACTTCTGTAAAGTAGACAAGAAATATGATGACTAAGCATTTTAAACTTAATAAATAAACAAACAAATAAATAAATAAATAAATAAATCAAGGAACTACTATAATCACGATGCACACACTTCAAGAAGAAGAGGTGAGGAACAAACAGTGAAAGAATGCCACTTGAGAGCAATGAATTCAAGACACAACAGTACAGTTACAATAACCGAAACACAAACAAAGATCTGCGACAGAGGAATCCCTTTGGGATGTCCTGCAAGAAAACAACAACGGAACATCTGTGGCTTAAACTAAAGTGGACTCTCGTTATATCGACTTCGCTTATCTCGAATAACCGTTCATCTCGAAGTGATAATCTGGTCCCTGTTTTCAAAATGCAAATCTAATATTGAGGAAAAGAGGGGAAATTGCTCCTTAGGAGCAATTTCTCCTCTTTTTCACAATAGTTTCAATATATCTCTAACCTCAAGAGTTAAATTACATATTCATTTGTGAAATGTGGTTGTTTGATTTATTATTACTTTAACTCTGCAAATCTGATATGTCGAATCGAGATACAGACATCTCGAAGTATTTCAGAGCGTCCCTTAGACTTCGAGATAATGGAGTCGACTGAAGTTTTATTCGATCGAAATCTCGACTTTACTTCAGAGACAGCTCCAAGTTACAAATATGTGTTGGTACTCGTAGTGTTCTCTCACTCACTAGTTAAACATCCCAGTAAAACAGAACTACAGTTGACTCTCCTTATCTCGACCTCGCTTGTCTCGAATCACCGCTTATCTCGAAGTAAAAATCTGGTTCCTGCCTAAACATGAAAATCTAACAACAGGATAAAAATATTGTGGAAAAGAGGAAAATTGCCCTCCTCTTTACCACAATATTTCCAATATATCCCTAAATTCAAGAGTCCAATTACATATATATTTATTAAATGTGGTTGTGCGAATATTTTTCCCTCAGTTCTGCAAATTTGATATGTCGAGGTACGGATATACGGAAGTATTTCAGTGAGTCCCTTGGAATTCGAGATAACAAGAGTCGATTGTAGTCACAAACTGCAAAGAAACAAAGTAAATGACTCTGGCTCCGTGACAAGCTGAAGCTTGAGCGAAAGAAAACACCAGGTTGGTCCCGAACAAACACAGTAATATTCAGGCGCCAACGTTCTGAAACAGATTGAAGAAGGTGGCATCATACAGTCTGATACCCGACTTACCGTCATGCAGTTCAAGAGGGAAGCAAAATTATCAATAATATTTGCATTTCAAACCACACTTTATTTTCGCAGAAAAAATACACGAATAAGACATATTATTATTATTATTATTATTAGTAGTAGTAGTAGTAGTAGTAGTAGTAATATAAGATTTGAGTCTATGGGGAAAATTTGACACCGATACAGTCGATTTAAATGTCCCAGTAGTGTTTACAACTGACCGTTCCATCACGAAAGCATACCTATATAATTTATATCCTCTTAAACCCCACTTTTATATAGTAAAACTGGGGTTTACAGGGATATACATTAGTTTTTTTATATCTGCTCAATAACATAGATTGTGGGTACTCGTAAGAACCGCCTCTCGAGGCGATTCTAACGAGTACCAACAATCTATGCTTTGAGCAGAAATGAAAAATCTCAGAGTATTCTTTTTATCTGAAAATTTTCAGTTTTTCGAGGTGCAGTTTTCTATAAATTTTGAATAGGCGTGTTTTCGTAATGTAAGGCGGTGTTTCTAGTGTTGTCTATTCTTTGTGTGATCTTGCGGTTGCTCCAGCAGGGCTTTTTACATAGTTTGTCTTCTTCGTTGTCTTATTTAGTGGACCCTGTCTAGCACCGTGATCACCGAATCTGGTTGTTTTGGCTTTCTTTGGTCTGTGGCATGAACACTGTCTGTCGTTAGTTTTTTTTTTGTTCTTCCTCTTGGTATCATTGGTAGGCTATGATCTGTAATTGTGGTTTCCCAATTTACTGAGGCCAAATTCATTACGAAAACATTCCTATTCAAATATATAGAAAATTTCACATCCAAAAACTGAAAAATTTCAGATAAAAAACTCTGATATTTTTCATATTTCTGCTAAAAACATAAATTGTGTGTATTCGTTAGAACCGCCTCGGCGATGCGGTTCTAATGAGTACCCACAATCTATGTTTTTGGGCAGAAATAAGAAAAATAACGTATACCCCTGTAAACCCCATTTTTACTATATAAAAGTGGGGTTTAAGGGGGTCAAAATTATATAGAAAGGTTTTCGTGATGGAATTTGTTGTGACAAAGAATGTAACAGCACAGGGTATCTAGTAGAAAGCAAAATGACGTTATAAAGAAGTTTGCTGATGTAACGAATGCCGTTATAAAGAGAGTTATTTGTATTAAAATATTTAATCCGAAATAAACTATGTTCTATTCTATTCTCCTCTCAACTACCTCTATTCTATTCTATATGCAACTTTTTAATATAGAGTTATTTATTAAGCTCCTGTATTAATAAGAGTCGTGAAATATTTTAATGACTACATACGCAAACTCTGATTTGGATCCAAAAATAGTATGGTTAAGCACATCTAGTATCTGAAGGTCATTTATGGCAACCACACCAATGTACTCAGGATAAAGGGGGCTACTCTTAAAGGAACGAATTTGCTCTATTTCGGAGCAAATTCTTTTCTTTAAGTGCAGCCCCAACGGATGCGTTCTTTTCATGTTCTCATCATTCATGAAATAACGAGTATAGGCTATAAGCATTGTTAGTATGTTTAATGCTTAGTAAAGATATTTTTATTTGTATTCAAATAGTACACAGCTTTATTTTTGATTCCCTTCAGTGAGTATGGCTAAAACTGTACAAAGTATCAGAAAAAAATCAGTGTATCAAACAATATTATCACTAGGGGCGGTCTCATCGCACGATAACTTTCTTCGTCGTTTATCGATATTGTCGATGTTATCCACCCTTTCAGCGCGAGCCTTTTTTGATCTACCAAGCGGTGTTAACTGAGCAATGATTGGCTGAACCGAGGCAAGCAAAATGTACATTTTCACATATATTCGTGTATGAAATTGCGCACTCCAAGTTGGTTTGCGCATGCATCCGTCAGTCTGATTCCAATCTGGCCCGATTTTTATATAGATCCTGTGACCCGATATTTTTATAGACGAAATGCGTAGACTTAGATCAAAACTGCGCTAAGCGCAGTTTTGATCTAAGTTTGCGCATTTCGTAAATTAGATAATTTACCTTTTCTCTTTTCGCGGTTTCATTTTGCTGGAAGCAACTTTCATGTTTATCTCCCAATCGGAATCTGTAAGGGATTCTGCGCTTCTTTGATGAGGGTACTTGTGTTAATGTGGGCGACAAAAACATCATCATCGCTTCTGGGTATTTCAATTTCTCTTAATGACGTGTTCATCGTAGAGTGTAGACTAGATTCTAGATGAAAATGTAGATCTTTCTTTTCAAATAGTTTTTGATAAATTAACTCGTTATAATGTGATCGTTTGCAAAGCATTTTTGTATGAAATTAGAATACGATTTAATTCGTTTTACAAGTTTGTAAAACTTAAAATAGAACTATTAGCACGAGAAAGTGAAGTTAAAAGATGTTGGATAGAATTTGTCCTAATGCAGGCGAAAAATAGTATACCTTGATTTACTTTTATTTACTTGAAAAAAAAAAATGTATTTATATTTTATTTCGAAACTTAAACACTGAAGTTCTATATAAGCCATTTTAAAACATTAAATATTGATATTTTTTTTTCCATTTCACCATAAAAGTATATTGTGGGCACTAAGAGGCGCTTCTAATGAGTACCAACAATATATGTGTTTTGCAGAAATAAAAACTATGTTTATCTTGATCCTTTCTTATCTACGTATGTAAGCCATGGCATTTTCACCATATAATATGGAGAATGAGGTAGTTTTGTTAGTAAGCACATTATGATTGATTTATGTGGTAAAAAAGTTGCATGAAACTATAAACAAATTAAAAACCTGGTTTAAAAACTGCGAAATTCTGAATCCCTCCCCTTGCTAATAATGTAGACTCCTGCATACCCCTGTTTTTCACGCTGTGGCATGTGGGGACATTACGAAAACACGCCTATTCTAATATACTGAAAATTTGACCTCCAAAAACTGAACACTTTCAGACAAAAATCTCTGACATTTATCATATTTCTGCTTAAAACATAGATTGTCAGTGCTCGTTAGAACCGTCTCGACGAGGCGGTTCTAGCGAGTAACCACAATCTATTTTTGAGCAGAAATAAGAAAAAATAATGTATACCCCTGTAAACCCAAGTTTTACTATATAAAAGTGGGGTTTAAGGGTATTTTGATGACATGGGTGTGTACATCACATAGACTTAACTTATTGCGAAGTGTCTGAGTTCATCCAAATTTTATATAATTTTCTGTAAAGAATTGGAAAAATGTTTGTTTATTGTTTTGTTTGTTGTTTTTTCTTTTTCGGTTAATATTGGACCTATAATTATACAGAATATATACATGTATTATGTTATTAGTTGTGACCTATTTAGGTCTCTTCGATAAGTAATAAATACGTTCATAGTCAAGCACCGAAAAGACAGCAAGATGGAGAAGTTTCCATGATGTGTTTGTCATCTTGAAGAAACAGTTAGCGTTAGTAATTCATCTCTCTTTCATTTACCGTTTCTTTTATTGAACACATTTCAAAGCAGGTCTTCAAAATTAAGTATTCACA
This sequence comes from Anodontia alba, assembly GCA_964016985.1. Classification (NCBI taxonomy): domain Eukaryota; kingdom Metazoa; phylum Mollusca; class Bivalvia; order Lucinida; family Lucinidae; genus Anodontia; species Anodontia alba. Next base: position 10,898,236 of record OZ024828.1, read on the forward strand.
ACAACAAAGCAACAAACAAGAGACAACAACTATAATAATAATAATAATAATAATAATAATAATAATAATAATAATAATAATAATAATAAACAAAACAAAGCAACAACGACAAAACAATAATTAGAAATAAACAATAAATAAAATAAATAAATAATAATAATAAAAAAAACTGAGACAATATACATATTAAAGTATTCTCTTGACTATTCTGTGCTTTTTGAATTAGTAAACGTCAGAAACTGTCTTTGGTATTATTTCAACATTTCTCATTTGCATACAAATCTAAAATATTCACTGACATATCATAAAGTTTTAAAACTCTCGCACTATTGTATTGGAGTTCCAGATACTATATAGAACGGTATTTCTAAAATCAAGGCTAGAATTCCGTCTTTGATTCCGTTTCGGAATCTATTTTCATTATCAGTATCCACTTATGTACCGTAGGTATAAATGAACCATTTGAAAAGTTTATCAAAGTGTTGATGATGTCTGATAAAGCTAGTAAATGTGATGTAAAGTGGTATAAAAGTGACAAAATCAAGATTTTACCAAAATGTATCTTTGAAATCTACATCTCCAATGTGTGGTTAGTAAATGAACTCCGGTTAAAAAATGAACTATCAGTAAAATTGATAATATTTTGAGCCGGGGCACAGAGTTTTCTATAAGATTTCGTGTGCGCCCAGCGAAGACTCAGATCAGCCTGCGCATCCGCGCAGTCTGATCAGTGTCTTGACAAGGCACTCTGTGGGTAGGCAATGGTCTAAAGCGTCTTCAAGTAAACAGCGAAGACTGATCAGCCTGTACGGATGCGCAGGCTGATCTGAGTCCTCGCTGGGCGCACATGCAATCTTGTAGGAAATGCTGTGGCCCGGCTCAATTGTAGACGCCTAGACGGTGCTTCTCTCCGTCTTCAAGTCTTATATTTTATTGGCAAAACACATGCTGATGTCATTACGTTAACAAGTCTATTTAATGTATACACCCAAACTCCCCATAATATATAGTAAAAGCAGGGCCATGTATGTGTCTACACTGTTAGGGGGATTTTCAGATCAGTTTTTAGCTTTTTTCACTCAGTCTAATAAGCTTTTATACTGCGTGAATTTGTCTTTCTGCGCCTAGTAACCAATAATTGTCTTATTTTCCATATTATATAGCGAAAATTTCATGGCTAACATAGCTTTAGATAAGAGGGATATCAACATATTTTCATCTTATTTCTAAAAAACAACAACAACAACAACAACAACAACAACGACAACAAAACAACAACAACAACAAGAAACAAAAAAAAAACCAACAACAAAAAACAAATGTTGAGGGAACTCATCAGAAGCGCCTAATTATACATAGGTGTGCAAGCATATTGCGTTATTACACAATTATCTTTTATTTTTTGTTGTTGTTTTTGTTCTTTCTTTTTTTTTTTTTCTTTCTGATTTTGTTCACGATCGTACTTGTACTGAATTTATTCTAAATATTTGGATCAGACGTCGCAGGACTTGGCGTCTGATCAATGTCTGCACTGTTTGTCAGTTCTACGAAAAGTTCTACGCCCCCCCCCCCCACCTTCCCCCCACCCCCACCCCCGGCCGTGAAAATTTACGGTAAAGGTGCTGGCAGCCAGTTGCCAGTATTTAGCGTAAAATCTACGGAGATTTTTACAGTGTATAGCAAGATGGACTTGATCAAATTTTAGTACAAGTATAGTAAGGACTTACTGGTCCCAGCTCCCTACCCCACAGTAGTTTTCGTTGCAGTTCTTCATCACGAAAACATACCTATATAATTTTGACCCCCTTAAACCCCACTTTTATATAGTAAAACTGGGGTTTACAGGGGTATACTTTAGTTTTCTTAGTTCTGCTCAAAATATAGATTATGGGTACTCGTTAGAACCGCCTCGTCGAGGCGGTTCTAACGAGTACCCACAATCTATATTTTGAGGAGAAGCATGAAAAATATCAGAATTGTTTTTATCTGAACAATTTCAGTTTTTTTGAGGTGAACTGTTAAATATATGTGTTTTCATAATGGGTTTCATATGTGGCGTTTGTCTTGTTATTATTTGTTTTGTTTCGCATTCCCTCTTTATGTGTATTCGGGAAGGCTATGATTCGTGATTGTGGCATTTTCGGGGGTTCTTCACTTACAGTCGAACCTCAGTAGCTCGGATACCGATGTCTTGTTTACTATGGCTAGTTACATTACGAAAACAAGCCTATTCAAATATACTGAAAATTTTACCACAAAAAAAAAAAAAAAAAAAAAAATGCAAATTTTCAGATAAAACTCTGAAATTTTTCATATTTCTGCTCAAAACATACATTGTGGGTACTCGTTAGAACCGCCTCGGCAAAGCGGTTCTAATGAGTACTCACAAGCTATGTTTTTGAGCAGAAATAAGAAAAATAATGTATACCCCTGTAAATCCAGTTTTACCATATAAAAGTTGGGTTTAAGGGGGTCAATATTATATAGGCATGTTTTCGTGATGGAACTCGTTTTTGAGTCCCGATAGCCCCAGAAAACAAACATTTTAGGATTTTTCTTACATTATCACGAAATTCTTTGTTGTGTGTTCACATAAAAATCGCCTCATCGAGGCTATTCTAATGAGTACACTCAACATACCATAATTGTTTAGAATATCGAAAAAACTCCTAGATTATCGCCATTTGCTTCCTGACCTGGCACCATGATTAAGCCTCAGTGCCTCGAACTACCCATGTCTCGAACAAGTCTGATGTTCGAGCCATTGAAATTTAACTATATTTAATTTTAGGACAAGTATTGTAAGGACTTACGGTATACGAATATTTAGCTTAGATATGGTATATGCCCTGGTGTCTGAGCTGGACGATTTTTTTTATTTAGTCAGGGTTGGATCCAGAATGATTTCTGAGGGATATCGATTTAATCAAATTATTTTACTCTAAGTATTTGAACAGACTGGCCTGAGCAAACAATGTAGACCCAGATCAGACGCCGCAGAATGCAGCGTCTGATCAGGGTCTACACTGTTTGCTATTCACCCAGCAATTTTACACACAGTCACTGCAGGTACTAAAATGGATTTGTTGAAGAGAAGTTTAAGGTAACAAGGGGCGTGAATATTTACGGTAAATACGAAATCCCAAATTTATCAAATTCTATAAAAAAAATCCCATGAAAATGAAATTTTGAGTCAAAGGGTGGGGGAAATGTGTGTGTGTGTGTGTGTGTGTGTGTGTGTGTGTGTGTGTGTGTGTGTGTGTGTGTGTGTGTGTGTGTGTGTGTGTGTGTTGGGGTTGGAGGGATTCGACTGAATCCCTCGAACCCCCTCTAAATCCTCCCCTGATTTAATAAGATATCAGACTGGTTTGTGGAGAAATGAGAGTCAGTTGAATACGTTGTTGGCTGGAGAGCAATAATATCCAGTCAAGTGTTCGTTAATTCTACCGAAATCTAAGTAATTTTATCAAGAATGTTTGGCCCTTTTATCAGATCAAAGTAATACTTATTTAGATCTTTTTGACTGAATTAAATTGGTAAGAGATGATAAAAAAGTAACCGATAAGCGAGTGTGAAGGTATATTTACGCACAGCAATAATATTAAAAATCAAATTATTCCGAAAAAATCTAATGTAAGAAAACCACACCAAAAGGAACGTGCCTGAGCCATAATTTTTGTTTTACTTTTTGTTTCGCAGCCTGTCACCGCCATATCTTGACTCCCATCAGATTCCTATCTGTAAACTAAAGAAATGTTGGTGAAGATATCCTATAAAACTACAATTGTACCTAATAATTAGAGTCTAAAAGTATAAGTAAAACACCTTATGAAACGTGTTTAATGAAGCAGCTCACCAAATCACAAACCCTTTATAATAATAAAATGTTATAATGAGGAATTATAACTTTAGACACGGCATTGTGTTGAAAACGTTAGGTCCCACACCATATGTGATTTGTACTACAAAGGTTCACTTTATTCATGTTTAGTATTCATTTTCATCACTCTAATACGTGTTTAATTTTTAAGGAGTATGACAAACACATATTTTCCGAAACATTTATTCTGTAATTTCACTTTAACCTTTATCATTCGCTAGGCTTATTCGGCAGACGACAAATTAATGATATAATGATTTTGTTCTTATTTTTCGCCGAAAACAGGATTTGGCATTTCATGCAAATTGTCTCCGTTGGAGACAATTTGCATGAAATGCCAAATCCTGTTTTCGGGGAAAAATTAAAAACAAAAAACCGATATGTCTTCTGCTGAAACTTTTAACCAGAGTGCTAAGCGTTAAACGCACTTCGTCAGTGGTTTGAGTACTTGAATTTACTGAAGTGGCATTCTTCTTAAAACGTCTTAAATTGACTCGTCTTAATAACAGAGGTTGTAACAAGTGTATAAGCACTCAAAATATTAATTTTCCCGATGTTATCGTCACCTCCCGAAAAAGAAACAGCCCATCAAAGAGATGAAAAAGTGAAGAGCATGAAGAGTACAGCATGTCAGCAGGCGAATTGACCCTCAAAAAATGACTCCGCGAAGTGCTTAATGCGTAAACAGGTGCACCAAGATGATAGCGCCTTGTTGAACACCTTATCTACCTAGATATCTGCGGCGATTGCGCTACATGAATAGGAACGAGGTTTATATCGCTCCACAAAAAATACGTTAGAGATGTAACAACTGATTTGGTTGTTTGAAACATGCGTAGACAAAAAGCAAGAGAGAAATTTGAAATAATCAAGAGAATTAAGCTGATATCAATCTGGTCTCTGAGATGAATTACCAGACTATATTTCTTTATTTATTTTTTGTGAGTCGTTTTTATTACTATTTGAATTTTCTCTGTTGTAGTACAGAAATGTAAAAGGTATACTTGTCTAGATAATACAGTCGCTATAAGTTACAATATAAAGAAAAACAAACAAACAAAAAACAAAAAAAAAAAAAAAACAAAAAAAACAAAAAAAACAAAAAAAAACAAAACAAAAAAAAAAAAACACTTACATGTAGTTAGGTGAATGGCAACGACTTCAGAAGATATAACTCTGACGAGAACATACCCAGTCAGCATTCTACGTAAATCTATATCGGGCCGTCATCGGCCCGTCAGGGTAGCTGATGGGCCGATGACGGTCCGATGTAGATTAACGTAGAATGCTAGCTGGGTATTTGCCTTCTTTCTCACCGAAGAGCTACCGAAAAGAAATAATAAAGAACGTTCTTATACATATATCGATTCATCTTACGAGATAGATCTTTCTTTCTTGTTTTATTCAAATGTGGAGGGCCGATCAATTAAATTCACAAATCTCTTTTAAATATTGTTCTCGATGAATAATTTACTTAGACTAGGTACTGCATTTTACTTTTGTTATCTACGTGTTGTGCTGGCTATGAATTGCTTTATAACGTGTATGTTCGTGTCTCTTCCACTTTTTATGGTTGGAAATGGCTGTATTCATTAAACGTGGCTTTTGCTAGGTATTTTCTATTCTACGTTTTACAGAATAGTTTCAGCGCATGCGAGGTGCAGATTAAAATGAAATCAGAATTAAGCTGATTATCTTTGCATATGATAATGTCTAAAGCAAATGTAATATTTTCAGTAATAATTTTCGGCTGACAAGTAAGTTTGGCAAATGATAACGTTTGTACTTTAACGTTAACGCTTAGTAAGCTGGGAAAATTTTCAGCAAACAAAATTTTGAAATACTTTTTCTTACAAAATAGGCTTTGGTATTTCATGCAAATTGTCAAAATCTATTTTCTGGGAATACTAGGAAAACTATCACCAATGTGCTGAATTTGCCCCGAGAATGGCACAAGTAAGCCTGCCCGAGAAAAAAGTGTGGTCAGGTAAACTGACCAGCTCGACATGACCTAAATAGCGTTGACTGGGTCGTAAAACTCCAACTCAAAATGTTAAACGGTGAATGACGATGTTTTGAGTTATATAGCATTCATAAAACTTAAAGACCAAATATAGGTTTACAAATTTCCATACAAGGTTGACAGCTGCATGGAGTTACGTTAGTATAATGCTTCTAATTTTCGCACTAAATATACATTTTGAGGATCTACAATGTATGCCATGGTGTTTACATATGGGCCGGGGCACAGCATTTCCTATAAAACATTGTGTGCGCCCAGCGAAGACTCAGATTGGCCTGTGCATTTGCGCAGTCTGATCAGAGTCCTCGCAGCCACTCTGTGGGTAGCAAGGGATCCTAAGCATCTTCAGACGGACGGGGAAGCATCACGAAAACATGCCTATATAATTGTGACCCCTTTAAACCCCACTTTTATATAGTAAAACTGGGGTTTACAGGGGTATACATTATTTTTCTTATTTCAGCTCAAAAACATAGATTGTGGGTACTCGTTAGAACCGCCTTGCCGAGGCGGTTCTAACGAGTGCCACAATCTATGTTTTTGAGCTGAAATATGAAAAAATATCAGATTTTTTTATCCGAAAATTTTCAGATTTTAGTTGTGAAATTTTCAATATATTTGAATATGCGTGTTTTCGTAATGGACTGATAAACCTTAGCGGATGCGCGGGACGATCTGAGTCTTCACTGGGCGCACATGCAATCATGTATAAGAAACGCTGTGTTCAAATCATAAAGTGACATGTAATATTAAGACGCTTTTGATAATTAATTGGCAGTGTTTTTCTCAAACTTGATGTCAAACAAAAGAACGAAGATGGCAGGTAAAGCATAAAGAAACCAAATCACGTGTAAGATGTCTTAAGCAAATATATGTTGTGACCCAAGAAAGGCAAGTCTCACCATTACGAAAACACGCCTATTCAAATGTATTGAAAATTTCACCACCGAAAACATGAAAATTTTCAGATAAAAAATTCTGATATTTTTCATATTTCTACTCAAAATATAGATTGTGGGTACTCGTTAGAACCGCCTTTTCATTTTTTGGTGGTGAAATTTTCAATATATTTGATTAGGCGTGTTTTCGTAATGCATTGAAGCATAGTATGTTGCGCTGGGAATGCTATCAAGTTTCTTCAAGTGATGACCCTAACTCTGTTTACATTGACTCATTTTACACAGAAGAGCGCTGTGGTCCATAGACCTGAGGTTAGAGCAGCTTTTAGAATCGCCAAGATCTCGCGAAATATAAAATTTATCCTACAAGTGCGTTGGAATGAAAACATTATCTATTCAGTAATTAATAATACATTACGAAAACACGCCTATTCAAATATATTGAAAATTTTACCACCAAAAAATGGCATTTTTTTAGATAAAAAAATCTGATATTTTTCATATTTCTGCTCAAAACATAGATTACGAGTACCCACAATCTATGCTTTTGAGCAGAAATAACAAAAATAATGTATACCCCTGTAAACCCCAGTTTTACTATATAAAAGTGGGGTTTGAGGGGGTCAAAATTATATAGGCATGTTTTCGTGATGTGCTACCAAGTTTCTTCAAGTGATGACCCTAACTTTCTTGACATTGACTCATTTTACACAGAGGAGCGCTGTGGTCCAAAGTCTGAGGTTAGAGCAACTTTTAGAATCGCCAAGATCTCGCGAAATATTAAATTTATCTTACAAGTGCGGTGGAATGAAATTATTATCTATTCAGTAATTAATAATAAGAATTAAAAAGTAAATTTTGGCAAAAACAAAATAAAAAAGTCAAATAAAATAAAAATAAAATTGATAAATGATACATTTACTCCCTTTTATGATGGCACAATATTTACTTGGTAATGCATAACTAAGATTATTGAAAATATAAAATACCACATGTAATTATATATTCCATGTTGCTAATGCAAAAGATCATTAATTCATATTTTCTGATTGTTATCGTTCAACCAATTTCTTTATATGAACACCTCCCGCTAAAAGGATGCTTAACGTTTGAGCGAACAACAAATGCTCAGATCAGCCTGCGCATCCATGTAGTCTGATCACAGCATTCGCAGCTCGCGTAAAGTTTTTTTTTTTCAAATTTGAACGTATGAAATCTTCAAACAAAAAAATAAAAGATAAAAAAAAAAAAAAAAAAAAAAAAAAAAAAAAAAAATTTTTTTTTTCAAATTTGAACGTATGAAATCTTCAAACAAAAAAATAAAAGATAAAAAAACAACAACAACAAAAAAAAAAAAAAAAAAAAAAAACAACAAAAAAAAAAAAAAAAAAAAAAAAAAAAACAACAACAAAAAAATCCTACGCACACTCGGACATGTGTCTTCGCAAATCGAGCTGTCTCATATTTTCTTTGTTTGCCATTTACGCTTTTACTTTCGACTGCCAACCCTATTTACAACAGTGGGTGTGTCCAATTTTCAAAGATGGAAGAGTCCACTTCGGGAAATCAGGCGAGAAGGAGTTAGGTATCCTTTTTTTTTATGGTTCGGCTCGTATGAGATTGGTTCTGGAAAATCAGCATTTTTTTCATATTGTATATGTTATCAAGGACTGCACGGACAAATCGTGTACAGTCAAAGCTTCTTCCGTGTTTCTCACGTAAAGGCTTTACACAGATGTATTCCATGTTACAGGAAAGCTGTGACCATACTATACAGAGGTGCAAGCTGTTCTGACGTTAGCTTTTAACACACAGTTTAACGTAGCTTTTCTACGTCTCCATCCGTATCGTTCTTAATCATACAGTTAACATTGCCATAATTCTAGATAAAATGGGGTTGGGGTAAATGTTTTTCTTATTTCTCCACTAAAACATATATTGCCGGTACTCATTTGAAGCGCTTCCGCGGAGGCGCTTCAAATGAGTACCCACAATATATGTTTTAGTGGAGAATTAAGGAAATATCAATACTTTTTTGTTGGAAAAAGACAACAAACAAACACTTTTCCTGGAGATATGAATTACTAAAAGAACTATTTATATTAGACACAACATCCCAACAAACTACAATTTGTAAGGATTCGAATTATTAAGTTGTTATGCTAAAGAATTTATTACAATTTATTGCGTTATCTATCATGATGATCGATTCTTCAAAGTTAGAGCAATAAATATTATCATAGCGGTCTCTCGTGCGCTGGAGGAGTCCGCTGATAACTCGAGTACCGTTTATGATGAAAGAACTGAGTCAAATAATGTTGCTTTAACGTCGTGATCCTTATCTTTGGAATACCTTCCTTTTCCTTATCTCGTCCAAAATATATAACAAGTCGGTATAAAATGGAGTTAATGATTTTGGAATAATTAAGTTCTTCGAAACACCCATTTGATGAATATGTCATTAAATTGCACCTGCAGATAAATGCTGTGGAAATAAATCATGTAAAGAACACTGGCGCTAACTTGTTTTATTTTGTGTATGTTTATTTTCGTCTTTTCCGAAAAAAAATGTTCATATTACCATTTTTTTCCTTGTATATTAATGCATATTTATGTTTATTTCAAATGGTTTTAATTGGTAGAATCTGCTAGTTTCTAATGATGAATGGATGCACTTTTAAGGGAGATAATTGTCAAAATATTTTTGTCCCCTCGTGGAAAGGGGTCTTCTCACACACAAGGGGAGCAAATTCTTTCCTTTTAGAGCAGACTCTTTTTCACAAGGGTATAGCTGTGCCAGAAAGCAACCAGGAAGTCGCAAATTGTTGTCTCCCTTGTCAAAATGGAGAAACTCTGCCAAGTTTATTAACCCTTGCCTTGCTGAATAAATTAAGATGCCACGCCCTTTTCAAACTTTCAGCCAATCAGATTACTTGATCCAGATTGTTGATATAAATTCACATACTGAATGACAAAGGTGATGATCCAGATCAGTTGGCTTCTTAGAAGCCAACTGATCTGGATTTAAGAAGTCAACTGATCTGGATTTACACTGTTTGCAAAGGCAGGGTATATCTGAGTTCAGCAGGATAAGGATTAATTCGCGTTAAAAATGTGTACACTTTGTTACGAGCCAGGCGTAACGAGAAAGAAATGAAAGTGAAACCAGCAACAAGCTTTAAATTATTAACAATATTTATTCACAAAAAAAAATAAGACAAGATTCAAAACAAAAGAATGTAAGTAAACAGTACCTTTCAAGTTTATGTCACAAAGTCCCTCTGAAATAATCCATGAGAATTTATAAAACAAATCCTTTGAATATTAGTTTCTGATCCCACAATTTAATGTTCCTGAATTCAGAATTTAAGTCCAGAATGAATAAAACAGTAAAGTAATCCAGTATAGAATAATTTCCAGTGAAAGTATACAAAGATGCCCAGATGAAAATCTGTTCTCCTTATATAATATCAAAGAAGGTTCTAGAAAAAGAATTTACTACAAGCATCTCTTATTTTCGAGCTCCAATCAAGAAACTTCTAAATCTTCCATGACATGCCAAAAATAACTCAGTCCAGAATCAAGGCTGTAAACATCATGTTATTGTAAACATGTTGTTCTAGAAAGTTATTTTTGGAAACATAGCAAATAAAGCTATTTATGGAAACATAGTAAACATGTTTAAAACAACTGAACACCCTGTTATATAACAACTTTCAGGAAAGGACACTTCTACATTATTTTTTGGATAGGTCTATTTCTAATGAAAGTTGTGTCTTGTTTGTTTTTATTATTATCATTTATTATAGAAATTCCTGTACTTATTAATGCAAAAAAATGCAGACTCGATCAGACGCCGCGTTCTGCCAATGTTCCTTTTATGGGACATAAACGCCATTTCTGAAACAAGTTCACTTTTAACCTATTTAATGGATTAAAAGTGACTTTGTTCAGAGTTAAGAAATTTGTGGACGATAGAGTGACGGGGAATGAATATGCTTGCAAACATCACTGCCTGTATATTTTTGACCCCCCTTAAATCCCACTTTTATATAGTAAAACTGGGGTTTACAGGGGTATTCATTATTTTTCTTATTTCTGCTCAATACATAGATTGTGGGTACTCGTTAGAACCGCCTCGTCGAGGCGGTTCTAACGAGTACTCACAATCTATGTTTTGAGCAGAATCCTAAAAAATATCAGAATTTTTTATCTGAAAATTTTCATTTTTTAGTGATAAAATTTTCACTATATTTGAATAGGCATGTTTTCGCAATGAGGAAGCAACTTTGAGGGAAGCAACAACATTGAACTTGTTGTGCTTCCCATCTGAAAAGGGGTCTGTTCTAAAAAGGCAAGTCTTGACTCCCCTTGTGAGCAAAGCCTTTTCTTTTATATAATCCTTTTTAGTAGGGGATTTGGAAGCAGGGAAGCTAAATGAGAGACCATAATAATAAGTTCTCCCTTTTGAAATATTGTAAAATAACCTACTAAGCGTAACCATTTTCCCCGATTATTATTTGAGTACTATCCTTTGGAATCGGGGTTTTAAAACAAAGAATAGAAGTAACTAGAAACCTACAAATATGCTCAATGGTAACTCATTTGTCACATTTAATCTTGTGTTTTGACCATCATCAACCTTGACATATTGCGGCTGACCTCCGAAATTTTCCTACGAACTCCCATCCCAATGCTAAATCGAAGCGACATCTAGTGTGTAGATAGTCAGACATTGCGACTACCTATCAAATAATTAGTGTTTTCCTCAGTGATATGTCGCGTACTTGTCATGTTTCCGGGGCTCGATTCTAAAGAATCTTGTTTGTAAATGTCGGAACTGCTCAGACTTGAGCGCCATTTATGTCATGCACACAATTCAGTGTACATTTCTGGGAAATGACGCGAGGACCACCGCCAAGCCTCTGAAGCTCCACAGAGGAGGAGTCATTATTTCAAGACAAGTCATCGTCATTTCTCGTTGTATAAAGTATAAATTTCACTTGTTATTTGGTTTGATCCATTTTATTGCTCCCTCTTAGCGCTTAACGTGCTGGATAAAACAATTTTCTGGCGACATCTTTAAATATTTTTTTCTTATTTTTTCGCAGAAAACAGGCTTTTACAATTCATGCAAATTGTCTCCTTAAGAGACAATATGCATGAATTCTTAAAGCCTATTTTCAGGGAGAAGTAAGAAGAATGTCAATTTGCCATCTATTGAATTAGCCCACAGAGTGAAAAAGGTTAAGCTGCCGTTAATAGAACAGAATTTGTTTTGAATGCATATTTTCAAGCACATTACGAAAATACGCCTATTCAAATATATAGAAAAATCTCACCTCCAAAAACTGAAAATTTTCAGATAAAAAAACTGAAATTTTTCATATTTCAGCTCAAAACATAGATTGTGGGTACTCTTTAGAACCGCCTCGGCGAGGCGGTTCTAACGAGTACCCACAATATATGTTTTTGAGCAGAAATAAGAAAAATAATGTATACCCCCGTAAACCTCAGTTATACTGTATAAAAGTGGGGTTTACGGGGGTCAAAATTATATAGGTATGTTTTCGTGATGATGTTACATATTTATGTACCCAGACATGTAAGTAATACAGCAGTTTAGGCCGTTTGGCTGGTTGGAATGGTGCGGTCCTGAGATAGTCATTTGTGACAACCTCTTCTAAAAACAGGTTTATTTTTTATATTGTATTGCCATACACAAGTCACTTGGCTCAAGCGTTACGACAATGTTGTAATGCTGAGAAGACCCTTCCACCTAAAATCTTTTGTAAGGTCCATTTCCAGAAGAAGTGATCTGTTACTTTTCATTATTACCACATTTTATAGAAATTCGTGTATTTAATTAAAAAATATAGGCCCTGACCAGACGCCGTATTCTGCGCCACCTGATCTAGGCATACATTATTTGCCAGTGTCTCTTTTATTGGACACAAGGAATAAATGTGTTAACAAGTTTCAAACAGCATTTGAAAATAATGTACTTGTCCCTTAGAATACTGATGACGAAGTAAGCAGACAAATAAAAAAAAAAAAAAAAGGTATTTTTCTTTTTTTCTGTACAGAGACCATTACTTGCCATTTCCATCGTATCGTCTCCCATGTATTGCATTAAGTGCAAGTCCTATCTTCTTGGATAAATAGGAAAAAAAAAAAAAAAAAAAAAAAAAAAAAAAACATTTGCAAATCTCAATATTATACTTCAGCGTATTATTGCTCTATCAATGATTTTATTAATTGAACAGAACAGAACAGAACCTTTTTCATCATTAATCCTTGCATCCTTGAGTCTCTGAAGTGGACTCTTCCTTCACTGAATTTTGTCAGAACCATTTTTCCAAAGAGGTGTCCCATTCAAAAATAAAAAAAAAAGAATGGCAAATAGTGCAGATCCTGATGAGCTCGACACTGTTTGCAAAAATTCTTTTGGTCTGTAGGGCAATGCCATGTCAAAATTGTACGGGAATTGAATTTGATGCTTGTACTAAAAAAATATTTATTTTTAAAATGTCTTTTACACAGATTCTGATATCAGACATGTCTTAAAGGTCATCACTTTTAACCAACTCACCCCCCCTTCCCCCCCCACACACCAACCCCTTCTCCCCACGCCCTGCATTAAAAGGCTTGTTCGAGTCCTTGAAATTGTTTATTGGGAATTTACCTGTATTGAGGGAACACCTGCCTTAAGTAATCACTTTATGAATTTTCCAAAGAGACTTGCTTAAGGGCGAGATTTCGCACGGTTAAAACAAGTGTAAGCCCCCACCCACTACCCAAAGCCCTCTCCGTCCTCTCGCTCAGCAGTATATACTGTTTTACGTTCCCATGCAGATATGCTGATGCAGATCCCCTTTGATGTAAGTTTAGCACTAGCAACAGGCCCGTACGTACACTTTTGAAATTGGGGGTGCAAATTTTTACCTATTCTGAAAAGGGGGTGCAAATGTTAAGAAAATACCGATTTGGGGGCCAAAACCAAAGGGTGTAAAGTGAGTTTGGGGTAAAAACTGTATGATGTTTGAAGCAGTTTGCCCCCCCCCCCCCCCCCCCCACAAAAAAAAAAAAAAAAAAAAAAAAAGAGAGAGGGGGTGGGTGGCGTTCGCACCCTCCCTCCCCCCACCCACTGCGCACGGGCCTGAGTATTACTACACACTTTCTGTTTTGTTTAAATTTGTTATTCATGTTCTTTGTTCAAACGTCAATTATTGTAACATACCGTCTTGTTTTATTGTTCTTTATTCCTCTGCTATTCTTCTTTCGTTCCCTCCCCCATTGCCTCGGGAAGATTGAGCTTCGCAACTGTGGCCATTCCTGGGTAACCGCATATATATGTTTGCTTAACTCTTTCATCCCTGCAGACCAATGCAGGTGTTTTTGTAAACAGTGCAGATCCAGATGAGACGGCTCGTTACGAGCCGTCTCATCAGGATCTACACTGTTTCCAATTCTGTGATTGATTTGTGACTGAACCCTCTATTTGTGACAAATGGATGTGTTCAAATTCAGAGGTGGAAGTGTCCATTTCAGAAACTCTGGGGTAAAAGGTTATGAAAGGTTACACCTATTTTTATCTGTTTTTTAAAAAAAAGTTTTGCTACTATTATTTCGCCACCTTAACAATCTGGGCCCAGTTGTTCGAAGCGTCGTTAGCTTAACGAGCTCGTTAAGGGTCATTTCGTTAACTGTTTTAGCGGTTTCAATATACAATATTCTGATATTTTGTGCTGAAAAAATGTGAGTAGCTTTTGCACTGCAAAAGCTACTCACATTTTTTCAGCAAAAAATTTCAGCATATTTGCGTATCACTCGATGTAAATTTTAACGAATCGTTAACTAACGACATCGTTAGCTTTGAACAACTGGGTCCTGTTTTCCTGATGGTTTACCTGCCATCTTCGTTCTCTTGTTTGACATCAAGTTTGCAAAAAGCACTGCCAATTAATTATCAAAAGCGCCTTAATTATGTGTCACTTTATGATTTATAAGCACCATAGTTACGACCAAGCCCGTTTTAGAGAAACAGAATTATAAATTAGTATTCTATGTTTTGACGAGTCATTTTTGTACAGTTTACACGCATGAACTCTCGGGAACAATCGAACATTTCCGAAAGTTCTCCGGTTTCACACTTGGCGACAGAAATATTGTCAGAGTCTGGGAACAATGTAAAAACGGAACTGAGCTGGGCCTAGGAAAAGCGGGCGTACGCTAAAGATAACACCAAAGGCCCAGGTCATGTTTGCGCAATGAGGCTAGGGCCTTTTATTGATCGCCTATGTGTTCTGGAGTTTTATACTGTTGATGAATCGAACTAGTCTATGCTGCATCGTGAAGTGGTATCCAGTATATGCGGAACCGTAAATTGTTCTAAAAATAAAAATAAAAAATGAATAAAAAAAAAAAAAAAAAAAAAAAGAAAAAGAAAAAAAATATGTGGCGTCAACAGACAGTCAGTGTTCAAAAATCACAACTATAATAGTCTTAGATGCATGCATGGTCTTTAATCCAGTGATACACTGTAAAAAAGTGACAACTGGCTGCTAGCGCCTTTACCGTAAATTTTTACGGGGGCCCGTAGAGATTTCGCAAGAATTTCCTCGTAAGATGGGGTAAGGATGTGTAAGCCTAAGATACGGTGCGTAGCTCACATCCTTACTGTGTCCTATACGTTACCTACCTTGCCCCACACTGCCATACCATGCGTAATTATTACTGTAAATAATCTACAGGCGTCCATAAAATTTACGGTACATGTACTGGCAGCCAGTTGCCACTTACAACTTGCTAGTATTTACCGTAAAATATACGGGATCTTTCTACAGTGTGGTTGACAACTTTGCTTCCCTCTGTAATTGCACGACGGTTAGTCGAGCTTCAGACTAAATGACGACAACTTTCCCAAACTGTATTAGAAGGTTGGCGCCTGGCTTTGCTGTCTGTAATTGGGATCGTCGGGCCCATTGTGGTCCAACGTGTGATTTTCTTTTGCTCTTGTTTCAGATTGCCATTGGGCCATCTGCTTTTTCTTAGCAGTTTTGTGGTAATTTTCGTATGTTTTACTGTGATGTTTAATTGATGAAATAGCAGACACTACTCGGACCGAACAAGTATGTGTAATTTTAAGCTGCATCAGAACTGAGGGCGAGGTTGCGATCGTGTACAACTAGTTTAACCCATTTATGCCTGTTGTCTTATAAAAGTGACATTGGCAACCAGTGAAGACCCAGATCAGACGCCGCAGAGTGCGGCGTCTGATCAGGGTCTACATTGTTTTCATTTAGTACAGAAGTTTCTATAAAATATGGAAAAATACATAACCATACACCCCTTATATTGGAAATGGACGGGTCCGAAGAGTGAAGGTAGAAGAGTCCATTCGACATAAATGGGTTGTCCCCAGTAGTTGATTCGCCTGACTATTACAAGGCGGTTCCTCAGTCGCTGTTCTCCTCTGTCTGTCGTTTATTGCAATTTTATCGTTCACTGTAAAAAAGATCCCGTATATTTTACGGTAAATACTGGCAATTGGCCGGACAGTACATGTACCGTAAATTTCAAGGGCGCCTATAGATTATTTACAATAATTACGCATGGTAGGGCAATGTAGGGCAAGGTAGGTAACGTATAGGACATAGTAGGGATGTGAGCCAACGCACCGTATCTTAAGCTTACAAATCCTTACCCCACACTACGAGGTAAACCCTGCAAAAGTTCTATGGGCCCACGTAAACATTTACGGTAAATGCGAAGGCAGCTAGTTGCAAGTATTACAGTAAAATCTAAGGGGAATCATTGCGATAACGTGCCTATATAATACTGACCCCCTTAAACCCCGCTTTTATACAGTAAAACTGGGGTTTACAGGGTATATATTATTTTTCTTATCTTTGCTCAAAAACATAGATAGTTCTAATGAGTACCCACAATCTATGTTTTGAGCAGAAATATGTAAAATATCAGAATTTTTATATGAAAATTTTCTTTTTTGGTGGTAAAAATTAAATAGGCGTGTTTTCGTAATGTTTTACAGCGTTGTGTTTTGTCATTATTATGTGTTCCTCTTACTTTTGCGCATCAGGTAGACTGTGCTTTGTGATTGTTCCAGTTCCTGGGTGACTCCATTTACATTTTTGTGCGATTTTCCTATTTTTGCTTCACAAAAGTACTCTAAAAGCTAAATAATTTCTTTATCATCGAGTATGTTTTTTACTTGATGTGTGTTTTCCTTTAATAAAAACGTCTTCAATCATTATGCTTTCTTCAATTTTAAATGCATAAGTTTAAAACATGTTTGACATGGGCGTACAATTATAGAATACACGTGCTTTATGTTTTTCTTCATTAGATTCCAGTGAACTTCTTAAAACTTAAGTTCTTATCAAAATTTAGAGGGAAAGATATATAGATTAGATATCTTAAATTAATTTATCATGAAATGCATCTAGAAATAAACATCTTAATGCCTATCAGTCTCCAGTGGGAGTCGAGATAAGAATTTTGAGGCCACGTGGAGAAAAAGTTTCATTGTTGACATATGCAAAACTTACATGTTAACATGTAGATTTAAATATTCAAAACGTTAAAGTGTCCATTCGGAAAAGCTTTGGTTTAGTCGTATTCCAGGCACAGGCGTTTTATTAAGTAACATGTATTCATCAAGGAAACACGCCTTTTTAATTTTGACCCCCTTAAACCCCATTTTTATATAGTAACACTGGGGTTTACAGGGGTATACATTATTTTTCTTATTTCTGCTCAAAAACATAGATTGTGGGTACTCGTTAGAACCGCCTCGCCGAGGCGGTTCTAACGAGTACCCACAATCTATGTTTTGAGCAGAAATTTGAAAAATATCAGAATTTTTATCTGAAAATTCTCCTTTTTTTTGGTTGTAAAATTTTCAATATATTTGAATAGGCATGTTTTCCGTAATGTGTCAGAATTCAATCCAAGCCGAACAGTCAGAACTTTTAAAAAAAATGAACATATTTTGTACAAGATTTTAGCAACCTCGTGACAAAACTAACAAAATGGCATGTGCGCCTTTCGAAGACTAAATCAGCCTGGGTATCCGTCCAGTCTGACCAGAGTCTTCGTTTCGCTCAATGGGTAGCCAAGGACCCAAGCTTTCTAAATGTGGACAGCGAAGAATCTGATCAGACTGGGCGGATCTGAGTCTTCGCCGGGCGTTCATGTCATTTTGTTGGTTTTGTTATGAGGTGGCTCAAGTGAACCTAGATTGAATGTTTAGTATCAGTAAAATCGATTTAAACCCTGCGGTAGGTGTTACTACTGGCCGTTCTTGTTACGTGCATGGTTCTCAAATGCGTAACGCTCATTACGTACATTACGCATGTGCTTAACATGCGTAAGAATAATATTTATAAGAAAGTGGCATTAATATAAAATATCTTGCTTCCTTACCATAGGGGCTACTCTTAAAGGAAAGAATTTGCTCCCTCTGGGAGCAAATTCTTTCCTTTAAGAGTAGCCCCTATTTTTGGAAGCGATTCTAGGCATAGTTTTCAAGATTTTTCCTGGGTGTGCGTAAAAATAATTCCCTTCTGGCTACGCCACTGGGTGTGGGGTTGTTTCTTTTTGTGTGGCCTTGTGGCTACCCGCTGCGGTTTCGTCTTTCGAGTTTTGTCCTGTTCGTTGCGTTACGAAAACACGCCTATATAATTTTGATCCCCTTAAACACCACTTTATATAGTAAAAGGGGGTTTACAGGGGTGTACATTATTTTTCTTATTTCTGCTCAAAACATAGATTATGGATACTTGTTCGAACCGCCTCGCCAAGGCGGTTCTAACGAGAACCCACAATCTATGTTTTGAGCAGGAATATAACAAATATCAGTTCTTTTATTTGAACATTTTCTTTTTTTGTCGTAAAATTTTCAATATATTTGAATAAGCTTGTTTTCGTAATGTCTTTCTGATGTGTTTAATGGATCCTGTCTAGAATTGCGATCACCTTGTTGGAGAAGTGTGTGTTTGTGGGATGGGAGGGGGGGGGGGGGGTGGGGGTGGGGTGTGGGCTTGCTGCTTAGCCTTTAGTTCGTTTGTAGCTTGTACACTGTCTGTCTGTCTTTGTTTGTTTGCTCTTCCTCTTGGCGTCATTAGTAAGCTATTTCTGTGAGCGAAGCTTTTTCTGAACATCATCCGTACTATTTTTGTGGGTAACCAATGAAATTCTAATAATGACTTTAATACATCATAGTACAGACACCAAATTAAAATTCTGGTAAATGTTTTGCATTAGTATATGAAATGATCTATAATGTTTCTGCATTAGTATGGGGACATTCATACATACAAAACGCTGTTTAAATCAAAACAGAGCCGACCTCCGTGGCTCAGTTTGATGCGCGTCCGACTGTTGCGAGTTCGACTCCCGCCGGGTCAGTAACATTCTTCCGTGTAGATTGGACATGGAATATTTTCTACGGTCATTCTGTCCCCTCCACTGATTCAAAAAGGGCAGTTGTCAGTTTCTGGCGAAAGAATGTGCACAATACTGGTTAACGGCTTGGAGTAAAAGTGAGGTTAGTAAACTGACCGCGCGTGACATGACCCAATTGGGTTGACTTGGCTGTAAAGCCACAACACAAACATACAAAACTAAACAATAAAGACGCACAGACTTATGAACCTGTACCTTTAATATAAAAATCTTGACATGAAAAAATGTGCCTGTTTTCAAATACAAGGAAAGTAGTACAATATAAGCCTGCACATCCATTTTGACAGCTCTCCTTCTATACATATTGTTGTACTCTATGAGTATTGTTGTACTCTATGAGTATCTACGTGAACAGCGCACATCTTGAGCAGCAAGCGTAGAGTTGCAAACTGATGTATTCGTCTTCGCTGATACATGTAGCATATTTTGTAAGTTACCTTCTCCTGAATACTTTTATTCATATAAACCGCAACGCCAGGCAACGTACCTTTGGACATGTGCGCCCAGCGAAGATGCAGATCAGCCTGCGCATCCGCGCAGGCTGATCTGAATCTTCACTGGGCGCATTTTGGATAGCCAAGGATGCAAAGTTTCTTCATACGGACAACGAAGACTCTGATCAGACTGCGCGGATGCGCAGGCTGATTTGAGTCTTCGTTGGGCGCACATGTCAGAAGGTACGTTTTCTCACGTTGCGGTTCGTATGATTTAATCAGTTTTTATCAATCTAAAACCACGTGGAATAAAGTGCGTTATGTCTAAAGAATATATTTTATCAGAATTGAGTTATTGATAGACTGCAGAGATGAAATTTACTGACAAGCATCAAAATATAGATAAGATTACGCAATTTATTTTGTAAAAGGTAATAATATAAAGTTTCTGCTTTCTGTTCCTAGTTATACCAGCACATAAAAAAAGAAAGAAACTAGGTACATGAGCGGGCGCGAGAAAAAATACTTATGCCTCATCTTAAATTTCAGGGCTTAACATCTTAAATTTCAGGGCTTAAACAGTTAATAATAAATACAATGTATTGAGTGAACTGGTCAGCTCCAACGTAATTATTTTAACTGCAGACAAGGTTAGCTTGTTGTTATTGTTGTTTTTTTTATTTTTATTTTTTTGCTTAAAAACTGAGAAAATAATCTTATAGCATTATTAAGTAATGAAGTGGCGCGTTCTGAGGTTTTACAGAGTTAAATAGTAAAACTACACCTCTAGCCAATCATCTGTATAACATTGCTACTATATAAATCGAAAATGAAAGTGGTATTGTGGGTTGTCAAGGGATGTCTTTGGAAGACTCTTCATGCTCATCTAAGTTACACTGGCATAAATGCTCTGATCTAATAGTCACACATTACGAAAACATGCCTATTCAAATATATAGAAAATTTCACCTCCGAAAACTGAAAATTTTCAGATAAGAAACTCTATTTTTTCATATTTCTGCTCAAACCATAGATTGTGGGTACTGGTTAGAACCGCCTCGCCGAGGCGGTTCTAACGAGTACCCACAATCTATGTTTTGTGCAAAAATATGAAAGATATCAGCGTTTTTCATCCAAAAAATTTTCTGTTTTTGGAGGTGATATTTATTATATATTTGAATAGGCGTGTTATCGTAATGAACAAGGGTACCTGCAGATGTAAGTTTCTTTTTAAACCTCTAATGGTCCTTGCTTGTTTGTGAAGTAGACAGATCTATGTATGACCACATCAGAATTGAAAACTCCAAAACCACACAGTGTAAATTTAGTTACGAAAATGCAAATGACCAGTTAGAACTTTTGCCTAATATACCTTATCGGGAAACAAAAGTTTGGTGAAGAATATATCTGAGATGAACGATCTGGACAAACCATACGTTCTCATGTCAGTTTGATCGAAATCGGACAAAACTTAAGGAAGTTGAAGACGTTTGAACATTTCAAAACCACTATCAGGGACGCTGCCATTTTGAATTTTTAGTAAGATCTTAAAAATTTCAAAATATTAACCCTAGTCCTGCTGAACCTGAATATACTCTGCCTTTGCAAACGGAGTAGATCCAGATCAGTTGGCTTCTGAAGCCAACTGATCTGGTTCTGCACTATTTGCCGTTAAGTATTTGGATTTGTATGAACAACTTAGATTAAGTAATCTGATTGACTGAAAATTAGAAGTGGGCGTGGCATCCTAATTTATTCAGCATGACAAGGGTTAAACAAAATATTCTTGCTGATAGACAATACTGTCGCTTTTTAGCAGATTCTATAATTGCCTAGAGAACAAGAGAAGAAGCTACAAATATATATACATGTATAGAGAATGAACACTGATGCAAATATTATTTATTTAGGTTTTGAATATATAAATAAGACTCTATAGCGCCATAAAATCTCATTAAATATCCAAAATGGCAGCGCCTATAAAGCAGTTTAAATAGCTTACAACCATGATAACTTACTACTTTTTATCCGATTTTAATAAATTTTCATCAAAATGCACAGTTAGTCAAGAATTTGCATCTTAGATTCATTTCTCACCAACCTTGCGCTTCTCTTTAATGTTTAAACATGCATGAATAAATGAGCCATCACACGACAAAACATGCCATAAGACTGTTTAACCAGCAAAGATTCAGATCAGCCTGCACATCGACCCAGTATGGCAAGGGTTTTCGTTCATTGCTCTTTGGATAACGGAGGCTGTACAAGGCACATGCGATTAGCGAAGACTCTGATCAGACTGCGCGGATGCGCAGGCTGATCTGAGTCTTCGCAAGTCGCACAATCCTTTTTGTAGGTTTTGATGTGCTGTGGCTCAAATATATTTTCTAAGCACTGTATTATCCTATGTAATTTTTTCTTTGCTTTCAGGGTGTAATTGTGACGTTACCTTCCCTGGTAGGTTCTGCTCTTAAAGAAACCAACTCTTTGACTTTAAGATCTTTCCTCCTTTGGGAAGGGAGTAGAACTCTGAAGATGTAACCGCTGGATTGCCTTATTGCAGTTTGCGATAAAGTAGCTAGTCTACAAAACATCACTATTGAAAATTATTCTCAAGTAAATATGTTGTGTTTTAAGTTTTTTTTGTTTTTTTTCATGTCGCGTTTAATATATATTTACACCACAATCTCGCTATAACGCGTTTGCTGTGATCCAAAGTAAAACAAACAAAACAAACAAAAAAAAAAAAAAAAACAAAAACAAAACAAAAAAAAAAAAAAACGCAGTAAACAACCGTGTTGCATCCAAACAAAAATTGTATAAATTATATAGAAAATAGACCGTAAATAGTCCATTTTCTAAATAATTTATACATTTTTGTTTGGATACTATCTAGACAAAAATATATAGATGATATAGAAAAATGACCATACATGGACATTTTTCTATATAATCTATACATTTGTGTTTGGATACACTTTAAGGGTCCACCTTCAAACCGCCTTATATCCGACCCGTCTTATAACGAAACTGTCTTATATAAAGAGGTTCCAGTCGAATCAAGAAAGAAAGGAAAAAGAATTTCTATGTTTCTTAAACTTGTCCGACAATATATTCACTTTTTGTCTATTCCCCAATGGAAATATGTATGTTCTTAGCTATCAGCAAAATTCATCATTCATAGTGAATCCCGGTACAAATGAAAAATTCACCCAGTGTGTTGATGGTCTTGATAATAATGACAGACTAATACCTTATGTAAATGCTTTTCCTGAATTTATGTAATAATTGATTGAAAAGCCGAGTCTGCAAGCAATGCTGACCTGCACGTCAATTTTCTCATTTTATTAAGCGGGTTTGATAAACTTGGTAGATATTCCGCCATTTTAGCAAAGGATACACAATTTTGAAGGAAGTTTATATATGTCCAATATAGAGAACCTTGACTGCCAGTTCGGTTCCCATGACCATCTGGAAAGGGAAGCACAATATTTGCTTTTATAGAAGACCTTTATTTGAAAGGGAAGGAAACATTTTGACAGTGTTATTTGCCCATGAGAAGGTTACCATTTCCTTTAACTTTAAGCAGGATGTTGTCAAATATAAGAAGAAGACATTTTCGAAATTAAATGTCTCCTAGAAATACCGTACTTTACCGATCACCGGCCTCAGTCGGATGCGCGTCCGTCTGGTGATCAGGAGGTCGCGGATTTGATCCTCTCTCCCGAGTCCGGCAACATTCTTTCGTAGAGATTCATGAAATATTTTCTGCGGCCATTCTCTCCATTCCGCTGATTCAAGAAGGACAGTTGTCAGTTTCTGACGAAGCATCACGAAAACATGTGTAAGTAATTTTGACCCCCGCTCCCTTAAATCCCATTTTATAAAGTTAAACGGGGGTTTACAGGGGTAGACATTATTTTTCTTATTTCTGCTCAAAAACATAGATTATGGGTATCTATTAGAACTGCCTCGCCAAGGCGGTTCTAACGAGTACCCACAATCTAAATTTTGAGCAGAAACATGAAAAATATCAGGGTGATTTGTCTGAAAATTTTCAGATTTTGGAGGTGAAATTTTCTATATATTTGAACTGTCGTGTTTTCGTAATGAGTGTGCACAAGTACTTGTCAACCGCTTAGAGGACTAAGCCTGCCCAAGAAAAGTGTGGTTAGGTTAACTGATCGGCTCGACAAGACCTTAATAGTTTTGGCTGGTCCATTAAATCCCAACCCAACCCGAAAGTTGGAAAATAGATTCTAAAACTAGAGATTCTTCGGAAGCTAGAAACACACCATTTAAAGGAAATTAGTAGACTCGTTTTTAGTAAGTCTACTCATGAACAGTAATGTAACGTGCAACACTGCTCAGGCTAGGAGGCGTGAGCAGACGCTAGGAGGCGTGAGCAGCCGCTGGGAGGCGTGAGCAGACGCTAGGAGGCGTGAGCAGCCGCTGGGAGGCGTGAGCAGCCGCTGGGGGGCGTGAGCAGACGCTAGGAGGCGTGAGCAGCCACTGGGAGGCGTGAGCAGACGCTAGGAGGCGTGAGCAGCCGCTGGGAGGCGTGGGCAGACGCTAGGTGGCGTGAGCAGTGTTGCACGGTACATTACTGTTCATAAGCAGACTCTAAGCGATATTCCATATTTAAATAAATCCAAAAGTGCTGAGTGATCCAACTGGACCAAATTGCTCGAAATAAGCATGTCTCGGAAGGACCACAATCACAGAACATAGCCTAGACAGGCTAAAATCTCCAGTGACTAAATATCATGACTATAAAGGCTGTTCACTTGTGTAGGTTGGGTATGATCCATGATTGTGGTAATTTTTGAACATCTTCTATGCCAACAGAAAAGTCACCAACAATCTTGCTGTTTTCTGTTCCATGGTAGTGCTTCTGTTGAAGTTACTTTTAGTTTGTTTTTTTCCGTTACCAAGGGAGTTTTGTTTTGTGTAGTCGTTTAATGTCTCAGAACCCTCTCTCCATTTTGTCTTTCGGTAGTTTAGGATACTCCCAGCACCCCCACCCCACCCCCCCCCCGACCCCACAAAAAAAAAAAAAAAAAAAAAATGAACGTTCTATAATGCTATGAAAGGCTGGCAGCAAGAGAAAGATGTCTGGCAAATGTCAAATTGATAAAATATAGAAATCCACAGGCACCAAGCACAACCTTCCCCAGGCATCGACAGAAGAAGAAATAAGGAAACAGATGACAAGACACAACGACACAGCTATAATAACGGACATACAAGTAAGAGAAGGACTGCAACAGAGGCACCACTTTGGAGTCTATGTCTTAATTATTGACAAAATTAAACCTCCTTTTGTATGCCTATCTGATGCCTTTTCGAACATAATACTAAACCTACACAGTCTTTTCGAACATAATACTAAAACTACACAGCCTTTTCGAATATAATACTAAAACTACATAGCCTTTTCGAAAATAATACTAAAACTACTCAGTCCATTGCTTATCTTATCAGTTTACTCCAGATACTGTCAAAACTCTTTACTCGATACAACGACATAATTCGTTATAATAGCAATTTAACTGGCAAATACTTTCGCTCAAGAAGTGACAGTTAATCAGAAATTATGCAAGAAAATAGCATTTAATACTTCAAGAAGCATATATTCTATCAGAAATTATGCAAGAAAATTGCATTTCATACTTCAAGAAGCATATATTTTGAATATTTGTTAGAATCGCCCGGGGCAATTCTAACAAATATCCAAAATATATATTTTATGAGAAAGCAAGCATTAAAGAGCGTCTTTTTAACATATAATTCTGCTCATTAAAAATTCTTGACAACAGCGAATTAATTTTAATGGCAACGTCTTTGGGAACAAATAATGTCGTTTTACGGAAGGTTCACTATATCTCCCTTTACCTGGAGAAAATTTTTGCAGAGATTCCAACGAGCAAGAGTTCCTAGCTATTGCAGTAATCTGATACGGTAAACTAGCCATTTTAAGAGATTTCCCTTTCACTGCGTGAGACAGACTTGGGATCTTTAATACAGTTACATATATATTCCATTCAGTTCTGCTCAGCAATCTTATATAGCGGCAATATTCCACAAAGAGGAAAGAAATGAATAGTATCTGCTGATTTAAATCACTCTAGTGTCGAACGTGCGGAAATGGAGAAACTCTGATGTCATTCAGCCGTAAATCGGCGAAAAGAGAACGGCTTGTCATAGCTTAATTATGGCACTACCTGATTTAATGCAAGGATTTATTCACGCAATGTACACATTCAAATCCCATTTATCATAGCAACTGCTAAAACTGTAAGGTACGAGGCTCTGATGGGGAGTTTTCTTGTCAGATTTATTTTCACCCTTTCAACCCTGTAGACTAGACTGGCTCCAGTCTCCAGTGACTAAATATCTATTTTTATAACCCCGTTTTATATATATAAAAAAACCCCCCCAAAATAATATCATGACTATAAAGGCTGGTCTCTAAACTCTAGTGGCCAGCCCAAGAGCTTAGTGTGATGTGCTACTTGCCAGCCTATATTGTCATGATATTATTTTGGTTTTATTTCAGTGGATTATCAAACAGGATTATTAGAATAAATATTTGGCCACTGGAGACTGCATCCAGTCTACCCTGTAGACCAATGCAGCTGTTTATGCAAATAGTGTAGATCCTGATGAGACGGCTCGTAACGAGCCGTCTCATCAGGATCTACAGTATTTGCCATTCTTTTTTTTTTTTTTTTTTTTGTTTAGATTGAAACTCCTATTTTGAACAATAGAACTGTTCAAATTCAAAGATAAACGAGACCACTTCAGAAACTCAGGTGTGAAGAAGTTAACGCCATTAAGTCAAAATAGTTTTCTGCTATGTCCATAAATATTAGGACAACTTCACTTCTTGCCATAATTGTCCTAAATTTCAATAAGTACGTTTTACTACTAGTATATGTGTCTAAAATTACCGAATGAATTGCAAAAAGTTTAGAGCCTCATCAGATGCTGCGTCATGGGAAGCAAATCTTTCAGATATAACATGAGAGACTACTCCAACTCCTAAATGGGCCTCAAAAATTAAAAGGAGGGATTAATCCGTAAAAACGGATTTGTTAAATGTGAAAACAAAACATTACGAAAAGGCGTACTGGTTTGGTAGAAAAATGTTGCACAAAAATTAGTTTTATCCAACACGCAAAAGAAACATCCAGTCATGATGTTAAGCCTTAGAAATTAACGTGGTACTTGTTTCGCTAGATTTACCTTGGTGACAATTTTTGTGAATTTCTGTTTGCATTCATGCACACCAAATCCCTTGAATAAAGCGAATTAGTCAAAAGAAAAAAGAAAGAAAAACAGCTACAACAATAATAATAATAATAATAATAATAATAATAATAATAATAATAATAATAATAAACAAACAAACAATCAAACAAAGCAAAACAAACAGAAACATAGCCACATTTTCGGAGTGATGGCAAACAATTTTGACTGAGTTACCTCCCCTGAAAGCATACCATTTATACTTACAGCGAAAGGCAAGGCTGGCAAAGAATGTTTCTGGGAAGGAAAAAAAAACACCTTATAAAACATACATTGTGATGCAAATTCTGATGAAAAATAGATAAGTAATTGAGGTTTGAACATTACAAAATTGTTCTTATGGATGTCGCCATTTTGAATATTTAATGAGGTTTTACGACGTCATAAAGCCTTTATTAAATATGCAAAATCTAAATGAATAAAATTCGCTGCACCATTTAACCTGTTTTGTGTAAAGCTTCCTTTTTAGACCTATATTTGAGACTTAACTTGAAAACAACATTGTTTTCGGTCAGATAGAAGATTTTATATGATAAAGTCAATTATTTATCATTAAATATTCAAAATGGCGGTACATTTGACAATAGTTCTGAAATCTTTAAATGCCATTAACTTTCTTATATATTTTGTACGACTTTGATAAAATTAAAACCAAAAGACATAATTTGCCATGATCTTTCATCTCAGATACAGTGTTCACCAACCTCGCATTTCCCTATAAGTTCAAATTATGTATGGCTGCTGCAGAGAATGAGACAGAACTTCTATTACAATCTTATGTTTCTGTCAGGAACCGTCGGAAATGAATAAAATCTTACAATCGTCATCCTGAAATCCGCGGATAGAGATGAGGTCGAAATGGAGGTGATCTTGGCCGAGGCTGTAATGATGAATGGGCAACCACACGCAATGGACACATTCGAAGGCAATTTATCAAAACTCACTAAGACGCTTGCCTGAGACTGACATACAGTTATGCAATTATTATGTAATTACTACTTTCCTGTACTTGGGTCTGTCTGTATATTTGATTAGGCATTATTTAAGGGGTCTGGATTCACTTGGAAGATTTTCCGCCATTTTTAACAAGGGAGAGAATTTTTGTGACTTCCGGTTTACTTTCCAGCACACTCATCCCCCTCCAAAAATGAGTTCTTCTCTAAAAGGAAAGAATTTGCTCCCAAGGGGAGCAAATTCTTTCCTTTTAGAGAAGATCCTTTCAGTAGGGGACAAAATCAATGAGACATAATTGTCTCCCGTGAATCTGTAACCATTTTCCTTAAAGTACAAATGAGCCACCCGATAACAAAACCAGCAACATGGATGTGCGCCCAGCGAAGACTCAGATCAGCCTGGGCATCCGCCCAGTTTGATCAGTGTCTTCGCCGTGCGCTCAATAGATAGCTAAGGACCCAAGCTTTCTTCATGCGGACAGCAAAGACTCTGATCAGACTTGGCGGAAGCCCAGGAGTACGTTCTGAGTCTTCGCTTGGCGCATATGCAATTTTGTTAAGGTCATGAGTCGGCTTCTAGAGAACGACATACCTTGCTGGTCATAATGCATGTCACTCCATTTGCGAATTAGCTTGCAGAGTATCTAAATTTGCATCTTTTCTGCTTTTAGCGTTAAAAATAAAATTGCTGATGAATGAATATCTTGTAAAATCAAATATGCAACTGTGCCGTCGTAGCTTGCAATTTCTTCTCTTTTCTTCATCTGTCAATGCCTTGGGAAGATTGCATTTCGTGATTATGGCGTTTTAGGGACAACTTTGTAATATATTGGCCTCATCGAGCGAAAAAGAGCGCTCAAACATGCGCAAACTTCGCGGATCTAGATCATCCTACGCATGCGCAACGTATCATCCGGGTCTTTGCTCTCCATCCATTCTTTCTGTTAGTGACAATGAAGGTCCTGATCAGACTGTCCGCATAGGCCCGAAGACACGTTTTCGCATGGTCTGACCAACAGCTTTCCGTTCGAGTTGATCCCATTTCAAGAGGGGCACGGTGTACAGGTAAGCAGACTGGAAGCCGCAAAATTTGTCCCCTTGTTAAACTGGCGAAAACTTACCAAATGTACCCTTGCCCCTTAATACCTACCCTGCAGGTTTACAATGTTAAAACAACGTCGATTCAACGTTGAATCGACGTTGTTTCAACGTTGTGTGCACGCTGGGTGAACTCTTTTCATACGCGATGCATTTCAGCGCGCACTACAACAGATTCACAAATATAAATATTTGTAAGTAAGCTATGTCGAATATCTTAGTTACTATGTAAGTCCTATGAAGGCGCATTAGATTATTAGATTAAAAAAAAATATATGTTGAGATACCCAAAATGCAAAAATCACGAAACATACCCTTCCTGAGGCACCGAAAGAAGGAGAGACGACGAACAAATCATAACAAAACAAACGCAACATACATTCGAACCTCAGTGGCTCGAGCATCTTTGGGACCATAGAAATTCGTTCGAGACATGGGTAGTTCGAGCCACTGAGGGCTAATCATAGCACCAGTTCAGGAAGCAAATAGCGATAATTTAGGGAAATCTTTTCGATTTTCTACACAATGATTGTATATTGAGTGTACTCATTAGAATCTCCTCGATGAGGCGATTCTAATGAGTACACACAACATACAATTCCATGATAAAATAAGAAAAAATCCTAAATATTTGTTTTCTTGAGCTATTGGAAGAATTTTGTAGGGACTGAAAAAAGAGTTCGAATCAACCACGGTAAACGAGCCATCCATGTTCGAGCCATTGAGGTTATACTGTATAAATCCACCAACGCACCAACAAAAAAGAAGTTGCAACAGCAGAACCATCTTGTAATGGTCAAAAGAAAAACTATTCGGGTGAGGTGGGGTACCTCACCCTTGTCTCCTGATTCAGCATCAAACAAAAGCTGCGTCAAAGAAAAAAGACTATATCGCCACATGTACTAAGCCTTATGGCTTTCTGCTAATAAATTTTACAGCGTCAAGGGCTTTCTTCAGGAAACAGGTCCTGCGCATGCGCTTGTGGATCTTTGTTGATTGCACACACAGTATTACCCTTAATATTTGTACACTTACTCCTAAAACATACTTAACCTAAAATTTGAACAGGTCAATTACTTTAAATTATCTTGATATATGGCAAATACATTGATTTTTTTTCTGAAAAATGTGATTGGCTTTTGCGTTGCAAAAGCTACTCACATTTTTGCAGCAAAAATATCAATGTATTTGAAAATACCTTAGCTACAACAGTTAAAGTGTTTGTCATTAACGAGCTCGGTAAGTTAACAATGCTTTGAACAACTGGGCCTTGGTTGTTTATGTGTCTAATAAAAATCTAAAAGGTTAATTTAATTTAACTGGTGACTCAGATAAGACGCCACAGAACGCGGCTTCTGATCTCCGTCTACATATAACAGGCTTGTCAGTCCAATCACTTAAAAGTATGCATCGTACACCTAGACCCCATTTTTGTATAATGCCTCTAATCATATACATATTAAACAGGCATAAATTATAAACTGTCTGTCAAATCACGTAACTGGAGATGATGTTTATTTTAATTTCGGAATTATTAAAATTTAAACACCCTTAAATGTTATTTTTAACCTCAGTATTAGAATAAAATGCACTCATTGACGTTAAACATTTAAAAAATCTCTCTAGCAAGATGTAAACTTTCTGCTATTTCATTCAAATTATAGACATAAAGTTGGTGAAGAAGAAGAAGAAGAAGATGATGATGAAGAAAAGCAGACAATTCCGGTAATTCTGCAGTAGAAATATGCAAAATTGCCTATTTTTAATGGTTGTTCTGACAGTAGAAAATCATCCGGGGTATAAATTACCCTTACACCTGCAGTGACCTCCTTTGAGATATGTGTAGGATGAAGCTCATTACATGACACATATCCTACCAACATGACCATTCCATTTCTTGTTTAGAAAATGTTAGAGGGTGTGGGGAGGGGGGGGGGGAGGGGGCGGGGGGGAGTGGGGGGAGAGAAGGGGGGAGGGACTGTTATCAGTCAAGGATCAAGAATTGATCAGTTGAACTTAAAAAAAAAAAAAGACTGTGAACTGAGAATATTTTCAAAAATGAATAAAATATATAAAGAAATCAATGGTAATACTCATTCACATATATTATTGTATGATGCTGACATCATATTATACAAAATATTTTTATTGGTATGGTGGGCGAGTTCGTTTTCTTCTCAAATGTATAAATTATTTATTATATAGACATTCCTTCTATTAAAATGCTTAGAATTATTATTATTATTGATGTAGGAGTATACATTTCTTTCCTATAAAAGTACATAGGACAATTAAGGAAACTGGTAACACGTGATAGATTTACCGCCATTTTTACAAGGGAGACAACTTTTGTGACTTCCTATTTGCCTTTGTACACAGTAAGCCCCTTTCTGTAAAAGAGTCTACTCTAAAAGGAAAGAATTTCCTCCCGCAGGCAGCAAATTATTTTTTTTTGAGTAGATACTTTTTTGAAGGGAAGCAAAACCATTTTTTAATAGAATTAACTCCCCTAAAGAGTATCAATTTCTTTTAAGTTGAAAATCCATACTCTACAGTATTTGGACCAGCACATGGGAAAAGGGCACTTATCACATAGGCGACCAGAAAAGGCTCTGGCGAGACTGCGCATAAGCGCAGTCTCGCCAGAGCCTTTGCTGTTCGTATACATGTAGTAGAGACCTTGAGGAAGATTAAGACTAAACCGCGTGTCTTAGCCCAAAAAAAGGAACTCCGCATACGCATTTGAAGAACCACAAAACGGAAAATCGTAAGGTCCCATTTTAGTGTGCATGTTTATTTGTATTTATATTGAACGTACATCATTATTATAGAAAGAAGCATTTTAATGGCTGTCATAAAAAATTGAGTTACACAAAAATGTGCCTGAACGCTTGTGGTTCAGGGAAGGCAAGTACAGCTTGTGAATCCGAGCACGTATGCAACGAACATGGCTGTTCGCCAAATGGAAGCATATTTACTCTAGAACCTTTTGGTAAAAAGCGAAGAACTAGATCTGACTTCACGCATGCGCAGGCCGATGTTGACCATCTCTGTTTGCCTATCGCCTCAGGCCCCTTTATGCGTAATACGGCATATTGTATTTACCCAATATGTTTGGACGCCTCAGCTCCTGACAATACTTCAAGTTGTCCTAAAATGTGAACGCCTCAACTCCTTACTTTTACTGCCCTAAATTTGAACGTCTTAACTCCTTACCATGCTTGTCCTACAATTAGTACGCCTTAATCCCTTACCATGCTTGTCCTACAATTACTACGCTTTAATTCCTTACCATGCTTGTCCTACAATTAGTACGCCTTAATTCCTTACCATGCTTGTTCTACAATTAGTAGGCCTTAATTCCATACCATGCTTTTCCTACAATTCGAACGCCTTAATTCTTTACCATACTTGTTCTTAAATATGAACGCCTTATCTCCTTTCCATGTTTGTCCTTATCGCCTCAGGCCCCTTTATGCGTAATACGGCATATTGTATTTACCCAATATGTTTGGACGCCTCAGCTCCTGACAATACTTCAAGTTGTCCTAAAATGTGAACGCCTCAACTCCTTACCTTGACTGCCCTAAATTTGAACGTCTTAACTCCTTACCATGCTTGTCCTACAATTAGTACGCCTTAATCCCTTACCATGCTTGTCCTACAATTACTACGCTTTAATTCCTTACCATGCTTGTCCTACAATTACTACGCCTTAATCCCTTACCATGCTTGTCCTACAATTAGTACGCTTTAATTTCTTACCATGATTGTCCTACAATTTGTACGCCTTAATTCCTTACCATGATTGTCCTACAATTTGAATGCCTTAATTCCATACCATGCTTTTCCTACAATTCGAACGCCTTAATTCTTTACCATACTTGTTCTTAAATATGAACGCCTTATCTCCTTTCCATGTTTGTCCTTAAATTTCAATATGTCCATTTGACTGTCTGTTCATTTGTCTAAA
This sequence comes from Anodontia alba, assembly GCA_964016985.1. Taxonomy (NCBI): domain Eukaryota; kingdom Metazoa; phylum Mollusca; class Bivalvia; order Lucinida; family Lucinidae; genus Anodontia; species Anodontia alba. The sequence goes on from OZ024828.1 coordinate 10,931,296, forward strand.
AACTTCTAAGTGCCAAACAGCGTAGACACCGACGAGACCAGGTTCTGTGGCGTCTGATTTGGGCCCTCATAGTTTGTCAGGCCTGTCTGTCTGAATACTTAGTATAAATTTGGTACTTGCGGTTATGCTAATGACTACTCACGAACAAATGAAGAAACTCGCCCGTATGGGAGTATTTACCTATCCTATTGTAATAGAGGGGATGTTGTGGTTTCATGGCTGTGGACTAATATGAAAAACTAAATTAAACTTGTATGGCCTCCGACTACCAGTGAAATTGGTTTTCGGCTATAGTAACACAGGAAATGAACCGAAACGTCAGGAAACGTACTTTCGGACTGGTTCGCCCAGCGAAGATTCAGATCAGACTGCGCATCCGCGCAGTCTGATCAGAATCTTCGCTGGGCGCATTTTGGATAGCCAAGGATGCAAAGTTTCGTCATGTGGAGGGCGAAGACTCTGATCAGACTACGCTGATGCGCAGGCTGATTTGAGTCTTCGTTGAGCGCACATGTCAGAAGGTTCGTTGTCTGACGTTGCGGTTCAAATGGTTTAACAGTTGAAAACTGTTAATAGATAATATGTAATAAACTGTAATGTCATACGGCATGTAAGTTTAACAAAATATAAATTAAGTTACCCAGGACGGGTCATAGTCACGAAACACGACCTTCCCGAAACACCGTAGGAAAAAAAGGTTAGTAACAATCATTGACAAAACAGGACAGTAAAATTGCAATAACAGACATACGGACAAACACGAACGGTAACAGAGGAACAGCTCTTCCGAAAATTGTAGTTCTAATGCTTTATGGAATTGCTCTGTACAGTGGCGTTACCAGAACGGAATTATTCTTATGCACACCCAGGAAAAATCTTGAGAAGCAAAATATTATGTGTTGATGTCACGTTATTATAAATATTTTCTGTTTTCTCCCAATACATGTATTCTTCCGTTAATGAGTATATATGAATACATTACATTTTCGCCAACATGCACACTAAATGTACAACGTGCAACAAAAAAGAAAGACACATACTAAAATTTAAAAAAAAAAAAAAAGAAAGAACAACAATAAAAGTTCAACTCACTTTCCAGTGTGATTGCTCAAGCCGCGATACTCAAAGCATGCTTGTTAAATATGCAATGACATTACTATTTCAATACGGGTGTCCAGAATCAATCAAACTTATACCATCTTTTTTTCATGTAAAACGAAGCCATGTGATGCGTAGCACAGGAAAAGGTCCCATACTCCATGTGCGGACAACGAAGGCTCTGATCAGACTGCGCGTTTGCGCAGTCTGACCAGGGCCTTCGTTACCCGCATACAGACATACTATTTAGACGACCGGAGAACACCCTGGCGTCGGCGTCGACGTCGGTGTCGGCGTCGGCTGGTCTGGTATATCGAATCATAGCATTTTCCCACGTTACGCTTCACATCATGTAGAATTTGTCGCCCAGACCTTTCTTATTATTAATTCAGTCGGTATTATAAAAGATGAAATTAGTTGAAGCAAGAAAAATGGTCCCGTTTGTGTATGCAAATATCATCGACCCTTATCATCCATTCGACCAATATCCACTCCTTTTGTAATATGAATTTTCCTAGTTTAATACAAAGTGCGTGCGAAATGCAGAGACCCTGATCACACTGCGCGCATGCGCAGCTTGATAGGGACTGCACATTTCGCTACATGCGAAAACATATGTTTTCGCGAGTACCGACTCGCAACGATGTTATATGACTCCAAGACGAATTTTATATAGGAGACACAATACCAAACAATGAGCATGGTTAAAAAAAGGCGCCCGACATATTTAATAAAGTCTACATTGATAAGTAGTAATGACAGTTATAATTCAAGAGCGGGCGGAAGCGGTCATCTTGCAATGAACTCCCAAAATGAAGACGCTTTTGACGAGCGTTTATGTCACTTTCTATTAAAACGGTCTAGATGATCACAGAAAGTTCACGCCAAAAGTCATTTCTCCTATCAGCGTTAGTAAATAGTGTATTATGAATGATAATTTTCAGGAGTTTCTTTGCTTTTGCTACGGCTGTCCTGCCTAATTTGTCTAATTGTTAACCCTTTCAGCACTGCAAACAAAACAATTGTTTTTGCAAACAGTGTAGATCCTGATGAGACGGCTCATTATGATGAGCCGTCTCATCAGGATCAACACCGTTTGCCATTCGTTTTTGTTATTTTTGACTGAGACCCCTATTTAGAACAATGGTTCTGACCAGATTCAAAGATAAAAAAGAGTCCAGTTCAGAAACTCAGAGATGATAGAGTTAAACTACATTCAGTTTGTAAATTGCACGGTAACAACAAAGTTAATACGGTTGACAATCACACTAGTTTAAATAGAATTATTGTAGATTTAGAGAAGCAGACATAGAGGACCTCCACACGGACCACACAAATATGTTTTTAGCACTAAGGAAGCTGAGGGCGAGGGTTTGGATCCCGTAAAGCTAACTTAAGCCCCTCCTCTCTCTGCCCCTCCCCCCCCCCACCCCCCCCCCGCCCCCAAATTCATTACTGGCTGTTCCAAGGCGGTTGTGGTGATTTTTATTAATTATTATGTACTCTTTCACTTTCTGATGCTTTTCTTTTTACAAGTATGCAAGTTGATTATATATTCAGTTAAGTTTATGTAACAGAGTTCCCACCTTTTTGGGAAAGAGTTGCCAACTCTGCTTGCCATCTGTTCATTTTGTGGCTGCTTCATTGTGTTTGTCATTCCCTTTGGTGTTGGGGGCTTACATTGTAATTTGAATCTGATTGTATCAGTTCCTGAATTCTCTTATTTACTTTAAATAGAAGTCTTTGGACTTTCGTCTGGACCCCTTTTGTAAAACGTCTGTATTTGTAGTATTTGTATGCTCTTGTATAGTGCATCTATATACCCAGTTAGCATTCTACGTAAATCTATATCGGGCCGTCATCGGCCCGTCAGCTACCCTGAGGGGCCAATGACGGCCCGATATAGATTTACGTAGAATGCTGACTGGGTATGTATTATATAAAGTTTAAACCAATTTTCAGGATATTCTGACATGTAGAAGGAAAAAAAAAGAGAAATGAAATGGAACAAAAGTGTTCTCATATATACATGAAATTTGTAGAACCTACTCAGCTTGTGCTCTTGTAACGACTGATCAGAGACAAAATACAGTGAAACTTCAGTGACTCAAATATCGATAGGTCGTTTACCGTGGTTTATTCGGACTCGGTTTTGAGTCCCTTGGAAATTCTTCCGATAGCTCAAGAAAGCAAATGTTTCAAGGTATATTGGGCATTTTTTTTTCTTCTTTTAACAAGAAAATGTATGTTGTGTGTACACATTAGAATCGCCTCATCGAATCGATTCTAATGTGTACACACTACAAATAATTATGTTAAAGAAAATCGAAAAGACATCTCTAAATTATCTCCGTTTGTCTCTTGACCTTGCAATATGATTAACCCGCAATGGTTCGAACTACCCATGTCCTGAACAAATTTCCATGATCCCTAAGATGTTGGAAGCATTGAATTGAAGTTCGACTGTATTTGGTATTATGCATACTCACTATCTTGCCAAACATAATATATATATACTAACCAGCTCCTCTGTGGCATACCGAATGCAACTGTAACAGACAATGAAACTCTGTTCTGTCAAGTGCAGGAATTCATAATTCGATCTAGAAGGTTCACTAAAACTTATTTGAGGCACCAAGAATTATTTGACACTAAAAATCTGGATGAAGAAGAAGAATAAGAACTTGCGGAGCCGATCAACGACGGGCATTTAATTCTTTTTTTTTTTTTTTTTTTTTTTTTTTTTTGTATATATAAGATGGGCCATTATCACCATCATCATCATCTTCATTTTCATCGTATTGTGCAACTGTCCGTCAGTTATTATTATTATTATTATTATTATTTTCTATAATATGTCTACATATACTTCTACTGTTGGTAATTTGTGTTTGTAACATTTTCCATCTATCATTCATGTATGTCATATGTACTACTTAGCATTGTTCAGGAGATGATTTATATAAGCTTTAAGCTTTTTATCAAATCCTGTACCTTATGATAATATGTGATATTCATGTGAATCAAATCAGAATTCAATAAATATTGTTTAAATCAAACATAATATATATACTAAACGATATGTAAAAATTGATGGAACAGCGCGGCTGTACTAGCAACTTTAGTTCATAGTTCAAGGTAGTAAAGATGTCCAGAAAAAAAAACACAATCACAGAACATAGCCTACCAATGACACCAAGAGAAAGAGCAAAGAAATTACGGCGTTATTACGAAATAATGAAAGCAAAAGCAACTAGCGCAAGTTCCCAGAGGGGTGATCACAATGCTAAAGAGAACCCACCAAACACAACAGTAAAGGCAACAAAACTGGGCAAAACACGAAAAAAAAAAAAAAAAAAAAAAAAAAGCGCAGCGAGCAGACCCAGTGTGCGATTTTTTTACTGATGGATGGAATGCAGTATGACACAAACTGTATAAACGGGAGGGCTTTTTTTTATTTTACTTCAGTGCAGCTGATGTTAAGTGTCGTCTACCGTACTTCACCATAATGCAGATTACGTTTGTATTTCCTTTGAGACCATTGAGCTCGTTCTGGATAGTTTGAAAATCGAATACGGTGTTACATCACGAAAACATGCCTATATAATTTTGACCGCCTTAAACCCCACTTTTATGTGGTAAAACTGGGGTTTACAGGCGTATAAATTATTTTTCTTATTTCTGCTCAAAAACATAGATTGTGGGTACTCGTTAGAACCGCCTCGACGAGGCGGTTCTAACGAGTACCCACAATCTATATTTTGAGCAGAAATATGACAAATATCAGGACTTTTTATCTGAAAATTTTCTATCTTTAAGGTGTTAAAATTTTCAATATATTTGAATAGGCGTGTTTTCGTAATGGTGTGCGGGGTGGAGGAGCGTATGTAGCCTCGCAAATAACATTGTTGCATAGGAAGGGGAAACTTAATTACGCCAAGTCGCCGATTTTCATCCTTTTGTGTGTTCTTTATTTCCAAAGGTAACCTGTTAGGTTTTTATTTTTGATTATTCCGAACTATTTAACCTCTTTGATGGTTCAAAACAGGCACGATTTTGAGTTTACCTTGCATTGCACTTTATTGTCTAATAAACCTGATAATATTTATTTTCACCCTAACTTACAACCACAATTTATCTGTACAACCACAATTTATCTGTACATAGAACAAATGATCTTTGCCTAAAATGATTACAGATTGATCTTTCCGTTCAGTTTCATTTGGTCCGCATCAAGCGAAAAAGTGCCTCCGTGCATGCGCAAAACGTGCGGATTCACATCATCCTGAACTTGTGCGAAGTCTCATCAGGGAATTTGCTCTGCATTGAAACATTCTATAGTATCTGATGATTCTGTTTGCGGATAGCGAAGGCCCTGATCAGACTGCGCGGTCTGATCTGGGCCTTCGCTGTCCGCATATTTCCGAAGATACGTTTATGCCTGGCATGGCACATTAGGTAACTGCTTTCAGACAAAATATAACAATACTGAGTGAAAACTAACCTGACCCACTCGTCGCTTCACGATAGTTTGCATGTGTAATACAGATTAAGTTTATAATTCTGTTCCTCCTTGAACTTTCGTGGTTCAGTTTTCAATGAAGGCCAGCTAAAGAGGAAGGGCGTCAACTAAGCATTGGTTGTTGGTCACGAAACCAAGGCGCCTATACCTGCAACAGTTATCCTGTCACGCTTTCTTCACACTTCCTGATTTCAAAAAATTACTTTCTACTGACATTTGTAGTGGGACAAATATATTACAGTAAGACCTCAATGACTCGAACACTGATGGCTCGTTTACTATGGTTAATTCGAACTCGTTTTTTGAGTTCCTAGGAAATGCTCCTTGATAGCCCAATTAAACATTTATGGATATTTTCTGGAAAGTTTCCTATTTTATGATAAAATATATGTTGTGTGTACTCATTAGAATCGCCTCAATTATATCCGTTTGCCCTCTGATCTGGCGTTATGATTAACCCTCAGTGGCTCGAACTACTCGGGTCTAGAACAAATTTCCGTGGTCCAGAACATGTTAGAGCCATTGAGGTTCAACTATATTTCGAAAAAAAAGTATATTCAATGTGTTGAGTGCGATTGTTTTTGCAATGAATTTATTTATAATTCCAACTCAACAAGCTTATAATTATTTAGCGCAATTTTGGCTGTGGGTAATTTGAAAACGGGATTTATACTTCGATAAAGCTGGAACTGTTTTCTTCGCATAAATTTCTAAAATGTGCAATTGTACATATGTTTTGATGAATATGTGATCTAGTTCGAATTATAAGAACTAGATTTCATCCTTGTAGATTTTATCGAGGTCTAAACGCTGGTGAATCACTCATCATCACGAAAAACATGCATATTTAATTTTGAACCCCTTAAATCCCACTTTTATACAGTAAAACTGGGGTTTACAGGGGTATACACTATTTTTCTTATTTTGCTAAAAAAAAATAGATTGTGGGTACTCGATAGTAACATGGTCTCAACAAACCGTCAACGGTTCAGTCATGGCTGAAGTTGGTAATCTGTATGTAAACTGCATTAATTTGAATCTGGCAATCTGGTCCCAGTTCTTCAAAGCTGATGACATTATTTGTTAACAAGACTTTTAAATTTATATCATGTGATATGTAAGTGCATGGATAATTTTGGCTGAAAAAATATGAGCAGCTTTTAAAAAAGCTACTCAAATTTTTCAGCACAAAAACCGTTGTTTTTAATACTAATTTCAGAAAACAGTTATTGAACTGAAATTTAAGGAGCACGTTAGGTTAACGATGCCTTGAACAAGTGGGCCCAGTATGTGAACGTCATTAAATTTTAAAGTCGGCAATCTGCATGTAAATATTATTCAAGGTGGAATTTTGCAATCTGTATGTGAACGTTATTCGCGGTTTGAGCTGGCGATCTATTTGTAAACACCATTCAAAGTTGCAGTTGACAATTTGTCTGTAAATGTAATTCAAGGTTAGGCTTGGTAATCTATATGTAAACGTCATTTAATGTGTAATTTGCAATCTGTATGAGAACGTCACTAAAGGTTGAAGCTGAAAGTAAGTATGTAAACGTCATTCCAAACTGAAGTTTGCAATCTGTATCTGAGCGCCATAAAAAGTTGAAGTTTGTGATTTGAAAACGTCATTTAAGGTTGAAGTTGGAAATCTGTATGTTAACGTCATTCAAGTGTGAAGTTTGCAATCTGTATGTAAACCTCATCAAGATTGGAATTGGCAATATGTATGTGAATGTCATTCAAGTTTGAAGTTGGCAATCCGTATGTGAACGTTATTCAAGGCTGAAGTCGGCCATCTGTATGTTAACATCATTCAAGTTTGAAATTGGCAATTTGTATGTAAACGTCATTCAATGCTGAAGTTGGCAATCTGTATATAAACGCCACTCAGGTTTGAAGTAGTTAATCTGTATGCAAACGTCATTCAAAATTGAAGTTGGTAACCTGTATGTAAATGTCATTCTAGTTTGAAGATGGCAATATGTATGTGAACGTCATTCAATGCTGAAGGCGGTGATTTGCATGTCAACATCATTCATGGCTGCAGTTGGCAATCTGTATGTAAACGTCAATCCAGTTTAAAGTTGTCAGTCTTTGTATAAACGGCATTCAAGCTTGAAGTGACAATCTGTATGTAAAAGTCATTCGAGATTGAAGTTGCTAATCTGTATGTTGACATCATTTCAATTTAAAGTGGCAGTCTATATAAGAATGTTATTAAAGTTTGAAATTGGCAATCTGTATCTAAATATCATTCAAGTTTGGAGTTGGTAATCTGTATGTTAACGTCATTCAAGTTTGAAATTAGTAATCTCTATGTATACGCCATTCAAGGTTGCAAAAGTGTCTGTATGTTGACATCATGCAAGTTTGAAGTTTGTAAACGTCATTCAAAAAAAGTACGAGAAAAGCAGGGAGTTTGAAATTAGTAATATGTAAAAAAAAAACCCCAAAAACATCATTCAAGTTTGAAATAGGCAATCTGCTTGTAAACGTCCTTCTGGTGTGATGTTGGCAATCTGTATGTAAACATCATTCAAGTTTGAAGTTGGCAATCAGTATATAAACGTCATTCTAGTTTGAAGTTGAAAATCTGTATGTAAACGTCAAATAAGGTTAACATGTATGTGAATGTGAACATTATTCAAGTTTGAAGATGATAATCTGTATGATAAAGTCATTTAAGTTTAAAGTTGCTTATTTGTATGTAAATATTTATCAAATTTGAATTTGGCAATCTGTATGGTCATTCAAAGCTGAAGTTGGCAATCTGTATGTAAACATTATTCAATGCTGCAATTTGCAATCTGTATGTAAACGTCATTCAAGTTTGAAGTTAACAATATGTAAGTAAACATCATTTAAGTTTGAAATTGGCAATATGTATGTTAACTCATTCAAGGTTGAAGTTGGCAATCTGTATGTTAGCGTCATTCAAGTTTGAAGTTGGCAATCTTTATATAAACATCATATAAAGTTTATGTTGACAATTTTTATGTAAACGACATTGAAGGCTGAAATTGAGAATCGGTATATAAACGTCATTCATAGCTGAATTTCGCAATCTGTATGTAGCCTCATTCAAGGTTGAAGTTGGCTATCTGTATCTTAACGTCATTCAAGGCTGAAGTTGGCGATCTCTACGTAAACGTCATTCGAGGCTGAAGCTGACAATCTGTATGCAAATATCATTCTAGGCTGAAGTTGGCAATATGTATGTAAACATCATTCAAGGCTAAAGTTGGCACTCTGTAAGTTAACATCATTTAAATTTGAAGTTGGCAATCTGTATGTGCACGTAATGTAAGTTTGAAGCTAGCAATCTGTATGTAAACGTCATTCAAGTTTAAAGTTGGCAATCTGTATTTAAACTCATTCGAATTTGAAGTTGGCAGTGTGTACGTAAACGTATTTCAAGGTTGAAGTTGGCTATCTGTATCTAAACGTCATTTAGGGCTGAAGTTGGCAAATTTTATGTAAACCATTTAATTCCAAGTTGGCAAACTGTATGTTAACGTCATTCAAGATAGAAATTGGTAATCTTATTGTGCACGTTATTCAAGTTTGAAGTTTGCAATCTGTATGTAAACAATATTCAAGGCTAAAGTTGGCCATCTGTATGTTAACGTGACTCGAGTCTGAAGTTAGCAATCTGTCTGTAAATGTCATTCAAGTTTGAAATAGGCAATCTGAATGTAAACGTCAGTCAAGGCTGAATTGACAATCTGTAGGTTAACATCATTCAAGTTTAAAGTTTGTAATCTGGGCCCATTTGTTCAAAGCGTCGTTAGCTTAACGAGCTCGTTATGGGTCATTCCGTTAACTGTTTTAGCAGATTCAATACACAATATTCTGATATTTTTTGCTGAAAAAATGTGAGTAGCTTTTGCACTGCAAAAGCTACTCACATTTTTTCAGCAAAAAAATTCAGCATATTTGCGTATCACTCGATGTAAATTTTAACGAATCGTTAACTAACGACGTCGTTAGCTTTGAACAACTGGGCTCAGTATGTTAGCGTCATTCAAGTTTTAAGTTGGTAAACTGTATGTAAACCAATGTTGAAGTTTGCACTCAGTATGTAAAGGTCATTCAAGACTGAGGTTGGTAATATATATGTTACCATCATTCAAGGTTAAAGTTGGCAATCCGTATGTAAATGTCATTTAAAGCGGAAGTTGGTAATCTGTATGTAAACATCATTCAAGGTGTAAAGTTGACAGTCTGTACGTAAACGTCATTCAAAGCTGAAGTCGGTTATTTGTAAATAAACATCATTCAATGCTGAAGTTGGGGATCCGTATGTAAACGTTATTTAAGTTTGAAGTTGCAAATCTGTAAGTTAAGTTCACTTAAGGTTGAAGTTGACAAGGTGAATGTAAACGTTATTTAAGTTTTAAATTGGCAATCTATATGTAAACGTTATTCAAGTTTGAAGTTGACAATCTGTAAATTATCTTTATTCGAGGTTGAAGTTGACAGAGAGTATGTAAAAGTTTTAGCTTTCAAATGTTTACTCTGATTTGGTTCCTTTCTTGGATGCCAAATGTTTTATTCGCCGTTTTTGTGGACATGCATTTCACCTTCTTAAGCAAAAAGTAAGCGGTATTCCAAAACAAATTTACCACTTAAACATAGCAGAAAAAAAAAAAAAAAAAAAAAAAAAAGAAAAAAATACTATGATGAATTTGCCTCAGACTATTTCTTCAAACTTTCCTGGTGATTGTCAAAAACTCGCCAAATTATTTTTGAATGGAATTTTCAACGTTGTAGTATTATCGGACGATATTTCGAATGACGTCACAAAGATTAAAGCTGATGACGTCATATGTGAACACTAACGTCATCCAATTATTTGGGAATAATTGATCGTTAAATAATACAGAAACAAATAAAGATATAATAATACAGAAACAAAAAAGAAAACAATTGTTTTTTAAATGTAGACACAACACCTATAGTTTCTATAAACAATGCTTCTGAACCAGACTACAGACATAGTCAGAATCCCCTATAAACAAGTCACTTCTGTTTACATTCATGCCATCTTTTCTTTTGATCAGCAATTGCAATTATGTCTTCTAGGGAAATAGTTCCTGAAATGTAGAAAAATAACATGTTCTATCCTCAAATCTGCGAATAGAGAAAAAAAACTCAACATTTCTTGCATTGCATCGAAAGAAATCTACTTTAAGTAATGTGCACCCAGCGAAGACTCAGATCAGACTGCGCAATCGCGCAGTCTGATCTGAGTCTTTGCTAGGCGCCCTGTGGATTTCCGAGGAACCAAGGTTTCCACAGACTGAGATTCTGATCGGAATGCCCGGATGCGAATGTTGATGTGAGTCTTGACTGGATAGACATGTCAAAAGGTACAGTATTGTACGTTGCGACTCCCTTAATTAGATCAGAGATTTATTTACTAACTGGCGCCGTACACGCAACGAACACATTCGACTTTTGTTTAATTTCGCCACTCTGAATTCTGTGTTTTAGCTAAGAAAACTGTTAATTAGAGACAACATGCACAATGGCGGATGTCTGAAGATGTTTGTTGTTCAAATCTTATTTAATACTGCAAATGAAGGTCATCCACCCATCGACCCATCTATGCATCCATCCATGCATGCATGCACCAGTCTTTCCATGCATGCATGCGTGCATAAATGCATGCATCCATCCATCCCCGCATGCATCCATCTATTCATTCATTCATTCATTTACATACATACATACATACATACATACATACATAAATACATAGACATACGTACGAAAGTACATACATACATACATACATACATACATACATACATACATACATACATACATACATACGTACATAGACATACGTACGAAAGTACGTACGAACATACATACATACATACATACATACGTACGTACGAAAGTACGTACGAACGTCCATACATACATACATACATACATACATACATACATACATACATACATACCATGCAATCACCCTTGCAAACATATAAAATAAGCTGTCTTAGTCTAAAGGAGGTTGATGTAGAGCGGTCAACTTTATGCCGGTAAAACTGTACTTTGTGACAACAGAGAAGTGACTCTTTTAAGGAGGTGACTGTTGTGGAGTGGTGACGTTTTGCACAGGCTGATCTGAATATTTGCTAGGTGCACATGTCCGAGTGGACATTTTCTAGGCCGTTGCAGTTCAAATGTTGTAGCTCCTACAAAAGTAAGATTGTAGAGATCACATTTACAAACACTTTCAAATGGACCGTTAAAATCAGAAGCAACGACATACTATCTGATTTGAACCAAGTCGCGGACATTTTTAAAGCGACGAAATACAGCTAAAAGTCTTTGCCCTATGTTCCTTCATAATATATAGTGAAAAGAGGTATTTAAGGGTCTACCCCAGCGGGCACATGACGTTTATACAACGTCGTCTCAACGTCGATGCAACGTCATGACGTTGCATCGACGTTGAGGCGACGTTGTATAGACGTCATGTGTCTGCTGGGACATTATAAGGGAGTTTTTCCCATATTTTGAAGCTCTTAAAGCAGCATTTTTAATTTGTTTATTACTTCTAGTAACCTAGTGCCTAATAGACGCGTCACATGAAATGCCAAATCTTCTTTCTTCTAAAAAAAAAAAAAAAAAAAAAAAAAAATACAGAAAAAATAATTTACATGAAATGCCGTCTTGTTTTCTCATATATATACAGTTTTGTGTAGCGCTTTTTAGGATTAGCCAGGAAACAGACAACACGGAAGAACCTGTTTTTAAGTTTTGTTTGAGAAAAATGTGAAAAAACTATGTTAATTTGCAGACTTGTAATTATATTTCAGTACTGGCCTTAACCCGTACAAAGGTCAAGCGCGCACTGCCAATCAAGTTCTTGCTGACACATCTATCATTAAAAATGCAGGCGTCAATCAATGTCGTCTATAATATATTCCATATATCATCGAAATTGCATAAATTATTTTGCAATTACAGCAACAATTAAAATGTATTTTCGCTGGTATTTCGTACCCGAACCCTCTCAATTATTAACACCTTTCGCATGTTCGTACAATTTACTATAATTTTTAAGGTGACTGGTTTCACCGTAAAGAGAAAGGAGATTAGGCTAAAAATTTGCGTCCTTTTTCATCGACAGAAAAGAATTTGCTTCCCCAGTACACGTTACTGAACCCCTACTCATTTAGGAAGGGAGACAAATACTGTCTGGTCGGAACAACCTCCCTTGGATGTGTATATTTCGATTTGAAAATAGACTTTTGTAGGGAATCATATTTAAATATTCATTTTCATTTGCGGAAAGCTATATGCAAATTGAGAATTAGTGCACATAACCTCTTTAAGTGAAACTGGAAGGTATTACAAAAAAGGATCTTTGGCGAGAAAACAAAGACCTTGTAGGCTCTGTAACTATTGACAATAAGTTCCACGTTTTGACACAGTGTACTTTTATAATTCCGAAAGGACTGCATTATTTAATAATAGTAATTTTGCATTGCTAAACACTGTTGACAAAGCTAGATGGCGTTTATTTATAGAAAACACATTCATTTTGTTGGCACTTGGGTCTTATACCCATTGTTATTAAAAAAAAAAAAAAAAAAAAAAAAAAAAGATTTTATAACTTCTAAACAGATCCTGTTTCTGCCATTAAAATTTTAGCTGTCGGTATACATCATACATATACTGCGTCCATCATCATGCTAGTAGCCATTATTTCATGTTTGTTGTATATGTTCATGTTATTTTTTTCAGTCAAATTTTGTATGTATTTGTATATGCCCACAGGATCCTTGATTAGTAAATAAAAGTATTTTATTGTTTTCTTTTCTGTATTCGGTCACTTCAAGCCAAGACCTTGGTTTCAAATGCTATATTTGTTCCGAAGAGAGACCTAAATTGACCATTACGAAAACATGCCTATTCAAATTTTCTGAAAATCTGACCACCAAAAAATGAAAATTTTCCGATCAAAAATACTGATATTTTTTCAAATTTTTGTTCAAAACATAGATTGTGGGTACTCGTTAGAACCGCCTCGGCGGCGGTTCTAACGAGTACCCACAATCTATGTTTTTGAGCAGAAATAAGAAAACTAATGCATACCCCTGTAACCCCCAGTTTTACTACATAAAAGTGGGGTTTAAGGGGGTCAAAATTACATAGGTATGTTTTCGTGATGTATATGTTCATGTTATTTTTTTTCAGTCAAATTTTGTATGTATTTTTATATGCCCAGAAGATCCTTGATTAGTAAATAAAATTATTTTATTGTTTTCTTTTCTGTATTCGGTCACTTCAAGCCAAGACCTTGGTTTCTAATGCTATATTTGTTCCGAAGAGAGACCTAACATCACAAGAACACGCCTATATAATTTTGACCCCCTTAAATCCCACTTTTATATAGTAAAACTGGGGTTTACAGGGGTATACATTAATTTTCTTATTTCCGCTCAAAAACGTAGATTGTGGGTACTCGTTAGAACCGCCTCGGCGAGGCGGTTCTAACGAGTACCCACAATCTATGTTTTGAGCAGGAATACGAAAAATATCAGATTTTTTTTTATCTGAAAATTTTCATATTTTGGAGGTGAAATTTTCTATATATTCGAATAGGCGTGTTTTCGTAATGAATTGACTTGGATTCTTGTCCCTCTGCCGATTGAACGAACAGCGGAGAACCTGGCCAAGACGGTCATATGGGAAACACGTTAGAGCCGGGACACAGCATTTCCTGCTAAATTGACAATCACAGACTTTGGACATACGTATATTCTATATAGCGTGTAATGCGTTCGCCATTAATTCGTACCCGTGAGAGTTACCCGTATGTAGAGCGATGACATCACGCCATCTCAATATAAAATAACTACCCCTGGCTTGCATTTAGGATCACAGTATAAGGCTACAGACTAGCATTTTGATTTTCCATATACCCAACAAACACACAACGCAGCAACAACGTCGTTACAATGTCGCTGCAACGTCGCAACGTTGCAACGACGTTGTAACGACGTTGTGTGTTTGCTGGGATATAATTTATACATTTCTGCCAATGGTCTACAGCCTACTATTTTTTTTCAAATGGTCAGGTTCTTGAAACAACAACAACAATAAAACAAAAATAGTAATAATAATTCATATCTCTGCAGGAAACCGCTCGGCAATATAGTTAAGCCATCTTATATTTTAAAGTATGCAGAGATGAATATTCAGTGGCGGATTAATAAGGGGTTCAACATTTCTGAGGGGTCGATTTAATCAAACTACCATACTTACCCTGTGTTTGGACAGACAGGTCTGAGCGAACAGTGTAGAGCGTCTGATCAGGGTCTGCACTGTTCGCCACTCATCCAGCAATTTTAGACTGATTCACAGGTAGTAACATGGACTTGTGAAATTTTGTTACGAGTAGACGTCCAAGGTAAAGAGTTAGGTGTGCAAAAATTCTGGGTATATAAGGTCTATCCAAAATTTATCATCCATAATTTCCCATTGAAATGAAAATTTAGTCAAAGAGGGGTTCGACTAAACCCCGCGAACCTCTCTGGATCCGTCCCTGTTTCTAATGTCACATTACGAAAACCAGCAAATTCAAATATACTGAAAATTTTACCACAAAAAAAAAAAAAAAAAAAAATTCAGATAAAAATTCTGACATTTTTCAGATTTCTGCTCAAAACATAGATTGTGGGCACTCTTTAGAACCGCCTCGGCGAGGCGGTTCTAACGAGCACCCACAATCTATGTTTTTTTAGCAGAAATAACAAAAATAATGTATACCCCTATAAACCCCAGTTTTTGACTTTATAAAAGATGGGTTCAAGGGGGTCAAATTTATGTAAGTATGCTTTCGTGATGATTTGCAAACTTACACATTATACATAAAGCTCGTCAACAAATATTTCATATCATCGATATAGCTATCTTTGGGTTATATAAATATTCTTATAGATTTACGGTTATAAACACTTTTTTTTTCTTTTTATAAGGACTCCGAGTAAATGCGAATGAACAAAATGCAAATAAACATGTATTAAGTTTTGTTATTTATAAAGCACTTTTGGAACAAAAAATACTACTCCATTCTTACTGCTAATCACCAATTAAGATATCAATTAATACATATCTTTATCGGAATAAAAAAGAACCCTTTATCGGATGGAATACGAAAGCCTATTATATCGACGTGTCATAAATAACGCGTACGTGGTAAAATCTTGCCATTTAGGGGGCCGGATATACCTTGTAGATTACCTGTCATTGTGTACAAGGGAGACAATTTTTGTGACTTCCTGTTTGCTGCCCTGAATAACAACCCTCTTCTGAAAAATAAGGTCTACTCTGAAAGGAAAGAATTTGCTCCCAAGGGGATCAAATTCCTTCCTTTTTGAGTAGACTCCTTTTCTGAAGGGAAGCAAAAACCATTTGATAGAGTGGCCTCCCTTGAAAATGTACCCATTCTACTTAAATCAGTGGATAATGTCGATTTCGAAAGCCATTCTGAAACAGACATTATTTGCCGTAAACTACAGTTATCAATAATAATTACATATAATTCCATTATATGTCAGAGGCCTGTTAAACATTTACTGCTTAGGATTGCCGTGCACACAATAGCGATCGCCCATTGGGGCTTGTCGTCTCTGTCTCTCATTCTACGGATGAGAAATCAAACGGACTCGATGTTGTCGCGTACCGCGTGGAGCGAGGAACAAAACACCATTTTATGTACTTTTCACCCCGGAGGCAAAAATTCTGTTTCTAGGATGTTGATGAAACTACCCAATTATGATTAATAAACTGTTTTACTAAATCATAGGAAAGTAATTTCATGTGGGATAGAGTCAAGAGAATTTTTACATTTGTGACTAACGACGGATATTTGGTGTATAATAATCCATGTCATATATATCCGTGTTTATTTTTAAGGGGACATGATACACATGGTAAATTTTCCGCCGTTTTAACAAGGGAGACAATTTTTGCGACTTCCTGCTTGCTCTCCTGCACACCAGTCCCCTTCCGAAAAGGGGTTTACTCGAAAAGGAAAGAATTTACTTCCAGAGGGGCAAATTATTTCCTTTTACAGTAGACCCTTTTTCAGAAGAGACAAACCAATTTTGAAAAGCTTGCCTTCCTTAAAAATGTATCATTCCCCTTGATATACATGTATATGTGAAAGTACATTTTCATTCTATGGCGTTAATTGGTGGTTTCAAAGAATAAGTATGCATTCTTGTTGCAACTGAATTTGTTAAGTCTGGAAACTGTATATTGTATTAATGTTATGTAAAACAATTTGTAAATAATTATTTGAACTTAAAATATATTTAATCCGAGACTTGAAATAAAACGTTGAATCAAAACGAAGTTAGAGTGCTTAAAATAGTTGAACATTATTCGAAAATAAATAAAACGATTTTCTTAACCGCTAAAGCGTCATGTATCATTGTAACAGATTTCTTTATTTTTCATTTTTCCGAGGAAATTAGACTTGGCTTTCACATAAATCGCCTGCTCAAATGAAATGTCAAGCCTTATTTTCTAGGAAAAAATAAAATATATTCTAATATATCGACTACAGCTGTTATGTTTGGCGCTTGAATGGTTAATCTCTTTTTTTTTTCTTTTTTTTTTTCTTGCTTATATTGTTGTTGTTATGTTTACAATAAAGTTCTACAAATGTTGGTAAACAATTCATGTAAACACGGATGTGTAAATATGCACTTTATTTAAATAAAAATGCATTTGTACATATGAATCAAAACTAAATATCTATATACCATTTTACATCTTACCTGCGCGTATTTTTGTTTATATCATCACGAAAACACGCCTATATAATTTTGACCCCCCTTAAACCCCACTTTTATATAGTAAAACTGGGGTTTACAGGGGTATACATTAATTTTCTTATTTCTGCTCAAAAACATAGATTGTGGTAGTTAGAACCGCCTCGCCTACTTGTACCCTAACGAGTACCCACAATCTATGTTTTGAGCAGAAATATGAAAAATATCAAAATTTTTATCTGAAAATTTTCATTTTTTTGGTGGTAAAATTTTCAATATATATTTGAATAGGCGTGTTTTCGTAATGTTTACTTCATATATACGGATTGTTAACATTTAACCCATTTATTGCTGGTGACAGGGACATAAATAAACAGTGTAGATCCAGATCAGACGCCACAGTATGTGGCGTCTAATCAGGGTCTACACTGTTTGCATAACATACATGGACGTAAAGGTAACACACGGTATTAATGAACAGAACCAGACACCACTTCTGTTGGAAATGGACCCGACCAAGGAGTTATGGTAGAAGAGTCCACTCGGTAAAATGGATTAAATTGATGCAATAAGATATTAACATACACATGTAAATAACTCATTTTATATAATGTCCATTTCGTAAGTTAGACTTTTAATACTGGAACTATAACAATAACACGAATGCTGTCTCATGTTTCAATAAAGATTATTAATTTCAGTGCACAGAAATAGTGCATTTGAAAAAATAAAGAAATAGATAAATAACTTAATTAATAACTAACTAAAAGAATAAACAAATAGCTTTAATCTTAATAATAATAATAATCATCAAATAATAATAATAATAATAATAATAATAATAATAATAATAATAATAATATTATTATTATTATTATTGTTTAATTTGAATTTCCAATATGTAACAATGATGACAAGTAGGAAGTGATTACGACGTACTCTGAAGCGGGCAATGTAGTAAAATGCATGAAAACAAAGTTTTGTTTATCCTGTTATTTGTTTATGAAAGAAAACGAAAAGACAAAAATAATAAATATAAAGTAACTACATGTACGCTGTGCCTTGAAAAAAATATATACGGAAAATATTCACAAGTAACATGAATATTTTGAAGCCAAATGAATGTATATATGTAATTGCATCAAAGTAATGTTCTTGGTAAAATTTTATTTGCGTGATTTAAAAGCAAATAATTATTGTTTGCATTTTCCACATAAATGTTATTGATGCAAGTATGTTCCTAAGAGTGTATCAGTTGTACTTACCTACTTAACCTGTATCACTCCCTTGGCTAATTCAGCAGACGATAAACTGATGATTTTTTTTTTCTTATTTTTCCCAGAAAACGGGTTCATTTGAGACAATTTGCATGATATGTCGAAACCTGTTCTCTGGGTTTTCCCAGAAAATAAGAAAATATTTCAATATATCTTCTGCTGAAACTTTACCTAGAGTTCTAAGTGTTTACATTACGAAAACACGCCTATTGAAATATACTGAAACTTTTACTACCAAAAACTGAAAATTTTCAGATAAAAAATTCTGACATTTTTCACATTTCTGCTCGAAACATAGATTGTGGGTACTCGTTAGAACCGCCTCA
This sequence comes from Anodontia alba, assembly GCA_964016985.1. Lineage (NCBI taxonomy): Eukaryota > Metazoa > Mollusca > Bivalvia > Lucinida > Lucinidae > Anodontia > Anodontia alba. The sequence continues at coordinate 10,950,326 of OZ024828.1, forward strand.
TCGAGGCGGTTCTAACGAGTACCCACAATCTATGTTTACGAGCACAAATAAGAAAAATATTGTATACCCCTGTAAACCCCAGTTTTACTGTATAAAACTGGGGTTTAAGGGGGTCAAATTTACATAGGCATGTTTTCGTGATGGCTTACTAATACATGATAACATCTCCGAACCTTTACCGCCCTCTTGGCTAATTCAGAAGGCAGTTTGGAAATAATATTTTTCTCTTTTCTTTTTCCAGAATATACACTTTGGCATTTCATGTTAATTCTCTCCTTTGCAAGAAATGACATAGCCTATATCCTTAAAAAAAGAAGAAATAAAAAATCAAAAAGCCGTCTGCTGAAATTATTACATAGCAGTCGAAGTGTTAAATTCTTCAGAAGCTGAAGTTGATTCGAATGTATTACTTTTAATGCATTTAAAGTGATTTTATAAGCATTAATGCAAAGTAAAAAAAAACTACAAAAAGCTATAATTACATATTTTAGTATTGTAAAATATCAATAAATCTAAGCACATAAAATAAAGTAAAATAAAAAAAAATAAATAACAAAATTTATAAATATTGATAACATAAAAAAACAATCGAAAAGTCAAGATATTTAACATTTCATAACTCCTAAACACTGTATTAATTTGTAATTGTCACATACCACAGGTAAATAACAAGAAATTCTAGTTTTTTTTTTTTCTTGTCGTTGTGTTTTTTTTTCTTCTTTTTTTTAATATTAAATATGAATTACACAAATAAATAAAATAAGATAAGATAAAAATAAAAACTAAAAACAAGTAAATAATATGTTAATAAATAAATAAAAAAGTAAATAAATAAATAAATACACAAGTAAATAAATAAATGTGGTTGAACCACAAAACAGGACTTTACTATTAATAGCTTGATATCTTGCATAGTAACAATAAAGATAACAATATGAAAAGGTCTTGGGAAAATAAAACGAATATACAAAACAAAATAAAAATACTTTTGAAAAATGAACATGTGTTATTTTCCAGTAGCCATGCAACGTAGTATTAACTTTGAAGCAGCATTGTAGTAGGAACGTCGATGCAACGTCTTGACGTTGCATCGACGTTGATACTACAATGCTCCTTCAAAGATAATACTACGATGCTGTTTCAACTCTGTATATCTGCCGAGTTTTCTGGTCCTTCATTATCAATGAACCCATTCCGGGATTTTGAAAATTTATGATGATCATTGATGAGGCCTAACAGACCAAAACTAGCTCGTCTGATGTAATCATTTATACTTCTGCATGTATTTAGTTTGATATTATATGTTTACTCTTGTTAATCTCCATATACAGGAAATAAAGAATAAAGAAAGAGCTATAATAATAATAATAATAATAATAATAATAATAATAATAATAAAGTTTAAGTTTACTACTACTACTAATACTATTAGTATTACTACCATTACTTCTACTGGTACTATCACTACTATTACTACTAAAAGATATTTTAACAGTTGTACTAAAACGTCACTAGCAGCAAGATAGATAGATAGATAGATAGATAGATAGATAGACAGACAGACAGACAGACAGATAGACAGGCAGATAGATAGATAGATAGATAGATAGATAGATAGATAGATAGATAGATAGATAGATAGATAGATAGATTATGTTGTTCCTTGTTTATTTTTAGTATGCACTTTTGATTGCTTGTGAGTAATTTACATTAAGCTTCAACAGGTCAAAAATGCCATTGCTAAGAGTACAGACAATATGTCAGTTAACACAAGCTTACACACAAAAGAAGAAAAGAACAATCATACGAAATATTTCACTTATGATATGAAATCACAAATTACTATCTATATTTTGACACTTCTAACAATTGTTTCAAATAGCGTCAATGACGTCTGTGCTCTCGGACTTGGTCATATGCCAGAAAATGCAGACAGCACTGAATTGGCAGTTCATTGTTTCTTGGTTTAAGGTGAATCGACACGCTTGGTAGCTTTTCCGCTATTTTTTTTCAAGTTCGATCCGCTATTTTTTCAAGGGAGACAATTCTTTTGACTTCATGTCTGCTTTCCCGCTCTATAGACCTTCTGAAAAGGGTTATAGATCCCTTATGAAAAGGGGTCTACTCTAAAAGAAAATGGGGAGCAAATTATTTACTTTTAGAGAAGACCCCTTTTCAGAAGGGGTCAAAACCAGTATGACAGTTGCCTCCCCTGGAAGCGTACCCATTCCCTATAATTGCGTAGCGACGAGCAATACCTTACCTCACAGGAACTGTGCGGATTAGGAGGCTAAGAACAAGACATTTCTGGTAACTGAACAGGGGCAATAAATTTCCCTTACGGAGGATAGAGGGGCAGTCGGAAGATTGTTAACCTATGTCTGCATAGCGTCCCATAAAAGGAACATTGGCAAACAGTGAAGGCCCATATCAGACGCCTCAGAGCGCGGCGTCTGACCTGGGTCTACAGTGGTTGCATTAAGTACTGGAATTTCTATTAAGCATGGTGATAATACACATATATATATGTGAGTGTTTTTGTGTTAGTGTTTGTGTTTGGATGTACTTGTGGGTGATTGCTTATTTTTATATGTACATTTAGAAGCATTTAGAGATTGAAAATAATTACCCGAAAACCAGAACTCATTCTTCATTCCGTTTTCGGTAAAAGCAAGTTTTAGGACTGGGTTTCTCTCTCTCTCTCTCTTTTTTTTTTTTTTTTTTTTTTTTTCATTGTACTGAATGGTGCTACGGCATTTTTCATTCATAATGAAAAAAGGAGTGATGGCAATCGGACGTGTGGCAAATGTATGGCAAAACTGATCTAGTGTCTTATTTGAGTGTCTTATTTGAACGAACTGTATTAATGTGCGTGCTTTATTTTGTTTGCATATTTTCATTGTTTGTATATATTTTGTTAGGTGGGCCTCAAGGAAGAGTAGCTTGTAGCTAATTGTGTTACCCACTGAAAATAAAGTCTTTATTATTATTATTATTATTATTATTATTATTATTATTATTAAAAAAAAACTAACCAGACATCCCTTCTACTGTCCAGAAAGTTGAGATAGGAGAGTCCGCTCGGCATAAATGAGTAAAGTAAAGAACTAAATTCTGAGAAAAATGTTTTCTTTGAAAACAGAGAACAGATTACAAAACACTTAAAAACAAAATTTGAATATTACTTGTCATTTTTATGTATGTCTGAACTAAGCAAATAAAATATACAAAACAAAACAAAATATCAGACACGGTCATTTCAGTCTATAAATCAATAGTAACTCTCTACCCTTCTTAGAACGACATTTCATTTTCGAACTGTTTAAAATGGCCTCATTGAACTCAAACGGTCAGAAAGTATTAATTACACTCAGAGGACGTACGTGGTGACGTTTTACGGCCACTAAACTACACCTCCCAGTTAGCATTCTTTTTAAATCTACAGCGGGCCGTTCTCGGCCCATCAGGGTAGCTGGTGGGCCGATAACGGTCCGCTGTAGATTTATAAAGAATGCAAGCTGGGCTTTGTCTACCCGTATTCGGACACCTTATCATCTAACGAAAACCTCAATGACTCGAACACCAATGACTCATTTACCATGGCTGATTCGAACTCGTTATTGAGTCCCTAGTAAAAATCTTAAAATATCCCTAAATATTTTTCTTGAGCTGTCGGATGAATATCCTACTAGGATTCATCCAACAGCTCAAGAAACATATTTAGGGATATTTTAAAAAAATCCTATTTCATCATGAAAATGTATGTTATATGTACTCATTGGAATCGCCTCATCGAGTACATTCGACATACCATTATTTTATGTACATCTATATATTATTCCCCTTAGTGTCCTAGCCTGGCGCTATGATTAACCCTAAGTGGCTCGAACTACCCATATCCAAAACAAATGTCCATGGCCCCAAAGATGTTTGAGCCATTGGGATTCGACTGTACCTAGAAAAGACCCATTGGATACTATAAGTAAGTATCCATACTGTTTGTTAATAAAAGGATGCGAGCTCGTCTTTTAAGGAATTCTGATGGATTCATTTGTTTGAAATGGTTCAAGACAACGCGAGATAAGTACATCGTTTGACCTGTACTCACGGCAAACACTTAGATCAGTCTGCGCATTTACGCAGTCTTATACTTATAGAATACTGCCCTCCCATCACAAGGGTTTACAGACAAGCAAAACGAAGAAACGAAGAATAAATAAACCGCCCTTGTACTGCACATGTCAACGGCACCTTCTTCAAAATTATTCCCTGCAACTTTGAAATTGACTGTCATTAGTTTTGGCAGCTTTCGATAATTTGGGTCAATGTTCCATATTTACCTTGGTCACTGTATGGAGCAAAGTTCAGGTCGCGGATACGTTTTCCAACAACTATTAACCAGGGCCCAGTTGTTCAAAGCATCGTTAGCCTAACGAGCTCGTTAATGACAAACTCGTTAACTGTTGTAGCCAAGGTATTTTCAAATACATTGATATTTTTTGCTGCAAAAAAATGTGAACTAGCGTTGGCAATGCAAAAACTACTCACATTTTTTTTCAGCAAAAATGTCAATGTATTTGCCATATTTCAAGATAGAAATTTAATGTCAAGTTAGCTAACAACTTCGTTGAGTTTTTAACAATTGGGTTCTGGTTATACTTGGTGCCAACTTGTGTTTTAAAACTGAATTATATTTATTGTGTCAAGTACATGTGAATCAATTGTCTTGAAATAACTGTATAATTCATCACGAAAATACGCCTATATAGTTTTGACCCAATTAAACCCCACTTTTATATAGTAAAACTGAGGTTTACAGGGGTATACATTATTTTTCTTATTTCTGCTCAGAAACATAGATTGTGGGTACTCGTTAGAACCGCCTCGCCGAGGCGGTTCTAACGAGTACCCACAATCTGTGTTTTGAGCAGAAATATGAAAGATATCAGTTTTTATCTGATTTTTTTTCTGTTTTTGGAGGTGAAATTTTCTATATATTTGAATAGGCGTGTTTTCGTAATGTTAAGTAAGTCTGAATAAAATGGCAGTTCTGGTCTATATGGGGCCCCTAAGCATCGTCGTGTTACAGTTGCAGCTACTCCTACAAATATTTGTTAAGTCCGGATAGGGGGCCAGTGAATCAACACCGAAAAGCATGAAAAATATGTCCTCACAACAAAGAAATAAATTTGTTTTCATTTTAAAAAGTGGAAAATATAGAGCTTATATTTATTAACGCTAAGCATTCTCGATAAATATTTCAGCAGTCAACATTTATTTCTTTTCTTATTTTCCCAGAACATAGGAACTGACAAACTGGGAAATGTTTTCCATTCTTCTCGTCTGCTGCTGCATGCAACGTATGCCCAACTCCCTGGGTTACACCAAGGGACAATGGGGCAACTTCATTTCTGTTTTGATTTTACATTAAATTAAGCTCCAAATACTTGCATGAAACCTCAAACCCTGTTTTATGGGGAAAAATAGGAAACAATGCCATCAACTGGTCATCTGTTGAATTTAATAAGATTATACACACCGTGTTTGCCCGCAATATTTGGCCAAATATAAGCAAACAGAGTAGATCAAGAAATGAGCCATCTCATTACAAAACCAACAAAATGGATGTGCGCCCAGCGAAGACTCAGATCAGTCTGGGCTTCCGCCCAGTCTGATCAGTCTTCGCCATTACGAGAACAAGCCTATTCAAAATATACTGAAAATTTTACCACCAAAAAATGAAAGTTTTCAGGTGAAAAATTCTATTTTTTTTTTCATATTTCTGCTCAAAACATAGATTGTGGGTACTCGTTAGAATCGCCTCGACGAGGCGGTTCTAACGAGTACCCACAATCTATGTTTTGAGCAGAAATAAGAAAAATAATGTATACCCCTGTAAACCCCAGTTTTTCTATATAAAAGTGAGGTTTAAGGTGGTCAAAATTATACAGGCATGTTTTCGTGATGGCTGTGCGCTAAGTGTGTAGCTATCTTCATGCGGACAGCGAAGACCCTGATTAGACTGGGCGGATGCTCCGCTGGGAGCACATGCCATTGGATTGGTTTTGTCATAAGGTGGCTCAAAGATGAGGCTTCTGGTTCCCAACTGTTTTCAAATAAAAAAAAAAAGGAACCAGAAGTCACAGGTCACCGGACAAGGTTACAGCTATACATATAGTCAAATGGAATTGTTCATACTTTAATACTAGTATAGTAAAGAATTAAGGTGCCCAGATATTAACCTTTTCATCCCTGAAGTGGACTCTTTCATCCTTGAATTTGGACATGTCTACACGTCTATTGCTGCAAATAAGGGTTTCATTCTAAAGTCAAAAACAGAATGGCAACCGGTGTAGATCCTGATGTACCCTATAATAATGATAATAATAATAATAATAATAATAATAATAATAATAATAATAATAATAATAATAATAATAATAATGATAGTAAATAATTGTTATGATTAATAATAATAATAATAATAATAATAATAATAATAATTATATTGATAACAAAAAGTAGCGTGAACACAGATACATATAACGTTAACAAGATTATGTAATGAAAACCCTATGCTCCCCCATACTATATAGTGAAAACGGAGATATGCAGGGGTATACTGGGGTATACACTATTAGACAATTTTAGAATTTGTCTCATTTTTAAACCTGATTTCAATTTATCTTGTTATTTCTACGAATCTTTCATAATTATTATACTTAAAACGCAAAATTTCCATCTTTTCTCTGTATATTATCATGGAAATGTCATGGACTAAACAGCTCTAGATAAAAATGCTGCCTAGATAAATATATTTTAGCCACCTCATGACAAAACCTACAAATGGATGTGTGCCCAGCGAAGACTCGGATCAGCCTGGGCATCCGCTCAGTTTGATCAGAATCTTCGCTGTCCGCATGAAGAAAGCTTGGGTCCTTAGCTACCCACTGAACGCAAAACGATTGTCCGGGCTGAGTCTTCACTGGGCGCACATGCCATTGTGTTGCTTTTGTCATGAGGTTTTTTTTTTTTTTTTTATATTTTTCAACGAAAACATGTTGTGAGTACTCATTAAAGCGCCTCTGTAAGGTGCTTGTAATGGGTACCCACAATATACTTTTTTTTTTTTTTTTTTTTTGAAGACGAAAACATATATTGTAGGTACTCATTAGGCGCCTCTGATGAGTATCCACAACTTATGTTTATTTTTTTTTTTTTGTTGTTTATTCATTACGAAAACACGCCTATTCAAATATATAGAAAAATTCACCTCCAAAAACTGAAAATTTTCAGATAAAAAACTCTGATATTTTTCATATTTCTGCTCAAAACATAGAGTGTGGGTACTCGTTAGAACCGCCTCGGCGATGCGGTTCTAACGAGTACCCACAATCTATGTTTTGAGCAGAAATATGAAAAATAATGTATACCCCCTGTAAACCTCAGTTTTACTATATAAAAGTGGGGTTTAAGGGGGTCAAAATTATATAGGCGTGTTTTCGTGATGTATTATCTTTTTTTTGTTTTGTGAAGAATTGAGAAAAAAAGAAACACAATCAGTTTTGGTGGTTAAAAACGCTGGGTTATCTAGAACTGTGGCTTAGAGTATGCATTTTAATAGAGCCTCAATGTTTTGATAAGTAGTAGCACCAGATTAGTACAATACTAGTATATCAAACTATTTTGTAAATCACAAACAATCCGAAAAAGCAAGAGCAAAAAAATCCATAAAATTCCCAGTTTTATTAACAACAACAGCAGCCACACGTACTAACTAAATTGAAATTAGTATTCGCGAACTATTTATTCATAAAGAGTTTTTATCTTATTTTGCATGTAAAAGGCGCCGAGATTTTAAAGCAAAATTCTTAAGATAACGCTCATATCAGACAATTGTTAAAATACAAACTTCGATAAGACGGTCTCTTTATTGTGTACAGTAACGCTGTATAAAATCACTCTGAAATGAATAAAAAGAAATTCTTGTCGGGTTTATCTGTTAATTGCAATGTGATAAGAGAGAGAGAGAGAGAGAGAGAGAGAGAGAGAGAGAGAGAGAGAGAGAGAGAGAGAGAGAGAGAGAGAGAGAGAGAGAGAGAGAGAGAGAGAGAGAGAGAGAGAGAGAGAGAGAGATTTAATTACTTCGTATCTGGCACAATAACACGAGATCTCAGACCGATCGAGCTCTTGAAAAACCTTTGTTTGAACATAATATATTTTAGCAGAGAGATCATTTCTTCAAGAGAAGTCTCCATTTACAAACGGTTTCTAGTACAAGACAGTCATCTTCCTGTTTGTAAATTTGTTTCCCTTGGCAAAAATGGCAGAAAGATTTTTCAGACGGATCAATTCATCCTCTCTAATAGGGATTCCTTTTGCTCAAGATTCTATCGTCATTAATTCGATTGAAGATGTACTCTGCTAGTACGCCAACCCATCCCCCTTACACACACACATATGCACGCACACCCAAACACGCACGTTAGCGAATGAATCATACAAAAATGGGCCGTCCGCGCCCTGCGAAAACGTGCCTTCGGGCATATGCGGACAGCGAAGGCTCAGATCAACGCAGTTTGATCAGGGCCTTCACTGTCCGCCAACAAAATCATTGGATACTATAGAAGTTTTCAATAGAGAGTAAACGCCCGGATGAGACTCTGCACATGCGCAGGATGATGTGTATCCGCACATTTTACGCATGCTCGAAGGCACTTTTTCGATAGACGCGGCCAAAATAGTGCTCGTAGCAACAGAATATGGGGAAGAAAATATTTCATATCATGCTTGCATCAGTAAAGCAAAATGGCAGGAAAAGGCTCAGCTAGTTCCATTATTTTTTAAATTTATACCACTTTCATAATTTTTTCGTACGTTCCCGCAGTATAAAATGAGCCGCACAGTCAAAAAATGTACCTTCGGACATGAGCGCCCAGTGAAGACTCAGATCAGCCTGATCAGAATCTTCGCTGGGCGCATTTTAGGTAGCCAAGGATGCAAAGTTTCTTCATGCGGACAACGAAGACTCTGATCAGACTGCGCGCATGCGCAGTCTGAGTCTGATCTGAGTCATCGTTGGGCGCATATGTCAGAAGGTACGTTTTCTCACGTTGCTGTTAAGATGCATTACGTGTCGAAGACAAGCAATCATAATTGGCAGACGACATTTCAAATATACTTTCTTTAATTATTTTCCACGAAAATAAGGCTTGACATTTCATGTAAATCGTCTGCTAGGCAGACGATTTACATGAAATGTCAAACCTTGATTTTTTTTTTTTTGTTTTTTTTCTCTGAAAAATGATTGAAAGAATTTCAAACTGTCGTCTGCGACAGCTGTGATATTCGCTTAAAGGGTCGAATCATTTGACCCGATTTAGATAAAACAGGCCACGTTCTATATTATGTTGTACAATCATGTGTTCGAGTTCATACAGCTTCCGTACTTTTACGTAATTCATTCGTAATCCAAGTCACGTGGCGCTATGTCATATGTCTATGTTTGTGTTGAGGTTTTACAGCCCAGTCAATCCAATGGGAACATGTCGGGCGCGGTCAGTTTACCTCATCACACTTTTATGCTTAATCCCAGTATTGTGCACATTCTTTTGCCAGAAACTGACGACTGCCCTTCTTGAATCAGCGGAATGGAGAGAATGACTGTAGAAAATATTTCATGATCAATCTTCATATTCACGAAAGAATGATGGCGATCCGGCAGGGGTCTAACCCGCAACCCGCTGAAATCTATGTCATATGACTAAATCAGCTATTTTTTCAACAATGGAAGAAAAAAAAAAAAAAAAAAAAAAAATAAAAAATAAAGACTTGCGTTGAGGTCATGTGACCTTATTATGAAAAAGAGTATGTAAAATACGAAACTGTTAAATTATGCCTGGTTTCAGGTTTTACCTTGGGTTTTATAGTGACAAAACCGTGGCATACAGGTACTCATTTCTGTATACAAATACGTATTATTCTGTAGGTGCTGTTCAATTTTCAACTGTTCCATGGCACTGCATCGTCCTGGAGATCAAGACAATCTATGCAAAATTGTACTTTGTTTTGAGGGTATGGTATTGTTTACAGAAGTGCAACAGTAGGTTTTGGTACATTGCAGTAATGCACCAGTCATTTGAAAATCCGGCCCCTATGGGGCCGGGGATAGCTAGGACATAGAGGGGCTTAAGCGATTTAACCTCCGATGAGTCCTGGCAGTGTCGTGGATGTGCCGGGATAATAATTTCATGCCAAAATAAATTAAAGCCACGAAGTTTCAACCTCAAATTTTAGTTTTCTAGTAACCTGGCACATACTATCAATGATACTTTACCTTCTGTATCGAGTAAACCAGACCTTTTACTATGAAAAAGAAAAAATACAGGCTGATTTTTTTTTTTTTTTTTTTTGCAACAGAGAGCAGACTGTTCCAGGAAACAAAAACCTGCCCCGGGGTGGAGGAGCTTTTAGCAGCGATTTTACCATAAATTTGTCTCCGCAGTGCTTACAGAGTGTAGCCAAATACAAAGCCATAAAGTACAAAAGTCACTGATTAAATTTAAATTATTAACTTAAAATCTGATGTTGAAATAAGTAACCTCCATTTCGATAAAGGCATAAAGCTAGTTTATATTTTGTCAAAATGTGTACAGGAAAATATCATTTCGCCCGGATTTACTGACAAACTCATCAAAGGAAGTAATTTCACTAATGGTAATATGAGGTTATTTTAAAACACAAAATCTTTAATACTCTCAAAGGAATGATTTATGTCTTGAACGACACGTAATTCGATGATTAATGACCTTAAGACTACAGTAAAGATAACTTTAATACATTGCGAAAATAGTCATATAATGATATAATGATAATCTGGCATAATAAGGTGACGGTATACGCTTGGAACCAGACTATTGTTGACGTCACATTGGTTGTTACCCCTGAAAAAATAGTCCTAAATAAAACAAGTATTAGTTTTCAAAAAAAGCTTGGTCTGCGCTTAGAACACAATGTGTATACAGTATGTAGCCATATTTTAAAGCCATACAGTCTATATGTTATATTATAGCCAAGTATTAGCTTGGCTATAATATAACGTATATTAGCGTAGATCAAGCTTTTTATGTAAGGTAAAACTGGGTTTAGACTGGCTCCAGTCTCTAGTGACAATTTTTTTTTTCTTATAATCTGTTTAATAATCCACTAAAATAAAACCAAAGTAATATCATGACTATAGAGGCTGGTCACTAGTGACCAGCCTTTATAGTCATGATATTTTTTTTATGGTTTTATCTTAGTGGATTACCAAACAGGATTATGAGAAAAATATTTAGTCACTGGAGACTGGAGCCAGTCTATACTGGGTTGTAATATAACAACAAGTACTCCATGGAAAAAAGCATTGGGCCAGTCCATGACCTCACATAAAATGCTTCTGAAGCAAAGGCGTCTCATTACGAAAACACGCCTATTCAAATATGTAGAAAGTTTCACCTCCAAAAACTGAAAATTTTCAGATAAAAAAAAACTCTGATATTTTTTCATATTTCTGCTCAAAACATAGATTGTGGGAACTCGTTAGAACCGCCTCGGCGAGGCGGTTCTAACGAGTACCCGCAATCTATGTTTTGAGCAAAAATAAGAAAAATAATGCATACTGTAAACCCCAGTTTTACTATATAAAAGTGGGAATAAAGGGGATCAAAATTATATAGGCATGATTTCGTGATGTACGCCAGGGAAATTGTCTAACCCCATGGATGAAGACAATAAATCCGGTGTACAGCGTGGACTGTATACCGGGTGTAAGGAGAAAACTATGCGCATTGTTCTATTTACTAAGGCAAAAGTAGGGACCTGGCTCGAGGTTATAAAATTTTTTTTCATGCTCAACTCAGCTTAGCATGAAATTCGTCCTGCCAATAAATCTCAGATTACTAGCAGTTGCAAATTCTTTCTTGCTAAACATAGCTGAAGATGAAAATTTCTCTGGTAATAAATATGAAAATGCCAACTATTGTTTGCATTTTCATGTTTATTAGCAGTAGAAATTTCATGCTCAGCTGAGTTGAGCATGAAAAAAGGTTTTATAACCTCGGGGCCTGGAGGAGAAAAACTCCAGGCAGAAACAGATTCTGTAGAGAACTATTTGGACTGGTGGAGCACTGCAAAGAGTGATTCGGTCATTCCAGCTTTCAGTCATTACCATTGTAGCATACAGAGATATTTAATCTGCATGCTGGGTTAAAATTTCAGCAGACAACGTTTCAAATTATTCTTTTTTTATTTTTCCCAGATATAGGCTTCGAAAAAAAAAAAAAAAAAAAAAAAAAGAAAAAAAAGAAAGAAAGAAAGAAAATAAATAAACAAAAAATAAATATAAAAACAAAAATAAAATACATACATTGGTATACACAATGTTAAGTAAAACGGCTACATTGTTCATTTTATTTCAGGCAATCGAATGGTCTTGCCAGTGGAGAAGATGAATTCCAGACAGAATAAAACTATTTTGTTAAGAACTATTTGGCTTGGTGGAGTTATAGAATAAATCGATCGGTCATTCCAGTTTGTGACCTTGAATAAGAAGAGTTTGGTGGTTGTCACATGGACTGAAGAGTCATCAGTTTTCACGGTGATGAGGAGGACACGAAACTCCCAGGATCTGTTGCCGAGTCAAGTTGCTATCAAATCACTATCGAAGTCTGATTTGGGATTAGCGTATTGTAGCAGACGCAAAACTTTATATTTCTTACTATTACAGACTGTAGAGAAGGTAATAAGGATCTTCTTTTCGGAAGAGGCTTGGCGTGCAGGAAAGCAAACAGGAAGTAATAAAAGTAATCTCCCTTGTAAAGGATAGCGGAAATTCTACCACCTGTATCCAGTCCCCTTGAGATGAATTGACCGCAAAGGGAGGAAATTCCTTCTTGTAAGAGTACACAAAAGGTAGAAAGGAGGCAAATGTTTATATGTCAGAGTTGTTTCCCCTGAAGATGTATCCATTTTCCGTAAGACGATCAGGGTCCTTCGCTATTCACATTTTACATAAGGTACACTAGCTCGTGTCAAAGCTTATTAACCCTTGTCCCGCTGAACCCGATAACGTCCTGCCTTTGCAAACAGTGTAGATCCAGATCAGTTGGCTTCTAAAGAAGCCAACTGATCTGGATCTGCACTGTTTGTCATTGAATATGTAAATTTATATCAACAACCTGGAACAAGTAAGCTGATTGGCTGAAAATTATAAATGGGCGCGGCATTTTAATTTCTCCAGCAGGACAAGGGTAAACATTTAGAGTACTTTAACCCTTCTCTTGCTGAGCACGACATGCCCTGTCTTAGCAAACAGTGTAGTTCCAGATCAGTTGGCTTCTGAAGAAGCCAACTGATCTGGATCTGCACTTTTTGTCATTAAATATGTGAATTTCTATAAAAAAAACCTGGATCAAGTAATCTGATTGGCTGGAAATTAGAAGTGGGCGTGGCATCTTAATTTATTCAGCATGACAAGGGTTAATGAGTTCATACAGTAACAGGGTAAAAACAACAGGACACACATTGGGAAAATACTTTATTTTATGCGCATCGCAGAAAAAGGTTCTTATGCCATATTTGTGAATCGCGAAGGACAAGATCAACATACCCATTCGCACTAATTGATCTGTGCTTTCTTAGCTCGCATGTTTAAAAACAACAACAAAATCCTGCATTACGCATCGTATATTGTTGTTTCATTTATAGTATTCACCCTAAATATTGGAACACCTTAACTTCTGGGCCCAGTTGTTCAATGCATCGTTAGCTTAACGAGCTCGTTAGTGGTCAAAATGTTATCTATTCTAGTAAGTACAATATCATATTCACAGGTATTTTTGCTGAAAAAATGTGAGTAGCTTTTGCAAAAGCGAAAGCTACTCACATTTTTTTTCAGCAAAAATATTAGCGTATATGCCATATTTAATGATCAAAGTTTTAACGATATGTTAACTAATGACATCGTTAGTTTTTTTTTTGAACAACTGGGCCCTGACGTTTGAACAGGTCAATTTGTCTCCCTGTTGATGAGCCTAAAGACTGCTGGATGAAGGACAAACAGTGTAGACCCAGATCAGATGCCACTTTCTGTGGCAGCTGATCTGCGTGTGCACTGTATGTCAAAAATCATCATACAGAATTAATCTAAATACTGCGATATCTTTACTATCAAATGTCCTTACTTTTGGACAGGTCAATTTGCCTGCCTGTTGATGTTTCTAAAGACTCCTGGATGCAGGGCAAACCTATTGGATCCTGATCAGGCTGGATCTACACTGTTTGCTCTGGCCTGTCTGTCCGGACACTTAGGGTTATATAGGTAAAATAGCATTACCCCTTGCCATTCTGAATGAACTAAGATGCCACGCCCATTTCTAATTTTCAGCCAATCAGATAACTTGATCCAGATTGTTGATACGAAGTCACACACTAAATGGCAAACAGTGCAGATCCAGATCAGATGTCTTCTTAAGAAGCCAACTGATCTAGATCTACACTGTTTGCAAAGGCGGGACATATTCGGATACAGCAGGACTATAGTGTTAACATTTGGTTATTTCGTTGCAGGAGGTGAAAACTTAGTCCACACATGGACATCATCCATTAAATAGCTTGTCCATAGCAAAACTGACTTTTCATCGTAATAACTCGTCAGTGGTCTTCCAACAGAGCAATGAGTTTATTGCACTCTTCAGTGGTCGTCCAACAGAGCAATGAATTTATTGCACTCTTCAGTGGTCGTCCAAAAGAGCAATGAATTTATTGCACTCTTCAGTGGTCGTCCAACAGAGCAAAGAGTTTATTGCACTTGCCAGTGGTCGTCCAACAGAGCAATGAGTTTATTGCACTTGCCAGTAGTCGTCCAACAGAGCAATGAATTTATTGCACTCTTCAGTGGTCGTCCAATATAGCAAAGAGTTTATTGCACTTGCCAGTGGTCGTCCAACAGAGCAATAAATTTATTTTACTCTTCAGTGGTCGTCCAACAGAGCAATGAGTTTATTGCACTCGTCAGTGGTCGTCCAACAGAGCAATGAATTTATTGCACTCTTCAGTGGTCGTCCAACAGAGCAAAAAGTTTATTGCACTTGTCAGTGGTCGTCCAACAGACCAAAAAGTTTATTGCGCTCTTCAGTGGTCGTCCAACAGAACAAAGAGTGTATTGCACTTGCCAGTGGTCGTCCAACAGAGCAATGAATTTATTTCACTCATCAGTGGTCGTCCAGCAGTAGTCGCCCGACCGAACAGTGAGTTTATTGCACTCGTCAGAGGACGTCCCAAGGCAGTAAAAAAAGGATAGATGAGGAACAAACATTGACAAAACAAACGCCATGTATTAACTCAGTTGCACACGACCAAAGAAGAACTACAACAGAGCAACCTCGGGGGTGGGTGGGTCGGGCTGGTGGGGTGAAGAGGGGCTTAAACAAGTTTACTCGCGCGAAACATCACCCTTAATTCTGATGCAGTTCCAAGTTACAAAAAACGCGTTTGATTCGTATAGGGGTTCTCTACCGCTTCAGTGAAGAAACAAAGCAAAGGACCCGATGACGATCTGAAGCCAGGACAAAAGAAAACCACAAAGAGGACAACGATTACAAAGAGGACGGACCGACCACAGACATTGACAGTCAGACGTCAAACACTTTTTGTTGAAAACTTGCATGTCTGGTCCAGGACCAAAATATTTAACTTAGTGACATATCCTATTGTTTTATGAGACCTTTTTCTCTTGGTAGAGCGCCACTAAACGGAAGGAAGATCTTATCCTGCATTATAAGGATTTGTCTCTTCAACTCAAGAACCCGGAAACGGTTGTATGTTCAACAGCAGAAGGATCACAAGTGTTTAGTATCTCCCACAATTAACGCTTTGCACGCTGGGTAAAGAATCAGCAGACGACATTTAGAAATAATTGTCTATTTTCCCAGAAAATAGGGCTTGGTATTGTATGCAAATTGTCTCCGAAGGAGACAATTTGCATACAATACCAAACCCTATTTCTCGACAAAAATAAAGAAAATATGTAACACAAATTTGTGCCTGCTTCGTTTGATCAGAGACTGCGCAAGTTTGAAGTAGTATTTTGTTTAGATGTATAAAATTGGCTACTTTAATACTTCATGTATTCAAGCAGAAACAATGATTTCCTGATTCATTATGTTAGTGTCTTGTATCTTCTGCTTGTTTTTGTTTTTGTTTTTTTTTTTCTTGTGAGGACATTAACCTACATGCCTAGCGTCCCATAAACTGGACATTGGCAAACAGTGCAGACCAAGATCAGATGCAGCACAACGCAATTATCTCAGACTACAAGGGATCAGAATTTTCAGTTTAAGATAACAATAGTTTCAGCTAACAGAAGTTGAAATGTAAACAAAACGTACAGCAAAACTAAACCAACATTATCCAAAATTTAGTTTGACGTAAGAGGTATTTTAGGTATCAGTACTTGAAATAATGAGAATCACCTATATAGCAATTTCTATATAACACCCCTTTGAATATACAGTGTACCTTTCCTATGTTCACGGCGGAAGAGTTCATTGAGAATATTCAAGGACAAATGGGTTAAGATTGGTAAAAATAGTTGACGCCATGGTCACTGGTACTTTTAAATTTGGATTTGAGAGTTTTAAGAGCTTACAATATGACCTTTACCATTTCAGCCCGGCAGACCAATACAGACACCTTTGCAAACAGTGCAGATCCAGATGAGACGAGCCGTCTCATCAAGATCTGCACTGTTTGTCATTCTGTTATTAATTTTTGACTGAAACACCCATTTGCAATATTGGATGAGTCCAAATTCAGAGATGGAAGAGTCTAAATCAGAAGCTCATGGGTGGAAGGTTTTTGATTGTGTTGGGGTTTAACGACACGTCAACCCTTGTGGGTCATTTTGTGTCGTCTCCCAGAGAAAGGGAGAAAAGAGACAGAAGAGATAGCAGAAGAGATGAAAGAGAGGGACAGGGAAGAAAGAGGAACAGGAATGAAAGTGAAGAAACAGAAGAAATAAAAACATCACCTCCCTACCCTTACCTGCTACAAGGATAGCAGGCCTTGCCCAACTGTAAGCCAATATTAGCTGGACGCCCCGGTGACATAAGATACATGACACCTTCGCACCACCCGACATGTTTGAAGCAGCTGACGCCATTGTCACTGACATTTTTGAATTTAGATTTAAAAGTATCGGCTTCAAACACGAACTTAAAACGATTAATGGTGGAAAGAAACTGACGCCTATAGATAAACAGTAGCACTGTAATGACTCAAACGTCTTTGGGACCATGGACATTTATTCTGGACACGGGTAGTTCCAGCCACGGAGGATTAATCATAGTGCCTGATCAAGGCAAACGGGAATAATTTAGGGATACCATTCAATCTTGTACAAAATAATGGTATGTTGAGTGTACTCATTAGAATCGCCTCGATACAACATACATATTCATGATAAATGTTGCCTAATATATCACTAAATGTTTGTTTTCTTGAGAATTACCCAGGACCCCAACCCCCCCCCCCCCGCCCCCCCCCACACACACACACAAAAAAAAAAGTTCGAATCAGCAATGGTAAACGAGCCATCAGTGTTCGAGCCATTGAAGTTTTACTGCAGTTTTATCTACATGGTTAAACCCAAAACTGCTGGACTCCGTAACACAGTTCGTAGCACGGCCGACTGCAGTTCCACGTGTAGCAAGCTCGAATCCCACTTCCATGGAGAAATGTCCTGAAAGGAAATTATTTCCAGTCATTCTCCCACTTCAAGAAGGGTAGTTGTCAGTTACTATCAAAATCCTGTACACAAATTACTAGGTAATCGCTTAGAGGACTAAGCATTTCGAAAACACGCCTATTCAAATATGTAGAAAAAATCACCTCCAAAAACTGAAAATTTTCAGGTAAAAAAATTGATATTTTTCATATATCTGCTTAAAACATAGATTGTGGGTACTCGTTAGAACCGCCTCGCCGAGGCGGTTCTAACGAGTACCCACAATCTATGTTTTTGAGCAGAAATAAGAAAAATAATGTATACCCTTGTAAACCCCAGTTTTACTATATAAAAGTGGGGTTTAAGGGGGTCAAAATTACATAGGCGTGTTTTCGTAATGCCTATCCAGGGAAAATGTGAGTAGGTTAATTGACCAGCTCGACATGAGCTTAACAGTGCTGACTGGGCCGTAAAACTCCAAATCAAATCAAATCGAAGTCCACAGACTAAATTTCATAAATTTCATAGCGGAAATGTACTGTACAATTTGCAAAACAAGACGCAACTTTTGATGCAGATCCACTTTCTTAGAGTTCTGGCAATGCTATCACTCTCAGCAAAATTGTTGTTTTGATTCCTAGTTTTCGATGAAGTGCTGTTTTCTACAGTCATTTCGTGTAATTAAAGCAGAAACTCACTTTTGAATTTAATGGGGTAAAACGACATTTGGAAGCCTACGGAGTCAATCTTAAGAGTCAATCTTTACCATCTTTGGGCAAATTCAGATGATATTTTTCTTAAATATTTAAAAATAGCGTCTGCTGATTGTTTTCCCCAGAAGTCTGAGCGTTAAAAAACCAAAAAAAAAAAAAAAAAAAAGAATCTCACACGTATCGCGACATTGCATTAGTGGAATATCTGTGGATCTATTGATCTCTGATTGGAAATGTATATATGTATGTGAAACAGCTTGAAAATGAAGCAATTTGATAGGTCAGAATGCTGTCACATGGACAGTCATCTGGTCGGATTATTGGCTTTAGAGTTATCACTTAGCATGCTGGGTACAAATTTAAGCATAAGACATGTTGAAATATATTTTCTCATTTCCTCTAGATAATAGAGTAGGACGTATCGTAAAATTGTGTCCTAAGAAGACAATTTGCATTTGATTTTTTTTTCTGGGGAAAAAATTAGAAAAAATATATCCCAAATTGTCGTCTGCTGAATGTGACCAGAGAGTGCTAAAGATTAACCTTTACCACTCTCTTGGCTAATTCAGCAGACGATAAATTGATAATTCTTTTCTAGTTTCTTTTTTGTTCTTTCTTTTTTTTCCAGAAATAGGATTTGACATTTCATCCCAATCGTCTCCACTGGAGAAGAAATCTATCTATCTATCTATCTATCTATCTATCTATCTATCTATCTATCTATCTATCTATCTATCTGTCTATCTGTCTATCTATCTATCTATCTATCTATCTATCTATCTATCTAAGATTTCTTTTTATTTCTTTGACAATAAGATTTGTCCACCTTTTACCCTGTTGCTATGCAGAACCTAAGTAGACGGACAGACATGCTTGAACAAACAGTGCAAACCCAGATCAGATGCCACATACACTTGGTAGACCCACCCAAAGACAATTATTGCGATACGCTCCCTAGTGGAACTCGACTTCCCGAAATATCAGAATGGGCTCCATGATCTCATGGAAAATAAAAATGAAACTAGCCATTACGAAAACAAGCCTATTCAAATAATTATAATGAAAATTTTATCACCAAAAAAAAAAAAAAAAAAAAAAAAAAAAAAAAAAAAAATGAAAGTTTTCAGATAAACATTCCGATATTTTTCATATTTCTGCTCAAAACATATATTGCGGGTATTCCTTAGAACCGCCTCGGCGAGGCGGTTCTAACGAGTACCCACAATCTATGTTTTTGAGCAGAAATAAGAAAATGTACATTTGTATACCCAATAAACCCCAGTTTTACTATAAAAAAGTGGGGCTTAAGGGGGTCAACATTATATAGGCATGTTTTCATGATGTATTGATAGTAATTATAAGAGCAGAGCAGCGTAGCTTGCCTAAATCGCGCTTTGCCTCTAAATATATATTTTTTTCAAAGTCCGTGACCTTGACATCTAGGAAACGCATGTGGGTCGGATGGTGCAGCATAAAACCTCAGACCAGTATCTGATATCAGGGCAAGTATGAACTATTTCCATCGAAAGGTTTAGGAGATGCAGCCTTTTAAACACTTTAACCAAAACAAATTAATATATTTTTCCTGAGTCTGAGACCTTGACGTCAAGGTCACACATGTGGGTTGGGATGGTACAGTTCAGATCAATATCTAACATCAGGGCAAGTATGAAAGACTCTATCCAGAGATTCAGTAAAAATAATGACCAAAGGCGACGCTGACATCGACACTGACGCCAACGCCGACGCCAACACCTACTCCTACCGACGCCATGCTGACTGCTATATCTCAGGCTGAATTTTCGAACAGGCGAGCAAAAAAAAAAAAAAAAAAACAAAAAAAACTGCAATATTATGAAGAACGGATGGCCTTTTCAGCAAAGGCAAAGAAGTCCTTTGAAATTTGAAATCGCATGGTCAATATCCTTGAATCAATTGCCTTAATGATTTCTTCTGACGGACAAAATTGCTTATTTAGACTATGTCAATGGTAATAATTTCTAAGGCCTATGCCCAGTCAGACCAAATGAACAAGATATTGAGGCCAATATGTGTGCTAAGTATGAATCACATCTGACCATGGTTACAAAGATGTAGGCGGGCGAGCGGGCGGGCGGGTGTACGGGCAGAAAATAGCGTTTTCACTATAATTTTCTATCAAGACCATGTCAAAAACTAAATGGGTAGTTTTGATGACACTCTCAGAATGTCGACACTTCATCACTATAGTCATTTACTCCTAGTATGAATAATATCTGTATCTGTCTTGTGATTACGAAGATGTGACTCCGGACGGACATGGAGCTCTTTTTCATTACAAATGCCTATTTAGGCTTATCAAGGGCTATAACTTCTGAGTAAATAGGTCAATTCTAATTAAACTCTCAGCATGTTGAATCATCATGGATATATCCATTAACCTAAAGTATCAGTCAGCTTAATGGTCAGAGAGATATGATTCCGGACGGACGGACAGAACAGCAATTTGTTTTTAGGGGCTACTTCAATGTTAAATTTACTTGGGTTTATCGGCGAACCCTAACATTTTAGCGACTAGTTAATGTATGTAGACGAAATAAACCTCATAATCGTGTCCAAAATAGACTACCCGTACGGACAGACAGTCATACCGACGTTACCAAATCTATATTTCCCCGGGGTTTATAAAATACTAAAAAGAAGAATCAGTCGGTATGCATTTTCAACAAGCTAGACACCATGAACTTTTGGAAACACTTATGTCAATCATAAACTATTTTCAATCCACTTTATGACCATAAATCTCAACACCTGATGCTATCTTTTGTAGTGCTTTGAAGACAAATATGCACATCTATCAAAATAATAAACTGACTCCAAAGTTCAAAGAATCGCCGATGATTACTTTTGATATTTATAATGAGAAGGCGTGAAACTGTATGCAGTGATAAGGAGTCGATCGGTTACCGTTCAAACGGACCAAATTAGCCGCCACGTCAGAAAACGTACCTTCGAATATGTGCGCCCAGCGAAGATTCAGATCAGCCTGCACATTCGCGCAGTCTGATCCGAATCTTCACTGGGCGCATTTTGGATAGCCAAGGAGGCAAAGTGTCTTCATGCGGACAACGAAGACTCTAATCAGACTGCGCGCATGCGCAGGCTGATTTGAGTCTTCGTTGGGCGCACATGTCAGAAGGTACGTTTTCTCACGTGCGGATCAAATTGATTGTGTACTGCCCAGCACATACCAGAAATGACAATAGCCAAGCAATGATATATACGTTTCATGATATATGTGTGAAGAGACAATCATTGCATTTCGATGGAAAAACAGCTGCAAAACGCGTGCACCTGTTCATTAGTGCATCCCGTGTCCATTTGCAAATCGAATATAATTGACATCAATTGAGTGGATTTTTAGCTGAAAATCAATAATTTCAAAGAATTTTGGTACAAAACTTTATTGCGCGTACTCATCAAAGAGGTCACCTGAATGAGTACATCTACTCATAACAAAGATTTTTTTTTTTTTTTTTTTTGTAAATTAAGTGGAATATTAACATTCTAGCATGACATTAATTTAGTACATAATACAAAACTAAGGGACGGACCATTTGATCTTTTGCGGAGTGGGTGGGGGTTCTAAAAAAATACAGTTCTGGTTATGTAAGAAAAAATAATCTGGCTTCAGCTTTGTGAAAAATAAATAAATAAATAGATAAATAAATAAATAAATAAATAAATAAATAAATAAACTGGATTTTGTCACTGATAAAAAAATAATATGTGCTTGCAAAATTTCGTTTCAAGTCTGTACAGTGTCAAAACTTCTTTGGCTTCTGGAGGACAAAGCTCACCCCCCCCCCCCCCCCCCACACACACACACCCCAGGAAACAAATGTATTTAAGTAAATCTTTAACTTAGATGCCTTTTTATTAAGTTGAGTATGCATTTGATTTTGCATAATCCTTAAATACCCCTGCTTGGGGAAGTGCAGGGATGAGTGATGTTACTTAATTTCTTGATTTCGAGTCTTTACACCATTGGAAAATTGGAACTTGCTTTGGTCTCTGTGGGGCTTCAGGTGGGCTGTTCCAGCAAGGTCCTCAATAACCACATATATTTGAAAGCATCTCTTACTCGCTTCTGTGCAGTTGTAGTATTTCTGGGTCATTTACTGCTATATAGCATGCTTGATATTTAAAAGCCATATGCAGGCTATAATTTGTGTGACTTGATTGAAACAAGTAAATTTCTTCTTTCATACCTAATATCCCTTGAAAATAACCATGGTTGATGTTTACTTTTAAGTAAAATTAGACATCCTGTTTTGCCAAATTGGGCTTAAAAGCCTGTTACTTTGATTTAGTAGTTGTTTTTAACTTCGAAAAAATAATGTCTTTGATTTTGTGAAAAAAAATGTGTATCTGGCCATGTGAAAAAAAAAATGTTTTTCATAGTCAGTGAAATAAAACTCTGGCCGAAGAAAAAAAAATCCCAGCCCTCCCCATCCTCCATACTCCTCCCCCCTCCACCCCACGAAAATAGAATGGTCGGCCTCTAAATGAACCTTTAAAAGAGAGAGAGAGAGAGAGAGAGAGAGAGAGAGAGAGAGAGACAGAGAGAGAGAGAGAGACAGACAGAGAGAGAAATACCCTTTGACATGTGCGCCCAACGAAGACTCAAATCAGCAGCACAGTCAGATCAGGGTCTTCGTTGTCCGCATGAAGGAAGGAACTTTGCATCGTCGGCTATCAATCACGAAAACATACCTATATAATTATGACCCCCTAAAACCCCACTTTTATATAGTAAAACTGGGGTTTACAGGGGTATACATTATTTTTTCTTATTTCTGCTCAAAACATAGATTGTGGGTACTCGTTAGAACCGCCTCCACGAGGCGGTTCTAACGAGTACCCACAATCTATGTTTTGAGCAGAAATGTGAAAAATTTTAGAATTTTTCATCTGCAAACTTTCATTTTTTGGTGGTAAAATTTTCAGTATATTTGAATAGGCGTGTTCTCGTAATGCAAAGTCCACCCAGTGAAGACGCTGATAAGACTATTCCAAATATTAACTGGGTGCACATATTCGAAGGTACATTTTCTGGTATTTATTACCTGGTGATGTGTCCGGAAACTGTGACTAAATTATACAAAGTCCAAATATACTAGTATATTATCTAAGCATTACGAAAACACGCCTATTCCAAATATATTGAAATTTTCATCACAAAAAAAACTGAAAGTTTTGAGACAAAAATTTCGATATGTTTTTCATATTTCTGCTCAAAACATAGATTGTGGGTACTCGTTAGAGCCGCCTCGGCGAGGCGGTTCTAACGAGTACCCACAATCTATGTTTTTGAGCAGAATTAAGAAAATTAATGTATACCCCTGTAAGCCCCAGTTTTACTATATAAAAGTAGGGCTTAAGTGGGTCAAACTTATATAGGTATGTTTTCGTGATACTAATTCTGCATGCTCTGGCCATACTGCATGCATGCGCAGTGTGGACACGCTTTGCCGCGCGACAGTCACCCATTTCAGCCTATACCTCATATGAAGATAAAATCATTTAATTTCGACGGTAGCGTTTGATCGGAATTGCGCTGAAATAAAGTACTGATTTATTTCAGAAAATACAATTAGTGCTTCAACATTATTGTCAATTAGACTAGCTAACTTCAGAAATAGCGGCCCTTTAAATCACACGGGTCATAATGATATTTCGACAATCCATGTGCTGTAATATCTGTGTTTTGCTGCACAATTGGTCGCAGTATTAACTATGCAATACACATTTTAGCAATGCACAGTTAGTCGAAGTGTTGACTTTGCAATACACAGTTGCTCGAAGTGTTGACTTTGCAATACACAGTTGCTCGAAGTGTTGACTTTGCAATACACACTTGGTCGAAGTGTTGACTTTGCAATACACATTTGATCGAAGAGTTAAATTTGCAATACACAGTTGGTCGAAGTGTTAACTTTGCAATGCGCAGTTAGTCGAAGTGTTAGCATTTCAATACGCAGTTGGTTGAAGTGTTAACTTTGCCATACACACTTGGTTTAAGTAACTTTGTAATACACAGTTAGTCGAAGTATTAACTTTGCAATACACAGTTGATCGAAGTGTTAACTTTGCAATACATTTTTTACTGGGTAGGATTAGTCCTCTAAGCGGTTAACCAATGGGTTTATTTAACCGTTCACCTCCGGCATTGCTGCCTCCGGGGGAGGTATGCCTATCCGTCCACCTCCGACATTGCTGCCTCCGGTGAAGGAGTTAAGCTGTCAAGGACCTGGAAGGCATCAAGTGTCTCGTGTAACTTTGCAATACAATTGGTCGAATTGTTAAGTTTGCAATAGACACTAGTCGAAGTGAAAACTTTGCAGTTCTTATAACGTGCGCAAAAATTGATAATTTTGGCGAGAGACACTAATAAGAGGGAAGGAAGACATTCCTGTGAAAATAGGCAGCTGCCTTTTGAAAAGTGGTCCACTCTAAAAGAAAGAATTTGTTTTTCGTGGGAGCCAATTGGGAGCCATTTGGGAGCCATTTTTTTTCTTTTAGAGTAGACTTTTTTATCAAACGAGGATTGGTGAACAGAAAGGTAAATAGGAAGTCACAAAAGTTCTCTCCCTTATAATACATGGCGGAATATCTGCCAAGTTTAACAAGTCCCCTTAACCCTTCTCATGCTGAATAAATTAAGATGCCACGCCCACTTCCAATTTCCAGCCAATCAGATTACTTGATCCGGGTTTTTAATAGAAATTCACATATTTAATGACAAACAGTGCCGATCCAGATCAGTTGGCTTCTTCAGAAGCCAACTGATCTGGATCTACACTGTTTGCTAAGACAAGGCGTGTCGTGTTCAGCAAGAGAAGGGTTAAACTGATGCTGTCGTACAAATCTAACTTTGCAATAGTTTTGTACATCCTTAGGTAAATCCCAGAAAACGTTAGCAGTTGTAGGATTTCACCTTGTTGATCGGCAAACCTCATATAATTTCGTAACCAGTTTTCAGTTTTCAGATTTTTAACGCTGCCGGGCAACTGAGTCACATAGAGGCAGCGCTAATTTCGTAATCTACATAATACTTCATTTATAAAGCATATCTCCGGTCCGGAATCATACGAAGTGAGCCGAATGGACGTGATGCATGTTGATAGTTTTGTTGTTGCGCGACAGTAATGTAGCTAAGGTGCGCACTGATGCTCGAAATTAAATAAGGCGCCACATAAGAAAAGCCTTAATCGCTTGACTTACCAGTATAATTTCAGGATTAATCTGCGTTTTCTATAAATATGACATATATGACAGGGTAAAAAGTCCTTATTACTCCAATAAACAGTCAAAATTCAATGGCTCGAACATCTTTGGGACCACAGAGACTTGTTTGAGACTTACTGAGGCTTAGTGATGGTGCCAGGTCAGGAATCAAATAGTGATAATTTACGGATTTTTTTTCCCGATTTTCTACACAATAATAATTTAAGCGCGATCACAGACCAGATGAACTGCACAAATCACGTGATAGACTGGGATGGCTCTCACATTGTAGATAGAGATGGGGATACCCGGACCAGACAGATAAAGGAAGCGATACATATCAGGTTGCACACGCCAGTCATGAACCGAGACGAGGGGGCTTACAGTCTCTCGGATCTACGATCCAGTTTTCGTAACGATGACGGAAAGTGGCGGAAATTTCCGAAGAAGACCGAAGATGTCAGTCTCGGAAACGTTCTGGGGAAGACCACAGCTGCTGGTCGAAACTGTCAAGGTATTTAACTTTATCAGGGTTATGACTCAAAATGAAAATTCATGAATGACACCAACCCAATGAACAGTTTCAAGGATATTTATCTGTAATATGTTTGGCAAAAAAATGGTAACCACTTCACAAATCACGGCCTGTAACCTGTTAAGGAATAATTTGCTTAAATATTTGAAAAATCTCCATCTTTACGTCAGATGATTTCTGATGTCACAGACATGCGCAAATCGGTCAAGTTTTCCTGTCAGTTATGAGACCACCTCGAACAGCCTCAAATAGGATCTAGAAATTCATCTTGACACCGTAATACAGTCAATGTACCTCCGTTTATCACGTACAATGTCCGTTCGGCTTTCATTACACCCTATACCATCACTGATCCCCCTCCATATCTGCCTGTTCCGACAATGTTGCAGTCCTCGTATCGTTCTCCGGTTCGTTTCCAGACTCGAACACGTCGATCACAAACACTCAGGTTAAATCTGTTTTCATCCGTGAACAGAACTGTACGCTAGCCTTGCAATCGCCAGTTCTGATGCTCTTGGGGAAACGCATATCGCCATACACAATGTTGCCTGGTGAAAATATCTGTTTCTTAGTAGAGCCTGGCAACAAAACTTCACGACACATCAAAGCTTTCATCGACTGGCCTTTGGGTGTTTAAGTAAAGCGACAGCTTAAGCGACCTCACTGCTTCCAAGAAATGCCTAACACCATATAATGTAACTATGAGGCCCACCCATTCCCCCCACCTCGCCCACAAAAAAAACAACAACAAAAAAACAAAAAAACAAAAACAAAAAACAACAACAACAACAAAAAACAAAGGACACGTTTCTGGCTCAAACACAAATTCTGAACTGATCGCCCCATACCGTTTTCCAGCCGTATTATAGGGGTATCTATGCTGTAGCTCACATTCTTGCTTTGTGCGCGAACATTGCTTCTTGATGTTTGCATGAACATTGTTAAGAGATGCAACTTTAAAATCCCACCTTTCCTTGAGTTTGAAAATTGTCAAGAGGTGAAGTTATACATGTTTATTATGCGGCAGACTGCATGCCTAGTTGTGAACCCAATCATTGTTGATGGCTATGCTTCACTCTTTAATTGCACGACGTCGGTTCGGGCCTCAGACTCAATGACAGCCTCTTCGTAAAACTTTAACCAGTGGGTTGGGGTTTGACGATATGTCTTTGGCTTGGCCCGCCGTGGTTCAACTATTGGTTTTCATTTACTCTTGCATACAGTAGAATTAGCCATGAGTACTCGTCTTTGTTTATTATAGTGATTAATTTGATTTTATATGTTTTCGCTTTGATGCATTGACTGAGTTGGGAGCCTTTATGCGAACCGAATTTTCATGTATTTCTGTATAGCATCGGGACCCAGGGTGAAGTTAGCTAGCTGTAAAAGTGCTGTAAACCCCACGGTGGTTTGCTCTACCGACCGTTCTAAGGCGGTGGTCCCGGTGTTAGTCTTACTCCTTGTTGCTTTGTGGTTTATTCTACAAGGCAATTTGTTGTATGTCTTTCCGTGTGTCATTTTTTTCTTGTGTTTTACAGTCCTTTTAGTATTGCGATTACCTCGCTTGGGGAAGAGAGAGCTAATCTTAGAGCTTTTCGTACGTTTGTTCGGTTTGTGCTTGTTTAGAATTGTCGGTTTCCTCTTCCTCTTGGGGTCTGGGAAGGGCTGCGGTTTGTGATTGTGGCACTCCCTGGACTTTTCTCTTACCTTTTTTTTTTAAATATTTGCTCCGTTAATTGTTTTGAGTAGCGTATTATCAAAACATTCCCAAGCGTTATTGTGTTTATCATATTTTCACATTTTTGCCTCAGCGAAGCTATTTATAACTATTTATAAAGAAATCTAGCAACTGGCGATTTCATTGGTTAGGTTTTGTCAATATGTATCTGCACACCTAACATTATATTCCAAGCTATTTAAAAGTTATAGTGATTTTCATAAACATTACGGATGGACGGTCATGCCTTGGCGAGGCGATTTGTTTATGTATACGCTAGAGGGTGTAAGCAGTGTTGCAAACTTCATTAATGCTTATGAAGAGTTTCAATAAAATCGAGAATCCCATTTTCTAATCCGTAATGTGTTTTATTTTCCAAAGGGAATCATTTTGACGTTTATTATAAAGAAATCTGGTATCTGAAAATTTCATTGGTTAGATCTTGTCAATATGTATCTGCATGTTAAAATTATAGACATATTTTTAGTGGTGTCTTACGACATGAAAGCCGTAACAAAGGAATGAAGCATAGCTGAAAAAATTCTCACGCTTGCGGTGGGATTCGAACCCGGTCCTCCAGGTTAAAAATCCAATGCTCTGACCACTGAGCCAAAGAGTCGACTCCCTGACGCAGTTGTCAGAGACTGAATATATGCTTAGAAGCTATGCGTAATCTGCCAAGGCATATAATCGAAGGTAGGAGTGCTCGGTCGTAACACTCCCCATTTTCAAGGAAGTTATCATTTATGATGACGTGAAGCCATTTCGGCGAAATAAAGTCCAATCCCGGACGAGCCCCCATCTTACGACATGAAAGCCGTAACATAGGAATGAAGCATAGCTGAAAAAATTCTCACGCCTGCCGTGGGATTCGAACCCGGTCCTCCAGGTTAAAAATCCAATGCTCTAACCACTGAGCCAAAGAGCCGACTCCCTGACGCAGTTGTCAGAGATTGAATATATGCTTAGAAGCTATGCGTAATCTGCCAAGGCAGATAATCGAAGGTAGGAGTGCTCGGTTGTAACAGGTGATAAAGTTGAAGCGATTTTCACAAACTGGTTAGGGACAGACAGAAACGCCTCGGCGATGCTATTTATAAAAAATATCTGGTATCTGACAATTTAATTGGTTTGATCTTGTCCATAAGTATCTGCATGCGAAAGTTATAAAAATATTCTATACGGTTTAAAAGTTATAGCGATTTTCACAAACTGATTACAGACGAACAGACGGACATTGTGATCATAGGTCACTCCTCGTAAGTCCTCCATTCAGATGACTTTACTGTTGGTCGTGCAATTGAGAAAAAAATGCAAACTCATTCTTATCTGATGCCCTTAGAACCTCTTTCAATTAACTTTTATATTGAGCTCAAAGAAAATTGTTTTATTTCTCCTATCAGGAGGTGTTAGAATCTCTGTTTTTATTTCTCACTTATATGGAGCCCTGAGAACCTATATTGCTTTATCTCTCGTATTTGGAGCCCTAATAACCATAATTGTTGTATCTCTTATCTGGAGTCCTAAACAATCTTTTGTTCTATCTCTCTTATCTGGAATCCTAAGTACCTTTATCTCTTTATTAAGAACCTCTATCTTTTTATCACTCTTTTATGGAGCCATAAAACAATTATTGTTTTTATCCCGACCTAAGAACCTCTTTCTTGTGTCTGCCGTATCTAGAGACCTCTCTATCTATGAGCCCTAAGAAAATTGTTTTATCTCTCCTCTCTGGAACCCTAAGATCATGTCTTGTTTTAACCATCTTATCAGAAGCCTTAAGGACCTGTATTATTTTTCTCTCTTATCTGGAGCCCTAAGAACTTTTTTTGCTCGATGTCTCTTACTTGGAGCCCTAAGAACCTTTAGAGCATACTCTCTCTTATCTGGAACCCTTATACCCTTTTTATTCACTCTTATCTAGAACCCAGAGAACCTCTGTTGTTTCTCTTATCTGGAGCCCTATGAACCTCTGTTGATTTAGCTCTTATCGACCTTTTTTGAAATCGTTTTTTTTTTCTTTCTTCAGCCCTAAGTATCTCACTTGTTATTTCTCTCTTACATGGAGTCCAAGGAACCACTATTGTTTCACCTCTCATATCTGGAGCCCTAAGAAGCTTTATTGGTTTATCTCTCTGATCTGGAGCCATGAGAACCTTCCGTGTTTTATCTTTTATCTGGATCCCTAAGAACCTCTATTATTTCATCTCCCTTATCTGAAGCCCTTAAAACCTTTATTGCATAATCTCTTTTCATCTGGAACCCTCAGAGCCTCTTGTTTTATCTCTCTTATCTGGAGCCCTAAAACCTCTATTGCTTTATATCGCTACTATGGTCCTAAGAACCTCTATTGTTATTTAGCACTCATATGGAGCCCTCTCTCTTACCTGGAGCCCTAAGAACATTTACTGCTTTATCTTTCCTATCCGGAGTCCTGAAAAATTAACTTTTTTTTTCTATCTTATCTGTAGCCCTAAAACCTCTATTATTTTATGAGTAGTACACATTAATTATACCCGGTTGCATTTGATAATTTCATTGGTTAGGTCTTGTCAATTTGTAGCTGCATTAATTATTAAAATACACGCCTCGGCGAGGCTGTTAATAAGGAAATCTGGCATTCAACAATTTCATTGGTTAGAGCTTATCAATATTTATCTGCATGCCAAACATTATCAAAATATTCCGTCGTTTAAAAATTCAAGGAATTTTCACAAACTTGTTACTGACGAGCGGTCATGCCTCAGCGAGGCGTTCTATAAAGAAAGAAATCTGGCATTTGATAATTTCAGTGGTTAAGTCTAGTCAATATGTATCTGCATGTCAAAATGTTCTCAGCGGTTTAAACGCTATAGCGATTTTCACAAAATGGGTTAAAACAAAAACTATTGCTTAACCATGGACTAGGCGGTATGAGCAGATTTGCATGTTACATTTATTCATGAAATCTGCAATGTTCATTATTTTTATGTGATTTTTGTCGTCAGAACTTTTTTTCAGAACTTTTTATTCTAAAAAGAGAAAGAATCAGTGATGTCACTGTCAAGATATGCTTTGCAAATTGTACGAGTAATAATAATAATAAAAATAATAAATGCGTCCAACCCGAACCGCGAAGCGGTTCGGCGTGCAGATGCACTACTATAGACTAACTATGTGACCAATGATGTGTGTGACCACAAATGTATTGGTGGTTCGGTGCTTATCCTGAAAAACAATATGCGTTCCATGATTTGGCAGAGACTATTGGCACATCGGCCGTGCCGACAATAGCAACAAAGCCAATAACGCCAAGTACTCCAATTGCAGGGGGTTGCAGGGGGTTGAATCACGCGACTCATGACGTCAGCCTACAAAATTTGTGATCGCCGCCATTTTGAATTTTGTCTCCACTTCGAATTTTATTACTATCCATTCTCAATCTCTTTATAAGCTAAGCATGATTAGTTTTGTGCATAAGGTACACTTTGATGTAGATTTTTGGATAACCCATAGACTGTACGCTCTTTTCACGTAACAATCTAAAAAACGTCGACACAATAATGTGTTTGTTCGACCGGTTTGTAAATCATGTAAATTGTTATTATTTTTTTTTCCCTGCTTTTCATAATGTGTAGACTCGCTAAAAAAAAAAAAAAAAAAAAAAAAAAAAAAAAGAAAAGAAAAAGAAACAGACCAAAAGAAAAGAAAAAGAAACAGACCAAAAAGAAAAAAAGACAAAAAACGCACAAACGGTCAAAAGTCTTTAGGAAAAATCCTGAAGCAGTAAAATGGATTTCAGATAGCGAACGATAGTGTATGTAGTTGTGCCTGTTACCGGCATACACTAGTTTTGGGTTTTCGGAAAGCATGGCCCCCGCCCATCCGGGCCCGCAAAATAGATGGGCTGCCTAAAGCCTCCATGGTAGACCTGCTAGTAACTAAGCAGGACCCGAATTCATGTGATCGGGTCTGGTAAAAGTCCCACAAATTTGGAGGCAATGTCTCTAAACTACTGAAATATTGTTGACTTGGACGTTATATAGCAATTCATGAAGTGGATTCAGAAGTCAAGCGTTGTCTGAAATCAATTCACTTAGATCTGTCAACCCACCTATGAAGTATGTGATGATGATTTTGACGCACGGATATAGGCAGCACTTATTAAATTCATCTTAAACGCAAAAAATCAAAATAATAATGCGAATGTAAGGTCATTGCCTGTCGTTTTATAAGTGCGTCCAACGGGAACTGCGAAGCGGTTCGGCGTGCAGACGCACTATTAAAGACTACCGATGTGACCAGTGATGTGTGTGACCGAAAATGTGATCGTCCAACAAACGACTTGCGTGGTTCGGTGCTTATCCTGAAAAACAATAAGCGTTCCGTGATTTGGTAGAGACTATTGACACGGTGGCCGTGCTGATAATAGCAACAAAACAGCCAATACCGCCAAGTATTCCAATTGCAAGGGGTTGAATCTCGAGACTTATGACGTCAACCTACAAAATTTGCAATCGCGGTCATTTTGAATTTTGTTTCCACTTCGAATTTTATTTCTTTCCGTTCTCCGTCTGTTTACAAGCTTAGCATAATTCGTTTTGTGCATATGGTACACTTTGATGTAGAGTTTTAGATAACACATAGACTTAACGCTCTTTTCACGTGATAATCTTAAAAAAAGTTCGACACAGGTAAGCGAACGCTAGTATATTGTGGTTGCACCTGTCATCGGCATACACTAGTTTTCGGTATTCGGAAAGCATGGCCCCGCCCATTGGGACCCGCGAAATAGATGGGCTGCCAAAAGCCTCCATGGCAGAGCTGCTAGAAACTAAGCAGGACCCGAATTCATGTGATCAGGTCGGGTACAAGTCCCACAAATTTGGAGGCAATGTCTCTGAACTACTGAAATATTGTTGACTTGGACGTTATATCGCAATTCCTGCAGTGGATTATCAGTCAAGCGTGGTCTGAAATCAAATTCAGTTAGATCTGGCCAACCCTCCTATGAAGCATGTGATGATAATTTGGACGCACGGATATAGGTAGCACCTATTAAATTCATATTAGACTGTTATAGGATGGGAGCCGGGCAACAGCGACACCATATGCAAACACTTTGGTACTGGCCCGAGAACAGCGAACACTCAGAGCAGCCCGCAAATCTGCACAGTCCGATCAGGTTTCCTTTCGATCTGTAGATTGTTCACACGAAGAGTGACGACTCATATAGGATTGTGCGAATGCGCAGGCTGATCTGAGTTTTAAGTGTCCGTAAAATGTTTTTATTTTTTTTGGTTTTGGTTTAGCCCGACTCAAATGCATTTTTCTTGAACACGTCCCATGAATTTAACGGTTACCACTATCTTGGCTAATTCAGCAGACGACAATTTGATGATTTTTTTTTTTTTTTTTTTTTTTTTTTTTTCGGTTTTGTTTTCTTTCCAGAAAACAGGAAAAGAAAACAGGATTGTTTTCTTTCCAAGAAACAGAAAAAGCCGTTTCATGAATACAAATTGTCTCCAATGGGGACAGTCTGCATGAAATGCCAAAATCTGTTTTCAGGGAAAAAATAAGAAAAAATATTTCAATATATCGTCTGCTGAAAATTTTACCTAGAGTGCTAAGCATTAAAGTGTTGACACGAATGGCGATCTATTTCAGTGAATAGCGAATTAAAGTGATTTATGGCGCTATTTTATATCAAAACAAATTTAAATACAACTTTTAATGGTGCGCGTATTGGTTAAAATCGCTGAAGTGCGAAGCTGGAGCAAGTATTTATTTTGACACAGAATTTTCGGGGTACAATGGATATTTATATTTTATGGGTGTGATTTTCGTATGTTTTGCTCCTCGGAGGAAATTCGACCTGTTTAATACAGGTAGAGGTCATTAGTCCATAAGAAATATTGCCACAGAAACTCAATGAATACCCTAAAAAGATAATAAATGTTTATTCTGGCGCCGAAGCTTTTTCATAAAAATATGAATAAAAAGCTTGAATTATCATATTTGAAGAAAAAATAACTTCAGGATCAAGTTTTAAAGCCGAAAACTTCTAAAGAGGCCGCAACTTTTCTTAACCTTTACCATTCCCTTGCAAATTCAGCAGACTTCAAATTCATGATAATTTTTCTTACTTTTTCCAGAAAATGGGCTTTGACATTTAATTAATTAACACCAAATTTCAAATCCTATTTCTCGGAAATTTGGACAAATATTTCAAAATGTCGTCTGCTGAAAATTTTACCCAGCATACTATGCGTTAACAACAAACAGGATATGGTCATTACGAAAACACGCCTATTAAAATATACAGAAGATTTTACCTCCAAAAACTGAAAATTTTCAGATAAAAAACTCTGATATTTTTCATATTTCTACTCAAAACATAGAATGTGGGTACTCTTTAGAATCGCCTCGACGAGGCGGTTCTAACGAATACCTACAATCTATGTTTTTGAGCAGAAATAAGAAAAATAATGTATACCCCTGTAAACCCCAGTTTTACTATATAAAAGTGGGGTTTATGGGGGTCAAAATTTTATAGGCGTGTTTTCATGATGTCATAAAACGCTCTGATTGGCCAAAGATGGTAAATGAACCCAACTGCAAATTTGGAATCGTATGTACATATAATGAAGCCAACATTTGCGGTACATGCAAAAAGATATGCATTGCATCGCACGGGTATGCATCGCATGCGTATACCTGTTTGCAAGATAAGTGCATATTTCAATGATAAATAGGTCGGCACCCGTTACAGTCTTAGCGAGATATTGCCAAAAATCTAGATGGCGCCAGCAGGCACATGGTGTTGACGTCACCTAAAAGTCCGCATTATTTCTGACCCGTTTCTTTGCGTTCCTACCTGGGACACCACTAATATACGCGTATAGATATACACGTGTATTAATTGTACTTTCTTGCGAAATCATCACCAAAGCCCGATTCTAAATTGCCGCAGATACGGTACCTTTTACTATTTAACAAATGATCTCACTATTAACCAGGAATTGTTCCAAAGATATAAAGACAAAACATTATATAAATACTAAACTAGATACTGTGAAAAGAGCCTTTACGCACATTACGAAAACAAGCCTATTTAGATATACTGAAAATTTTACCAACAACAAAAAAAAAAAAAAAAAGAAAGAAAATTTTCAGATAAAATTAATGATATTTTCCACATTTCTGCTTAAAAGATAGATTAGAACCGCATCGGCGATGCGATTCTAACGAGTACCCACAATCTATGCTTTTGAGCAGAAATAAGAAAAAAAAAAACAATAATGCATACCCCAGTAAACCCCAGTTTTACTATATAAAAGTTGGGTTCAAGGGGGTCAACATTATATAGGCATGTTTGCGTGATGTATGCGAACTGCGACGTCCAGCCTGATCTGGACGTTCGCTGTTCGCTAAGTACATTTTGCAATGTCTAGTCTTACTCTAGCATTACGAAAACACACCTATTCACATATAAATAAAATTTCACCTCCAAAAAACTGAAATTTTTCAGATAAAAAACTCTGATATTTTTCTTATTTCTGCTCAAAATATAGATTGTGGGTACTCGTTAGAACCGCCTCGGCGAGGCGGTTCTAACGAGTACCCACAATCTATGTTTTGAACAGAAATAAGAAAAATAATGTATACCCCTGTAAACCCCAGTTTTACTATATAAAAGTGGGGTTTAAGGGGATCAAAATTATATAGGCGTGTTTCCGTGATGCATGCAGCGAAGATTCTGATCAGATTGGACTGATGCGCAGATCATTATTCGCTTAAGTTGTATTCAGATGTCTTGAAGCCTCCTTTTTAATGACAATCCGTATTTCTGTACAGAGGACGCGATATTGCACAAAACGCCACATGCTTGAAGATTTTGTCCAAGTTTATCAATTTTATTTCAGACTTTTAGGAGAGTCTGTAAGATTTAAAAGGTAGCCAATAAGTCTGATTGTAGAAAATTTATTGTTTCACGCGTGTATGATGTATCAAAACAGGTGATGCGAAAATCATGAATGAAACGCTGCGTTCATTTCTACCTACTTCCAGTTCATCCGGTGTGTGGGCTGATCAATAAATTCGGGACGTATTTATCATCATTAATGGATCTACTAATACACAATTAACTGGTCTTTAAAATGTACACGTTCACTCCTTAAAGCTAACGTTTCTGTTTCTACAGATTCTGATGAAGAATCAAAGAGAGTACTGCAAAATACAGTCGAACCTAAATAGCTCGAACTGATGGATCGTTTACCATGGCTAATGCGAACTCGTTTTTTAGTCCCTTCGAAATTCTTCCGATAGCTCAAGAAAACAAATATTTAGGGATTTTTTTTTTTATTTTATCATAAAATAGTATGTTTGTGTGTAGTCATTAGAATCGCCTCAATGAGGCGATTCTAACGAGTACACACAACATACCATTATTGTGTAAAAGATCGAAAAGGTTTCCCTAAATCATCGCCATTTTCCTGAACTGGCGCCATGATTAACCCACAGTGGCTCGAACTATCCATATCTCGAATAAATTTCCATGGTCCCAAAGATGTCGAGCCATTGAAGTTCGACTGTAGTGGGAAAAAAAGTATAGAAGTCCAGAATAGCCACATCACAGATCATAGTCTACTAATGGCCGGCCTCGGTGGCTCAGTTGGATGCGCCGTCCGACTGGAGACCAGGAGGTCGCGGGTTCAACCCCCGCCGAGGTCGGCAACATTCTTTCGTGGAGATTGATCATGAAATATTATCTACGGTCATTCTCTCCCTTCCGCTGATTCAAGAAGGGCAGTTGTCAGTTTCTGGCGAAAGAATGTGCACAATACTGGTTAACCGCTTAGAAGACAGAGCCTGCTCTGTAAAAGTGTGGTTAGGTAAACTGACCGCGCTCGACATGACCCCATTGGGTTGACTGGGCCGTAAAACCTCAACATAAACAATAGTCTACTAATGACACCAAGAAGAAGAGCAAACAAACCATGACAGACCATACACAAACCACAAACCAAAGAAAAGCAAAGCAACCAGCTCCCTCTCCCCAACAAGGTGGTCACAGTGCTAGACAAGATCCACTGAATACAACAATAAGACAACAAACAGAACAAAACACGACCAAAGCCCGCAGCGAGTAGCCACAAGGCGACGCATCATGAAAACATGCCTATATAATTTTGACCCCCTTTAACCCCACTTTTATATAGTAAAACTGTGCTTTACAGGGTATACATTATTTTTCTTATTTCTGCTCAAAACATAGATTGTGGGTACTTGTTAGAACCGCCTCGACGAGGCGGTTCTAACGAGTACCCACAATCTATGTTTTGAGCAGAAATATGAAAAAATATCAGTTTTTTTTTTTATCTGAAAATTTTCAGTTTTTGGAGGTGAAATGTTCTATATATTTGAATAGGCGTGTTTTCGTAATGCAAAGAACAAACACCACCAGAGCCACCGTCTAATAACGGTCAGTAGTTTTAACTACCGCATCACGAAAACACGCCTATATAATATTGATCCCCTTAAACCCCACTTTTATATAGTCAAACTGGGGTTTACAGGGGTATAATTAGTTTTGTTATTTCTGCTCAAAAACATAGATTGTGGGTATTCGTTAGAACCGCCTCGACGAGGCGGTTCTAACGAGTACCCACAATCTATGTTTTGAGCAGAAATGTGAAAAATATCAGAATTTTTTATGTGAAAAATTGCCATTTTTTGGTGGTAAAATTTTCAGTGTATTTGAATAGGCTGGTTTTCGTAATGGGGAGAATTTAAATCAACTTTACTTATTTTAAAAATGTTGTAAAAATGTAAAATGTCACCTTATTTACTGATTCATTACCATTCCTTCTAGGTCTGTCCTGTTTTTTGTTGTTTTTTTTTCTTTTTTTTTTCGTTTTTTTTTTCAGAGATTTTTTTAATTCCTTTCTTTTTTTTTTTTTTTGATACGTGTTTGATAACGATTCATCAACTACTCAAAGTTTTTGAATTGTGGTGCAGTCTATTCATCTCAGATATGTTCCAGAAAAGATACCGAAACAAAGACACTATTGGCAAACACAAAAAATGACTGAGTCCTGTTCATGAAATTCGACAGCGACAAAATGCTTAAACCCAGAATATTGCTTTCATGATAACCTCATAACTATCATAAGAATAATTGGCAAAGCTTCGCTGGAAATGTGAAACGAGATCATTTTGAGCGATGTTTGTGTTCTTAAAGATTGATGTAGAAAATATTTATCACATCAAGACTTTTCTCGATTCTACTCATTGATCAACCCTTGCATGTGCAGTTCTAGGCCAGAAATAGTGTGTTTCTCTGTTTCTGTCAATTAAGTCGTAATGTTGCTGTTTTTAGTCTTTTATTTATGCACCTGTCAAATACTGCAACATGTAAGCATGTTGTGAATTTCAAAGGTAGAACCGAAAGCAAAACAAAAAAAGGTTTTCAAGTCTTCACAGGTTTAAGTGGACTTTTCTTCCTCCTCTTTGGACAGGTCCATTTCCAATAAAAGGGGTGTCTGTTTTTTTCATAACCAATTTTATAGAAAGCCCTTTATTTTGTGCAAACAATGCAGAAACAGATAAGACGCCGCGTTCGGATTTACACTGATTGCCGATATCCCTTTTATGGGACTCTAGGCATAAATGGTTTAAAGCTGTATTATATCTCAAAATGACCAGAACCATTGTTACTCAAAAACAGAGTAAACTTTATATCAGCAGAGGCTTATAATTCTCCTCTGATTTCAACCATTTCAAAAACACTTTTCACACTTTAGATCATTCAACAAACTGCCCATTTAGTGTATAAACCAGGGCCCAGTTGTTCAAAGCGTCGTTAGCTTAACGAGCTCGTTAAGGGTCATTTCGTTAACTGTTTTAGCAGATTCAATATACAATATTCTAATATTTTTTCAGCAAAACATTTCAGCATATTTGCGTATCACTTATTGTAAATTTTAACGAATCGTTAACTAACGACGTCGTTAGTTTTGAACAACTGGGCCCAGGTTACAATATCTTTTTGACGTTTATTTTACTACACTGCAACTGGTGTCAGTACCGTGTGGCGGCGGTAGAATGTCTCCTCGTGCATCACCATAGTACAATTTATACTTCATTTCCTTTAAGATCATTGGGCCCATTGTGGCATATTTGAAAATGGAGTTCTGCCCATTTCTGCTTATGAAGAGTCTCAATAAAACCGAGACTCCCATTTTCTAATCTGTAATGTGTTCTTTGTTTCCAAAGGCAATCTCTTTGACGTTTATTTTACTACACTGCAGCTGGTATTAGTGCCGTGTGGCGGCGGTAGAACGTCTCCCCGTATATCACCATAGTGCAATTTATACTTCATTTCCTTTGGGATCACTGGGCCTATTGTGGTATATTTGAAATGGAGTTCTGCTCATGTATGCGCTAGAGGGCGTAAGCAGTGTGCAAATCCATTACTGCTTATGAAGAGTCTGAATAAAATCGAGACTCCCATTTTCTTATCTGTAGAGTGTTCTTTGTTTCCAAAGGCAATATTTTTTTACGTTTATCTTACACAGAGAACTTGTATGCTCCTGAGTATAATGATTTTTGACTGGGTCACGAAAAATTGAATAGGCTTGCCAAAACTACAGTTTCTTCGTGTAAAAAGGCTCTAAAATTAACTGAAATCCAAAAAGGGTTTAATTTACTTGAAAATATGACAAATAACTCAATATATTAGCAGTGAATAAAACCCATGCTCTAGGAGAAGAAATACTGCATTAATATGCAACATAGTTTTCAATTTAAGGGGTGGACGGAGGGGTGGGGGTTGGATTTTCATACAAGGGATACAACGTTTGTGACTTTTCTGTTGGCTTTACTGCACACCACATCCCTTTTGAAAAGGGGTCCACTCTTAAAGGAAAGAATTTGCTCCCATGGGGAGCAAATTCTTTCCTTTTAGAGTAGAGCATGTTTCAGAAGGGTCAAAACTCAGTTTTAACAGATTTGTCTCCCCTGAAAGTGTATGAATTCTCCATAAGTTATAAGGGTTGAGTCCTGAAAATACCTGTTTTGGGTATAATTTTAGCAGAGTTATCGTTTCTGAACGTGTGTCAATTACCCTTTTGTTATGAAGATTGCGTAGTTATCGTCTCTGAACGTGTGTCAATTACCCTTTTGTTATGAGGATTGCGTCCATAAACTACATGCATTTGGCTTTAGGCGATCTGCATATGCTTCGAATAGACTTCACTCATGCGCGGACTAATGCGGGCTAGTGCTCCAGGCCAAGATAATATTTTTAAACCATCGGGTATCTCCGCTCATCGCAGTAATGTTCTGTATACATGTATCGTGTAGAACTTATATTGAACAAATTTAGACATTGACGGTAGTTCGTACTAAGACTTGAGCCAGCGCACGACAAATCCTACAATTAGACGTGTGTGACCAGCAAAGACTCAGATCAGCCTGTACATCCACTCAGTATGGCAAGGGTTCTCATCTATTCATCTTTGGTTAGCCTGGAGGCTGTACAAGGCATCTTTGCGATCAGCGAAGACTCTGATCAGACTGCGCGGATGCGCAGGCTGATCTGAGTTTTCGCTAGTCACACAAGTCTTATTGTAGGTTTTGTCGTGCGCTGGCTTATTCATCTTTTTGCATACACGTGCTCATTTCTTTCACTATCCTGTTCTCTTTGCAACTAAGGCCACGTCGAATATAAGCTTGTTCTTCTAATAGTTCACAAGCAGGGATCGAACGAACCCAAGCCGATATACAGAGACCAAATTTAGCTGTTTGTTTGGGGGTTGTTGCATAGCTCTAGATAGGAGTAGTACCCAAGTATATGTAATATAGTTTTCTTATTTATGCACAAAAAAAAAAAAAAAAAAAAATAATAATCATAAAAAAACAAATGTTGTGGTACTCTTTAGAAGCGCCTCACTGAGGCGCTTCTAAAGAGTGCCCACAACATATGTTTTCTTGGAGAAATGATGTCAACCCTTTTGGGTTGAAAAAAGAAAACAATAGCAAAAAAAAAAAAAAAAAAAAAAAAAAAAACACACACACACACACACACACACACACACACGAAAAACACAACAACAAAACTACCAACAACAACAAAAACAACAGCAAAAAAAAAAAAAAAAAAAAACAATAACAAAAACCTTATCCGGAGCTATCTTGCTATGAGATATACTATTAAAACAAGCGCCCAAAGTTCCAAGATTTGCTAACCTCAATGAAATAGCTATGATACAATCGTTTAGCAGTTAATCCATAGGATACAGCAAACATATTACAAGGAAAATTTTCACATACTGTGACAGTTTCGGTTCTCACAGACCTGGACCTTGTCCTCGTGATTTCAAGGGACTTGGACTGCTTACCACTAGGCTGGTTGTTAGTGGTAAATAAAGGCCTGTAGATGTTGCTCAGGTTGTATGCCCCCTGGTCCCGGATTAATGTGATATTCAATCCTGATGAAGCTTATTCAGTGAATCGTTTTGCAGTTTTGAGAGTAGACTGGCTCAAGTCTCCAGTAACTAAACATTTATTCTTATATTCTGCTTGATATTCCACTAAAATAAAAATAAATAATATCATGACTATAAAGGCTGGTCACTAATTATTTGTTTTTATTTTAGTGGATTATCAAACAGGATTATAATAAAAAAAATATTCAGTTACTGGAGACTGGAGCCATTCTAATGTAGCTACTAAGTTTGGTTAAAATGGCTCCAGCCTTTTGCTTGACATGTTTATGCCATTTTACCAGTTTTTTTTTTTTTTTTTTTTTTTTTTTTTAAATCTTTAGACAACATATGACTCCATCACGAAAACATGCCTATATAATTCTGAACTTTGAATTTTGAACTTTTATATAGTAAAACTGGAGTTTACAGGGGTATACATTATTTTGCCTATTTCTGCTCAAAACATAGACTGTGGGTAATCGTTAGAACCGCCTCGTCGAGGCGGTTCTAACGACTACTCACAATCTATGTTTTGAGCAGAAATATGAAAAATATCAGAATTTTTTTATCTGAAAATTTTCATTTTTTGGTGATGAAATTTTCAGCATATTTGAATAGGCATTTTCTCGTAATGCGCATCGTCAGAAGTATATTCAGACATCTGCACATTCGCTCAGTCTGATCAGAATCTTCAATGGGTGCATTTTGCATAGCCAAAGATGCAAAGTTTCCTCAAACGGACAACGAAGACTCTGATCAGACTGTGCGGATGCGCAGGTTGATTTGAGTCTTCGTTGGGCACACAATTTGTCAGAATTTACGCTTTCTCAAGTTTTCGCTCATTTTTTAGTTGCCCTGGCAACAACTGAAACCACAAAAATGTGGCGCTGTAGCCATCTTGCTGTCTCTCCAATAGGTTTCATAAGTTTTAAAGATTCTCTATGGCTTGTATGGCTTGCAATCCGAACTCAGTCGGCCATTCAGCTTCGAAAAATTAACTATTTGGAATTTCTTTTTTTAACCCTTTTACCCCATTGTTTCTGATATGGATTCTTCCATCTCTGAATTTGGACACCTTCATTGGTTCCAAAAGGGGTTTCATTCAAAAATCAATTACAGAATGACAAGCAGTGTAGATCCTGATGAGACGGCTCGTTACGAGACTACACCACTTGTAAAGGTATCTGTATTGGTCTGTAGGGATGAGAGGATTAAGCAAATATGACCATAACAGACAAGGTGTGTGCCAGTTCCAAAACCATCGATGAAGGACCCACAACCACGAAGTACAGCCTTCCCGAGGCACCAACAGAAGAGGAGACGAGGAAAGAAACAATTACAACTCCTGGGGGCTTAAACTAATTTTATTCAATCGAAACCGCGTCCTTGATTCTGAATGAATGAATGAATGAATGAATGAATCAATCAATCAATCGATCGATCGATAGATCGATAGAGCGATCGATCGATAGATAGACAGAGCGATCGATCGATCGATCGATCGATCGATCAATCAATCAATCAATCAATCAATTAGTCAGTCCGTCAATCGATCGATCAATAAATTTATCAATCGATCAATCGATCAATCAATCAACCAATCAATTAGTCAAAGCCTCGCCATTTATTCTGATGTAGCTCTATCAATAAATTAATCAGTCAATCAAAGTAAAACAATAACAGTCCGTCAGTCAGAAAGGTGAACACATCAGTCAAATCTATTAGCCAGTCTATCAGTTGGTCAGTCAATCAGTCAGTCATTATGAATGAATTAATGAATAAATGTAAAATGAAGAACAGAAATGAATAAAAAGTAAATCAATCAAATTTAATCTTTCATAATCGTTATCAATCATTCGTCTGTCTCCATCCCTCAGTTTCTTAGATTAGTGAATACTGTACACAGTACCTTCTTTTGTTTTTATACAGTTTTTCTAGTAGCAAGGCATACTTAAGCACGAAAACACGCCTATATAATTTTGACCCCCATAAACCCCACTTTTATATAGTAAAACTGGGGTTTACAGGGGTATACATTATTTTTCTTATTTCTGCTCAAAAACATAGATTGTGGGTACTCGTTAGAACCGCCTCGCCGAGGCGGTTCTAACGAGTACCTACAATCTATGTTTTGAGCAGAAATTAGAAAATTATCAGAGTTTTTCAGCTGAAAATTTCCATTTTTTGGTGGTACAATTCTCAATATATT
This sequence comes from Anodontia alba, assembly GCA_964016985.1. Lineage (NCBI taxonomy): Eukaryota > Metazoa > Mollusca > Bivalvia > Lucinida > Lucinidae > Anodontia > Anodontia alba. The sequence goes on from OZ024828.1 coordinate 10,994,002, forward strand.
TGAATAGGTATGTTTTCGTTATGTAATATGAACATGAACTGCAGGCGAGCTCGCAATTCACTATGCTCTGAAGAACCACATTTTGCAGTAACAGTACAACAGGATAATATTAAAGCGGTTGAAGTAGTTTGAGATAGGGTGTTGAGACATTAGATAGGGTGTGTGTGAGGGGGGGGAGGGGGGAGGGGGGGGAGGGGGTGGTATTGTGGAATTGCTGTGGACCTTTGGAATAAGCGGACCAAAAATCGTCCAAAAATACAAAGTATAACATCACGAAAACATGCCTATAGAATTTTGACCCCCTTAAACCCCACTTTTATATAGTAAAACTGGGGTTTACAGGGGTATACATTATTTTTCTTATTTCTGCTCAAAAACATAGATTGTGGGTACTCGTTAGAACCGCCTCGCCGAGGCGGTTCTAACGAGTACCCACAATCTATGCTTAGAGCAGAAATACGAAAAATAACAGAATTTTTTATCTGAAAAATTTCATTGTTTGGTAGTAAAATGGAGATGACATTTATAAGCATTACAGCTTACAGTCAGATCCTATTCGACATGTCTGTTTTATCGATGTAACTTTATACGAGCTTTAAAATAAATATTGTTTAAACCAAAAATTTAACGGTAGAGGCTGGGTCTCATTACGAAAACATGCCTATTCAAATATATTGAAAATTTTACTACCAAACAATGGCCTTGGACCTGCGCCGCATGGAGCGCAGGCATTACGAAAACACGCCTATTCAAGTATATTGAAAATTTCACCACCAAAAATTGGAAGTTTTCAGATAATAATTCTGATATTTTTTTCCTATTTCTGCTCAAAAAACATAGATTGTGGGTACTCGTTAGAACCGCCTCGGCGAGGCGGTTCTAACGAGTATCAACAATCTATGTTTTGATAGGAAATAAGAAAAAATATACACCCCTGTAAACCCCAGTTTTACTATATAAAAACGGGGTTTAAGGGGGTCAAAATTATATAGGCGTGTTTTCGTGATGAGATAATTTAGAGTAAACGGCGGAGACCCAGATCAGATGCCGCAAACGCGGCATCTGATCAAGGTCTACACTTGTTGCTACTCATCCAGCAGTTTTCAGACACACAAAGAAATGGTAAACGTACTTTTAAAACTTTTATGACAAGTATGCTAAGGAGTTAGGTGGTCGAATATTTAGGTTATATATAGGTAATATCGGACAGGCTTGAGCAAACAGTGTAGCCCAAGATCAGACACTGCAAAACTCGGCATCTGATCAGGGTTTGTACTGTATGCCACTCATCAAACAAAATGGACCTTTTTAACATTTTAAGAAAAGTATGGTAAGGTTAACATGTCCAAATATTGAGGATATATCCGAGACGCGACGTTAGAAAACGTACCTGCGAAAAAGTGCACACATTGAAGAATCTGACCAGCCTACGCATTCGCGCAGACTGATTAGAATCTTCATTAGGCACATTTAAAATGGCCAAGAATGCCAAGACACTGATCAGACGGCACGGATGCGCAGACTGATTTGAATCTTCGTTTGGCGCACATATCCGAAGGTTCATTTTTTGACGTTGTGGGTCACGCGGTGAAAAGGCTCATATAACGTAGACACGTAGGTGTTACCAAATTTTATTACACTGTTAAATCATTATATTAGGCAATACGCATGATACAAGTGCAATAAACAGTAACCAATGCGATAAATGCGAAGTATAGCGATGCCTTTGACCGCATTAATTCAATCAAAATGTAGTCGGAAGGCTTTAAAATAGGCCGAGCCATGCGAAAACGTCTTCGGGGAAAAGCAGACAGCGAAGGCCCAGATCAGACTGCGCACCTGCGCAGTCTGATCTGGGCCATCGCCGTCCGCTCAGAATCATGGGGTACCACAGAACGTGTGAATGGAGAACAAATACCCGGATGATGCTATGCGCATGCGCAGGATGATCAGAATCTGCGCGTCTTTCACATGTTCCAAGGCAGTTTTTTGCTTAACGTGGCCCAAATGATTAATTACAAGTACCCCTATCTACCGATTATCAATGATAATGAATAATGTAGTGAATCGTAGGGCAATACATAAGAAATCTATCAAAACCACTACGTCATAACTTGTACGTTACAAAAATACTTGCAAGAAACTGTGTTTTGATTTTTGGTTTAGACGGCCCATGCCGATTGTACTTTAACGCTTAGCATGCTGGGTAAAAGTTCAGCAGACATTTTGAAATTGTTATTTTTTTTTCAGAAAATAAAACCAGATCCGGCTGCGCAGCGGGAACGTCTGATCAGGGTCTTTGCTGTACACTTAGTAATACACAATCACTGTATATGGTATAGAATTAAGTAACAGAGAGTAAATTCAGCAAACACACAATATCGTTCATGTCACAACGTCATTTCGACGTCGTAGCGACGTCGAAGCGATGTTGTTACGACGTTGTGTGTTTGCTGAGAGGGAGACTATGGGATGACCATTTTGCAGATGTTCAAAAACACATCATTTTAAATGTTTGTTTAAACGTTTCTATTTTATTTTCATTGTTGTCCAAAATTAAAAATCAATTAAAAAAAAAAAAAAAAAAAAAAAGAAACAAACAACTAAATATATATTTGAATAAATTAAACAACATTTAAAAATATAAAAAAAGTGGATTAAAATAGTATTCATATCCAGTTCTAAAAAAAAAAAAAAGAAAAAAAAAAAAAAAGAAAAAACGTGTCTTTTATCTGATAAATTCAGAAAGCTATAAGATAGGTGATTTCCTCTACAGGGTGCTCAAGGTTAAACTAAATGTATTTAGCAGGATGTACTTTTCTCGAACGGAATGGTTGATCACCAAATGAAACTGTGATGTCACAACAGGTATCATTTATGTGTGTGAGCCTTGTTGAAATGGAACTTGTGAAGGCGTTGATGTGTACTATGCATGACCATATCAGCCGTCGCATTCGCTCAGTCTGATCAGGAGTTTTTTCTTCTGTTCGTTCATGCATTGCATTTGTGACTAACCTCCACCTAGATCAGACTGAGCGAATGTATATGCTGACTGGAGGCTGTACTTATTACATATATGATAAGGTATTTTACTGTTTAGGGAGGGTGTCATAAACTTCTGATTAAGGTGTGGTGAATCGATTACCGCGAAGTTGTTTTAGCAAACGCGATATCAAGCCGTGAGCACCGTGCCTAAACGGTTCGCATGGTTGGGGATGAAATAAAGAATTATATTCCAGAAACAAGTACCGAAAATCTGCAACCAACCAGTATTTGTTCTCTCAGATGTGTTACTTTTCAAGATATTTCGTGTTTTTCGCATTTATATAAGATGTTTTAGTGAAGAAAAGGCATTTGTCGTGCACACTCTAAGTATTCGGAAGGACAGGCCTGAGCAAACAGTGTGCACCCAGATCAGACGCCGTGGCGTCTGATTAATGTCTACACTGTTTGCCACTCATCAAGTCGACTTGTTTGACCCATGAATGCCTAGCGTCTCATAAAAGGGACATTGGCAAACAGTGTAGACCCAGATCAGACGCCGCATAATGCGGCGTCTGATCTGAGTCTGCACTGCTTGCATTAAATACAAGAAATTTCTATTAAACATGATAAAATATTTACATTAAAGGCGTCCTAAATCTACACTGTAAACAATCCCGTAGATTTTACTGTAAAATACTGGCAACTGGTTGCCAGCGCATTTACGGTAAATTTTAAGGGCCCCTGTAGAACTTTTGCAGGAACTGCTTCGTAGAATGGGGTAAGGATGGGTAATCTCAAGATACGGTGCTGTAGCTCACACACCTAGTATTTCGTGCTACCTACCTTGGAAGTTGATTCTTATGAATATCAATATTATGCTCTGCAATGCGTGATTATTCCTGTAAATAATTTACAGGCGCACGTAAAATTTACGGCAGCCTGTTGCCAGTATTTAACCGTAAAATCTACGGGGCTTTTTACAGTGTATGGTACCCGGCTTGGACACGAGCCTCTTCATGTCAACTCAAAACCTTTCTTAATGTGAATGCTAACTATGTAAGTTCTGATCAGAATGCCTAGATAAGCGAACAAGCATATCAGAGACCTTTAGGACCTCCCAACTTTAAAACAGCGAGATATGCGCATATTAAGTTTTGAGTTAATTGCGCATATGTAGAGACTATCTCACACAAATTAACGCATTTATGCCTAGTGGATTAGACGTTGAAATGATCCATTAAAAAAGATATTGAATTGATCCATATTTTAAATGACTATTGTTTTCAGTGAAACAATGCAAACCCGGAGCAGACATCACGTTCTGTGACGTCTGAACTGGGTCTACAATATTTGAGAAAACCACGTTGTATGATGCTAGGCATAAATAAGATAATGAGATAGTTTTTGTCTTAAGACGTATTTGTCAGCTGAATATTGAACAAATAGCGGTATATTTGTTACATAGTTCAGAACTCAATGGAAGTCTGAAGCCTGCGTAAATGGAAACCACAGTTAGGACCGCGATAGGTCCGACCAGGCAACAGACTATCGTTTAATTTGCTGAAATATGGAATATCTGTGACATTCCTCATTTGTCCTATGAAACTGCACGTCCCGCAGAAAAGTGGACAGCTTTGACCGATTGAAATGTTGACTTTCGAAGACTGTCCTATAATCACCTTGTGTGTCCCTCTTTTCGTCCGTGGTCAGTTGGCAAAATCGCCATAGCACTTTAACCGTTGGGAATGTTTTGATATATTTTTGCACACTGACAGATACCGACAAGATATAGCCAATGAACTTGCAAATGTAAGTTTTTTTGACAGACGCTGAGCCGAGGCAAAAATGTGAAAATATTAAAATGGCCGTAACCTTTCGACCATGTGGAATATTTGATAATTTTTCACGTACTGATTGATACCAACAAGATCTAGCCATTGACTTGCCGAATGTTTGATTTTATCGACCCGAGGCTGAGCCGAGGCAAATAGATCAGTTCTATTATAAAAATTCACCATTTTTCATAACTTTCAAATGTTCAGATCTGCCGTACAGTTGCTGCGTAACATAGCGATTTTATACTAAAACGATATGCAATATAAAGCGGCTGAAAGTTGATTCCTATAAATATCAATATTCTCTTTTGTATCCTAAAAATACTGCTATTTTCGAATTTGTAAGTTACATATAGAACATAAGTACAGTCGACTCTCGTTATCTCGAATTCCATGGGACTCTATGAAACACTTCGAGATATCCGTACTTCGACATATCAGATTTGAGGAACTGAGGAAAACAATTAATCCAACAACCACCTTTAACAGAATGAATCTTTAATTTGACTCCCATGTTAGAGATATATTGAAAATATTGTGGAAAAGAGGAGAAATTGCTCCTATAAGGAGCAATTTCTCCTCTTTTCCACAATATTTTGTTGCCTCTTGGTAGATCTCTGTGTTACAACAGGGACCAGATTTTCACTTCGAGATAAGCGGCTATTCGAGATAAGCGAGTTCGAGATAACGAGAGTCGACTGTACAATAACTTTAGAAAAAGAGTCACACAGAAAACAGTAAAATCTAGGGCTCATCCAAGAAAAGCACAAAAATCTCACAATGAAGAAACCAATTTTGCAATAGATGCGTTTACATTATCTCCCGTTACAAATTTTGTTACTTCCCTTTGCTTTAATGGTGACGATAATCAATAGAGTTAGGATTTATGTTCTGATCGAAATTATAGAACATTATGTCCATAACTGGACCGCGTCAAGCAAAAAGTGCCAAAAAATTCCGAAACTCCAAGTATCACCCGGTTCTTTGCTATCCATTCATACATTCTGTAGTTTCCGATGATTCTGTTAGCGGACATTGAAGGTCCTGATCAGGCTGCGAGGATGCGCAGGCTGATGTGAACCTCCGCTTTCCACTTATGACCGAAGACACGTTTTCGCATGGCGCGGCTCAATTAACAAGTATCTGCATGGAGAAAAGAAGTACATGAACTGTTCAAAATCTTATCCAACGTTCAGTTCTTGAATTATTTTGAATTACTTGGATGTATATGTAACGCATTTTTGTTTTCAAAACGCTTTTATTAAAGTACTTTTTGGATGCCGGAATTCTGCCCGCCTGTTAATTCTACATTTATTAGAACGCCAATATGGTGCGGGATTAGCCCAGTTGGAAACAATACATCTCACATCATCGATTCTCCATCATAAACGCTTTCCCACTAAGTTACACGGCTAGTTATGTCTAAATCAAGCGCCTACATGACAGCTCCTGTGGAGCACAACAAATTTGAAACCAAACGGTAAACCGGACTATCCACTGTGAATTTATGGCCAATGTTCCGCCTCATGGAAGCAAGAATGTAAATATTTAATGATTGCTATATTAAATGGGCAGACCTGCTGAGATTAGTGAGGTCTGTTCAAAAGGGACATGGTTATTACTCGACCCCATGGCCAGTGAGGGACGGTATTCGAGCTGTGTGATTGACAGCATCTGAAAAGCATTTAAATGAATTGAACTTTTCAAAGTCTCGCGAAGTCTCGTGTTTTATGACGTAGCATGTGGCGACAGCGATTGATGTCTGAGCGTTAATGGCGGAATTATAGCTTCAGAGACACCTTGGACCAGTGGCCATCGGTGTGGTAAGGCAATAAGTGACGCTGAATTTGGAATTTTCAGTTGCATGCACATAACAATTGCAGCAAGCAAGTATAACCGACACTAGTGGTAATTCAGAAGAAGCGCCGTAGGTATACCTTATTCCGTTTAACACAATAGACAAGAAAACTATCTTTGAAAACAATGTAGATCCAGATGAGGCGGCTCGCGAGCCATCTCATCAGGATCAACACTGTTTGCCTTTCGGGTTTGAAATTTTGTCACTACATGGTTTGGCGTTTTGTTTTCAAATTTTGCATACATGTACATTGCCAACATATATGTACGATTAAAGCAATAAGTCGTAAATGTGTACGTTTTGTAGCAGCAGACCGACCGCATTATGTGTGTTAAGCCAAGGTGTAAAAGAGACAGAAAAAGAACAGGCAGTCAGGCAGACAGAAAATTTTATTCGGAATCAGGTTAGAGACAAAAAAAAAAAGTTAAATAAAATCCAATCCAAGATAAAACACAAGAAAATGAAACTGCTAAAACCGAAATGGATTGCTCGATACAGGTGTGTCAAAACTGAATCAAACAAAATATAACCATCACAAGGATGTAGTTCCAATTTCGGTTTAAAATCATGGGTAACCAGGGAAGTTGTGGGGACTTCTCACGGCGTACGTAGACTGCTTGATGACATTCTAATGTTTGGGGACAACACAACACTATGTAATGACATACAAGTATGTCCTATGAGTCGGTCCTTATGACTACTTGTGATCATGTACTTGTATTAGTTTGTTTGTTTGTGTTGAGGTTTTACGGCCCAGTCAACCCAATGGGATCATGTCGAGCGCGGTCAGTTTACCTTACCACACTTTTACAGAGCAGGCTCTGTCTTCTAAGCGGTTAACCAGTATTGTGCACATTCTTTCGCCAGAAACTGACAATTGCCCTTCTTGAATCAGCGGAAGGGAGAGAATGACCGTAGAAAATATTTCATGATCAAATCTCCACGAAAGAATGTTGCCGACCCGGTGTGGGTCGGAAGCGCATCCAACTGAGCCACCGACGCCGGCACTTGTATTAGTAGGCGTGCTTCAGACATGTATGTAGTACTTCTGTAGAATGAAACTTAGTAATACACTCCGTTGTACTAAAATATTCTAACAGGAATGACCCTTGAGAGCAATGTAAACATTATTAAAATTAAAAACAGTTAAAGTGTCAAGTCTATCTAGTTTATACGAATAAGGCCTCATCAGTGACTGTCATATAGTTTTGCAAAACTCTCGGAATGGACCCAGTTACCACAAAGGACCAGAAATTATAAACTATACTATAGTGAAGTACGGTGAGACGTTTTACGGCCGCCACACAACACCAACACCAGGCCCTGAGGTTATAAAACTTTTTTCATGCTCAATTGAGCATGATTTTTTTCATGCTAATAAATCTTAATTAACTAACGATTGCAAATTCGTTTTTGCTAAGCATAGCTGGGCATGAAATTGTCTCTGCTAATAAATATGAAAATGTCAACTATTGTTGGCATTTTCATATTTATTAGCAGAAAAAAATTCATGCTCAGCTGAGTTGAGCATGAAAAAAGTATTATAACGTCGGGACCAGTTGTAGTGAAGATGAATCAATTCCAAAAGGAACAGCCCTTTAGAGCAATGATCAATCTCGCAAAATCAAACATCGTTTAAGTTTTCTGAGCCAGAATAGCTAGTTTCGGCCAATTAGGCCAATTAGATTTTTTTTAATCGGGCAAAGCAAAATGTCTGTTTGCAAATGATGCAGAACCGTGCTTAAAGGATAAAAGGTCTTCACTGAGATTTGATACTACTGGTAGGACTTGAACCGGTTTTACCTGTGTATACCCTAAAATTCGATTCCGACAAATTTCTAAATTGCCAGTTGAAAAGGCTGTGTCCCCTGACCGTGGCCGTTTCTGGTTATCTCAATATTTATCTAGTTATCCGTATAATGACATTTTACCGTATCTACCCCATTCATTTGGACAGACAGACCTGAGCAAATAGTTAAGACTCAGTCCGGACGCCACTGACTGTAGCGTTTTGTCAGTGTCTGCACTGATGTTAGTCATCATCAGGGCCCAGTTGTTCAAAGCTTCGTTAGCTTAACGAGCTCATTAGTAGTCAAAATGCTAACTGTTCTAATAAGTACAATATCTAACTCACAGGTACTTTTGCTGATAAAATGTGAGTAGCTTTTGCAAATGCAAAAGCTACTCACATTTTTTCAGCAAAAATATTAGCAGATATGCCATATCTAATGATCAAAGTTTTAACGATATGTTAACTAACGGCATCGCTAGTTTTGAACAACTGGACCCAGATCATTACGAAAACACGCCTATTCAAATATATAGAAAATTTCACCTACAAAAATTTATCATTTCTAGATAAAAATCTCTGATATTTTTCATATTTCTGCTCACAAAGGGGTCAAAATTATATAGACTTGTTTTCGTGATGTATTTTAAACCTGTCAAGCAGTAAAAAGGATATTTATATATATATATTGTTTTAATGTTAGGTCAAGTATGGTAAGGATTAATGGCGTCTGAATACTTAGGGTAATTACTCATCAGTGAGTTCTTGCAGTAAAAGTATGAAATTACCAAACTGCTGTGATGGAATAGTGGTGATGAGTGCCTAAAAACAGAAAAAAAGGAAACCACTAACAAACCAGGACTGGCCCGACCACACACATTGGTGATCAACAACTATCTATTATAGATTAAAAAAAAATGTCTGAGAACAGACTCACCGTCGGGCATATAAAAAAAAAGGAAATGAACACTTTTGAACTGAATTGACCACCATGCATGAAGTATGACGCATAACTCCGACATTAATTGGAACTGGTTGTAATCTTTTTTTATTGTTCACCAAAATCATATTTTCAATACGAGTATGACCTAGGTCGCCATAAATGCTGATTCCGAAAATGCTTGTTCTGAGATTAGTAACACAGTTAAGGTGTTAATAGACTCCCGCACTTCTGATAAAATATGAATAAAAACTATCCTAGTCTACTGGCACTAAATGACTGTATCTATCTGTTCAACACTTTTGTATTCATCAATGACTTCTATCTTTTTAGAGTAGATCCCTTTACAGAAAGGCTTGGTGTGCAGGAAAGCAAACAGGAAGTCACATAAGAAGTTGTATCACTTGTAATCAAAGCACTGACAGCACTGGTGGGTCGATTGTCTCTAAGTGTAGGCTGTGAAAATGGTCCTGAACGGAGACTTTCTTCTGTTTTATTTAACCTTTAACTTCCTGTAATTTAAGCAAACAGTGCAGGCCCTGATCAGACGCCGCGTTTCGCGGCGTTTGATCCGAATCTGCACTGTTTGCCAATGTCCCAGTCCAGGTTTTACAGATAACCCTCGTAGTTTACACTGTACTCTGACGTCATAGCGACAAGACTAACGCGACTATAAATAACCGCTACCAGGATTTTGTGCAACCCCGTGGCTGAATTTCATTGGTCAGTGATAACCACGTGGACAAATAAGAACATTTTGACGTTTGTATACTATGACCCGATTGTAAAAGAAAATGGACCCAAAAATAGCGGAAAATATACCAAGTGTAGACAGTCGCCTTACTGATATTTCAGTCTGGGCGAGACAATGATCGAACGTGATTTGAAACACTGTATAAAAGCCTGCAGATCAACGCCTGATGTTAGGAACAGAATCATGGCTTTTTCTGAAAAGAGTCCATCTTTAAATGAAGATAAGTGACAGATTTTAGGAAGAGGGGGCTAGTAACTTTGCTTTTCTTTGGTTTGCGGATCGTGTATATGTCTGTTATGGTCTGTTGGTTCTTCCTCTTGGTCTCATTAGTAGATTATGTTCTGTAGTTGTGATCTCTTTCCTGGACATGTTCTACACTATTTGTGAAGTTTCAGCGGTAGCATTAACACCAGTTGTTGTAGACGTTGACCAACAGAAATACAGTCGATTCTCGTTATCTCGAATTCCAAGGGACTCATTGAAACACTTCGAGATATCCGTACCTCGACATATCAGAGTTGAGAGAGTGAGGAAAACAATAAATTGAACAACTACATTTAACAAATGAATATGTAATTTGACCCCTGAAGTTAGAAATATATATATAAAATAATGTGGAAAAGAGGAGAAATTGCTCCTTAGGAGCAATTTCTCCTCTTTTCCACATTATTTTGTTACCTATTGTCATAGTTTCATGTTAAAACAGGCACCAGATTTTCACCTCGAGATAAGCGGTAATTCGAAATAAGCGAGTTCGAGATAACGAGGTTCGACTGTAGTTACACTATAACCACTGTTGATAAATGATAAATGTATAAATATCAGAACAATCTTGGAAATTCCTCATCGTGATCAAATCCTGGACAATACCCCATCGTGATCAAAATAAACCAGGCTCCGTACATCAAGCTGTTAGAGAACGTTTTCTTACTTGCGGTGTTCGTATGGAGGGTCGTGGAAGCCATAGCGTATGCATATAATCTTATTAATTTGGTCTAAGTACGTCATATGAAGTGCTTAATGGAATTATAAGAGGGACGTTCAAATCATGGCTCAGATTATCCGTGCATTGAATATGCATTGCATGATCTTCACACGGAAAACAGTTGTTCTCAAAAATGTTTAAAAGACAAGAGGACTAGGATGCAGAGAAGTTGATTATCTTCAAGAAGATAGAAGGATTAAGATATTGAAAGATACTACGAGAGTGAAGGTCTTCAGGACAATAGTACAGAAGCTGTCCAGGAAAAACTATAAAACACGGCCTTCAAATAACATGAGGAAGACCAAACAAACCATGACAGACAGCAAAGAAGTCACAAAGCAAAGAAGAGCAAAATAATTAGCTCCTTCTTCCCCAACAAGGCGATCACAATATTGGACAGGATCCACTAACCATAATGAAAACACGCTTATATTATTTTGACCCCATTAAACCCCACATTTATATAGTAAAACTGGGGTTTACAGGGGTATACATTATTTATTTTATTTCTGCTCAAAAACATAGATTGTGGGTACTCGTTAGAACCGCCTCGGCGAGGCGGTTCTAACGAGTCCCACAATCTATGTTTTGAGCAGAAATATGAACAATATCAGATTTTTTTATCTGAAAATTTTCCTTTTTTGGTTGTAAGATTTTCAAAATATTTCAATAGGCGTGTTTTCACAATGACAACAATAAGACAATAGGACAAAGCATGAAAACAAAGCCTCAAGGACACACAAACAGCACCAGGACAAATACCTTAGTACGGTCAGTAGTAAAAACTATCAGGGAAACGGGGATATTAGATCGAGATTACTGGCGCCTAAGTTTTACGATAGGTTAAAAACGTTGTATAATAATAATAATAATAATAATAATAATAATAATAATAATAATAATAATAATAACTAGAGGCCCAAGTGGGCCAAAAATCGCTCACCAGGATTAAGCTGATCATAATCTGTTACATTTTGCCATGGCGGCCATCTTGGCTATCAGATCAGATTGCCTTTAGCAATTCAGAGGCTGATGCTGTTTGAAGAGTTCCAAGATTGCCGCCATAGTCGCCATTTTTGATATTGGAACTGAGCGATTTTAAGCAAATCTTAATCTCCATGTCATCCCAATGCCTCCCATCAAGTTTAGGCTCAATCTGACTTACGGTTTGGAAGGAAATGTGGTTTGGAGAATTTCAAGATCGTTACCATGGCGGCCATCTTGGATATCGGAACGGAAAGATTTTAGCAATTGTGAATCTCCATAACACTCCAATACCTGCCATCAAGTTAAATTCAGTCCAATTTACCGTTAGGAAGTAAATGTGATTTAAAGATTTTCAAGAAGGCTGCCATGGTGGCTATCTTTGATATCAAAACGAAACCATTTTGGCTATTCTAAATCCCCATGTTGCCCCGATGCCTTCCACCAAGTTTCTGCTCAATCGGAATTACCGTTTGGGAGGAGCAGATAACAAATGGAAGATTTTCAAGATGGCCACCGTATCCCATCTTGGATATCGTAACAAAATGATTTTAGCACTTCAGAATCTCCATGCCGCCAAAACGCCTCCCACCAAGTTCTGGATCATTCCAACTTACCATTTCGAGGGTTGAGCGCAAGACTAGCGTAAGTCAGATGGTTGTTTTTTCCCAAACCTAATCTCCTCACCATGAAGGCTTTATGAAGATTACATCATTTCTTTCTGTAAACAATGAAAATTTAGGTGCCATTGCTCGTATAAGCAATGGCACCTAAATTTGCATTGTTTACAAAGGGGTCCAAGTTGCCCCTAAACAAGGGTTTCAAAAATATGTTTGAGTTACTATAGTCTTGCGCTCAACCCTCGATTTGGGAACAGATCGGGTTTGAACATTTTCAAGATGGGGATATCGGAACAGAACAATTTTAGCAATTCTGAATCTCTGTGTTGCTCCAGTTGCTCCCATCAATTTTAAGCTCCAGCCAACTTACGGTTTAGGAGAAGATGTCGTTTGAAGAATTTGAATATGGCCATCTTGGATATCCGAACGGAACGATTTTAGCAATTCTGAACCTCCATGTCTCTCAGTGCCTCCCACCAAGTTTCGGCTAAATCCGACACCCTTGGGGATCAGATGTCATTTGATAATTTTCAAGATGGTCACCAAGGCGGCCATCTTGGATATTGGAACGGAATGATTTTAGCAGTTCTGAATCTCCATGTCGCTCCGATGCCTCCCACCAAGTCTTAGCTCAAACTGGCTTGCGGTTTGGCAGGAGATGTGGTTTAAAGAATATCAAGGCGGCCACCTTGGACATCCAAACGGAACGATTTTAGTAATTTTGAATATTCATGTCGCCCTAATGCCTCACACCAAGTTTGGGCTAAATCTGACTTAGCTATCGGAAGCAGATGTGGTTTGAAGATTTTCAAGATGGCCGCTTTGGCGTCCATCTTGGATATCAGAACGGAACGATTTTAGCAATAATGAATCTTTCGTAGCCTCTCGATGCCTCCTATCAAATTTCAACTCAATCTGACAAGGTTCGGGACAATTAAGGATCTTCTACATCAATACACCTACATCAAGAAAACATACCTATATAATATTGATCCCCTTAAACCCCACTTTTATATAGTAAAATTGGGGTTTACATGGGCATACATTATTTTTCTTATTTCTGCTCAAAAACATAGGTTGTGGGCACACGTTAGAAGCGCCTCGCCGAGGCGGCTCTAACGAGTACCCATAATCTATGTTTTGAGCAGAAATATGTAAAATATCACTTTTTTTTATCTCAAAATTTAAGTTTTTGGAGGTGAAATTTTCTATATATTTGAATAGGCATGTTTTCGTAATGACTTAATCTGTGAAACATCACAGTGAAACACATATTAGTCAAAATACACTGCGATGAAACAAAGCAAAGGGGTCAATGGCGATCTGAAACAGGAACACAAGAAAACCTAATTAAGACCACGATAAGCCCGACCACAGACATTGATAGTCAGGCATCGACCAAGTTTTATATTCTCCCGAAAGAAAAGTAGAATGTTGTTTGCTGTAGCTTTGCTCACCGCTTTAATGTAAACGCGATTATTCCATAAATTGACATTGCTGCATATCAGGCTGCAAGATACATTTATGTAGTTACAGCATCCTATCAGGTAATGTTTACAACACATGCAGTCAAATCAGAATTTATCTTCTATCTTTTTTTTCTCGCTGCGTTTTTTATCTTTACATAACACAGAAACCATTTGATAAAGTGATTTATAAAATGTGCCAGATAGTTTATACACTGATTTATTTCTGCTAAATACTTTCCGAACTACTGACTCCCGAAATCAACATGCAGTGAGGTAGGAATAAAACAGAGTTTTGTGTCTATTTCAGACGTTTGATAGTTTGTTTGCCTACGCGGTGATAGATATGACGCTAACCAGAAACCAGTTTGCAGACTTTTTTTTGTACATTTTAGCTATAATGCTGTCAGTTTCAAGCTGTGTTGTGGAACAAAGATATTACCAACGTCACGCAAGGGGCGAGAACTGGCGCAGAAGCTGATGAAAAGCAGAATGATAATAATTGGTAAACAGCTTGAGTTTGATGGTAAGTGTTTTCAATCAATCCTCCGATTTTTCTTAATTTGTTACATAAGATGTTGCAGTGTATAAAGAATAGTTTATTGAGATCTCCAATATTTCTGGGTGGCCAAATTTTTTTCGACAGAAGTGCCGGGCTGTCTGTAGCAAGCGAAAGGCCACTGAGCAAACCCTGAAGTGGACAAAACACGACACAGCTAGCAGTCTACTTATATCTATATCGAACCGTTATCGACCCGACAGAATTCCTGTCGGGTCGATAACGATCCGATATAGATTTAAGTAGAATGCTGGCTGGGGACAAAATGACCGTATGCTATATGCGAACAATTAAGGCTCAGGTGAGTTTAAGGTCAAGGCCACGGACGTAGATTTGCTTTTTTTTCTTCTTTTTTTAAAAAAACCCACATGATAACGATGGTGTGTGTTTGCTAGGATTATTAACGCTCATGCACTGAATTCAGTCTTCAGAAGAATTGTAACCCGGGGCATTGACTATAGCTGTCTTTGGTCGAGCCAATTATGGTCCTACCTGTGGTTTTCTTTTGCTCTGACTTTAGATTCCATTGAGACATCACGAAAACATACCTATATAATTTTGATCCTCTTAAATCCCACTGGGGTTTATAGGGGTATACATTACTTTTCTTATTTCTGCTCAAAGAATTGATTGTGGGGATTCGTTAGAACCGTCTCGTCGAGGCGGTTCTAACGAGTACCAACAACCTATGTTTTACGCAGAAATATGAAAAACATCAGAATTTTTTATCTGAAACTTTTCCTTGTTTTGGTGGTAAATTTTTCAGTATATTTGAATAGGCTTGTTTTCGTAATTCTCTTCTTGCCAAGTATACATAAAATGTACTTTCTTTCGAGGTAACACGTAGCCCTTTCAACTCGGTAGACGAAACAGATACCTATGTAAACGGTGTAGATCCAGATGAGACGGCTCGTAACGAGCCGTCTAATCAGGATATACACTGTTTGCTATTCTGTTTTTGATTTTTGACTGACATCCCTGTATGCAAAGATGGATGTGTCCAAATTCAAAGAGGAAGGGTCCACTGCAGAAACTAAGGGGTGAAAGGGATAAATAAATAAATAAATAAATAAACCTGTAAATAAATAAATAAATAAATAAATTAACCTGTCTTTCTCTAAGTTAATAGAAGTAACATACATAACATATTACGCCAATTTGGTTGACTGAGCTACGTAATTAAGAAGTTTATCACCCTTCCAACTAAGGTAACGGAGATAACATTCCGTTTTTGCTGCTTTGTCTGTTTTTACCCTACAAAACTATGTATGTATTTGAACAAAAAACTTTTTTGTCAAGTTTGTTATTACATATGTGTTACGGTAACAAATTAATGCAAAAGACTTCTTTAGCTACATATATTACCTTTGTCACCTAACCGGTGAATTATCTCCCATAAGCAACCATAGTAGTGTCATATTCATCTTTTTTTTCTCACAGTACTTGCAGAATACATGTTTAACTAAATCGTTACCACACTTTATTACATCTCCTTTCGCCAGATTTGTCATATTAACTAAGATCGACTCTACTAACCAAATGTATTAACTCCCGTTACAATAAAAAGGGAGATAACTGAGCAATAATCTCATGAAGCGTGTATTTTTGTTTGTCTTATTTTCCACTTATTTATAATGGAAATGAATGCAAATTTCTTTTCCATATACATATACAATTAAAGTGCAAACCTGGAAAAGGTCCCTATATCATATCCAATAGCTTGGGCACAGATCAGGTGCGCGTGCACACAGTAACCGTCTCTAGTCGTCATGAATTCTACGGTATCAAATCATTTTTAGCGGGCACTGAAGGTCATGATCAGACTGCGCGAACGCACAGACCACAGACTGATCGGAGCCTTCCTTGCCCGCACATACTGTAAGAGTCACTTTCCTGAGTTCCAATGGGCTCTGACTGACTGGTTCCCCACATCGTCTCTCCAACTGACTGGTTCCCTACATCGTACCAGTCAGTTCGAACATTGTTTTAATTATGGGAAATGTACCAAAAAGTATTCGTTACATGTTGTCATTGTAGGGAGTCCATATTTCAGTGGATATTTCCTACACCAAAACAAGCTTAATCTCATGGGAATAGGAATATACCCTATTTCTCGTACATTTCTTTGCTACTGACAGAATGTTACTCATAAACTTTCGACACATGCCTGGAATTACAAGGCCAACCTTATCAAAATATTATGATATAATACATATCATTGTGTGCAATATGTTCCAAACCTGACTGGCCATAAATCCAGATAGGCGGGTAACCAGATACCATATTTATCCTAGATAATGGACAGCCGAACTCTTTTCCATACCTATCCTAAATTTTGAGCCACTCCATTTGACAACCTGTTGATGTGTTTAAACTTGCTGGATAAGTGACACTTTAAACCCTTGTCATGCTGAATAAATTATGATGCCACGCCCACCTTTAATTTCCAGCCAATCAGATTACTTGATCCGGGTTTTTGGTAGAAATCTACATATTTAATGACAAACAGTGCAGATCCAGATCAGTTGACTTCTTCAGAAGCCAACTGATCTGGATCTACACTGTTTGCTAAGACAGGGCATGTTATGCTCAGCAAGAGAAGGGTTAAAACTCCTTACATGTACCAAATGGGTCTTAAAGTCGGAACATGTCCATTTCGCTGCCTGTTGTTATCTAAAAACTGCTAGATGAGTGCAAACAGTGTAGATCCTGATCAGACGCCACAGAACGCGGTGTCTAATCTAGACCTACACAGTCTGTTCAGGCCTCTCAGTCCAAATATTAAGGTAAATACGATAAATATTTTTTCTTATTTCTCTACATGTACACAAATATGTTGTGTGTTTGGAATAGCCTCTGTGAGGCGATCTCATGAGTACCCTTTGCATTGTTTTGATGGAGAAATAAGTGCAAAACATCCAGAAAAAGTTATGCCACCTACATGTATGTATGCCCTTAGTATTCGGACAGGGGGGCCTGATCAAACAATGTAGACACAGATCAGACACTGCAGAACGCGACGTCTGAATAGGGTCTACACTGATCGCCGGCGGTGTCTGATCAGTCTACACTGTTTGCAAGCGGTGTCTGATCAGAGCCTACACTACTTGCCTGTCATCTAGCAATTTTAGACCAATTAACATGATCAAAACGGACTTTGTCCAACTTTAGAACCAGGGCCCAGTTGTTCAAAACTACCGATGTCGTTAGTTAACGATTCGTTAAAATTTACATCAAGTGATACGCAAATATGCTGAAATCTTTTGCTGAAAAAATGTGAGTAGCTTTTGCAGTGCAAAAGTTACTCACATTTTTTCAGTAAAAAATATCAGAATATTGTATATTGAATCCGCTAAAACAGTTAACGAAATGACCCTTAACGAGCTCGTTAAGCTAACGACGCTTTGAACAACTGGGCCCAGTATGATAACTAGAGACAGACTATAGCTATAGTTAAGGTATCCTAATATTTAAACTAAATATATGTTTGCAGTGACAAGATGCTACTGAATTTATGCTGCCAGCCTGATTGGCAGGGGTCAAACCCGCAACATTCTGATCACCAAACGGACGTTTGGTGATATGATCAGAAGGTTGCGGGTTTGACCACGGACGTTTGGTGATCAGAAGGTTGCGGGTTTGACCCCTGCCGGATCGGCAACATTCTTTCGTGGAGAGTGATAATGAAATATTTTCTATGGTAATTGTCTCCCTTCCGCAGTTGTCAGTTTCTGGCGAAAGAATGTGCACAACACTGTTTAACCGCTTAGAGGACTAAGCCTGCCCAGTAAAGGTGTTGTTAGGTAAACTGATCGCGCTCGACATGACCCCATTAGGTTGACTGGGCCGTAAAACCTCAACACAAACAAACTGAATTTATGCTCATTGATCGAAGAAGCTGCTTGCTGATTGGTGTATAACAATTTAAACCCGTATGCAGAATATGTACAGAAAATGAAAGAAAAATGCAGTTAAGGTGTTCATTTCTTAAACTGAAATTTACATAAGTCATTAAAATTGTTCTGCATACATGTTGAGGCGATGACATAGCACTGTTTATGACACACATCTTACAAGTTATTACAGCGTCAGAAGAAAGATACCATATCACTGTAAGTAATAGAGCACCATAACGTTTATCGTACTTTATTTTTAATCAGGTGTTCATCTTTATACCCCTGTCACACATTGGCGTAACAGGCTTGAGTATGCACGGCGTATCTAATTACGTGGTGATACGAAATGTACACCACGGCAACACCAGCTTACGTAGCTAATACTCCTGTATACGTAGCACCAACTCCCTGTACGCGATGCTGCTACGTAATTAATGTGCATGCAACTTAAAAGCGTAGCACATATGTGGCAGGTTTGATACGTCACACATACACCACGTGTACGCCGTGCGAATGAAAGGAACGCAGCAGTACCGTATCTCGAACGCTTCCTACGCCATGCGAACGCCTTTGTTGTTCCACTAGAATAGAGAACAGGATTCGCCTCCAGCCAGTCGAACATCTCTTCTACCTGCGCATCTGTGAGGTTGGTACGCTCCCTTGCCTTGGTCCTTTCCCAGTAAGCATTCTACATAAATCTATGGCGGGGCATTATCGGACCGTCAGGGTAGCTGACGGGCCGATAACGGCCTGCTATAGATTTATGTAGATGCTAGCTGGGTTTTTCGCGGACTTTTTGCGCTTTTGTTCCCGCCTTCGCTGTTAGGGTCTGGGGACGGAGAAGAGGAGTCTGAATGGTTGCTGTCCTGTTTCGAGGTCTGAATGGAGCTCTTAGATGGAGCTAGAGACGTGGTCCTGTTCCTAGTTGATTCCCGTACAGGCTCAGTCGCAGGCTGGCCCAGTTTCGCATGCGTTTGCCTACTTGAAGTTCTCCATAGAGGATTTTCTTTGGCAAACGTTCTTCAGGCATTCTGGTAACATGGCCTGCCCAACTTAACTGTGCCAATTTCAGAAGAGTATGTACACTCTGCATCCCTGCCCTTTTCAGGACTTCTGTGTCTGGAATCCTGTCTTGCCACTTGATCTTTAGAAGTTTTCTAAGACAGCTTGTATGGAGGTGAGTCAGTCTTTTGGCATGCCGTTACTAAACTGCCCCAGTTTCGCATGCGTATAATAGTGTTGGCAGCACTACCGATCTATATACTTTCAGCTTTGTGTCAAGTCTGATTCCACTTCGGTCCCAAATACTTCCACGTAGCCGGCCAAATGCTGCACTAGCTTTGGCATTTCTAGCATTGACTTCATCATCAATGTGCACAACTCCAGACAATGTGCTTCCAAGGTAGGTGAACCTGCGCATAATTACAAACACAATGATAAACTAAGCAGAGGTCTCAATAGCGATTTGAAGCCAGAGGAAGAATAAGTCACAAGCAGGATCGCGATGGGCTCGGCGCAAGATATGGATAGTCAGACGCCAATCTTCTGAAACAGATTTTGGGGGAAGGTGACTAAATGTCGTGCATTTAACTCTGTAAGCCTTGTAAACAAACCAGTTACCTGTATAAATGGTGTAGATCCTGACGATACGGCTTATAATGAACCGTCTGATCAGGGTTTACACTGTTTGTCATTCTGTATTAATTTTTAACTGACATCTTTATTTTCAACAATGGTCATGTCCAAATTCAATAATCGAAAAGTCCATTTGATAAAATTAGGGTGGAAAGGGTAAAAGAGGGAACAAGGTCATCCGCCATAAGTGGGTTAAGAACCATGCATGCAGTTTGCCGCAGAACATTCTAGATTTTTCAGGGAGCCACATTTTAATGATTAAATAAAAAAAATCAGCCTTGCCAACAATCCTTCTGAATCTACAGACCATTTCTTCCACAAAAGTAAGCAATGCATGTTCAGCCCTGCATACCAAAACAGTTATCAAACATTATTTTATATATATATATATATATATATATATATATATATATATATATATATATATATATATATATATATATATATATATATATATATATATATATATATATATATATTAGACTTAAACCCCTATTTCCAACGGTGGATATGCCCAAAATAGAAAAATGGAAGAGTCCATTTCAGAGACTCATAGATGAAAGGATTAAAACGAAGATGATACAGGTCCTCATTCAAATGAGTCTTCGTGTCGTTTGCGGACAGTGACCACACAATTTGACCAGGGCCTCAACTGTCCGCTTATATAGACTCATCGGATACAAAAGAATGTTTTGACGGAGGGCAAATACTTTGCTGAATCAGTGCGCATGCGCTGTATGATACAAACGCGGATTTCGTGGGTAATCTGTGCATTCAAATTTCTCCTTAGCTCAGATGGCACCATTTTCTTATGACATGACCTATACTCATCCCCTTACATTAATGTTTGCTGTAACGTGAGAAAATGAGCCTTTTGACATACACGCCCAACGAAGACTCAGGTCTGCGTATCCCTGCAATCTGGTTATAGTCTACATTGTACCCGCTACGGCAAGCCAAGGATACACGGTTTCTTCAGACGAGCAGCGTTGACTCTGATCAGACTGCGCAGATGCGCAGGCTGATTTGAGTCTTTGCTCGACGCACATGCTATAAGCTACGTTTTCTCACACGTTATGGATTGCATATCCTTCTTCCCGAAATTGACTTATCAGTAATTGATAAACAGATATCCTCTCATGATGGCCATCGAATCATTAAGTGGGCGTTCATGAAAATTCAAGTGATTGTCTTTATTGATTACGTAGATCCGAAGTGTGTGAGACCGCTACTGAAAACAAAACAACTTTCTTGCCCTATATGCCCCTTTACATTATAAGAGGAAAACCATCAGCCCCAAAGGAATATATTGTCACAATATGAATTTGATAGGTGCTTCTTATATCTGTGCGTCAAAATTATCATCACCTGCTTCATATGCAGGGTAGCCATGCAAACTCAAATACAAGCAGAATTTCCTTTTTACCGACAAAGATCTATTTTAACCTGATCAAAACTGTAATGATATTTGTGTAACATTTCACAGCCACTGATAAACCTGGCTGCAGGGTGAACAGCTTCTTATTATCCCGACCGCCAGCCAGTACCCTCTCTTCCCGGTCGCCGTGCCGATAGCCTTTACCTAGAGCATTGGCTTGCTAAGACAATCACAGAAACGATTGCATTACTGCATAAGCACCGAGACGAAAAGCGTTTACGTAACCACAACATTTTACTCCTATCATCGGTTACACCACGACGAGTTTTGAAGCACGCCGAACCGCCGGTGGATCGGGGAACCTCGCAGTTCCCGTTGGACGCACGTATAATCACGACTGCCTACAAGGGTAAAAATATACTTGACAATGTCTTGTTACAATGTTTGCCTTTGTAACATAGATAATTAAACGGATTGATTAAAATATAAGGTAAGTACGGCAAAGCGTGATGATATCCGACTATTTAGAGCATACAGTATAACCTCAATGGCTCGAACCCGGATGGCTCGTTTACCCTGGATGATTCGAACTTTTTTCAGTCCCTACAAAATCCTTCCGATAGCTCAAGAAAACAAATATTTAGGGATTTTTTTTTTTATTTTATCATGGAATTGTATGTTGTGTGTACTCATTAGAATCGCCTCATCGAGGCGATTCTAATGAGTACACTCAACATACAATCATTGTGTAGAAAATCGAAAAGATTTCCCTAAATTATCGCTATTAGCTTCCTGGCCTGGTGCCATGATTAACCCTCAGTGGTTCGAACTACCCATGTCTCGAACAATTTTCTATGGTTCCAAAGATGTTCGAGCCATTGAAGTTCGACTGTATATGGGACCTTCCTTCTAACATTGCAAAACATTTTGTCATAAAGAGTGCTACATGTTATCGCGTTAACATGTGAGCAGAAGACGTTTAGTGATTCAAGTAAGCGGCGTATTTTACAAAATTCCTTTACGTGGGTCAAACGCCGAGACATGAGGCGTAATTTATGCAAGTTAGAAGTCCTGTGTCGTACATGGTGTATGCGTGACGTTTCCGCAGCGTATCTGTGGCGTACCTGGGGTATCACTTAGTTCTTGGGACGTAAAGCTTCGCGTAGCGTGGCGTATGTGTGGCGTACAGTGCATTGCTGCTCCGTTGGCGCTTCATTCTTATTACCTGCGACGTTGCTGTTGCGTACAAGCGGCGCTTTTAAAATCTGGAACAAAACGCGTGCGCATATGACGCTGCTGCCATTTGTTCCAGACATATCAGAGAGTCAACATGGCAGCAAAGAGAAAAAAGAAATGAAGCCTGTGGGCGCAAATGCCAGAACGATGCCCGACCTTAGCTCAGATCACGTCGCATCGACGTTGATACGACGTCATTTTAACGTTGTGTGCCCACTGGGTAGGTTCTTATGCTGCAGCTCTTCTTTGTTCGTATGACGTCATGCATGTTCCTAACCAATTCTTCTTTTAGCATCTCAGGAACACTGTGCCTCCCCACTTTTATATAGTAAAACTGGAGTTTACAGGGGTATACAATATTTTTCTTATTTTGCTAAAAAAGCATAGATTGTGGGTACTCGTTAGAACCGCCTCGCCGAGGCGGTTCTAACGAGTACCCACAATCTATGTTTTGAGCAGAAATATGAAAAATATGAGTTTTTATCTGAAATTTTTCAGTTTTTGGTTGTAACTTTTTCAATATATTTGAATAGGCGTGTTTTCGTAATGGGCTCCCAAAATCGTTAACAAAGGAACTTACAAAAATTAGAATTAGTGCTCATGATTTATTAATGGAACGTGGCCGCCACTTCAGACCAAGAATTCCACGTGAGTAACGAATTTGTGTGCAGTGGAATCAGGTGGAAGATTAGGAGCATTTTTTTTCTTATTTTGTAGAAAATATACAAATTTGCCTATTACATTGTTTAATAAACTAAATTTAAAGATACCAGTTCTGAAACCTAATACAAATGAATGTTTTAAATTATTGTATGAACTGATGAACCCCAGTAGTGCTGTGGATACAAAACTTATTTGTAAATTTATTCATGAGGCGTTAGAATTAAGGTAGTAGATCTGTTGATTGTTTCCTCATGTTTATTCTATTTAATGTTTATATTATATATTAAATGTCAATGGAGAACATCTTCTGTATATGTAGGTTTTTCTAATAAAATATTCTATTCTATTCTATACATTGTCCTCTGACGTCAAGAATAGCGCAGCTATAAATAACCGTTTACTGGATTTCGAACAAACACGTTGTTTGATTTCATTGGTCAGTAATAATCACGTGGACAACTACCTTAACGAAATTTTGGTGTAGGTATACTCTGGCTCAGCAATCGACCCAACCAGATTTAATAAAATCATTGTTTCATCACAGCCCAGTCGACACATGCCGTTTAAACAACGTCGCATCAACGTCGAACGTTGTCTCAACGTTACATGCCCGCTTGGTGTGATTCAATTTGATTTACACGTTGTTTCTATGACCTTTTACTGATTGACTTTTTTTTAGGAAATCTCCATGGGAGCCGAAAAATCATTGTACTGTTTTTGGTGGTTTCTTTCCTTGTGTGTGTGTGTGTGTGTGGCCTTGTAGCCTCTCCCTGTGTGTTTTTTTTTTTTTTTTTTTTTTTTTTTTGTTTTCATGTTTGTCCTGTTTGCTGTCTTAGCATTGTAATCACTTTGCCAGGGAAGGGGAACTGGTTGCTACGCATATTCCTGGTTTTTGGCATGTGTTCTGTCTGTCGTAGTTTGCCTGCTTTTCCTCTTGGTGTCAATGGTAGGCCGTGTTCTAAGATTGAGGGTCTTCCTGGACACAATTTTGTTTACTACCTATTTGGAGCCTACAAATTGTTCTGCTGTTAATCGTCTAAACGTGATCCGTGTCAAGTGAAAAAGTTCCTTCGAACATACGCAAAAATGTTTAGACTCAAATCACCCTGGGCAGGCGCATAGTATCATCCGGGTATGTGCTCTCTATTCATACATTCTGTCAGTCTATGCAATGATTCGGATGCGCAATCTGATCTGGGCCTTCTCTCTCCGCACATGCCCGAAACGTTTTCGCATTGCGCGGCCCGTGTGATATTTCTGCTCCCATTATTTTTTGTTTGTCTATTCTTTTATCGTTTTGTTTTGTATTGTCATTTCATATCATTTTGATCATGTTGATTACTTCTTAGTACAGACGCCAACATTATAGCGAGCACAGCTCGCGACGCGCAAAGCGCGTCGCGAGCTGTGCTCGCTATAATATTGGCGTCTACGGAGTGAGCTCTACGGGAGAGAATATGATCAAGGAAAAGTAATATACAACGATATATACTTTCAGCAGAAATCGCTCTGACCAATTTTTCTTCCAGTTTACTTCCCGGAAGTTGTCACCGGAAGTTGACAGGACTGGAGCGGACTTGATAGTAATAAGCGGCACGAAGTGACAACAAACGAGTGTCAATAAGTGTCACGAACATATATTGCTGATTATTTTTATTATTTATTATTGATTAAAATATATTTTTATATACTGATAGTCATTCTTTAATGATGCTGTGAAGGACTTTTGAAGAGACTACAGATAGGTCTGTGCTGTGCTCGCATTTAGACTAAGACTATTTTCATATTAAATGAAGACTCACAGAGAAACTGCTTTGAAACGGTCAGTATAGGAAAACTAATGGGGACTTAATCCAGTTTTACTCGCACGAAACCTAACCCTGAATTCTGATGCAGCACCAAATTACAACTTTATCTGTGAACATCACAGTGCAACACAAATAATCAGAAACACTGTGTCTCTGTTTTCGCGCATTTGATGTGTTTTATGCTTCCAAAGAAACCTTCATTTAAGAATTTATTACAAACGAATGCATGGACTATACTACGTCTGTCGGTGTTTTGTTTTTGATTTTTTGTTAGTCAGTGACTTCATATGCATGAGATGCTTTTGTTTTCGTACACAAGCGCATCATCATTTTTTTTTTTTTTTTTGATGAAACATCCCTATCGTCTTCTGATTTCCATATGCACAAAATGAAGGAAAAAGAAGAAATAAAAGTGGACTGGTGACGATAAGAATCTTTAATTGACATGCGACGTGCGAAAGGGGAGATTTTGCCAGAGGCGAACAGCCAATGCTCAGATCTGAGCATTTGCTGTTCGCTTTCAAACTTGCTTTATATTCCATAAAATATATTGATGAAGTGAGAAAGACTCTGGGAATGCTGAACGAATGCACAGCCTGATCTGAGCTTTCACTGTTCGCGTTTGGACATAGGGGCCCTTTTCTGACGTTGCGCTACAATTATTGTCATGAGCTTCTCTATCGTGTGATAACAATCTTACAGCACAATCAATGCGCCCATTATAATCTCTAATTTTTATTGCATATTTAAATAATGTAATAAAAGGATCGTAAACAGTTCCGTTATTGCGTTTTATTCATCCAAACAGGTCGTATGGCTATCTGTTCATGTACGTGCCGGTAGCTAGAAAAAATACCTTAGGTCAGATGAAAAATAGTTTAGAAGTCCAGGGAGAGCCACAATCAAAGAACATAGCCTACCAAATAAAACCAGCGAAAAGCCGGGCCAGAAAATCCTCAAAAGGGTGTGCAGTCTGAATAGGGGTTTTCACTGTCAGTGGTTTGCATTCGAAAATTTAATATCATGTGTTTACTAAACGCTTAGCATACTGGGTAAAAATTGCAATAGAAGACGTTTTGAAATGTTTTTTTTTCTTACTTTCCCAAAGAAAACAGGTTTTGGCATCCTAAGGAGACAATTTGCATGAAATGTCTAAACCTATTTTCTGGGAAAAAAATAAGGAAAAAAAAATCATTAATTTGTCGTCTGCTGAATTCGCCCAGAGTGGCAAAGTTTAAGTCATATAGAACCAGAAAACCCCAGACCAGTTTGTGCAGTCTGCTTAGGGTTTTCACTGTTAGTGGTATACTTTGCAAAAATATTTGCTTTGACCGTTCTGCGTAGCTAAACAGAATAGTACCGATCATTGGAATGGACGTAATGTTCACGAAGTATCGTCTGTTCTGTCATTGAACAAACATGATCTGCACTCTGGCGCGTTCAATACTTGTAACGTTCTATTGGCCACCAGACGACAGGAATACCCGAGAGAGGGATTTGGTATTGTGGTACTATTTCATTATCTCGAAAACCTATATAAAACTCTCTGTAGCTGAACTGCATTTAATGATTGGTTAGTCGGAATGTAAACAGTTAGTCTCAGGGCTGCTGTTACAGAGCTGAACGCCTGTTTCTTATATTTCCATAAACAAACAGTTTGACACCTTTTTGTAGCGTCTTCAAAATATTATAGAACGGAAAAAACATATTTTTGATATTTGAATAATTGAATTACATGTGTATTTGTTTTTTGGTCAGTTTTATTAGGATCAAGTTGGCTATATGAATATATATGAAACGGTTTCTTTTCTTGATGTAAGAAGCCATTTTAAATGACGTCATCATAAGCCTTCCGAAGCTACCCGACCTGCTAAGTGTCGGTACTATTGGTAGCCGGAATCCCAATCGGAATAGCCACCGACCGCAGCAGTGGTTACCGAAAGCTACCATTTGATACCGAGGACACCATCGGCTGCCGAAGAAAGAACTCTGAACGCACAAAACCATGCCAAAATTTTCAACCAGAATTTGAAATTGATGTTGTAGTATAGTTAATTTCACTTCAGAAAAATCTGGGCCGGTACGGAAATTAACGACCTTTTTCCGAAGCCAAATCCATGGCAAAAATATCAATCAGTCAAAAAGTCGGCAAAAAATTAAGATGGCGATGCCCGTGAAACATCAGTATAACAGGAATACAAACTGATAAAATGCCATCTACCTGCATTCTTAAGGCTGTCAATTGTATGCAAACTGTAGTGATGATGTGCATTTCCATTCTCTGATATGAAGAACTAGTCTTCTGACTGACTTGAAAAGATGGGCTGAGCACTTTGATAGTGTTCTTAATCGGCCATCATCTGTCAATGATGACGCTATCAACAGACTACCACAGATGGAATGTAATCTGCTGCTTGACGAGTTCCCAGTCGTCTCTGAAACAGTGAAAGCAATAAAACTTCTGTCATCTGGCAAGGCTCCAGGATCAGATGCAATACCTGCTGAGATCTACAAAGCAGGAGGAACTCCAGTTGCAAAGAAGATGACAGAGTTATTTCACATTATGCGGAGAAAAGAAGCCATCCTTCGAGAATTCAAGGATGCATCAATTATCCATCTATTCAAACGGAAAGGGAATCCTCATTTGTGTGCTAATCATCGTGGCATCTCTTTATTGTCAATTGCTGGGAAGGTCCTTGCAAGAGTTCTACTTAACCGACTGAATGAACACCTTGAACAATCAGGACTTCTACCAGAAAGCCAGTGTGGATACAGAAAGGACGGAGGAACAACTGACATGATCTTCATAGCAAGGCAACTTCAAGAGAAATGCCAGGAACATAACATGGACCTCTGTATGACCTTTGTTGACCTTACCAAAGCATTTGAT
Organism: Anodontia alba; assembly: GCA_964016985.1. Taxonomy (NCBI): domain Eukaryota; kingdom Metazoa; phylum Mollusca; class Bivalvia; order Lucinida; family Lucinidae; genus Anodontia; species Anodontia alba. The sequence continues at coordinate 11,022,283 of OZ024828.1, forward strand.
ACAGTCAGTCGTGAGGGCCTTTGGAAAATTATGGCGAAGTTTGGCTGTTCGACCAAGTTCATAGCAATGGTGAGGCAGTTCCATGATGGTATGCTTGCACGGGTCCAAAGTGATGGTGAGTTTTCTGATCCATTCCCTGTGACAAATGGTGTCAAGCAAGGCTGTATACAAGCCCCAACTCTGTTCAGCATGATGTTCTCTGCCATGCTCATAGCTGCTTTCTAGGATGGTGACAATGGTATACCTATAAGGTATCGCTTTGATGGGAAGCTTTTCAACTTAAGAGGGTTGCAAGCCAAATCCAAGGTGCAGACAGAGGTGCTAGACGAGTTCCTCTGTGCTGATGACATGGCAAAGGTTCATCAGAAAAAACAGAAGAGAAGATGCAAAAAGGTGTAGATCAAGTATCTGACTCCTGTGACAGCTATGACCTCACAGTCAGCATCAAAAAGACCGAGGCGGTTTATCAACCAGCACCTGGCAAGCCTTACAAAGAGCCCACCATTACAGTGAAAGGTCAAGATTGCAAATGGTAGACAAGTTCACCTACCTTGGAATCACATCGTCAAGAGTCGTACACATTGATGATGAAGTCAAGGCTAGGATTGCCAAAGCTAGTGCAGCATTTGGCCGACTACGTGGTAGTGTTTGGGCTCGAAGTGGGATCCGGCTTGACACGAAGCTGAAAGTCTACAAAGCTGTGGTGCTGCCAACATTATTGTATGCATGCGAAACGTGGACAGATTACCAACGGCACGCCAAAAGACTGAACCACTTCCATACAAGCTGCCTTAGAAAACTTTTAAAGATTAAGTGGCAAGACAGGATTTCAGACACAGACGTCCTGAAAAGGGCAGGGATGCAAAGTGTACATACTCTTCTGAAACTGGCACAGTTAAGATGGACAGGCCATGTTACCAGGATGCCCTAGGATCGTTTGCCAAAGAAAATCCCTTATGGAGAACTAGAAATGGACAAACGCTCCCATGGTGGTCAGAAGAAGCGATACAAAGATACCCTCAAACCCTCCCTCAAGGATTTCAGCATACCAACAGAGTCATGGGAACAAATTGCAGGGGACCGAACAAAATGGCGAGGCCTGATCAGAAGAGGTTCTAGTGAATACGAGGCAAAAAGAATCAGCGAAGCCGAGCAGAAACGTGCACGGCGCAAAACCAGAGATAAGACATCACCAACAGAGCTGTCTTGCTCTGACCTCTGTTGTTCCATCTGCAACAGACAGTTTAGAGCTAGAATTGGCCTAATCAGCCATCTTAGAACACACAAACAGTAGCATTTCTCGCATGTGATTAAGATTGGTCATTGTCAGTAATGACAGACGAACTATTATGAAGGAACGAAAACGTTTGTAAGCAATGGCTGATCCGAGCTGGGAGGACAAAGAAAAAAAAAGACTAGTGTGTATCACTGATGCGTGATTATGTGATCGAAGTCCAAGTGACTTAATTCCGATCGCATTTACGGAGAATTACGGAACCACTATAGAATTGACTATGGCACTTGTAAATATGTAACATCATACCATCAATGCTACGTTTGTGCTGCTACTACTTCGTTACTAAACATTTCATTTGGCATCTAGTGAAAAATTCTGAGGGGTCAAATTTGCGAATGCCATTTGGAGTCAGTGACCTTATACTCGTAGATTGCTCTCTGTGTTATTTCAACATTATAATTTTTGCATCATCTGGACTGCTTTTGCTATCAAACGTTCACGCCTAGCAAACAACAAATGCAGTATTTGATATTTACCCAAAACGTTCGGTTAAAATTTTCAATCTGTGCAAACAGTCTAGATCGGATCAAACTGCTCCTAAAAGGAGCAGTTTGATCCGATCTACACTGTTTGCCATTCAGCCATTTTCTAGGCCTATAACCTAACTCTGTGTGTGTGTGTGTGTGTGTGTGTGTGTGTGTGTGTGTGTGTGTGTGTGTGTGTGTGTGTGTGTGTGTGTTCATTGCTCACAAGGATCATTCCTTTTAGAATCTATTTATCTTCACTAAAGCAGGTGTTAGTGTCGTGTGGCGGCCGTAAAACGCCTCACTGTACTTCACTATAGTGTAATTTATATTTTTCATTCCTTTCTGATCATTGTGACCAATCCGGATTTTATGAAAATTTATATGAGGGACACTGAACCCTAAATGGCCTAATCTAGCGAGTCTGGCCTCCTGAAACTTGACACTATGGCTGTTTTCAGTTTTGTTAGTTTGTGGTCATTGCTCTCAAGGGTCATTCCTTTCAGAAACTACTGACAGTGTTCAAATTTTAGAGTAACCAGTATAAAGAGTTTAGGTATTCGAATAATATTTTGCGTAATTACGTTGAATAATGCTTTGTTTATTTATTTCCAGAGAATAGGACTGCACAAGAGAATATTTGAATAAAATTGCAAACCTTTTTTTCAGAATAAAAATAAGACAACCATTTTAAAATAGCATGTCTTAATCCAGCATTCTAATGCCAATCAATATTACGAAAACACGCCTATTCAAATACACTGAAAACTTTACCACCAAAAAATGAAAATTTTCAGATAAAAAATTCTGATATTTTTCATATTTCTGCTCAAAACATAGATTGTGGGTACTCGTTAGAACCGCCTCGGCGAGGCGGTTCTAACGAGTACCCACAATCTATGTTTGTGAGCAGAAATAAGAAAAATAATGTGTACCCCTGTAAACCCCAGTTTTACAATGTAAAAGTGGGGTTAAAGGGGGTCAAAATTATATAGGCATGTTTTCGTGATGATAAAAAAGTCACTTGACAATTGTTTGGATGGTAGCCGCATCAAGATGCTTCAATCCAGGCCTTATTTTGAATGTATCAGAGTAAAGAAAATGCGTGTTAAGTCCTACAAGACAGAATTTGGAGGGTAACCGCCTCAAGATGCTTCAATTCCGGGCCTTATTTTCAATGTATCAAAATAAAGACAATGCGTGTTAAGTCTTACAAGATAGCTGATGTGTGACTGGGTCCTAGCGGACAAAAGTTTGTCATAAACTGCATACATGTATATACTCTGCAAATATTGAAAAGATATGGAACTTGTCCTAAAATTTCCTCAACCATATTTTCTGACCAAATATCATAGATAAACAGTGCAGATCCTGATCACTGCTCTTGAAGGAGCAGTTTGATCATGGTCTATGCTGTTTGCCGTTCCTCCAGGTATTTTATGAAGGAAAAGTATATGGAACAAAGTGTTCAAAATTTTAGGAAGTTGCGTTCATTGGTGTGCATTTCCTCCTGGTATCAGCAGCTGACTGAGAGCTTATGGAAGCTGAGGTATGTGCTCAGCAGGCTATTGACGAACTACAAAAGAAAGGAAATAGATCCTGTAAGACTGCTCGTTACGGAACTATCTCATCTGGATCTACAGTTTGCAAAGCCCCTTTTCCGTTCTGCCGGTAGAGTTGAAAGAATTAAGGGTTTGTATAAGTTTAGAGTTTCATACAGACATTACGAAAACACGCCTATTCAAATATACTGAGAATTTTTTCACCAAAAAATTGAAAATTTTCAGATGAAAAATTCTAATATTTTTCATATTTCTGCTCAAAACATAGATTGTGTGTACTCGTTAGAACCGCCTCGCCGAGGCGGTTCTAACGAGTACCCACAATCCATGTTTTGAGCAGAAATATGAAAAATAACTTATACCCCTGGAAACCCCAGTTTTACTATATAAAAGTGGGGTTTAAGGGGGTCAAAATTATATAGGTATGTTTTCGTGATGGTGTTTCGGGGTAATCAATGTAAAAATAGACCATATTCAACAGAATCACCTCGGGGAGATGATTCTAGAGAGATGCCGTCATATTTCGTTTTACAGTGATAAGAATAATGCAATTCAACGTGGTTTCCGCCTCTATACAGTCATGTAACATTATGAAAACACGCCTATTCAAATACACTGAAAATTTTACCATTAAAAAATAAAAACTTTCAGATGAAAAATTTCATATTTCTGCTCAAAACATAGATTGTGGGTACTCGTTAGAACCGCCTCCGCGAAAAATAATGTATATCCCTGTAAACCCCAGTTTTATTATATAAAAGTGGGGTTTAAAGAGATCAAAACTATATAGGCGTGTTTTCGTGATGAATAAAAAAATGTTCCAGCGATTTGCAGGTTTCATCCAGGGAAGTAGGAAGAAACCCCCGCTGACGAATATTTTTTTTTGTTATTTCGAGGTAAGAGTTTTTAGAACTGCATATTTTACTGCAGAAATCTGAAATGCAGGTCTAACCTTCTTTCGACATCTTTCAAAAAACCTTTTTCTTTTTATTTTTTTTTTTTTTATTATTTTTCTTTTTTTTGCATGGCGCTTCATTCAAAAGAAGAAAGAAAAGTAAGTTTTGTCAGGATTTAATGCAAAACATTTTCTTGTAACTACCTACGAAATTTTATTATTCTCGTCGTAGGTTGAATTAGAAAAATATAGCAAATTATGCAAAAATCATTTGAGTATGTTGATTACAATGTAGACAGATTTTCAACAAGTTCCCCTTGTTCAGATTTTCTGAAATTTTCACAATGTTGCTGGTAAACATCAGTAGTTAACCCATTGTAGTCGGGAGTCCCGTAAATGGGTCCTTGACAAACAGGGCAGACCGAGAAAAAAAATAAAACGTGTTTTCATATAAAAACTTGTCAGTTTACTAAGGAAAAAAATGTACAGGTCATCTGAGGTTAAATATTTGAGAGCTAAGCACAGAACCAGAAAAGACTAGTAATTTCTGATAAGGTATTGTCAGTCACAAATAAAACTTTTGCATTTTGAGTAATACGCCAGACAAAAACGTATTTCTAACATATGTCGAAAGCACGAATCGGACTAATGAGTGGCCAGGATTTAATGTTAACCCATTTTACATCACGAAAACACGCCTATATGATTTTGACCCCCTTAAACCCCACTTTTATATAGTAAAACTGGGGTTTACACGAGTATACATTATTTTTGTTATTTTGCTAAAAAAAAACATAGATTGTGAGTACTCGTTAGAACCGCCTCGCCGAGGCGGTTCTAACGAGTACCCACAATCTATGTTTTGAGAAAAAAATATGAAAAAATATCAGATTTTTTTATCTGAAAATTTTCCTTTTTTTTTTGGTTGTGAACTTTTCAATATATTTGAATAGGCGTGTTTTCGTAATGAGACTGAATAAACTCCCCCACACTATATATTGGGAGAGTCGATTTTTACTTTTATTTTACTTTTAAGTAAGTCAGGCTATGCGATTTAGATTTTCCTATAGAGAAAAATGGATAAAGGTTTTGGAAACAGTGCGGCGTCTGATCTGGGTCTGCACTGTTTGCCAATTATCCTTTTGGGGGTCTGCAGGCTAAAATTGGTTAAAATGTTTACAAGAGAAAACAAAAATAAGCTGTTTTTTTACATAACTGCATTTATTTCTTTTTGGAACAATTTTTTACATTTCTAAAACATTTAATTCATGTACATATTCATATCAATAATTCAAACAAATAAGAGATTCTTCTTTAAATCTATCCTGCTGCAGACAAAACTATCAGACGACATTCAAAATATTTCCAACAAGGCTGGACATTTCATTGAACAGATTCATAATGAAATGTCAAGCCTTATTTTCAAAGCCAAAAATAAATAATAAAAAAGGAAGAAAAATAAAAGCTCAAATATTTGTCGTCTGCAAACTCTCGTCTGCAGCAGGACGAAGACTGAACGTTACTGAGTATCAGCACTAGATGTAGTTCTTAGAACATCCGGGCTCTAGATCAGATTTTTTTTTTATTTTGGAAATTAACACTTACCACGCCCTGGGCTAATTCAGCAGACGACAAATTGATGATATTTTTCTTATTTTTTTTCCCATAAAATAGGCTTTGACATTTCATGCAAATTGTCGCCTAAGACGACAATTTGAATGAAATGCCAAAGCCTGATTTGTGGGAAAATAAAAAAAAAATCAAAATGTCGTCTGCTGAAATTATTACCCAGCATGCAAAGCAAAACGCTGTTTCTTGTTTCACCAAGAAAATGCATAAATCGCAACGACAGACAATGTACTATACGACCTGTACGTCAGGCGAAGACCCAACTCAAACTCAACATTCTATCCAGTCTTATCAAGGACTTTTGCATTCATCAATGCATTGTATAGCAGACAGTCATTATTTCAGCGGACAATGAAGGCCCTGATCATACTGCGCAGACGCGCAGTCTGATCAGGGCCGTATATGTCCGAATTTGTCATAAAGGCATTTCCGCCCGTTGCGGTTAATATATGCAGTGATATCGGATTAGAATCGCCTCATACAGACTATTTTGATAAGATTTCATCAAGAATCTGTCTTGGTTAACGCTTAGCACTATAGGTAATTTTTTCAGCAGACGACATATTGAATATATTTCTTATTTTTCCTCCAAAAGAGGTTTGACATTTCATGCAAATTGTGGAGACAATTTGCATGAAATGCCAAATCCTGTTTTCTAGGAAAATAAGATAACAAATAACATCAATTTGTCGTCTGCTGAATTAGTTCAGAGAATGGTAATGGTTAAACAAAAAAATATTCCCTGATCTAGACAACCCTAAACAGCACGTGACTCCCTTTCCAGATCAGCATCCCTTGACCTGCTGAGTTTTATGTTAGCAGACGACATTATGTTTTCCTTACTATTATATTTCTGAAAACAAAGCTTGGCATTTCAGACAAGTCAAATTTCAAGAGGATTCACATGAAATGTGTAGGCTATTTTCAGGTAAATACAATGTAATAAGAAAAAATATTTTAACGCTAAAAAATGCTGGATATTATACGACATTTTGAAAAAAAAAGTTTTCTTATTTTCCAGAGAAAAAAAAAAGGGTTAGACATTATATGCATATTATCCCGTAAGGAGATACTGTGCACGAAATGTAAAGCTCTATTTTCTGAGAAAAAAAACATCGCTCATATGTCGTCTGTCATCAGCTTACACAGGGTTAAACACCGGACTGAAAGAAATTGGGTCCTCACCTGTAAGAAAACATACATATAACATTAAATAATCTATAACTTGGTCTTCTACTCTGCAAGCCTGTATTTCGAGAAAATTAGGAATATCAGAACTAGCAGAAGTAGTGCCATTTTGGATTTCATATTGATCCGCTTGTAAAGGGATTTACTTACATAAAACTTCAATTCTTCGAACACCGATGACTCGCACTCGTTTTTGAGTCCCTAGGAAATTCTTCCGATAGCTCAAGAAAACAGTTTTGCGAATTTTTCTTATTTTATCATGAAAATCAAAGACGTATAAAAAAAATTATGTATTATTTACGTCCTTGTGAAAATGCATGTTTTGTGTACTCATTAAAATTGCCTCATCGACACGATTCTAATGAGCACTCAACATACAATTATTTTTTTTTACAGAAGATGACTCGAACTACCCATGACTAGAAGAAGTTTCCAATGTTCCAAAGAGTTCGAGTCACTGATGTTCGAAACGTATCATTTTATTCTATACAAAAAAAAAAAAAAAAAAAAAAAAATCATAATAAACCTGTATTCCTGTACCCTTTTGACCTTTAACCTGCCAAATATCAGCAGACAACATTTTAAAATATGTTGCCTTTTTTTAGTTTCCCTGAAAATATGGTCTGACCCTTTAATCAAACTGTCTCCATTTTGAGTGGGCGGTCAAACTATATTTTCGAGGAAAACTAAGAAAAAAAGTATCATATATTTATCGTCTGGTCATCTTGCAAAAGGTTTATAGGAAATATTTAGAAAGGGCCATAAATACGTTCCTTAGAAATTCCATGGGCTTACAGGGATATACATAATTTTTCTTATTTCTGCTCAAAGACATAGATTTTGGACTCTCGTTAGAACCGCCTCGATGAGGCGGTTCTAACGAGTACCCACAATCTATGTTTTGAGCAGAAATATGAAAAATATCAGATTTTTTATCTGAAAATTTTCAATTTTTTGGTGGTAAATATTTCAGTATATTTGAATAGGCATGTTTTCATAATGGATAACCAAAGAACAACTACATGTATAAAATGATGTACTAATGGCCGTGAAAATTAAATGATGACAAACTTGTTCATAAGATTTTGTTTTCAGTGCCATTCAGATTTGATGTGTATGAATAATGGCCGTGATAATTAAATGATATATTATTATGACCAGAAGCAGAACGCTTGAAAAATATCCAGTCTTAATTTGAAACCTGTTTACGAACAAATACTGCTGTGTCACGTTATGATAAAATGTCTTCGAGACACGCGCGAACTACGCAAGCTCAGACAAGACTGCGTATGCGCAGTCTCGTCTGAACATGCGCAGTTCAAATAGACTATATTTAGACCTTGTATAATTTAAATGCAAAAAATGCGCATGTCCAAAGCCAGTGCTGATGCGCAGATAACTTGTCTCAAAACGGGCTGTTTCCATTTTATTATGTTATGATGCAGAATAAAGCGAAAATGGACAGTGCCTTCCAAACTCAGGGACAATATATGCATGTCTGGAACATAGTTATGGCACTTACTGCGGGAATTATTAATCTGAGAATATTGACAAAATACCGGGACTAGACATATGAGCCAGAAATCTGTTAACTTACATAACACCACATGCTAACAGCGAAGTTCTGGATAAATTCTAACGCAACATCTATGATAATATTTGCTCAAAGAGATCTCAGAATTTACGTGATGGAAGCAGAAATACTTTCGCATGTTATAATATAAAAGGCCCCATTCGCCTGGCCTAGGTCTTTGTTGTTAAGGTTTTGTGCTCTGATTGAAGCTTCACTGTTGGCATGCGGCATTACACACGTCACTTCCTGTACCCGAATTTTATATGATTTATGAGAAATATACACTAATAATAATAGCTCAATTTGAAAATCTTCAAACCTATTTAGGTTTGTTGAGATTTTAACTCTGGTCAACATTAAATAATTTAATATGTACAGTCTCAATATAATTTGTAGCCATATACACTTCAAACATGTCATGAAATTTGAAGAAATCGACATTTCAGAGGTCTTATTCAGGATGAGTATTTGGTGATAATTCTGGGATATTTTTTCTTACTTCCGAGGCGCTTCTAATGAGTACCCACAACATATATTATGTCTTAGAGAACTGGAGAAAATTATCCCAGAACATCCTCAATTACTTTTCCTTAACACGTCCTCTGACATTTGTTAAGGACAACTGCAGATAACTCCATCCCTGTTGAAAAGGGCATATAAAACACTGTATGTACATGGCCTGTTACTAAACCAACCTCAGGTTTATTCCATAGCTCCAGATAAGAGGTGATCCAGACAAAAATATTGCTTATTTCACGACAAACAGCTGTGAGCACTCGACAGAATCGCCCGCCAAGGCAATTCCAACGAGTTCACACAACAGATGTTTCTGTAGATAAATAAACAAATATTAAATAATCAATTCTTTTGGCTGGAATAAAAATGTCTTATCTATGGCTACATGTATTTTGCCTGTCTGAGAAGTTGAGCACCGCAATTCAAAACCACCCATTATTAACTGAGACATTGTAATCGCAACACATATTGTTCAAGAACTGTTCACTGAACCGCCATAAAGATTAAACTGCTAATTATGGTCACCTTATTGGTAATATTCCTGAGTAGCACGTGATTATATTTTAGTCTCAATTTCTAAGTTGAAATTTGGCGTCCCTCTGATCTCACAGTCTAAGCCCATGGGCGTAGACAATCTAAATGTTTGTCACCGCTCCGGAAGCACTTTAAGAAAGGTCATGGACTGGTCCAATTCTATTTTCCATGGACTACTCAACGTTATAACCAAGTATTAGCTTTCACAAAAAAGCTTAGACTAAGTTTAGCACACATTGTGTGCTAAGCTTAGTCCAAGCTTTTTTGTGAAAGCTAATACCTGTGTTACATACAATACGAGCCAGTTCCGAGGTCAAACAACGAGCTGTTCTCGACTGGATGAATGGTCCTCTGTGTGTCATTTAACTCGCGTCTCGTCTTCATGAACGGCCCATTTTTCAACCACGGTCTATCTTCAGCCTTGTCATATTACAAGTTCTTTTATCCGGGTTCAGTCAAGCCGTAACACAATCCTATTTCATATAGAAGCTTGCGCATTATCCATCGCTCAGTTTTTGTACTATATATTTTCATCCGAGTGAATAGTTCGCACTAACGAGCGTTCATCACGCACACAGAATTCTCATTGCCCTATCTTATTTTTTTCTCCAGTATAAGAGCAAAAGTTACCAGGCATTGCACATTTTTGTTTTGCATAATGACAATTTTAGAATGATTCGACTTCGTCAATTGAATGAGTTCTCGTATTTTTGTTTTCTCCTATAGGATAATGATCACAAAATGGAAATGTATGCACTATGACGTCACGTGCTGCTGAGCACCAATAAGTGTCATGACATGAGATACATGTTTGAAACAGTTTGTGTGTAAGTAAACGAGAGTAACGTCCCTTTTACAGTCATGCCATGGCGGGTCCCACCATATTTGATGACGTTGATAAATTCAGCCCGGATGTTAATCCAGATGTGTATCCTGATGAAGGTATATTTGGTATGTTACTAAATGATGAGGAAAAACTGGACTGAAGAGACGATGGGAAGGAATTACCGAACTGCATTCCCCCTGCTGACCCCTGCATGTGATGGCCGCTGTGAGACATAAATGATCCCCCGAATGACCCTCCGCCGGTCATATACGTTGGCATTGGCGCGTGCATGGCTGGGTTCAAGTTCGGCGGGAAACCAGTGAACTTGTCTAAAGGTCCTTTCAGAAGATCCGACATGGCCGCTAATTTCTTGTTTTTCTTACTTTTTGTGGACATTTTCCGGTTTCTCGTCTGAATGCCGTCTTTTTTCATCGTCAACGGGCGACTGACCTGTAAGAAGATGATAAAATATCTCGGGTTATATAATATTTGTGACAAAATGTGCTTCTTTTGGCACTCATGCAGACATTTTGTTAAAATGGCCCATTCTGTAGCATATGAATATGATGTTATCGGCAAGAGTTTGATATAAGGTGTAATATAAACCTATTAAAGAGTTATGAATTATTCATAAATTAATATACGTTTCATTCATACTCAAGACTCCAATATATCAATATACACACAGAACATACCACAGTTAATGTTAATAGCCTGGGTGTTCCTTTTCACGATTTTGCGTGGAAAATTCAAGGAGCCAGGGAGACATCTTTTTTATTTTAGTCATAAAATTCCCACTTAACTAATGTCAGTATGCATTAACTTCAGTGTGTAATTCGACAGCTTTTACTTGAGAATGAGATTCCCTTTTTAAAGCTGACTGCGAAGACCCAGGGTAGCCTGAATACCCGCAGTCAACTTAGGGTCCACCCTACCGGTCTCCTTGTATACATTTACAAAGTTCAAATATGTATTTATTATGTTCGAACGCCTCGTTTGGACTGCGCAGAGTTTTAAGAAAACCGAGTTTTAGGATCGATTATGGCATATGCGGTAAGGTCCCTTTTTGCTTGATATGACCTAACCTTACTGCGAAATGCCGCACCTATATATTACCTTCTCCTCTGAAACTAATGCAGTGATTGAAAATTCCCATACTCCAGAAGCGCAATTGACCGTGACCCTTACAGGCATGGTCAGTTTCGCCGGAAACTGTAACAATACATATATGTATAGAACAGTCACCCTAGCTCCTTAAATTATACCAGGTATTTTTTTTTTCTTATTTCTGCATGAAAACATGTTGTGAGGAGTTCAACGAGGCGCTTCTAATGAGTACTCATAACATGTTTTCATGCAGAAATAAGGAAAATATCTTTTTTTTTGTTGTTGTTGTTGTTGAAAATCTGTCTAATCTGGAGCGCACAGGTAGCGGGTTTTGGCCTAAATGCAAACATACAAAGAGTAGCCTAGCTGTCACACAGAAAGTTTTGTTCGATAAAGTTCGTCACGGAACGTCGAAAGTCATTTGCTTGTTTTATTCTCTGCCAGAAGCTATTGACAAAGCAATTTCTCCCAGGCTGACTACTGCACTGAATGAAAATGTTTAGCATTCCCAGGAGCAATTTTCATACGAGAGAAACTAACATATACCGTACTTGCTAGAAAGGTATAAGCGAATCTTTATCATTTACTTTTGTTTACAGACTACACAAATACGGTAGCGAATCACTTATATTAAAACCAAATACAGCCAATTTCAAAATACATAAGTAAAAAAATAGATAAAGTAATCAAAGAATCCTAAGGTTATACAAAGAACGTGCTGAATTTATATTATTTTGATTATAGGTAAGGAAAATCAAAATACATATACATGTGGTTTCGGAATACGTGTTGTTTTTGAAAAAACAAAAACAAAAAAAAAACACACACGTGCATATGGTTTATTTAAATGTTATATTACAGTTTAAAATCAATGACTATCTATAGTCAAAATACATATGATAACAGAGTTTTTCTTAAATGCATGAACTATTATATTTTTTTAAACTGAAACGTATGATGTAAAGATTTCACATAATCAGCCAGTTAAACTGAAACCTATAATGTTTTAAAGATTTCACATAATCAGTAAATTTTCTAGCAATAAACATTCCAGTTCATTACGAAAACACGCCTATTCAAATACACTGAAAATTTAACCACCAAAAAATGGCAATTTTTCAGATAAAATATTCTGATATTTTTCATATTTCTGCTCAAAACATAGATTGTGGGTGGTTCTAACGAAAACCCATAATCTATGTTTTTGAGCAGAAATAATAAAAATAATATATACAACTGTAAAACCCAGTTTTACTACATAAAAGTGGGGTTTAAGGGGGTCAAAATTATATAGGTATGTTTTCGTGATGTGTATTAGTTCGTCATTTAAATGTTTACATGCTACTGACAAGCTTTTTTTCTAAATGTAGACCTACCCGTTTCAGTAACATCACGAAAACATGCTTATGTAATTTTGACCCCCTTATACCCCACTTTTATATAATAAAACTGGGGTTTACAGGGGTATAATTATTTTTCCTCATTTCTGCTAAAACATAGATTGTGGGTACTCGTTAGAACCGCCTCGCCGAACTATGTTTTGAGCAGAAATATGAAAAATATCAGAGTTTTTTATCTGAAAATTTTCAGATTTTAGAGGTGACACTTTCTATATAAATTTAATAGGCGCGTTTTCGTAATGGAACAACTATATTGTCAATCGTTCTAGTATATAAAATAACCTTGGCTAATATTGTTGTTAGCGATATTTAAGTAGTTGAAATGGCGCCGACCTTTTCTCTCACTGGCAAATAGAGCAATAAAAGTGAAACAGTAATTTTAAGATTCACTTACATTCTTAACTTATGATTAAGTGGCTGTTAGCTGGTAGGTACAATCACTTATTTGACGGGAAATTACCTATAGCCTTAAAGCGAGAAAAAAAGTATCGTAAAATGTGTGTACCCAGCGAAGACTCAGAACTGTCTGGCGCACCGTGGAAAGCAAATATCCATGGATTCTTCAGATGGACTGTGAAGACTGCGTAGATGCGCAGACTGATCTTAGTGTTTGCTGGGAGTACAGGTCAAACGATATACGTTTCTCTCGTTGCCTTGAACCATTTCAAGCAAATGAATCCATCAGCATTCCTTAAAGACAGGCGCGCATCCTTTTATTTACAAACAGTATGGATTTACTTACAGCATCTAACTGCTAGGCATACATAGAATCGTTAAAAATAAATATATTAACAAGTAATACTGAATGTTTAAAAGATATCATAAATGATTATATAGTTTGGTCTTGTGATAAGAAATCATGCTCTCACTACACCAATATATTTGTTTAATTTTACTTTCTTCACTACTGTCATGGGTGATAGATAAACATATGGATTTAGCACTGTCTAGAGCTCGCATGTTGATGATTTGGGTATCCTGCAAAAGCACTTACAAAGGTGTACTAACACCTCGCTTGAATTTATGCAAAACTGTAAAGAAATGGACCTGCTAAAGTCCAGCTCGTACCGAGCCGTCTCGTCAGGATTTACACGGTTTCCAATCCTGTTATTGATTTGTGACTCAAACTCCTACTTGCAACGATGGATTTGTCCAAAATTCTGAGATGGAAGAAACCATTTCAGGAGCTCAGGGGTGAAAAGGTTAGTTTTATGTATACATTCAGATGAACTCTAATAGATTGAGGAAGGAAATACCACATTAAACGCCTCTATTAACAAAGTCTTTATTTGTTTATTTAGTAAATTTGTTTTCATAGTACTGCCTTGATGGTGTATGACCCTTTCAGCAAAACAAGCTTGAATGTCCAAATACATTAACAAAAGGTGGCATTAACTCATCCGTGATGGATGTCGGAGACTGGCCATCATCCACTTGGAACCAACATAACATTCGGTAGAAAATTAGCATCCTCTTACAATAGCGTTATGCGCCCATTTTCCAGCTTGTTTTTATTCTTTATTCGGGTTAACTCATGGGCGTGCTTATTAACTGAACTGAAAAGGATGGACGTGTCTTCCTAATTAAGTTAATGGTTCGAGACCATTCACAACTGGTGGTCATTTTTCACTGTCGCCAGTGAATGAGCATCCTTGTATAAAAGTACCTGAAGAACAAGTCGCCAGTCTTTACAAGAGTGAAAATTATTCTGTCAACTACCCGTCAATTAAATGGTCATATAAAATTTTGTGGACTTGTCGAAATTGAATATAAGATTGCATGGCTGACAATGTGCTTACAACAACTTGAGAATACGAAAAAATCCTGCAAGTAAACTAGTTCAATCTTATGCGTCTTTAGGGAAGTACGTTTAAATAACAAGGGTGCTCGAAATTACCAATCTCTGTCTCTCTCTGTCTCTCTCTCTCTGTTTGTGTGTGTGTTATTCAACTACATAAGGATTATATATAGTGGCATTTGCATTTGTTTTTCTGTCTTTGGGTCATCAGAAAAAAAAATCGTCCATTAAATGATAGTCTATATTCATTTTGTTTGTATTATTTATCTGCTTATTTTAGTACTTTTGTGTCGCTGAAATTATAATTTATTGTTTTATTCATCAACACTCTTGATTGGGAAATATAATATTAATAATAGTTATACAGCAGGTATTTGCAATATCTATGTAAACTAAACAATATCCAAGAGAATTGAATCATAAAGTCCTTCCAGCAGAAATTCCACCATTAATTATTAAAACCTCAAGGTGTGCGCTACCGAACTCCCGAGTGACTCGGATATAGTATTAAATTCTGCAAATCCAGGTGAAATCTACAACATACCAGGAGCGAAATTAATATCGAAGGTTGCAAAAATATCACTTCTGAATCCTATTACTCTTTGAACAATTCCGTACTCATTATTAAAATGGAAATGCAGTGTTTATGACCAGGTTTATTTGAGTAAACGAAAGTTTGATTAAAAATTAAAACCCCTGGGCAAGAGGCTGCACGATATAAGTTCTAATTCTAATCATCAGAGTCATCGTCTACAGAATCCAGGTAAAATATAGTCATAACATCGAATTAACAGCAATATCTAGTTTTAAAATCAAACACAATTTTGTGCAAGGGAGAATCAATTTGTAATGTCCTGTTTGTCTTTCTACACAGCAAGCCTCTTCTACTCTAAAATGAAAGAACATTACGAAAAACGCCTATTCAAATATATTGAGAATTTTACCACCAAAACTGAAAACTTTCAGATGAAAAATTCTGGTAGTTGGCATATTTCTGCTCAAAACATAGATTGTGGGTATTTGTATACCCCGGTCAAAACTATATAGGCGTATTTTCGTGATGGTTGCTCCCAAATCTGACTAGAGTTGCTGTCATAAAAAAAAGTATCAAACTCCCCGTAATATGCAAATTAAGTTCAAAGGTTAAACAAACAAAAAAAAAAAAAAAAAAAAAAAAAAAAAATAAATAAATAAATAAATAAATAAAAAAAAAAAAAAATAAATAAATAAATAAATAAAATATATTCTTATCCAATTATAATTAAAATGTTGATCTTCTATTTTTATTTTCTCTCGAAACATACTCATTAGGATGACAAACTTCATGATGAGGTTTGTCATCCTAATGAGTATGTTTTCGAAAGAAAATAAAAAGAAAGTATCAACATATTACAACAAAAAACATACCCCTATCTAGTGTTAATGTAATGCAATCAGCTGATGTAAAATCACAATCATTACTATTTCAAACATTTTGTATGTATCTTCAGTTTTACATTTCATTGTTTTCAAAATTCGTAATGCTATGTTCTATGTATAACAGTTTTACCACAAACTTTTAAACAAGCCAATGATTGCATTTTTCCCTGCATATATTACTGTTCCTAAGATGCATTTTGTCTCCCCTCACATATTCCAAGCCTGTTATGCAAGACAGAAATAATGATAAGCTACGGTATGTCTACATGATTACAAAACACTGTTCATTACCATATCGCAGCATAAACAAGCTTTCCCTATGTGCAATACATGTGTCTGTGTTTTGATCAGCTAGTCCAGTAAATCTTTCCTTGTATTATCTATTCTCTCATCAGACTTTTTCATCAGATATGGCTTCAGTTAAGTAGCTACTCATGACAGGAAAGTATTGAAGCTAAATTGCCTGTACAAATATCAAATCAAAGTTATATCTTTAGTTTTTTTGTGTGTCTAATTTATCAGATCGAAGGTTTCCATTTTGTGCTAGATCATCTATCTTTTCTGTAAACCCAATGCAATATCTATCAGTTGTTACTTAATTGTTCGGTATAAATGTATGATTTATAGAAAATAAAATCCGTCGATAAAATTCTATTGAACGGGTAGTTCTTGTATTGGCTGCTTTTAAAATGTATGTATTACACTGCGTAAAAGTCGACATCGCCTAATAAATTAAGATCTTTTCAGTTACAATGCTACACAAAATATATGGTCTGTCTGACATGATTGTTATAGCGAGCGCTCCACATAATCCTCTCAGAAATATTTCACTCACAAAATCTGTCTACAATATCCTTCAACTTAAATCGGAGGTAAAAGCTTTAAAATTGCAGTTAGAAAGTCAAGCTATTGCATGTATCGTGATTGAAAAACTTTCAAATACTGGATAAGATTATTATAAAACACAAATATTGTCAAATCCAGATTACGGTGTAATTTTCGACTAGACAAAACAAGTATATACAAATTTTGTCGTTAAATGCAATTTGGAGGAACTAGTTGACATTCAACCAGCGGACAATATGCCAATTTTTAATACTCGTCTGGCTAATGCACTGAATAAAAAGGCATCAAGTACATTACATGAGACTCCAAACAAAAAGCAGTCACAAGAACACGTTTTATCTTATCTTATTTTATTTTTTTATTAGTTTATTTTTTTATCTTATCTTATTTTATTTTTTTATTAGTTTATTTTTTTAATTTTTTTAATTTTATTTTTTTTTATTAGTTTTATTTTTTTTATCTTATCTTATTTTATTTTTTTATTAGTTTTATTTTTTTATCTTATCTTATTTTATTTTTTTATTAGTTTATTTTTTTAATTTTTTTAATTTTATTTTTTTATTAGTTTTATTTTTTTATCTTATCTTATTTTATTTTTTTATTAGTTTATTTTTTTAATTTTTTTAATTTTATTTTTTTATTAGTTTTATTTTTTTATCTTATCTTATTTTATTTTTTTATTAGTTTATTTTTTTAATTTTTTTAATTTTATTTTTTTATTAGTTTTATTTTTTTATCTTATCTTATTTTATTTTTTTATTAGTTTTATTTTTTTATCTTATCTTATTTTATTTTTTTATTAGTTTATTTTTTTAATTTTTTTAATTTTATTTTTTTATTAGTTTTATTTTTTTTATCTTATCTTATTTTATTTTTTTATTAGTTTATTTTTTATTGTTCATGCAAACATTAAATTGTCACGTAAGTGCGGTTCTAATGAACACCAACATGTTGGTGTTCATTAGAACCGCACTTACGTGACAATTTAATGTTTGCATGAACAATAAAAAATAAACAAATAAACTAATAAAAAAATAAAATAAGATAAAACATAAACATACGATGTGATAGATTTTTGTTCGCGTATGCCAGACATGCGTAAATTTCTTAACATTTAACAATATTAACAGAATGTGTGAATGAAAATACTATTTTGTTTCAAACTAAGACATTTATCTGGTTCAGGTACGTTTCGTTTCTCATTTTAATGACTCACTCGGTTTAAATCGTCTCCATTATATCCTCTGAGTATTTTACTTAAATCGTTTTTACCCTGAGTTTCTGAAATATGCTCAGTCATCTCTGAATTTGGACACATCTATTGTTGCGAATGTGGTTTCAGTAAAAAAAACAAAAAAAAAAAAAAAAACAGTAACATAATGGCAAACAGTGTAGATCGTTACGAGCCGTCTCATATGGATCTACACTGTTTGCTATGGTATAAGTGTTGGTCTGCAGGGATGAAAGGGTTAAAATTTTGTTTTTGTAATCTAGCCCTCTTTAATTATCTTTTCATATTACGGATTTCTATTTTTTTTTCTTTGGTGGTTTTGGTTTAGCCTCATCCTTGATTTGTAAGAAAATAACATTTTATTTTTCTGGCAAGTTTAATTATCACTGTCTGTTTATAGTAAATATTTCCTTTTCTCGGGACTTATATTTTCATATTGCTTCCGTTTTATTCCGACTAGTTTATTTACACGAATTATTTGTGTTGTAATAGAAATCTTTTAAACATATATAACAATGAAAAGAAGTAAACTTCAAAGGAGTGTATTCTAACTTAATCAATGACAACTTTTGATGAATCACACAATTGTACTGATCAAGTTACCATTTGTTGGCACGTTTATGTTTGTACCATTTGCATTAAATTATTTTCGACCATTGTTTTCTCTCTTCCTGCGCTCTTTCCATCACTCTATCTCTCTGACTGACTTCTCTCTTTCTTTCTGCTCCCTGTCATAGGCTATAGATGGACGACATCACGAAAACATACCTATATAATTTTGACCCCTTAAACCCCACTTTTATATAGTAAAACTGAGTTTTACGGGGCGGGGGTGGGAAGAATACATTATTTTTCTTTTTTCTGCTCAGAAACGTAGATTGTGGGTATTCGTTAGAACCGCCTCAGCAGAAATATAAAAAAAATATCAGAATTTTTTCTGAAAACTTTCAGTATTTGGTGGTGAAATTTTCAATATATTTGAATAGGCTGTTTTCATAATGGAGTTCCATGTATGTATCAAGTTGGAGTGATGTAATGTGCCATGAAAATGGCGTATATTGCGCTTCACGTGCATAAAAAAATGCAGCAAACATATTCATTTTATTTTCAGGAAATAGAGGCAGTAGAAAGTTCAGACAACACAATTTATTCTGTTCAGTCGGATTAAAAGGAATCCTCGTCTAGCTCTGCTGCAAGTCGGTTACATAGTAACCTTTAGTAGTGTTAGGGCAGATACAACCAACTACAAATTGATGGTCCTTAGAAGACAATTTTTGCATGACGTTTAGAAGCTACGTCGCAGATTCCGTGTGGCGGCCGTAAAACGTCTCCCTGTACTTCACCATAGTGCAGATTTTATTTTCATTTCCTTTCGGATCACTGGTTCCATTGTGGTATCTTTGAAAATGGAGTTGTGCTAATGTAAACGCTAGAGGGCGTAGGCAGTGTTGCAACCTTCATTACTGCTTATGAAGAGTCTCAATAAAACCGAGGCTCCCATTCTCTATCGGTAGTGTCTTCTGTGTTTCCAAAGGCAATCTTTTTTACTTTTATTTTTGCCCACAGGTATATTTGGATATAAGACTGTCTAACATGACTCTGTGTCCACATACTATTTCTTTTCAGCCTATACTATTACTAATTATTTCTGACTGTAAAAGTTCAAATTTAAGCCTCGGTTTAATTGTGAAATTCATGACCCATTTAATATCCTTTCAATAATATAAATTTGTAAATTATTGCTGTGTTTTCTTGTGAACCACAGCGAAATTTACGTTTCTATAATTATTAACCGACTTGGAACGGCCGCGACAACTTCAACTCAGAGTCATTATTGATTATATTAATAATTAAATACTGCTTTGCCTTTTCAACATTCTGACCAGACACAAACAAATCTATAGGGCTTTGCATCGGCTCACGTCCGACATTGTATGTAAGCAATGTCAATAATAACAGCCTTACACACACGTACTTAGCATGTCAACAACGCCACTAAAGCAGAGAAGGTAATTTCGCAGTTGTCATAAATCATACTTAAGTTCTTCCACTTCGTATGTTTCATTCTATTCTGTCTAGAAAGTAAAGGATAGGAAACTCTCGCATGACATATGCCTTCGATTTTTTAATTATATATCCCTTTTACAGTCGCGGTATATGATACTAGGCTTGTTGTCTACGGTCTCGTTTCAGGAAACATTGATCCTCTGTACAATGACAGAAAAGCAATTTTAGACAATTAAAGGGACTGGGTATACATGTAAGGTTTCCGCCAGTTTTTAACAAGGTTGGCAATTGTTTATAAATAGATTCTAAAAGGAATGACCCCTGATAGCAACAAACACACCCAAAAAAAACCCAGAAAACAGCTGAAGAGTCAAGTTTTCTGGGCCGTTCCAGCTATTCATTACGAAAACACGCTTATTCAAAATACTGAAATTTCACTACCAAAAACTGGAAGTTTTCAGATAAAAATTCTGATATTTATCATATTTCTGCTCAAAACATAGATTGTGGGTACTCGTTAGAACGAGTACCCACAATCTATGTGTTTTGAGTAGAAATAAGAAAAATAATGTATACCCCTGTAAACCCCAGTTTTACTATATAAAACAGGGGTTTAAGGGATCAAAATTATATAGGTATGATTTCGTGAATTTCGGTCAATTAGGCCTCATCAGTGACCCCAATATAAAAGTTCAAACTAGCCATAATGAGCTGTTATCACGTGACTAAGGACCAGAAAATATAAACAACACTATAGTGACTTCTTGTTTACTTTACTGTACAACAACACTATTCTGAGGTTTACTCTAAAAGGAAAGACTTTGCTTAAAAGGGGTAGAAAAGTAATCTCCGGGAATTAGTCAGCCTCCTTAAACAGCCTAAGTAGCAGTGTTTATGTCGCAGTTTTTTTCCAGGCTTTTCGCAAATGACTGCACGAAATTCTTTAGAAATTATTTGGTCACTATGGTACAGCACTGGCTTTTATGACAGTACTCGATTCGATCATTTGCTCACAATATCAAATGAGCCCGAGCTTATAAAAGATGAAATTGGTATTGGATATTAGTGTATATAAACTAGTGTATATAAGTAATGAAAAAAATAACATGAGAACAAAACAATTCTGAAAATGTGTATCCTATCGTATCCTTTCGAGATGGAAATCGTTTACATGAAAATGAGTAACAACTCAAATATTGGCTTCTTCAATAGAAGTTCGTTTGACATCCTAAAAGCACATGTGCCAGACAAGAGAATCGTATCGTGCTTGTGTACACATGACTTGGTGATGAGAAAATAATTACTGAAATAAGTGATCTACCAAGTTGTCGTAATAGAGGTTTAATTAAGCGTTAAATTATAATATTTGAATGATGACCTAATAGGTATTACAACTGTTACTCAATCTCTAAAATAGTCTGCAGGGACATCACATACCTAGTGATTTATTTTAAAGACGTTAGTTTGCAAAGGTTTGTCATGGAACAACTTTCAATTCCACAGGACAAAACATACGTATACCTTTAAAAGCAGTGGACTTGGGTCTTTGACATAGGCATCTACAGTAGATGGTTCCGTTTGTGATTTTAACAATCATTCCTTATGAAAATGATGGCTTGGACTTCTTTTCTTAACTTTTTTTTTTCTGAATCCCATTTGAAGTCATGTTACTATGCATTGTATCAGTATTTATACAAATAAAATATGTTAAACCTAAATGATGGCCTTGTCCAAATGCAAAGGTGGAAAACACTTATTCTGGAATTTGGTGGGGTTTGGGGAGGAGGTGGATGGGGGGGGGGGGGGTGGGGGTAGGGGTGGAGCTAATGGCTTCCTGAACATTAACTGCAATACCTGAAGTATTACTGATGTTTTTGTTTGTTTGTTTTTCTTTCTTTTTTTTTTTTTTACTTTTTAGATCGAATGGAAATTTTATAAATTGCACTATCTGATATTACAAATAACTATTATCTATCTATGTTTATTAATTCGAATGTCGCCTTTTCAGTAGTTGTTTTATTCACAGCTGGCTAGATTGGCGTTTATTCTCCCTGTTCCAATGCTAAGTATTGGCATTTTGAAATAGTTATTAAAGAATTGTTTATTAGCTTATTTTTAGCTTCAACTACGATGACAGATCTATTTTAGTATTTTAGCAGCGACAGTTTCTGTCTTGTAATAATTTCGACAAGAAATGAATCATTATAATTATTATTACTTTGGTGCCAGAATAAATATTTCATTGTCTAGATTTTTTACGTTTATGTGAATGCGCTGTTTCAGACCATCGGATCAGAAAGGAGCAATATTTTACGTTAATTTCTTTACTGCTCCGTACCTGGTACGGAGAAAAAAAAATAAATGAGCCGAAACGTCGGGCAACGTACCTTCGGACATGTGCGCCCAGCGAAGATTAAGATCCGAATCTTCACTGGGCGCATTTTGTACAGCCAAAGATGAAATGTTTCTTCATGCGCTCCACGAAGCCTCAACTCAGCCTGCGCGAGTTGACATCAAGAAAACATACGTATATAGTTTTGATCCTTTACAATATAGTAATACTGGTTATAATTTACAGGGTTATAAGTTATTTTTTTATTTCTGCTCAAAAACATAGATTGTGGGTACTCGTTAGAACCGCCTCGCCGAGGCGGTTCTAACGAGTACCCACAATCTATGTTTTGAGCAGAAATAAGAAAAAATATCAGAATTTTTATCTGAAAACTTTCAGCTTTTAGTGGTGAAAATTTCAATATATTTGAATAGGCGTGTTTTCGTACTGTTCTTCGTTGGGTGTTCATTGTAAGAAAGTACGTTTTCTAACGTTTCGGTTTAAATATCATCCATACAGGCAAGATGCTTTGCATAGCTCTGGATAAGAAAGGTATCCGGGCAGATATTATTTTTTTTATATATTTCATCCCGAAAATGTTCATGTATGTTTTGAGCACTCAGCAGAATCGTAACCTCGATGCGATTCTAATGATCACAAGATATATGTTTGCAATAGGCAAATAAGGAATATATCAGAATATTAAGATTGAAAATCTTATCTGGGGATGATTTGCCATAATGTAAAAACTCTATTTTATGCTATATCCCAAGGCAATATCAATTGTCACGCATGAACTAAATGCAACCGTATATTGACTACCTTTATATGACTTATAAGTAGTCATCCTCCGGTAATTTATTTCATTATAAATGGCTGAATCTATATTAGAAAGTTTAAATTTCCCATTTTTCCTATCACTCGCTGTAAGATTTACAGTTTGAAGTTAGAAACACACCATGAATTATAGTGGAAATAGATTTGAAAACGACCAAAATGTCAAATTTTAACTTTATAAGTTTTCATAAAACAGGCCAATTTTCGGAAGCAACAACTCGAATCAAATTATTTTGGAGTACTGGCTTGTCGTTTGGTCGTGGTATTTTCTGTGGATATGCAGTCTCGGCTTGATTTATCTCTCCAAAACAGAATCTATTAACTTTGCTGATGATATTTTTCTATTTAATAATTCCTAAACTCTAATGAAATTATCATACATCACGAAAACACGCCTATATAATTTTGACCCACTTAAACCCCACTTTTATATAGTAAAACTGGGATCTACAGGGGTATACATTATTTTTTTCTTATTTTGCTAAAAAGACATAGATTGTTGGTACTCGTTAGAACCGCCTCGATTTTTTATCCGAAAATTTTCCTTTTTTGGTTGTAAAATTTTCAATATATTTGAATAGGCATGTTTTCATAATAAATAGATCCTAAAAGAAATGACCCTTGTAAGCAATAAACACACTCATAAAATTGTTTTCTGGGCCATACTAGTTAGTATAAACATCATGCATCACGAAAACACGCCTATATAATTTTGACCCCCCCCCCCCCTTAAACCCCATTTTTATATAGGGTTTACAGGGGATATAGTTTTTCTTATTTTAATCATAGAATGTGGTGACTCATTAGTACCGCCTCGCCGAGGCGATTTTAACGAGTACCCACAATCTATTGAGCAGACATATGAAAAATATCAGATTTTTTTTTATCTGAAAATTTTCCTTTTTGGGTTGTGAAATTTTCAATACATTTGAACAGGCGTCATTTCGTAATGTTTCTCCTGATGCAGTCAAAAATATCGTTAAACCAAAAAACTTACGTTGTGTAATTTGTAGTAGAGACCACAAGCATTACAAACTGGGTCGCCATTTTGATTTCGTCGCCACAATGTGGTTGTGGAGGTACCACAGTTGGCACAACTTGTTCCTGCTCGTCGAGCCGCAGACTGAAAGAGAAGAAAAATAAACATTACGAAATCGCAGAACGAAACAAACACTTAACGCTTTCAACCCTAGGTTTCTGACGTGGACTCTTCAATCTTTGAATTGGAGGTATCCATCGTTGTAAACAGGATTTTTGAAATCAAACATTAAAAACATAATTATTATCAATGCAGATCCTATTGGGCTGTCTCATCTTGATCTACACTGTTAGCGTACAAGCCTTTTCAAATATATTGAAATTTTCGCCACCAAAAAATGAAAATTTTCAGATAAAAATTCTGGTATTTTTCATATTTCTGCTCAAAAAATAGATTGTGGGTACTCGCTAGAACCGCCTCGACGAGGCGGTTCTAACCAGCACGCACAATCTATGTTTTTGAGCAGAAATAAGAAAAACAATCTATAACCCTGTACACCCCTGTTTTACAATATAAAAGTGGGGTTTAAGGGGGTCAGATTTATATAGGCATGTTTTCATGATGATGAAAAGGTTAAGCAATGTATGTCGAATGGACATTTCGAGTATGAGGGGTGTCCGGTTTATTTTTATTATTACCCCGTTTTTATAGAAATTCCGGTATTTACTGGAAACAGTGTAGACTAAGCTCAGACGCCGCATTCTGAGGCGTCTGATCTGGGTCTGCACAGTTTGCCAATTATCATTTTATGGATGACCAGACTAAAAAGATTTAAAATGTAGATTTGCTTTTTATGTGACGTATTTACCCTAAATATTGGGACACCTTGATTTCTTAACATCATTGGCCGAAAATTTGTATAAGTCCATTTTACAATCTATAGATGTATATAAAATTTGTTGCACGGATGGCAAAAATGGTAGACCCTGATCAGCCGCCGCGTTAGGTCTACAATTTTTGCTCAAACACATCTGTCCGGCAGCCTTAGGGTACCTATAACGCTGCTCTAGCAGAGAGCACTATGGACATCGTGGTCTTATTAATTTGGTCAGACACTTCAAAAACCAAAAATATCAAGTTAATGATTCATTCTTTAGCTAACTTTACCTATGAAAAAATTATTTTATTCAGGTCTGTATTTCAAATTACTCGTATATGAGCTGCGCCGTGCGAAAACGAGTTTTCGGGCATATTTGGACAGCGAAGACCCAGATCAGACTGCGCATTCGCGCAGTCTGATCAGGACCTTCACTGTCCACTAACAGAATGTAAGAATGGAAAGCAAAAGCCCCGATGATACTATGCGCATTCGCAGAATGATCTAAAAATGCGGATTTTGGGCATGTTCGATTGCACTTTTTCACTTGGTTCGGCCTATATGATATACCGAACGGCAAAGCATACGTATATGCTTAAAAGAATATGTTTTCAGCTTAAAAAGGTTATGTTTTCTCTTGTTAAAGGTAATGATACGTATTGGTAACAACCGACACTTTCTTTTTTCGAACCAACCATTAGTTTCGTATTAAATGCCTAAAGTTACTTTTAATGGCCTTCCATGAGAAATTCAAAGAAGCAGTATGTTCTAAAGACAAAAACTTCAAACGATTTCGCCTCCAATCTATTTCAGAAATCCCATTGTTCTCATACAAAAGTATTCTAAATATCTTGTTAGCAGTAAATAGAATTTTATAATTAAAAAGTAACTGTAAAATGAATGCGAAACCCCAATCTGAGGACTTTTCAAAGAAGAAGGAACACTGAATGAATTGAAAGACTGCCGGTATGGTGTCGCCAAAGTTTGCATCCTAAGGCTTAAATAGCTAATAAAAATATTAAAAAGGCGTTCGACAGGGTTCGGTTTTAGTGATATATGAGTACGTTGTATTCTTCAATACAATGAAATGTGGACCATTAGAATGAATGATGCCTTGTGTTGACTATTCACCAAACGACACCAGTAGTTTGGTTTAAAGTTTTAAAGCATTGTTCAAGTATATATCCGATATCTTACCCATGCCTGATGTCATTTTAGCCGTAAAGTAAGAAAACGTACCTTCTGATATATGCTCCCAACGAAAACTCAGATCAGCCTGCGCATCCGCGCAGTCTGATCAGAGTTTTCGTTGTCCGTATGAAGAAACTCTGCATCCTTGGCTATCCAAAATGCGGCCGGTAAAGTTTCTGATCAGACTGCGCGAATGCGCAGGCTGATCTGAATCAACGCCGGGTGCACGTGTTAGAATATACGTTTTATTACGTTGCGGATTCTTTGATTGAATTTGGTGCATAGACAGTGCTTGCGGAAAAAAGAAATTATTATTATAGGCTTAAAAAAGATTAAAAGTAGAAATGCACAGCAGTACGAAAAACAGGATGAACACGAGTAAAAATTAAGAAAGGAAAAATAAAAGAAGGGTCACATTATTTCCTTTCAGAGTAGATCCCTTTTCATTCACAGGTGTGTGTTTGTTTGGTTTGGTTTGGTTGGGGGTGGGGAGACGGGAGGGAGGGAGGTACAGGTAAGCATTGTAGTTGGAAGTTGCAAAAATTGCCGTCTCCAATACCATTAAGTCTCAAATTGGTAGCTTGAGTCTTTGCTGTTGATTTGAGCTCAAACCAACGTTTCTATAGATTTGGAGAGAATGACTTAATAAAAAAACAAAACAAAAAAACTTCCTTGCGTCCACCTAACACCATGATTTTTTTATTATGCTTTAGTGTGTGCGTGTTAAGGTAATAATTTTGAGAAATAAAAGAATTACAGTTTGTTTGTGTTGAAATGTTGCTCACTGGTGCGTATCCGTCCTGCTATTCATATGTCCTGAAACAATAGGGGCTTCAGTTGTAAAGCCTGCTAGTTTTCTATAGTTTAACATTTACCACTCTCTGAGCAAATTCAGCAGACGACAAACTGATGGTATTGTTTTTCTTATTTTTCCCAGATACAGGTTTCGACATTTCATGCAAGTTGTCTCCTAAGGAGACAATATGCATGCAATGTCAAAACCTATTTTCCGGGAAACAAAGACACATATTTCAAAATGTCTGCTGAAACTTTTCCAGCATGCAGAGGGTTAATCGCGTGACGATTCTACCACCCGAGAGGAAGCATTGAATTTGAGCTGTCAGTTTGAAAAGGGTTTTATGGCATTTGCGATTCGCGTTGAACCTGACCAATCCGAGCATGCGCAGTGTCTGAACAGGATCTATGTTTTTGCCTCATAGACTCTCAATACGTTTTGTTACCAAACTGCGGAGTTTTATGTTTGACCAAACAGTAGCAATGCGGATGTACCCTGGTGTTTTTGTTCACACTAATCCCCTACTTGTATGGTACTTTTTAGTTTTTAAAGTTTGTTGGCGACCTTCAGGGTTACAGTTTTAAGGGTTAGGGTTGTTCTCACGTAATATCGGGTATCACAAGCGGTTGAAAATATTGTATTTCTGCGCTTTACAGCCTGGTAATTAAACAAATCGTGCTTTATTGTTCCAAAGCACTTAAATAGCTATATTCATCAGATAACGTTTAGCGCTAGAAACGACATTCCGTTTGCCTAAACTTAGTACAGTATACAGTTGATTCTCAACTTGGGAAATAGTCCCTTGAGTCTTATGTAGAAATTCTGTATGATTGTGACAGTCCTCATATTTAATGGAAACGATACTTCGGAAAGAAAGATAAATAAATAGATTCCGCGAAACCCAGAAATGGGGGTAAAAAAAATACAGAAATCGGAAAATTTTGTTGAACCATGTTAATGTAGGTCTCCAACTTCCATCCAAGAATTTGAAACAAATGTGTAGGTCGCCAACTTCCATCCAAGAATTTGAAACAAATGAACTTTCATAATCTTTTTTAGGATATTTCACCAATCGACTAATAACTGTTGTTGCTTTTTTTTTACTTGTCCCGCCCCCGCCCCCTTTGTTTTGTTTATTCATTTTTTTGGTGGGGGGGGGGGGGGGGTGCGCATACTTCCCCTAAATATTCGGGCACTCCTTACCATACTTATCCCTTAAATTTAACTGGGACAAGCCCATTTTACTACCTGTTCAAGTGTCTTAACACCTGGATGGCTGACAAACAGTGTAGACCCTGATCAGACGCCGCGTTCTGCGGCGTCTGATCTGGGTCTACAGTTTTTGCCCAAACCTGTCTGTCGAGATACTTAGGGTAAAACTTTTTGCAGTTTCATTGCAGGGTATTACTAAACACAGTGTTTTTTTTTTTTTTTGTTTCTTTTCTGGACGAAACGCAATGCAGACAAATCATCATATCCTGGGCAGGTGTAAATCACCGAATGAATTATTTTGACGAAACAGCAGAAAAAGCCTTTATCGCGTATTTGGGCAACTAGGGTCCTGATTAGCCTGCGTATTTGCGCAGTTTGATCAAAATCATAGATGAAAGCTTTCGGAATAAATGGACATTGCAGACTAGTAACAATAAACGAGAGATAGACTGTCAAATGCGTATTGCATATTAAGTAAGCCCTCTTTTCTCGCGCTCAGCATAATAATCATAATTAATATACGAAATATCAAAGAAAACATCCGTGTCAATTTTGTAATCAGTTTTTCTTCTGTGCATGTTCGACTTTCACGGCTTGATGTTCATATTTTTTCCTGTTAATTACAGCCGTTAAAACGATCTCTGCTCAGCAATGGATGTAACAGTTGGCTTGAAATTAGCAAAACATGTAAATGTACACTCTCATTCGACTCTGACATATATTCTACCCAATTTAGCCTAAATATTCGAACACCTTTACTCCTTTCCGTTATTCTCCTAAAAACTGAATCAATTTTTCTGTCTGCTATTCTGTCTAAAAACTGCTAGCTGAATGGCAAAACAGTGAAGACCCTGATCAGACGCCGCGAGTCGCGGCGTCTGATCAGGGTCTACGCTGTTTTCTAAGACCTATCTAACCGAATACTAAGGGTAAATATGAAATGTACACAATAGCACGGCGAGCCGGAATCACAGTAATACATTTCACGTTCAATTGAAGATAGGAAGACTGTTTGGCGTCTCTGCCTAACAGAGCCAGAGCTGAAGGGCAGAGGATATATTGAGTCTGTCATTTGGTCTTCATGTAAATTGGCAAACAGGAATATAACCCGTATTTTACACGACTCCAACAAAAGCCCAATATTTGTAGATTTTGTTATCAAATCATCCTATCTGTATTAAACAAGAACACGTGTTACGATGGACCGGCCGCGGTACTATGGATTTATAAACAGTACTCTAACACCGCGGGTTTAATTACAAATTAACAGATGCCGATTGCAGGAAGATAGAAAGAGACGCGGTGGTATTGGGCAGTTAAAGTTACAGTAGACTAAACTTTGATTTTACTAATGAAGGATGAACAATATGATATAAGCTTACGGGGGTCTGATCGGATTAGCGCGGGGTGTGGCGATGACGCAATCCGTCGCTTCAGCATCACTGATTTCTGATGCGATATGATTACCTCCTCGAGGGAGAGTCTGACACCCCTTTTTCGCTGCCGTCCGACATATTTCCGGTTCTGCTAATCCGCAAATATTGAGCAGACGTTTTTATTAGATGAGCTGCAACGTCAAGAAACGTAACTTCGGACAGGTGCGCCCAGCGGAGATTCAGATCAGCCTGCGCATTCGCGCAGTCTGGTCAGAATCTTCACTGTGCGCATTTTGGATAGCCAAGGATGCAAAGATTTTACATGCGCACAGAGAAGATTCTGATCAGACTGCGCGGATGCGCAGGTTGATCTGAGTCTTCGTTGGGCGCGCATGTCATGAGACATGTTTTCTCAAGTTGCGGCGCAGACGAGAAGATGGACAGTGGATGATGCCAGTCCATATGGGTCTTCTGGCACAGATTAGCAGAAAATAATTATTTCAAAATTTTCCGAGTACGCTCCAAAAGATGTTCGGCTATATTTTCTGACTATGGATATTTCAGTTCGTTCGCTCTTCCTCTCCCTATTAGAGGTAGACTGCGATCTGTGATTAAAGCATTTCCTGACTTCTTAATTATATTTTTGTTGTTGTTGTTGTTCAAAGTTAAGATGATAAGCATTTAAGGTGTCCAAAGGTTATGGCTAAATTCAATAAATATAAACCCTGTATATTATCGAATATTTTCGAATACTGAAATCAGAGTCCAATGATTTAGCTTATCAACATGTATATTTACGGAGTGGCTATTGCCAGTCGACTAGTAACAGCATTTTTATCAAAATGTATATGTACGGAATGGCTGTTGCCAGTCGACTTGTAACAGCGTTTTTACGTTAAAATCGCTACTGCTAATAAACTGGTAATAGCGATTTTACGTTAACGTAGAAACGCTATTACCAGTCCAAAATCTTCTTTGGTATATATATGTATAAGCACTTCATTTTCGTTGCCTTTTGGTTTTTCAGCATCTTTAGGAAGCAACAATATAATGACGTAACATGTAAACAATAGACCTGCCAGTCAGTTTTAATTAAGTCTCTATATATTGAGCAGGCCAACACGTCAGCAACTCATTCATTCGGTATGTTAAATACAGACAGGCGATCGGGAAATACATGGTGACTAGCGAAGAAAAAGCGCCCTGATTCCGCGCAGTCTGGATCTAGGCCTTCTCTGTTCGTCTGTAGTTTCAGCACTACCCAACGATTCTGTAACCTGGCAACAATGCCCTGATCATACTGCGTGAATGCGCAAATGCGCAGGGTGATCCGGGCCTGCGATGCAAGCGTATAGCATAAGGATGTTTTTAATGCGTATCACATGAAATGGTGAGTTTCTTTTCAACACACGATGTTTTTGCAAACTATGTTGAATCTTTGCTGAGTTTTTCTTTACACTCCGATCCGATTAACAACAATTTGGGTACGACGAAGTCACGAAGATTGCATGTTTGGACAGATTTGGTCCAACAAGCTCGAGTCTGTCTTGTACTCTATTCGAAAATGGCAGAATGACTTTAGTTTACCTATTTCTTTTTAAATCTTTCTAATGAACACGCTTATGGCAAATTCGATACGTTAAAACAATAAATATAAGCCTGCAGACATTGGCATCCTTTGTTTAACAGCTTCCCAATTTTAACATAATGGGGTTTTAACTTTTCCACTCTCAGGCAAATTCTGCAGACGACAAATTGATGATACGGTTTTTCTTATTTTCCCAAGGAAACAGTATTTGACATTTCATGTAAATTGTCTCCATATAACATTTTGCATGAAATGTCAAATCCTGTTTTATGAGAAAAATAAGAAAAATATTTCAGTACGTCGTCTGCTGAAAATTTTTACCCGAGTGCTAAGCGTTAATGTAATGGAGTTTAAATATTCAATTTCTATTTACATAACAGGATAGTTTGACCCAAGAGGAAACTTTTAAAAGCGTTTTACTTGAAGGCAATGGTTTATTTTCGTTCGTGTTCTGTATACAGTTTCTCATTTACGTACTTTCTTTCACAAACAAACGTCTAGTAAGATAGAATCACATATTGCCTAATTTCACCGTTAGAACTATAAACATAACCATTTGGATCTAGATAAAATAAACGCATTGTTTTAGAGCTAGGCAAATTGCAGCAGTTGATATTCTATTCTTTTTTTCTTTTTTCTTTTTTTTTATTATTATTTTTCAGAGAAAATAAGGCTTGGCATTTCAAACGAAATGCCAAACCTTATTTTCTCTGAAAAAAAAAAAAAAAAAACTATAGGGAGCAAATTACTTCCTTTTATAGCAGACCAGTTTCAGAAAAAAAAAAATTGTATCCCCTGTAAAAATGGAATAAGTCTACCATGTGCATCAAGTCCTTTTATTTACAGACACAACGACGACGACATCGATGAGACTGGATGCATGTTATTTACTGACTGATCCGGGCCATTTCCATCTAATAATTTTGCATGTCTTTTTAACAGACGATTCGCACAAAATTTTGAGTACATAAACTAATTTAATAGGCGCTTCCAATAAGTATCCTCACATTTTATTGTATGCTAACATTGTCTTTATTGCACATAGGTAAACAAAGGAAACAAAAAAAAAAAAAAAAAAAAAAAAAAAAAAAAATGGTTTCCTAATTCCGTTATAGTTCGCGAAATATTCAACGAAATTTTCTTTACCGCGAGATGAACACATGCAAATTACATAGCTCTAAATTTGACTAATTCTCTTGACACGTGCTTAATTCATAAGCACTAAAACAGACAAGTTATAGCTTCTTTTAATTGGTCATAAGTGTCTATGATAACCAGGATCCTAAAAACGGTATAAAAACTATAATTGAGCAAAGCGTTCTAATGAAATTATTCACTAACTAAACGTTAACGCTGAGGACGCTGGGTAAAACATTCAGATGACATATTGAAATATTTTTTCTATCTTTTTTTCCAGAAAATATACTTTGAGATTGCATGCAAAGAAGACAATTTGCATAAAAAAGTTAAAACCTATTTTCAGGTAAAAATAAGAAAAATGTCATCAATTTGCCGTCTGCTGAATTCGCCCACAGAGTGGTAAGGGTTAAACTAACCTGGCCCCGCCTCCCAATTTCTTCAATCACACGAAAGTGCTTCAGACGACAGTAAGATTGAGCATAAAAGCTTTGTGTGTAGTGAAGTTATAATCTTCCCAATTTAATTTTCTGACGAAACATTTCGCATCTGTTCTTGATATTTCTGTCACAGCTGAACAAAATGTCAAAAGATGTCAAAATACTAATTAAGCGCGTGCGCAGAAACGGGGTTGTAAGGTCTGGTAAGGCTTACAAAGCTCATTCATTATACCAAAAGAAAGACTCCACCGGGTTGCGTATACGACACATGAATTTCCTAATAATTTCTGACCGCGGCGCCGCCCTCCCGACTCTACAATCATCACTGTTTCAACCATTTTCCTATATAAAATGGTGACTCGCGGAGTTTACCTGGATTCTGAATAAAGCATTCATGTTTGTGTATAAAAACTAAAAAAAAAAAAAAAAAAAAAAGATAAAATTTATGGAGCCGTTTTCTTTATTAAAGTGCCCATTGAAATGGGGCGGAGCTCAGCATCGCGCAACCACATCAATGAAGTTCCGAGGTTGAACTGGATAACTTTAACCTGTTGATTGTAAATAAAAGTAGACAACATTTTAAGATATTTTTTTTTCCAAGAAAATAAGACGACATATCGTTCCTGTTTGCTTTGCAGTGCAAAAGGGGGTCAGCTCGAAACGGGGGGAATAATTTCTGCCCTTTTGGTGTAGATCCCCTTACAGAAAGTTAAAACTCTCTAAAGGCCCTTCAAAATATATTTCATTCCTGAGTCGCTCACACTATAGTTACACATTAAATTATCAAAATGACATTAAAATTATTTACTGAAAAAAAAAAATTCGGACCCGCATAAGATGCATTACTCTGCTGGGTGTCAGACATAAATACGGATGACACTTTTTGTAAAACTTGATAGTTCGCACTCTTTGATAGTATCTCATTTTAGGCCGCGCCATTCGAAAACGTGTCTCTGAGCATATGCGGACAGCAAAGGCCCAGATCAGCCTGCGCATCCGCGCAGTCTGATCAGCGCCTTCACTCTCCGCTAACAGAATATCTGGATACACAATGTATGAATGGACGGCAAAGGCCCGGATGATACTTTTGCACATGCGCAGAGTTATCTAAATCAACGCATTTTACAACATGTTCGAAAGCAGTTTTTCGCTTAACTGTCCAAATGAAGGCTCATTATAAGCCACTTGTATTTCTACAAAGAGAGTTTTATTTAAAATGTGTTACTTTTACGACAATAGTGTAATTAAATATACGATATGATAAGATAAACAGTTTATGTATACAATATATAGATTTAATCATGCCTCCGTGTTTTGAAATATGGTAATGGGCGTACATTCAATTCGCCATTTTCAATGCTGAACCAATATATTATATGTTGTCTAAAAGACGAAAAAAACATTAAAGCGGCTGTCTTAACTATATGTTATATGCATGGAAAACAACAGGAGAGCTGGAAGGAGATTTTAAAGTGTATTAATGTTTTCTAAACTGGTTCGAATAAAATGTCAAGCCCTGTTTTAAAGGAAAGGTAAGACGTACTGCGAGAGACAGGGGTAATAAAACAATGTGTAACGTACAGCTATGACCTGCATTCCGCCTCTAGAGGGATTTGAACCAGGACTTCCGAAGTCAAGAGCACGAACCGCTAGTCACGATGGATAAAAAATAAATAAATAGTAATAATAATAATAATAATAATGATAATAAAATTATTATTATTATAATTATTATTATTATTGTTGTTGTTGTTGTTGTTGTTGCTGTTGTTGTTGTTGTTGTTGTTGTTGTTGTTATTATTATTATTATAATACTATAACAATACTGAAGTACGAAGGACCACCTTTAAGGCTGAAATTAAATCCGCCTGCATATCGGACCAAGTATCTTTCATAAATTCGCACAATAATCATGTACTTGGGATGTCTCTTAATTATCACCAAAAACAATACCTAAATTTACAATTTTATCTAACTACCATCTACAGTCAAGTTTCTTTGTTTGCTTGTAAACTTTGTATTTCGTCGTATAAAAGCCATCTTCTAAAAAGAGTTGTCAGGCAAAATGAGTCTATTGCCGATCATAAGATAGTATTGTATGCAACTTAGACAAGGTGTATGAAATAAAATATTTAAATATTCATCCCTCAGATTGAAAGATAGCAAAGGTCTATGAGTTGTATAACAGGTTTGCAGATATTTATCAGATTTGGACAGAAGTCAGATACGCACAATTAGTTCGGTTACTATATTTGTTTGAATTTGTAATATTTTATATATGAATACATCGTAAAATCGCAATAAAACAAAAACATGGAGGCGCGCGATTTTTTTTTATAAAATAGTATGTCTTCCTTAATATTAAGTCATAGCATTTTCACCATATAATATGTGAAATAGGGAAGATTTTGTTTATTAAGGACATTAACCCATTCACATCGAGTGGACTCATCTTCCATAACTCTTTGGACCAGTCTATTTCCAAAAGCAGACCTTTTTTGTATTATTACTATGTTTTATAGAAATTCCTGTAGTTAATGCAAACTGTTTAGACCTGATCAGACGCCGCGTTCTGCGGCGTCTGATCTTGGTCTACACATTTTGCCAATTACCCGTTTGGCTAAAATGGGTTTAAAGAGATGGAAGAAACACATTGAAAAGCTAGTTTATAGAAGCTGCAAATTGTGTATCTCAATCTAGTAATTATAAACCCATATTCTCCTGTTTTCTCTATACATTATGGAGAACCTGGAGGTACACATTACATAGACGTGTTAACGTAACGGCACCATAAGTACAGCAGACACACTGATACTACGTATTGAAAATTGTACAACGAGCTAATGGAGTCGTCACTAAGATCTTATCTCATGTGAAAAATGCTAAGTGTTTATCTAACAGAAATCAACAAAAAGCAAAAAGCGAAAACGACCTGTCGTTTACTTGGTAACCGAAATCCGTGTCCATAATGACGACACTTTGCGTATGACCGCGAGACAAAAATAAGCCATTTTCCCCCCAACGCAATGTCTTCTCAAATTCTGATTTTATCTAAGTTCTCCATTGTCACCCTTCATTAGCTTTCCACAATTGTAAAACCCGAAATTCTTTTCGGAAACGAAGAAGTGCATAACGATGGGAAAGAATTTTAGATAAGAATCATAAACATAGGTTAGGTAACATTGCAAATTGGCATGTCAATCGAATGTTTTCAATTTAATGAAGATCATTGTAAAACTTACAAATGACAGGTGTCGAACATTTTTGTTTTAATCAGTCTGTCAAATGGACAAATCACTCTTAATTTGACATCTTTATTAAACAATTGAGTTTGTAAGTTAAGTTTTGTTTTTAATTTAATTTTCCTAATAGCCAGGACCGGGGTAAATACTATTGTATGCTTTGTAAAAATGCGAATAAAAAGACAGGCTTTCCTCGAGAAAGAAACCAAGCCCAAAACATCTTCCCATCCCCATAAACGTCATTGGTCGTTTCCTAATAGAAAGATAGCTCGTGACTAACGGAAGTCACCGTTTCGTATCTTCTCTATCATAAACTTATCTGAAGTTTTCTTTTTCACTTTATGGGTATTCACATCAATCTTTCAGTTTATGTACTTTACGATGCGCAATTTAGGACATCTGCGATGAAAAACTTTAAACAATGCTTTATCATAAATGTGGGCGCTTTAGCCTTGAAGTCTTTTGTGTTGATTTCGAGATACGTCTAGGTCTCGCCTGATGAAAAGGGGCCTCGACTTAATGTGAACAGGGTATCATGTACAGTTGATAACGCATTTGTTCACCAATATTTTGACGTTATATTGAATTTGTTCCTATAAGGAATGTACATTTTTAAAAAGTAGAGCCCATATGTAGAAATTAAAATCACGTTAAAAAGAATTTCGTTGTTACATTGATTGTCGTTATAGTGCGGGATGACCGTAATTAGAAATATTAGCACACTTTTGAAATGGGGATACATTTAAAGGAAAGAATTTGCTCCCTCTGGGGGAAAATTATTTCCTTTAATAGTAGGTCATTATATGTTATCCTAAAATTCAAAGCCGTTTGACCAGATTGAATTGTATGGCGCCTTAAAGGTTGCTGAATGCTTAACAGTTTGATAATGTTCTATACTGTTTAATCAAATATTTTTGTCCGAAAGCTGGGTAAATACGGTTCATCCAAATGTCTCGACACAGTCTGACTAATATCTACACCGTTGACCCCCTAATATACCACAGAGATTCTGAGAATTTTGCGACCGAAACGCACAGGCATAGGCAATCATTTTTTTCTGACCGTCAGCGTATTCGAGCATTTCGCATCTGCCTGGAGATCGCTTTTTGCTCGTTTCGTCTTATCTAAGATTGGTGATAAGATACGTACAGTATGACAAGGCCTGCTCAATAATTCACGTGATTGGTCTCCAGAAGTTTTACCAATAAAGCCTAAATTCTGAAACTTTGAAGTATGCTTTTAAGGAAACAAAAACTCTATTTGCGATGGGTAATGACTTCAAGATCTGATATCACTCGCGAATGTAATCTATTTCGGTTTTAAAACACCTTACAAAAGATTAAAAGATGCTGGCACGCCCTTTGGTACAAAGCTTATAAAATCATGCATAGTACAACTTCAGTGACTAGAACACTGATGGCTCGTTTACCATTGCTGGTTCGAAGGCGTTTCCGAGTCCCCAGGAAATTCTTCCGACAGCTAAAGAAAACAAACATTAAGGGATATTTTTGGAATTGTTTCTTATTTTATCATGAAAATGTAAAATGTATTCATTAGAATCACCTTCTGACCTGGTGCTATGATTTACCCTCATTGGCTCGAACTACCCATGTCTAGAACAAATTTCTATGGTCCCAAAGATGTTTAAGCCATTGAGCTTCGACTGTATAGTCATACAAAATGACATTCAGTAGCAATTTTTGACTTTTCGGTAGCAATGACCTTCAGCTGGCGGTCTTGAGATAAATGCACGAAAAACCAGACACAAAACTCATGTAGGAATGTTAGGTCTTAATCACACTCGATGATATTTTGAAGTCAATTAAGATTTGGTAAGAAAAATCAATTTCAGTCCAGAAACCCGACAACTGGTCTATTTATCAAAATGATAAATATCTTGGAAGGAAATCTCCGTCTCCAATGTTTGCCTTTCATTATCTTGTTAACTGACTGTTATCTTACATAAAATCAGCTGTTTTAAAACGTAGATCGAGCTAACTATACAGAATGATGCTTGATTACACTATACGAAAGGTCATTACTCTTTGTGTGGCAGTGATTATTTTTGTTTTGTGTGGAATTAAGGTCTAATTTTACACGAAAAATATGCCGCTTACAGCCTCCTTACCCCAGTAATTATTTTCTATAAAAACAATTCCGTCGGTGTACATTTCATTTATAGCAGTGAAATGTACCAGGCTTTCAGCACCTGTTGTAAAAGTGAAATGAACATTATTGTTGTCAACTGTCATAATTCGGACCGCGTCTTATCTGTTTAAAAAATCTTAATAAAAGTACAATGTATATTTGAGCAGTGCAGGTCTGGCTGAGTTTGAGCAGTCGTATAACCTGATGTCGCAGCCGTTGGCTGTTTACAAAATCACAGAATCATGTAGAATGGAGGTCAAACAAACTATTTTGTTTGCTCTGGCTTCTTTGTTTTGTTTCCTTGCACAGTTTGCAAAAACAAAAAGATACCTAAAATGTAAGATCTATGAAGATACACAAATTCTACGCCGGATTATGATTTTATTGTTAATAAGGAAGCCCAGAAAATGTATGTTGTCAATACTCAGTAAAGTAACACGTTTATTTGGTCTATTAGCCCCATGTTGCTATTAAAACATTTGTAAATAAATAACTTGAATTTAAGGGAAAAAGATACACTTTCACAGTGCAATTGTTTTGTTTCCTTTCGGAAAAGGGACCTAGTCTAATAGGAAAGAATTTGCTATCCCTTGGGAGCAAATTCTTTCCTTTTAGACTATTTCTTTTAAAAAGAACTTGGTGCCTTTTAAAAAATATCGCCGTAAGAAATGTCACACTCGTGTAAAAAAAAATGGCGGTTGATCGTAGTATTACTACACAGACCGAAGGTAACCGAAATAAAATATTTCTTCACTTCAATTAAAATGACCGAATCTACCATAAATTAAAATAGCACCATTTGAATTATTTATGTTCATATTTCAAATCAAATGGGCGTTTCAATGCGTTTTTACAACAGGAGCTAACGTGAGGGTTTTATACATATTCCTGCTGCATTTAATTCGTCTCCCCCCATTTATTTGTACAATGTTGTTAAAATTAAATACATAAACATTAAATGTAAATGGACAAACTACGGGGTGTTGTGGAAAGCATTATGGTTGAATATTTGCCACATAAAAGAAGGCGTGAAAATCCCAGTTAGTGTTTGTTTTGATGATTGAAACCGCACTTCAACTACAAATGGGCCTCTCCACGTAAAAGCAGATCATGTGGCAATCAGCAAACAGCGTAGTTCCCGTTCAGCCTGCGTATCTGCGGTATGTGATCAGGGCACGATGATCAATTACATAACATGCAGACATTTGCGATTGCAAGCGCGATCAGCATAGACCACGATCAGCCTGCGCATATGCGCATGCTGATCGGGGTCTACGCTGGTCCCATGTGTTATAGTCCCTTTTCCCTTGGAAAACTAAATGCATTTAAATGCGTAAAAAATATTATCAGTTGCGAACTGTGTGATATATCTAATCGTGGAGGCAAATTAACCTGTTGAGTACGTATCATTGAAATCGTTGAAAAAATAATCAAAATCAAGCTGTTCTTGCAGTTTCTTTTTTTATTGATGCAGGGCTTTTAAAAATTATACCACTTTAAGAATGGTCATACTGAACCGTTTAACGTCTTCAGAGCTCTGCGACTCTTTTGGCCAGTTATGCGCCTTCCTCGGCAATTATGTCTACCAGTCTTGGCAATGGTACTATATTGAGTAACGCCTTCAGTGATCACGTGCTAAGTGGGAAGCTTAGAATATTGCTAGGCGATGATGCCTCTGTTAATGGACTCAACGAGCTTTTAACACCTTATCATACGGGGTGCCATCAATTAATTACCGCCTTGCTAAGAGATCTTCTTAGTAATTGCATCAATGGAAGGAGTTATTGTATATTTGTGAAATTCATCAGGTGCTCTCACTTTTAAACATAGGTTTTGATTTCAAATTCTCAATGTTGCAAAAATAAAGATATAAGTGGAGAAATTATTTTTTTTACGAACTCCAGAGGAATTGTGAATGATGAGTATTTGCTGATAATTGTGGGGTAATTTTCTCCAGTTCTCCATAAAAAAACATATGTTGTGGGTACTCATTAGATCTAATGATAACCACAACATATGTTTTTATGGAGATTTAAGAAAAATTATCCCATAATTATCACCAAATACTCCTCCTTAACAATTCCTCTGGAACACCCAGGCAAATCTGAAAAAAAAAACAAAAAAAAAAAAAAAAAAAAAAAAACTACGTCTTATTTTCTGTCAAAACTAATCGGAGACCATTCTTTATCAAATGTCAAGTCTTATTTTCTGTAAAGTTAGGCTCAGTCCAATATCAGTGGGCAATTTAATAAACAAATAGATTTCATAAACCATTTCTGAGGTTGGTTTTTAAACACAGTCATAACTACAAATGCTTTATCTGTCCAGAATTCAGGTAAAGCCCCAATTCACCGGGAAATAAGTGGGGTCAAAATTATGAGGAAGGTCACGAGATGTGTATTTGATTGATTCGAATATGCGAACTGTATCTGTCATCACAAGATTGGCAGTTCGGTGCCACCGTCTAAAACGTCAGTTTGGTCACGTTTTGTTGATGAGAGATATTTAAATATGTTGATCATATATTGTAGAGACGATAGCAGAAATTTTAAGTCCGTGTCTACATCTCTAGTACCCTAAATAAATACTATATTGTGCAGCCCTACAAAACTCCCTTGTCTGAAGGATTTGATAAAGGTATTATGATTATTTCTTAAGCTTTAGAAGAACAGAAAAATACGATCCCTAAGTAGGCTGATGACAAAATCAGAAGAAAGGAAACGTTTTACTTTTTTGTTATTTTTCCCCAGAAAATAGGACTTTAGCATTTCTTGTGAATCGTCTCACATGAAATGTCAAGTCTATCTTCTGGGACAAATTACAAAAAAAAAAAAAAAAAAAAAAATATTCAACATAATCTGCGAACATTTAACTCAGCGAATAAAGGGTTGGAAAAAGCGAACTGAAGGCTT
The DNA here is from genome assembly GCA_964016985.1 of Anodontia alba. NCBI lineage: Eukaryota > Metazoa > Mollusca > Bivalvia > Lucinida > Lucinidae > Anodontia > Anodontia alba. Next base: position 11,063,642 of record OZ024828.1, read on the forward strand.
GACCATTGCAATCCACTAAAGCATCGCTTATCTAACAGTTATAATATCTTATCAATGATCCTTTAATACAAACAAACAATTTCATGCCAAAAATCAGACCAGAATATAATTTTGGTGAATGTTCTAAGACGTATAAACGCCCAACTTAAATTTGGTGAGTTACAGCTGTGGACTGAGTGCGAGTGAGACAGTTTACACTTTTTTTGGTTGAAATGCAACATATCAAAATAATCAAATGTTAGGCGTGTATGGGCTGTCCAGGCAAAAACGTGTCTTCGGGCATATTCGGACAGCGAAGGCCCAGATCAGCCTGCGCATCGGCGCAGGCTGATCTGGGCCTTCGCTGTCCGCTAACTGAATCATTGGACACTATAGAACGTATCAATGTAGAGCAAAAGCCCGGATGATACGTTGCGCATGCGCAGGATGAATTTGATACTGCGCATCTTGCGCATTTTCAAAGGCACTTTTTCGCTTGACGCTGCCCGTATGATAAACAAAAATGTTTAAATTTTGAGATTTTCTTCACCGTGTATGACATGTGTCGGTTATAAAAATAAACAGTAATCAAATTCCTTAAATTCAGACATATTCCCGGAGCTGAAGCGAAACACAAGAAATCATCACTATCCTACCCAGGAAAACTTATCTAGAATCCGCTATTCATGTCAGTGACCCTGATGATTGTGCCATACCGTCAGGGACCTAGACTGGCTCCAGTCTCCAAGTGACTAAATATTTATCTGACAATTCACTAAAATTAAACCAAAATAATATGACTATAAAGGCTGGTCTAGTGACCAACCTTTATAGTCATGATATTGTTTTTGTTTTATTTTAGTGGATTATCAAACAGGATATAAATATTTAGTCACTATAGACTGAAGCTAGTCTATTTGGGACGCAGCATCTTGGAACCAAAATGAACATAAATAAAAGACCCAAATCTTGTAAAATCATCAAAATACCACAGACGCGATCGTGTTAACAACATTTTCTCATTTTTTCCGATCTGACAGCATTAAATACTAATGTGATTCGCAGATTCAGAAATTTACATCTTTATAATAATTGCACGGTGGAAATTAGAACTTCGGTGTTTATTTCTAACGGTGTAAGATTGACACAATTTCCAGATGGTGTTACGCATGCGTAGTGTGCGATCAACATAGGAACGACTGTTTTTACGAGACAGGAACCGCGATAAGCGGTAATAAATCCAAATTAAGGTACTTTCTTGAAGAACTATGAAGGCTACGCCATCTTGGTGTTATTAATTATCTGTCGTGTCATAAAAAAAGATATATATGAAATACGTTTAATATTTAAATTTATCCCCTTTTGTTACTTTCATTTTATTATAAATCACTTTTCGCCAAGGACAGAACAATTTAGGCTGTAAAGGAAAATTGAAATATAAAATTTGATAGTCAATTTATTGATATTTTTTCCCTTTCATCATTAATCTCAAATGACGTTGCTACACCCTCTATTCATACAGCAACTGGAAATCCATAATGGAAAATTCAGTGTTTCATATGTTTGGAAACAATATCAGTATCACTCATAATTGAGAGAAATGAATGAACACAGAGTTTACCCACTGAGGATGAAATTTCACGTCTCCAAAGAAAGGAAGCTTTGAACAGCAAACGTCGCTGCAGTTGGATTGAGTGCATAAAAATCATAAAATATGAATCTTTCACAAAAGCCTTTAGTGATATTCATTGAAATTGAGACATACAAAGGTTAGTTCACATCATATCTCCAGATATGTTGATAATTAAGGCGATATTTTGGAATCATATTTTTATTAGTTTTTACGCCAAAACATATCTTATGGTTCTCAATGGAATCGCCTCGCAGAGGCGATTCCAATGAGTATCCTAAGATATGTTTCGGCGCAAAAATGACAAAATATTTTCTGACTACCACTTATATCTGCATCTGTGACACTAGGTGTAAAGAAACGAGAATACTGCATAATATTCAAATATTCATAAATCATAACAGAATAATGGCCTACAGTCACAGCCGTAATTGTAAATCTCCAATCTCGAATCGAAAACTGAACATTCCACCCATAACAAAGAAAAACATGAATGACTTCAGTAAACGAAACGACGGCTTACTTAATACCGACTTTGTGTTTGGTATTCGCTAAAATAATATGTAATGTTTCAATTACCAAATGAAATCTACCAGTATACACGCGTTTTTTGTTTCTTCCAAACTCTGTATCCTTGAACAAAAATTTTTTTTTTCTTTTCTTTATTTTTCTGTTTCCTTGAACAAAACTATTTTTTTCTTTTTTCTTTTTATTTATTTATTTTATTTATTTATTTATTTTTTTTTGTAAATAACAAACATTGATTGATGTTTATTATCTTTATGTTCTTTGCACTATATAATAATGTATTTTTAGGCTAGAAGCATTTTATTTCGCTTTATGATGAATAAACTTTGTTTGTTTGTTTGTTCTGTTTATTAATAAAAGAAAGCAACGCCAGATTATGTAGAGCGTTTTTGTACAGTTGTGCATTTCATTTATATAGTAAGGTGTGAATTCCACATATTATGCTGTTAATTTCTAAAACAAATTAGCCGAAGCACAGCATTACCTACAAGATTGCATGTGAGTCCAGCGAGGGTCCGCCTGAAGATTATTTTGATCCTTGGCTTCTCATAGAGTGCCCTGCGAAGACGCTGATCAGACTGCGAGGATTGAAGCCATTTCTAAACGTAATGTTGAAGTATCTGACACGTAACCTCAAATCAGTTTTGGGACAAATTGTCTAGCACGTGACTGTATATATCTTACAAATTCGCATACGTGACATAATTTTCTTCTTTATACACTTGCACTTAGAGAAGTGGTGAGAGACAAATTGCACACTTTGCTCAATTTAAAGGAAAACAAGCTTTCTTTCATGAGGCTAAAAAGACTGATTCGACTTGATTAATACCCAAGATTGTCAATGGAATGTAACCTCTAACAGGCGTCTTCGAGAGCAGATTTAGTAGCAAATTCAAGCTTGTTTAACCCTCTCGGCCCGCAGACAAAAACGGATAGCTTTGCAAACAGTGAAGATCCAGATGAGATGGCTCATCTGGATCTACACTGTTTGCCATTCTGCATTTTATTTTTGACTGCAACCCTACTTGCGACAGTGTTCATGTCCAAATTCAAACAATGAAAGAGTCCATTTCAGAAAATTAAGGGTGAGGGGATGATGAATCATCAGTTCCTATATATATCTTTGAAGCAGATGTAGATGCCCGTTCTCCCAAGGCCACTTTATACCAACAAACATTTGAACGACAACGTTAGAAAACACATTGTCGAATATGCACCCAGCGAAGATTTAGATCAGCTACCGTATTCGGAAAAGGGATACGCTTAATTATGCGATGCTAGTGATCCTTAACAGGGACGCATTAATATTCTTGAGCGCGCATGATAATTCCAATAAAGTAGAAGCGAGCGAGCGAGTGTGTGTGTGTGTGTGTGTGAGAGAGAGAGAGAGAGAGACAGAGAGAGAGAGAGAGAGAGAGAGAGAGAGAGAGAGAGAGAGAGAGGGAGACATTAACAACGGAAGAACGCAGATTTTTGGTGTAGATATAAGAAAAAAAGCAATATATACACATTCTGTTTTAATTATTTAAAAGGCATCTTGTCTGGAGACCTGAGCAATGGGAAATATTCCATTAAAGAAATGAAGCATGCCTTGTTTTTTCTTGCCTTGAATTGTCAAAGGAATATGTCGATACATTGGATGGATGGTACAATATTGCAGGTTGGCGACACCATGGGCGAAATCGAAATTGTTCCTTACAACAATTCAACTGTTTCACTATTCCCCGGAGGGACGGCATTTGCGTTTTCCATCTTTGAAGACGAACTCATTCGTATATGCAAGTACAACTAGTTACATTGTCAACATTAATTGGTATTTAATTGCTAGTAAATCGCTTTTAGACATCCATTTTGCTTTGTAATAGGTTAGGCATACCCTGGGAATAAAAACTAGCAATCCATGTCCAATTTAAAAGGAATGAAGAGCTTTGAATAAAGAATCTGTGGAATAAAATTAAGAAACGAATTTTAAAATACTAAAATACATCGGAACAAAAATAAAGTTTAAATTTCTTTAAATCAATATTTGAAGCAATGACCAATGAAAAAATACCTTATAGGTCACTGCTTGAAGAACATTACAAACGCATAAGGTCATCGCTACGTCTTATCGACGTCGCAACGTCTTGACAAAGTTGCGACGTTGTAAGCGTATTTGCTAGGAAGTGTTCAAACATTCAGTTGGGCAATTTCGCAAGTTAAAATTTGCACTTTAGGGGAATGATAAACTTTCTTGGGAGGCAACCCCTCTGAAATGGGGTCTATTCCAAAAGGAATGAATTTGCTCCCTTTAGCAAATTCATTCCTTTTAAAGTAAACCCTAACGAGAGTATACAATCCCCTTAACGGTCAAATGGGATGATTTTATTACTTGACTGGTAATTTTGGTTAGTTAAAGACTTTTCGACTTACCAATCTCCGTTTCGGTTTAATCAATGGTCTGTTCGATCCATTCATTTTATGGTAAAGTCCACAAGCATTGCAGAGATAGTGGCCCGTGCCATCTCTACGCCAGAGTGGCGTTGACGTGGCACCACAATTCACACATTCTCGTCCCTCTGTAAAAAAGAAAAGCCAAAGCATTTAGAATTTTCGATCTCTCTTGTGGCAACTGCATTTAAAACTAGCATTCACTATTTATCTCTTTCATCCCTGAGTTTCTAAAGTGGTCTTTTCCGTCTTTGAATTCGGACTTGACCATTACTGCAAACAGGGTATCGGTCAAAAATCAAGAACACTGAATGGTAAATAGTGTAGATCCAGATGAGATGGCTCATTATGAGCCATCTCATCTGGATCTGCACTGTTTGCAGCGGTACCTGTATAGGTCTGCAGTGCTGAAAGGGGTAAAAGTAATATACTACTGGTAAAACTCACTTTGACACGTCATTATTCATGTAACACCCGAATACGGAAAAATGTTTGCTGATATGTCAGAACATATGTCAAAATTACAAGTTTTGGAAACTCGATTCGATTTGGCACACAGCTTTCAATTAACAGATTCCAGGTTCTCTTTAGAATCATCTCGCCTCGATGACTATAAAGTGATACTCCGACAACACATCACGTAAATATGCAATTCACATAAACCTTTTATTATTATTATTATTATTATTATTATTATTATTATTATTTCTCAACGAAAACAAACGTTATGATATCCTATCACATGATCAGGCGAATTTCTTGTGCGCCCATGAAACATACTGTGGCACTGAGGCGATTTCGATCAGATATCACGTCACAAGTTTTCCAAAGGATTTTCCTTTCAGATTGCTTCGTGAAGAAATAAGAAAACTCACATTTATGATTATAAATGGCGACTAGACAGAAGATGATAATTACCGTATTCGACCTAATTACCGCACATACCTCTATAAGCGCACAGTCGAGCAATTTCTTAGTCTTCAGATTATAGCCTGTGTAATTTTATCTACTTTTATTTATATTTTTATAAAAGCACATATTGTTGATACTGATTTGAATTGCCTCGACAAGTCGAGGCAATTCATATGAGTAGCAAAAAATATATACTTTTATGAAGAAAATCAGAAACAAAATTGCATAGGCATCATACAATACGCCCCTCTTAAATTCCCGGCTGATCTTTCATTAAAGTGTGCCCTTATTAACGCGGATGTGGATATTTTGCTATAAACGATTCCAGTATTTCTGGAACTCCTAAGCGCATGGTGCGGTAATTATGCCGAATACGGTATTCGGACACCATATCTATTTACAATACTCGTCCTAAACTTTTTAGCATGTCCTACTGCAGTGTCTAAAAACTGCTGGATGCGTTGCAAAAAGTGTGGACAGCAGAATGCAGCGTCTGATCTGGGTTTACACTGTTTGCTGAGGCCTGCCTTTTAGAGGTAATGCTGTCAGATTAGCACAAAGTACTGACCATCTGGACTCAAAATGAACCAGTTGTATGCTGTAGATGTATAAAATATATAAGGAAAATCGATGGTATTCTGTAGCCTGGAGACATGTAGACTGGCACCAGACTCCAGTGACTAAATATTTGTTTTAATATTCTCTTTAATAATCCACTAAAATAAAACCAAAGTAATATCATGACTATAAAGGCTGGTCACTAGTGACCAGCCTTTATAGTCATGATATTTTTGGGGTTTTAATTTAGTGGATTATCATACAAGATTATGAGAATAATATTTAGTCACTGGAGACTGGAGTCAGTCTAGGAGACATGAGACAAATGTTGGACTGAGAAAATTCCGTCTGAGCTAGAGCTATGAAGTTGTATTAGAACTTTGTAAATAAAGCCGTAATTATACCATATTCTAGCAAATAATTAACTGACATAAATACACAGTTTATGAAAAATGATAATTTCCCTTCACACACATCTATGTATATAACAATTTCTAACCAGCAATATTGGAGGCGAGCTCCGTGTAAACACTGCAAAAGTGTTATGCTCCCCGAAGGAATATTGTGAACGTTAGTACATAAAGCCAGAAATTAACCCTTAAAACGCCAATCAAAAACTGCAGCAGCAGACGACATTTTGATTTTTTTTTATTTTACTTTGATATTTCATGTGAATCATCTGATCTGTCAAGCAGAACATTCACACAAAAATGTCAAGACTTATTTTTTTTTGGAAAAAAAAAAACAAAAAAAAAAAAAAAAAAAAAAAAAAAACTCGTCTGCTATAAATTTTGCTTGGTGCTCTAAGGGTAAACCATCATTTTCTGTTGATGAAAGTTAATGCGGAATATGCATGATCATGTTTCAAGTTTTACGTTATGCACTTAACGGTCAATTTGGACCAGCTTACTTACAAATTATCGTTTCTGCTAATTTCCTTGGCCAAAATTGCATGATAATTCCAATAAAGCAAGACCGAGCGAGCGAGCAGGCGAGTGTGCGATAGAGAGAGAGAGAGAGAGAGAGAGAGAGAGAGAGAGAGAGAGAGAGAGAGAGAGACCAAGAGCGAGAGAGCCAGCGAGCGAGAGAGAGAGAGAGAGAGAGAGAGAGAGAGAGAGAGAGAGAGAGAGAGAGAGAGGGTCTCACGCATTCTAAGAACAGCTGGGTCTACAGGGCAACATTCTGTTTTTGTTATTTTTTTTGTGATGGGTCCGATTTTTACCAAAGGGCCGACGAACTTTGCGGGACTCTGATGCCCCGCATCAAAGCTAAACGGAAAGAATTTGTTCCCTGTCGGAGATTTGTCATACTCCTTTTCAAAAGGGTCTTGATGTGCAGAATAGCAAACAGGACTTCAGAATAGTTGTCTCCCGTGTAATACCCAGTAAGCATTCAACATAAATCTATAGCGGGCCGTTATCGGCCCGTCAGGGTAGCTGATGGGCCGATAACGGCCCGCTATAGAGTTATGTAGAATGCCAACTGGGTAACTGGCGGAAAACTTACCGAGTATAATCAAGTATATCATTGATAACTTATTCAATTGTTGTTCATTTCTTTAAAATAGTATATGCTGCAGATACTCATTCGACTTGCCTCGAAGAGGTTGAGGCAACCCCCTTTAGTACACTTAACATAAGCGATTTGTACAGAATTGAATAAAAACTGGGGCGGTATTTCGAACTCAGAAATCGCTTGGCCGTGCGCTGAAATGGGTATGTGCGTTAATTAGGTCGATTACGGTATCTAGGTAAAATCTGCTAAACCTGTCCTGAAAGTCTAACAGAGAACTGGTTAAGGAAGCCAGTTTTTGATGATAATTCTGGGATAATTTTCTCCAGCTCTCCATAAAATAACATAGGTTGTGGGTATTCGTTAGAAGTGCCTCTTTTATCATAACATGGGTTATTGTTATTGTTTTTTTTTTTTTATTTTCAAAATAATAAAAATAGCATATCGGCATCCCTATAAACAATTTCTCTTAGAAAGTTTTCTTGTGGAAAAAAATATTTATAAGTGATGGATCCAAAACCATACGGCATAGAAGCAATTAACGGCTCAATTTACGTTAATACGCCGTAAGGTATGCTATAGGCGCCCGAAGATTCCAGCACAACTCTTTCCCATAGCTTAATATGTAACATAGCTGTTTTCACACGGAAAGGTTGTAGCATTTTGCGGTGAAATTTTGACACCAGTGGGAAATGTCTTAAGAGCATTAGCCCCATTTGCCATATAACTTATTAATCCCGTTATTCAATTGTTTTATGTTATGACATGCAACCCAGTAAGCGAGTTTATTTTTTCTTCACACCAAGCTCCGTGGCTAGGGATGCGAGTTTCATATAATATTACAGACCTACATCAGTTAGCTAGTATGGATTCCAACTGCTTGGAAGCATATAAGCTGGTAATGAGGAGTATTTGGTGATAATTTAGGGATAACGTTTTCTCATTTCTCCATACAAAAAAAAAAAAAAAAAAATGTTAGTTGACGTTAGCATTATAAGCCTTTGCTTATATCTATCGGGCTATTTGACCATTTGCTTTAATTGAAACCCTGCATATGTCATAATCATCATGGAAACACGCCTATATAATTTTGACCCCCTTAAACCCCACTTTTATATAGTAAAACTGGGGTTTACAGGGGCATACATTATTTTTTCATATTTCTGCTCAAAACATAGATTGTGGGTACTCGTTAAAACCGCCTCGCTGAGGCGGTTCTAACGAGTACCCACAATCTATGTTTTGAGAGCGAGGCGGTTTTAACGAGTACCCACAATCTATGTTTTGAGCAGAAATATGAAAAATATTAGAATTTTTTTATCTGAAAATTTTCCTTTTTTGGCCGTAAAATTTTCAATATCTTTGAATAGGAGTGTTTGCGTAATGTAAAGCTGCCGATTATCAATTGTCTTTTGCTGTTCAACCTGGTCGTCAACCCACTTTATACAAACACGGGATACAGCGACAAAATTCATTATGATAATTTGACCGGTATGAAATATTCGCTCGAGAGGTGACAATTACTCATAAATTGTGCAAAACTAGTGTATTAAATACTTTAAGAAACGTATGTTTTGGATATTGTTAGGATAACAAATATCCAAAAGTATTTGTCAGGATAACAAATATCCAAAATATATGTTCTGTGAGGAAACATGAATAAAACAAGTTCTTTCTGACATATTCTACTGCGCTTAAGGATTCTTTACAACAGCAAATTCATTTTACGGCAACATATCTGGGAACAAGTTTATCGTTGTAACGAGGATTCACTGTATAAAATAAAGAAAGAAAATACATACAAAAGCAAGTAAGCAAACGGACGCTAAATGGAAAAAAAAAAAAAATGCTAATACCAGTTGATGATGATGTTTTTAAACGTAACTGATAACGTTGCTTTTGAAAACTAATGCAAGTTCCTCATACTTCTATTTTATCAGTCTTATATTACATTAAGAATGTTAATTTAGCGTGACCTTGACCTTTCACTCCCCTTCACCTTTGTGTAATGAAGTACCAGAAAACATCAAGTGCCCAAAAAGTAAACAAGAAAAAAGTAACCCGTGAAAGTGCTAGAAAAACATAGAAGCGAATAAAATTAAACTTGCTACCAAAAAAAAACGACAGAAAAACTCAGCAAATTATCTAGAAAGTGCTACGGGTCTAACGTATTCCCATCAGAGGGGCTCTGACCTGTGGACTGGTTCCCTAAAGCATGGTCTCCTTCGTAGCGCTGAAACATGACATCTGTGAACGAACGAGCAGGGAACCCTACAACAATGAAACACCACTGCTAGTTTCGTACTTTTGACTTTTCGAGTTTGTCTTCATTTACCGTTCTACCCAAGAATCAGAAAACAATCTCCAAAGTACACCGAAAAAGAAAGGAACATATTTTCTACTTTGATGTTCGGCTTCGGATATAACATATTCGACGTAATGTTATCCAAAAACTTTATATAACTACATGCATTTTCCTTTTTATTGTTTATCTATTTTCAAACTTTTATTGAAATAATACAAAATGGTTTATTTATGAGTAGGTTCACTATACAATTAATGTATCTACGTGTGTGAAATCTGAATGAATGAAATATGTAGATTTGCATAAATCCAGATAAGGTGATAATTGAAAGGGTAATTTGGGAAATTTTTGTTATTTTTCTAAACAGTACATCTTGTGCGTACTCATTGGAATTGCCTCTGCGAGGCAATTCCAATAAGTACACACAAGATACCATTCCAGCAAAACAATCGTCCGAATACTCTAATTGTCTGTTCTTATGTATTTGACAATTCAAGCACTTTATATAGCTTTCATTGCAATATTTGATTGCAATGCAATATATAAAGGTTTTGATTTTATCAATAGAGTCATCAATGACATGTCGTAGCATTTGATGGCAAGAGTGAGTTTTATTACGTGATAATACTATCCATCTTTATGGCCCGCCCACCCCGATCAAAGACGTTGATAAGATTGATAAGATTCCAATCTGTTAAACACATATTTTCTACGGAATGTAATTTATTCCATTAGCTTTGTCGTACAAATTTCGTTCCGGGTGTATCTATAAATGACTAGGGCATTTTTGAGAAAAAAAAAAAGCGAATAAAAATAAGCTTATGTGGCAACAGAGGGTAACAATTCAAAATATACCATATACAACTATAAAAGCACCAGCAGTCAGTATACGTGCTTCAGCATTTGAACAAATTAGGTATATTTGATCATATTTGCAACTCCTTGATAACATGAAGGGGGCTTAATAATTATACTTGGCATATTTTACACCATTTACAAGAGAGACAACTTTTGGGACTTCCTGTTTGCTTCCCTGCATACACAGCCCTTTCCGAAAAGGGATCTAGTCCAAAAGGAAAGAATTTGCTCCCCTTTTAGAGTAGATCCCTTTTTGGAAGGATGGCAAAACAATTTTAGACAAAAGTTGCCCCCTTTCCTCTCTGAAAGAACATCCAATTAATTTAACATAGGGAACCACACGCACAGTGAATCCCATCATTGTCGGACAAGCAACCTCACCCCAAACCGCTCTACCTGTCATATATTATTTTGAAAAAAAAAAAAAAAAAACAACAAAACTTCTAGTAAGGCTTTGACAACAGTCACTTCCAAAAGGTCGCCTTCAGTCCATCCAGAAAGGAACTTCATTGATATAAGGACAATCTATTGAACTAATTACCGGTAGGAATAATTGCCGTATATCAAACATTTAATATTTCCATGTGAATCCATATATCGATGCAGTTGTCAAGTTTGTTCAGAATCTAAATGACTTTCTGTGCCGTGTTGAGCTCTCCCTATTAATATCAATGCGCCTTATTCAGTCCGATTTTTCCAGAAAATTACCATTTTAACGCTCGATCGGAGATGTTTGCGCTATATGGCTGAAAAAACCTGGCTATTTTAGTAGGACCGCGCAATGCGAAAACATGTCTTCGGGCATATGAGGACAGAGAAGGCCCAGATCAGCCTGCGCATCCGCGCAGTCTGATCAGGGCCTTCACTGTTCCGTGACAGAACCATTGGGTATTACAGAACATATGAATGGAGAGCAAAGGTCCGGATTATACTTTGCGCATGCGCAGTATGATCTGCATCTGCGCATTTAGCACATGTTCAAAGGCACTGTTTCGCTTTAAGCGGCCTAGTAAATATTGGCATATTGGACGTCATGTTTTCTGTGCGCGGACGTTTCTGTCAATTAAGGCTACAAAAGGGTTTTGATTTCTAATTAAGTTGATGAGAATGTAATTTATGTTTTTTATCGTAGATTTCTTCAAATTTCAATAAGCCAGTCCATCTGACGCTGAGCACTGGACGGGGTAAAATGATATCCGTTTGTAAAATTAACAAGCCTGCTGTTAAACTCGAGACCAAATTAATATTCCAAAACATATTTCATAAACAAAATCTATGCAAAACAAACAAACTGAAGATCTGCGATAGGCATCTGTGACATAACCTTACACATGTAAATCTACTCCTAATGGTTGCATTGCATAAACAAAATGTAACAGCAGTTTATGAACTTCGTGTGTTCTACAGTTAATTAACAAAATGGGTAGCAGACGACATTCTAAATTTCTTTTTTTTTTTTTTTATTATTTTGCTGAGGAAATAAGTCTTGACATTTCATGTGAATCGTCTGCTTTGCGGACGATTCACAAGGAATGGCAAGACTTATTTTCTGTGAAAAATAAAAACAAAGAATTGAAAGTGTCTTCTGCTGCATCCGGGCATAGCTCTAGACAAGAAGGATATGCAGAAATTATTTTTTTATTTATCCACGAAAAACATATGTTATGGGTACTCATTAGAAGCGCCTCGCAGAGGCGCTTCTAATGAGTACCCACAACATATGTTTTCGTGAAGAAATAAGAAGATATTAGTGCATTTCGGTTGAAAAATATGCCTTATCTGGAGCTATCCCTGGGTCTACACTGTTCGCGCAGGCCTGGCTGTCCGAATGCTCAGGGACAATATGGTGATCCCGTAAATATGATGTTGAAAATGAGCCCTAATTTGCTTTTTCAACGGTCAAATGGGTCGCGCCATGCGACAACGCGTCTTCAGGCATACACGGACACTGTCCGCTAACCAAATTATTGGGCGCTACAGAATATATTAATTGAGAGCAAAGGCCCGGATGATATTTTGCGCATGTGCAGGATGAGCTGAATCTGCGCATCTTGCGCATATTCGAAGGTACATTTTAATCCCATAAATATGATGTTTAAAATCAACCCTAATTTGCTCTCTAAACATTCATTCAGAAGGAATTCAACGGTCAAATAAGTTTACAAATCTACTAACTCGGAAGTACATAATTATTATTTAAACTTGGCTTATATCCTTTTCATTAAGCCCTAATACGCCATAATAGATGGTTTCAAAATATACGATTTCATGTGGTGCAAATTCTAAAGTGGTTTCGCGGTGCATGTAATTCCTAAAGTAAACAAAAAGGATCGTATTGCCGGCTTAGTATCAGTAGTCGACAATAAGTCTCTAAAGGCGACTTAACCACTGGTTGGCCATTGATATGTAGAAAATCCACAAAGCCACAGAACAAATAGCAGTCTGCGGAAGCAAGGAATTCGAAGACGCTCAACTCAACAGTACAGGACATATAAGTAGGGAAAGTATTAGAGCCACAACGTGAGAAAACGTACCTTCTGAATGTGCGCACAAGACTCAGATCAGCCTGCGCATTCGCGCAGTCTGATCAGAGTCTTCGTTGTCCGCATGAACAATCTTCGCATCCGTGGCTATCCAAACTGCGTACAGGGAAGATTCTGATCAGACTGCGCGAATGCGCAGACTGATCTGAAACTTCACTGGGCGCACATGTCCAAAGGTACGTTTTATGATGATATGCTCATTTAGTCAATGTGTCTAAAAATAACATAATACCAGAGAAGTTGGTTTGAAATGTAAGTATGGAAAGGTGTTAAAATGTTTGAATGCTTTAACGTAAAAACGGTACGTTAAAACGTCAGCCGGCACAAAAATATAGCGCACCAAATATGTACAAAACAGAGTTACATGAAAAAGGTTACACAACTAACTACTTGATCATGCAGAGTTAGACTTGAAACAAAATATCTAGCTCAGTCTATGAAACTGTATGTGATCTACAGAATCTTACTACAATGCTAGGCCTTCATGATTACCTTGCATGCGCTGAAGTTTTGTGTTTTTAAAATACTTTTAAGTTCCAGCCAACACAAGAATTCAGCGCATGAAACATGTACAAGTTGTTTCCCCAAAAAAGGGTTACACAACTTACTAGTTAATCATACCATGTTCGACAAAAAACAACAAAAAACAACAACAACAACAACCCCCCCACCCCAAAAAAAAAAAAAAAAAAAAAAAAAAAAAAAAAAAAACAAAAAAACAACAACAAAAAAACAAACAAAACAAAAGAAAAAAAAACAACAACAAAAAAAAAAAAAAAAAAAAAAAAATCTCGGGAAATCTACATGATTACATGTACATATACTAACTAGGATGCTAAGCTTTCATTTTCAAGCAGATGTTGACATGTGCAGATCGATATCAGTATCTATGTGTGATAATCAACATCACATCCTGATAATCAGTGATCAAGTGATTTGGAACACTTATGTTCTAATGACGCGGAAGTTAGCCATCGAGGTTGGCAGATGGCACCGATGATAAGTCCCCTGGTCAGCCCCCGTCAGACCAAGAAAATGTTTTCAATAAAATACTTAATTGCTGAAACCGGTACATATACTGCTTCATATATTCTTCTAAAACGTAGCAAAATATAAAAAGAAAAAAAAGTCATAAAGCATGTTTTTGATAATAATTTGAGCCAAAGCATAACATTTCCTACAATATTGCTCATGATGCATAGAGAAAATTCATACGAGCCTTCGCATCCACATTTTAAACAGAACCTATGTCGTCCGTCTAAAGAAAGCCTGGGTGGTTGGTTTTCCATAGAGCGCGAAGCAATGACTCAGATCAGCCTGCGCATTTGCGCAGGCTGATCTGAGTCATTGCTTCGCGAACATGCGACCTTGCGGGAAATTCTATAACCCGGTTCAATTTATTACTCTGAGAATAAGACGGCGAATTTTCGTGCACATGCATATACAAAGAGAGTTTTGCAGACACTTGCTGTCAAGCATAATGAACAGAAGTCAATTTATGTAATCCTAATACAAATATGGCTGCAATAACTTAGTTAAGGTTTATACAACTGGTAAAGAACAATTCATACGCACATGCGTATAATATTTTTACAAAGCATCTGCTATTTACGGAGAAAACATTTTTTAGCAAAATGTTGGCTAAGAAATGTTTGCGAAAATGGGGACGGTGGCTGTATGCGTGTTGATTATGCGACATCCCAACAAATAAATTAACAGTCTGCGTATGGGGCATACCTCTACCCTGGAATATTTTGCTTGTCCTTTAACATAACACCAAATAAGGTACATGTACTTATTTCAATGGAAAAGTAATGATATTTGTCTTATTTCCGAATGAAAACACGTTTGTGGGTACTCATTAGAAGCGCCTCTCTGAGGCGCTTCTAATGAGTACCCACAAAGTATCCTTTCAAGCAGGAAATAAGAAAAATATTATGTGGATGTCCCCTCTTTTCTGAGGGCCATGATAATAACAGCAAAAATGCAGTTAACCCATTTGTGCCCAGCGTCCCATAAATGGAACATTTGCAAACAGTGTAGACCCAGATCAGACACCGCAGAACGGGGCGTCTGATCAGGGTCTACACTGTTTGCATTAATTACAGGCATTTCAATTTAACATGGTAATAATAAAAACTGACCAGAGACCCTATATACCGGAAATGGACTGGTCCAAAGAATTCAGGTAGACGAGTCCACTCGGCATAAATGGGTTAATAAAACATATACTGACCTGCACTTGATCTTGTTTTACTTCTTGGTCTTGATGATAGTGATGATGATGTGTGTTTAAAAACGCTTGGATGATGAAAACCTAGACCGCCCCCATAATCCCCACCCGTCATATACGGGGGATACGTGGGCACGGGGTGCGCGGTATGGCCACTAGAATTTGGTGGTAAAAATGGAGACAGTCCGTTTTCCTGTTCGTCTTTAGCGACTGATTTTTCTGAATTATAGTCCGTTGACGAGCTATTATTGTTATTATTTACATTGTCAGGAGTACCGTCTTTAGGCGGCGTCGGTGGAAAATTAAACGAACTTGATGTGGCTATTGATGAGGCTGGGTGGACCGAAAGTGGCGTCGTGGCGCTGTGACTGAGGGCTTTGTTGTAGTTGCTGAGACTCCAGCCCGTATGGGCGGGCACTACTGGTTTACTATCTATGGCAGCCCAGTGGTGGAGGGGATGTTGAAAATGGGATCTGTAGACATTACTGCTCCCTGAAAATAGATGAAAAAGTCAAAGCATTTGGGTATACTAATTTAAAACAATACGTTACTGAGATCATGTTTTTAGCGCTCAGCACTCTGGATAAAATTTTAAGTGGACAGCATACTAAAATATTATCTCATATTTTTCCTGAAAACAGGTTTTGACATATCATGCAAATTTTCTCCAATGGAGACAATTTGCATGAAGTGTCAAATCCTATTTTCGGGGGGAAAATAAGAAAAATGTTATCAGTTTGTCGTCTGCTGAATTTGGCCATAGAGTGGTAAAGGTAAAACATGACATTCCTGGACCACCATGTTTTTTTAATACATAAATAAATGAAACAAAAAAAAAAAAAAAACAAAACAAAAAAACAAAAACAAACAAACAAGAAAACGCAATTACAAATATTGATAATATTAATAGTAAATAATAATAATAACAATAATAATACCTGGTGAGAATCGAACCCACAAGCTCTAGTTTGGTATTCAGATGTTTATTTTAAATGAGTTGTAAGTTATGGTTTGAAAATAAAAAAAGAAAACAGCATTTAAACACATAAAATAAACAAGCAAACAAAACATCTCGGCTTATGAAAAACCCAAGAACAAGTTAACACAAGCAAATGGCATATAGGACGGTATTGTGGATAGAGGCTTCGCAAACATACCATGTTGTTCAGTGCAAACAGGACCAAATTTTACGTTTGGTGACAGATAATTTGATTTACAGAAGATTTTGACAAGACAGAATCTTGCAAAACCTGCAACTGTTATGTATATGGGAAATTCAGTGCTCCAACATGGTGGCTGGTTTGGAATTTCGCTGCAGGCGCACATAAAAACCTCGAAAAATACTAATGATCGGCCCCTAATGATGGCATATCCGACCAGCTCAGACCCAGAAAGCCAGCGCCTTTGCGCAGTCTGATCCGGGTCAAAGCTGTTCACTTGGAGAACCTATATGATCCACTTATTTTCTTTGCTAACAGTAGAAACGGAAGACTGCGTGGATTCCTTGTTGATCCGGGTCTTCTTTTGTCACCTATTTTTGTAAGGTCATTAATAACGTCATTGTTTATGTTTTTGTTAAATCATAAAGAAATTTACATTCACTTGAGCTGAATACACTAATCGTGCTTCAAGCACACATGGTAAGTGTTTAATAGATTCTTACGATGTTTCAAAACATACTGCAGCGAACCGGATAAGAGAAATTTCAAGATAAATATTTCTTCCCAATCTCTCTTGAAAACGTAAAATATGGTGATTATTAGAATCGCATCTCCGATGCGATTCTAATAAGCACCACATTTTACGTTTTTAAAGCAGATTCGAGGAAAAATGTGGATAGCTTTTTTATCTAAAATGCCATTGGATACAGGGGCCCTGGATTCCTTCATATGCCACCTTGCAGATTGTGTCTGTTTTTCAAGATCATCTTAGAAGTACACTTGTTTGATTTACTTAACAGGATAATATTTCCATTTCTCACACAGAGCATTTAACACTTAGAATGCTGGGTATAATTTCAGCAGAATAAATTTTGAAATGTTTTTCTTATTTTTCCCAGAAAACAGGGTTTGACATTTCATACAAATTTGTCTACTTAGTAGACAGCTTGCGAGAATTGTCAAACCCTATTTTCTGAGAAAATATAAGGAAAATATTATCAATTTGTTGTCTGTAAAACTAGCCCAGAGAGTGTGAAGTGATAAAAACAAGTTTAAGCTTAAACTGACAGTTTCTAATTCTGAAGAAAATGCTACGGAATTTGTCAGGCTATACTTTATTTATTTATTTATTTTATTTTATTTTATTTTATGTGTTATTTATTAACGATAAATGACCTGTTTTGTTTTTCTTCTTTTCTATTTTTCACTTATTTATGATGGAAGACACCAACAAGGAACATATTTTGCAATATATTTTTTATTTCTCATTTGTTTTATATGAATTGTTTAGTTATTTCGATGTAGTGATGATGTTTTAATAATAATAATAATAATAATAATAATCATAATGGTATCTTCATTCGAGATGATGATGATGATGATGATGATGATGATGATGATGATGATGATGAATATGCGCGTGATCATCATCATCACAACAGTGATGAGTAATTATTTATTTCTTTGAAAATCTTTAGATCATTGTTAGCAGTTTTACAAAAGAACTGACAAAAGGGGTATGAAAATAATGGTATCATATTTTTTCCCTAAAATTTACCATAACTCACAAATCTAAACATAATAACGGCAGTCAACCTATCATTTCAAAACATTTATTCAGAAATATACGGCCCTAACGAGTTTCCTTCGCTTGAAATAATTAGGAAAATTGCAGTTTGAGGATAAATTAGTAGAATTTGACATGACACAGACGGAAGATGTTTTTAACTTCCCTTCTCAGGGCAATATATTTGAAATATTTTTCCGAGTTAAATCGGGCGTTGCGAGGCTAAAATACAACAGCTCATTGTGGAAACGAATTCGGGTTGAATGTTCAAAGCACACATGAGAAAATTAGGAAACGAACTAAAAAAAAAAAAAAAAAAAAGAAAAAGAAAGAAAAGATTTTCGAAGTTCGGAGAGGATGTGCAGTTCAATGTTTAATGAGGCCGTTTAAACAAATTAAAACCACCGGTATCTAAATTTAATTAGCATGGCAGCTCAGTGTGAACTAATAATCATAATAATACTAACAAGTTTGAAGCTGAATTTATGAGTTAAATACATGTAGGCCGTCTTTTCTGTTTCAAGTTATTACGGCTGAGAGCATTATGTTTTTTTTTTTCACATTTGTCTTTTTTCATTTTTTGTTTTTGTTTTTTTGTTGTTTTTTTGTTGTTTTTTTTTTGTTTGTTTAACTTAAGTACGGTCTCATTTAAACTCATAAAGCGCCAAGCCAAAAGTGTTGCAGACAACATTCTAATTTTTACTAGGCAGGCGATTCACATGAAATGTGAAGAGTCATTTTCTAGGAAAAATAAAAGTAATAATATCATATGTTATCTGTTGCAGTTGTGACAGCGTCCAAACTCTGGAACTTTGAAAACACAGCTTTATAGATACAGTTCGGACGCCTGATCAGGGTCTACTTTTATTGTTTTCCATTATTGGTTTTCAAAAAAAAAAGTGTGTGTGTGTGGAGGGTGGGGGTGACTTAATTCAATTTCTACATGACACCCCTGAGATGATACTGGAACCGCACGATGGAAGAGTTTAAATGGAGTCACCTGTGATTCTATGGATTTAAAATGATTTTACTTGCCAAATAATTAGAATTTCTGTCGCGAAAGATTAACACGAATCCAACCGTAAAATGCGCAATGTCGCATCCTAATAATGATAATAATTGTTGGTAGTTTCAATTTTATGGCTCCAATTTTCTACTTAATATTTTCATCAAGTGCCTATGTACAATTATTTGCAGTATTTTAGACTTAGAAACGACAAGTGGTCGCCAGCGAGCTACTTAAATTTGTTGAACTTTTTAAATATTGTTTAAAGGGTCGGACTAAGTGGAGAATTGACTAACAGTACAACATTTTCTACATAAGTGGTGGAAGAGAGACTGACACGAGAAATTGACTTCCGGTTGCTTTCAGCATCAACTACCGAATAAAGAAGATAAATGCGTATATTAACAAAGTAAATATAAGACGGATTGATATTTTGGCCACAACGTCAGACAATGTACCTTTCGAAAAGCGCCCAACGCAAACTCAGATCAGGCTGCGCACGCGCCCAGCCTGATCAAAGTTTTCGTTGGTTGCTTTGCGGAAAGTCTAGGATTCGAGGTTTCTCTATGTGAACAGCGAAGACTCTGATCAGTCTGCGCGGATGCGCAGACTGATCTGAGTCTTCGCTGGGCGCAATATTCGGAGGTACATTTCTCAAGTTTTGGTTGATTTAAAAGTTCGGAAAATGCATGTAAACAACAGCATCCGTCTTGCAGCTCACAAAAGCTGAAATATACATGACATTCTTTTATTAGACCAAATAAAACGGACTGAAAGAGCAATACGTTCAGGTGGAACGAATAATATCTATTTCCTTCACAGAACTAAAGAAAGATGTATTAAAATTACAAGTCTACTAGCCAAAACAAGACGACTTCCTTATTAACAATAGCAAGCAATAATAATAACTTGACATGCAAAAATAGATAGTAATTATGTTCACACACACTGGTGAAATGTCGTAAATGTATATCATAGATATAAACTATATGTGCTAATTTTGAACTTAATTCCGACAAATATGGATTGTTGCAATAATAATAATAATAATAATAATAATAATAATAATAATAATAATAATAATTTTAATAACAATAATAACGACAGTTGTGTGTTGATCTTGAATTTTTGAAATCTTATTTCCAACTTGCATTCAAGTGATGTAGACTGATGTCTGCATTACTACTACTACTACTGCTACTACTAGTAGTAATAGTAATAATAACAGGCACCATTGGTTATTACTTATTGTTTCTAATATAGGCCCTACCATTTCTGTGTTTCATACTTAATTCCATCATTTCCCATACATTGAACAGGCAGTCTTTGCTAAGTTTGCCAGAATGCGCTAAAATAAAACAGCCATTACTAAAGAAACGAGCCGTTTAATCAAGTTAACATTTGAGCGTAATTTTCCGAAGCTTTCTCATAAAACATCTTGGTCTCCTTCAAACCACACAAATGGTAAATATTTTCGTATGCTCCCGTTTACTGTTGCGAGCGAAAGACATTCTGTCTACTGTGTATATGCACCATATACATTTCAAATGAAACGAAGAAAAGATACAAATTAGAAACACCTTAGACTGAAATTCTATATGCTAAATGAAAACATGCACGTTACTTCTAGAAGTAACACGCAGTACATTATAACAAACCTCTCATTCCATCTATGATGCTGGCCTTTCTTTCTTTTTTTTTTTTTTTTTTTTTTACTTTAGGGCTTACTTTCTAAGCTTATCTAAGAGTAGATTTTATGATTTTCCAAAACAAACTTACATTGCCACTGTATTGTCTTTATCATTATTATGTTTTTCATTCTTTTTCTTCTGTTCACTCATATGTCATGTGCATGGCATTACGAAAACAAGCCTATTCAAATATAATGAAAATTGTACCACCAAAAAATGAAAATTTTCAGATAAAAATTCTGATATTTTTTCATATTTCTGCTCAAAACATAGATTGTGGGTACCCGTAAGAACCGCCTCGGCGATGCGGTTCTAACGAGTACCCACGATCTATGTTTATGAGCAGAAATAAGAAAAAATAATGTATACCCCTGTAAACCGCAGTTTTACTATATAAAAGTGGGGTTTAAGGGGATCAAAATTATATAGGTATGCTTTCGTGATGACCCGAGTTTGTCTTAATAAATGAATATTATTTTATGTTTATGTTATGTAATGAAGATAAATAAATTCTGATGAAATTCAAACAATTTTATTTTTAAATACTGTTGCAATGAACTAGGTTGACCTTTAGTAAATGAAATGCTTTGCCTCTCCCCCTCCCGAAAATCTCCGACTAATTTCAAATTTTGTGACTACGATCCACTGCAGCAGAGTATATGAAACAACACATAAACATTACAAAGAAATTGTCTTACTCTGGTATCCATATAAAATATGATAAAACTAATAACTACGGTAAATAATAATAATAATAATAATAATAATAATAATAATAATAATAAACTACTGGAACTGTTATACTCAGAACAAATAACTTCATGTAGGTAACATGCAGTTGAAAACTACATAAATCTGTCATCAAATTATCACCCACATAATTAGAAAACTACATGAAATTGAATCAATTACCGCTTAGCATATTAAGAAAGAAAATCAGCAGTCAATAATTTGAATTATTTTTTCTTATATTTTTTTTTCAGAAAATAGGCTTTGACATTTCATGCAAATTGTCTTTGGAGACAATTTGCATGAAATGTCAAAGCTTATTTTCTGAAGAAAAAAAAATAAATAAAAAGAAAATATCAATTTGGAGTCTGGTGAATTTGCCTACAGAATGGTAAAGGTTTATAATATAAAGAAAATTACCATGTGTAGATCCGTATCCCATTGCCCTGGTTGAATTTGAGTAGTAACTTCTATTCATATGAGCACCATTTCCTTCCATTGGATCCGGAAAAGAAAACATTTCACTTAAGTCCGCAGGAGGAAGTATTCCAGATTCATACGGGTTTCCAACCCTTGGACCGTCAGGTCGAAGCCACGCCGCGTGCTGCTGTTCCGTCAACTCCATATTGTTATCAAACTTTTATCAAATACTTATCAAAAGTTTCACACCTAAAACTTAACTGCACGAGGGCTTATCACCAACTCTCGACAATCTTGATTCTCCCGATTATCTTTGAAGATATCATCAAAGTCGTTAAAATTCGTGGTTTTGTTAAACTATCCAACTAATCCAAGAAAAAAAAACTCCTAAGTCCAATCTGGACGCATTTGTAGGCGACTTGATAGAAGTCCTAGATGAATCTGATGATACTATGGCTCTACGTCCCCTTATCTGGAACATGAAACAATAGTTAAAGGTACAAATATCATTTGAATACTCATCGCAATATTGTGATGTTATGGTGTTGCTAATCCGACTATGTTCTGATAGTATCTCCTAGATTTGCAAAACAATACAAACCGTTTGAATTTAATCACATTTAAAATCAGTACGATTCGTATGCAAATCCCAGAGTCAATTTAAAAGAATGTCGTCACAGTGTCAGTATCACATACTTCTATATCTAGCCCAATTGTTTTGATAAGACCCGTTCAGATTAACGGATTCTCCAGCAGCGTGTAGATTAGGCAGTTTAGATTAATCTACACTGAAAGAAAAACCGTCTTGGATCTTATCTACCAGTCAGCATCGATAGACCCACGTGCTTGTAGCGAAGGTAAATCCAGATACTGGATTTCTACTGGCTGCTGGATTTATTACAATTGCCCATAAAAACTTATGCGCTCCAATAAATCAGCTGACCAAACTTCCAACTGTATACACACTTCTTAGAATGGACTTGCAAGAGCAGAATGTATTCCAAATGAAATCGCTGATCACTCGTTTTAAAAAAAGTTTAAAGAAATGTCAGATCATGTGAGCACAACAGACATAGTGTTTATGATTTAAGCAAACAAATGTATATTTGTTTCATACTTAGATTTGTAATGGTGAACCGTAGGCGCCATCGTGGCTCGAACAAGAGACGCGACACAGAGTTATAGACCAATCACATGATGAGAGGCAATGTTGATTTTAGAAATGATTACAAAAATGACCTTCGTCCCGCCCACAATCTCCCTACAATTATCACAATAAAACCGTTGAAATGCCATTCAAACGAGAAATTTTCTACAATATTCAGCCTTTCGTGAAAGAATAGCTGCGCGAAACTTGATCGCACAGATAACGCTAGTTGCACGCGATTGGCTAATAGGCGGGGCTTAGTAAGCGGCCATTTTTTCATTTGTAGCTCTACGCGGTTATCGCTGTTTGTCAAACAGCGCAATTTAATATTGGACTACTTCTCCACAGAATAGGGCTGGTTTTAGGATACAATCGAACCGCGTTCAATGTCAGCCTGTTATTGTTGACAGAATTATGACTGTAGTTAATGCTGATATGTTTGAAAAGAAAGACGCACTCAAATGCGACTCCTCGGCTATCATAACAAAGCCCTCACAATAGGTGCTTCACCGGGACATCTACTAACCGTGAGGTTATTTACATGAAGATTATGATTATTTTGGGTGGATAAGGATTAATTATTTCAACTATTTGATTCTTTTTATTTGTAAAAGAGAGGAAAAGTTGTAGTAAAAGATAGAAGAAAACCGCGCGTGTCCTCATTTTTTTTTTTTACCGATATGTTGTTTTAGATCAAGATATGGGTGGGATAGATCACATATCTATGAGTTAAGATTTTTATCGTAATATTTTATATAAAAACGAGAAGAAAGGGTCCACGTGTTGAAAACGAGATAACAACAGATTACATGATCATATCTTTATTTCATTACGAAAACACGCCTATACAACAATATTGAATATTTAACCACCAAAAAATGAAAAATTTCAGATAAAAAATTCTGATATTTTTCATATTTCTGCACAAAACATAGATTGTGGGTACTCGTTAGAACAGCCTCGACGAGGCGGTTCTAACGAGTACCCACAATTTATGTTTTGAGCAGAAATAAGAAAAATAATGTATACCCCTGTGAACCCCAGTTTTACTGTATAAAAGTGGGGTTTAAGGGGGTCAAAATTATAAAGGCATGTTTTCGTAATGTTGAAATGATGTTTAACACAATTCAAGCACTTAAAATGAGATATTTCGATAGATGATGCGGTGAAATGATTTTTGATTTGATTGCTATGACCACGAGTAGAAAAAATAAGTTCTCTAGCCACTAGTGCAATAGAATCTACCAAAAACATCAAAATGTGTGATAGAGGCATTCTAACTTCTCTTGTATGTGTGTGTGTGTGTGCATTGGTATAAATATTTGTGTTTGTTTCGAAAAACATTAATGATCATTTTTCTATATAATCTGTACATTCTTTTACTTCTTAATTTGTATAAATAATAGAAACCATAAATGAACCAAGAGGTTACCTCTTAAAAAAAAAAAGAAAATGAAAACATAAGCTACATATCATTTGACCAAATTATGTTATCGGTCTAGTTCACGACCTAGTAATGTGTCTAAAATCTGTTGGACGCGTGGCAAACAGCGTAGACGCTGATCAGATGCAGCACATATTAGTGGAAAAATAAGAATAATCTCAATATTTTTGGTTGAAAATCAACAACAACAACAACAACGTCTTATCTCCGAATGCAGCATACCTATCCACAACACTCTTAACTGGCCCTTTTTTCACACAGTTCTGTAAACGGACAGCGAAGAAACTGAACTGACTAGGCACACGAATGCGGCCTCCGCCCTCTATATAAAGCCCTGAAGGGCTTGTTAAGCATGGCCCAGTGGAATAAATATCAAAATTAGTTATATATTGGTCTTTTCTAGAGCTATGAATTAGAAGTAGCCATTTTATATAGGTATGTTAACATAGGTAACGGTTTATTACTTAAGCGGACAACGGAGGCCCAGCGTTCGCGCTGTCTGATCAAGCCTTCCTTATACGTGGACACCAGCGAACAGTGAAGGCCAGGTCAGACTGAGCGGATGCGCAGTCTGATCTGGCCTACACTGTTCGCATATGTCAAAAATGGCCCTTTTCTCGTAAAGTTCAAATAAAGGCGTCCCTGCGGATGGGGGGAGGGATTTAGAGTCCACAGTGTCTTATTTCAAAAATAAAAGTGTCCCATAATCTAGCGACTGTACTTGCGAAAGGAGAACCTCATCACCGTTGGATGAACAAAGCGGTTTTTTTTTCACGCGATGGTCTAAGCTGGGCTCGTACCAGCAACCTTCAGCACCGCAGTGAAACGCTGTATATAACCACTCGGCTACTGCGCCTCCTACATTTCGGCTTAAACTATCCTAAAACAATTCCAAGTTTTTGTCTATGTTTAGCGTCCGCGGGAGGGTTGCTTATCGGCATCCGAAACAAACAAACAAACAAAAAACAAAGAAAAAAAAAAAAAAACAAAAAACAAACAAACATTAAATAATTATCAATTAAAACAAAACAAAACAAAACAAAACAAAAAAAAAAAAAAAAAAAAAAAAAAAAAAAAAAAAAAAGAACCAGAAAATTCTGAACGTTTTAGTCTTCCATTGTATCTGATAAATATTTTTTTTTTGGTTATTTCTCCATGAAAACATATGTTATTTGTACTCATCAGAAGCGCCTCGGCGAGGCGCTTCTGATGAGTACCAATAACATATGTTTTCATAGAGAAATAAGAAAAATATCATTATTTGTTTAGTTGTAAAAAGCGCCCTTACTGGAGGTATGAATATGGCTTTAAATGAAATTTGCTCTGATGCTATAGTCAGTGATACAGTGTTTGGTCCTTACAGAACAGACTTTTTTTTAACAGAAAAGAACTTTATTATAAACCACAGGTCACACATTCTATGACATATTAGTGGTTCTAAAAAGATTTGTTTACCTTGTTATTTTGTCTTCTAGTTTAAGCAATACGTGCCTTAGCCGAATATATAAATGTTTCTATTTTTAGCTATTTATTTATTTAATTGTTTGATTTGTTTTCTTGATAGGTATAAGTAGGTTTTGCAACTTAGGTGAATGCTCACCACATAGAAAACTTGGAATGGCCTCAGCCCTATACAATGAAATTCATTCGACTCAGTGTTACGTCGAGCGCAAAAAAAAAAAAAAAAAAAAAAAAAAAAACAGAAGTGAAATGCTTTACCGATGTTTTCTCACCTTCGGTAAGAAGCCATAATCACAAGAAAATCTTCTTGGTTAGAACTAATTCAAAGCCAATTAGGAGTTCAGCTTCTCTGGCATCGTAAATCACGCCAGTTTCATAATTCCCAACAGTTCCGCTCCTCGGAACAAGTTAATCGTTCTAATTCGACTTTATGAGAGTACACCGCCCAGTGGTGTGTTTGTGGAGAAAATAAAAAAAGAGCGTGGAATAATGGACATGTGGGAAAGTGAAACGAAACAGCTTAATGGAAAGCCAGTAGAGCCAAGGTTCTTTTTTCAACGCTAAGTATCTTGGGAAAAAATCAGCAGACGACATTTTTTTTTTATTTTTCCCATTAAACAGAGTTTGACATTTCATGCAAATTATCCCTCATGAAAATGCATGAAATGCTAAAACCTTTTTTCTGAGAAAAGTTAGAAACATATCACCACTTTCTGTCCCGAAAATAGGCCTATATAATTTTGACCCCTTAAACCCCACTTTTATATAGTAAAACTGGGGTTTACAGGGGTATACATTGTTTTTTTTTTATTTCTGTTCAAAACATACATTGCTAAGCAGACTATTCACATGAAATGTCATGCCGTATTTTCCCTGATAATTGTTTTTTTTTTTTTAAACAATCAAAATGTCGTCTGCTGCAACTGTGAATGTGCTAATCTCAATAAGGGCTTAAAGATTAAACACACTTTATTACAAAATATAATATGCTGGGAAGAGGATTTGGGGTGGGGGTGGGAGCTTTGAAAACGACACACATTCTCATATTAGTCGAGTTCCATCCAGAATATAAGGGCGAAAGGGCTACCCATAATTCCATACTTTCCCTCGTAGTTCAAATTTCTCTAATGAGTTACAGTGATAACAAATAGACATAAAATGTCAAAAAGGCATACTTGTTACGTTCTGAAGCGTTTTTGGGATTCTTAGAATTAAACAAATATATGTATTCCTGTATTTGCGGGGTGTAATTGCGCAAGACTAAAAAGTGCGGGAAAATTATGGTTCGCAACTTTGGGAAAAGTAGTTCTAAATTTCAGGTTTCTCACTGAATAGTTTTCGCCTAAATTAATTCATTTCGTAATGATGTCATATCATTTGATGTATGAATTAGGCGCCGAATTTTTGACAACGATTCTCTGTCTATCTTCCAATCTTTCCATCAAGACTTTGATCCCTTTTTGACAAGTTCTGTGAGAAAAGATGATAAATATCAACATTATAATTTGTTTTTCATGGACTGAAAATATGGATTTCTTTGAAGTATATCTAATTACTGTTTACTAGTCCACATCTTTGGATACGGCTGGAGAATAATACATGACAGAATACTTGTACTATATGTACATTTCAGTCAAAATAAATAAATTCATATATAAATAAATATATACCACGCCTATATTCAAATATACAGAAAATTTCACCTCCATAAACTGAAAATTTTCAGGGAAAAAACCTGATATTTTTCATATTTCTGCTCAAAAACATAGGTTGTGGGTACTTGTTAGAACCGCCTCAGCGAGGCGGTTCTAACGAGTACTCACAATCTAGGTTTTGAGCAGAAATAAGAAAAATAATGTATATCCCTGTAAACCCCAGTTTTACTATATAAAAGTGGGGTTTGAGGGGGTCAAAATTATATAGGCATGTTTTCGTGATGCGTTGGCGACATTTTTAAACCATTCATAACTGACCCGGACTACGGATTAGCCGACAAACCATTCCGAGGGAACATTGTATTTATTTTAAAAAAGTTTGACACCTTATTTCTTTACTATATTTATCCAAACATTTGAATAGTAGATTCTTAAAGGAATGACCGTTGGGAGCAATGAACACCCTTACAAAAACTGAAAGGTCCATTTGACATTTTTGTGATGTTTCCAGAATGTTTTAATGGAAGCAAAATAGTGTAGATCCTGATAAAACAGTTTCTGAGGAACTGTTTGATCAAGGTGTACATTTTTGCCCTGGCCTATTTGTCGGAATATATATACGTTAAATATGATTTCTTTTTTTTTCATGGACATATTTCCTGGATCGTAGAATGTCTAAGCGAGTTAGTTCTAACAAGTCCCACCACATATATTTTCGGGGTAAAAAGAAAATAAATGTTAGAATGCCAACATTGAATCATAAAAAATATGCCAATGTCTGAGCAAGCACGGAACTAGGTTTCGTCCTGGAAAACCTATTCAAAAGATAAATACTTCAGGCTGGATTCAATGGTATCAAAATGTTTATTTTGTTAGAAACAAAGCTGAATAAACAAAGGAAGAAGAAGAAAAAAGAGATAGAAGATAACATTAGCATTAATTCAAAATCAAATTTGAAGTATTTACTTTTTATTATTTCCTCTTTTTTTAATTAAATTTCATCAATCATGTATGCATGTAGCAACATGATATATATATATATATATATATATATATATATATATATATATATATATATATATATATATATATATATATATATATATATATATATATATATATATAGTTGAAAGTTGATACTGACTTTTAAATGAACATCACGAAAACATGCCTATATAATTTTGACCCCTTAAACCCCACTTTTATATAGTAAAACTGGGGTTTACAGGGGTATACATTATTTTTTATTTTTTTCTGATGTTTGCTCAAAACATAGATTGTGGGCAGTCGTTAGAACCGCCTCGCCAAGGCGGTTCTAACGAGTGCCAACAATCTATGTTTTGAGCAGAAATATGAAAAATAGCACAGTTTTATATCTGAAAATTTTCAGTTTTGGGAGGTGAAATTTTCTATATATTTGAATAGGCGTGTTTTCGCAATGATAAAGATTTCACACATACACACTTACACGCACGCACGCACGGTTTGTGTGCGCGCGCCTGTGTGAGACTTCTATTTCAAAATCACAATCAATGTTGAATCTTTTAGATGTAAGCGCATTATTAATAAGTTTTTCATTTGTTAACACTTACCATGCTATAGGCAAATTCAGCAGACGACAAATTGGTGACATTTTGATTATTTTTCCTAGAAAATAAGATACGATATTTCATGCAAATTGTCTCTAAGGAGACAATTGCATGGAATATCAAATCCTAATTTCTAGGAAAAATAAGCAAAATATATAAAACTCTCGTCTGCTGAAACTTTTACCCAGCATGGTAAGTGTTAAAGTTTCAGTATCCATCTGAAACATTTGTTTCATGTGTTACCTCATCACTTCAAGGTGATATTTTGTATCTCGGAACGGAGATATCGAAAACATATTATAAGCATATAAATCAAACTTACCGTAATATAGATAGAATTCTGTTATTAATTCCAATCTCAGTAAGTCACATTAATATGATGGCTATTTAGCAGTTATCAATCTATGAGAATAAGATTATTCCTTCTTTATCTGATGGGCGTCTATTGATCTTCCCATAACGAGCGATGATAAAGCAATGATGCTTTATATTGATAACCACGTGACTTTTATTCTTATTTGCCTACCCGTAGGTTATACTTCAACGGTGCGCAAAAAATGTGGAGTAAATTATCCTCCCATTCTTAACATTAGCCAATTATGAAGTTTATATTAAAAACAGTTAAATATACAACGCATTAAGCATAATCCGAATTGATATTTTAAGCTAGTAAGATGACACACTGCCACGGGAAAAGCTCAATATACATTCTAACTTATTAATAATAAAATTTCTTAATGTTTTATTCGATGCGCAACGTAGGAAGAAAGCCCTTATGTCATATGCGAACAGCGAATGAAAACTCAGCCTGCAAATTACGCGCATTGCGGTCGGCGCTATCTCTGTTCATCCACACTCATCAAAGTTTATTTTTATTTTGGAAGATTAAATACTTCCATAAGCGGACAACGAAGGCCCAGATCAGACTGCGCGAATGCGCAGTCTGATCTGAGCCTTCGTTGTCCGTGAATCAGGTAGGTGCTCTTTCTCATGTAGCAATTCTTATCTTTCCTATTATTTTATTTTCACTGCCGATTTGACTTTATTTATTATTTATTATTATTTATAATTTTGCAGTAATGAAGTTTTACGATTATCTTATCAATATATCTTTGAAAACAATTAATATGGTATCTACTCTAGGGTCTGAGGTAGACAACCTGAACAAACAATGTAGACCCAGTCTACACTGTGTGCCACTCATCCAACCAGTTTCCCTTCGTTGTTCGATTGTATAAATTGAACTCCGCTTCGGTTAGGGCTGTGCCGAACTGGGTCCACGTACTGACATACGTTTATTATATCCAGGTTTCCTTGGGGTCATTTTGGCACAAGGTTGAGGTCTTGGTCTGTCTGTCTGTCTGTCATCCTGTCTATTTGTCCGTCCGTCTGTCCATCCGGTTGCCTGTTTGTCTTATGGCTGTCTCTGTGATAAGGTAAATTTTCTTCTGTTGTGGTTGAGACTACGAAGATATCACACAGATATCTCACTTGTTTATGCTATCTCTTTTTGTCACCTCCATTCAAATGTTTCC
This sequence comes from Anodontia alba, assembly GCA_964016985.1. Taxonomy (NCBI): domain Eukaryota; kingdom Metazoa; phylum Mollusca; class Bivalvia; order Lucinida; family Lucinidae; genus Anodontia; species Anodontia alba. The sequence continues at coordinate 11,094,534 of OZ024828.1, forward strand.
CAGGACACGTGCAGTTTTCGCCTATACCTGATCTGAGATAAACCTTGGACCGGGTCCCGAGACAGCTCCCTTATGCGAACAGCGAATACCCAGACCAACCTGCGTATACGTCCAGTTTCCTTCAGAACATTAATTGTATTATCCTAAAACATTCTTACAACATATGAACGAATAGCGAATTCCCTGCGGATGCGCAGGCTGGTCAGGGATTTCGCTGTTCGTATTTAAGATAAGGTACCTTTTCGTATAACACACAGTTAAAGAAACAAACTATCAATATTTTGCACATATTTATCGCCGTTTCTGATGGACAATGATTACGTTACAATGTATACCTTTGTCATACATAAATTATATTATAATATAATGCCATGTTTATACCACCTTTCTTGATGTGTTTAACATTCACTTTACAAGAAGTGCTGAAGTATATCTTGGTTTTTTGTTGCTCCATCAAAAGTATTTCGGACGTTTAGGGCAGTTGGACAAGTTATTAATAACTTTTTTTTAATAACATGATATGGGTAGGTTGGGGCGGGGGTAGGGTCCTATTTATTTATTTTATGTAAATGATTTTTAAATCATAAATATGTGCGCTTAGTTAATATATATTGATACGGAATAATAAAAAATCAAATGCAAAGAGAAAAAAACAACAACAAAAAAAAAAAAAAAAAAACAAAAAAAAAAAAAAAAAAAAAAAAAAAAAAAAAACAAAAAAAAAAAAAAAAAAAACAACAACAACAACAACAAAAAAAATTAAAACCTTTTTGAGAGCATGCTTGTACATATTGAAAAAAAAAAACTAAACAAAAAACAATAAATACTTAAAAGCTTTTATTTTTAACTTACCACTCTCTGGGCTAATTCAGCAGACGATGAATTGGTGACCATTTTCTTATTTTTCACAGAAAACAGGATTTGACATTTCATGCATATTGTCTCCTTTGGAGACAATATGCATGAAATGGCGAAACCTGTTTTCTGGGATAAATAAGAAAAAGATTTCAAAATGTCGTCTGCTGAATTTTTTACCCAGAGTGCTTAGCGTTAATATAGAGGGGCTTTTAGCTTTAACGCCTCACTTCGCGGAGGAATTTCGGGACGATGTTATCTTGCATCGACGACTATTTTAAATAACGCTTTATAGCTTCAAGACATATATTTCTTTTCTGCGCGAAACAATAAAGTTTATTTTTAATATTTGTTGACATTTAAATACCACGACTGCAGCAACCATTATCAGTCACCCGGCGACACCGCCTTCTGATCGATGTGGGTGAAAGAATCTCCACCATCTGAACGGATAATGGAAAAAAAAAACTTTCAGGGTAGGCAACTCTGTCAAAATGGTTTTGCCTCCCTTCTGGAAAGGGGTCTAATCTGAAAGGAAAGAATATGCTTCCATTTACCTTAGGGCAGCATATTCTTTCCGTTTTATAGTCCCCTTTTCAGAGAGGGATTGGTATGCAGGAATGCAAACAGGAGTCACGAAAGTTGTCTCCCTTGAAACAAAAATAGTGGAAAATGTACAAGTGTATCAAAACTCCGAGGGCAGTGTAGACTGGCTGCAGACTCCAGTGACTAAATATTTTTTTCCTATAAACCTGTTCGATTATCTACTAAAACAAAATAATATCATGACTATACAGGCTGGTCACTAGTTTTTAAGTTTGTTGTTGTTTTTTTTACAGTCATGATATTATTTTGGCTTTTTCGTGGATTATCAAACAGGATTATGAGAAAAAAATATTTAGTCACAGGAGACTGGAGCCAGCCTAAGGGCAGCGATTCTGTGCTGTTTACAGTTTTGCAGCACGTCACAATACTTACCCTCATTAGAACAGTCATGAGAAAAAGGGTCGTACCATATGCCAATGGGGAATGCCCAGGTCAGCTTGCGCACCCACAACACTACACATAATACTTAAATCCAGTAATAGAATTATTATTTCCATTGAATAATGATGCTACTACTACTTCTACTGCTGCTGCTGCTACTACTACTACTACTACTACTACTACTACTACCACTACTACTACTGCTACTACAACTACTTCTATTGCTACAGCTGCTGCTTCTACTACTATTACTACTACTACATGTACTAAAAACTACTAATAATAATGTAACTTCTTTTCCTTAGTAATAATAATAATAATAATAATAATAATAATTATAATAATCATTATTATTATGACTGTTATTGTTATATTATTACTATAATAATAATAATAATAATAAAACTTCTTCAAAATAATGATGCTAATAGTAATATTTATTGTTATTATTATTTTTATTTTTGTTGTCGTTGTTTTTGTTATATTTGCACAGCAGGCTGATCTCAGTCTTGACGCACATGTTCGAAGGTACGTTTTCTTACGTTGTGGCTCTTTAATTAATTCATTTATAAAAGAAATAAAATATGATAATAAAATAAAGAACTTAGTATTTTATTAAAACTCATAAGAGTTGTTATAAACAAAAAAAAAAAAAAAAAAGAGAGAAATAAATAAAATCTCACTATTAACTTTATATTTGTCTTATTTTCATTTTAATAGGAAATCATTTCTGTCCATGTAAATTGATTAATTAAATACATTATGATTTGTTTTGTATTCGTGTCGCTTAACCTCAGTCCCTGCTGTGATGTCACGTTCAAGGGGACCCCCATTGACTGCAATGATCTTTTCCAAGATGGCGTAAGATGTCATCATTTCCCTCATAATCTTATCTTGTTATCATTAATTAGAACAAGTTAAACATACCGTAGGCGTCCTGGCAGGGTGTAAGAATCAAAATATGGTAAAGAAATAATCTCATTTTTTTCAACCTTTATCCGCCAATCACAACTGCAGCAGATGACACTTTTGAATACTTTTTTTTTTTTTTTTTATTTTTCGCAAGCAGACGATTCACATACAATGTCAAGACTTATTTTCTATGAAAAGAAGCAAAAAAAAAAAAAAAAAAAAAAAAAAACAAAACAAAAAGAAGAATGTCGTCTGCTACAAATGTTGCTTGGTCCGCTAAAAATTCAAAATAATGCAGCAGACGACAGTTTAAACATTATTTTTTTTCCTACTGTCGAACATTTCAATCTCGTAAAATGCATTGAGGCAAAAAGCCTATGCAATTTGTACCCCTACCCCGTGTTCCTCCGTCATAATTTAGTGGAAACAGGAGAATGTAGGGGTCTACAGTATTTGACATTTTTTTTTATTTCAGAAGTTTGCACATTTTAACTCTTTCACCGCTAGTAGCGACTTTTGTCGTCTGCTGATAATCTTTGCAAACAGTTTAGACCCAGATCAGGCCCGACAAAACTTCGGGCCTTATCTGGATCCAAACTGTTTGACACTCTGATGGTATTCCTGTTTTTTTTTTTTTTTTTTTTTAAGTTATTTAAAAAAAATCCACAGACGACGAAAAAGCATGCAAAATTATCCAGCATGCAAAGAGGTAAACGCGCTTTTCAGTAGAAAGTGTTTGTTGGCAACATTTTGTGCTACACAAATCTGTCTTTATACACTTAATAATCGAACTATTCCCCATTTTCCATATTATATGGTGAAAATGCCATGTTCCTTACATAGCCGTCTAGATAAAGGGGTATTAAGACAGATTTTCTTCTTAGTTCTCCACAAAAGAAAATGTAGAGAAATAATAATAATAATGATAATAATAATAATAAAAGTTGGAGTGTGCGATACTGTAATTTCGGACATTACACCCAGTGAAGATTCAGATCAGTCTGTGTGCCTGCACAGTCTGATCAGCGTCTTTGATAGGCGTTTTTTGGCTTACCAAGGATCTAAAGTTTCTTCATACCATTTCGAAAACACGCCTATTCAAATATATTGAAAAAATTTCACCACCAAAAACAACATTTTTCAGATAAAAAGTCTGATATTTTTCATATTTCTGATTAAAATATAGATTGTGGGTACTCGTTAGAACCGCCTCGGTGAGGCGGTTCTAACGAGTACCCACAATCTTTTTTTTTTTTTTTTTTGGCAAAATGCGAAAAATAATGTATACCCCTGTAAACCCATGTTTTACTATATAAAAGTGGGGTTTAAGGGGGTCAGAATCATATAGGTATGTTTTCGTGATCATTACGAAAACATGCCTATTCAAATATATAGAAAATTTTATCTCCAAAAACTGAAAATTTTCAGATAAAAAACTCAGATATTTTTCATATTTCTGCACAAAACATAGATTGTGGGTACCCTTCAGAACCGCCTCGCCGAGGCGGTTCTAACGAGTACCCACAATCTATGTTTTGAGCAGAAATAAGAAAAATAATGTATACCCCAGTAAACCCCATGTTTACTATATAAAAGTGGGGTTTAAGGGAGTCAGAATCATATAGGCTTGTTTTCGTGATACCCCATTACATATTTCTGTCACGTTTTGAAGATTAATGCTGCATTGTTAATAAGGAATGTCTTATAATTCATATAATATGTAGAGGTGGTAGTAGTGGCAGTGGTAGTAATAGAAATACTAGTGGCAGCAGCAGCAACAGCAGCAGCAGCAACAGCAGCAGTAGTAGTAGTAGTAGTACACGGGGACAGCGCTTACTTGACTTTAAAGACCCCAGGGGTTAAATTAATTTGTTAACCTACAGGATAATTGAAATACTAAACTGTCACGCTTTTCCAGAAGTGACAGATTTCATCAGTAAAATAGTTTATTTTTTTTCTGAGAGAAAAAACAAATTACTGGAATTATTTAATGATATACATGTTTTGTTCTTTAGACATTTACAAGCTAAAACTATGCATTGCCACACCTGGCCGCCCGGAGCCAAACGCTTATCGAGCACAGATCTACATAGGAGATGGGATGTAACTCCATCGCCATGAAATACAGTCGCTCGGATGCTATGAAAGTTATCGCCCTTCGACGAATACAGTATTGTACAAAAACAAGATTTGACTCTGGGTTCAATTTTAAGCAGACGCCATTTTGAAATATTTTACTAATTTTTCTCAGCTAATTCAGCAGAGGACGAATTGATGATATTTTTTTTTCTTATTTTTCCTAGAAAAACAGGATTTGACATCTCATGCAAATTGTCTCCAATGGTAAATTATGTTATGGTTACATATTTCTTAATAGAGACTTAATATACTTGGTCAGAGGCTTATACAGTCAAACTTCAATGGCTCGAACATCTTTGGAACCATGGAAATTTGTTCGAGAGATGGGTAGTTCGAGCCAATGAGATTTAATCATGGCGCCAGGTCAGGAAGCAAATGACGATAATTTATGGAAATGTTTTCGATCTTCAACAAAATAATGGTATGTTATGTGTACTCATTAGAATCGCCTCGATGAGGCGATTCTAATGAGTACACACAACATACAATTTCGTAATAAAATAAGAAAATTTCCCTCAATATTTGTTTTCTTGAGCCATTGGAAAAATTTCGTAGGGACTCAAAAATGAGTTCGAATAAGCCATGGTAAACGAGCCATCGGTGTTCGAGCCATTGAAAATCGACTGTATTTCTACTAACGGGCTGTTAGTAGAATTATAAGCCTCTGACTTGGTAGATTTCCCGCATTTTTTTTTTTTTTTTTACAAAGAATACGACTTTTGTGTGTGACCTCCTCTTTCCTTTCCTACACACCAAGCCCTTTCTAGAAAGGGGTCTACTCTAAAGTGAAAGAATTTGCTCCCCGCCGGAAGCAATTCTTCCTATTTAGGGTCAACTCTAAAAGGAATGAATTGGGAGCAAAGTATTTCCTTTTAGAGTAGGTACCTGGAAGCAAGATTTTCAATTTTCAGAAGGTAGGCGAAACAATCTGACAGGGTTGCCTCTCGTGTGTGTGCGGAAAAGTGGGTGCGGGGTGTTAGGGATTTGGTTTTAGGGGAGGAGTGAGGGGCCGGGTTAGGGCAGGGTGGTTAGTCGGTGGGATAAGGAGGGTAGGGATAGCGAGATGTCTTTGGGTCCGGACTATTTATTCACGTTTTAGCAGCAACGCGCACAATAACATTTACTCTGGTTCTGGCTATTTTGTTCGGGCAAAACTGAGCCCAGGAAATTCCTGGAAAATCTCTTCCCCTCTCACATAAATTTCAAATGGTCGCTCCCGAAGAAAACACTGAAGTCTTCATGGAAAATGGACATGAAGTAAAATTCAGGACCTCAGCATCAATAAGATGTCAATTCAAGCGATGAATTAGGTAAACTATTACACCAAAACATACAGTAGACTCTCATTATCTCAAAGTCCAAAGAACGAGAGTTTTCAGTTTGCGTTAACGGTGGTTTCAAATAAAACGAGTTAACCCGGGATGATGGTCCTGCTGAACCCGCATAAACCCTGTCTTTGCAAACAGTGTAGATCCAGATCAGTTGGCTTCTGTAGAAGCCAACTGATCTGGATCCATACTGTTTGTCATTAATTATGTGAATTTATATCAACAATGTGGATCAAGTAATCTGATTGGCTGAAAATTGGAAGTGGGCGTGGCAATGTATTAAGCATGACAAGGATTAAAATGTAAAAAAAAACAAAACAAAAACGATCAAAACGAATAAAAGGAAAACCGAATTGAAATGGTACCAAATCTGATTTTGACATATGCAGGTACTTTGAGATATGAGTGTTTGAGATAACGAGAGTCAACTGTATCTTGTGGGTACTGATAGGATTCACCTCATCGACTGCTCCCTTTTATCTGAAGTTGTGAGTACGAATACAGATTTAAGTCGGAGCATAGCCCCTGCTCAGTTGGTATCTACAGCATTTAGTGAATGAATTACCTCCCTTCCCACGTAGATTTTCAATATAGATAAGCACTTGGCTATGGGCCACTTCAGGTGGTGTGGCATAGCTTGGTCTTGTAAATGTCAAAAAGAAACAAAACATTGACATTATGAAATAATTTCAGTAATTTGTTTGGTCCTCGGGCTAGCTTTTCCCATAATTTTAGTATTCATAGACTTCTGTGATATGTTTAATATTTGTGTACATATGTATATAATATGTTTGATGGTAGATTACCATTTTATACTAAATATGTAATCCTCTTTAAACAAAGACATGATTATTATTATAATAATAATAATTATTATTAGCAGGGCGTAACCAGAACGAAATCATTTTTACGCACATCTAGGAAAATTCTTGAAAGCAAATGCCTAGCAAATGCTTCCAAAATAGGGGATACTCTTAAAGGAAAGAATTTGCTCCCCACAGGGAGCAAATTCTTTCCTTTAAGAGTAGCCCCTATTTTGGACGCAAGACGTATTTCCTTTAAGACCAGCTCCTATGGTAAAGAAGCAAAACCTTTTCCATTAGTTAATGTTTCTTTATTGCAAATAATAATATTTTTGTTACGCATGTTACGTACATGCGTATTGTGCGTAATGAGTGAGTGCTACGCCTATACTACTACTACTACTACTACTACTACTACTAATAATAATAATAATTATAATAATAGTAATAATAATAATAATAATAATATTTATTATTATTATTATTATTATTATTATTATTATTATTATATGCGGAGAGCGAAGTCCCTGATCAGCATGTGCATCCACGCCGTCGAATCCGGGCCTCCCGCAATTCTTTTTCTCTGCATCAATTCTCACTTCAGCTTCGTTCTTTGTATGCATCTATACGGTATTTTTAAAGACTCTTTTTTTTTCCAAATAACACTGCTCATTCATGTTAATGCCCATATGCCGTTAGACATAACATCGTGCCAGTATCACAATGGCATTGTATCGACGTTGATATAACGTTGTTTCGACGTTTCCTGTTCGCTGGAGCAAAAAAAATACAACAAAAAACAAAAAACAACAAAAAAAAAAAAAACAACAACAAAAAACAAAAAAAACAAAAAAAAACAAAACAAACAAACAAAAAACACACACACAAAAATAATAATAATAAAAAAAAACAACAACAAAAAACTATCGCATAAGGGGTCAACGAAGGCCCTGATCAGACTGCGCGTGTCGCGCAGTCTGATCGGGGCCTTCGTTGTCCGCTTATAGAATCGGAAAAGGCTACAAAATGTATTAAAAATAGTTGAGTGGACTGCACGGAATGCACAGACCAGTTTAACGCTTCACTGGACACAAGCTATAAGGTACGTTTTCTCACATCGAGGCTCAATAAATTTCAGCTGTTGTTATTATACACATGTAATATCATCTATATACGATCTTAGCCTTCTCCTACGAATGTGGCCCTTACTGCAAAACCAACAGCAAACGCCCGCCCAGCCCGAGCGCATGAACAATCACGTGAAGGCGTTTACTACTCATTACCACCCACAATGCTCATGCATCCAGGTTTTTTTTGAAGCTGCAATGATTATTCTGCTAAGACTAGGCAGATGCACATTATAATCTTGGCATCTACGGTCACAGTACGCTTTTCTCCAGAAAGGGTCCGGGTTATTCCTATGTCTATGATAGATCATAAGTTAACCAGATGCCTTTTGGATTAAAATCCATATTGATTTCGCGTTTTACATGTCAGAAACAGGTTTCGATGTTGTCATACACCAACTCATGACATCTCAATTTTGTAAATGATGGATTTTCCAGCTTTCATTCCGAGCAAATAATACTAGACCGATCCAGGGAAAAGGTGTATTTTCAGTTATAGGTTCGGAGAACCAGGCTTGGCCGCGGAGGCCATGCAGCTTGCCCCCAACCCACCTGAAATATGGTTAGGGTCTTTATAATATTTAGTCTTTGTACAATATGTATATCGAACTGTCCTGGAGGGCATATACGGGGGCTGATCTTGAAATAGCATATAGAAGGGCAGTAATGTGACAAAACGTATCTTCTGACATGTGCGCTCAACGAAGACTCAGATCAGCCTGCGCATCCGCGCAGTCTGATCAGAGTCTTCGTTGTCCGCATGAAGACACTTTGAATTCTTGAATATCTAAAAAGCGCCCAGTGAGGACTCTGATCAGACTGCGCGAATGCGCAGGCTGATCTGAATCTTCACTGAGCGCACTTGTCCGAAGGTACATTGTCTGACGTTTCGACTCAATTACAAAGTGTTGTTATTTTTTTCTTTGGTTTTTATGATTATTTTTAACGTATAGAATGTCAGTTATAATCATGGAATAATCATACTGACAATTAATAGAATAACATAAAAAAACACTTTCATGACATGTGAAAGATGAAACTGACACACACGTCTCTATCTATAACTGCACAGTACTGAATCTAAACTCATATTGTACGACCCTCAAACAAGTCGACAGACTGTAAGGTCGACTTTCGAAGAGTGCCCTACAATCGACTTGTCCGTCCGTCCAGGAACGATTTGTGATTTTTTTTTCTGTGGATAATTAGCGAAAATGGCCTTTACACTTGAACAATTAGAAATATTTTGGTAATTTTTCGCACACAGATTGATAATGCAAAGCTCTAGCGAGTGGGTTTGCCAAATGCCAATTTGCATTGACTGAGGCAGCGCCGAAGCCGAAAGACGTGCAAATATTGAAATCGCCATAGTTCTTCAGTCATATGGGATAGTTTGAGAAAATTATGTATACACATTATCATTGACAAGCTCTAACCAAAGGATTGCCAAATATCAATTTTCATTGACCGAGGCAACGCCGAGGCCAAACATATCATTACGAAAACACGCCTATTCAAATACACTGAAAATTTTACCACCAAAAAATGCCAATTTTTCAGATAAAAAAATTCTGATATTTTTCATATTTCTGCTCAAAACATAGATTGTGGGTACTCGTTAGAACCACCTTGGCGAGGCAGTTCTAACGAGTACCCACAATCTATATTTTTGAGCAGAAATAAGAAAAATAATGCATACCCCTGTAAACCCCAGTTTTACTATATAAAAGTGGGGTTTAAGGGGGTCTAAATTATATAGGCGTGTTTTCGTGATGGAAAATATGGACAACGCCATGGGATATTTTTGATTGAAGTTTGTATACATAGTCAAACTGACAAGTGGTGTGTCGTGCACCTTAGCAAGAGTTGATTCTGGTTAAAAATTTGGCTTGAAATTGTTTATTTGTGAAGGATTTATGATAAGAGATTATAACTGTTAACCTTACCGCTCTCTTGGCTAATTCAACAGACGACAAATTGGTGACATTATTCTTATTTTTCCCAGAAAATAGGATTTGACATTTCATGCAAACTGTCTCCATTGGAGACAATTTGCATGTTAAGTAAAATCCTGTTTTCTGAGAAAAATAAGAACAATATGTCGTCTGCTGAAAATTTTACCCAGGGTGCTAAGCGTTAAAAAACTGAGGTTCCGCTGGACTGTAATGGTAAAGTCTTTAAAAATTTGGCTTGAAATTGTTTATTTGTGAAGAATTTATGATAAGAGATTATAACTGTTAACCTTACCGCTCTCTTGGCTAATTCAACAGACGACAAATCGGTGACATTATTCTTATTTTTCCCAGAAAATAGGATTTGACATTTCATGCAAAATGTAAAGTAATTTGCATGTAAAGTAAAATCCTGCTTTCTGGGAAAAATAAGAACAATATGTCATCTGCTGAAAATTTTACCCAGGGTGCTAAGCGTTAAAAAAACTGATGTTCCGCTGGACTGTAACGGTAAAGTCTTTGAAGTGAAATACCTCTCCGAATTTAATCCTTTACACGCAAAATTTGAATACTAGGAGAATTCATCTGCAAATGTTTTCCTTATTTTTCCCAGAAAATAGGACTTTACATTTCATGCTAGTACAGTTGAATGATGACTTTGGAATCCGTAGCTGAATATGAGCACAGCTGCTTCAGTTATCGCATACGGTTTTTTATGGAAATAATTCTCAAATTCGACTAGAGCTGGTTATTACCAGAGAATAAGAGAAAGTATCACGGTATTATCACGATATCCAGTGCCCGATACGATACTGTATCCCCAACAAACACACACGTCGTATCAACGTCGTTACAACGTCGCTGCAACGTCGTGACGTTGCAGCGACGTTGTAACCACGTTGTGTGTTTGCTGGGTCACGATTCGTTGTTTCATTACGAAAAACGCCTATTCAAAGATATTGAGAATTTTACCACCAAAAAACGAAACAAAATTCAGATGAAAATACTGGTAGTTTTCATATTTCTGCTCAAAACATAGATTGTGGGCACTTATTAGAAACGCCTCGGAGAGGCGTTTCTAACGAATGCCCACAATTTATGTTTTTGAGCAGAAAAGAAAATTAATGTATGTTCCTGTATACCCCAGTTTTACTGTATAAAAGTGAAGTTAATGGGGTTAAAACTATATAGGCCGGTTTTCGTGATGTTTTTTTTTCTTTCTATATTTGGTACCACGAAAATATTTGAGTGTTGTATTAAAACATAGCATGCTGGGTAAAGATTTTCAGCAGATGACAATTTGAATTTTTTTTTCTTATTTTCCTAGAAAACAGGCTTCTTTGACATTTCATGCAAATTGCCTTCTGAGGAGCAATTCAAATCAAGTTGCCGAGTAAAGGCTTCATAAGCACAACCTTCCCAAAGAAACCGAAAGACGACGACGTGATTAACACACAGCGATAAAACAAAACGCACAATTGCAATAATCTGGTACTACTTCCCGAACAGGGACTCAAACATTCTTTGCAAGGAACTAAGAGACCTGTTGCATGGATACTGTAGAATTCCGCTATTAACCCTTGTCCAGGTGAAAAAAAATAATAAGCCACGCCTACTTCTAATTTTCAGCCAGTCAGATTACTTGATCCAGATTATTGCTATAAATTCACATACTTAATAACAAACAGTGCAGATCTAGATCAGTTGGCTTCTTCAGAAGCCAACTGATCTGGATCTACACTGTTTGCAAAGGCAGGGTATATCTTGGTTCAGCAGGACAAGGATTAAGACCACCCGAAATTAAGACCACTCCACTATCAAGACAAGTTTTTGGCAGTCTCAGATATTTTCTTTTTTATTACGGTAAATACCCTAAAATAGTACACACAAGTTTCTGACAAAATGGCATATGCAAACAGTGTAGACTCCTTCATAAGCAGTCTGATCAGGTAGTACACTGTTTGCCATCCCACTAAGTATTTTACGAAACAAGTGCATAGAAAGCAAAATTTAGGCAAAAAAAAAAAAAAAGGAATAAAGTGTATGACATTTATCATAGTCCATATTCAATATTAAGATTAAGACCATCCCACTAATAAGACCACTTTCAGACAGTTCCATAAGTGGTCTTAACGGCGGACTTTTACTATTTTTCTTTTGAGGCTAATAATAGTAGAGTATTGGAACCAGTACAACGTAGGAAGCCTGTCGGAGTCATGGACCAAGTTGCTTTGTTAGGAAGCACTTTGGCTGCATCCGTATACACTCTGAGGCTGATATTGGTAGAATACTCAAAAGTTTGATAAACCATTACGAAAACATGCCTATTCAAATATACTGAAAAGTTAATTACCGAAATATTGAAAATTTTCAGACAAAACATTCAAATATTTTTCATATTTCTGCTCAAAACATAGATTGTGGGTACTCGTTAGAACCGCCTCGCAGAGAAAAATAATGTATACCCCTGTAAACCCCAGTTTTACTATATAAAAGTGGGGTTAAAGGGGGTTAAAATTATACAGGCGTGTTTTCGTGATGCAATATCATTGTTTATGTTTGATGAATTCGTGTACACAATGCGTCATTGGACTGTGAAATATAGGTCATGATCACAAAGTGCAGTCGAACCTCAATACCCCGATGGCTCGTTTACCATGGCTGATTCGAACTCGTTTTTGAGTCACTACGAAATTCTTCCGATAGCTCTAGAAAACAAATATTTAAGAAATTTTTCTTATTTTATCATGAAATTGTATGATGTGTGTATTCGAGGCGATTATAATAAGTACACTCAACTTACTATCATTGTATAGAAGGTCGAAAAGACTTCCCTTAATTATCGCCATTTGCTTCCTGACCTGGCGCCATGATCAACCCTCAGTGGCTCGAACTACCCATGCCTCGTACAAGTTTTTATGGTACCAAAGATGTGCGAGGCATTGAAATTCGACTGTAATATAACAGTGTTTGAGTTCCTATTGAAGAAGGAACATGTTTCAGATTAACGCATTGTAATTTGAAGACCCCTAAAAGGGTAATTGACAAACACTGCAGACCCAGATCAGACACCACAGAACGCGACGTCTGATCAGGGTCGTCACTGTTTGTACATGGCTTAGCCATTTTTCTACAGGAATATCTAACTCTCATAGCCCGACGTACCAAAAATTGAAATTGGACTCTTCCTATACATAGTGTAGGGGAGTCTGTTCAGTCTGCAATGGGTCAATGCAATTGTGCGTTTTATTTTGTCATTGTTTGTTCATCATCTCGTCTTCTTTCGCTGTCTCGGGAAGTTGTGGTTATTGATTTTGGCCTTGACATGCCCTATTTCTTGGGGAGATAACATGTCTATTCTCTGGCTGAACTTTCCTCTTGGCCTAACGCTCACGTGAGCGAACGGCATAGGTTCTATGCGGCACGCCTGAACCATTGCTGTTCGCATATGCAATAAGAGTTCTTTTCATTTCATCTGAATTTTTATTTTACTAAAAGCTCAGTTTATAATTTTGATAACTAAGCAATATAGTTAATCAGAAATGGAACTAAATGCCGGAGTTGGCGTACATGTTTTAAAGTCATTAGACCGTGGAATATAGGCCAGTCTCATAAAATGATCAACGCAGCGTTTGAGTCCCTGTTATGGTCCTTATGGAGGAAGAGTATGCCAGGTTGGATGATTTTAAATCATACAGTTAATTAGAAATGAAGCTAAACGCTACGGTTGACGTAATATTGACAAAGTAATTAGACCGTAAAATATAGGCCAGGGCCCGGTTGTTCAAAACGTCGTTAGCTTAACGACGTCGTTAAGAGTCATTTCGTTAACTGTTTTAGCTGATCCAATACACAATATTCTGATATTTTTTGCTGAAAAAATGTGAGTAGCTTTTGCACTGCAAAAGCTACTCACATTTTTTCAGCAAAAAATTTCAGAATATTTGCGTATCACTCGATGTAAATTTTAACGAATCGTTAACTAACGACGTCGTTAGCTTTGAACAACTGGGCCCAGGGTTCTTAAATGATACTGCAATTTTGATTTCACCTTAGGGAGAAACAGCCTGTCATCTTAAATGCATGCATGCGTTAAAGTTGAGCAGAAAAGGCTCTAAACACTACGGTTGTAGTTGCTACCTCTGTTTTCACGATTTGCACTTTACAATATTTAGTTTATATTCCCTTACCTGTTGAACTCTTTGATTATGCCATTGGTAGGCTATAATGGCGACATTTCCTTGACATCAACTTTACTATTTTAAGGCAAAATCGCAAAGGTTTGAAAAATAGGTCATAAAATTACGCATTGTTTGGGTCTACATAAGAGGGGAATTGTAGGCTGGGGAAGATGACTCTAGACATTACAGTTATTCAAGAATGGGCCTAAACGCTTGGGATGATGCTATTATCGATGGACAAACGACAGACAATATGACACCTGCTTGCTTTTCAGCCGCACAGAGAGTGATAAGAATGCTAGGATTCAAACAAGATAATCTGCATCAGGATTAGAACAAAGAGGAATCAGAATTCCGACAAATCTTGTCCACAGATTTTCACCTTTGTTTTCAAATAGTAGATTTATTTTATTTAGTCAAGGTGCTATTGGACCATTTCATTAGTGCAGTTTAGTCTAGTCAAAATGAGATTTATTTCCATGAGAAATCTTATGGGGTAACTAATGCAGTCTGTCGAATATGTCTGCATATGTTCTGCTACTGATTTCAGATTCATCCGTGCTACTGTTCTCGTTGCAACAGAGGGTGTTCTGCTCTAAATAATACTGTGTTGTTAAAAGATTCTGTTAAAACTAATACTATGTTGTCAAAGCTGAGTTCTGTTATAACTAATACTGCGTTGTCAAAGTCGTGTTTTGTTATAACTAATACTGTGTTGTCAAACTTGATGAGCACCGTAAAAGCTATTGCTGTGTTGTCAAAATCGAGTTGTGGTATAACTATCAATGTGTTGTCAAAGTTGAATTCTGCTATAACTACTGAATACTGTGTTGTCAAAGTAGAGCTCTGTTACAACTATACTGGGTTGTCAAAGTCGAGTTTTGTTATAACTAATATTGTGTTGTCAAAGTTGATGAGTTCTGTTATAACTAATATTGTGTTGTCAAAGTTGAGTTCTTTTTATAACTATTACTGTGCTATCAAGTCGAGTTCTGATGTAACTAATACTGTGTTTAGTTCTGTTCCGACCAATTGTGCTGTTAAAGTCGAGTTCTGTTATAACTAATACTGCATAGTCAAAGTCGAGTTCTGTGAAAACTGATTAACATTAAGTTGTCATAGTAGAATTTTGCGTTAACTAAAACTGTATTCTAAAACTCGAGTTCTGTTATAACTAATATTGTGTTATCAATGTTGACTTCTGTTATAACTAAAACTGTGTTGTCAACGTTGGGTTCTGTTATAAGTAATTCTGTGTTGTCTAGGTCCAGCTTTGTTATAAACTAATAGTGTGCTGTCAAAGTTCAGTTCTGTTATAACATAACTAATGTTGTGTTGTCAAAGTTGAAGCTCTGTTATGTTATTATGTGTTGTTAAAGTCGAGTCCTGGTATAACTGATACTGTGTTGTCAAAGTCATGTTTTATTAACCGTTATAAAAGAATTGGCTATAGCCTGGATATTATGCGGCAGACTGCATGCTTAGTTGTCAACCCAATCATTGTTGATGGCTATGCTTCACTCTTTAATTGCACGACGGCGGTTCGGGCCTCAGACTCAATGACGGCCTCTTCGTAAAACTTTAACCAGTGGGTTGGGGCTTGACGATATGTCTTTTGCTTGGCCCGCCGTGGTTCAACTATTGGTTTTCATTTACTCTGGCATACAGTAGAATTAGCCGTAAGTACTCGTCTTTGTTTATTATAGTGATTAATTTGATTTTTATGTTTTCGCTTTGATGCATTGACTGAGTTGGGAGCCTTTATGCGAACCGAATTTTTACGTATTTCTGTTATAAGAGTAGCATCGGGACCTAGGGTGAAGTTAGCTAGCTGTAAAAGTGCTTTAAACCCCCCGGTGGTTTGCTCTACCGACTGTTCTAAGGCGGTGGTCCCGGTGTTAGTCTTACTCCTTGTTGCTTTGTGGTTTATTCTACGAGGCGATTTGTTGTGTTTCCGTGTGTCATTTTGTTCTTGTGTTTTTCAGTCCTTTTAGTATTGCGATTACCTCGCTTGGGGAAGAGAGAGCTAATCTTAGTGCTTTTCGTACGTTTGTTCGGTTTGTGCTTGTTGAGATTTGTGGATTTCCTCTTCCTCTTGGGGTCTGGGAAGGGCTGCGGTTTGTGATTGTGGCACTCCCTGGACTTTTCTCTTACTTTTTTTGTTGTTCTTAATACTCTGTTGTCAAAGTTGAGTTTTATTATAACTAGTATTGTGTTGTCAAAGTGGATGAGTTCTGTTATAACTACTACTGTGTTGTCAAAGTAGAATTTTGTTCTAATTAATACTGTGCTGTCAAAGTCGAAGTGTGTTTTAACTAATACTGTATTGCCAAAGTTGAGTTCTGTTACAACAAATATTGTGTTCTCAAAGTTGAGTTCTGTTAGAACGTATACTGTGTTGGCTTTATCTGCGATTTATTTGTTGCCCGTAATTCATGGATGAGTTAGGCCTCCACGGGGACTGAACAAATATATGTAAGTACCAGTATGGAAGCTGAGGGCGAGGTTTTGGACCCTGCAAAGTTAGCTTGTGCCCCCATCCTCTCCTCCTAGCACGTTATTACTGACCGTTCAAAGGCGGTACTTTCATTGTACTACTTTGTTTTAAATGTTCTGTAGTGTTTCACTTACAAATGTTTTTCTTTAAACAATTATCTAAGTTAAAGATATCCAGTTAAGTTCTGGTAACAGTTGCGACATTTTTCGGAAAGGGTTGCCAACTCTATTTGCCATCTGTTCTTTTTGTGGCTGTTTAATTGTATTTGTCTATCTTTCCCTTTGATGTTGAGAACTTTATGTGGATATGATTTTATCAATTCCTGGGCTCATTTATTTACTTCTGTTATAACTAATAATGTGTTCTCAACGTTAAATTCTTTTATAATTAATACTGTGCTGTCAAAGTCGTGTTCTGTTATAATTGATACAGCGTTTTAAAAGTCGAGTTCTCTTCTAACTAATACTGTGTTGTCAAAGTCGAGTATTGTCTAACTAATACATGTGTTGTGCTGTCAAAGTCGAGTTCTGTTATAACTAATACTATTTCGTCAAAGTCGAGCTCTGTTCTAGCTAATACTGTGTTGTCAAAGTTGAATTCAATCTAAATAATACTGTTGTCAAAGTTGAGTTCTGTTCTAGGTAAAATTGTGTTACCAAGTTTGAGTTCTTTCTAACTAATATTGTGAATCCAAAGTTGAATTCTGTTCTAACTAATACTGTGTTGTCAAGGTCGAGTTCTGGTCTAACTAATACTGTGTTGTTCTCAAAGTCGAGTTCTGTACTAACTAATACTGTGTTGTCAAAGTCGAGTTCTGTTCTACCTAATACTTTGTTGCCAAAGTTGATTTTTTTCAAACTAGTACTCTGTTGTTGTTCTTCTCTAACTAAAACCGTGTTGTCAAGTTTGAGTTGCTTCTAACTAATGTTGTGATGTCAAAGTTGAGTTCCGTTCTAACAAATACTGTGTTGTCAAATATAAGTTCTGTTCTGACTAATATTGTGTTGTCAAAGTTGAGTTTTGTTCTAAGTAATACTCTATTATCAAAGATGAGTTCTGTTATAACTAATACTGTGTTGTCGAAGTTGTGTTCCGTTTTAACTAATATTGTGTTGTCAAAGTTGAGTTGTGGTCTAATTATCAATGTTTTGTTAAAGTGGAGTTCTGCTATAAGTAATACAGTGTTGTAAAAAGCGAGTTGTTTTATAACTATTACTGTGTTGTCAAATAAAAGTCTAAATGATTGTCTCTGGAAACAAAGCACACATTACAGATAGAAAATGGGAGTCTCGGTTTTATTGAGACTCTTCATGAGTCGAGAGTTCTGATATAACTACTTTTGCATTGTCAAAGTTGATTTGTTGATTCTCTTGTAAGACAGTATAATAGATGCCAAGGAAGAGCCACAATCAAAGAACATTATGCGCACATATCAGAAGGTATTTTTTCCCACGTTGCAGCTCAAAAAGTCTTTCCAAAACTGACGTTGAAATGTTGTCGATTCTGCTTCAACACCATAAAGGTAACGATTGGGCCTCTGCACAAAACACGAAAAAGTCATTTTCGTTTGTGATCGGACACAACGTAGCATGTTTGCGGTTTTCTTGCGTTCAAGCTTCAGATTGCCATTTGGTCCTTTGCTTTATTTCATCACAGTGCTTGTGATTATGTGTTTCACTCTGATGTTTCACCGATGAGGTAGACGTCCCCTGTACGGACCGAACATATGTTTGTACTTTACAGCTGCATAAGAATTAAGGGTGAGATTTCGACAGAGTAAATTTTTTTTTTCTTTTGTACTGACTGTTCCAAATCGGGTTCTTCTGCTTTAGCGCTCAATTTCCAAACGTCGATGGTTTTATATGTGACTTCAGTTTTGTCATTGTGTGGTATTGTCATTGTGTGTTCCTCAGCTCTCCTTCTGTTGATAGCTAGGATAAGCTGTGCTTCGTAATTGTGCAATTTCCTGGATATCTTCTACAGGTGGTCCACTCTATTTAGTCTACACGTCTTCCTCAATATAGGACCTCAAGAAGAACCCCGATAAATGTAAGTGGTCATAATTCATCCTATGTTGCATTCTTAACCCTGGTCCTGCCGAACCCGGATATGCCCTGCCTTTGCAAACAGAGTAGATCCAGATCAGTTGGCTTCTGAAGAAGCCAACTGATCTGGATCTGCACGGTTTGTCTTTAAGTGTGTGAGCTTGTAACAACAACCTGGATCAAGTATTCTGATTGGTTGAAAATTAGAAGTGGGCGTGGCAAGTTAATTTATTCAGAATGGAAAGGGTTAAAACTAGCCCAATTAAGCAGGAATATCAGAAAATGTATCTGTGGACATATGGGGCCACCGAAGGTTCAGATCATCCTACGCATACACGCATTTAATAACGATACATGCATCAACGCAGTTAATCTGGAAACTTAAGCATAGGAAATTATTTAAAAGTATGTTTAGAAAAAATAAAATGTATTTATTGTAAGATTCTGATTATCATTGCTGCAGCAGACGACATTCTTAAATTGATTTTGTTATTTTTCAGAGAAAATGAGATTATGATATTTCATGTGAATGGTATGCTAGACATGAACTATAAAGTCTCATTTTCTCTTAAAAATAAAAATAAATAGATAAATAAATAATAAAAATAAATTCAAAGTGTCGTCTGCTGTAGTTGTGATCAGCCCTTTAAGGGTTAATGCAATTAACCTGGAAACTTTAGCATGGGAAATTATTTAAAGGTATGTTTAGAAAACATAAGATATGTTTATTGAAGATTCTGAGTATTAAAATATTCTTTTCTCAACACTAATCATGGGAATATGTAATGTTTATAAACGGTGTTATGACATAAGAAAGTTTTCTCGTTATCTTGGAATAATCTCGTGAGAAAGTTCTTTGTATATACAATGAAGTTACATTTTCTATGTTTCCAATTCATTAGATTTTAATCCCAGAAATTAACTGTCATGCTTTACACTCCAGCTTATTAACTTGTCTTGTGAAGAATATGCGTTATGAAAAAATCCGAACCGTTCCGAGTCAGTGAAGAGCTTTAATTTCTGGTTCCAGTTCATTTGGAAACTCTTGGTGTCAATCATTACACCTGTTTTGTTGATGGATTTAACAAAGAATATACGAGCAGCTGACCAGGTTGATTTCGTCGCGTAGTAATACATACGAAAATAGCGCGTGAGAAACATGTGGTTGCAGAGTGCCATAATCTTAATGCATGTTGCAGAGTTTTGTCATCTGTATGCTCGATTAGCCTTCCTGAAGCACGCTCTTGACAGATTTACTTGTCTCTTAAAACATATGCAAACACAATCGAAATCGAGCGAGTAATTACTGACAGTTTGTAAATTGACGAGCCACTGACACAGGGTAAGCTAGAGTTTTTTTCATATATTCAGTGAATTTTTTTTTTCTTGTAAAATTCCAATCTACCAACACAGATAGCAGATATGGAACAAGTAAAGTTTTTAAGGTTTTCAAAAGACAATCTATATTATGTCAGCAACCATGATTCTAGATTTCATGTGACATTTTCCATCTATTCTAAAAGGAAAGAATTTGCTTCCAGTTGGAGAAAGGTCACAAAAGATTCTTCCTTTTAAAAGTGGGGCCAAATCCAAATCTACAAAAAATATATTCCACCTAATGAGAAGTAGAATGTACTTTAGAGAGGTCTGCCTCAAAAAGCATAATATTCCAGAATTATCGAACAGATAGGATGGGGGATGGGGAGCTTTTGTAATTTAGACTCTTTACCCAGCGGGCACATGACGTTTATACAACGTCGGTTCAATGTCGATGCAACGTCATGCCGTTGCATCGACGTTGTATTAACGTCATGTGCCTTCTGGGTAAAGAGTCTAAATTACAAAAGCTCCCCATCCCCCACCCTACCCACAAACCAAAAACAACAACAACACAGATACATGTATACCATAAAAAAGGAAGCACTTTTGAACAGCCACTTGTAAATACAGTACAACCCTTCTATAAGAGTCAACTCTGAAAAGGAACAAAACTGACTGTTGTAGAGAGATGGCTGTTGTGTAGAGGTTGAATATAGAGTAACACAGCACTTTACTGAAAAAAAAAAAAAAAAAAAAAAAGCCATTTATAATAGGTGGCTGTTATTGATGACTGATCGTTGACGGTGGTTGCGCTATAGATTATGAAAAGTGTAACTCTCTGGAAACACACGTAAGAAAGAAACCAGCACATTCTGATTTCCGTCAGTTAGTTTCTGCTCGAAAAGAAAACCAAAACAAGAGGCCCATGGGCAACGATTCGCTCTCCTGATAAAAACAGCTATTGCATATCTGCGAATGCCACGCACCTTCTTTCAGTATTGCCACGGCAACTAGGATACAAATTTGAGCATACCATAAAAAAGGTCAAAGGTTATCCTGGATCATCATTTCAACAAACATAGTAGATTTAGGAGAAGATTTCACATAAGCTATAATTAGCTTATTATCTGATCTTTTATGTCATTTTTGAATGTTTGTGTTGTATATATTATATTCAATAAACTATTGTTTAAACAAACTTAGTAGACTTTGAATCCCTGATGCTGTATCCCAAGATTCAACCTCAGAGCTTTCTTAGTTCTGGAGAAGAAGATTTTTAACTGTTTTACCATATATGGGCATGGCAGCCATCTTGTTTAATAGCCAAGAACAATTTGAACAAATTGTCAACATCCTTTTGACAGAAGACCCCATGTGGAATCTAGTGAAAACTGTTCAAGCTGTTTCAGAGAATAAGCCGTTTAAAGATTTTACAATTTTATAAATGTATATAGCCCAAGGGCAAAGGCAGATAACTCCCCAAATTTGACAGTAGCTAAACAGTTTTACTACTTTTTGACGTTTATTTTAATAATACATTGCAAATTTCAGCAATTAGTCTTTATTATCAAGTATGAAAATGATTTTTCAAGATTTTCCCAATACAAATGTATGAGGGTGCAAATTTGATCTTGCCGTAAAAAAATCAAGCTACGTCTATCATTTGAACACAGTTGGTAACCTTGAGTCCCAGATGCTATATACCAAGATTCAGCCTCAAAGCTGTCTTGATTCTGACAAAGTTATGTAAGTGTTTTCAACATACATGGGCATGGCAGCCATCTTATTCAATGGGGCAGAACCATTCAAACAAATTACCTATACCCTTTCAAAAGAAGGCCCCATGTGAAATTTAGTGAAAAATGCTCAAGTGGTTTCAGAGAAGAAGACATTTAAAAAATTACACAATTTTATACATATATAAGGGGCAAAGGCAGATAACCTCTAGGGACAGACTAAACAGAAAAGGTAAGCGAAAAGTCCAGGGAATGCCATAATCACAAGCCGCAGCCCTTCTCAGAAACCAAGAGGAAGAGGAAACAGACAAAATCAAACAAGCGCAAATCGAACAAGCGTACGAAAAGCACTAAGATCAGCTCTCTCTTCCCCAAGCGAGGTAATCGCAATGCTTAAAGGACTGAAAAACGCAAGAACAAAATAACACAAGACAAGACTTAAAACAAATCGCCTCGTAGAATAAATCACAAAGTAACAAAGAGTAAGACTAACACAGGGACCACAGCCTTAGAATGGTCAGTAGAATAAACCACGAGGGGGGAGGGGGTTTAAAGCACTTTTACAGCCGACAAAGTTCACCCTGAGTCCCGATGCTACCCTTGATACCCTTAAGTTTAATAATTTAATCATACATTGTAAGTTTCAGCCGTTAGTCTTTAAATACATTTTAAAAAAAAGACATTTCAACATTTTCCCCATACAAATGCATAGGTGGTGCAAATTTGACCTTGACGTAAAAAGGTCAAAGGTCAACCCGCGACCATCATTTGAACAAAGTAGACCTTGAGACCTTGAGTTATATACCAAGATTCAGCCTCAAAGCTTTCTTGGTTCTGGAGGAGAAGATTTTCTAAGATATTTTCTCCTATATGGGCATGGCACCCATCTCATAATGGCCCGGGACTATTCGAAGAAATTGTCAATACCTTTTCGACAAAAAGCCCCAGGTGAAATCTGGTGAAAATTGCTCAAGCAGTTTCAGACAAGACGTTTAAAAACAAGATGGCGGTTGTGGCGGCCATCTTGGATTTTCGATCGGCACAATCTTAGCAGTTTTCAATGTAGAGGTCATCTTGTTGCTGCAGTGCAAGTTTCTACTCAAATCGCCTAATGGTTCGAAATTGGTTTTCAAGATAGCAGCTGTGGCGGCCATCTTAGATTTCTAAAAAAATATATATAATTTTGATATACAAGTCATTGTTTATATAAGTTTCAACTCAATCGCCCAATGGTTCAGGGGCAAACGTCAAAAAAATAAATTTTCAAGATGGCGGCTATTCCGGCCATTTTGGATTTCCAATCAACACGGGTTTAACTATTTCTATATAAACTGGCCGGACTGTTACTTCATCATAAGTTTCAACTTAATTTGCAGAGTGGTTTGCGTGGAGATGTCGAAAGTAGATTTTCAAGATGGCCACTGTGGCGGCCATCTTTGGTTTCCGATAGGCACAATTCGGCCATCAAGGGTTTCCGATAGGCATAATTTTAGCTATTTTCGATCTAGTGTTATCCTGTTGCTCCTGTGTGAGTTTCAACTCAAATTGCCTAACGGTTTGAGAGAAGAAGTCAAAATTGGGTTTTAAGAGGGCGACTATTGCGGTCATTTTGGATTTCCAGTTGACAGGATTTTTGCTATTTTTCATCTACACGTCAACCTGTTGCTACATCGAAAGTTTCAACGTAATTCACCTCGTGGTTTGCGAGAATATGCCCGTAACAGATTTTCAAGATAGCGGCTGTGGCGGCCATGTATGGCCATTCCCCCGCGAAAATAAAAAAAAAAAAAAAAAAAAAAGGATCCACATGAACTTTGAGCAACATTGGCCTAGCACATTCACTCTTTAATTGCATGACGGCGGTTCGGGCCTCAGACTCAATGACGGCCTCATCGTGAAACTTTAACTAGTGGGTTGGGGTTTGACGATATGTTTTTGGCTTGGCCCTCCGTGGTTCAACTAATGTTTTTCATTTACTCTGGCACATAGTAGAATGTAGAATTAGCCATGAGTACTCGTCTTTGTTTATCATAGTGATTAATTTGATTTCTATGTTTTCGCTTTGATGCATTGACTGAGTTGGGAGCCTTTAAACGAACCGAATTTTTATGTATTTCTGTATTAATAGCATCGGGACCCAGGGTGAAGTTGGCTGGCCGTAAAAAAGCTTTAATCCTCGCACACTCCCCTCAACCACCCCGCGGGTGATTTGGTCCCGGTGTTGGTCTTACTCTTTGTGGCTTTGTGGTTTATTCTACGAGGCGTTTTGTTTTAAGTCTTGCCTTGTGTTAATTTGTTCTTGTGTTTTTCAGTCCTTTTAGCTTTGTGATTACCTCGCTTGGGGAGGAAACAGCTAAAGCCTAACGCTTTTTCGTACGTTTGTTCGAAATTGCGCTTGTTTGGTTTTGTCTGTTTCCTCTTCCTCTTGGTGTCTGGGAAGGGCTTCGGCTTGTGATTGTGGCACTCCCTGAACTTTTCTCTTACCTTTTTCACAGAAGAAGTCGTTTGAAATGCTCGACATTTTTTCCATACAAATGTACCGGGCCCATACAAATGTACAGGGAAGCAAATTTGACCTTGCTGTAAAAACATTCAAACGTCAAAGTACGATCATCATTTTGAGTAGACCTCCCATCCCCGATGATTTGTGCAAAGATTCAGCCCCAAGGCACCCTTGGTTCTGGAGAAGAAGATGTTTGACGGTTTTTTTTTTACTATATATGGGCATGGCGGCCATTTTAGTCAATGGACCGCAACCATTTTTACAATCTTTCGTTACCCTATCCCAAGGAGGCTCTACATCAAATTTGAGTGACATTAGTCCAGAGTTTCAGAGGAGAAGCTGTTTGAAATTCGCAATATTTTTCCCATACAAATGTATGGGGCCCATACAAATGCATAGGGAAGCAAACTTGATCTTGCTGTAAAAAGGTCAAACGTCAATGTACGATCGTTTTTTTTTTTTTTTTTTTTTTTTACATTTTGGTAAATCTCCCGTCCCCAATGATTTGTACAAAAATCCAGCCCCAAGACATACTCGGTTCTGGAAAAGAAGACTTAAAAGTTTTTACCATATATGGACATGGTGGCCATCTTTGTCAACGAATGTAGGCAATCTTTCGTTCCCCTAGCTTAAGGAGGCTCCATATGAAATTTGAGCAAAAATGGCTCAGCGGCTTCAGATGAGAAGTCGTTTGAAAATGTTGACGGACGGAGAACAGGACGGACGGACGGACGGACGACGGACAAAAAGTGATCACTATAGTTCATCCTGAGGATAGCTCTGGTGAGCTAATGAAACAGATAGCAGACAGATTCTGAAGACAGGGAATAAAACAAAACACAGAGTAGAGAGATTTTGAAAAGGAAGACCACAACAAAATAGAAAGCAGAAAGAAAACAGGAAATAAAACAAAACAGAAAGCGGAGGTATTGTGAAAAGGAAGAATACAACAAAACAGAAGCAGCTAGATTCTGAAACAGGGAATAAAACACACAACAGAAAGCGGAGGTATTGTGACAACAGGGAATAATACAAAAAAGCAAGCAGAGAAAATCTGAAAAGAAACAACAAAACAAATCAGATAGCAAACAGATTCCGAAAACAGGAGAATAAAATAAAATAGAAAGCAGAGAGGTTCTGCAAAGAGCGACCAAATAAAACAGAAAGCAAATAGATTCTGAAAACAAAGAATAAAACAGAAAGTAGAGAGATTCTGAAAAGAAAGAACACAACAAAACAGAAAGCAAACAGATTCTGAAAACAGGGAATAAAACAAATCACAAAAAAGCAGAGAAATTCTGAAAAGAGCCAAAAAAAAAAAAAAAAAAAAAAAAAAAAAAAAAAAAAAAAACAAACAAAAAAAAAACAAACAAAAAAAAAAACCAGAAAGCAGACAGATTCTAAAACAAACAGAGAACAAGAGAACAAAACAAGCAGAAAGCAGACATATTCTGAAAACAGGAAATAAACAAAATAGAAAGCAGAGACTTTACGAGAAAAAAGAACACTACAAAAGAGAAAGCAGATAGATTCTGAAAACAGGGAATAAAACAAAATAGAAGCGGAAAGATTCTGAAAAGAGACAAAAACGAAATGCAGACAGATTCTGAAAAGAGTGAACACAAGAAAACAAAACGCAGACATATTCGGAAAAGAGGGAACATAATAAAACAGAAAGCAGACAGATTCTGAGAAGAAGAAAAACAACAAAACAGAAAACATAAAAATTCTGAAAAGAGGAAACACAACACAACAAAACAGAAAGCATTCAAATTCTGAAAAGAGGACACAGCACAAAACAGAAAGCATGCAAATTCTGAAAAGGGGCTACACAGCGAAACAGAAAGTAGAGAGGTTCTGAATAGAGGCTACACAACAGAACAGAAAGCAGAGGGATTCTGAAAAGAGACATCAGAAAGCACATAGATTCTAAAATGAGGGAACACAATACACAGATAGCAGACAGAATCTGAGAAGATGCTACAAACCAAAACAGAAAGCAGATGGATTTTGAAAAGAGAGAACAAAGCAAAACGATAAGCAGGGCGGATTCTGAAAAGAGGGAATACAAAAAAACTGAAAGCAGGCATATTCTGAAAACAGGAAATAAAACAAAACAGAACGCAGGCATATTCTGAAAACAGAAAGCGAACATATTCTGAAAAGAGGGAATACAACAAAACAGAAAGCTGACAGATTCTGAAAAGCTGGAATACAACAAAACAGAAAGCATACATATTCTGAAAAGAGAGAACAAAGCAAAACGGAAAGCAGGTGGATTCTGAAAAGAGAGAACAAAACGAAACAGAAAATAGATAAATTCTGAAGAGGAAACAAACCATATCAGACAGTAGATAGATTCTGAAAATGAGGAACAAAATAAAACAGACAGCAGGTAGAGTCTGAAAAGAGAGAACAAAGCAAACAGACAGCAGATGGATTCAGAAAAGAGGGAGCAAAACAAAACAGAAAACAGATATATGATGAAGAGGGAACAAACCTAATCAGAAAATACAGTCAACCCTCTTTATACCGACACCACTCGATACAGCGACTAAATTCTTTATAATGACAATTTGAATGTCATGAAACCTTCGCTCAAGAAGTGATAGTTGATGGGAAATTATGCAAGAATATTGCATTAAAATGTCAAGCAACATATGTTTTGGATATTTTTTAGAATCGCCTTACTGAGGCGAAGATAACAAATATCCAAAACATTTGTTCTATGAGGAAATAAGAACAAAACAATACCTTTCTTACATATCTTTCTGTCCATTAAGGATTCTTTACAACAGCAAATTCATTTTAATGGCAACATCTTTGGGAAAAATGCTGTCATTGTAACGAGGGTTCACCGTATATAAATTCTAAAAAAGAGGGAACACAACAAAACATAAAACAGACAGACTCTAAAAGATTGACCCTTTGGCAGCAAATAATACATATACGAAACGAAAATAGCAGACTCGATTTTATTGCTTTTTTTTCTTGAACAGTACTGTAATATGCAACGCTACTCATGCCCTCTAGCGTCGACAATATTACAGCCTCAAAGTGAGAGAACGTACCATCTGACACGTGCGCCTAATGGAGACTCAAATCAGCCTGCGCATCCACACAGTCTGATCGGAGTAGTCGTTGTCCACATGAAGAAACTATCCAAAATGCACCCAGAGAAGATTCTGATCAGACTGCGCGAATGCTGATCTAAATCTTCGCCAGGTGCACATGTCCGAAGGTAGTTTTCTGACATTGAGGCTCATAAACTAGTAGGGGAGACATTTGCCACACATTACTTAACCCTTCTCATGCTGAATAAATTAAGATGCCACGCACACTTCTAATTTCCAGCCAATCAGATTACTTGATCCGGGGTTTTGATAGAAATTGATATATTTGATGGCAAACAGTGCAGATCCAGATCAGTTGGCTTCTTCAGAAGCCAACTGATCTGGATCTACACTGTTTGCTAAAACAGGGCATGTCGTGTTCAGCAAGAGAATGGTTAAGACCAGCTGTTGTACGATTAATAGGTTCCTTTGTAAGCAAAACAAAGAACAGAACAAAGGAACGGCACTAGCAAAGTCAACTGTATTGAAAATACAGTCGTATTTCAATGGCTCGAACATCTTTAGGAACATGGAAATT
Source organism: Anodontia alba (assembly GCA_964016985.1). Lineage (NCBI taxonomy): Eukaryota > Metazoa > Mollusca > Bivalvia > Lucinida > Lucinidae > Anodontia > Anodontia alba. The sequence goes on from OZ024828.1 coordinate 11,122,570, forward strand.
TGTTCGAGATATGGGTAGTTCGAGCCAATGAGGGTTAATCATGGTTAAAATGTTCCTGAACGGGGACTTACGACTGTTTCATTTTTGTATCTTCTATATAGTGGTGGCATGTTGAGTATGCTCATTAGAATCGCCTCGATGCGGTGATTATAATGAGTACACACAACATACAATTTCATGATAAAATAAGAAAATTTTCCTAAATATCTGTTGTTGTTTTTTAACTATCGGAAAAATATCGTAGGTACTGAAAAATGAGTTCGAATTATCCATGGTAAACGAGCTATCAGTGTTCGAGCTATTGAGGTTTGACTGTATTATAAAAGTAGAAGATGTCAAAAGATCTCGAAAAGAGGCAAACAAAGCACATACGGAAAGAAACAGAAAGCAAAGTGAGCAGCTGTTGAAGTGAGGTGACAGCAGACAAGAAGAAATCAAAGCACTGAGAGCACTGGTATGTCGATTCTCTCTGAATGTAGGCTTGGAAAATATTCCTGAACGGGGACTTACGACTGTTTCATTTAACCCATAACTTCTTGTAATTTCAGCAAACAGTGCAAACCCTGATCAGACGTCGCGTTGAAGATAGCGGCAAGAATAGCGCGGATTTTGTCTTAAGCGTGCTTTGATTGTATTGGTCAAAGATAATCAATTGAACAACTACCTTAAGGAAATTTTGGCATTTGAATACTACGGCTCCATTGTAAATAATCAAGAAAACTAACAGAGGGTAAAGTCGGCAGCCATATCGTGAGTTCATTCACGAGCAGTACGCTATCTTTAGAATTACCATAAAGGGACTCAGTGACTGGTGACATCAAATGATTAGAAAATGCATTTCGCGACGGTTCCTTCATGAAAAAAAAAAAAAAAAAACTTGAGGTCGCAGCGTACAATACAAGGTAGAAATATGCAGATTGAAGAGATAAATCTCGTGACAGAATACCGAACAAAAAAAAAAAATCCTTTTTTATAATATGGAATAATTATGACACCTCGGTTAGTTTGTGACCTTTAGCGCTCTCTGGACAAAATCAGTAGATGGCTTATTGACGATATTTTCTTACTTTTCAAAGAAAAAAGGTTTTGAGTTTTCATGCAAAGTGTGTACTTACAAGATTCGCATGGACCATCAAATTCTATTTTCTAGGAAAACTGAGAAAATTGTTTCAAAATATCGAATGCTGAATTTTTACCCAGAGGTAATTTATCTGCTATAAGAAAACCACAGTTACAAATCATTATAAAGCTGGGATATGTAGCATTTCCTACAAGATTGCATGTGCATCCAGCGAAGACGCAGATCAGCCTGTGCATCCGCGCAGTCTGATCACAGTTATCCTTGTCCACCTGATGCTTAGGATCCTTGGCGACCCACAGAGTGCCCTGTGAAGGCTCTGTGCAGACTGCCATCGGATGCGCAAGCTTATCTGAGTCTTTGCTTGGTGAACATCCAGTAAGGTAGGAAATGCTGAGCCCGACTCAGCTGGTTTTGACTGAAACTCAATGCCAGTTTATAATGTTATTTAAATCAGTCGGTAATATCAGTGCAATGGCTAAAATTTAGGGGTATTTGTTAAATGGTTCGCAACGTGAGAAAACGTACCTTCTGACATGTGCGCCCATCGAAGAATCAAATCAGCCTGCGCATCGGAACAGTCTGATAAGAGACTTCATTGTTCGCATGAAAAAAACTTTCCATCCTTGGCTATCAATGGGGCTCCCAGTGAAGGTTCTGATCAGACTGCGCGAATGCGCAGGCTGATCTGAATCTTCGCTGGGAGCACATGTCTGAAAGTAAGTTTTCTGACGTTGCGGCTCGAATTTGACAGATGCTCCCAGCCTGACCTCTGATGATATATGTCTTTTATAATTTACTGTATTTGACGACATTAAAACTCATCTGACAACAATCGAATATCATTTTCAAACACCCAACAGCTCGGGTTAACCGTTTATAATAACGAAATATGATCGTAAATATTTGAACCGCAACGTCAAGAAACGTACCTTTGAATATGTGCGCCCAGCGAAGATTCAGATCAGCCTGCGCATTCGCGCAGTCTGATCAGAATCTTTACTGGGCATATTTTGGATAGCCAAGGATGCAAAGTTTCTTCATGTGGACAACGAAGACTCGGATCAGACTGCTAGGACGCGAAGGCTGATTTGAGTCTTCGTTGGGCGCACATGTCAGCAGTTTGTTCACGTTGCGGTTCATTTGGTCCTGTGGAAGACTCAGTTTACTGGCTCTGCATAAGACGCTAACATTATAATGTGCTGATATTAAATTATTGTGGGTGGGGTTTTGATGTTATTTCAGGAACATTAGGCGAATGTATACGCTTATAATGGAAATAGCTCTAACATGACAATATTTGTTTTGTTTTGTTTTCAATGGGCTACTCTTAAAGGAAAGAATTTGCTCCTTCTGGGAGCAAATTCTTTTCTTTAATTTTAGCCCACATTTATTGAAACGTTTATGTTTTCCGTAAACGCAAACTTCAACTCAGCAGTGTCTGATACAGCCAGTGATGTCCTTTGGCAATAAACGTCGCAAAAAGAAATCCTTGGTTAGAAAATAAGCTCTTCACCTCTTTGATGAAAGAAGAACAGACAGAAAAATAAATATGTAGTGACTAAAATACAGAGAGGTGAATAAAATGATACGAAATGAGACGAGTCGTATCACGCGAAAAAGTGCCCTCGAGCTTGCGCAAAACGCGCGGATTCACATTATCCTGCAGTTGCGCAAAGTATCATCCGGGCATTTGCTCTCCACTGAAATACTCTTCAGTATCCAATTATTCTGTTTGTGGACAACGAAGGCCCAGATTATCCAATTATTCTGTTTCTGGACAACGAAGGTCCAGATCAGCCTGCGCATGCGCAGGCTGATCTGGGCCTTCGCTGCCCGCATAGGCCCATATGTAAGTGAAGATACGGCGGAAAGGCTGCCATTGCGAAGCAAAGCCTTCCGGAAAAGGAGAGATGAGGAGCACCTTATGATAAAACAAACGCCACTATAACACCACAGACGCACAAACAGAGAACATGGGGCGGGGTGGGTGTGGTGGTGGTGATCTTCAACCAGATTTACTCGCGTTAAACCGCACCCTTAATTCTCATGGTGCTCCAAATTCCACACATTTATTCGGTCCGCGTAGGTGTCCTCTACCTTATTTGTGTAAGATCAATGTGGAATACATATATTCACAAACACTGTGTTGAAGCAAAGCAAACAGCTCAATGGCGATCTGAAGCCAGAACACAAGAGAACTACCATAGGACCATGATGGACCACGATACCTTATTGTGAGACTTTTACTAATTAGGACTGGTGAATTACGCAAGCCTGTAAATCAAGGATACAAACAAGCCGGGGAACAACATTTCCTACAAGATTACATGTGCGCTAAGCGATGACTCTGATCAGTCTTCGCAATGCAGTCTGTGGGTAGCTAAGGATACAAAGCATTTTCAGGCAGACAGCGAAGACTCTGATCTGAGTCTTCTCTGGACGCAAATGCAATTTTGTAGAAATTTATGTGTCCCGGCTCAAATTTAAGTTCGGTCACATGATTTATATCAACAAAATGTTCAAGCGCGTATTAAAGTGTGTACAGTCGAACATAAACACTATCAATGGCTCGAACTTCTTTTGGACCATGGAAATTTGTTCTAGACATGGGTAGTTCGAGCCACTGTGGGTTGCTGATAGCGCCAGGTCAGTAGGCAAATGAAGATAATTTTTTAAATGTCTTTTCATTCTTCTATAAGATAATGGTATGTTGAGTGTACTCATTAGAATCGCCTCAATAACGCGATCGAATGAGTAAACACAACATAAATTACATGATAAAATAAGAAACTTTCCCTAAAATATCCCCAAATGTTCGTTTTCTTGAGCAATCGAACGTATTTCTTTGGAACTCAAAAACGAGTTCGAATCATACTACGGTAAACGAACGAGCCATCGGTGTGCGAATCATCGGAATTATACTGTATTTTCAATTTTCATTTCTTTCTCTGCAAACTGTTAGCTTGTTTTTGCAAGACAGAACGCTATACCGTTAGATAAGATATTCGGAATCTCACTGTCACTAGCGAAAAAAGCATTTAATAGACGATATTAAAATGCGTACCTGCAATCAGATCGAGGTTTTATGCCCTTCCCTACGTGGATTTTTCAGAGCCAGTATTTTGTACATACGAAATGCACAGGCGATGATCAACCGAGTTAGGAGCTCAGGCCGATCTAGGTCTGAGCAATGACCAGGCGATGCGATAAAGTACATTTCCATCGTTGCGGTCCTTTTCTGGAATTGTCATTAACGTCAAGATGTTTGGATTAATTTGAATCAAATTCCTGTAAGTCGTCTTTTTACAAATGAATGCATGTACAGATGAAAATGCCATTTGATCTCTGCGATAAATGTATATCTATGGAATATTACAGCTGGTTAAGGTGTAAACAAAGGCTGGGAAAATATCGAAATAACATTCATTGCATGATCTACATGAACCGCAACGTACGAAAACATACCATCAGAAATGTGCGCCCCGTGAAGATTCTGATCAAACTGCGCATTCGCGCAGTCTGATCAGAATCTTCACTGGGCGCATTTTGGTGAGCCAAAGATGAAAATTTTTTTCATGCGGACAACGAAGAGTCTGATTGGACCGCGCGGATGTGCAGGCTGATTTGTGTTTTCGTTGGGCGAACATGCCAGGAGGTATGTTTTCTGCCGTTGCGGCTCGATTATTTGATTTCTTAGAAGTTCTGATAAATGTTTAGATTGTACATGTATTTTGAACGCCTGCTGTTCCGATTTGTCCATAGGACATGTTCCTCTAAGCCACAGTTGGATAACTGTATATTTGTACATTTATTCGGTTGAAAACGAAAAAACTTTGAGACAACATATACTGAAATAACCTTAAATATTGGTATAGACCGGCCTGAGCAAAAAGTGTAGGCCCTGTTCAGACGCCGCAGAACGCGGCGTCTGAACAGGGCCTGTACTGTTTGCCACTCATCTATCACTATTTTAGACACATCAACAGGTAGTAAAATAGACTTTCTTTTTCAAATTTTAGGACAAGTATGGTAAGGAGTTAAGGTGTCCCAATACTTAAGGTAAATATGATACGGCCTCAAACGATCAATATTGTTTCTCTGCATAAACTGATAGTTTCAACGCATTCATGACATGCATTTGGATATGAATTGCAGTTACTCTCAAATAAAAAAAAAAAAAAAAAAAAAAAAATAAAATAAATGAAATGAAACAAAATAATAAAAAATATATATATAAATAACAAATATGAAAATTTTCGGAAAAACGTTTTGTTTGCTTGGCGTTTTATTTTGAATGAAACTATTTTGTTCTGACTGACCATATCTAATCTGAAACCATTTTTTAAGTGCAGTTGAACAACTGTTTTTGAAACAAACTGTAAGGTGTCACTGTCCCATTTTTTTTTTCTGAATTTTAGTATCATATCATCAAATCAGCTGTGCTTTCAAGGCATGTTTTGGCTCTACAATAGGGGTGATTATGCATTGTTGGTTGAAGAAGCAATTAATACAGATTGGGATGCATTAAAATATGACGACATTAACATTTATGCTTCCAAAATAACAAATCGGTTACTTAAAAAATCAGACAAACACATTTAAAACAAAACAATTAAAGTTAAACAGTCAGAGCCACCTTGGCTAACTAGCAATATAAAAAATAAATAAATAAATAATAAATAAAATAAATAAATAAATAAATAAAATAAAACGGAAAAGAAAACGTTATTATGACAAATATAAGAGAACTAAAAATCATGCAGATTTTGTTAAAGAAACACAACAACAAACGCTATTCGCAAATCTAAACAATTAGAAAACGATAAAATAGCGGGAAAGACATTAAAAATGTTTAACAAACCTACACATGATTCGACTGTTCCTCCTTTACATGAAAAAAGTTGAATCTAGGAGGAAAAGGCGAATCTGTTGAACGAATATCTTTTTTCTGCACAGTCTAACCTGAACGAAAGTAATGCAAACCTTACAAACATAAGTTTACCTAATATAAGCAAATTAGAATCAATTACACAAAGTCTGCAAGAAATAGAACTATTCTTAAAGTCTCTTAAAGTAGGAACAGCTGCGGGTCATGTTTCTATCAATAACATAATCTTAAAAGAACTATCAATCTCCCTTACTATTCCATTATGTAACCTCTTCAATTATTCATTTTCTATTGGTACTGTTCCAGATTTGTGGAAAAGACAAATATAACTCCTGTATTTAAGAAAGGTGACCCTTCAGATTCCTCTAATTATAGACCAATATTGCAAAGTCATGGAGAAGATTGTGCATAAGTATGTCTTTAATTGTTTTTGTTGTTTTTTTCAATAAACGTCAAAAAGATTGCCTTTGCAAACAAAGAACACACTACAGATCAGAAAATTGGGGTCTCGGTTTTATTGAGACTCTCCATAAGCAGTAATGAAGTTTGCAACACTGCTTACGCACTCTAGCATATATATGAGCAGAACTCCATTCTCAAATATACCACAATGGGCCCAATGATTCCAAAGGAAATGAAATATAATCTGCACTATAGTGAAGTACGGGGAGACGTTCTACCGCCGCCACATGGCACTAACACCAGCCGCATTGCACTAAAGATTGCCTTTTGAAACAAAGAACACACTACAGATCAGAAAATGGAAGTCTCGGTTTTATTGAGACTGTGGAGTTCTTACAACTTCGCAGTCTGGCTTCGTGTTAGGAAATTCTACCGTTAACCAATTTTTAGCTATTTAAAATACATTTTGTAAAGCATTGGACGATGGCAAAGACGTCCGTGTTATATTTTGTGACATTAACAAGGCTTTTGATAGAGTTTGGCATAAGGTCTGATATATAAATTGCAGAAAGTTGGCATTAGTGGAATCCCGTTAAACTGGTTCATTGACTATCTTAAAAACAGACAATAAAGAGTTAAGTTACTTGGAGCCACTTCCAAGTATACTTTAGTTAAAGCAGGTGTCCCTCGAGGCTCAATTCTTGGACCATTACTATTTCTAGTTTATATCAATGACATTGAGGAAAGTATAAATTCTACCATTAGGGTTTTTGCAGACAACACGAGTTTTTACCTTATAGCTGACAATCTAACTGAAGCAGCTGATAAGCTCAATGCAGACCTTTTCAAAATACATTTATGAGCATCCAGATGGTTGGTGACTTTTAAAAGTCTCAATAAAACCGAGACCCACATTTTCTAAATGGTATGGTGTTCTGTGTTTCCAAAGGTAATCTTTTTGACGTTTGTTTTAATCCTTGAAAACCAGAAACTCTGCTTTTATCAAGAAAAAATAAATTAACCGTATCATCCACATGTTTTTATGAACAATCAAGCAATTTCCGAGGTTAACAACCATAAACCCTTAGGGCTGACTTTTTCTCATGACTGCTCTTGGCATGAACACATTGAAACTGTTAAATCAAAAGCCTGGCTCTGAGTGAATATACTCGTAATACGCAAACACTCAGCTCTATAACAACTCCTTTCTCCCGGGTGTTATCCATGAATCGTCTGCCACAAGAAACGCGAGATGCAACGACTATAGTGAGTTAAAAAAATAAATTGAACGAAAACAATGTCAAGCACCCCATTATTTCGATGGCAAGAGGAAACAAAAAATATACCACACCGGACTTAGAATGATCTGTAGTTCTCTGAATCAGCATTTGTATTCTGAAAATAACATCGATAGTCCCTATGCAGATGTGGAGCTACTGAAGATATAAACAATATCTTATTGCATTGTCTACTATTTCAGAACCATAGGCGTGAAACGAAAATAGCAACGCCGAAATAGCAACGCCAAACTGCAAAAAATCCTTCTGTATGGATACCTGACCTTTATACTTGCAAAAAAAACAAAAAAAAAAAAAAAAAAAAAAAAAAAAAAAAAAACAACAAAAAAAAAAAAAAACAAAAAAAAAACGAACAAACAAAAAACCATCACGAAAACATACCTATATAATTTTTACCCCCTTAAAACTCACTTTTATATAGTAAACTAAGGTTTACAGCAGTATACATTATTTTTCTTATTTCTGCTCAAAAACACAGATTGTTGGTCGTCGTTAGAACCGCCTCGGCGAGGCGGTTCTATCAAGTACCCACAATCTATGTTTTGAACAGAAATATAAAAACAATATTAGAATATTTATCTGAAAATTTTCAGTTTTTGGTGGTGAAATTTTCAATATATTTGAATAGGCGTGTTTTCGTAATGAAATCTTTATTACAAGAACAAAACGATTCCAAGTACAGTTATAACTATATGCATGTAACAAATACAAACCGATACGCATTTGCCTTGTAACAAATACAAACTGACACGTGGGCCTGTCGAAATGGCCTCCTGGCTTTGAATTGGGCATTTATTTCTTTGTAAATTTATAAATGGCAACCGACCTTCTAAAATATTTATTTTGATACAAACTGCAAACCCCGTGTAGTGTTCATTTCTTACTCTTGTATCATTTAGTTACTGTAAGCATCCGCAGTACCTAATGTAAACATTAAAGCTGGTAGAAAGTACGTTTCTACCTGAAATTGGGCATAATGACCGACATAACTGCGACGATTGACATGAGCCAATTCCAATCACAGAGTGGGGTAGCTGAAGTGTACAGTAACTATATAACTGCCAATAGCTATTGTTTTCTCTCCGCTACTTATGTGTCTAAAAGTGAATTTTCTGTTTCTTTTTTTTTTTTTTTTTTTTTTTTTGTGATCTCCTTACACATTTTCCGACTTCTTCACATTCACTAAAAAAGCATCATTTTAAAGAGTGACCTAACAAACCCTACTATTGATATTTGCTTTCTTATTGAAATACGAGATACAGATCAACAAAAGTCATTAGATTTCCTTCTGAATCCCTTTTGTATATCCTTGTCATGTTTTACAGATCTTAACCTCTGTACATGTTTGTCAGTTTATACAAATAAAATAATGTTCAAACCAAACCATTTGTCTTTTCTGTTGCTCTATTTTATTCTCAAATACTATCCTAACCTTAAATTGATGTTCAAAACTTGTCGGACCTATGTATGTACTATAGTAAAGTGACTTTTTTGGACATTTTGTCTCCATTTTGCGCATTTTGGATACCTAAGATGCAAAATTTCTTCATGCAGACATAAAAAAAGGACACTTATCAGATTGTGCGGATGCGCATTCGAAGGTACGTTTTCTGACGTAGCAACTCTTATGTATTTGCAGTTTGTCACCCTTCACTGAAGTTCTGTGTATGGCATTCAAGGCGCCGGTTAGTAGATCAATTCAGTATTTTGTACTGATAAAGAGACTATATTTGTATAATAAATTGTAACAACAATGACCATTGAGAGCAATAAACACATACACAGAACTGAAAATAGCTGGCAGCACTGTCCATTTTTCTGGGTCAGACTTCAGGTTTCGGCCAATAAGGCCTCATCAGTGACCCTCATATAAAATTTCAAAAGTCTCCGAATGGACGTTTGTGGCACCCATATGGCACTAGCATCAGCAATAGTGAAGATAAATACATTCTACAAACATGTCAACCTCCAAACAGGCATATATATCTTCTTTACTTTAGCCCAGGACATGTCTCTATGCCATCAGCAAAGAGAAGCCCATTTTTATATCTATACGTAACTTCGTTTAGCTCTGTATTTGCGTTTAAGTGGACAAGCTACTATGAAACCAATATCTGATATGCAGCAAATTCTCATAATCATTTAGGGGACTAAATACATGTGGCAGATTTAACGTCATTCCAGAAAAGGGAGACACTTTTTGTGACTTGTGCTTTCGTGTGCACCGAGTCCTGTCTGAAAATGGAAACTACTCTAAAAGACAAAAAATCAAAAGAGAGGTTAATAACGTTTCTAATCGTAAAAAAAGAAATTAAATCCTATTCAGAAGGGAGGTAAATAAATTTTGACAGAGTTTTCTCCGCTATAACGCACCTGTAGACCCATGGCGGTAAAGATTTTGAAGGTTTTTGATAGCACACAGCCTTGCATCACTCCATTTATAACCGGTAAAGATACATATAAAATTGTCGTTTGAGGAGGTTTTTGACACCTATGGAGATACAGGTGGAATTGCCATTTGACGAGGTTTGTTATACCAGTAGAGGTACATATGAAATTGCCGTCTGACGAGTTTTACGTTTTCAGTAGAGATAAATATGGAGTTGCCATTTTATGAATTATGTAATACCAGTAGAGATACGATTGACGAGGTTGATGATACCAGTAGTGATACACATGTAATTGTCGTCTGACGAGGTTTATGATACCAGTAGAGATACATGTATAATTGCCGTTTGACGAGGTTGATTATACCAGTAGAGATACATATGTTATTGGCGTTCGACGAGGTTAATGATACCAGGTGAGATACATTTGTAATTGACGTTTGACGAGGTTCATGATACCAGAAGAGATACATATGTTATTGTCGTTTGACGCGGTTTATGATACCAGTTGAGATACATATGTTATTGTCGTTTGGCGAGGTTTATGATACCAGTTGAGATACATATGTTATTGTCGTTTGGCGAGGTTTATGATACCAGTAAAGATACATGTGTTATTTTCGTTTGACGAGGTTTATGATACCAGTAGAGATACATTTGTAATTGGCGTTTGACGAGGTTTATGATACCAATAGAGATACATATGTTATTTTCGTTTGACGCGGTTTATGATACCAGTAGAGATACATATGATATTTACGCTGGAGCCCGGCGTATCTATTTGAGGTTGTTTTTGTAAAATGTGTATGCATTTGGAGAACATCGGTTTTCTTCCAGTTTTATAGGGTTCTTAGTGGGGTTATATATAAATATTCATCCCCACTTTTTTTTATTATTCAAAGTCACACTTTTGCAGCGGAGAACTGCGCCATTGGTAACATACTGAAATAAAAAAATGGGGAGTACTGTGTAGGATGAAAGTAGCTATGTGGGTTTTGCTCATATAAAAGAGAATTGAGCAGTTTTCCCGTAGGAGCCCCAATTTGACCATTCGACCTGAAATGAGCTTGTTGCTGTCAACATTCGTACACGTTTGAATTTTTTCATTTCGTTTTTTTTTTCGTCGTACTACGAAGACGAAACAAAAGATATTTTTCTTTGTTTACGATTGGAAATATGCATTCTTAAATCGAACGGATTATAAGCTGGTTTAATATTACAGTTTAATTTGATATTCAAGCATGGAAAGATTTAGGCCGAAAGAAAACGTTATGAATGGAGAAAAGAACGAAACGCTGCTACATAGATGATTTCGGATATAGTATGTTCGGCCTAGGCTATGGATGGCAACATTTAATTATGTATGCGGGCTAAAAAAACAAACGATTATAGTTGATTTTTTTTACATAGCTCTGATAACGTCTATAATGTTTTTTTATCGTTGAGTATTGCGATAATTTATATAATTACAACCTATCATAAATTATAATAATATTTTTTTTCATTATACTACGATCTATAGGGAGCTAAGTAATGCATGACAGATTAGTTTCCCGGCGTATTGATGCTTTGCATCAATGTTTTCTTGTTGTAGTTTGACGAGGTTTATGATACCAGTAGATATACATGTATAATTGCCGTTTGACGAGGTTTATGATACCAGTAGTGATACATTTGTAATTGCCGTTTGACGAAGTTAATGATACCTGTAGAGATACATGTACATATGAAATGGTCGTTTTACGAGGTTTATGATACCAGTAGAGATACTTATGACCTTGCCGTCTGACGAGGTTTATTATACCAGTAGATATACATACGAGATTACCGCTTTAGGAGGTTATTTATACCAGTGAGGATACATATGGAATTGTTGTTTTACGAGGTTTAGGATACCAGTAGAGATACATATGTATTGCCGTCTGACGAGTTTTATGATTGCAACAGGGACACATATGAAAAGTTTATGATACTAGTATGAAATTGCCGTTCTACGAGGTTTATGTCTCTCTCACGTGAAAATCAGGCTGACATTATTGAGGCTTTCAATTCAACTTCAAGATACCTTGATGATTTATTAAATATTGACTATATTTACTTTGACCAAATGGTAGACCGGATATACCCTAGGGAACTCCAATTAAATAGAGCAAATTCTTCCGGTACCGAGGCACCTCTTTTGGATTTGAATCTATGTATTTCTAATGGTACGGTTTCCACCAAAATTTATGATAAACGGGACGATTTTGATTTTGATATAGTCAATTTCCCTTTTCTGGATGGCGATGTCCCCCGGTGTACCTCATATGGGGTATACATATCTCAACTTATTAGATTCACCAGAGCTTTTTCAAATCTAAATGACTTTAACTACCGTAATAAAGCCCTTACTGCCAAACTTCTTAAGCAGGGCTATCGTTATTGTTACCTTCGTAAGGCGTTTTCGAAATTTTATCGCTGACACAGTGCCTTGTTAGAAACATTTAGCGTCAGTCTGAAAACACTTCTGCAACAAGGTATATCGGAACCAGAATTTTACGGTGACTTAGTGTACAGATTTATAAAACTTATAGGTAAATCTAACTTTTCGGATCAATTCAGAAAACTTATTAACCGTTATAAAAGAATTGGCTATAGCCTGGATATTATGCGGCAGACTGCATGCCTAGTTGTCAACCCAATCATTGTTGATGGCTATGCTTCACTCTTTAATTGCAGGACGGCGGTTCGGGCCTCAGACCCAATGACGGCCTCTTCGTAAAACGTTAACCAGTGGGTTGGGGCTTGACGATATGTCTTTGGCTTGGCCCGCCGTGGTTCAACTATTGGTTTTCATTTACTCTGGCATACAGTAGAATTAGCCATGAGTACTCGCCTTTGTTTATTATAGTGATTAATTTGATTTTTGTGTTTTCGCTTTGATGCATTGACTGAGTTGGGAGCCTTTATGCGAACCGAATTTTTATGTGTTTCTGTATTAAGAGTAGCATCGGGACCCAGGGTGAAGTTAGCTAGCTGTAAAAGTGCTTTAACCCCCCCCCCCCCGCCCTCCCCCGGTGGTTTACTTTACTGACCGTTCTAAGGCGGTGGTCCCGGTGTTAGTCTTACTCCTTGTTGCTTTGTGGTTTATTCTACGAGGCGATTTATTGTATGTCTTTCCACGTGTCATTTTGTTCTTGTGTTTTTCAGTCCTTTTAGTATTGCGATTACCTCGCTTGGGGAAGAGAGAGCTAATCTTAATGTTTTTCGTACGTTTGTTCGATTTGTGCTTATTTGGATTTGTCGGTTTCTTCTTCCTCTTGGGATCTGGGAAGGGCTGCGGTTTGTGATTGCGGCACTCCCTGGACTTTTCTCTTACCTTTTTTATGATACCGGTGACGATATATATGAAATTGCCATTTTACGAGGTTTATGATACAAGTAGTGATACGTATGGAATCGCCGTTTGACGAGGTTTTTGATACCAGTAGATACATATGTGAAACTGATTACGAGGCTTATGATACCAGTAGAGATGCGTTTATGATACCGGTGAAAATACATATGGACTTGCCGCTTGACGATATTGATGATACCAGTGATGTTACATATAGACTTGCCGCTTGACGAGATTGATGACACCAGTGATGTTACATATAGACTTGCCGCTTGACGAGATTGATGATACCAGTGATGTTACATATAGACTTGCCGCTTGACGAGATTGACACCAGTGATGATACATATGGACTTGCCGCTTGACGAGATTGATGATACCAGTGATGATACATATAGACTTGCCGCTTGACGAGATTGATGACACCAGTGATGATACATATGGACTTTCCGCTTGACAAGATTGATCATACCAGTGAGGATACGCATGGACTTGCCGCTTGACGAGATTATTGATACCAGTGATGATACATATGGACTTGCCGCTTGACGAGGTTGATGATACCAGTGATGATGCATTTTGGACTTTCCGCTTGACGAGATTGATGAAACCAGTGATGATACAAATGGAATTGCCGCTTGACGAGATTATTGATACCAGTGATGATACATATGGACTTGGCGCTTGATGATACCAGTGATGATGCATTTTGGACTTTCCGCTTGACGAGATTGATGAAACCAGTGATGATACAAATGGAATTGCCGCTTGACGAGATTATTGATACCAGTGATGATACATATGGACTTGGCGCTTGCGAGGTTGATGATACCAGTGATGATACATACGGAATTGCCGCTTGACAAGGTTGATAATACCAGTGATGATACATATTGAATTGCCGTTTGACGAGGTTGATGATACCAATGATGATACATATGGACTTGCCGTTTGACGAGATTGACGATACCAGTGATGATACATACGGATTTGCCGCTTGACGAGGTTTATGATACCAGTGATGATACATATGGACTTGTCGCTTGACGAGGTTGATGAAACCAGTGATGATACATATGGAATTATCGCTTGACAAGGGTGATGATACCAGTGATGAAACATATTGAATTGCCGTTTGACGAGGTTGATTAAACCAATGATGATACATATGGACTTGCCGTTTGACGAGATTGACGATACCAGTGATGATACATATGGATTTGCCGCTTGACGAGGTTGATGATATCAGTGATGATACATATGGACTTGCCGCTTGACGAGATTGATGAAACCAGTGATGATACATATGGACTTTCCGCTTGACGAGATTGATGAAACCAGTGATGATGCATATGGACTCTCCGCTTGACGAGATTGATGAAACCAGTGATGATACAAATGGAATTGCTGCTTGACGAGATTAATGATACCAGTGATTATACATATGGACTTGCCGCTTGTCGAGGTTGATGATACCAGTGATGATACATATGGACTTTCCGCTTGACGAGATTGATGAAACCAGTGATGATACAAATGGAATTGCCGCTTGACAAGATTAATGATACCAGTGATGATACATATGGACTTGCCGCTTGACGAGGTTGATGAAACCAGTGATGATACTTATGGAATTGCCGCTTGACGAGGTTAATAATACCAGTGATGATAGATATATAGAATTACCGCTTGACGAGGTTAATAATACCAGTGAAGATACATATGGAATTGCCGTTTGTTGAGGTTGATGATGCCAAAAAGAGATATATATGGAATTAACATTTTGCAAAGTTTATGAACCAAGTAAAGATACATATGGAATGGTGTCGAATTACGGTTGGCACACGGCACTAACACAAACTGTTGTGAGGATAAATGAACTCTAAAAAGGAATTTACACTCTCAGAAAACTGACAACAGCTGTTGTGTCAAGTTTTCTGAGTTTTACTAGCTTGTTTCGCCCAATTTTGTTTCATCGGTGACCCTTCATAGAATTTTATCCAAAAAAAACAAACGTATTGGGCTTATTGGTCACAAATGACCAGAAAATAAAAACCTCACTATGGTGAAGTATGGGGAAGTTTTACGGTCGCCACACGATTAACACCAGCAGTATTGAAGACATTACGAATACACGCCTATTCAAATATATGAAAAATTTCACTTGCAAAAAAACTAAAAATTTTCAGATAAAAAAAAACAAAAAAAAAAAAAAAAACTCTGAGTTTTTTTTTTTTCATATTTCTGCTCAAAACATAGATTGTGGGTATTCGTTACTCTAACGAGTACCCACAATCTATGTTTTGGAGCGGAAATAAGAAAAATAATTTATACCCCTGTAAACACCAGTTTTACTATATAAAAGTGGGGTTTAAGGGATCAAAATTATATAGGCGTGTTTTTCGTGATGATAAACTGATTCTTAAAGGAATGACCCCTTGAGATCAATGAACACACACTAAAACCTGTATTAGAGTTTATATCGGATATTTCTACAATGTGGAGGGAAAATTGCCAGCATATTCACCCATATACGAGTACCTTCAATTGTTCACATGAGAAAAAAAATGTTTCATTCTTCCATTGTAATTTATGTTCCATTATTTCAAATATATCATTTATAAATCTCTGTATTTTTTTCAGATGTTACTTCATACTACCCTCTTTAACCTAATCATTCGGACAAGCAGGCTTGAACGGTGCAGACTCAGATCAGACGCCGCTTTCTGCGGCGTCTGATCAGGGTCTTCAATGTTTGGCACTCATCAAACACTCTTTTAGACACATCGATAGGTAGAGAAATGGACGTTCAAACTTAATAACAAAGTTGGTCATAAGCTAAGCTGTTCGAATACCTAGGTAAAATATGGTTACAAATTTGAGCCGGGACACAGCATTCCCGAAAGGATTGTATGTGCCCACAGCGAAGACTCAGATCAGCCTGTGCATCCGTAAAGGCTGATCAGTGTCTTCGTCTATCGGCTGAAGACGCTTTGGGTCTTAGGCTACCCACAGTGCGCACTGCAAAGACTCTGATCAGACTGCGCGGATCGTTGGGCGCTCATGCAATCTTGTAGGAAATGCTGTGGCCCGGCTTATTTTATAGTGTGTCATGGGTTGATGCTAATGTGCTTATTCTAGAATCACTCTTTTGGTAACAGTTGATGGGATATCATGTAAACATACTAGTTTATATTATGGGAAAATGATAAGGAAGGGACTTATCCATGCGTCAGTGCATTTTCTGATACAAACATGCATTGCTTCAACGCAAAATTTAGAAATGTAGATATTTCTACATTTGGGATTGACGCTGACGTGAAATGTAAAAATATCAAGATTTTGCATTTATGTCAACGCAAAATATTGAAATTTTCTACATTTTACTTTGACGCTAACGCAATATATATATATATATATATATATATATATATATATATATATATATATATATATATATATATATAAAATCAATTTTTAGCGTTGACATTACTACTGATAGGTACGACTTTTAGTTTTAGCTCGAGTATACGAAACAAATAACACTGTGGTTGGACATGACATCAGTCATCTTTAGAACATTATTTTTTGTATCTTGAGGTAAATGTCAGGGTCATTAAAGACATTAAATCTCCCAGATGGGGAGACATAGACACTAATGGTAAAAGTGTTCTACATTTCTACATTTTGCGTGGATGTTGACCATACAATGTATCGCCGCAAAATAAAGAAACAATAAAAATACAATCTGTATTTTGCGTTGAGGCTAACGCAAAATGTAGAAAATTTCCACATATTGAGTTAGCGTCAACGTAAAATGTAGAAATTTTTATATTTCTACATTTTGCGATGCAACAATGAATATCAAGTACGGAAGACAATCTGTCAGCATTGGATTAACCCTTGCCATGGCAAATAAATTAAGATGCGACGCCCACTTCTAACTTTCAGCCAATCAGATTACTTGATCCAGCTTGTTGATACGAGTTCACATACTTAATGACAAACAGTGCAGATCCAGATCAGTTGGCTTCTTTAGAAGCCAACTGACCTGGATCTACACTGTTTGCAAAGCATGGCATATCCGGGTTCAGCAGAACCAGGGTTAATTGTCACGTTTTCCACATTCAGTTTTGCTGAATCTCTTTCTACATAGCCGATTAGAACAAAGTATTGTTCTTTTCTGTGAAATGTATTAATGCCAAGACTGATGTCACTGCGATGTTATTTAAAATCTAATCATAAAGTTTAATCATTAAGTAAAATTACAGACAACTCTTACATCTGGCATCGATGTTAATTCCATCTAAACGGTCATGGCTGAAATAAAGTAGTGTAAACACAACGCTGAGGCCTTAATGCTTTGGTCACAATACCTTCCGATTAGGCTTCCGATGTACTCCCGGCATGATTTTTAGCCATTTTCGCCAGGTCTCCGGCCGGACACCCGACATAGCCGGCCGGTGACCGGGGCTCTCAGGCAGCATCGGGGAGGTGCCGGAAGAGTTTTAACTTGAAGTTAAAATTTCACCGATGTCCGGTGGATTTTCATAATCGGCCACATATCCTTCACACAC
This sequence comes from Anodontia alba, assembly GCA_964016985.1. Lineage (NCBI taxonomy): Eukaryota > Metazoa > Mollusca > Bivalvia > Lucinida > Lucinidae > Anodontia > Anodontia alba. The sequence goes on from OZ024828.1 coordinate 11,140,579, forward strand.
CCTTTAAGTATCGTCCGGTATCCGGCCGGGGATCGAGCGGTTACCGGCCGATGTATGTAGCTTCAGAGGAAAAATATTTTTAACCGGACAGGTGCCGATATCCGGCCGATGTCTCTTCACACGTTGGAAAGTAACCGGCCGATGTCCGACCGACTTGAACCGGTGTGCACCAGATATGTAACCGACATCGGCGGGTCATCGGTCGGGTGTCGACCGGCGTATCCGCACATCGACCGGGCATCGGGTGGACAATATAAACCCCCGTCACTCGGGTGTACAGCATTTTTCCGCGTTTCTGCCAAAGTGCCGGCTCCACACGTAGGTAAGACTTGAAGTCACTCGCATGTTCGTTCTCGAGCTCCCGCATTAATGTCTCGTATTGGCCAAACAGCGGTCTACGTAAGATCCAGTCGCGGACCCACCACCTTCGTCTTCTCCTCTGGGTCATATGCCGCTCTCTCTCAGCTTCTTCTAACAGCGCGGCAAGTATTATATACTGTTGCAGCCTTGCTTGGGCTAATTCATGTTCCAGCATTGCCAATCGTAGTCTTCTTTGCGCAGCCATCCTAACGTTATTACCATGCCAGGAAGTGTATACCCGTTATATATGACCATGCCAACACACCACCGGACAATCGCCCTATATTCGGCCGGGCCTCGTACGGACGTCATTCGTAGTCCGTAGGATACTCGGGCGATATTCGTACGATGTCCGGTCAATAGGTGGGTAATCGCCCGGACATCTTAGGATAATCGGCCGAAAAGTATTAGATGTTCGGACGGTGTCCGGCCGTTATTCGCGGCCTCGCCGGTTCCAGAAAATTTCTCTTTGGAAGTAGACTCCGTACGATTACCGGAAGGTCTTCGGACGGCCTCCGCTCGGCATCCGAACGGTGCCATTTATGCAAATTACACGCAAGAATTTTTTTCACCGGTGTTGTCCGATATCGGAAAAATTGCAAAAACCACCGGTGTGCTCCCGATTACCCCCTATCCCCGGACACCGGCCGATCTTTGTGACCAAAGCATAAGTGTGACAATTTGATAGTTTGTAAAACTGATATAGTTAAATATGGAGGACTGGCAGTTTGAAATGCTCCTACGTATCGCCATACAGTCAGTCCTCCATTACGAAAACAAGCCTATTCAAATACACTGCAAATTTTACCACCAAAAAAATGAAAGTTTTCAGATAAAAATTCTGATATTTTTCATATTTCTGCTCAAAATATAGATTATGGGAACTCGTTAGAACCGCATCGGAGAGGCGGTTCTAACGACTACCCACAATCTATGTTTTTGAGGAGAAATAAGAAAAATAATGTATACCCCTCTAAACCCCAGTTTTACTATATAAATGTGGGGTTTAAAGGGGTCAAAATTATATAGGCATGTTTTCGTGATGGTGACGGGGGCAGAAGGGGGCAGTGAGGGCGCATCAACTTGATTTTGAAGGGAGCCTGATGTTCTTGATGTTCTAAACTAATTTTGCTAGTGCCGTAGTTTTTTTTTCAGCAAGTTTTACAGAATCGTTGTTTTGTAAACGTCATCTCAGTGGATAGGACCTAGTTACTCGAGGCTCAAGAAGTTCCGGAAACAATCCTCGGGTTGGCAATGTGATGACCACTGTATTGTGGGGCGCCAAAGGAGTGATTCTGGTGGACTTTTCACAAAAAAAGAAGGATTCTTGACCATCTGAGAATCGTAATACGCGAAACATGACGCGGTAAACATTTTATAGACTTTCTCTTTCAGCGTAACTATGTAAGAGTCCACAACTACAAGGTTTCAATGGATGTTGTAGAGCAAACGGTATCTCAACGGGCACACGACGTTTATACAACGTCGCATTATCGTCGGTGCAACGTCATATATCATGGTATTTATAGTATAATGTTATTAAATGAATGTTTTCATATTGGCCCTGTTACATGTCCTAAGGATAGCTGTATTGGTCCGGTCCGAAGCGAAGCCGAGGGCTAATACAGCTACACGAAGGCCAATACGACTGGCCGAGGGCCTGTAACAGGGCAAATATGAAAACATCCATTTCATGACATTTATTAATCAACTTTTTGTTTTCAACTTTTAAAGTGTTGAAAGTCAGTAAAGCCTCTTTTTGAATACTTTTGTTTTTGCTTCTTGCTTCACTATGCAGTTAATTGCCGACTTTTTAAAACATTGCCTTTTGAATAGAAAACATTAACATTTGTTTTAGCGGAATGTCGAGTTGAAAAATTGTCTAATGTTTCTTTGAAAGACCACTTTCAAATTTAAGCGAGAACACAGACGACATCTTCAGTTGCATTTTTCTTTGTACATGTAGGCAGGCTTTATACCGTAAAATACTGACCCTACTGAATCCCTCATTTTTATCCCTAAATCCTTGTATTGGCCCTCGTTTAAAGATATATGAAGTTGTCACTAACCACCTCAGAGCTAACCACACTCTTGACAAATTCGGCAGGCGACACATTGATGATATATATATTCCGTGTTCACTAGGCTCTGACATTCATGCAAATCGTCTCCAAAGCCTGTGTGAGTACGTATATGTCACACATACGAATACGTAACAAATGCATTACATGTGCCTACATTTGTACGCATACGTAACAAATTGTTACGAATTGTTGCAATGCATTACATGTGCCTACATTTGTACGCATACGTAACAAATTGTTACGAATGCGTACAACTGTACGCTTATGTAACACATGGCAACGTTAATATGTTACTTTTGCGCACAACTGTAGCACCTGTTCATTACATGAAGCAGAAGTCACTATTTTGGGAACGATTACTGTGACCGGTTTGTTTCTCAGTATGCATGTTTTGATTTGACACACGGCCCTTCTTACATAACTAATGTTTTTGCATCTATATATGCAGAACAATGTAAAATGTAACGTGTATTATTATAAAACAAAAAAGAAAAAAAATCAAATTGTCTGTGTTTGTTATCTCTATATTAAGCAGTGTTACACCGTACAAAAAAAAAAAAAAAAAAAAAAAAAAAAAAGACGTAGAATTGACGGTATTGACTGGCATCTCACGGGCGCCTGAAGATTATTTACAAGAATACATCACGAAAACATGCCTATATAAAATTGACCCCCTTCAACCCCATTTTTATATAGTAAAACTGGGGTTAACAGGGGTATTCATTATTTTTCTTAGTTTGCTAATGAACATAGATTGTGGGTACTCGTTAGAACCGCCTCGCCGAGGCGGTTCAAACGAGTACCCACAATATATGTTTTGAGCAGAAATATGAAAAAATATCAGAATTTTTATCTGAAAATTTTCATTTTTTCTCGGTAAAATATTCAGTATATTTGAATAGCCCTGTTTTCGTAATAAATCGCGCATGACAGGACAGAGTAGGGCAAGATAGGTAACGTAGGACGTATAGTAGGGATTTGAGCTGTCGCACCATATATTAAGCTTACCCATCCTTACCCAATCCCACGAGGTAATTCCTGCAAAACTTCTACAGGCGTCAATAAAATTGACGGTAAATATGCGGGCAGCCAGGTGCCAATATTGTAGCGTGAAATCTATGGGATTGTTTTTACAGTGTATAGATAGATTTAAGTATGTATGCATAGATATTGCAACACCTTGATATGCATGGTTTCCCAGGTTGAAAACTTCTGTGTTGCTAATAGCCTATAACTGAAACTTCTTGTTGCAAATATGTTTTTTGAAGTGTGGTAATGTTCTTTTTACACCCCCACCACTTGTAAGGACAATGAAAGGGTCCTCATGTGAAGTGCAGCTGAATAGCTGAATCGTTTGAGGATCAACTGGTCCGTGTTTGGTGTAAATTTTGTTTCTGGTACACTTTAACCGACATTATCTTTTATTCCGATCACGAAAACATACCTATATAATTTTGACCCCCTTAAACCCCACTTTTATATAGTAAAACTGGGGTTTACAGGGGTATACATTATTTTGCTTATTTCTGCTCAAAAACATATAATGTGGGTACTCGTTAGAACCGCCTCGGCGAGGCGGTTCTAACGAGTACCCACAATCTATGTTTTGAGCAGAAACATGAAAAATATCAGATTTTTTTTATCTGAAAATTAATAGTTTTTGGAGGTGAAATTTTCTATATATTTGAATAGGCGTGTTTTCATAATACGACAATGGAAATCTGCTATAAACGTACATACGCTCGTATATGAGCCGTGTCATGGAAAATAAACAGCATTAGTAACACGAGAGCAGTGTAGACCAAGATTAGCCGCCATACTGTTATCAATATCTGATCAGGCTTTACACCATTAAGGGTGATATGGGACCAAACGAATGGTAAACAGTGTAGAGCTTGATCGGTCGCCACTTCCGGTCTATACAATCCAACTATATCGATTTTTCTTTGCAATTTTATAAGATGTGAAGATTTCGTATTGTTTGCACACGTGTTTGTTTGTTTTGTTCGGGCTTTACGTCGCTTTCAACAGTCTTTCAGTCATATCGCGACGGTGTCTGGATGTGGCAGGGAGCTCAATGCTCACTTTTAGAGTGCTGCCTCACTGAAATATCACGCCCCAGACACTTGACATGATATTCCACCCAGTCACATTATACTGACACTGAGTTGACCAGTTCTGAGTCCTAGCTCTACTCTGTTAATGCTGAGCGCCAAGCGAAAGAGCAGTTAGTTCAATTTTTAAAGTCTTTAGTATGACTCGGCCGGGGATCGAAACCGCAACCTCCCGGTCACAAAGCGGACTCTCTACCAACTGAGTCACTGTGCCGGTTTGCACACATGTTAAATTCGACATGTGCCACTCATACACTAACTGTTACGCACACGTACAATTGTACGCATATATAACACATTTGTACCGGATCGTATATGTGACATATGCGCACTCACAACCTGTTTTCGGAAAACAAGTGACAAAATGTTTCAAAATGTCGTCTGCTAAAAGTTTTACTCAGCATTATAAGCTTTAAGTAATGACTTGCGCATGTTCTAAGGGATCGACCATTTGTTCTTTATGTGTCAAATGGTCCCTCCCTAAGGACGGGACGAATCAACGACCAAAGGCATTTAAATGATACCATTTATTTGGCATACAGCCCCTATACCTTGCACGCGTTTCTATAATTTGTACATTTTGTGTTAAATGATTAAACCTCGGCGCTCCTTATTTGTAATTTATTTGGTCTAATGATTTCTGATATTTTTGCCGGTGTATGATTTTATCAATTATTAATGCTTATTGAATCATCATGCTTCTGGGCTCATATGTGTTAACGCCGCCCCTTTGTAGCCAGCACTGCTCTTGTTGTAAAATAGCTGTACCATACTTTCCCTACTGGATTGTAAAAAAATTCCCGTAGATTTACATTGTACGGTAAAACCTGGCGACTGACTGCCAGCGCCGTTACCGTAAACTTTTACGGGGGCGATAGCACTTTTGCAGGAATTACCTCGTAGGATGGGGTAAGGATTAGTAAGCTTAAGATACGGTGCATTGGTTCACATCCCTACTATGTCCTATACGTTACCTACCACGCCCTACACTGCCCTACCACGCGTAATTACTACTGTAAATAATATACAGGCGCCCGTAAAATTTACTGTACATGTACTAGCAGCCAGTTGCCAGTATTTACCATAAAATCAACAGGATCTTTCTACAGCGTGTGCTTTCAAAGTCCTTTGGAAAGATGTTTTTCGCGTGATGTTTTATTTTACATGTAAATGGAAAAATTGATTTGTGATTGACAATATTTTAATTATCAGGAACCATCTGTCTTTTCTGTTTCTGTGCTGATTTCAAATATTTACAGTAAATTTTATTTTACTGCCACAATGGGTCTGACCTATGCAATATCTATAATGCTAAACAGGATTTATTAATATTTATTTTCATTAGAAAATAATTTTATTTTTCTTCATTGGTTTCAAATTAATGATGTGATGTTTATTAACAATATTGTGAACATTTCAGAACATTTGAACAAATGCAACGTCTTGAAAAGCAGTATCCAAACTACCGACCCTTTCGACCCATAACGAAAACACGCCTATTCAAATATATAGAAAATTTCACCACCAAAAACTGAAAGTTTTCAGATAAAAATATTGATATTTTTCATATTGCTGCTCAAAACATACTTTAACATAGATTGTGGGTACTCATTAGAACCGCATAGATTGTGGGTACTCGTTAGAACCGCCTCACTTAGGCGGTTCTAACGAGTACCCACAATCTATGTTTTTGAAATATGAAAAATAATGTATACCCCTGTAAACCCAGTTTCACTATATAAAAGTGGGGTTTAAGGGGGTCAAATTTACATTATATATGCATGGTTTCGTGATGTTTGCACAATTCGCAGCCATTGTTACTATGGGAAAATGGAAATTGTCGATAATTTTTAAGAAACAAGAACAAACATTGAATAGAATAAAACTGTCGGTGCACAGCAATGAATCGTGACAAACGTTTGCAAATATACTGCCTCTGAGTAAAGTGTCACGCAAAAACGACTTTCTTGGGAATGTCGAAAACAGAGTAAGTTTTGAGACAGACAGGCCAACGCAAAGCCAATACATATACACCATGATAAAACCTACAGAACGACACGTATAAACAGATTTGCATCATCCAGCAGCGCTCAGAAGTCAAACGGAATTGTGGCGGCCGTAAAACGTCTCCCCGTACTTCACTATAGTGTAGTCATCTTGCCCTTTTTGATCACTAAGCCCTTTCCGGGATTTTTGAAAATTTGTTATGGTCACCGAAGAGGTCTAATTGATCGAATCTAGCTAGTCTGGTCCAAAAGTCTAGGCACTTTAGCTATATTCGATTTTGTGAGTGTGTTCATTGCTCTCAAGAGTCAATCTTTTTTTAGACTTTTATTGTTCAAATTGTAGGACAATTATGGCTAGGAGGTAATTAAGGTATCCGGATAGTTAGGGTTAATATGGTAATATCTGAGCAAACAATGCAGACCTAGTTCAGACGCCACAGAAAGCGAAAGCGGCGTCTGAACTAGGTCTACAATGTTTGCTAGTTGCCTAGCCATCGTAGACAGCAATTTCTAGGATTTTTGCCATGTGAGAAACTTCTATCCCACATGACCATGCTGTTCCTAGGAACAATCCAATTAAAGATGGGAGAAAAAGAATCCATCATGAGCCAGTCCATGTAGGATAGGGAAATCTCACCCACGGGGTATGAATTTCAACCAGTGACTCGGCAAGCCTTGTCCCTGGTTGAAATTCCTGTCCCTGGTTGAAATTCCTACCCCTCGTGTGAGATTTCCCTATCCTGCATGGACACTCATGATGGGTTGTTATAACCCAGCTAACACACAACGTCATAACAACGTCGGAGCAACGTTGTTACGACGTTGTGTGTACGTTGAGGCGACGTCGGAGCGACATTGTTACGACGTTGTGTGTTTTCTTGGTAGGTAGTAAACCGTGCGTGTTCATAGTTCAGGACACATATGAGCCGGGACACAGCATTTCCTATAATATTGCATGTGCACCCATCGAAAACTCAGATCAGCCTGCGCACCCGCACAATCTGATCAGTTTTCACTGTCCGACTTAAGATGCTTTGGCTCCTTGGCAACCCACAGAGTGCTCTTCGACGACTCTGATCAGACTGCGCGAATGCGCAGGCTGTCTGAGTCCTCGCTGTGCGCATATGCAATCTTGAAGGAAATGCTGTGTCCCAGCTCAAATGGTAAGGAATTAATGGTCAACACGGTGGGACTGCTATTGTCGTCATAACTGGACTGTGTCGAATGAAAAGGTGACTTCGGGTATCGTATAAACCTAAATATTGGGACACCTTAAACACTTACCATACTTGTCCCAAAGTTAAAAAAAAGTTCATTTCACCGTCTATTGATGTGTAAAAAGAACTGGTGAATGAGTAGTAAACAGTGTAATGTAGACATCGATCAGATACCATGTTCTACCGTGTCTAAGTGAGGTCTACTTATTTGCTCAGGCCTGAGTGTATTATGACCAGTTTTACCCGAAAATATCGGCACACCTTTAAAACTCTTTACCATAGTTGTGTTTAATCCATCTCTTGCTGGACACTACATGCCCTATCTTAGCAAACAGTGTAGATCCAGATCAGTTGGCTTCTGAAGAAACCAACTGATCTGCATCTGCACTGTTTGTCATTAAATATGTGAATTTCTATCAGAAACCCGGATCAAGTAATCTGATTGGCTGGAAATTAGAAGTGGGCGTGGCATCTTAATTTATCCAGCAGGATAAGTGTTATGTTTGTTTGTGTTGAGGTTTTACGGCCCAGTCAACCCAATGGGGTCATGTCGAGCGCGGTCAGTTTACCTAACCACACGTTTACTGGGCAGGCTTAGTCCTCTAAGCGGTTAACCAGTATTGTGCACATTCTTTCGCCAGAAACTGACAACTGCCCTTCTTGAATCAGCGGAAGGGAGAGAATGACCGTAGAAAATATTTCATGATCAATCTCCACGAAAGAATGTTGCCGACCTCGGCGGGGGTTGAACCCGCGACCTCCTGGTCTCCAGTCGGACGGCGCATCCAACTGAGCCACCGAGGATAAGGGTTAACATGAACAAGCCCATTTCACTACCTGCTAATGCGGATAAAGCGGCTGGTTGAGGGGGAAACAGAGCCTGATTATTCTCCGCATTCAGCTGCGTCTGATTTGGGCCTGCCCTGTTTTGCTCAGGCCTGTCTGTCCCAATACTTGCTCTCCTTTCGACATCTTTCGTTAAGGCGTTTTTTGCTTGAAACTTTACACTGAAGAACTTTTAGCTTAGTTTAATGCAAAACCATTTGTCGTTAGTGTTTGGATGCAAGTTTTCAACAAGTTCCACTTGTTCAAAATTTCTGAAAATTTCACAATATTGTTATGAAATATCAATAATTTAAAATAAGTGAAGAAAAGCAAAGCATAAATATTTAAAGAAATCTAAAAATCGAGTTTATTATAGAAATTGCATAGGTCAGACTCATTTTTGGGCATAATATTAATTTTGCGCTAAATATTTGTAAACAAAGCACAGGACCAGAAACGACAGATGGCTTCTTAGATATGGTCACTCACGAAATAATTTTGCTCATTTATCCACTATATAGTTAAGGGACTGATGCATGTGCCGAACAATAATACATGGGCCGCGCCATGCGACAAATGTGTCTTCCAGCATGCGCAAAATTTGCGGATTTACATCATCCTGCACAAGCGCAAAGTCTCATTCGGGCATTTGCTCTCGATTGAAATATCTTATAGTATCAAATGATTCTCTTTGCGGACAGCTAAGGCCCTGATCAGCCTGCGCGGATGCGCAGGCTGATCAGGGCCTCAGCTGTCCGCATATGCTCGAAGACACGTTTCCGCTTGGCGCGGACCGTATGTAGTTAGAAATGTTTGAGGAGTATGCACAATGGCTGAAGCAAGCTTGAAGCCACCCACCCCTACAAACAGGTTTGCTGCGGACAGTTACTAAGCGGTATTTCTGTTGCAGTTCATTTGTTCATTCTAGTTACATCACCGTAGTATTGGGAGGTCTGTACTCCGTAATAGAGGTCTTCCCATTACGAAAACACGCCTATTCAAATACATATAGAAAATTTCACCATCAAAAACTGAAAATTTTCGGATAAAAATCTCTGATATTTTCCATATTTCTGCTCAAAATATAGATTGTGGTACTCGTTAGGACCGTCTCGGTGAGGCGGTTCTAACGAATACCCACAATCTATGTTTTTGAGCAGAAATAATAAAAAAAATAATGTATACCACTGTAAACCCATTTTAACTGTATAAAGTGGAGTTAAAGGGGGTCAAAACTATACAGGCGTTTTTTTCGTGATGGAAGCGCTCCGGCGAGGTGCTTGTAATGAGTATCCACAGCATATATCTCAATAGAGAAATGCGAAAAAAAAAAAAAAAAAAAAAAAAAAAAAAAACACACTAAATATCTGCAATATCCCTGGGACAGACAGGGCTGAGCAAACAGTGTAGACCCAGATCAAACGCCACAGAACGTAGTATCTCATCAGGGTCTACACTGTTCACCACTCAGTCATCATGTTTAACACACATCAACAGGTTGCAACTTGGAACTGATTAATATTTAGGACAAGTATGGTAAGATGGTAGGGTATCCAAGTAATAACTCTCCTTCCGACATCTTTCGGTAAGTCGGTTTTTGTCTGGCGCTTTACACAGAAGAAGTAAATTGACAAACTTTTATCATGGTTTAATGCAAAATCATTTGTCATAACTACATATGCACAAAAAGCTGTATTCTAATCATTGGTTTAAAACAAAATATTTTCATTTTTCCCTGTTGTAAAATTGCTGAAAATGGTGCTGAAATCTGTAGGGTAGGTACATTGAGGGCAGGCTTTCAACAAGTTCCCTACTATTCAGTTTTTCTGGAATTTTCACAGTATTGTCAAGAAACATCAATAATTAAAAAAGAAAAGTAAAACATATTTTTTTTTACATAAAAATTCAAGAAAATCACTTTACTATAGAAATTGCATGTGTTGGACAATTTTTTGGCAGTAAATTTCATTCTAGAGTTAATATTTGAGAACAAAACACAGAAACAGAAAAGCCAAATAGTTTTTTTTTATTAAATATGGTCAGTCAGAACAAAATATTTTAATTCCATAACGAAAACACGCCTATATAGTTTTGGCCCCCTTAAACCCCACTTTTATACAGTAAAACTGGGGTTTACGGGGTATACATTAATTTTCTTATTTATATATTTCTGCTCAAAACATGGATTGTGGGTACTCGTTAGAACCGCCTTGCCGTGGCGGTTCTAACAAGTACCCACAATCTATATTTTGAGTAGAAATATGAAAACTACCAGAATTTTTGACCTGAAAGTTTTCATTTTTTTAGTGATAAAATTCTCAATATATTTGAATAGGTGTGTTTTTGTAATGCAAAATAAAACGCCAAGCAAAAAAACGTTTTCCAAGTGATGTCGAAAGGACAGTAGAGTCTATACGGTCCTCATCCTGAACAAGTCCGCTGTATGAAAAGAATACAACAGAATACATCAATCGACCTAATAATAATTATATCGAACTCAGTTTTCAGGCCATTCCTGTTTCCAATCCTCTTTGTACTAATTTTAGATATTTGTTTGTTCTATACAAAAAGATCATATTGTCAAAACAATCCACGTGTGCTACAAATAATTCTTATACAGATTCCTTACCGCATGCTGTTCATTAAAAGAGTTAAATTCGCTGAATTTGTTCAGGGACTTGTACCGAATTAACTTTTTTTTCTTTTGTAACGGGCACGCTTTTATCACGTTTGACGAACCTATCACTGCATGGGGTTAGCGATGACTTGTAAACTAACAATTATACGAGCGTCAAGAAGAAAGCTACAAAAATATACAATAATTGTGAACCAGTCAAAATACTTTCGAATTAAATGCTTATGTATCAACACGCGGCAAGTCACGTGCCTGCACGAGCATTACATATGACGTCACAGCATGTGAGCTCCTCACTTTAATGTTTTCCGTAAGATTACGACTTTAAAAGCGGAAAGTAATAGTTTTATAAGGATTTAATCCGCAAATTTAATTAGCACAAGTTTATTTAATAACATCATCAAGTTATTATCCCGTACATTTGCCAAGCTGTGGCCTCTTCATTAACCTTTAACGTCTGGTCTAATTCAGCAAGCGACAATTTGATGATATTTTTCTCATTTTTCTCAGAAGACCGGATTTGACATTTCATGCAAACTGTCTCCCAAATGAGACAATATGCATGAAATATCAAATCCTGTTTTCTGAGAAAAATAAGAAAAGTATTTCAATGTGTTGTCTGCTGCAAATTTTACCCAGAGTGCTAAGCGTTAAAGTGAAACGGAAATTGGATCAAGAAACAGGACGAAAGTAACATTTTATTGTGAAATAAAGACATTTAAGGCTGTCGAATGACTCGTATCATTGTTTACGCTCACACACATATGTGAAATGTAGTATATACTACTTAGCAACCCTCTGGATGAGGCATTCTTTGAACCATAATAGATATATATGTATTGTAATTTTTCACCATTCTTCATCAAAGTGCGCATTACGAAAACATGCCTATTCAAATATATTGAAAATTTCACAACCAAGAAAAACAAAAAAAAAAAAAAAACAAAAAAAAAAAACAAAAAAAACCAAAAAAAAACAGAGTTTTCAGATAAAACTTCTGATATTTTTCATATTTCTGCTCAAAACATAAATTGTGGGTACCCGTTAGAACCGCCTCGCCGAGGCGGTTCTAACGAGTACCCACAATCTATGTTTTTGAGCAGAAATAAGAAAAATAATGTATACCCCTGTAAACCACAGTTTTGCTATATAAAAGTTGGGTATAAGGGGGTCAAAATTATATAGTTTTGTTTTCGTGACGAGATTATACTTTTGTTTCTTTTGGGATCATTGAGTCCATTCTGGTTGCTTTGAAATTTGAATACAGCTTAAGTCGGTGCTAGTGAGGCGTATATAGCCTCGCCATCTACACTGCTGCTTATGAAGTGACACAATAAAAAAACAAAACAAACGATTTTCGTTCTTTTATAGGTCTTTGCTACCAAAGGCAACCTTTCTAGATTTCCATTTCATTTCTCTATGAAAACATCTGTTGTGGGTACTTGCTTCTAATGAGTACCACAACATATTTTTTTTTCGTGCAGAAATATGAAAGTATTTACCGCGATCTCTTGCTTATCTGGATTGGTGTAAACTGCGACATTTTCAATCATTACGAAAACATGCCTAGTCAAATATACTGAAAATTTTACCACCACAAATTAAAAAAAAATTCAGATAAAAATATCTGTTATTTTTCTTATTTCTGCTCAAAACATAGATTGTGGATACTCATTAGAACCGCCTCGACGAGGCGGTGTAACGTGTACTCACAATATGTGCTTTTGAGCACAGTATGGCAAGGTTTCTCGTTTATCCCGTTTTGGATAGCTCGGAGGCTGTAAAAGGCATATGCGATCAGCGAAGACTCAGATCAGACTGCGCGGATGCGCAGGCTGATCTGAGTCGTCGCTGGTCGCACGTCTTATTGTAGGTTTTGCCGGGCGCTGGTATATATTATTAATATTATCATTATTTTAACTAATTATTATTATTATTATTATTTATTTTGCTTATGGAGCAAGGAGAAGTTAGTTTGCTTTTCGTTTTTCGCTTTTCGTCTTTCAGAAGTTAGTTTGCTTTTCGCTTTTCGCTTTTCGTCTTTCACAAGTTAGTTTGCTTTTCGCTGTTCGCTTTTCGTCTTTCAGAATTTAGTTTGCTTTTCGCTTTTCGCTTTTCGTCTTTCAGAAGTTAGTTTGCTTTTCGCTTTTCAATCATAGGTCTGTTTCATGTTGTAACTGTTAAGTGTCTGAGTACATGAATGAGTGAGTGAGTATCTGAGTGAGTGAGTGAGTTAGAAAGTGAGTGAATTAGTTTTTTATGTCAATCAAACAGCTCATGCCATATGCAGACATTCATTTCGTCAAAGTCTAGATTCTTTTTGTTTTTCGCTTTTCGCTTTTCGTTTTTCGCTTTTCGCTTTTCGTTTTTCGCTTGTCGATTTTCGTTTTTCACTTTTCGCTTTTCGATCATAGGTCTGTGTCATGTTGTTGCCGTTATCTGCGTACGTGAATAGTGTCTGAGTGAGTGAGTGTGTTAGAAAGTGAGTGAGTGTATTACGTCAATCAAACAGCTCGTGCCATATGCAGACGTTCATTTGGTCAAAGTCAAGATTCTTTTTGTTTTTCGCTTTTCGTTTTTCGCTTTTCGCTTTTCGATAATAGGTCTGCTTCATGCTTTTACTGTTTAGTGTCTGAGTACAAAAGTGAGTGAGTGTTTGAGTGAGCGAGTGAGTGAGTTAGAAAATGAGTGAGTGTTTTACGTCAATCAAACAGCTCATGACATAGGCAGACATTCATTTCGTCAAAGTCTAGATTCATTTTGTTTTTTGCTTTTCGTTTTTCGCTTTTCGTTTTTCGCTTTTCGCTTTTCGATCATAGGTCTGTGTCATGTTGTAACTGTTATCTGCGTACATGAATACGTGAGTGTCTGAGTGAGCGAGTGAGTGAGTTAGAAAATGAGTGAGTGTTTTACGTCAATCAAACAGCTCTTGCAATATGCAGACATTCATATCATCAAAGTCTAGATTCTTTATTTTTTTCGCTTTTCGTTTTTCGCTTTTCGCTTTTCGTTTTTCGCTTTTCGCTTTTCGATCATAGGTCTGTGTCATGTTGTTACTGTTATCTGCGTACATGAGTGATTGTCTGAGTGAGTGAGTGAGTTAGAAAGTGAGTGAGTGAGTGAGTGAGTGTTTTACGTCCATCAAACAGCTCATGCCATATGCAGACGTTCATTTGGTCAAAGACAAGATTCGTTTTGTTTTTCGCTTTTCGCTTTTCGTTTTTCGCTTTTCGCTTTTCGCTTTTCGTTTTTTGATAATAGGTCTGCTTCATGCTTTTACTGTTTAGTGTCTGAGTACATGAGTGAGTGAGTGTGTGGGTGAGCGAGTGAGTGACACTAAACAGTAAAAGCATGAAGCAGACCTATTATCGAAAAGCGAAAAGCGAAAAACGAAAAGCGAAAAACGAAAAGCGAAAAGCGAAAAACAAAAAGAATCTTGACTTTGACCAAATGAACGTCTGCATATGGCATGAACTGTTTGATGGACGTAAAAAACTAACTCACTCACTTTCTAACTCACTCACTCACTCACTCAGATACTCACTCACTCATTCATGTACTCAGACACTTAACAGTTACAACATGAAACAGACCTATGATTGAAAAGCGAAAAGCAAACTAACTTCTGAAAGACTAAAAGCGAAAAGCAAACTAACTTCTGAAAGACGAAAAGCGAACAGCGAAAAGCAAACTAACTTGTGAAAGACGAAAAGCGAAAAGCAAACTAACTTCTCCTTGCTTACTTATGGACTGATTGACAGAACTGAATAGTTTATGCTTAAAACGCCGGAAATCTGCATCTAATCAGAGCAAACACTATAGAAATATGAAAATCCATTCTATAAAAAGTTGGCGGTCGTTCTCCTGAAGAACTTTCATCAGGGACATTTGTTTCATAAATTCATTTTTAAAAGGATACCACAAAAATTCAATTAAAAAAGATAAAACGTCGAATTTTTATTTCTTTTTTTTATTTTTCTTCTATACTCATCGATCAAATAATAACATGGAAACACTGTATGCTAACCACGCCGCTGCGACCGGCAACAGTAATGAATTTTCAAATATTTGAAAGGCAGACAACCTTAGAAAAGGTGCAGTCAGAGTTATTATCCCTGGTTACAATTTATAACCTTAGATTTCAGGGGCGGATCCAGTATTATTAAATAGGGATTTCAAAATGTTTGAGAGGGGATTCAATTTATCCAAATTACCGTACTTTCACTCCGTATACGTACAGAAAACAGTTTAGACCCAGATCAGACGCCGAAGAAAGTGGCGTCGAAAATGGGTCTACACTGATTGCTACTCATCCAGCAATTTTAGAAATATTCGCATGTAGCAGAATGGAATTGCTGAAATTTTAGTAGTATAATGTAAAGAGTTGTGCGAATATTTAGGGTATATAAGCTTTCAAAAGTGTATAAAATTTATCCTAAATGTCCCATGAACTTGAATAGTCAGAGTAGCAGCCCTTGGTCACAATGTGTAGCCCTAAGCCCAACCACCCCCTACACACGAAGCTTCAGATAAGTATTCCGTATAGTAAGTAAACTATAGGGCATAATACATTTTTCAGACATATCAAGGGCATGTAATCCAAGAACTGGAACATTCAGAGTAACTGTTCTTGGCCACAATATCTACCTATCTATGACGTTTCATTTAGACACCCATATTGTATAGGTAAGGAAATTTAGGTCAAAATCCAGGGCCAAGTTGTTCAAAGCGTCGTTAGCTCTTTAAAGGTCATTTCGTTAATTGTTTTAGCGGATTCAATATACAATATTCTGATATTTTTTGCTGAAAAAATGTGAGTAGCTTTTGCACTGCAAAAGCTACTCATATTTTTTCAGCAAAAAATTTCAGCATATTTGCGTATCACTCGATGTAAATTTTAACGAATTGTTAACTAACGACATCGTTAGTTTTGAACAACTGGGCCCTGTTTTTAAATATACCAGAGCAGATAACTCAAGAACTGGAACAGTCAGAGTAATTGTGCTGGGCGAACATATCCGAAGGTATACTATCTGACGTTGCGGCTCAACTATTTGCCACTTTGTGACGTCGCCGTTTAAATCAATGTCTTACCATATTTTTTTAAATCTACACTGAAATTTTTAAGGTTACAGTAATGAAAAAATATACAAAAAGTATTGATAAAAGGAATAAGCATAATGTCAAGAGGTCTGTAAGTATTGTCCTTGTAATACAGCACTCTTTTAAAATCAGTGAAATTGTAATGTTCATTTTTCGGCGACGTCACCATTGACGTCAATGGAATTTTAGATTTTGAGAATTTGTGCTCACTTTAAAGAGCGAAAGCTGCATTACTTAAAGGTCACGTTCATCCTATTTATATGTGCACTGCGTTTGTATTTTTACTTTTATGCATATTGTCCCCTAAAAGGGGCATTGGTAAACAATGTAGACCCTGATCAGACGCCGCAGAACGCGGCGTCTGATCAGGGTCTACACTGTTTGCATCAAATACAAGAATTTTACCAAAAAAAAAAAAAAAAAAAAAAAAAATGGAAATAATAGAAAATAACCAGACACCCCTTCTATTGGGAATAGACCGGTCCAAAGCCATTTACTTCTGTGAGGTAATGTGCAGAATTATTTCAGAAAAAAAAAAAGAACAAAAAAAAAACAAAAAAAAAAACAAAACAAAACAAAAACAAAAGAAATGAGTTCATCTGAACTGCAACGTCACAAAGTGGCAAATAATTATGCCCAGTGACTGTACAAACAATTTAATCAACTTGTTTTGCCAATGGAATCCCAGTATTCTGAAAGGCAGTCGTACAATAAATTCGGATTCCAGAAAACAGCAAAGAATCAAAGAATAAGGATAGCCAAATAAAAAAACGGATATGAACGTCAAAACCTAAAACAACACATTACGAAAACAGGCCTATTCAAATATATAGAAAATTTCACCTCCAAAAACTGAAAATTTTCAGGTAAAAAAACTCTGATATTTTTCATATTTCTGCTCAAAACCTAGATTGTGGGTACTCGTTAGAACCGCCTCGGCGAGGCGGTTCTAACGAATACCCACAATCTGTGTTTTTGAACAAAAATAAGAAAAATAATGTATACCCCTGTAAACCCTAGATTTACTATATAAAAATGGGGTTTAAGGGGATCAAAATTATATAGGCATGATTTCGTGATGATGATGTACATACTCGGAATATACCCATAAAATCTTGTGGCAAAAAAAAAAAAAAAAAAAAAAGATTCTTTTAAAGAAATCGACGACTTTGGGAAAGATTAGATGCGTATCGTTCATTATGTCCATTACATTCCATTACCATAGGGGCTACTCTTGAAGAAAAGAATTTGCTCCTTTTGGGAGCAAATTCTTTCCTTTAAGCCTATCCCCACAACCCATTTTGGAAGCAATGCTAATGAGAATTTTAGATTTTCCCTTGGTGCGCGTAAAAATAATTCCGTTCTGGCTACCCCACAGATACTCTGCCAATATTGTGTGGTGGACAGCAATAGTAATATCAAAGCAAACAAAGAAAGCCTCGACAAGGCTGCATAATGTGCAGATTGGTCTTTACCTTCGTCTGCTAACGTCACTGCAAAGAATTTCCGCGCTCGGATCAGATTTCACTTTACACATGGCAGGAACAGATTCAGAGGAAATTCGAGGGGTTGTGGGTGTGTTTGTGTTTGTGTGGGTGTTGTGTGTGTGTGTGGGGTGGGGGGGGGGGCTGGGGGGCGGGGGGCTATGGCTCAGTAGAACCCCTAACTAAAATTTCATTTTCATGGAAAATTTTGGATGATAAATTTTGGATGCTGTATTTTTCCAGATACATAAGGCACTTTTTGGAATCATATTGATATTTACTTATTTCTCTATGAAAATATATGTTGTGCGTACTCATTATAAGTGCCTAACAGAGGCGCTTCTAATGAAAACCCACAACATAATTTTCTGGGAAAGAAAATAGACAAGCATTATTTGGATATCTCTTTTATATAGTGTTTGTAAGCCGTGGCATTTTAACCCATTTTGGTTGGAATCCCCAAAAGGGTAATTTGCAAAGCAATGCTGACCCATGCAGATCAGAGGCCACAAAAAACAACAACAAAAAAAAAAAAAAAAACAAAAAAAAAAAAAAAAAAAACAAAAAAAAACGCGGCGTCCGATCAGGGTCAACACCGTTTGCATTGAATACAGAAATTTCTATAAAACATGGTAACAAAAACTATAGACATCCCTTCTTTTGGAACTGGACCATTTCATCACGAAAACACGCCTATATAATTTTGACCCCCCCCCCCCCTTAAACCCCACTTTTATATAGTTAAACTGGGGTTTACAGGGGTATACATTATTTTCTGATGTTTCTAAAAAGACATATATTGTAGGTACTCGTTAGAACCGCATCGCGCCGAGGTTCTAACGAGTACCCACTATTTATGAGCAGGAATATGAAAAATATCAGAATTTTTTTATCTGAAAATGTTCCTTTTTTGGTTGTAAAGTTTTCAATATACTTGAATAGGTGTGTTTTCGTAAACTCGGCATTATAATGTACTCGTATACATACCACTGATTTCACTATATAATATGGGGGAATTTGGAGTCTGTATAAACGTTATGTGCAGAGATTTTGATCATCATTTCGTACATTCCAAACTTTTGATGATACACGACGAGGGTCCTGATCAGACTGCGCGGATAAGCAGGCTGGTTTGAGTCTTCGCTGCTAATATATGCCTGATAGTACCATTCCGCTTGACATGATTTAATTATTTGAATCTAATAAATTGCCATTACAGTTTCCCAGCAGGCACATGACGTTAATACAACGTCGCCTCAACGTCGATGCAACGTCATGACGTTGCATCGACGTTGAGCTGACGTTGTACAAACGTCATGTGCGTGCTGGGTTGGATCAAATATTTTGCCATAATAATTTGGATCAAATATTGCTATCGTAACTTGGATGAAATATTTTGCCTTGATAATGGTTTAAATTTTCCACATTGGCACAATAGTTTTGCAGTGCCAAAAGGCTGCAAAACCGCTTTTTTCAAACCAGTAAATATAACTTGCTTTGTGAATACGTTATTAGCTAAGTAACTAATATTCACAATATATAACATGTACAATATACATACATAAAGAATATTTATAAGAATATAAATTAAGAATTTAATGACAGCAGTTTATTTAAGGAACCATAAAACGGATACTGGCAAACACTGTAGACCCCGATCAGACGCCGCGTCTGCACTGTTTGCATTAAGAACAGGAATATCATATACATAACTAATGAAAACTAACAAAACCAACACCCCTGAATTTGAATGGTGAACCCGTCCAAAGATAGAGGTAGACGTGTCCATTGGGCAAAAAATGGGTAAATATAATATAATTAACGCATGTTTAGTGCTGATGGCGTTTACTTTCGTTTGTTAATGTTGTTGACTAAAGTCGAACTTCAATAGTTCGAACATCTCTGGAATCATGAAAATTTGTTCTAGACATGGGTACTTCGAGTCACTGAGGGTTAATCGTAGCGCCAGGTCAGGAGGCAAATGAGGATAATTTAGGGATGTATTTTCGATCCTCCATGAGATAACGGTATTTTGAGTGTACCCATTAGAACAGCCTCAATGAGACAATTCTAATGAATTCACACAACATATTTTTTTTGATAAAATAAGAAACGTTCTTTAAAATATCCATAAATCTTTCCCAGCAGGCACATGACGTTTATACAATGTCGGCTCAACGTCAACGCAAATGACGTTGCATCGACGTTGAGGCGACGTTGTAATAACGTCATGTGCCTGCTGGGTTATTTTCTTGAGCTATCGTAAGAATTTCCCGAGGACGCAAGAACGAATTCCATTCAGCCAGCACGGTAAACGAGCATCGCTATTCGAGTTACTGAACTTTTTCTGTACATATATTGAATGGTATAACCACCATTATGCCTATTCATATATGTTCATATATATTTGTACGTGTGTATGTCCTCATGTTAACTACGTTGACCTAGAGTGAATGATATTATACATATAATAGTAGTGCATACTGCTTGCAGATTTTTTTTTTTTTTTTTTTGTGTGTGTGTGTGTGTGTGTGTGTGTGTGTGTGTGTGTGTGTGTGTTTTAATAAACCGTGTATCTCGTATTGTAAAATGTCTAGGCAGTCTACATATACATGAATATTATTTGTGTATAGCTGTAATTTATAATCCCACTCATAACAAAGCTTCAGACCTTCAATTCATAGTTTGTCATATTGGTCCGATTATTAAATACTCTCTTGTATGTTTTTATTTCATGCAGACTGTACTCGTGAATGTGTTTGTACGGCGATGATCTATACTATGCTTAGGTCAAAATCAAATTTAAAATTATATATTTTCGCATTAAAAGATATGTGGTGGGTACTCATTAGAAGCGCATAGGTGAGGCGCTTCTAACGAGTACCCACAAAATATGTTTTTATCCAAGTGCGTTAGCATGTCTTTTTTAATGTGTATATCCTAAGTTCTCCGATATTATATAGTGAAAACATAAGTATGACGGGTTTACATTATAGGGTGATCAGATATTTTTGTTTTACTTTTTTTTAAACGAGATTTTAAATTTGTTTCGTACTTCTGGCTACTTTTTGTATTGCATAGATCGCCATTAATATGTTAAAAAGTCAAAATCTTCCTCATTTCTCATTTGATATTGTGAAAATCCATGGCTTACACAACTCTAGACAAGGGCGTGTCGAGATAAAGAGTGTTCTTAATGTCTCCATAAAAACAAAACAAAACAAAACAAACAAAAAAACAACAACAACAAAACAACAACAACAACAACAAAAAAATATGTTGTAGGTACTCATTAGAAGCACCTCGACGAGGCGCTTCTAATGAGTACCCACAACATATGTTTTTGCGGAGCAATAAGAAAAATATCAACATTTTTTTTTTGTTTCAAAATCTAGCTCAGGTCAAATAAAAAAATATGTGTATTTAGGGTGACATGTTAGAAAAAAATAGGTAGGGTGGGTAAGAATTCTTTGATTTATTTGTTTTACATTTTTTATGTAGAATTATACCATAATTATCAATTATATTTGGACTGCGCGCATACTTCACAAAAATTTTCTTACGTATGCTTGGCTATCCTTAGATGTGTCTAAAAATACTGATAAAATGGCAAACAGTGTAGACCCTGATCAAACTGCTCCTGTAGGAGCAGTTTGATCTGGGTTTACACTGTTTGCTCAGACAAATTTGTCTGAATATTTAGTATAAATATTTTATCCAAGTAAAACGAAAAAAAAAAAAAAAAAAAATGCTAGGTTTCACCAGGAAAATTAGGTAGGGTTACCCTAAACACACATATTTTTTTTATTTGGCCTTATCTAGGGGTAAGAAGTATACATTTTACATAGGTCTGTTAATACAATGCTATATTTCACCGCAACATCACTTATCAACAAATTAGTATTTATCTCTTATTGGCCCTTAATGACAAATGACATCTGCACCTAAACCTTTGAAGCACTAAGTATAATCTTTAATTTCATATACCAGAATATTATGCGCGTGATGATGGTATATATGACAAGAAATGACAAAGTGGTAATATCCACATATCTTTTTAAATCATTAAATCCAATCCTATGAACACTAAGTATCCTCGTTTAAATAAATTTATTATCTCAGAACAAACGAAAAAATACAAAATGTAAAACATCAAAGACTAAAAACATTTTAATGCCTAGAAATCTACAAAGCACGAGTGATATTGCCAGACTAACAGTCACGCAAAAGGAGCTACATTTAAATACTACAGGATTCTTAGATAAAATATCTAAAATAATGGTATAAAAGATTTTTCATAAATACCAGTTTTATCTTGTCAACCGCCGTGGCTATCTCGCAAAAATCCCTACTTCTACACCCAAGAAACGTCAGATAAGCGACGAGAACCATGTGATTTGTTGCATTCCCGGTTCCGATATTTAGTCGCCTATAACGAATTAGAGTTCTTAGAAATGAAGTTATCACGGATCGCTCTTATCACGACTTTGCACTTGTCCAATTTTCCGAAGCCAAAATGCGATTAATAAATGAAAGCTTATTCGCAATCGGCAAGAAAATATGTTTATCAGCGAAGTAATTACGACTTCAATCTATGATCACGGAGCCATTCATCTTTTTGATAACAATCTTCAAAAATTCCATTCCTAGTCGCTTTAAAAATCAGACATTAAAAGCATAAAATACCAAGAAATGAAGGAAATACATTTTACGAACAATATTATCAAACTGGCAGACTTCTCAATATTTATAGAACTGTTACATAACACACATGGCTTTGATCACAGCGATAAGTTGGGGATACGGACATTCATAAAGTACCATCACGAAAACTATATAATTTTATTTATAATTTTTACCCCCTTAAACCCCACTTTTATATAGTAAAATGGGGTTTACAGGGGTATACATTATTTTTCTTATTTCTGCTCAAAAACATAGATTGTGGGTACTCGTTAGAACCGCCTCTACGATCTATGTTTTGAGCAGAAATATGAAAAATATCTGAGTTTTTTTTATCTGAAAATTTTCAGTTTTTGGAGATAAAATTTTCTGTATATTTTAATAGGCGTGTTTTCGTAATGCCACCATTTAGTGACACACAGACAATTATAAAAATGTATGCAATAGATAGCAAATGTTATCAGCGCCGTAGTTTATTAAGGAATATACACTAAAATCTCAATGACTCGAACATCGATGGCTCATACCGTGGCTGATTCGAACTCATTTTTTGAGTCCTTAAGAAATTCCTCCGACAGCTCTAGAAAACAAATATTTAGGGATTTTTTCTTATTTTATCATGAAAATTTATGTTGAGTGTACTCATTAGGATCGCCTTATCGAGGCGATCCTAATGAATTCACTCAACATACCATTATTTTATAGAAGATCGAAAAGACATCCCTAAATTACCCCCATTTACTTCCTGATCGGGCGCTATGATTAACTCTCAGTGACTCGAACTACCCATGCCTAGAACAAAGTTCTATTGTCCTAAAGTTGTTCGAGCCATTGGAGTTTGACTGTATTTAGCGACACACACACTCAGACAGTTATAAAAATGGATGGAATAGATAGGAAATATTTTCAGTGCTGTGGTCTATTAAGGAATGTATTTATTGGTATTAAAATCGCTCAAAATATGGTATATTGGCATTACATTTTGTGGCGAGCTTTGTGTTAAGTAAGTAAGTGCAATGCCAAGAGGTGTAGTTGTTGCAAGCATTTATGTTATAAATCTACCATTAGATCATCTTTTAACATGGCGACTTAGTCTATAAAGTAAGAAAGATTGCTGGCAAACTGATTTTCGGAACAATTTGAAAAGATTGTCACTCGCTACCAAAAAATGGTTACAACATAGATCTTCTGCGACAAACTGCATGTATGGGTATGGTTTATAACCCAATTCTGGTTGACATTTTAACTTCCCTCTTTAATTTCTCGACGGTGGGTCGTTCCTCAGATTAAATGACGGTTTTCTCCGGAATCTTTTTCAGTCGATTAGCGCATGACTATCAATGTCTGTTGGCGGTCCGATCGTGGTCCTAATTGTGGTTTTCTTGTGTCCTGGCTTCAATTCGCCATTGTGCTCTTTACTATGAGTTTCACTGTGATGTTTCACAGATGAGGTTGAGGACCCCTATGCGGACAAGACCGAACACACACACACACACACACACACACACACACACACACACACACACACACACACACACACACACACACACACACACACGTTTGTTTTGTAATTATTCATCACGAAAATATGCCTATATAATTTTGACCCCCTTAAACCCCACTTTTATATTGTAAAACTTGGGTTTACAGGGGTATACATTATTATTCTTATTTCAACTCAAAAACATAGATTGTTGGTACTCGTTAGAGCCGCCTCGCCGAGGCGGTTCTAACGAGTACACACAAACCATATTTTGAGCAGAAATATGAAAAATATCAAAATTTTTATCTGAAAATTTCATTGTTTGGTGGTAAAATTGTCAGTATATTTGAATAGACATGTTTTCGTAATGATCCTGGAACCTTTCTTTGAATACATAATTGTGAATTTAATATCAGGTCAATATAAACAGACACAATTTGTATAATATTCTTATCTTTCATTTTTTTATAGAGTTTTCGTTCTTATGCGTCTATATACGTCATTGCTAATGACGATCATCCCCGTGAGTGGACTTAATTTCATTATTTGAACCCCGATAACGATTTGAATAATGATCACAAGCACTCTTCCTATAGGCTATGATCCGGGTAAAGCACCCAAAAGCTTATGCATAAAGCGAAGACCCAAAAGCGCTTATGCGTCAGGGCAGACTAGCCATTTTCCCTTATATTTGGGCCTTTAAAGTTTAGAGTATTCCAGGTCTGCTGACCAAACATTAAGAACGTGCAAGCGTATCCGAATCTTCGCTATTTGAATAAAGCCTAAAGTCTCTTTAACTTGTTTCTAGTCCAAATAGAAGAGTCATGTGAAAAGAGGGATTTTCGGTGTTTGCGCGAAAATCGACGGTGCAGACCATCTTGTATGCTTATATTGTCCATTTGGCAGTCATGATGTTCATTGCTATGTATTGGGGTATTCAAAGACTGAGAAAGCGGACAGGAAAAGCCAAGATCAGACTGCGCAACTGCGTAGTCTCATCTTGGCATTTGCTACCCGCATACGCCCCGAAAAACACATTTCTCTTGATGCGCTTAATATTGCTTTTAGAGTCCGGATGAAATTGACATAATCAAGAGAAAATATCTAAATAACGGAATTTTCATCGAAGTGCGGATGATAATGAGGGAAACAGATTTGCTATATCGCTTTGATCACTGTTTGCAAGTATCAGATGAGTTCATGTAGGATGGATACCATGTCTTCTTTCACCCTGTTATACTGGAAGTCACAGAATGGATTCCATCGTAAGCTATGGAAAAAGCGAAAAACAAATTAGAAACATAGTATCAGACAGGTGCTGGCTTGACTTGTTTGACTGAAATTGCTAAACAATGGCTTTGTGTTATTTAATAACTTTATTCCACTCAATTCATACAGAATAAGGCATAAACGGCGCACAGGTATATATCAGTTTGAAATGCATGCGTGAAAGGAGATATTGCAGTAAGGTGTGTATTTTCCCTAATTGGCTCAGGTGTTGAAAACCAGATTTCAGAAATTATAATATTCAAATTTATAATACAAAACCCGGTTGCCCGATGTCTGGATCATAGCACATAAGAAAATCTATGCTTCTGGCTTATTATTAAGGGGAGATAATTCAGTCCTGTTTACCCCACCCTTAAAACACCTAAATTAATATAATGTACCATGTCCAAAACCATGGGAATTACTTTTAGTTATCTCTCTCTTTGGGAAATATTTCTTAAACCAGAATGACGAGAACACAACACTGATTTAAAAGTATGGTTAAATGAATACAGCCAGTGCGCGTGTCTGGTATCTGACTTGTATTTCTTATTTCCAGTTAAAATGCAAAATTAAATGCGTTTCATAAACGTTGTTATAACTATGTTCCCCAATCCCCGCCCCCCGTCCCCCGCCCCCGCCCCGCCCCGCCCCTAGACCAATGTCTGAATCATAGCAGATAGGAAAATTTATTCTTGTGGCTTATTATTAGGGAGAGATAAATCAGTTCTGTTTACCGCACTCCCAAAACGCTTAAATTAATATCATGTTCAAAACCATTGGAATTACATTTAGTTATCCCTCTCTTTGGGAAATATTTATTATATCAGAATGACCAGTGAATTATAAGTATGGTTAAATGAATACAGCCAGTGCGCGTGTCTGGTATATCTGACTTGAACTCTCTTTCTTATTTCCGGTTAAAATGCAAAACTAAATGCGTTTCATAAAAGTTGTTATAAAACTATGACACCCTCCCTCCCCCGACCCAGGTACCCATTATGTATTATTTGTATATCATAAGTATTTCAGCGAAATATCTCCACCAAAGGGCAACTTTATTGCTATAAAAGGTCATGTCTTGTAGAAATTGTTCAGGCGTTAGTGCAGCGTCAACACGAAACCATGCCTGTAGAATTACGGCCCCCCTAAACTCCACTTTTATATAGTAAAACGGGGGTTTACAGGGGTATGCGTTGTTTTTCTTATTTCTGCTCAAAACATAGATTGTGGCCTCGGCGAGGCGGTTCTAACGAGTACCCACAATCTATGTTTTGAGCAGAAATAAGAAAACGAGTACCCACAATCTATGTTTTGAGCAGAAATATGAAAAATATCAGAGCTTTTTCATCTGAAATTTTTAAGTTTTTGAAGGTGAAATTTTCTATATATTTGAACGAGCGTGTTTTCGTAATGTAGAGGCCGTAACACGTCTCCCCGTATTTCACTTTAGTGAAGTTTATATTTTCTGGTCCTGTATGATCATTGATCCTATTCCGGGATTTTTGAAAATTTATATGATGGTCACTGACGAGGCCTGTTTGGCTGAAAATAGCCAGTCTAGTTCACAAAACTTCGACGCCAGCTATTTTGTGTGTCCATTGTTCTGAAAAATGATTTCTTTCAGAAAATATTTATTGTAAATAAAGGAACAAAACAATACCCGTATCAGCTAAGATACGAATGCTTCAAAGGAACTTTAGGACACTTTTTTCCAAAGCAGCAGTTCTCTTCAAAAATCATATATTTTATTCATTGCTAAATTCAGTCTTTCAACTTTACATATAAACTTCTTTCCAAGCAATAGTTTGTTCAAAAAAAAAAAAAAAAAACAAAAAAACAAACGCAGACGACTAATGTCGTCTGAAATTTGGCAGCGAAAGCGTTTAATATGCTCAAATAAACTGCCAAAATAACAGTTTCTTCTTGTTTGGTGGGATTTGGTGGGATGTATAGTTATTTGTCAAGTAAATCCCACCAACTTAAGACTGTTTAATTAAATCTAATCTTCCTGTAATTTAAGCAAACAGTGCAGACCCTGATAAGACGCCGCATTTTTTTTTGCGGCGTCTGATCCGGGTCTGCACTATTTGCCAATGTCCCAGTCATGGTTTTTACAGATAACAAGCTTTACACTTCGCTCTGACGTCACCGCGACAAACATAGCGTGGCTATAAATAACCGTTACCTAGATTTCGTCCAACGCGCGGTTGGATTACATTGGTCAATGATAATCACGTGGACAGCTACCTTAAGGACATTTTGGAGCACCCACAATCTATGTTTCGAAGAGAAATATGAAAAATATCAGAATTTTTTATCTGAAAATTTTCATTGTTTGGTGGTAAAATTTTCAGTATATTTGAATAGGCATGTTTTCGTAATGATAATACAGCTTTCAGTTCGATGTTAATTTATAAGGCAAAATTTCTTCCTGCGGACAACGAAGACACTGACTGCTTTGATGTGCAGGCTGATTTGAGTCTTCTTTGGGCGCATATTACGGAAGTTACGTTTTCTCACGTTGCGGTTCGAATGCCTCTGTAAGCGGGAAACGAATGTCATCAGGAAAACACGCCTATATAATTTTGACCCCCTTAAACCCCACATTTATATAGTAAAACTGGGGATTACAGGGGTATACATTTTTTTCTTATTTTGCAAAAAATCATAGAGTGTGGGTACTTGGTAGCGAGGCGGTTCTAACGAATACCAATAATCTATGTTTTATGCAGAAATATGAAATTTTTTATCTGAATGAATTTTTTATCTGAAAATTTTCCTTTTTTGGTTGTCAAATTTTTAATATATTTGAATAGCCGTGTTATCGTAATGTCTTGGCCCAGGTTTATACATGTAATCAGATGGGCAAAACTTAACACTTAAACCGTTAAGAAAAACTGAAACAGGTGACGTTCTATTTTATTATTATTATTATTATTATTATTATTATTATTATTCCGAGAAAATAGAGTTGGTATTTCATGTGAATCGTCAGTCTAGCGACTGAGATGAAATGTCAAGTCTTATTTTCTCTACAGCAATGTAAAAAAGAAAATCAAAATGTTGTCTGATGCAGTAATGATTAACACTTTAACAATTTAAGTTTAGAGTCCCATAAAAGGAACATTGGCACGCGACACATCTGATCAGGATCTACAATGTAAATCGTCTGCATGAAGTACAGGGGTTTCTATAAAAGATGATAATACTAAGAAACAAAACAGACACCCCTACATTAGCAATGGACGTGTCCAAAGTGAGAGGTAGAAGATCCCGCTAGGCATAAATGGGTTAAGGTCTCGTAAATGAATTTGAACACTGCAAACATGATGTGTATCTTATTTTTTTCTTTCTAAAGACAAAAATCCGGACTCTTAGTTTAGAGAAAAAAAGAGCGCGAAACTTTTGGCATTTCAGTGCATTCATAATGCACTATTTGCATTTGTTGTTTTAATACCCAGTTTCACACGTGAAAAATCTTGATCAATTTCAGCTTCATTCGATGAAGTATTTTTGGTATTTGCCACAGAGCATAAAATGCACCTTGTATAAAACCACCTTCTGTTAATCTCACTCATATATCTATCTGATATCTAACATATTGTTTAAGAATGTTGTGTAAATTTATTTCTCCCTGGTTCTCTGCATAAAACTGAATGAATATAATTAGGTAACAGAGATCTCCCAGCAGTCTGTGAATTTTGGAAGGGTAAGTTTCCACGTTTAACCCATGACCTGCTGCATTTAAATATTCGCAGACGACATTTTAAATATTAATTTTGTTTGCATTGGAAATATGGCTTGCCATTTTCATGCGAATCGTCTCCTTAGGAAGGAGACGATTCGCATGAAAATGTCAAGCCCCATTTTCTTACAAATTTAAAACAAACCGCATATCATTTGTCGTCTGCTGATTTTGCTTATAGCATTCTAAGGGTTAAATGGTATGGAATTATTTGATTTTCAGCACAGGAAAATGACCCTTAAACCACATGGGAACAGCAGAGTCCCAGATCAGGCTGCTAATCCACGCGGATTGCGCTGCCACGCCTTCTCTGTTTATTGATATATTCCACCGTATCCACTGATTTTGTAAGTGGACAACGAAGTCTCTCGTTATACTGCGCACATGCGCAGACTGATCTGAGCCTTCAGCGCCCACATATGATATAAGGGCAGTTTTCCTGCGTTCCACATTCTGTCATATTATGATAAAGGACTACTTAAAAGACTGGAGGCAATAAATGAAATTTTAACATGATGCAACAAGTGGTTTATGTGGCTCACCACATGAAATATACACATGGAAAAAAGTTAAGCACCCTTGGAAAAACTTGATCTAGTAAGTTAGATTATATGCACACAAGATTAGCTTTTGAAAAAAAAGCTTAGAAAGTCATATTTTGGCATTGATAAATATTGCATGGGCATTTTCCCGAGGTTCAAAAGTGTCCAAAAAATGGAACACCACTTATCATCTTTTTTATGCTTTGGAATGTTTAGGCGCACCGTTATTTCAGTTTCCCGTCTTACCTAATCTATTCTGAGTGCACAGTCTGGAGTAAAAGCGGTGACAGCAGACGATTGTCTTGGAGTTTCGTAGGGTGCCTTGGGGTGTTTAAGCGCACCGTAGTCTTACCTCATTTAAGTCACACGGGCGAAAAGTAAATCTAGGTGATATGGGGAGCTCATATGCGATGCTTCCGGCTCCGTGTAAAAAAGTCGCGGAGTTGCATTCCATACTATACTCAGGATCAAGCTTTCCTCAACCATAATACTAGTCAACGATGACCAATCAAATATGTTTAGTCTTAGTTATACCATGGTTTGTGGGCGTGTACGAAGCGATAATGCACGAGCGCGAGCGAGTGCATTATCGCGCGTGCATACGAGGAACATGGTATAAATGATTTATCATATTTTCATGCATGCAGACCAGCCCAATGTCGGGATATTTCGTGCTGAACGTTGGGAATTTCGGCTACTATGTGATGATTGGTATTAACATGACTGGTTTTTCCAATGCTGTCGACAGTAAACAGTTGGCGTGAATTACCTCTTCAGGACGTCCGACGCCTGACTGGAGGGATGAGGTAAAGCGTGGAAGCTGTCATCCGGCCATGCGGCGGTTAAACACTATTATGAATGGTATTGGCTTGCTAACGCAATCTTTTGACAATAAATAGCATGTTTGCAATGAACTATCTACCGTATTTAACGTAACAAATAATGTAGGCTTATACTTGAAAGAGTGTTCATGCTTTGGATTTTCAAGAGGCTGATTGTTGAGTAATATCGCCATTAATATGTAAGATTTTCATCGTGTTTTGTTGTTTTTATTTTGCCAAATGTTTACTGGTTCGATATATAGTATTTTCCTCTTTCAGTTTCAAGCTTTTTCTTTCAAACAGAGAGATGGCTATCAAAACTGAGGTGAAATTTAGTGGGGGTGAGGTGGGGGCGGGGGTGCTTAACTTTTTTTCTAGGTGTATATTTTCTTGTCATAATCCTGGCCAGTAAAAGAGTATGTTCTTCTTTGCAAATGTATTGAATATTTCACCACCAGAAAAAAATGAAAATTTTCAGATAAAAAATCTGATTTCAGCTCAAAACATAGATTGTGGGTACTCGTAAGAAGCGCCTCAGCAAAGTGTACCTTATGCACAAAACGAATCATGCTTAGCTTGTAAATAGACGGAGAACGGATAGAAATAAAATTCGAAGTGAAGACAAATTTCAAAATGGCGGCGATCGCAAATTTCATAGACTGACGTCATAAGTCCCTTGCAATTGGAATACTTGGCGTTATTGGCTGTTTTGTTGCTATTGTCGGCACGGCCGTCGTGTCAATAGTCTATGCCTAATCACGGAACGCTTATTGTTTTTCAGGAAAAGCACCGAACCACCCAAGCGTTTGTTGGACCATCACATTTTTGGTCACACACATCACTGGTCACATCGGTGGACGCACTTATCAAAAGGCTTTGGCGAGAAAGCCAGGTATATGATTGCTCAGCCGCTAGATAGACGAGTAACAAAGTAAAAACATAAAAAAAATAAGATGTGTCTTATTCATTAGTCTTGTTACTGATAAGCGACTGGGTACAACAAAACATAGTATACTGTCAATGAGTGAATCAAAGCACGTATAGCACTGATGGGTCGATTGTCTCTGAATGTAGACTGGGAAAATGCTCCTGATCAAGGACTCAGTATTGTTTCAGTTAACCCTCATCTCCTTTTTATTTAAGCAAACAGTGCAGATCCAGGGCAGACGCGGCGTCTGATCTGGGACTGCACTGTTTGCCAATGTCCCAGTCCAGGTTTAACAGACAATCCTCTTTACACAGCAATGTGCATATACAATCCGATATTTGCACCGTGGTCCTCGGTTTTGATTGGTGTTGTGATAATTGTTCATTTTTTGCATGGTTAAATATATGAATAGTCCAAATTTTAGAGGTGGTTTACACCGTAGCCTTCTTATTTTACATGTATAATTGGACGCATAGAAAGTCCTTGTATTTAACCCTTTCACCCCTAAGTTTCTGAAATGGACACTTCCATCTCTGAATTTAGACACATCAAGTGTTGCAAATAGGGGTTTTGTCAAAAGTCC
The DNA here is from genome assembly GCA_964016985.1 of Anodontia alba. Lineage (NCBI taxonomy): Eukaryota > Metazoa > Mollusca > Bivalvia > Lucinida > Lucinidae > Anodontia > Anodontia alba. The sequence goes on from OZ024828.1 coordinate 11,172,464, forward strand.
ATAACAGAATGGCAAATAGTGTAGATCCTGATGAGACGGCTCGTTACGAGCCGTCTCATCTGAAGATGCACTGTTTGCAAAGGTGCAGGGATAAAGGGATTGTCAGATTTTCAGTGGTGTATTATCGTAAAATTAGTAAATTGTTATAACACCCAAAACTGTGGCGTCATATGATACACATTTATACGTCAAGGTCATAAACAGCATTATGTTAGTGACTAACCATGTAAATTATGTTTGCATTACTAAAGTACAAGAATATAAATGAAGATATTCACTATATGCCAAAAGTACGTAGCACAGCCTAACAAGGATAGATTAGGAACAAATACTGACAACAAAGGTTACATATGAAATCACCAACACACGAACAAAGAACTGCAACGGAGGAACCGCTTTGGAACGGTCAGTAAAAAAAAAAAAAAAAAAAAAACGAAACAAAAAAGTCTTGAATATGATGCGTTGTATTTGCTCAATACAACTCTTCATTGAAACACCTAAATGCAAACAAACGCGAGAAGGTTTCACTTTATGTTTTAATGAAGCTGCTTCAAATCCTTTGAGTACACAGGGAAAGCGAAACCTGAAATAAAGTGTAAAATATGCAACCTTCCTGAAATTTTAAATAACACTAGAATTGGGAATCAAGAAATAGTTAATGCTCTTGTGATGCACGCAATGAAAATTACCATAACAACATATTAAGTACATATTATGCGTAAATTAAAGTTGTCAAAACAAGTGAGCGGTTACACTCGAAGAAACTATGAAAATTCAATTAGACCTCATTTATTATAAGAGTTTAACACGATTAAGTTTCAGTTTTAATTTCTATAAATTACTTAAATAGGAACCCACTTGATTGCATGTTGGCTTTTGATAGAGCTTCACGCCTTATCCTTCTGCTTTCAATGAGCTTCCCATTACGAAAACACGCCTATTCAAATACACTGAAAATTTTACCACCAAAAAATGACAATTTTTCAGATAAAAATTTCTGATATTTTTCATATTTCTGCTCAAAACATAGATTGTGGGTACTCGTTAGAACCGCTTCATCGAGGCGGTTCTAACGAGTACCCACAATAAATTTTTGAGCAGAAATAACAAAAATAATGTATACCACTGTAAACCCCAGTTTTACTATATAAAAGAGGGGTTTAAGGGGGTCAAAATTATATAGGTATGTTTTCGTGATGTATTGAATTTACAGTCTGGCACAATGTTGGCATTTTCATATTTATTAGCAGAGAACTTTTCGTGCTCAGCTATGTTTAGCAAGAACGAATTCACAATTTTTAGTATTTTGAGGTTTATTAGCAGGACACCAGTCACGCTCAGCTGAGTTGAGCATGAAAAACTTTTATTACTTCGGGACCTGTTTTTTGCTTTTGCACAATCATATTTGGCTTTTTTTTCGACCTTATTACCACACTGCGCGGTCAGGTTTTTCAAACTTACTGGAAAAACTTGTATCAAAATATACACTTAAAAAGGACACACTTTAAAGAAATAGCAGCAGACTTCAGAAGAATCGTATTTAACGATAATAATGCGGTATTCCTTCTGATTGTCTTTTCTGCCTCGCAAACTACATAGCTGCATATGAAGAGACTTAATAAAACCGAGTCTCCGATTTTTCGTTCTTTTGTTTGTTTTTTGTTTCCAAAGGCAACCTTTTAGATGTTAATTTACAAAAGCATATGTTGTTGATACTCATTTGAAATGGCTCGACACTTAGGTTAGTTTTACCCGCGAGAAAATTCGCCTTTATTTCCGACGCACCTCCAAATTACATACATAAGTTCGTTCCGCATAAGGGTCGTTTAACTCATTAGTGAAAAATCACAGTGAAATACACATCACCATATAAAGAACTATGATCAAACAAAGGAAAGAGCTGAATGGCGTTCTGCAGCCGCAACAAAAGAAAACCAAAAGAGGACCACGATGGGCCCGACTGCGGGCTAGCACGAAAAAACTATATAATTATAGTGTATATAATATATAATTTAGACCCACTTAAACCCACTTTTATACAGTAAAACTGGGGTTTACAGGGATATACATTAGTTTTCTTTTTTCTGCTCAAAAACATAGATTGTGGGCACTCGTTAGAACCGCCTCGCCGAGGCGGTTCTAACGGGTAGCCACGATCTATGTTTTGAGCAGAAATGTGAAAAATATCAGAATTTTTATCTGAAAACTTTCAGTTTTTGTTGGTGAAATTTTCCATATATTTGAATAGGCGTGTTTTCGTAATGGTTGGTAACCAGTCGCCGACCTGAAACAGATTGAGGAAGAATCCTCTTTGAAGACCGACTGAACGTTGCTCAGATAAAGACGGAAGCCAAGTTATTAGCTAAACAATTGGGTGTAAAACATGCAATGTAACCTATCTTTTAACAGCAAAGAGACAATCTTATTGAATTGTTCCGAAACAAATCAGTTTTAAAACAGTCTTCCTGAATTTATAGAGTATATTACAGGCTCCGAAATTATAAAATTTTTACATGCTCAACTCAGCTGAGCATGAAATTTTCTCTGCTAATAAATATACAAGTGCCAACAAAAGTTGGAATTTCATATTTATTAGCAGAGAAATTTTCATGCCCAGTTATATGTAGCAAAAAAAATAATTTGCAATCGTTAGTAATTTGAGATTTGTTAGCAAGACAAATTTCATGCTCAGCTGATTTCCGATAGACCCTTCCTGTTGAAGTGCTTTCAAACCAACGTTATATTTAGACAACTGAGAATGGCGGCGATAAAACTTACCCTAATATAAGTTTAGCACTTAGAATTTTATTAAAGTCCATTACGAAAACACGCCTATTCAAATACACGGAAACTTTTACCACCAAAAAAAGCGAAATTTTTCAAATAAAAAGTTCTGAGGCGAGGCGGTTCTAACGAGTACCCACAATCTATGTTTTTGAGCAGAAATAAGAAAAAATAATGTATACCCCTGTAAACCCCAGTTTTATTATATAAAAGTGAGGTTTCGGGGTTTCAAAATTATATAGGCATGTTTTCGTGATGTCTAGCTTGACTAGCTGCTCTAGCAAAACGAATCTACCAAAAATATCTTCATAGCATGTAGCACGAGGGACATAGCCATCCAAAAAACTATGAAAATTTGCAATATCAAAGTCACAGTCAGCCCGCTTGTGGTAAATTTTGACAGAGGTTATATTATTAGATACTGATAAATTTAAATCCAGAAAAGGTGTAAAATTAGGTCTAAAAATTGTAAAAGAAAAGTCCAGGGAGTGCCACAATCACAAATCGCAACCCTTCCCAGACACGAAGAGGAAGGGGAAACCGATAAATCCAAGCAAGCACAATAGAACAAACGTACAAAAAGCACTAAAATTAGCACTGTCTTCCCCAAGCGAAGTAATCGCAATGCTAAAAGGACTGAAAATACAAGAACAAAATGACACAAGGTAGGACTTAAAACAAATCGCCTCGTAGAATAAACCACAAAGCAACAAAGAGTAAGACTAATACCGGGACCACCGCCTTAGAACGGTCAGTAGATTAAACCACCGGGGTGTTTAAAGCACTTTTACAGCTAGCCAACTTCACCCTGGGTCCCGATGATACTCTTAATACAGAAATACATAACTAACACTTTAGAGTGAACATTAAATGAGAGGTTCTACCGAAAATGACCTAACACAAAACTTTATTTTCTAAGATACACGCAGATTTTCAAATATATAAAAGAAAAAAAAAATGTTAGCATGAAAGAAAGCTTATCAAAACTTCGTATATTTTATAATATAGGCCTAATAAACAAAGCAGTTATAAGCATGTTTTTCTCCAGTGCTTAAAAGGGAAAAGAGTAAGGTTTTACTTAGAAAATACAGTATGTTGGCATAATCGGACATGATTGTTTTTCCCGACCGCACCATGCGAAAACGTGTCTTCGGGCATGTGCGGACAGCGAAGGCCCAGATCAGCCTGCGCATCGCGCAGTCTGATCAGGGCCTTCACTGCCCGCTAACAGAATTATTGGATACCACACAAAGTATGAATGGAGAGCAAAGTCCGGATGATACTTTGCGTATGAGCAGGATGAGCTGAATTTGTGCATTGTCGCATGTTTGAAGACACGGCTTCGATTGACGTGGCCCATAAGATTAGCTTGTATATGTGATATACAGTTGACTCTCGTTATCTCGAAAGGATTCTCTGAAATACTTCGAGATATCCGCATCTGGACATATTAGATTTGCAGAATTTAGGAATATTAAATCGAACGACATTTCACAAATGAATATGTACGAGAATTTGACTTCAGAAGTTAGAGATATATTGAAAATATTTTGGAAAAGAGGAGAAATTGCTCCTTAGGAGCAATTTCTCCTCTTTTCCAAATTATTTTTACCTATTGTAGATTCCATGTTAAAACAGGGACCAGATTTTCACTTCGAGATAAGCGGTTATTCGAGATAAACGAAGCGGAGATAGCGAGAGTTGACTGTATATGAAACCTCAGACATGATTTAGGAATCATGTGTGCTCGTTTGACTGTCCACTATAAAGGGGCGGAGCCTTACTTAGCGTTTTTGAAAGTTGAATGCTGTCCGCCAGTCTGTTAGGCTTTGGTCTGCTGACTGACATAAATTACAATAGGCGGCACTTTTGAAAAATATTTTTATTTTCCAGAAAAAGTAAGACTTGTCGGTTTATCGAAATTGTCTTCTATTGGAAACAAGTTTAATGAAATATCAAACATTTCATTCTGTGAAACAATAAGAATAATATAAGTGAAGATTCCCCGTAGATGCCACAATCACGAAGCAAAGCCATGCCGATGCGCAAAAAAAAAAAAAAAAAAAAAAAAAAAAAAAAGGAGGTGAGGAACAAATAAGGCAACACAAACGCCTCATATGAAAACACACAGACGCACAAACAAAGAAAAACTGCAACAGAAGAACAGCCTTGGAATGGTCAGTAGTGGAGGGGTTAAACCAGTTTTACCCGCGCCACCCTAAATTTTGATACAGCTCCAAATTACAAATATGTGTTCAGTCCGCATAGGGGTCCTATACCTCCTATTGGAACTTCATAGTGAACACCCACATATAATCGAAAACACTGTGATGAAACAAAGCAATGACGATCTGAAGCCAGAACACAAGAAAACCACTAACAGGCCATGATGAGCCCGACTACAGACATTGATAGTCAGACACCAACCATCTGGAACAGATTGAGGAGGAAACCATTATTTAGTCTGAGGCCCGACCAACTGTAGTTCAATTAATAAGGGAAGCTAAGTTATAACCATGATTGGGTTAACAACCATGCATGAGATTTGCCGTAGAGTATCCATGTTGTAACCAATCTTTTTGCACGGAAAAATCACTTTTCTCAATTATCTTTCTGAATTTATAGACTAAGTGGCCATAAAGTTCAGATACGGACAGACCTTCTTGCAGAAGTGTTTTCAAACCAACGTTATATTTGGATATGAATTCAGAATGACGGAGATAAAATTTAGAAAATGTTTAACATAGATTATGATAACGTAACGTTCCCTTGCTTGAGAACTTTAGCAGTTAAAATTCTGTTTCCATTATCAAAATCATTAATTTGACTAGATGTTATAAACCTATAAAGATTGTCCTTGGAATATGAGCTTAACTATACCTAATTTAGTGCCACAGAGGCCATTCTGCTATTTAAACTACGTCTGTGTGGCTAAACCGCAAAAGTTTAGAAACAAAACGTATGATGCGCATGTCTTGGCAAGCAGCAAAACATACAGGAAGCAAAATGAACCTAAAAAGTGGACCCCGAACCCGCTATGATACATGTCATTTTGACAAATCAGTCTTAGTTTTAGCAAATGTTTTGAATTTGTACTATAACAAAGATTGAGGTATAAAAATAGTTGTTTAATTCAGTACCTAAGTACTGACGTTAACACCGCAGTATCAACCTCAGCACTGAGGAACTGATACTGAGCTGATGATATCCTCGGAGACGAACGAATCATCCACCAGCAGAGATACCGACCAAGTGGTTTGCAATATGAGCTTAACTATACCTAATTTAGTGCCACAAAGGCCTTTCTGCTATTTAAACTTCATCAGTTTGGCTAAACCCCAAAAGTTTGGAAATGAAACGTATGATGCGCATGTCTTGGCAAGCAGCAAGACATACAGAAAGCAAAAAAAAAAAAAAAAAAAAAAAAAAAAAAAAAAAAAAAAACAACAAAGAACATGCAAAAGAAAATCGGAGTCTCGGGCTACATTGAGACTTATCATATAATAGTATAATAGTAACGTAGTCTGCATAACTACATATGCTTCTACCCGTCGCCACCTAGCGGAACTCGAATTTCCTTGACACCAGATTGGGCTCAATGATACCAAGGAACAAAAAAACTGCAATATTTAATTTTCGTCCGCTGATTTTGCATAGAGTGTGCCAGGGTATATTTATATATAGGATGGAACATGGAACACATAATGATACAGATCTTATCCAGTTTTGCAGTTGCCTTGATATTAACTTACTGAATATTTACAGTGATATTTAAGACAAAAACATTTTGAGTCGCGTCTCGAGAAAATATGCTCTTGGGTTTTTCCGTCGAGCCGGTCTTTCGGGGAACATGCCCACCACATGAGCACGGTCACATGTCTAGTTCTTTGGCCGAAGTCTTTCGTTGACCTATCGCTTCGGTGAGCGAACAGCATAGGTTCTGGCGAGACTGCGCATCCGCGCAGGCTCGCCTGAACCTTTGCTGTTCGCGTATGCTATAATCGTTCTTTACCCATGGCAGGACTCATTTGTCTTGACAAAGCCTGCTGCGTACTTCTGTTTCATCTGCAATCAACCAGATACTATCCTTAAATCAAAGATCAATCTACACGATAGTGTTATCATATGTACTCACACTTCTGATTGCAAAACCGTTGTTGAAGATGTTTTTGCATCTTTCTGAATAGATTTCCAGATATTATGTAATCCTACATCTTATCGCCCATCTAAACTTATTCAAGAAGAACCGGGGGGGTCAAACACGACCCCTAATTTGTCCCTTTGGGAGGCTTGAGTTATGGAAAAAATAGATGACAGGCATGATCAAAATGATTAATATCATTTAATTTACCATTTTTATGTTTAATACAAATTAATTACTTAATTTTGCTTTCTGCATATTCCATTAGAAGAATTGCAGCATATTTTCTAACTGATGAAAAATCCACAGTTAGCTTAGGGAGATATGCGATATGTATTAACGTAAACATCATAGGTTAAGATTATCATTTTACAAATATCTGATACAGCGAGATTCATAGTGTCTATTTTATAGTTAATATCTGATTAAAAAAGTATAGAGGGTCCTAGCCACGATCACAGATCACAGCGTACCAATGACACCAAGAGGAAATGCCATTACGAAAACACGCCTATTCAAATATACTGAAAATTTTACCACCCAAAATTGAAAATTTTCAGATAAAAAATTCTGATATTTTTCATATTTCGACTTAAAACATAGATTGCGGTTACTCGTTAGAACCGCCTCGCCGAGGAGGTTCCAACAAGTACCCACAATCTATGTTTTGAGAAGAAGTAAGACAAATAATGCATATCCCTGTAAACCCGAGTTTTACTGTATAAAAGTGGGATTTACGGGGGTTCGAATTAGATTGGCATGTTTTCGTGAAGACACAAACAATGACTGACAGTATACAAGCCACCGACCAAAGAAAAACAAAGTAACCAGCTTCTCTGCCCCAACCAGGTGATCACGGTGCTAGACAGGTTCAACTAAACACAACATAAGACAACGAACATCACAAAATAAGAAAAAGCCCCTCAGCGAGCAGTAACAAGGTCACAAAAAGAACAACCAATACTAGAACCACTGCCTTAGACTGGTCAGTAGTGAAAACTACCGGGGGTGTTAAATCGATTTTACTGGCATCAAACCGTCACCCTAGGCTCAAATTATGTTCAAAAATCGAAAATGATTGTTCGACTCGCAATGAAGCTCCACAACTAAACGAATAAACCATCACAGAAAAAAAAAAACGTGTAAATCAAATAAAAACAATGCGATGAAACACGGATGAGGGCTCCTTGCAATCATTCCGGACACAGACAGTCACAGCTAAAGGAAACCATTAGTTGAACCACGGATGGGCCAAACAAAAAAGGTAAGAGAAAAGTCCACGGAGCGCCACAATCACAAGCCGCAGCCCTTCAAAGACACCAAGAGGAAGAGGAAACAGACAAAACCAAGCAAGCGAAAATCGAACAAAACGTACGAAGAACACTAAGATTAGCTCTCTCTTCCCCAAGCGAGGTAATCGCAATGCTAAAAGGACTGAAAAACTCAAGAACAAAACACAAGGCAATACTTAAAACAAATCGCCTCGTAGAATAAATCACAAAGCAACAAAAAAAAAAAATAAAAATAAAAAAAAAAAAATAATAAAATAAATAAATAAAAAAAAATAAAATAAAATAAATAAATAAAAAGAGTAAGACTAACACCGGGACCACCGCCTTAGAACGGTCAGTAGAATAAACCACTGTGGGGTTTAAAGCACTTTTACAGCCGACTTACTTTACCACGGTTCCCGATGCCACTCTTAATCACAACTAGTAAAACAGAAAGCAAAATAGGCAGCTGTTGAAGGTGACTAAAATGCTAGCAACACAACACAACTAGTAAAACAGAAAGCAAAGTGGGCAGCTATTGACGACGGCGACCACAATGCTAACATCATAACACATATACAAAAGACAAAAAGCAATGCAGGAACCACAAAGCTATAAAGAGCTACAAAGTGTAAGAACAATACCAGGACCACCGCCTTAGAACGGTCAGTAGAATAAACTACCGGGGTGGGGAGGAGTTAAAGCACTTTTACGACCGACCAACTTCACCCTAGGTCCCGATGCTACTCTTAATACAGAAATACATACATAAAAATTCTGTTCGCATAAAGCTTCAAACTCAGTCAATGCATCAAAGCGAAAACATAAAAATCAAAATAATCACTGTGATAAAAAAAGACGAGTATTCATCGCTAATTTTACTGTGTGCCAGAGTAAATGAAAACCCATAGTTGAACACGGCCAAGCTAAAGACATATCATCAAGCCCCTACCCACTGGTTAAAGTTTTACGAAGAGGCCGTCATTGAGTCTGAGGCCCGAACCGTCGTGCAATTAAAGAATGAGGCTTAGCCATCAACAATGATTGGGTTGATAACTAGGCATGCAGTCTGCCGCATGATATCCAGCTATAGCCAATTCTTATATAACGGTTAATTAGTTTTCTGAATTGCTCCGAAAAGTTAGATTTTCCCACCATTTTTCTAAATCTATACACTAAGTCACCGTAAAACTCTGGTTCCGATATACCTTGTTGCAGAAGTGAAGACATAACATCAAGCATCAACCATCTAATGAAAGGTACCGTCGGAGAGTCTGAGCATCACGACAACACGCCTATATAATTTGGACCCCCTTAAACCCACTTTTATATAGTAAAACTGGGGTTTACAGGGTATACATAATGTTTTCTTATTTCTGCTCAAACACATAGATTGTGGGTACTCGTTAGAACCGCCTCGTCGAGGCGGTTCTAACGAGTACCCACAATTTATGTTTTGAGCAGAAATGTGAAAAATATCAGAGTTCTTCATCTGAAAATTTTCATTTTTGGTGGTAAAATTTTCAGTATATTTGAATAGGTGTGTTTTCGTAATGAGATCCGACTCACCTCAGTGCAATTAAAGAAAGAAACAAAACTCAACCATGATTTGAATAAAAACTGCAGTCTGTCGCATAATATCCAAGTTATACCCTATCCTTTCCATGTGCAAGATCTGAAACTTCGCTGAGCGCACGTGTCCGACATTGTGGCTCATGTGTCGTTCTTGTCGTACTTCACTTAAATGTAGTTTACAAATTCTGTCCTTTGGGATAACCAAGCCCATATGGTTTATTTGATAATAAATCAGCACTAACGGTATGTCAAGAAGGCGTGAGTATTATTGCAAGTTATATAACGGTTTGTGTGTTCAGGAACATACCAAATAAAATCGAGTCAGATATATTCATTTATTTGATCTATTTCTTGCTTCCAAAATATTCTTTTCAGAGAATCTAGTTACAGTCACTACAGATGATGTCCAGAGGGTAGGGTAGATATACTTTCAGGAGACAATTATGTCAAAAAATATTGTCTCTCTCTAACAGAAGTTATAAAAAGTTGTCTCCCGTGTAAACAAAAATCTATCATGTGTGTTCCGTCCCTTTAGTTGCTGTGTGGCGGCCGTTAAACGTCTCCTATACCTCACGTTAGTATTGTGTTTATGTCCTGGTCCTTGTGATTACTAAGAGTTTTTGTTTGAAAATAGAATTTCGGGCTAGAAGACTTGAGTGGTGTAAGCAGCTTTTTTTATTGTTTACGAGTGAACGTAATAAAAATAATAAAGCCATTCAGGAAGTTTGATGATCAACTCCGATTCCAAGAGGAAGATCGAACGAATATGAAGTTCACAGCCAAAATATATAAGAGACAGCGCACGACAAAATCTACAATAAGATTTGTGCAACCAGCGCAGACTCAGATCAGCATGCGCTTCCGTGCCGTCTGATTAGAGTTTGCTGATCGCATGTGCCTTTTACCACCTCCAGGTTATCTTAAGAGGGATGAACGAGAGCGCTTGCCATACTAGTGGGATATACAGGCTGACCTGAGTCTTTGCTAGTCACATAGGTCTTGTTGTAGCTTTTGTCGTGCACTGCTTATAATAATAATTAAAAAAAAAAAAAAAAAAAAAAAAAAAAGGTAAGTCCAGAGAGTGCTACAATCACAAACCGCAGCCCTTCCCAGACACCAAGAGGTAAAGGAAACCGACAAATCCAAACAAGCACAAAATCGAACAAACGTACCAAGGGAGGAAATCGCAATGCTAAAAGGACTGAAAAATACAAGAACAAAATGACACAAGGTAAGACATAAAACAAATCGCCTCGTAAAACAAACCACAAAGCAACAAAGAGTAAGACTAACACCGGGACCACCGCCTTAGAACGGTCAGTAGAGTAAACCGCCGAGGCTGGGAGAGAGAGAGAAAGAGAGAGAGAGAGAGAGATAGAGAGAGGGGGATAGAAGTGGGTGGGGTTAAAACACTTTTACAGCTAGCCAACTTCAACCTGGGTCCCGATGCTACTCTCAATACAGAAATACATAAAAAAATCGGTTCGCATAAAGGTTCCCAACTCAGTCAATGCATCAAAGCGAAAACATAAAAATCAAATTAGTCACTATAATAAACAAAGACAAGTACACATGGCTAATTCTACTGTATGCCAGAGTAAATAAAAACCAATAGATGAACCACGGAAATAAATGACTAGCCAAGCGCCCAGCTCCCTCTTCCTGACATTACGAAAACATGCCTATTCAAATATATAGAGAATTTCACCTCCAAAAAACAGAAAATTTTCAGATAAAAAACTCTGATATTTTTCATATTTCTGCTCAAAACATTGATTTTACTCGAGGCGGTTCTAACAAGTATCCACAATCTATGTTTTTGAGCAGAAGTAAGAAAAATAATGTTTACCCATGTAAACCCCAGTTTTAGTATACAAAAGCGGGGTTTAAAGGGGTCAAAATTATATAAGCATGTTTTCGTGATGAAGTGAGGTGATCTTAAAGCTAGATAAGACAAACCAAACACAAGAACAAGCGCCAAACATGATGAAAAACAAACTCCGCAACCAGAGGCTACAAAGTAACACAAGGAGTAAACAATGCCAGAACCATTGTCTTAGAACGGCCAGCGATTACAAAAACACCATTGGGTTTAAACCAGTTATGCAGGATCCGCGCCTGCTACATGTAATTTTATTTATTCGGTATATTTGTTTCGAACATCTATTCAAAAAACTCTTTTTATGGTTCAGAATTGTACAATGCACTCGTACAAACAACACTTCATAGCCACAAGATAAGGAGACCAGGAGCCTACTGTGCTTTCGGCATCATTCGGAAAGACGGTTTTCACTTGACATTTTATTCTAAATGAAAGTGTTTTGTTCTGATTAACCATGTCTTATCAGGAACCATTTGTCTTTTCTGGTTTTGCGCTTTGTTTTCAAATATTTATTGTAAAACTAATTTTATGGCCAAACATGGGTCTGACTTATGCAATTTCTATAGTAAATGGGATCTTTTTTTTTTTTTTTTCATGAAAAAAATTATTTAACATTATTTTTTTTTTTTCTTTTCGTCACTGATTTTGAATTATTGATGTTCCGTAACAACCTGCATTCAAACTACCTACCCTATCGATTGATGCAGAATTCGCAGTCAGGTTTACTATAGGAAAAATTGATTATTTTTCGATTTATTTTTAAGCCATTGACTAGAATAAAACTTTTTGTGCATATGCAAATGGTTTTGCATTAAATCATGACAAAATTTGTTAATTTACTTCTGGTTAAAGCGCCAAGCAAAACAACGATTCTCCGAAAGATGTCGAAAGAAAATTAATTACTTTTACACAGGCTTCCATTATGACACTTGGCTCAGTTCTGACCCTCACAATATCCCTTAATTTCCAAGTTTAGTCTCAAAGTAAAGGTTAGCCTTAGACTGACAAAATACATCACATACAAGAAGGGATTTGTCAGCCTATTTTGGCACCTTTCTGCCCTTAAACACATGAACCCTCTTCTAGAAAAGAAGTTTACTGGGATTCTTCAACCATACCACACTAAAACTATCATTAACAAAAATTAAATTTGGTCTGTGAGTCAATAAAATATCTGTGTGTGATAATGATATAATTTCAAAAAGTCCCATCGATTATTGTTCAATCTGAGCTTTTTTATGAAATAGAGTTCTTCGCTTCCGCATACTTTGTACTAGTTCCAGGCCTCACCGTCCTAATTGCTATCCTGCTCCTTAATAGTATGAGTTAGCGGCTGGGAATACTACGCCCCGACATTTTATAGCAAGCATATGCATCGTCAGTGTTTGCAATATTTTATTTGACTTCAGTGGGTATAGCTGCCACAATGTTAAAACCGTAGCTTTTGCTGTGATTTAAAGTCCATTTAATAAATAGAGTTAATTCGCTGTTAACAACCTACGCTGATTGTTTATGGATTTGCAGCTCTGAGCACGGCGTTCGTATAATCCTTTAGCGTTGCATCTTCATACAGTTGACATATTATGCATTCATTACAATGCGCTGCACGAGCAAGCTGACCGTTTTGTGCCTGGGTCACAAAATCAATTCATCTTTTATATTTTAAACTTGTCATGCTTCACACTCGATTACACATTTAATACTCAGAAAAGAAATAACACTTCAACAAATCCAACTCAACTGCAAATGTGTCTTAAGAAACTTTTCCGCTAATGCGAAACGGATATTAGATTTAAAGCCACGTGACTGTCACGTGGTACGTGCGTTCATTTATTGGCTTGGTTTTATTATAAGAGGTTAATAAAGATACTGGAAATTGAGATAAAAACGAGGAATGAAAGATGTTGATTAACATAGGCAATTATACAAACATCGTAGCATGCGAAATACAACTTATGACAAGCGAAAATCGAAGAACCTGTTAAGTCTACGCGTCATTGCAGTCCGATTAAAACCATCATATTTCGACACTAAAATCGGCATTATCCAGTTGTCGTATAAGTGAACAGAGAATGTTTCAATCAGACTGCGCGAATGCATAGGCCGATGGGCACAGTCATTATTAACATACACATTAAGGTCCCTTTTATCATGGCATTGTTTCCATTCCGTTCTTGAGATTCAAGAAACATGCATATTGTGCTTTGTTGTACTCTTGTCGTTGACACTGAAAAACGACCATCTTATAGCATTAAAGACTGGAATGAAAATATAACTTGAAATTGTCAATATGCGAAGAGTAATCTTATTCAAAACCTTGATTTATTGAAATAGGACACACACGTTTGTAAATGCCAGCTCCTTCAGTAAATACATGTGTGTGAAAAATGAATTTCCGAATATTGTGGATAGCAGCGACAAGTGTGGGGAGTCCCACACGGTCTGGTAAAACTGACTTGGGAACTATAATGCAGACATATTGTCATTACGAAAACAAACCTATTCAAATATACTGAAAATTTTACCACCAAAAAAATGAAAATTTTCAGATAAAAATTATGATATTTTTCTTATTTCTGCTCAAAAACACAGATTGTGGGTACTCGTTAGAACCGCCTCGGCGAGGCGGTTCTAACGAGTACCCACAATCTATGTTTTTGGACAGAAATAAGAAAAATAATGTATACCCCTGTAAACCCCAGTTTTACTATATAAAAGTGGGGTTTAAGGGGGTCAATATTATATAGGCATGTTTTCGTGATGGGATAGCAGCGACAAGTGCGGGGAGTCCCACACGGTCTGGTAAAACTGACTTGGGAACTATAATGCAAACACATTGTAAACCCGATTTATTTTTTACCGTTTTCAAGTGATTGTGGCACTCCCTGGACTTTTCTCTTATCTTTTTGTGAAATTTCGCTATTTGTTTTAAATTAAATATACGTTTTTAAAGAAACTAATTTGGATAAAAGTTGTAGAGGACGACAGGCGCTGACGTCACAAAACGTTCCAAGGTTGAAATAAGTCATTCTAGAGTTTACTGTTATAGGATTTTTCGTAGTTCCGTAGAAATTTAAAGTCAAAGAGCCACGCCCCTCTGAACCTCATTGACTGTCGGAACCCAAAATAAAATTAAATTTTATGATTAAATGATGAAATATATATGTTTATTACTATTTTCTTAAAAAAGGCTTTCTCATTCTTGAACTTCAATAGAATTTTCTAAGTGGCATGATTCTAAAATGATGTTAGCACACACACACACACACACACACACACACACACACACACACACACACACACACACACACACACATACTTACCAAGCTAAATGCAAATTAAGCAGACGACAAACTAATGATACGTTTTTGTTTTTTAGATTTGCTAGAAAATAGGATATGATACTTCATGATCATGACCATTAGGAGACCATTTGCATAAAATGTCAAATGGGATTTTCTAGGAAACATAAGAAAAAAAAGTATTTACAAATGTCGGCTGCTGAAATTTTTACCAAACATGCAAAGGGTATGCGATGATTGAGTATCGATGGTCTACATTACCTTAACAGTGCTCGTGGACGTCAATCGGAGACTTAGAGAATCTGCAAGATTTTAGATTTTTCGAGAAGCTACAAGTCCACATGAAGAAAAAACGAGAGTAGCCTGACCGTTCAAAGGTGGTGATCACCACCTTTGAACGGTCAGGCTACTCTCGTAAAGAAGAGCAACGTGGCGCCGGGTGTACACTGTTTGCATTTTATACAGGGAATTCTGCACATAGCTAACATGAGACCAAAAATGGTAAACTCGCTGATGAGTTTATTGCCCCTATCTAGGCGCTATGCAAGGGGAATCAAAGGCGTGTCTAAAACATGTGATTATAGGACCTCAGCAGGGGGTGCTAGAGAGGCCTTATGAGGGGTAATAAATATTTTGGAAAGGATATGAACTATGGATCAGATACATGTCAGTATTCATTTCCTATATTGAGCCTCTACGTATTTGACTAAACACCAGGGCCCAGTTGTTCAAAACTAATAATGTCGTTAGTTAACGTATCATTAAAACTTTGATAATTAAATATGGCATATACGCTAATATTTTTGCTGGAAAAAATATGAGTAGCTTTTCGCATTTTCAGCAAAAATACCTGTGATTTAGATACTGTACTTACTAGAACAGTTAATATTTTGACCACTAACGAGCTCGTTAAGCTAACGATTTTTTCAACAACTGGGCCCAGGTTTTGTTTTGACCAGCCTCTTATTAGTAACCTTGATAAGACTAATGACCCAGACCCATCTAAGGTTTATGTCTTTAACCCCATGATAAAAATAAAAACAGACTTTTAAAATGGATCTGTCCAAAATGTCAAAATGTGAGATTATAAGAATCCATCATGAGTGTCCATGCAGGATAGGGAAATCTCACCCGAGGGGTACATGTAGCAACTTCAACCAGGGACGAGGCTCACGATGAATTCTTTCTCTCCCACCTTTCAGTGGTTTGTTCCTAGGATTCATATAATAATTGATTACATGCATATTTGTGCATAAAGTGATATCCTGTAGGTGTCCTGTACATGTGAATATAGTACTGTCAGTCTGCGATTTCAGCAAGAAATGCAGGCTCAGTTCAGACATGATTTGGAGGAAATTGCAGCAAAACTGTAGTAGGCCGGTGAATTATTCTGACAGAGACATGCATATTAAACAATCCTCGACAGACTTATAAAACAAGCAGGGATTATCAAACAATGTTGCAAACTAAATTGCGATACCACAACATATTTCTGCTCTCTTGATTCTTTGTTTTGTTTATTTGAGTTGAAGTTGGAATTTTACGGTCCAGTCATCACTGTTAAGGTTATGTCAAGTTCCCGGTGCAGGTTTAATCTTTTAAGCGGTTAACCAGTTTTCGTGAACATGTTTTCGCCAGTAACTGACAACTGCCATTGAATGAGGGGAAGGCGGGAGGGGGTGGCGCTGTAGGGAGGGGGGAGGAGAATTACCGTAGAATTGATCAATATTCAACGGAAGTATATGGCCAAGCTGGGATTCGATCTTGCGATCCCTGGATCTGCAGTCAGACGCGCTGTCGGCTTCACCATAGAGCCCGACTATTCTGATCTGGTGGTAGGAGGGCGTAAAGGACTAAGTTGTAGCAAACTCCAGAACCTTAGAAAAAAAAAAAAAAAAAAAAAAATGTCTGTTGGTTTGGAGATGAATGATGGTTTACCTATTTATACCGCGTGAACACTTCTACCTAAATATTTTGGACTGTCTACTTACAATAGAATGGATATCTGTTTGGATTAAAGTATTACCATTACAATCGAACTTCATTGTCTTGAACATCTTTGGGAAAATAGAATTTTTTTTCTAGACATGGGTAGTTCGAGCCACTGAGACAGGTCAGGAGGCAATAGGTGTGTGTATGTGTGGAGGGGGTGGGGGTTTACGGGTGTGTATTCGAGCTTCTATAAAATAATGATATGTTGAGTGGACTCATTAGAATCGCCTCGATGAGGCGATTCTAATGAGTAAACCAACATACATTTTCATGATAAAATAAGATAAATTTCCCTAAAATATCCCTTAATATGTGTTTTCTTGAGCTATCGGAAGAATTTCCTAGGAACTCAAAAACGAGTTCGACTCAGCCACGGTAAACGGGCTATCGGTGTTCGAGTCATTGAATTTTTGCTGCATTTTCTCAGCAACAGTGCTAGCTCCTGAATACATTAATGATAATATGATCATGACTACTTATATCGTGTATCAGACAAGGATAATGCTCACTTTATTTGGCCACGTCAGGCGAAAAAGTGCCTTCGAACATGTGCAAAATGAACAAAATTAGATCATCCTGCGCATGCGCAAAGTATCATCCGGACCTTTGTCCTCCATTTATACATTTTGTAATATGCAATGACTCCGTTAGCGGACAGTGACGGCCCTGATCAGACTGCGCGGATGGGCCTGTACTGTCCACATATGCTCTATGACACACTTTCGCATGGAACGGCCCATTTGTTGTTATTTTGTCTAATTGTTCTTTTTTTCTCTACATGTAGTGCATTACTAGAAAACAAACAAACAAAAAACAACAACAACAACAACAACAAAAAAAAACAAAAAAACAAACAAACAAAACATTTCGTTAACTTTTTCTCGGGAACTATGCTCTCTGCAACATTTCAACTTGACAGATGATATAACCATTAACCCTTGTATTGTGTAAGAGACAACCCATCTAGCATCCTTTATAAATCTATAGCGGGCCGTTATCGTCCCGTCAGGTAACAGCCCGCTATAGATTTATAAAAATGCTTATTGAGAATGGTCTTGTTCAGTTTATTTGTTTTGTTTTGGTCACATTTCTCTCTTTACATATCAAGAGAAAACTTCTATCAGCGTTTCCTTTGAATCAGGGCTAACTGCAACCTTGAAACTTGATAGACACTATCGTCTTACTCCTTTGTGCCATGTAAGAAACGATTCAGTTGAAATGAGTACCCACAACATATTCTTTTATAAAGAAGATCAGAAAAAATATCGCATTAGCATCATTAAATAAGTTCCTCATTAAGTCCTCTGCTGTGTAGATATTTTAGCAGAAGAGTTTTTCACATAAAAATTCTATCAGAAGAGTTTTAGTAATTTGGAAAAACTTTAGTGCACACTGCGGTAATTAGGTAGAATACGGTAAGTGGTTCATTCCATACAGCAGTTACCCACAAACAGTTACCTTTGGGTAACGTACACGGATCGTAAAATACTTAAAGGCTCCACATTCCTCGAAAGTAAACATTTTTATCTAAACATTTAATAAATTGATATATAGTATTAATACAATCATTAAATGTGACATCTGACAGCCTGTAAAATTTCAATTAGTCTCTCGTTTTTGAATAGGGTCAAAAATGAAATAAAATTTATCATATCTCTGAATTAATGTTGGCAACATTAAATCAGAGATATGATAAAATATCATTTCATTTCAAGATCGAGAGACTAACTGAAATTATACAGGCTGTCAGGTGCCACATTTTATGATTGTATTAATACCATATATCAATTTATTAACCCTTTCTTGGATAATAAAATGTCTATTTTTGAGGAATATGGAGCCTTTAAGAAGATGTCCGAGAAAAGCCACAATCACAGAACACAGCTTACCAATGGCACGACGAGGAATGGACAAATAAACCAAGACAGAGAGTGCACAAACAACAAACCAAAGGAAAAGAAAAGCAGCTTGCTCCCTCTTCCCAAACAAGGCGATCACAATGCTAGAAGGGTCCACTAAAACAAGAAGAATAAGAAGAAGAAGAAAAAAAACAAAAAAGACAAAAAAAACCAAAAAAAAAAAAAAAAAAAAACCAAACAAACTAAAAAAACAAAAAAAACGAACAGGGCAAAACGCGAAACAAGCCCCTCAAGCCACACCAGGAACAAAAATCAGCAGAATAATACGAGAATCACGGCCTCAAACCCACCGGCAAGTGGGGTTTAACTCTTGCAGACATAAACATACCATTTAGAAAACACACCTATTCAAATATACATAAAATATCACCGCCAAAAACTGAAAATTTTCAGATAAAAATACCCTGACTCGGCGAGGCGGTTCTAACGAGTACCCACAATCTATGTTTTGAGCAGAAATAAGAAAAATGATGTATACCCCTGTAAACCCCAGTTTTACTATATAAAAATGGGTCAAAAGTATATAGGCAGGTTTACCTGGTGCTTCGCAAGCATTGTAGAACCAGATGAGATGGCTCATAGTAACGAGCCGTCTCATCCGGCTCTACACTGTTTGTCATTTGGTTTGGACTTTTGAACGACACTTACCCCATCTTCAACAACGGATATTTCCAAAATCAAAGCTGCTCCTGGTACTCCAGAAACCCAGGGGTGAAAGAGTTGAAGCGATTGTACTGATACCAAATCTCCCTCACCTCCACCCACACCCCATAAGTCCTATAGGCTGATATTTCTTATTAAAGACAACTTAGACTAGACATTCCAAAAAACAAACTCAAGTCATTTTCTGCAGGTTGACGAATAAGGCAATTAACCAAAAAGGCCAGTTACACTCAATTACCATATATTAAGCATTCTGACATGCCGAATTTCATCTAGCAATTTTATCAGACTTTTCACCCGTCAACTTGTATTCTAGCCATGAATAATGAGATACTATTTCTGCCCCGAGGTGACATTTCGCCTCCATCTTTACAATCAGCGATTGCAGCCATTATATTGAGATTGCGAGGGAATATGCCCATAAAATCCTCCCGGGAAAATCCGTTTCTCGTCAACATTCGCAAAAACACATCAAATGAAAGTTTTGGCAAATGCGCAGTTTATCTGAGTAAATTGAACACTCCGTTATCTTGATGTGATCTCTTCCCTTGATCGTTATGCTTCCTTTTCAATATTCCACCATCCAATATTCAGAGCTGTTTCTCTTTTATCTAGACTTGTCTTAATGCTGGTTGCACACTGGAATAAAAGACATGTTAAACATTTATGGATCGGTTCTTTTGGACCTTTGCTGACGTGCATGTTTTTGTTGTTGCTGTTATCTTTGGCAATTGGGACAGCGAAAAAGTAGACGAGTTCTACATTATTGGGACCACGTCGGATTCAGACTTCATAAAGCGCTTTTAGAAATATATTCATTGTTTAGAATATATTCATTCTTTTCAGAATATATTTGTCGTTCTGTAAATAGGAATTTAGCGAGCTCCGGAATGGGCCAAATATGAATTCTTATCCATCATAAAATAATTTTGTCACTATGAACCAGCAAGTCAGCTATTGATTTATGTACTCTTACCCACTATGCTTTTATGCCACCAATTTACATAACCTTGAACAATTAACATTTACAATTTATAAAAGTTATATACTATCGTTATCTGAGCAGGCTTAGAGAACCAGGCCTGCCCAGTAAACGTGTGGTTAGGTAAACTGACCGCGCTCGACATGACCTCATTGGGTTGACTGTGCCGTAAAACCTCAACACAAACAAACAAATCTAAGTAGGTAAAACAGAGACATGTAAAATGGCAATTTCATTAAAATGATACATTTTTATACTTAGGCGTAACTCACTTATTGATGTGTGCAGTATGTACATTGTGAACTTACTTGGGAGACAAAGAACCACCTCATTACGAAAACACGCCTATTCAAAATTTCTTCTCCAAAAACTGAAAATGTTCGGATAAAAGACTCTAATATTTTTCATATTTCTGCTCAAAACATAGATTATGGGTACTCGTTAGAACCGCCTCGGCGAGGCGGTTCTAACGAGTACCCATAATTTATGTTTTTGAGCAGAAATAAGAACAATAATGTATACCCCTGTAAACTCCAGTTTTATTATATAAAAGTGGGGTTTAAGGGGGTCAAAATTATATAGGTATGTTTTCGTGATGTTAAAGATGAGATGAAGCTCCAAATAAGAATTCCTGTTTGACCTAGATCTTGCTAAAGGCTACTTGGACTACGGTATTCTTTTTGAAATAGATTGCTTGAAACCAGCTGACTGACAAGTTTACCCTATTCGTACAAACGTATCTGTGGGAGTGTAGACCCAGATCAAACTGCTCCAAATATTCAGGGTCTGCACTGTTTACCATTTCTCCAACAATTCACAGAAATGTCACTAGTTGGAAAATGAACTTATGCAAATTCTATTATATGTACGGTAGATAGATTCAATGTTCAAGTCTTCAAGGCTTTAGGATAATGCCAACGGCAGTTACCATGTAGCGCGAAATAAAGATCCAACATGTTTAACCATTAATGAATCAACTCTTCCAACTCGAAGTTTGACGCTTACATTGTCTATTTAAAGAACGTTAAATAGAAATTACTATAATTGCTACTGCTTTTGCAAAATGTGCATGTCGCAGCAAACAGTGTAGACCCTGGTCACACGCCGCGTTCTGTGGTGTCTGATCAGGGTCTACAGTGTTTTAAAATGTTCCTATCTGGGGATTCTATACGAATATGAATACGAATACACTTTATTCAGCATTAAACATTTCGTACAATGTTTATAGCCAAATAACAATAACATATACAGTGACGACATCAGTTCATACTATTTTCAGATGAGCAAAAAGAAAGAATACATACAAATATATAATTTTTGAGGTATACTAAACATATCATTCATAGATACATGTATTACATCTATTACTTTCAGGTGGTATGATGCTAAATAGAGACGTTTTGAGAAATACAAATTTTCATGGCAAAATATACAAATTTGGTTTAGTAAGAGATAACTTAGGTTGAGTTTACTGACCGTTCTAAGACGGTGGTCCCGGTGTTAGTCTTACTCTTTGTTGCTTTTTGGTTTATTCTACGAGGCGATTTTTTAAAGTCTTGCCTTGTGTTATTTTGTTCTTGTGTTTTTCAGTCCTTTTAGCATTGCGATTACCTCGCTTGGGGAAGAGAGAGCTAATCTTAGTGCTTTTCGTAAGTTTGTTCGACTTGCGCTTGTTTGGTTTTGTCTGTTTCCTCTTCCTCTTGGTGTCTGGGAGGGGCTGCGGTTTGTGATTGTGGCATCCCTAGTCTTTTCTCTTTCCTTTTTTGATGACAAAATAATTTCAAAGACTAACAGAACAGAAGTGCATTGTAAAAAAACTGCGGGTAACGTCTAGGTGTTGATGGATTAACTGGTGGCCATACGACGTTTGAAACAGTGAAACTATAGTCTAACTCACCGTTTAACGCTTAGACTCTGCGTAAAAAAATCAGCAGACGACATACTAAAATATTTTCTTATTTTTCTCAGATAACAGGTTTTGATATTTCATGCAAATTGTCTCCAATGGAGACAATTTGCATGAAATGTCAAATCCAGAAGATATTTCATGCAAATTGTCTCAATTTGCATGAAATGTCAAATCCTGTTTTCTGTGAAAAAATAAGAAAAATAATGTCAATTTGTCGTCTGCTGAATATGCCTGTAGAGTGATAAACGTTAAGGGCATTGTATCTAATGTAAAGGTAATTCTCAAGCCAGTTCTTATATCAGGAGTATACTCGTAGATATCAAAATGGTAGAATCAGTGTTTCTTCATACGTTACTTATAACAAGAAAAGCTCAAAATAGTTTTAGATAAACCATATTGGTAGAGACATCAGGAGGAGTCATGTTGAATGATGTCATGGAAATGATAATTTATGGCATCAAATGTAAGAAGTGACATCTCCACATATTCTTGTAAAACGGCAATTATGACTATTTTCAAGGCAGACTCTAAAATTATTTTTACTTTGTAATACAGAACTATATACAAGCTTGGACCCAATATACATTATTAGGTCCGAGACACAAGACATTTTGCGCTTGATCTTTTCCTATGTAAATACAGCGTAATGTTTGTATTGGAACAACCCTTTCTGAGGGCCTGTCTCCATACAAATCAATGAATACTTAAAACCTATTACCTTATAGCAATGGCCCTACATACATTGTGGTAATAAATAGAAAGGAAGGCAATGATCAGACACGACACGCGTAATATTCTGAGTAAAATTACTAAAACGAAGGGATAAAAGGCTGTTCATGCAGGGAACACCACTGTAAAGTTCCCATTTAGAAAAAAAAATCAACATTGCAAGGGTTAAAGTTACTTATATAATTTTACTGATATTTGTCAGTGTACAGCGATACTGGTCAGTTTGTACACAAGCAAAAATATCTCATCCAGTTTATTGACCAGAATCTTGCAAAAAGTATAACTTCATTTCTTCGTGTTATTGATGCGCTGTCTCTGCTTGACATAGCGAAGTCCGGGACAGAAATTGACGTTTCTTATCTCCGTCTCACATCATTGGGAATGTGACAATAGGATGAAGAAGGATGATTTGAGAATCGCGATACTTTGCCGAGCTTTACAAACCTTTGACTTTCCATTTCAGGACGTTGTTTAATCATTTCTGGTATATAAAGTGAGATTTCACGAGATGACCCGCGATAGGAGAATTTCCTCAAGAAAGCCACAAGCAAATGCATTCAGCGGCCTTTTGGCATTCTTCCCTTGGCTTCTGCTTCTTATTCAATCATTATTTGTATACCAAGATTCCGCAGATACCCTTAGATGAGCGCCTGTCATGTGAGACTAAATGTATTTTAGTGATAAATGATTTGAGCCGGGACACAGCATTTCCTACAAGATTGCATGCGCGCCCAGCGAAGACTCAGATCAGCCTGCGCATCCACGTAGTCTGATCAGCGTCTTCGCAGGGTACTTTTGGTAGCCAAAAATCCGGCGCGTCTTACGGCGTACAGCGAGGACTCTGATCAGCCTGCGCGGATGCGCAGGCTGATCAGAGTCTTCGCTGGGCGCACATACAATCTTGTTGTAAATGCTGTGACGCGGCTTATTTTATTCCTCTACCATCAGGCCTCACATCGCTCTATTTATGGAAACTGCACCGGTGATACATGTTCCACACATTATTACAAACGAAAACGATTTGTTGATTTGTTTTAATCGGGATTTACGTCACTTTCAACAATATTTAAGTCATTTAGCGATGGTGTCTTGACGTGATAGGAAGCTCAGTGTTCACTTTTAGAGCGCTGCCTCACAGAAATATCACGCGCCAGACACATGGCATGATATTCAAATACAAATACAAATATTTTATTGGCATCTAAGCATTCTAACATGCTTATGACCAAACAATTTAGCATTCAACCCTGACAGGTTATACTGACTATAGGCTGACCAGTTCTAGCTCTACTTTCTTAATACTGAGCGCCAACGAAAGAGCAGCAAGTAACAGTTTTAAAGCTTTGGTATGACTCAGCAGGAGAGCGAACCCACAACCTCCCGCTCACAAAGCGGACGCTCTACCAACTGAGCCACTGTGTCGGTAAAAGGAGAACGAAAACAGTGGGACCATACACATGAGAAATGTACGAAACACATCTGGCCGACGCATATGAACATTGTACGGTCGCACATATATAAAACTAAACTAGGTACAATAAAATCTAATATACTGTCAATAAACAATCGACAGGTAGAGGACCAATAGGGGGATTTAGTGCTGGCTTATTTATCCGATTCCTCCAAAATATTTATTATCTCTTTACCACCACCCTGCTGGGATCTAATAATCTGACACCTCTTTATAACACATCTTTGATCTTTTCTGCGTAGCGCCTACAGTGAAACCTGTGTAAGAGAGCCACCTCTGAGACAGACTTTAAACAGTGAGAGTTGATGTGGA
Organism: Anodontia alba; assembly: GCA_964016985.1. Lineage (NCBI taxonomy): Eukaryota > Metazoa > Mollusca > Bivalvia > Lucinida > Lucinidae > Anodontia > Anodontia alba. Next base: position 11,197,396 of record OZ024828.1, read on the forward strand.
AAGGTGACTGTGTTATAAAGGTACATGTTATGTAATTTTGCTAGCAAAATTACATGACATGTACCTTTATAAGACAGCTACCTTTCCACATCAACCACTAAAGTCAGTCTCAAAGGTGGCTTTCTTACACAGGTTTCACTGTATATATAGGTTGGGACAATAAAAGCATTAATGAGTAGTACCACTTATGGTCTCGTTTTAGCTTTGTCTTTAAATGGACACTCCCACTTTTTTACGAAAACACGCCTATTCAAATATATAGAAAATTTCACCTCAAAAAACTAGAAAATATTCAGATAAAAAACTCTGATATTTTTCATATTTCTGCTCAAAACATAGATTGTGATACTCGTTAGAACCGCCTCGGCGAGGCGGTTCTAACGAGCACCCACAATCTATGTTTTTGAGCAGAAATAAGAAAAATAATGTATACCCCTGTAAACTCCAGTTTTTGCTTTATAAAAGTGGGGTTTAAGGGGGTCAACATTATATCATGTTTTCGTGATGGTGGGCATCTTTTTCAACTATTGTCCTCTTTGCTTCCTGTTTTCTTTCTGCTTTTATTTGTTCTAGTGGTTTGAGCTGCATCAGGAAATACGGGTGAGGTTTCACGCTAGTAAAACTGCTTTCCAGCCTTATAGTAGTTTTTCTCGTGACCGTTCCTAGACGGTTCCTCTGTTGCATTTCTTCTCTCTTTGTCGGTGGTTTTATATGTGATATTTGTTTTGTTCTTATCATGAAAACTTTTATATAGTAACGCTGGGGTTTACATGGGTATACAGTATTTTTCTTATTTCTGCTCAAAAACATAGATTGTTGGTACTCGTTAGAAGCGCCTCGTCGAGGCTGTTCTAACGAGTACCCAGAACCGCCTCGTCGAGGCGGTTCTAACGAGTACCCACAATCTTTGTTTTGAGAAGAAATATGAAAAATATAATTTTTATGTGTAATTTTTCATTTTTTGGTGGTAAAATTTCCAGTATATTTGAATAGCCGTGTTTTCGTAATGCTATTTTTTCCTCATCTCTCAATTTTTGGTTGTTTCGGCAAGGTTGTGCTTCGTGATTGTGGCAATTCCTGGTTATCTTCATTCATATTTTTGATAATCTATGTAACTCGTCTGCCGAGCAGACGATTTACATAAAATGCCAAGTCTTAGTGTCTCTTGAAAATATTATAAAATAAAAATTAGAATGTTGTCTCCCACAATTGTGCTTAGCGCTTTAAGGGTAACTGTGTTAACAATATTTTGTTGGTTCATCTTCGTTAACCGGTATAGTACCGGTAGAGCTCTTTATTTTATACTTATTAGTGAAATCAATGTTTATCCAAAAATGAAGAATAATATTTTTTTCACTAGTGAAAGAATATGATACTTTCACCAGTGAAAAATAACAAGTCGATGTTATTTTCACCACTCGTTTCGGATTACTTCGGCTGTCTTCATTATTTCCCTGACAGATGCCGATCCTACTTCGTTTTTTTTTTTTTTTTTTTTTTAACACCTCTAACTCCTCTGTTTCTGAGCAGAAGCCGAAACTTTTTTTTTGGCTCTACAGCGCTTCAAAATTAAGCTTCGAACGTCGTCGCCATGGCGTTCATGTTTTGTTTGGTGACGTAAGTAATGGCGTCAAAAGGGCGCATTGGCGTGTAAACAATAAAATAAAAAGAAAATTTACTCCTTTTCAGTGAATACCATAAACATTTTCATCTCGTGTGACAAAAACATTCAAATTGTCACTCGTGCTTCGCATTTCGCACTCGTGAAAACACTGATTACACTGGATGAAAATATTTATGGTATTCACAGCAAAAGAGTAAATATCCTCTCTTTACTCCACAAGTTAAAACTATCACGGAAGGAAGCATATTTTTCCAGAAGCATTTGAGCCGCAATGTGCGGAAACGTCCCTTCTGTAATATGCGCCCAACGAAGACAAATTAATCTGAGCATCCCACAGTCTAACCAGAGTCTTCGTTATCCGCATGAAGAATCTTTGTATCCTTGGCAATCCAAAATGTGCCTAGTGAAGATTCTGATCAGACTGCGCAAATGCGCAGTCTGATCTGAATCTTCGCTTGGTGCACATGTCCGATGGTACGTTTTCTGACATTACGGTTCATTTCATGATGACTTTTTATTTCATTATCGATTTCTGCGACTTTCCTATTAGATCAACCGGTATACCGTGTGTGATTTTTAGAGATAAGAACTCAATTTCCATATCAAATCTTATCAGGATTTAATTCCGAGCGATAGGCCGAAAACAAGTATTTACATCGAAATAAATGTTAAAAAGACGACGGATAAAAGATATAAAAATGTAAGGAACGCCAGATCAGAGAATACAAACAGTGGAAGCAAATTATTGGCAATTTCTGTATGTTTTGAAAGGCGTCATTTTGATTAACAATGATATTTTGTTCCCTCATAATATACAATGAAAGCAGGGGTGTAAATTTCCAAGCAAAGTTTTATAGTTTTTTTCTTTTTTTTAAATTTGTATTTTAAATATTTATTATCTCTGCCAATGTTTTTGTAAGAACATTTTCGGACGTTGCGGCTCATTAGGTATTAGCCCGATAACGACAGTTTTTGCACTATTTTTGGACGTTGCGGCTCATTAGGCATTAGCCCGATAACGACAGTTATTGCACTATTTTTGGACGTTGCGGCTTATTAGGCATTAGCCCGATAACGACAGTTATTGCACTATTTTTGGACGTTGCGGCTCATTAGGCATTAGCCCGATAACGACAGTTATTGCACTATTTTTGGACGTTGCGGCTCATTAGGCATTAGCCCGATAACGACAGTTTTTGCACTATTTTTGGACGTTGCGGCTCATTAGGCATTAGCCCGATAACGACAGTTTTTGCACTATTTTCGGATGTTGCGGCTCATTAGGTATTAGCCCGATAAAGATAGATTTTGCAGTGCAAAATCTATCTTTATCGGGCTAATACTAATGAGCCGCAACGTCGGAAAATATACTTCCGGACATATGCGCCCACTGAAAATTCAGATCAGCCAGCACATTTGCACAGACTGACCAGTCGTCACTAGGCAAATTTTGGATAGCCAAATGATGCATAGTATCCCTCTGCAGACAACGAAGACTCCTAACAGACTGCACTAATGTGCAGGCTGATTTGAGTCTTTGTTGGGCTCAGAAGGCACGTTTTGATCTTGTGGCTCAAATTTTCCTATTTTTTTTTTGTGTAATATATAATATGTCTTGGATTACATCAGCTGTAGATACGAAGCGTATGCAAGTCCATTTTATTCTTATTCATTACGAAAATATACCTATTTAGATATAATGAAAATTTTACCACCAAAAAATGAAAAAAAAAAAAATCATAAAAAATTCTGATATTTTTCATATTTCTGTTCAAAACATAGATTGTTACTCGTTAGATTACCACAATCTATGTTTTGAGCAGAATTAAGAAAAGTAATGTATACCCCTGTAAACCCCAGTTTTACTATATAAAAGTGGGGTTTAAGGGGGTCAAAATTATATAGGCATGTTTTCGTGATTTCTCCATGAAAACATGTTATGAGAACTCTGAAAAAGTGCCTCTTCAAGTGTGACGCTTGTAATGGATATCCATATTTCATATTTACAAGGAGAAATAAGAAAAACATGTAAATATTTTCCGGTGAAAAATGTTCCTAATTACGAAAACACGCGTATTATTCACCACCAAAAAATCAAAATTTTAAGATAAAAAATTCTGGTAGTTTTCATATTTCTGCTCAAACATAGATTGTGGGTACTTTTTAGAACCACATCGGCGAGGCGGTTCTAGCGAGTGCCCTCAATCTATGTTTTTGAGCAGAAATAAAAAAAAATTAATGTATACCCCTATAAACCCCAGTTTTACCGTATAAAAGTGGGGTTTAAGGGGGTCAAAACTATATAGGCATGTTTTCGTTATATTATCTAAAGCTGTGTTTAAGAAGTATATATATATGGCATACTTGTAATGTCGTATTGCCTGTTCGAAAGGCGCATACCTAGATTAGTTTGCGCTGTTACAGTAATAATCTTAACCAACACAGTCTAAGTACCTTCAAAGACAACAACGCTCTAGGCTATTCGCCCCAAAAAAAAAAACCGATCAGGTACAGTTTGCTTAACCCAAGCTACTGCTATTAAAGGAGAAGCTCCGCCCCTAATTGATGATGGTGATAAATTCAAATATTCTCCATTTCCAGATACAAATTCAATAATTCTACCTTCCAGTATCGTTTTTTTTTTTTTTTTTTTTTTTTTTTTTTTGCCATGAGAAATACAACAATGCACAAACTTAGCCTAAATTATATAGGGATGTTTTCGTGATGTTGTGGTTATGAACTGCCCCGAGAAGCGTTACGATTTCCACACTAATGATATGAACTTATGAAATAGCATACTCGTATCTTTAACATTTTCGTAGCCTTACAAAGACATTGATAGAGGACCCAAATCTGATTCCAATAGCCGCTGCCACAGCTGATTCCCATTATGCAATGTTCGCGTATTGAGATACCGTATTTACCCTAAGTATTCGGACACCTCAAATCCTTACCATATATGTTCTAAAATTTGAACCAGTACAATTCACTACCCGATGTTGTGTCTAAAAATTGCTGGATGAGAGGCAAACAGTGTAGACCCAAATGAGACGCCGCGTTCTGCGGCGCCTCATCTGGGTCTATACTGTTTGCTCAGGCATGTCTGTCCGAATACATATGGTAAATACGGTATATACCTACCTAAACTGGAGATTAAGGCAGTGGACCCACATTTGATTCCCACTGCCGAACAATATGCGGTGTCCGCGTTATTCATGACTGACGTATATACCTAAAGATGGAATTTCAATTATAGCAACCCACATCTATTCCTACTGCCTTGAGGTATGCGGTGTCCGCGTATTTCTTAATAGAGCTAAACATCTACCTAAACTAGTTATAAAACATGGAACACACATCTGGTCCCAATTGCTCTACAGTAAATGGTGTCCGCGTATTTTCTAATTGAGACCTATACCTACGTAAAGCTGGAATTTCAAACAAGGGACCCACATCTGATTCCCACTGCCCAACAGTATGCGATGTCCATGAATTTCTTAACTGATATATACCTTCCAAATAAACATCAAAAAGATTGGAAAGCTAGAATTTAAAACAAGGGACCCACATCTGAGTCCCACTGCCCAACCGCATGCAATGTCCGCGAATTTCTTAAATGATATACCTACCCAAAACTGGGGTTTATACCAGGGGACCGACATCGGATTCACATTGTCCAACGGTACGCGATGTCAGCGAATTTCTCAACTGATATACACCAACCTAAAGCTGGAATTAAAAACAGGGGATTCATATCGGATTCCCATTGCCCAACAGCATGCGATGTCCGCGAATTTCTTAATTGATTAGGACTGGTCCAATGCTATTTCCGTGGACTGCTCAAAGTTATTACAACCATGTAATAGCTTTCACAAACAAGCTTGGTCTACGCTTAGCACACATTTTGTGCTAAGCGTAGGCCAAGCTTTTTGTGAAAGCTTATGGTTGGATCCTGTAATGTTTGTCTGAAATTAAATCAATGTCCTGATTTAAATGGGATTGGACCAACAAAATCCAATAAACCTTGTTTCCGGAATGATCAGCAAAGATATGATTAAAGCTACTCAGGAAAGCCACAACGGTGAAGACAAGCCTTCCTGGAGCATTGAAAGAAGAAAAAGCAACTCTTGGTTTAAACATATTTTATTTCACAAAGTATACATGAGAACAAACACAATGTATTGAGAATACATCATAAATGATCAGAACGAAAGCAATGATACTTATTTAGCTCTTCTCCTTATATAATAACAACTGTCAAAAGAAAGCGAAGATCCTGTACAAGTGATACCCCGAGTTAATGGAACTGTATCTCAATAACTGTATGCATGCATTAAAACAAACAATGCAAACTATGTGTCGCAATCCATTTCAAGTACTGAGGTTACTGTATCAGTAGAAAAAGATTTAGAAAAGCAATAGTTAAGAAAAAAAAAAACATGTATATACACAAGAATTATATATATTGAGAGAGAGAATAAGAGAGAGGGAGAGAGAGAGAGAGAAGCGGGACTACGCGTGAGTAACGTTTAAAAACTCCATTGCATCCAAGCACAGCTAGATGCAGGTCAAGTATGACAAGTATAGTTTTATACAATCTTAGGATTACTGCACAGCAGTGAACCTCTTGATAGTGATTATATACTTTTGGACTTTCTCAAATATATTCTTACTTGTACCAAAGGACAGTGTAGTATCACCTAAGAGAAATAGATCGAGAGATTTCCTTGTACTGTGAAACTGCATCAAAAAGCTCAGTCCCCGAGTTCCGAAAGTAAGGACATTGAAAGAAGAAGTGATAGGTATTCTCGACCTCTATGCAGCGGCATAATGGGGAATCAGTGATATTCTTTAGGAAAAGATCATAATTCAATGCACTGCAATTCGTTCTTAAACGGGTGTGAAGAATTTTTGCATGTCATTAACCGGTGAAGAAGTGCTTGCGTACAAATATAGTCTCTCTGTTAAGGTTGTGTTTAAAAAACAACTGATTCTGACAGAGTAATGTCAGACGGTAGATTGTTCCACTCCCTCATTGTTGATGGAAGAAATGAGTTGTAATAATTATTAGATCTTGCGTCAAAAGTTTGGAGATTGTTTGAGTGTCTAAGATTGTTTCTAAGAAACGCTACTAACAGTCTGAGGTACTAAGTCAGAAAGATATGGTGGAGTCAAATTGGTGCACATTTTATAGAATAGCGTGCGTTGTTGGAATTATTTTTTCGGAGATTTTCTAAGGATTCCCATTTAATTTCGATAGATATTACAAACTAAAGATATAAGTTTGGTGGTTCCATTTGCAATTCGGGCTGCTTCATTCTGAATCTTATCAAGCTCTTGTTTTTCATATAAGATACAATTGTCCCAAATTACGTCTGCATATTCCAACAGAGGTGGTATAAATACCATGTAAATAATTTCTGGAAATTTTCTGTCGGGCTTGCATTTTAGTTTCCTCAGTACACACATTCGTCCCCAAGCCTTCTCCTTGATATAATTTATATGTTTGTGCCATGTACAATCAGCTGAGAAATAAATGCCTAAATGTTTGTGTGTTCCAACTTCAACTAGTTGTTGATCATTTATATAGAGGAGTGCATCACGAAAACATACCTATATAATTTTGACCCCCTTAAACCCCACTTTTATATAGTAAAACTGGGGTTTACAGGGGTATACATTATTTTTCTTATTTCTGCTCAAAAACATAGATTGTGGTACTCGTTAGAACCGCCTCGTCGAGGCGGTTCTAACGAGTACCCACAATCTATGTTTCGAGCAGAAATATTAAAAATATCAGAATTTTTTATCTGAAATTTTTCATTTTTTGGTGGTAAAATTTTCAGTATATTTGAATAGGCATGTTTTCGTAATGGGATGGACAGGCTTGTTCAGTTTACGTGAGAAGATGAGAGATTCTGTTTTAATTGGGTTGAAGAGTACCAGCCATGATGCAGACGTCGTATGACATTTAGGACTGAATTCAGGCAAACAGCAGCTGTCACTGGATTTTCAACTATTATAAAAAAGGCTTGTATCATCAGCAAAAAGCCTCATATTTGCGCCGATGTCATTTATTATATCATTAATGAACAGAAGAAAAAGTAATGGTCCCAGGATAAAACCCTAAAATGTAAATCCAGTCTGAAGATTCACCAGGAAGAACAATTATTTGTTTCCTGTCAGAGAGATAACTCCTGAACTAGTTGAGCATAGCGCCATGGACTCCTGCTGTCTCAGTATCGGATTCGAGAAGCATACGGTGTAGAGCTTATCAGGGCTCTAGTCCTACCTCACAGTGCAGCCGATGACAGCAAGCGACGACGGACGGCCGTCTATCAGTTCAGCATACATGTGGAAATCTGCTTTTGTTCTTATTGTAAATGACACTCCAGAAATTATGATTTGTATTTTCTTTAAATATGGATTTCCCACAAATACCTACCTGAAAATTATTTTTATCCAAAATCAGTCTGGTCTGAACAGTATCTAAAGTTTACCCCATTTATACACTTTGTTTGCATATCTGGTTAGCTGTAACCTATTCTTTGTTTTAGGTACTATTATTTCATATTAATTTTGAAAAAAAATAATAAAGTCAACAAGTGGAACTTCTGGAAATTCTGCTTTCAAATTATGTGCAATTTTGATTTTAGCAAAGACACACCAAAATTCTGATAGCGGCATCCAAACTGTATGAGGTACGTCTGTGCCAATGTAAATAGTTGTCTAGAGTGCTTCCCACTGGCACATGGAAAGTATACAACGTCGTATTAACACTGAAGCAACGTCATGACGTTGCATCGACGTTAATGCAACATTGTCCTAACGGTGCGTGCCTGCTGGGTCTCCACCTGGGATACTGAAATATAATTATGGGGATGTCGATCACGAAAACATACCTATATAATTTTGACCCCGTTAAACCCCCCTTTTATCTAGTAAAACTGGTGTTTACAGGCGTATACATTATTTTTTTTTATTGCTGCTCAAAAACATAGATTGTGGGTACTCGTTAGAACCGCCTCGGCGAGGCGGTTCTAACGAGTACCACAACCTATGTTTTGAACAGAAATATGAAAAATATCAGAATTTTTATCTGAAAACTTTCAGTATTTTGGTGGTGAAATTTTCAATTTATTTGAATAGGCGTGATTTGGTAATGCTAAGAAGAGCCACAATCACGGACCACAACTTTCACAACGCACGGAATAGGGTTACAATGACATGAAACGACATCAGAGAGTAGCAGTTTAACGAAAACAGAACGAATAAAACGAAGAACTGCAATAGAAACACCAACTTGTAACGGTCAATACTAAAACTGATGAGGAGTGATGGGGGATCTTTTAGGCTACAATCAAGGAACACAGGCTTCTCAATACTTCGGATAAGGCAGTGGCGGATCTAGAATTCTTTAATAGGGGTTTCAATTTCTGGGGTTACGATTTGATCAAACTGCCGTACTTACCCCTGAGTGATTGCGCAGTCAGGTCTAAACAAACAGTGTAGATCCAGATCAGACTCCACAGAACGTGGCGTCTGATCGGGTCTACATTTTTTGCCACTCATCCAGAAATTTTAGACACACTCACAGGTATTAAAATGGACTTGTAAAATGTATTAGAAGTACAAGGTAACGAGTTTTGTGCGCAAATCTTCTTGATTAAAATAGCATCTAAAAACTTTTCATCCACACTTACCCATAAAAATAAAATTTTAGTCAAAGAGGGGTTCGACTGTACCACACGAAGCCCACATGGATCCGCTCCAGGGATCTCCTGTAAGGGTTTAAGATTAAATCATATGAAATGACAACATTAGAAACACTTTGTGGAAAACACATCACGAAAACACGCCTTTTATACAGTAAAACTGGGGTTTACAGGGATATGCATTAGTTTTCCTATTTCCGCTCAAAAACATTGATTATGGGTACTCGTTAGAACCACCTCGCCGAGGCGGTTCTATCAAGTACCCACAATCTATGTTTGAGCAGAAATATGAAAATTACCAGTATTTTTCATCTGAAAGTTTTTATTTTTTGGTGGTAAAACTTTCAACATATTTGAATAGGTGTGTTTTCGTATGACGAATGAACATAGAGCGTACAGCATTAGACGGTCACCTGTAAGCACGATCAATATACACCGACAATTTGTTTAGACATTGAAACCTGCGTTACGGTAAACATCTTCAAAATGAAGGGTAGATAAGGAAGTAAAAATACAATGGCTCGAACATCTTCGGGACCATGGAAATTCGTTCGAGACATGGGTAGTTCGAGCCACTGAGGGTAATCATGGCACCAGTTCAGGAAGCAAATAGCGATAATTTAGGGAAATCTTTTCGATATTCTACACAAAGGTTGTATTGTGAGTGCAATTAGAATCGCCTCGATGAGGCGATTCTAATGAGTACACACAACATACAATTTCATGATAAAATAAGAAACAATCATTAACTATTGGTTTTCTTGAGCTATTGGAAGAATTTTGTAGGGACTGAAAAAAGAGTTCGAATCATCCACGGTAGTCGAGCCATCCGTGTTTGAGCCATTGAGGTTATACTGTTTATTGTTTCTGGCTGGGCTCATTCCGAACATGGATATTTTTATTGTCAAATTTTCACATCATATCATGTTAAAGGCGTTCTTGTTTGTTTTGAGGTTTTACGGCCCAGTCAACCCAATGGGGTCATGTCGAGCGCGGTCAGTTTACCTAACCACACGTTTACTGGGCAGGCTTAGTCCTCTAAGCGGTTAACCAGTATTGTGCACATTCTTTCGCCAGAAACTGACAACTGCCCTTCTTGAATCAGCAGAAGGGAGAGAATGACCGTAGAACATATTTCATGATCAATCTCTACGAAAGAATGTTGCCGACCTCGGCGGGGGTTGAATCCGCGATCTTCTGGTCTTCAGTCGGACGGCGCATCCAACTGAGCCACCGAGGCCGGCCCTTTAAAGGCGTTCTACTGATGTGATCATAATCAGGCAAGAAATTCCTAATTCCGGTTTGGTTTTTTATCGTTCTTGCTTTGTGACGAAGCTTAGAATTTTGAAAATATTACGGCGTCAGATAGCTTTATAAGCGCTATTTGAACAAGTCTTGGTAGCGCAATTGGTAAAGACGACGGACGCTGCAGTGCTAGGCGATGTTGCCGCATTGGCAGAGCTTACATGGCGTGGGTTCGATCCCAGGCAAGACCACTTAGATTTTTTTTCTGAGCATTATTTCTCTAATATGAATGAAAAAGAATGAGTGTTGCTTCCATGCTTTCCCACAATCTGGATACACTTTTGCCCTTTCATCCCTTAGTTTCTTAAGTGGAGTCTTCCATCCTTGAATGTGGACATCTCCATTAATTCAAATAAGGGGTTCAGTCTAAAATAAAAAAAAAGAAAAAAAAAAAAAAAAAAGAATGGCAAACAGTGTAGCTCTTGATGAGGCGGCTCGGAAGCAGTGCTTGTTAGATAACCCCGCAAGGGATGAACGGACGGACATACGGATAACGTAAAAAATATATATATCCCAACCACAAACACAGTTTACGCAGGGTAAGCAGATAATAAAACATACCAGAGACCCCTTTAAGTTGGAAATGGAACTGTCTAAATGATGAGGTAGAAGAATGCACTAGTCATTTATGGGTTAACTATAAGGCCAGTGCTTTGCTAGTCGCACCGAAAGCTAACGATGTCCAAAATGTTACAACTGTTACAAAGAATATAGAAATGGGTTGCTGAGCTCTTATCTCGCACAGACTGCATTTATCATCAGGTTCGTTAACGAGACAGTTCTATAAACGGTCAAAACCTACATCAGATGTCTTGTCATGTTTACCACTAAGATTGACAGTCTTGTTAATTTCAAGGGAAGATAAGTCACTAGAAATGGGCAGCTTAATCGCTGTCTATCTTTATGGATTTAAAACGTCTTTCCTAAAAGGCCTATAACTTTGATGACATAACGATCTCGCGGAAACTCTTAATTGGTTTATTAAACACGACCATGCCAAGTCTTATACCGTATTAACCCTAATAATTCGGAAAGACAGTCCTTAGCAAATAGTGTAGACTCAGATTCTGCCATAATCATATACCGTATTTACCCTAAGTATTCACACAGGCCGGTCTGAACAAACAGTGCAGACCCAGATCAGACGCCGCAAATTGCGGCGTCTGATCTGTGTCTACAATGTTTTGTCACTCACATAGCACCTTTTAGACATATTAATAGGTAGTACAAAGGACGTATTCAAATGTCAGGACAAGTATGGTAAGGAGTTTCCGCTTATTTTGGATAAATACAGCGCACAGACAGTGCAGCTCGCCTAGGCAAAATGTAGCTTCGGCTTTGCCTTTCAGAATATTATTATCTTCACCACAACTGGTGTTAGTCTAGACAATGCGCCCTTTTATTTCAACCATAATGTATACTTTAATAGATTGCTTATTTCTCCACGAAGGCGCTCCTAGTGAGTACCCACAACATATTTTGTGGTGCTTCTAATAATATCCCAAACATATGTTTTCGTGGCGAAATAATAAAACAATATTTATTTATCACCTTGAAACGGTCAATAGTACAAATGTTGGGCATCGGTGTGGGAATGGGGAGTGAGCGAGAGGGTTTAAGCCTTGTTTTATGGACATCCAACACCCGCCATTAATCCTGATCCGTGTCAGCTACATTAAAAGGTTTACAAAAGAGTAGGGACTGCCAACGTTGTCGTCAAAAAATAAGCACATTAGAATATACATGTATGTAAAACACCTTTGTACAATTACGTAGCTCCATAATGCGGCCTTCTGTGATGCGCAGGCTGAGCTGAGCATGCGCTGTAAACATGTACAGATTAACCTCATTGGCTCGACCTACCCAGGCCCAGCACAAATTGCCATGGTACAAAAGATGTTTGAGCCACTGAATATATATACGGTACCACGAAGACATATCTGTACCACGAAGACACATCTTCGCATGTACAACGAAGGCATATAAGCACCACGAAGACACCTATTCACATGTACCACGAGGACATATCTGTACCACTAAGACAATCTTCAAATGTACCACGGTAACTCATCTGTACCACGAAGACACAGTTTCCCATGGCGCGGATCTTTAAGATGGGCTGTTTAATTAAATCATGTACATTAAGATGGGTAAGATGAACTCTGACAATATTATGTCAAGTACTGGAGAGTATCTCTGCCTGATGAATGGTCTCCTACACCTTCTGAAAGACCTTCTGTCTCAGGGCTGAAGGAAATCGTTTTCTTATTACAGCCAAACTTTGATAACAAAATCCGCTCAGGATCATTATGTGTTTATTAATTTCTCAAGCATCATTTTTATTGATAACGCCCTTACATTGGAGGGTCGGCAAATAAATAGTGACATTGAGTCCTATTTTTTGTTTATTTATTTTCTTTTCTATAAAGAATCGTTAGATGCATATCCTTATTAAATTCTTATTCTGCAACCCCTTTTGGCCTTGAAGCTGTTTTCAATTTTGCGATCATTGTAATCATTGCTCTCAAGAGACCCTTTAAGAATTTACAGTCGAACCTCAATGGCTCGAACATCTTTGGGACCATGGAAATTCGTTCGAGACATGGGTAGTTCGAGCCACTGAGGGTTAATCATGGCACCAGTTCAGGAAGCAAATAGCGATATTTCAGGGTAATCTTTTCGATTTTCTACACAATGATTGTATGTTGAGTGTATTCAGAAGAATCGCCTCGATGAGGCGATTCTAATGAGTACCCACAACATACAATTCCATGATAAAATAAGAAAAAAAATCCCTAAATATTTGTTTTCTTGAGCTATTGGAAGGATTTTGTAGGGACTGAAAAAAGAGTTCGAATCATCCACGGTAAACGAGCCATCCGGGCTCGAACCATGAGGTTATACTGTAGTTCGTGTGATCCGGGATTTTAGAAAACTTATATGAGTAACACTGATGAGACCAGAGCACTTGATACTGTCTTCAAGTTTGAGAGTGTAGTCATTGCTCTGAAGGCTCATTCCATTTTAGAATATATTGCAAATAAAACAGAAGGATCACATTCACAAAACAAAATCTTCCCATTCACCAAAGGATTGCGAGATGTTGAATGAATAAAGACAAAAATAAACAACACAATTTCAGTGACAGACTCGCGAACAAAGTGGCATTGCAAAAGAGGAATCATCAGCAGACGTGTCTTCTAGCATGCGCAAAATGCACAGACAGATTCATCTCACGCATGCACAAGGTATCATCCGGGCCTTCCTTCATTCATACATATTTGTAGTATCCAATGACTCAGTTAGCGGACAGTAAAAGGCCCCGATCAGACTGCACATTTTTTGAAATTTTAAGAGAAGTTTGACTTTGCTTTCAGAACATCAAGATATCGGTTGATAGGCAGCGTAGAAATTAAAGGTACAAGAGACCGTTATGGACACAATGTTTTGATTAATGTCCGGTATGGAGAAAACTTTAAACTACTGAACCAATCCTGTACTCTGTAAATTTTACCAGTCCGTGTCCAAAATCTAAACTTACGATAGTGGCGCGATAGATTTTAACAGCAGCTAAAAAAAAAAAATAACAGGGCGTGTATTGCTTACATCAATAAAAATAGACAGCTGCTTACAAACAGAGACCTTTTTATGGAAACCTGTTATCATCGCCTGCCTATTAGAATGATCTAAACAACGTTAATACTTAAACTAGTTTCTCAAATTTCTTGCAAGTTAGAAAATATAGATTGTAAATCTTATCAAATCTTTCAAAATCTGTACGATATTATGTCATGATCTAGGAGCTGTATTACTTGAGCCACGTCAAGCGAAAAGGTGTCTTCGAGCATGCGCAAAAATGCTCAGATTCAGATTCATCCTGCGCATGCGCAAAGTCTCATCCAAGCATTTACTCTCCATTGATGCATTCTGTAGTGTGAAATGATTCTGACAGCGGACAGCGAAGGCCCTGATCAGGCTGCGCATGCGCAGCCTGATCAGGGCCTTCCCTGTCCGCATATGCCCGAAGACATGTTTTCGAATGGGGCGGCCCATTAAGCTGTATTCTCTGTTTGCTTTTCATGGCTTGCTTATCTTGTTTGACTAGACAAAATGCCGGCAATTGCCATGTTTGTTTGAAATGGTTTATACTGGCAGTTCGTTTGTAAAATATTTTATTTATGTATGTCGAAAATACCACTTAAACAATAACAATAAAAAAACAGTGATAATATAACTTTATTTACAAAACCGATCGATATTGGTGGGCTGGGTGGCCTAGTACTTAGTGCTCTGGACTTTCAAGCCGAAAGTCATTGGTCCGAATCCAACTCGGCTCGAGGATATTTTCAGATAATAAGTACATATAACTCATACTCGATGTACCCTGGGTAGAATTAAAAGTGAACAGGGAGGCGCTTGGTGACAGGGAGCGGTACCAAGCGTGCATGGGTGATCCATGAAAGCATGGCTATACAAATGCAGTTACATAACAGGCGCCGCTGCCTCCATCTGCATACCTGGTAGCATTAAAATTTGCACAACAACAACAACACCGATTGACAATCAATAACTCCGCAAAAGACTTTGTTAGTGTATCGATTTCTAAATATGTCACCAAGTTAGAAATGGTGAAATACGAGAAGTGCATGCGCGAACACACACGCACGCACGCACGCATTTATTTCCTCTGTGTACGGTAACTACTCTAAAAGAAAAGAAAGTGCTGACTTGCAGAACGCATCTGTTTTATTAGTGCTAGAGGCTGGCAATCAAAATATAGTATACAAATAGAATATTAGGTATGCAGTTTTGGATCGGTTCCTTATATTAGATTTTTTTTATGATTTATATACATGTAGCTGTTTTGTGCAGATTATGTCATTTTAAAGTACAGTTAAAGGCCAAGAGACACACTTTCAGAAGAGATAATCTAAAATTGTTTGAAACCCTTTTGAAAAGTTGTCTACTCTAAAAGGAAAGAATTTGATGGGAGCAAATTCTTTCCTTTTAGAGTAGACCCTTTTTCAGAGAGGGCTTGGTGTACATGATTGCCATCAGAAAGTCCCAAAAGCATAACGAAAACGCGCCTATTGAAATATATTGAAAATTTTACAACTATTCATATTTCTTCTCAAAACATAGATTATGGGTACACGTTAGAACTGCCTCGTTGAGGCGGTTCTAATGAGTACCCACAATCTATGTTTTTAGCAAAATAAGAAAAATAGTGTATAACCCTGTAAACCCCTGTTTTACTATATAAAAGTGGGGCTTAAGGGGGTCAAAATTATATAGGCGTGTTTTCGTGATGGTTGTTTCCCGTGTAGAATGGCGGAAAACCTATCTCATGTATCAAGTCCCTTAAACTGAACGGGACATAAGAAGTGCATTCAGGCATTTGAAATTTTCACAAATGCCTTCTTGTTCTATTCCAGAATATTCCTTAACCCTAAGGAAAACAAACTCGTACTTGACACTAGGCTGACGTGACTTTAAGATTTTGGTTTCAGGAATGTTGCGCCAAAACTGCTGAAGAAAAATCATATAGATCTACTATACCTATCAAAATGTACAGTACAAAAAAGAAATGATATACAGTTTTAGATCGTTCTCCATATTTAAATTTTCACATGATTTATAAATTGTCCAAAATTAATCTGCCTCCCTTCTGAAAAGCTGTCTATTCTAAAAGGAAAGAATTTGCCCTTAAACTGAACATATATTAAAAAAAAAAAAGAAAAAAAAGCGCATTTAAATGCTCAAAAATGTCTTCTTGTTCTATTCCAAGATATTCCTTAAGCCTACAGTAAACGCACTTAACCCTAGGCTGATGTGAATTATAATGTTTAGGAGTTCAGTTTCATGAATGTTGCGCGAAAAACAAAGCTAAAATAAACATGATATAGGGACCAGAAACCTAATTACTTTTCCATAGGCTTTCCGATTAGTTGACTACGGAAAGTATTTGCGATCATCAGTCACAAAAGGCAAACGTGACTGATGATCGATTATAATGATCATCGGGACAACACTAGATAGAATACATATTTGTATTTTAGAGCTGATTGGACACATTCTTTGCTATTGTGCATCTAAACTAAGGGTGAGGTTTTCTGTTGACCATTCTAAGATTTTTTTACTATTGCAGGGTTTCTTTATTCGTACCTAATTCGCAGAGCATAGCAAACAATTTCTTTATTCGCATAGCATAGCAAACAATTTCTTTATTCGCATAGCGTAGCAAACAATTTCTTTATTAGCATAGCATAGCCAGCAATTCACATAAAATGTCATCCTTATTATTATTAAAAAAAAAGGAAAAACAAATATTGAATACGGTAAATGTCCTAAAATCTCGAACACCAAAGTTTCTGATTAAAGGTCATATGCAGACAGTGCAGACCCAGATCAGACTGCTCCTGATGGAGCAGTCTGATCAGGGTCTACACTGTTTGCCATTCCATTAAGCATTTTAAGAAAAAAAAAATGTATAAAAAGCAAAATTTAAGCCAAAAGTACTATAGAATAAACAGGTCGAATTTTTAGTACATTTACTGTACCTTCTGCTGGTTCAAGAAGGGCAATTGCCAGGGACTGACGAAAGTATGTGCAAAAGTTAACAGCTCTGAGGATGAAGCCAGCCCAGGAACAATGAGACGGTTAACTGACCGCGCTCGACATGACCCTACTTAATCGAAAAATGTATATTATGGCTGAACGAGTGGCGTTCTTCGGTGTCTGATCTCGGTCTACACTGTTTGTTCAATAAACGTCAAAACGATTGCCTTTGGAAACACAGAACACACTACAGATCAGAAAATGGGAGTCTCAGTTTTTTTGAGACTCTTCATAAGCAGTAATGAAGTTTGCAACACTGCTTACGTCCTCTAGTGTAGTATACACACGAGCAGCCTGCCTGTCCCAATGTTTAAGATAATTACAGTATACGTTTTCTTTTTTTTCGTGTGTGTGTGTGTGTGTGTGTGTGTGTGTTTTGTTTGTTTGTTTGTTTGTTTTTGGTTTTGAAAGATAAACGTTTTATGTCTAGTCTTGTCAGACTGCCATTCAGCAAAACCTTTCGATAACGTGGCTTTGCTTCAAATGTTCAAGGCAAAAATGAAAGAACCGAACTATTGAGCAAAACAAGTATTTTGTCGGTGATTTTTCACATGGTTTTTCACACTTTATAGTTAATCTTATCGTATCCGTTATTTGATAACATAGACCGATTATCTTTAGATATAAAACATATGATGAATAGCGCAAGAAAATAGCCCTTATACAGTTTGTGTGCAACGAAGGCCCTGATCAGACTGCGCAAATGCGTCTCAAATTCCCTCATTTTACTTTGTAAAGTGGTGACTGGCATTGGGTGGGATGTGTGTGTGTGTGTGTGTGTGTGTGTGTGTGTGTGTGTGTGTGTGTGTGTGTGTTGCCGGGGGGGGGGACGAAGGGCTCGAGAGGGTGGGGGGGGGGGAGGGGCGTGTAGAGCATTTTAACACCTTACCATTCTTGTCCTATGTGAGTAACTACTTATGCTACTACCTGTGTATCCAAAACTGCGTACGCATTGTGGGAATGTTAAAGGCTCTTGACCTTTACCTTTATAATTGTGCCTTCCCTGACTTAGACTGCACCGGTACCCTTATAAGTGTGCATTCCCTGGCGTAGACTGCAGCTGGTGTTTAGTGTCGCGTGGCGGCCGTAAAAAGCCTCCTTGTACTTCACCATAGTGCAGATTGTATTTTTATTTCCTTTGGAATCGTTTAGCCTTTTCTAGTTTCTTTGGAAATCGGAAACCTTTTTCGGTGCTAGGGGTGTGTGCAGATTCACAAGCTACTCTTCTATATATGAAAAGACTTAATAAAACCGAGTCTTCGATTTTCTTTCTTGTGTGAGTTCTTTGTTTCCAAATGCAAACTTTTAGATTTTTATTTTACTTCACTGCAGCTGGGTTTAAGTATCGTGTGGCGGTCGTAGAACATAACCCCGTACTTCACATAGTGCAGATTATCATTACGAAAACACG
Source organism: Anodontia alba (assembly GCA_964016985.1). Classification (NCBI taxonomy): domain Eukaryota; kingdom Metazoa; phylum Mollusca; class Bivalvia; order Lucinida; family Lucinidae; genus Anodontia; species Anodontia alba. The sequence goes on from OZ024828.1 coordinate 11,216,069, forward strand.
CCTATTCAAATATATTGAAAATTTCACCACCAAAAACTGAATGTTTTCAGATAAAAATTCTGATAGTTTTCAGATTTCTGCTCAAAACATAGATTGTGGGCACTCGTTAGAACCGCCTCGGCGAGGCGGTTCTAACGAGTACCCACAATCTATGTTTTTGAGCAGAAATAAGAAAATTATGTATACCCCTGTAAACCCTAGTTTTACTATATAAAAGTGGGGTTTAAGGGGGTCAAAATTATATAGGTATGTTTTCGTGATGATTTTGATTTCCTTAGGGATCATTGAACCCATTTTAGTTACTTTGCAACTCGTAACTTTGCTATGGGTGAGGGGGTGGGGGGGGGGGGGGGGGGTGGGGGGGCGGGGGGAGGGCGAAGGTGTATGATGCAGCCACGCAAACTACACCGCTGCATATGAAGAGTCTAAATAAAACCGAGTCTCCGATTTTCTTTCTTGTGTGTGCTCTTTGTTTCCAATAGTTTAGATTTTTATTTGAAATGAACTTTGACACAGCCCTTGTTGTAAAGTAGGGCTGTCAGTCAAAATCTACACTGTTTTCAAAGGTATGTTTTGGTCTGCGGAGCTGAAACATTTATACCGAATGGATTCTTCTACCTTAACACTTTGGACCGATCCATTTCCAACTGAAGGGGTGTTTGGTTAGAGTTTAGTTTTATCATAGCTTATAGAAATTATTGTATTTAATGCAAACAGTGTAGATCCAGCTCAGACGCCTTTTTTGGGACGCTAGGCGTAAATGGGTTAACCCAGCTAGCATTCTACGTAAATCTACATCGGGCCGTCATCGGCCAGTCAGCAACGCTGACGGGCCGATGACGGCCCGATATAGATTTACGTAGAATGCTGACTGGGAACATGCCTTTACAATATACATTCCCTTCTTCCTCTATAAAGTCATGAAATAACATTTATGCAGGGGTTTGCAATATTAGCAATATTTTTGAGGAATATCAGAACTGCAGTTTTTCACCTTATCTTAGATGTTTCTTACTTCTGTCATTTTTTTCACTGAAGAAATCTGTCTTATTTTACGAGCCAACGCACAACAAAATCTACAATAAGACGTGTGCGACCAGCGAAGACTTAGATCAGCTTGCGAATCTGCGCAGTCTGATCAGAGTCTTCGCTGATCGCATGTGCCTTCTACAGGCTCCGGACTATTCAAAGAGGGATGAACGAGAACATTTGCCATTCACAAACAGGTTGACCTGTGTCTTTGCTGGTTACACAGGTCTTATTGTAGGTTTTGTCATACACTGAACTTTACCTAGCTCTAGATGAGGGAGACCAACATGATTATTATTGTTTTTTTTTTTTTTTTTTTTTTTTTGGTTTTTGTTTTTATATGCCAGGTTTCTCTTAAAAACCTATGATATCAAAAGAAAAAAACATAGTTTATTGTAGAAAAACCTGATGTTTTTCTGTGACATACCAGGTTTATCTACAGAAAAGTCATTTGCAAGAAAAAGAACCTAGTATATAAGGAGAAGGAGAAAAAACATGTTTCAGTGACAAAAAACCCTGGTTTAATAGGAAGAAAACACGTGTTCTCTGTAAAACCTAGTTTCTCTTATATAAACCTGGCTTTTCTCTTGTTATCATATAGGTTTTGGAAATAAAACATAGTTTATCTTAGAAAAACAAGGTTTTACACAGAAAACCTGGTTTATCAGAAGAAAACCTGCTTTGTCAAATCGCAAAACTTGGGTTTTCTAAAATAAAGCATTTTTATTCTAATTAGTACGCATTTGGCTTGCAACAGTATCAAGATCGCAATTATTCATTACGAAAACATGCCTATATAATTTTGACCCCCTTGAACCCCACTTTTATATAGTAAAACTGGGGTTTATAGGGGTATACATTATTTTTCTTATTTCTGCTCAAAAACATAGATTGTGGGTACTCGTTAGAACCGCCTCGCCGAGGCGGTTCTAACGAGTACCCACAATCTATGTTTTGAGCAGAAATATGATTTTTTTTTGATTTTTTTTGGTGGTAAAATTTTCAGTATATTTGTATAGGCTTATTTTTGTTATGATGTTTCTTTTCAAACATGCGTAATGTACGCAGCGAGCACTAGGCGTGTTAACGTAATGTCTTGGGTAGGCATGTTATATCTTAATCATGACATATTCAGAGATCTGACAGCTGATTTGAGAAAGTTGGATATATATCATATAGAATTATCTGATCGCGTGAAAAAAAAGTCAAAACTAGTATCATAAGCTGTCAGATTTGAAAACATTTGTCAAACAGCAACACTTTCGACTTAACATTATCGTCTCAGATGACCCAAGCATTTTAAAAGCGGAATTCATAAAAAAAATCAAGGGAGGGGAGGTAACTCTCTCAAAATTGTTTGCAGCCCTTCTAAGGAAACGGGAGCAAATTATTCCCTTTTAGAGTAGATCCCTTTTCAAAAGGGGTTTGACATGCAGTTTAGCAAACAGGAAGTTGTCCCTTTAAAGGAAAATCTATTAGATTTATCCATTCCACTACAGGAATATTGAAGAGTCTTTGAAGAGACCTAATAAAACCGAGTCTCCGATTTCATTCTTTTTGTGGTCGTTGTTTCCAAAGGCAACCTGTAAGAGTTTTATTTGAGCACATGCTCCGGATCAGTCTGAGCAGTGTCTAGCCCAGCGGGCACACAACGTTGACACAACGTTGATTCAACGTCCGCCGGGTATGTCCATGTATAATATTCCCGCAACGAATGCCAACTGTGCAGACTTGTCATTCTGAATTAATTTTAGGGTGAATGGACACCACCTGAAAGATTTTGTCGCAGTCTTGCAAAGGAAAACAGCTTTTTTATAGACAAAAAGTTGCCTCCCCAGTATTTGAAATATGGATATATTTTCAGATTAGATTAGATTAATCATATTTTATTGCATGTTAAACAAAGGAATTGTATACAAGTTATAACAACATTAGAATGTCCAATTCCTGCAGTAAGAATACAATGGTGCAAATAACATTTTACATGACAAACTAGAAGGCAGAAAATATTTGGAATAGAAATAGTATCCTTAATAATGCAAAATTTTTGATATGCTGATATTAGCATTTAGCAAGAACAAAGGCGAAATACAGTATAACCTCAATGGCTCGAACCCGGATGGCTCGTTTACCGTGGATGATTCGAACTCTTTTTTCATTCCCTGCAAAATCCTTCCAATAGCTCAAGAAAACAAATATTTAGGGATTTTTTTCTTATTTTATCATGGAATTGTATGTTGTGTGTACTCATTAGGATCGCCTCATCGAGGCGATTCTAATGAGTACACTCAACATACAATCATTGTATAGAAAATCGAAAAGATTACCCAAAAATTATCGCTATTTGCTTCCTGAACTGGTGCCATGATTAACCCTCAGTGGCTCGAACTACCCATGTCTCGAACAAATTTCCAAGGTCCCAAAGATGTTCGAGCCATTAAGGTTCGACTGTACATGGAATAATAGCACGCAAGACTGAAGAATTAGTCAAACCTGTTGGTGTCTTTGATGGATTTTGAAATTGCTAGTGATTAGTTTGTTGGATTCAAAGTCGTATAATCAGCTGCCGTTTACATTAAAAATATTTGGAATTTGGTGTATTGTTTGTCAACACCCGAAGTCGAAGATCATAGCAAACAATACATTTTCAAAGGAAGTAAATTTGATCATTTGATTTTGTTCCCTTCTGAAAAGGGATCTTCTATAAAAGGAAAGAAATGCCCCCCCTTTTAAGAAGGGACTTAGTGTGTAGGATAGCAACTGGAAGTAAGAAAAGCTATCACGAAAATATACCTATATAATTTTGACCCTTTAAACCTCACTTTTCTATAGTAAAGCTGGGGTTTACAGGGGTATACATTATTTTTCTTATTTCTACTCAAAAACATAGATTGTGGGTACTCGTTAGAACCGCCTCAACAAGGCGGTTCTAAAGAGTACCCACAATTTATGTTTTGAGCAGAACTATGAAAAATATCAGAATTTTTATCTGAAAATTTTCAGTTTTTGGTGGTGAAATTTTCAATATATTTGAGTAGGCGTGTTTTCATGTTGTTATCTTCCGGGTGAAAACATCTGCCACGTGTATCCAGTCTCCACAACCTTTACCACTCTATGGGCATATCCAGTAGACAACAAATTGGAAATATTTTTTTTTTTTCATTTTTTTGCACGAAATGTCAAAGATTATTTTCTGAAAAAAAAAAAAAAAAATAATAATAAAAAAAATTCATCTCATCACGAAAACATGCCTATATAATTTTGACCCCCTTTAACACCACTTTTATATAGTAAAACTGCGGTTTAGAGGGGTATACATTATTTTTTCTTATTTCTACTCAAAAACATAGATTGTGGGTACTCGTTAGAACAGCCTCGGCGATGCGGTTCTAACGAGTACCCACAATCTATGTTTTGAGCAGAACTATGAAAAATATCAGAATTTTTATCTGAAAATTTTCAGTTTTTGGTGGTGAAATTTTCAATATATTTGAGTAGGCGTGTTTTCATAATGTTAATTCCTGTTGAAAACATCTGTCACGTGTATCCAGTCTCCACAACCTTTACCACTCTATGGGTATATTCAGCAGATAACAAATTGGAAATATTTTTTTTTCATTTTTTCCATGAAATAGTCTTTGACATTTCATGCAAATTATCTCCAAAGGAGATAATTTGCAGGAAATGTCAAAGATTATTTTCTGAAAAAAAAAAAAAAAAAAAAAAAAAAAAAAAAAAAACATAAGAAAAATATTTCAAAATTTCATCTGCTGTAATATTTACGCAGACTGCTAAGCGTAAAGTTTACGACTATATTGGGGTATACAGACGGCATAGCGTCTTGAAATTCAAGAACTCATGGTCTAAAGTAACATTTTGATGATGGTCTCAAAGGTCGTTTACATATAAAAATTCATATGTACCTTTCATGTTAAACAATAACTCGCTTCATTTCGTAAGATGCGTTCATTAGAAAGTCGTAAGATTTGCTCCGATAACAAAATTCACACGTATAGCCGTCTAGAATTTTACGAGTACCATGACGGCGTACCGAGAAGAGGTCCCAGACCTTCGATTGCGTTAGAAATGAAAGAACAGAAAGCTTAGGAGGGATTATCGCTCAGTGTGTCGCAATTTCGCAATTTTCAGTAATTGCTACAACATCAACAAGTCTCCTTTTGATGGAAATGTAGATATCTTTTGTATATGTGAACTGTTCTCATGAAATCTGTTTATTCCGATTTTGTTGTTACAGTCGAACATCGATTGCTCGAACATCATTTGTACCATGGAAATTTGTTCTAAACAGAGTAGTCCGAGCCACTGACATCACGAAAACACGTCTATATAAGTTTGACCCCCTTAAACCTCACTTTTATATAGTAAAAGTTGGGTTTACAGGGGTATACATATTTTTCTTATATTGCTAAAAAACACAGATTGTGGGTACTTGTTAGAACCGCCTCGGCGAGGCGGTTCTAACGAGTACCCACAATCTGTGTTTTGAGCAGAAATTTGAAAAATATCAGAATTTTTTATCTGAATTTTTTTCTGTTTTCGGTTGTAAAATTTTCAATATATTTGAATAGGCGTGTTTTCGTAATGGGGATAATTATAGCGCCAGCTCAGGAGGCAAATGGGGATACTTTATGGATGTCTCTTCGATATGCTATAAAATAATGGTACAGTCGAACCTCAATGGCTCGAACATCTTTGGGACCATGGAAATTCGTTCGAGACATGGGTATTCGAGCCACTGAGGGTTAATCATGGCACCAGTTCAGGAAGCAAATAGCGATAATTTAGGGTAATCTTTTCGATTTTTTACACAATGATTGTATGTTGAGTGTACTTATTAGAATCGCCTCGATGAGGCGATTCTAATGAGTACACACAACATACAATTCCATGATAAAATAAGAAAAAAAATCCCTAAATATTTGTTTTCTTGAGGTATTGGAAGGATTTTATAGGTACTGAAAAAAGAGTTCGAATCATCCACGGTAAACGAGCCATCCGGGTTCGAGCCATTGAGGTTATACTGTATGTTGGAGTGTACTCATTAGACTCGCCTCATGGATGCAATTCTAATGAGTACACCCAACATATCATTATTTCGATCGTAGTTCGACCGTAGTTCTTATTCTAGATAACTGCCCTTCTTGAAACAGTGGAAGGGGAAAAAAACGTAGAAATCATTTCATAATCAATTTACACGAAGTTATGTGGTCAAGCCTGGGATTCGAACTTGTGACCCCTGCATCTGCAGTCAGCCGCGCTACCGACTGCGCTATGAAGCCCGACAGCATGTGACATGGCAAAGGAGTACAGAGTCCTGAACGTGGTGTCTGAACTAGTACTACACTGCTTGCTCAATTCCATTTTTAAGGTACTAGAGCTTAATACAGTCGACCCTCAAAAGCTCGAACACCGATGGCTCGTTTACCATGGCTAATTCGAACTCGTTTTTAGTCCCTACGACTCACTCTTTTGATAGCTCAAGAAAGCAAATATTTAAGGAAATTTTCTTTCATGAAATTGTATGTTGTGTTTACTCATTAGAATCGCCTCGATGAGGCGATTCTAATGTGTACACCCAACATATAATTATTGTGTAGAAAATCGAAAAGATTTCCCTCTATCGCTATTTGCTTCCTGACCTGGTGCCATGATTAACCCTCAGTGGCTCGAACTATCCATATCTCGAACACATTTCCATGGTCCAAAGATGTACGAGCCATTGGGTCGACTGTAGATGGTGTAAAGCCTTTCTGTAGTTGCAAAGTCGTTCCGTGGAGAAGTAAAAACTAAATAAAACACACACACACACACACACACACACACACACACACACACACACACACACACACACACACACACACACACACACACACACACACACACAAAAACAACAACAACAAAAAAAAAAAAACTACTTCCCATTATTAATGTTAATTTATATGCTCTCTTTTTTTCTGGAGAAACAGTGGTAATCTGACAGATCTCGCAACATAAGTTTATAATTCTTACGCAATCAGATAACCACATTGATATGTATCAAGAAAGTCGAATCTACGGTCAGATCTTAAAAATATCTTGCGATATGGATAGCGATTCCCCACCAAGTGAAAAACAAGTACATTAATCTACAGCGGAAGCAAAACATTTTAATGGTTATGAACTTCTGACATTTTTAGGTTTGCCACACTGCGGATGACAATAAGCCAGTAGCGTAGCCAAAACGAGATTATTTTTACTCACATCCAGAAAAATCTAGAAGAAAATTTCCCTAGTATCGCTTCAAAAAAAGGGGGCTTCACTGAAAGAAAATTCTTTACTTTAAGTGGAGCTCTTAACATACTTATCTTCGGTGATCTCTCTTTATTGCACGGGCGTAGACAATCATAAGGTTTGCCGTTGCCCCGGAAGCCCTTTATGAAAGGTCATGGACTGGTCCAATGCTACTTTCCATGGACTGCTCAACATCATATTATAACCAAGTATAAGCTTTCACAAAAGTTTGGTCTACGTTTAGCACAGATTGTATGCTAAGCGTAGTCTAAGCGTTTTGTTAAAGCTAATGCTTGTATCTAATAGATTTTTAAACCAGCTAAGAAATTTAAAGATGCTGATTTTCTCCTAACATCGATGGCTATCAGTAAAGATGTGCACAAGTCTGTAGGAAAGTGCCATGATTGACTGGTCTGTCATCTACTGCCTTATCTCTCTTTCGCGCTACAAACTCTGTCAATTTTTCTGAAACTTGAGGCCGGATCTGATTTTACCTTTCACCGTTTACATGTCTATGTCGCTAACAAACTGATGAAAGATATCAGATATTTGTCTTGCGCAAGAACTTTCACTTCGGATGAAGAAGTTCTATAAAGTATTTGATATTATGAGCTGCGACGTCAAGAAAACGTATCTTCGAGCATGTGCGTCAAGGAAAGATTAGAATCTTAAGTGGGCGCATTTTGAATAGCTACGGGTGCAACGTTTCTTCATGATGAAAACGGAACCTCTGATCAGACAGCGCGGATGTGCAGGCTGATTTGAGTCTTCGCTTGGGCCCACAATTTAGAAGGTACGTTTTCTGCGAATCATTTGTCTCCAGCAAGAATTTTCTGTTCGGGTGAAGAGGTTCTACGAAGTACAGTAAAATTCCGCCTTTGGTACTGCCTTAGACTGGCTCCAGTCTCCAGTAACTAAATATTTTTCTCATAATCCTGTTTGATGTCCACTAAAATAAAACCAAAAAATATATCATGACTATAAAGGCTGGTTATAGTCATGATATTATTTTCTTTTTCTTTAGTGGATTATTAAACAGGATTATAAGAAATAAATATTTAGTTCTAGTCTAGTACTGCCTAAAAGTGGGCTTATTAGCGGGGTGGTCTGCAAATCAAATCGCGTGGTCAATAATAATCACGTGGTCAACAATCTTAAGGAAATTTTGGTGTATGTATACTTTGGCTCGATTTTCAGAAAGAAACAATCGATCCAAATATTTTTTTCTCTTTTCTTTTCCTTTCTCTAATGAAAGGAAGTAAATCACCCATATCCAAGTGATCGTCCTTGGAATTGTATCAATTTACCATAAACTGGTATCTTCAAAGGCGGTTATAAAAATGTTTTTCTTTTCCTTTCCTTTTTTTTTCTTTTAAACTTTTATAACACTGATTGACACCTTCGTATCTGGAGTGATAAATTCAGCCCATCCGTATTATTTCAAGTCTTACTTTTTGACACTATCAAGGCCTATCAAATCGGTACATATAGAGGATTGATTTGTTTTTGCATTTAAGTAAATTGTTTTAGTACAATTATTCGATATATCATACAGCAAATAACTGACAACCTGACAAGTTCTGTATCGACTGGGCGTAACTCTGTCAGAAACCAGAAAATGCGAAGATAAAATAATAGCATGCTAACAAGCATGTCAAACTCGCAACATAGTAATCAGTCCTGTGTTGTTCGCTTCGTAGCATATCTATTAGTGATGCTGGTGAAGACTTAATTTCATTACGAAAACACGCTTATACAAATATATAGAAAATTTTACCTTCAAAAACTGAAAATGTTCGTATAAAAAACTCTAATACTTTTCATATTTCTGCTCAAAACATAGATTGTGGGTCCTCGTTAGAACCGCCTCGGCGAGGCGGTTCTAACGAGTACCCACAATCTATTTTTTGAGCAAAAATAAGGAAGATAAAGTATACCCCTGTAAACCCCAGTTTTACTATATAAAAGTGGGGTTTAAGGGGGTCAAAATTATATAGGTGTGTTTTTGTGATGGTCGTTTCAAACAAAAACTTTTTGAAGATTTTTCAAGATATACTATTCACTGTCTTCACCATGGGCGTAGACAGTTATAGAGATGGGGAGAGACGGGGAAGTGAATCCATTCTTGATCCACCATGTATCATTGACCTTATGCTTGTTGTCTACAACTAAAACCCGGGACTAGCTGGAACGCTGAATAGAATAGAATAATATTCATTGGAAAACCTGCATATGAAGGTGTTCTCCATACACATGCACACACCACACTTGTGTAGACAGTCTAAAAGGTAACCATTGCAGCACTTTATCAAAGGTTATTTTTTTTAAAGAGTGTGGATGCATTGGCACTGCTAAGCTCATTTATAGCAATCCCGGGGCAGCGTGACAAAACTTTGATATTCTTAACTACTTATTTTAGTTTTGATGAGGTAAGCGCGTGAATTGTTTTTTCCTATTTACTTATTGTGAGTACATGTGCATGTGTACCTACACACATGTATATGTGTGACATGTATATGTGTGTATGTGCATGTGTATGTGTGTGGACAGTATGTGATGTGTACAATGTTTATTTGTAAACTTTGTTACTTCCTTTGGTCATTATGTAGTTTTTTTTTTTCTTTCTTTTGCGCCTCCTGCGTGTGGCCTGAGAAGTAGTTTGATTAATTAAGTTCTGTTCTATTCTGTTCTAAAATGCGAAGTGAAATCAGCTGTAAGTGTAATTGTTGTAGAAAACAATTGGACAAGATCTCGTTTAGACCTCTCGGATTCACCTTTTGCATTTATCCGATTTAGTCAAGATTTGCATGTAAAGAACCCAAGACTATTCCGTAATAAAATCAGTTTTAATATTTATTGTGTGCGTGTAGACCCAGCTTTTTGTGAAAGCTAATACTTGTAGTATTCATACATTAGTTGATATTTGCCCTGGTTTGCTGAGCCCGGATATGCCCTGCCTTTGCAAACAGTGTAGATCCAGATCAGTTGGCTTCTGAAGAAGCCAACTGATCTGATCTGCACTGTTTGCCATCAAGTTAAGTATGTGAATTTGTATCAAAAATCTGGATCAAGTAATCTGATTGGCTGAAAGTTGGAAATGGGCATGACATCTTAATTTATTCAGCAGGACAAGGGTTAAAGAGGCTTTGACAGTACAACTGAAGCTTTTATGCGGAGGAAATAGCGGTGCAGCTCTTCATCAAGTCATTTATTGCTATAAAATTGGAACTAATATCAATTTCCGTTACCATTTCGAAATCTCCGTTATCTTTATTTTTCATTATACTTTTTTGTCTAAGAATGGTTCATCGTATGTGAATCAAATTTTAGTTAACACTTATTCGTTACTATGTCATTTACACGCAGTTCATTTTTAATATTTGTCCCAGCAAAAACACAACGTCGCCATAACGTCGTTACACGGAAATTGCGCCTTTAATCTATTTGCATTTATACCTAAAATTCATCTTAGCTGAAAAAGATCGAACTCATACGCGTCCAAATAACTTACAAATTTTCGTTACCAATGGAATCCAACCACTGAACATACAGTATAAAAAATGTGCGTAACATGCAATAAAAAAAACAACAACACATTTTAACATAAAATAGTTTGCGTCTTAACCATAGAGGCTACTCCTAAAGGTAAGTATAACATTACGAAAACATACCTATTCAAATATACTGAAAATTTTACCATAAAAAAAATGAAAATTTTCAGATAAAAAATTCTGATATTTTTCATATTTCTGCTCAAAACATAGATTGTAGGTACTAGTTACAACCGACTCGCCGAGGCGGTTCAAACGACTACCCACAATCTATGTTTTTGAACAGAAATAAGAAAAATGATGTATACCCCTGTAAACCCCAGTTTATTATATAAAAGTGGGGTTTCAGGGGGTCAAAATTATATAGGTATGTTTTTGTGATGAATTCCAAATTAATAATAATTTTTACGCTCGCCCAGGAAAAAATATTGAAAAACAAAAAATCTCCCTAGTGTAGCTTCCAAAATAGGGGACAAAATAAAGGAAAACATATGCTCCCTCTGGAAAGATTAACCCATCATGTTAAGAGTTAGATCACTGTGCCCTTTTATCCATCGGCACATGCTGGTGATTATGTTTTGTTAACATATCTTGCTGGATGGAATCCTGATAAGATTCGATATGGAAAAAAATAGTTCTTATCTCTTACGAACACACAGGAGTTGATCTGATTAATGACCAGCCAGTGAAGAAAGATCTTTCTTCTGATGATTAATCCGCTTAGCAGGAAGCATGTTAACGCTTAGAATGCTGGGTAAAATATTCAGCAGACAACATTTTGAAATGTTCATCTTATTTTCTCAAAAAGAAATCATTGACAAAGTCTATTTTCTGGGAAAAATAAGAAAAAATATCAACTATGTCGTCTGCTGAATTTGTCAAGAGTGTGGTAAAGGTTAAGGGGGTTGGGGTGCGATACTTTTTCACGGGAGGCAACCGTGTCAAAATTGTTTTGCCTCTCTTCTGAAAAGGGGTTTACTCAGAGGCATATAATTCTATTAACAAAATTATAAGCCGCTGGGTTTGCTCTATAAGGAAAGAATTTGCCCTCATCGCGAGGATTAATTCTCATTTCAGTAGGTCCCTTTTCAGAAGGGGATTGGTGTGCAGGAAAGGAAATAGGAAGTCACAAAAGTCGTTTCCCTTGCGAAAAATAGCAAGAGATTTACTAGTATATCCAGTGGCTTAATGTAGTAGTCATTTTGTTTCATGAATTTTGAAACAAAAAATACCAGGAAACCAAAGAAGAGTCGTTGGTGTTCGACTGTATTTCTGTGTCAGCACACAACATTGAAACAACGTGGCTTCAACTTTGATCTAATGCTCTTGCGTATGTAACGCGACGTCCGACTGGATTACGTCAAAATTTTGCGACGTTATATTCCGTGATATACTGCCGGAAATCCGACGTCATCACATAACGTCGCTTCTCATTGGCTGGCATTGGTTTAACGCAGATCACAGCACTTGTCGCTTTGTTCAAACAGTAGATCTACATTTTTGTTTCAACAGAAAAAAATGAATAAATGCATTAGAATGGGAAAAATGCATTCAAATTTGTCATCTGAGGAGGTAAATCGGCGGTTGTGCGGTCGGAAATTCCGTTTTATGGCTCCGCTGACGCGTCGCAGTAAAAAGAAAATTTCCGACCGTAAAACCGCCGATTTACCTCCTCAAATGACAAATTTGAATGCAGTTATCTCCTAATTAAACGTCAAGACGTTTAACCGACGTTGAATCCACGTTGTTTCAATGCTATGTGCTAGCCGGGTTGTAGGTGTATTCATTTGCCTTAAAAGGGCTGGATACGCTGGTCGATTTCCTTGTATATTTCACAAGGGAGACAACGTTAGGGACGTCCTGTTTCCTGGAGATAATTTGAACGAAACATCTAGTCTTATTTTCCGTAATAGATAAAATAAATACTATTGATTTCCATCTGACGTTTTAGCCCTTATCCTGCTGAGCCCGGGTATGCCCTGCCTTTACAAACTGTGTAGATCCAGATCAGTTTGCTTCTCAAGAAGCCAACTGATCTGGATCTGCACCGTTTGTCATTTACTATGTGAATGTATATCAACAATACGGATCAATGAATCTGATTGTCTGACAATTAGAAGTGGGCATGGCATCTTAATTTATTCAGTATGACAATGGTTAGCCTACAAAGAATTTTAAAGCTGATGGTGTACAAGTATACATTGTATAAGACAGGACGTGTGCAATGACCTAAAGCGTGCTTAGGATCCAGCCACTTCAGAGTAGGCTCTCCAATAACGGTCATGTCTTAACAAGCGCAATCGTTCTATAGAACAGAACAGAATTTTATAGATCTAACTACTTCTCAGCAGCCCTGCAAGGTTTTGATCCTAGTCTTCGCTGGGAGCACATGCAATCTTGTAGGAAACGTTATACCCCGGCTCACTTTTTGTATCATTACAAAAACACGCCAATTCAAATATATAGAAAATTTCACCTCCAAAAAACTGAAAATTTTCAGATAAAAAATGCTGATATTCTTCATATTTCTGCTCAAAACATAGATTGTGGATATTCGTTAGAACAGCCTCACCGAGGCGGTTCTAACGAAAAAGTGGGGTTTAAGGGGGTCAAAATTATATAGGCATGTTTTCGTGATGGCTTTACAAACTGCTACTGTCCTTTCGACTTGGAAAGACGTTTTTTTTTTTTTTTTTTTTTTTTTTTTGTATAGAGGTCTACTTTAAGTGAAAATATTTGTTTTGATTAACCATATCAGAAACCATTTGCCTTTTCTGTGTTTTGTAGTTTGTTCTGAAAATGTTACCCACAAATTAAATTTACTGCGAAAAAATGGTCTGACCGATGCAATTTATATCGTAATGTGATACTTTTTTAAACTTTATCGAAAGAACCTTCTTTGGTGATTTTTTTATTATTTATGTTTCATGACAATATTTAAAAAAAAAAAAAAAAAAAAAAAAAAAAAAAAAGACAAAGAAAATTTTAAACAAGTTGGACTTGTTGAAACCTGCTTCAAGTTTACCTGCCCTACCCAATTCTACATAATTTTCAGTTGTCATTTTTAGTGTGGGGAAAAATGAGAATATTCGATTTTAAAAAAAACAACAACCAAGGATCTAAACGACAAATGGTTTTATATAAAATCATAACAACAGTTTGCAAATTTACTTCTGTGTAAAGCGTCAGGCAAAACAACGACTTTCTGAAAGATGTTGAAAGGAGTATAGACTATATTCTCGAGTAGTCAGACAATAAATATATATAGCAGCCACCGGCAGATTTGTGCTTTCAAAATTTGATTCATTGAACAATAAACTTTCTGTAAATCGTAGGTCTTATCAGGCTCATGTTTCAGGCAGACTTCTCAAAATTCTACATTGAAATAAAAATATAATTCAGAAACTGACTAACATAAACCATTTCAAACATACATTGCGTGAGCCGACGTTTGGTCTCCCAAAACAAGATAAGAATCCCATAGAAAACAAATTTCCAGCAGAAGAAGGCAATAACTTAGAATATAATATGAGCCACACCAAACGAAAACGGCCTACGAGGCATGCGCGGACAGCGAAGGCCCAGATCAGACTGCGCATAAGCGCAATCTGATCAGGGCCTTCGCTGTCCGCTAACAGAATTATGGATACCATAGAATGTATCGATGGAGAAGAATGGCCCGGATGCGACTTTGCGCATGCCCAGGATGATCTGAATCTGCGCATTTCGCGCATGTTTGAAGACACGTTTTCGTTTGACATGGCCAATATGATGTATTATGCACAACCGATGACATCAGATCCCTCAGATTAGGAGAGATTAGGTCAGATAGCAATAACTGTAGAAAAATATATCATCAATTTAAGCGAAATTTGAGGCAATATGTCAAACTGCTTGGACGTAGCTTTTAAGCTCCTGAAATTGTAAGTTGTCTAAATAATGTCAGGTGTCATGTTTGGCACTTTTTTATCCAAAACATACCACAAAAATAGCTTTATTTACTTGCTGATTTCATTTTTACTGGTGCATGTATCTATCATGTATAGACTGATTTAGAAGCATGATTTAAATAATTTGGGCGCTTAATCTCTGCTTATAACGCTTTTTGGGTATACTTTTTGATGACGTACTTAAGATTTGAAATTCAGATAGTTTGCTTGCACTGAAAGATGAAAAACTTTAGGTCATTTTGATAGTTTTTAATAAAAATCTGAAAGGTTGCCTTTGGAAACAAAGAACACATTACAGATAGAAAATGGGAGTCTCGATTTTATTGAGACTCTTCATAAGCAGTAATGACGTTTGCAACACTGCTTACGTCCTCTAGAGTATGCATGAGCAGAACTCCATTTTCGAAGATACAACAATGGGCCCAATGATCCCAAAGGAAATGAAAATATGATTTGCACTATGGTGAAGTACGGGGAGACGTTCTACGGCCGCCACACCGAAGAGCTTCTAGGAGACATTGAAATAGTCTAATATATATTTGTTGTTGTTGTTTTTGTTGTTGTTTATCACTCATTGCAAGCTAAAACTCTGAATTTCAATTCTTCTATTTCATATTGCTTTATTCATGCAATTTTTGGTAGCAGTCTACCTAACTAGATTTTTTTTCTAAATATTCGGGGTTAACGTTTGCTTAACGTCAGATCTGGAACAACCAAAAGAAGGAGCATAAACGTTACAGTAAACAAAATAACGTTATTGGCTGACGTTCACAAGCAATAGGCTTTGTCTTTAGCTTATGCTCGCCTTGACTAGAAGGATTGAAGATTTTTTTGTTGTTTTCTTCGAGAAAAGAAACACATAAGAATGTAAAGCTTCATTTAAGGAGACGGCACTAAACATGTAAATATAAGACTGTGACCTCCGTCTGACAAAGAAGCACCATTACACAGGAATGGATACATTTATACAAAACATCATATAAGCAGCGCATTACAAAATCTACAATAAGACTTGTGCGACCAGCGAAGACTCAGATCAGACTGCGCATCAGCGCAGTCTGATCAGAGTCTTCGCTGATCTCATGTGCCTTCTACAGCCTCCAGGCTATCCAAAGAGGAATACACGAGAACCCTTGCCATACTGGGTGGAAGTACAGGCTAATTTGAATCTTTGCTGCTTACATAGATCTTATTGTAGGTTTTGAGCCAACGAAGGACAAAACCTACAATAAGACCCGTGCGACCAGCGAGGACTCAGATCAGACTGCGCATCTGCGCAGTCTGATCAGAGTCTTCACTGATCGCATGTGCCTTCTACAGCCTCCGGGCTATCCAAAGAGAGATAAACGAGAACCCTTGCCATACATAGTGGATATACAGGCTGATCTGAATCTGTGCTGGTCACACAGGACGTATTATGGTGTTGACGTCTGCTGGCTCATATAAGACTATAAGAGCCACTTCAAGCGAAAATGCCCACTTCGAACATGCCCGAAATGCGCAGATTCAGATAATCCGGCGCATGCACAAAGTAACATGCGGACCTTTTCTCTGTATGAATACAGCATATAGTGTCCAAGGATTCTGTTAGGGGACAGTAAAGGCCCTGATCAGACTGCGCTGATGCGCAGTCTGATCTGGGCCTTTGCTGTCCGCATATGTCTAAAGACACGTTTTCGCATGCCACGGCCCAATTACGACGTCATAAGCATTTGTTTCACGTTCTTCAATATGGCTTTTTCTCGATGTCTCCATGCAAAAGAAGCCCATAAAAGGTATTTTGACAAAGAAAGTATGAAAGAATGTTGTACCTATTATGATTTTGATTGAGACCTGCGTAGTTTTGGCCCACAAACCGGATGAACAATGTCCAGCCGACAACGTCATGACGTTGCATAGACATTGATGCGATGTTGCATAAACGTCACGTGCCCGTTGGGTGGATAGATGAGGCATTGGCCTTGACCTTTGATGTTAATAAGGAAAAAAAGATATAGCCATAAGAAAGACAAAACCTTTTTTTTACATTGTATTCATTTTGTTCAGGTTGTTTCTTATCTATCAATTTTCGTCCTTCGTTCAGTCCTGAATGAGGTTCTTTCGTGTCGAATGAAAGCCATAAAGGTCCGATTTTCGAAACCCTATTATTTTATCCCATTTCAATATTTCTTCTACATTATATGTAATTTTTTCGTCTCCTTGCGTCTTCAGTTTCTTACAAGAACAATTTAGCAAAATCCATTAACTGTTTCATACGGGGATGATTTATTATATTGTAGTCATTACGCGAAAAGGGACTTTAACTGCTATGCGAATAGCGAAAAAACAATATCTAACTAAGCTTTTGAACAGTCTGAGCTCAGCCATCGCTGCTCGAATGGAATAAGAATGAATACGGTACCGTATTTACCGTATGTATTCGGACAGACAGGCCTGATCAATCAGTGTGGACCCAGAGGAGACGCCGCAAAATGCGGGTAGTTGATTGTACATGTTCAAATTTTAGAACAAGCATGGTAAGGAGTTAAGGTGTCCGAATACTTAGGGTAATTACGGTACTATAGAAATTGTCAGTCCTAACAAACTGTGTATGTGCACAGTGGCGAGGCCAGAACAGAATTATGCTTACGCACACCCAGGAAAAGTATTGAAAACTATGCCTAGAATCGCTTCTGAAATAGGGGCTACTCTTAAAGGAAAGAATTTGCTCCCAGAGGGAACAAATTCTTTCCTTTAAAAGCAGCTCCTGTGGTAAAGAAGCACAATATATTATGTTAACCCTTAGAGCGCCAAGAAAAACTGCATCTGAAAATGTCGTCTGTTTATGTCGCCTGCTGAATATTCTTGCAGACTTTTCAAATCTATTTTTTGCATACAGGCAAACAGTGTGGACCCTGATCAGACTGCTAGCAGTCTGATCTGGGGCCACACTGTTTGCAAAAATGACTTTTAAAATCACAAGCAGATGACAAAGCAGACGACAATAGTTATGACTGGCGCTTTAACGGTTAATGTCACTGTATCATAAATATTTTCTTACGCATGTTACGCATATGCGCAATGAGTGATACGCCTATGTGCGCAGACTGATCTACGTCTTCGTTAATCATGCATGCTTTATGGCTTCCATATTTATGATGTAGCCAGTAAACTGCAACAAGCAAACTACAAAAATTGCCACTATGCATGTATCAGCCATTATGCATCTATTTGCCCGGATCAACGTTTTCGCTGTACAGATCTGGACTTGATATATTTCATTGTTTTTTCCTCCATTTTTACAAGGGATGCAAATATTGTAACTTCCTGTTTGTTCTCTTGCATACCAAGCCCCTTCTGAAAGGTAAAAAGGAAATAGTTGTCTCCCCTTAACGATCTCTAAAAAATAGGTCTGCATTAAAAGGAAAGAATTTGCTCCCCATAGGAGCAAATTCTTTCCTTTTAGAGTAGACCCCCTTTTCAGAAGGGAGTGTATTTGGCAAAATGACTCGGAATAAGGTCCTTTAATCTAGTCGTGGCTAATATAATGTTGATTCAGCGCCGTCTAATGATTAATATCAGATCTCAGTCTGTGTTTGTTAGAGATAAGAAAACATTTCTGTATCAAATCTTATCAAACATTGCTGCAGATTGATCTACGCCAACATCTAAAATATTAAAAAAAAAAAAGACGGATTTGAGGAAAAAAAATAGTTTCATGCAATTTCTTCTTTCCAGACTGCTTTACGTTTCTGCGTATGCGTCTCTGTGGAATGCTAGTCAGAGCCCATGCCCAGTGCAGTAGGCAGGGAGAAATGAAATGGGTTCTGGTCTTGCTCGGTCTTTGTGGGGCGGTGTGGTTGCTCAGTGCGGGCTTCGTGTTATTGTGCATTTTTTTTTTTTTTTTTTTTTTTTGTGTGTTTATTGGATCCTGCCAGGCATCGTGATCATCTCATTGGGGAAGAGAGAAGGCGCCAGAGAGGACTGGTTGCTTTGCTTATTTCTGGGCCCAGTTGTTCAGAGCATCGTTAGCTTAACGAGCTCGTTAGTGGTCAAAATGTTAACTGTTCTAGTAAGTACAATATCTAATTCACAGGTATTTTTGCTGAAAATATGTGAGTAGCTTTTGCATTTTGCAAATGCAAAAGCTACTCACATTTTTTCAGCAAATATATTAGCATATCTACCATACTTAATGATCAAAGTTTTAACGATACGTTAACTAACGACATCGTTAGTTTTGAAAACTGGGCTCTGGTTTGTAACATGTATGACGTCCATCATGGTTTGTTTACTATTCCTCATGGCGTCATTAGTAGGCTATGTTCTGTGTTTTTGGATCTTCCAGGACATGTTCCTTATTGCAGTCGAACCTCAATAGCTCGAACATCGATGGCTCGTCTACCATGGCTCATTCGAATTCGTTTTTGAGTCCCTAGGAAATTCCTCCGATAGCTCAAGAAAACAAATATTTAGGGATTTTTTCTTATTTTATTATGAAATAGTATGTTGTGTGTACTCATTAGAATCGCCTCGTCGAGTCGACTCTAATGAGTACACACACAACATACAATTATTGTGTAGAAAATTTAAAATACAGTTATTGTGTAGAAAATTGAAAATATTTCCCTAAATTGTTGCTATTTGCGTCCTGACCTGGCGCCATGATTAACCTTCAGTGGCTCGAAATACCCATATCTCGAACAAATTTCCATGGTCATAAAGATGTTTGAGATATTGAAGTGCGACTGTATTTTGAATCAGACATCGCAATATTTTGTTACATGATCAGTGTATCGTGTAAAAGAAGAGAAAAGAAAACAAATCCTGATTAAATGGCTGGTGGCATATGTTACAAGGTTCTGTGTCATTTTTGTTCATTTCAGGTCATACGAGTATCAGCAGGCTTTAAGAGGAAAAGTATCAGGCATTGACCGATTATTCAAGAAACTATGGGTACTTTTTGGGCAGACTGAGCTAAACCAACTATGCATCTTCGGAGCTTGTTGAAGTTATCAGACGATTGTACTATCTGACATTACGAAATCACGCCTATTCAAATATATTGAAAATTTTACAACCAGAAAAGGAAAAAAAATCAGATAAAAAATTCTGATATTTTTCTTATTTCTGTTCAAAACATAGATTGTAGGTACTCGTTAGAACCGCCTCGGCGAGGCGGATCTAACGAATACCCCGAATCTATGTTTAAGACAAAAAATAAGAAAAAATACTGTATACCCCTGTAAACCCCAGTTTTACTATATAAAAGTGGGGTTTAAGGGGGTCAAAGGTATATAGGCATGTTTTCGTGATGATGTGTGAGAGGAAATACAATGTACCAAAATGGTAAGGACAAAATTTAAAACTCTTTACATTAAAAGCTCCATATTCATCAAAACATGGACATTTTATCATCCAAGTAAGTTTTAAAAAAAATGATACATGTATATGGTATTAATAAAATCATAAAATGTGGCACCTGACTGCCTGTAATTCTTGAACTGGACAAAAAATGAAATGATTTTATCATATATCTGAATTAATGTTGCCAACATTTATTCAGAGATACGATAAAAAATCATTTCGTTTGTTTTTTTGTTTTTTTTGATCCAGTTCAAAAACGAAAGACTTACTGAAATTTTTACAGGCTGTCAGATGCCACATCTTTTGACCTCAAGAAAACATGCCTATACAATTTTGACCCCCTTAAACCCCACATTTATATTGTAAAACTGGGGTTTATAGGGGTATACATTATTTTTCTTATTTCTGCTCAAAAACATAGATTGTGGGTACTCGTTAGAATCGCCTCGGCGAGGCGGTTCTAAAGAGTACCCACAATCTATGTTTTGAGCAGAAATATGAAAAATATCAGAATTTTTATCTGAAAACTTCCAATTTTTGATGGTGAAATTTTCAATATATTTGAATAGGCGTGTTTTCGTAATGATCGCATTAATACCATATATCAAATTATTAAACCTTTCTTGGATAAAAAAAAAAAAAAAAATATCTATTGTTTTAAGGATATGGTGCCTTTAAGGACAACGTGTTTTATTTTTTCCCAAATTATTATTGCACATTTGATATTTTATGGTACAGGAAGAATTAAAATTGAAATTATAAATACATAAAGAAAAAATTGTTCGTTCCAACATTATGACGCATGACATATTTTTATGGGTCATTGGACATCTTGATACCGAGACGTATTCAGTTCAGGATTATACAAGAGAAATGGTTTTAGAAAATGCCATTCCAAAGTACTCCGACTGGAGATCTATAAAGAATTCACTTTCTTGGTACACCAAAACGCTAATTGCTTTTGCTTATGACATATTCAGCTAACCGCTAGTTTCTACAAGCAACAAACAGTCTATAGGGTCATGTATATGTGGGAAATAAAGGTAAGGTAAAACGAAGCATTTAACCAATTTATGCCGAGTGGACTCTTCTACCTCAACTCTTTGGACCAATTCATTTCAAATAGAAGGGGTCTGGTTAGTTTTTATTATTACCATATTTTATAGAAATCCCGTATTTAATGCAAACTGTGTAAACCCTGATCAGAATCTGCGCCGTCTGATCTGGGTGTACACTATTTGGCAATGTCCCTTTGGTGAACGCTAGATATACATGTGCTTATACAGTCGACTCTCGTTATCTCGAACTCCAAGGGACTCTATGAAACACTTCGAGATATCCGTAGTTCGACATATCAGATTTACGGAACTGAGGAAAAAACAATCAATCGAACAACCACCTTTAACAGAATGAATACGTAATTTGACTCCTAAGTTAGAGATATATTGAAAATATTGTGGAAAAGAGGAGAAATTGCTCCTAAGGAGCAATTTCTCCTCTTTTTCACAATATTTTATTGACTGTTGGTAGACCTCTGTGTTAAAACAGGGACCAGATTATCACTTCGAGATAAGCGGTTATTCGAGATAAGCGAGTTCGAGATAACGAGAGTCGACTGTATTTGATAAGAGGCCTGGTACGGGCACAATGACTTACAAACATACGTCATGAATGTGTTAACTGTCGATTTTAACGTATAGATTTGTTATTGAAAGTTTTTTTTTATCGATTGTATATAATTGTTTTACTTTTGACACTTAAATGGTGTCAGCTTCAATATCATTTTAATGTTCTTTAAAATAGATAACAAATCTTACTGAAATTCAAAACAGATTTGCCCTGGAGAGCAAACAAGAAATAACAAGTATTAGCTTTAAAAAAAAAAAAAAAAAAAAAAAAAAAAGGTCTACCCTTAGCACATAATAAATGTTAAAGCTGATTGAAGATTGACAGAGGTCAGTGAGACTTAAGAGGTCAGCGTGACTTATATTTCATGGTCCAGTCTTTGGTCATTATATTTTTGGAGACTACTTGATGGATTAACATGAAACTAGACATTTTGCTGTCAATCTTCAATCAGCTTTAATTGTGTGCGAAGTGTAGACCAAGTTTCTTTGTGAAAATTAATACTTCTTTATATGACGTTGAGCAGTTGGTGGATTAAGTTTTTATTTGAAATTTTGTTTTTATTCTTTAGTCAGCTTTAACATATATGTTTGGTGTCACTAATGAAAATAAATTCAGAAGTGTGCACATTTGGTATGTTTTTGTCAAGGTCAGTAGTCTTTAAATTTGGTACTAATTTATATAAGCAAAGTCTTGGTATTCTGATTGTGCACCCGATAGTAGTATAGGGCGCAGGTACTGACCTATACTACATCCGATGTTGCTGATACTTTTGTCAGTTCGTTTATTTTGTCGGAACGTCTGGTTGCGATGATGGCTTTGGCGGCCGTGGTTGGCTTTTG
This sequence comes from Anodontia alba, assembly GCA_964016985.1. NCBI lineage: Eukaryota > Metazoa > Mollusca > Bivalvia > Lucinida > Lucinidae > Anodontia > Anodontia alba. The sequence goes on from OZ024828.1 coordinate 11,238,704, forward strand.
AACTCTTCTGGCGCAAGGCTGTCGGTGTCATAAACTTTGCAAAACGTTTTCTAAATTTAATCTTCGACACGGTGAGTTTATTTCTGAGTACAATGTTGACTTGAAAAAAAAAAAAAAAAAAAAAAAAAAAAAAAAGCTTGTTTCAGCGGGAAATGTTTCGTGATGATTTGGTTTATAGATAGATAGATAGATAATTTTATTTCAAATGCAATAGGCCAACTGGCCCTTGAGCACATAAAATTCATAACATGTTTACAAACATGTGTGCTATATGATGGCAAACAAATGTTACAAGTACATGTTATACAATTTCATATACAGGTTAATATTTCCTTCAGACAAGAAAGTTTTTTGTTTTTTTTTTCAGTCCGACAGTTAAGATATATATAACGGAGAAGTGTGTATATATGTGGTAAGTATCTCAGAATCTATCACACACACACACACACACACATACATATATATATATATATATATATACATATATGCATATACCGATATACATACGTATAAACATCTACACACATATAGAGTTACATACAAACCATACAAATGCATATATGCTCATACGCATAAATACATACCATTACCGCGTACAAGCACATATACATATACAAACACATACACATACGTACATATACACGCAGCGGCTTTTCACTATAAATACTAGAAAATATTGCAATATTGCATAGTAATTAAACAACGTTATATATATATACACACATATACATTCATATACATACACATACAAATACATACATATATATACATATACATAATACATATATACATATATATATACACACAGACATACATATACATACATATATACATACATATACACATATATACATACATATACCATATATATATATATATATATATATATATATATATATATATATATATATATATATATATATATATATACCCACATATACATACATACACATACACATGCATACACATATATATATAATCAATTTTAAATGTTAACATCACGAATATAAGTAATTCTGTTTCTCTTTTCAAATGCCTTAAATATGAAAATGGATAAATTACGAATCTGCTTTTTACGATCTGTGTTAAATAGCTCTATAAGCTTAAACATGCTTGGTCGATTTATATAGTATTTATCAATGTATAGTTTTCTAAGGTCTGAGTACACAGGACATTCAAAAATAAAATGGAACTCGTCTTCTAATATATTACAAACCCTACACTTTCTTTCATCATAAGCCACTCTAACTGGTTTTGCCCATCTACCAGCCTCACATTCTAGTATGACTAGTATGGATTGTTGATAAGTCGGTTTTCTGGTCCCGAGGTTATAAAACTTTTTTCATGCTCAACTCAGCTGAGCACGAACTTTGTCCTGCTAATAAATCTTAAATGACTTTCAATTGCAAATTCTTTCTTGCTAAACATAGGTGAGCTTGAAAATTTCTCTGCTTATAAATATGAAAATGCCAACTATTATGCATTTTCTGATTTATAAGCCATCATGAAAACATGCCTATATAATTTTGACCCCTTAAACCCCACTTTTATACAGTAAAACTGGGGTTTACAGGGGTATACATTATTTTTCTTATTTCTGCTGGGAGGCGGTTCTAACGAGTACCCACAATCTATGTTTTCAGCAGAAATATGAAAAAATATCTGAGATTTTTATCTGAAAATTTTCAGTTTTTGGAGGTTAAATTTTCAGTATATTTGAATAGGCTTGTTCTCGTAATCGCAGAGAAAACCTCATGCGCAGCTGCCTTGAACATGAAAAAAATATAACCCCAGGGCCTGGTCAGTTTGAAGGATTGCTAGAGAAGGATTTAGTGTGGTGTGGATATTTTGTGTAACAGATTACATGTTTGGTCATTTACCCAGTCAAGGATAACAACTTTGCAGCCCTCTTTGAATGCGAACGATGGATAGGGCTGGACTTGATTGAATGCGCTGAGCGTGAGCCGGCTATATAACAAGTACATTGGTTCCGGGCCATTCGCTCTATACAGATGCTGTAACGTATAATTAACCCACATTTCGAAAACACACCTATTCAAATATATTGCGAATTTCACAACCAAAAAAGGAAAATTTTCAGATAAAAACTTCTGATATTTTTCATATTTCTGCTCAAAACATAGATTGTGGGTACTCGTTAGAACCGCCTCGGCGAGGCGGTTCTAACGAGTACACAATCTATGTTTCTGAGCAAAATAAGAAAAATAATGTGTACCCCTGTAAACCCGAGTTTTACTATATAAAAGTGGGGTTTAAGGGGGTCAAAGTTATATAGGCGTGTTTTAGTGACGGATTCGCATCTGAAAGAAAAAAAAAATAAAATAAAAAATAAATAAATAAAAGATCAGAATCTATCAAAACGTTCTTTTACATGCACCAAGACCTTTTTTTTTTTTTTTTAAGATATTTCTAGTTTTGTAGTCGGACCCTCGTCTGTGCTTCATCAAAATGTTGAAAAGTTAATTTGCATATATTCTGTGATGATCGGTGTTGGCCTTTCCGCGGAGATGTTTCTGTTGCGCTTTCTCTTCGTTTTGTTCGTTCTGTTTTCACTGGTGTGTTGTTTTGAGGTGTGGTATCGTGCGATTCTGGCTTTATTCGGTGTCTTGGGAGGGTTGTGTTACGAGATTGTGGCCTTCGTAGTGTATCCCAATATTCATATTTCTTGGTACAGGGCCATCATAGAAGAAGTTGGAAATATGAAAGGACAACGAATGATGTCCTTTCATATTTCCAACTTCTCCTATGTATGATGACAGACGTGGGGACAGCAGACGGACAGTGATCACTAAGTTCATACTGATCCTTGAGAGCTTATTACGAAAATATGCCAATTCAAATATATTGAGAATTTTACCACCAGAAAAATGAAAACTTTCAGATGAAAAATTTTGGTAATTTTCATTATTTCTGCTCCAAAATATTGATTGAATATATGTTTTTGAGTAGAAATAAGAAAAATAATGTACATCCCTATAAACCCCAGTTTTACTGCATAAAAGTTGGGTGTAAGGGGATCAAAACTTTAGAAGCGTGTTTTCGTGATGTATAAATTTAGCTAATTGTACGTTTAGCGTATGTGATTCAGAACCGATATTTACACAAACTATAGGTGCTCTATAGCTGTAATTGAATATCGTCAGTGTTCACTTAAGACGTCATGAGCTTATGTGATGTAATTTAAAATGGTGCCAAACTGTTCAACGCTGAAACTGCCACTCAAAAATAGTAGATGAATTAAAAAATATCATATTTTCTGTTTATAAGTGGTTAAGTTACTAAGATCCATATACTTTTTGCACAAGAACCTGAAATGCATGTCCACAAAACTGATTATACTTCGTATTAATATAGACTAAACTTCGATGAAGTTATGTCGCACCTGCCCCCTCCCTGCCACCCCACCACCCCAAAAAGTAATGTTTGTTTCACGTAAAATAAATTAATACAGGAATTTCATCGAAAGCACATGCATATTCTCATATGATGCATGAGAAGTTGCTCTCAAAAGGTACCGACAATCAATGCACTTTTATAAAATCTGATGTAAGAAAATGACAAAGTTAAGTGAAAAAAGTGACAAAAATAAATTTAAAAATTACATGTATGTCCAAACCACATGCACTTCTGCAGACCCTGGAGAAAACATGTGCAAAGTTTAAAAAAGACCGGTATAAAATTGTGAGGAGTTGCAATCACAGGGTACCCACTGTCTAGAGGAGTTGCGCTCACAAGAGGTACCTACTGCCTTTATATTGAGGGTGAAAAATGACTTTCAAAATGTGGAGAAAGTAACAAAAATGATCTAACAATTACATCCAAACCACATGCACATCATCATACCATGAAGAAAACACATGCAAAGTTTCAAAACAATCGATACAAAACTGTAAGAGGAGTTGCGCTCACAACACACCCAGGGTAAATGTTGACGGATGGACGAATGGACGAACGGACGCACGAACGGAAACTTGCACGCCTAAGTCGCCTTGCTAAAGCAGGTGCGACAAAAACGATGGTTCGGATGTAGAAAAAAGAAAACAAAAAGAGTGGTATTTTCTCTAAGGTTTTATTCAGAAGAGTATTGTTAGAATTAATTTTACTAAAATTAAAAGCAGGAAGATACTAGTACATTGTAGCAAGAGATAATGGCCATTAATTCAAATGCAACAGTGATAGTCTAGAGCAGCCTACACATCTGTGCAATCCGATGACATTATTTGGTGGCTCTAAAACTGGAACTCATCACGAAAACATACCTATATAATTTTGACCCTCTTAAACCCCACTTTTATATAGTAAAACTGGGGTTTACAGGGATATACATTTTTCTTATTTTTGCTCAAAAACATAGATTGTGTGTGCTGGTTAGAACCGCCTCGCCAAGGCGGTTCTAACGAGTACCCACAATCTACATTTTGGGCAGAAATGTGAAAAAATATCAGAATTTTTCATCTGAAAAATCTCCTTTTTTGGTTGTAAAATTTTCAATATATTTGAATAGGCGTGTTTCGTAATGTGGTGGCTCTAAAACTGGAAATAAAGGCTCAAGTTATGCGAATGTACATATTTATCTGGCCCTTCGTTGCCCCTTTATGCCATAAGAATTCTTCTCTCATGAGATGACCAATACCCAGTCAGCATTCTATGTAAATCTATATCGGGCCGTCGTCGGCCCGTCAGGGTAGCTGACGGGCCGATTACGGCCCGATGTAGATTTACGTAGAATGCTAGCTGGGTATATATTGTACTATTGAGGGAAATGGACACACTCAATAGAACTTCCGTTTTTTTTGTTTTTTTTTTTTGGTTTTTTTTTTTTTGTTTTTTCTTTTTGTTTTTTCTTTTTTGCCTTTTTTGTGCAAGGGAGACATTTTTTGTAACTTTTGTTTGCTTTCCTGAAAAGGGATCTTTTCTTAAAAGGAAATCCCAGTTGGCACGCAACGTTGAGGCAACGTCGCATCAACGGCGATGCAACGTCATGACGTTGTATCGACATAGATACGACGTTGTATAAACGCCATGTGCCCGCTGGGATAATTTGTTTCCCTGCGCACCAAACCCATTCTGAAAAGGGTTTACTCTAATAGAAAAAAAAAATGCTCATAATTGGGTCTACTCTGAAAAAGCAAAAAAAAAAAAAAAAAATGCTCCCAATACTTTTGGAGTAGACCCTTTTCGGAAGGGAAGTAAATAAGTTTGAAAGGGTTGCCTCCCCTAATAATGTATCCATTCCCTTTACTGTCAAATCAGTTAAAAGCAATAAGAACAACAAATTAAGTAAATGCAGCATTTCTACTTACATGTAGCACTCTCGTTAAAAATTTCAACATACTACATTTTGAAATATTTTTTCGCAGAAACAGTCGGACATATCATGCGTGCTGTATTCCAAGGAAACATCTGGATTGAAACAGTAAACCCAATTCCAGGGAAAAAATATGACAACTATCACCTGTTGATTTTGACCGAGAGTGCTCATTACGAAAACCTGCCTATTCAAATATACTGAAAAGTTAATCACCGAAAAAATGAAAATTTTCAGACAAAAAATTCAAATATTTTTCATATTTCTGCTCAAAACATAGATTGTGGGTACTCGTTAGAACCGCCTCGCAGAGGCGGTTCTAACGAATACCCACAATCTATGTTTTGAGCAGAAATAAGAAAAATAATGTATACCCCTGTAAACCCCAGTTTTACTATATAAAAGTGGGGTTTAAGGGGGTCAAAATTATATAGGCGTGTAAAGTGACAGGCAAAATATCAGCAGACAGCACAATACATTTTTTATTATCATTTTTCAGGGAAAATAAGTCTTGGCATTTCAAGTTGGCAGAAAATTCACATGAAATGTCAAGCCTCATTTCCTCTGATAAATAATAATAAAAAATAAAAAAAAAAATATTTTAAAAATCCACCCAAGTGGAACAGCTATTTTAATAAATAAAAAAGAATATTAAAAAAATGTGATTGGACCTTTAAGGGTTAATACAGATGACGACCACGAAGTATTTCTAACCACAAATAAGCCAAAGGAAAAATCAATTAAGATACATTTCAGCGATAAAATACCAAAACAGGGTATACTGGTCAAAGATGGCTACACATTATGACGGGTAATTTGATTTGGGTCATTTTTCAAAGGAAAGGGTGAAAAATTAAGAGACACAATTCTTCTCTCGTCAGACCAGCTGACCACGGAGAACAAAAACTGTATATGTTGAAGGAATGCATAATTTATAATGTGAAATATCAGTATCACAAAAGTTAAGAGGCTAGCAGTAATTCTTTTCATAGACATATCTCATCACGAAAACATACTTATGTAATTTTGACTCCTTTAATCTCCATTTTTATATGGTAAGACTAGGCTTTATAGGGGTATACAGTATTTTTCTTATTTCTGCTAAAAAATAAAGATTGTGGGTATACTCGCTGAGGCGGTTCTAACGAGTACCCACAATCTATGTTTTGAGCAGGACTATGAAAAATATCAGATTTTTTTATCTGAAAACTTTCAGTTTTTGGTGGTTAAATTTTCAATATATTTGAGTAGGCGTGTTTTCGTAATGTGCAGTCTTTATAAACTATGATTTTTACCTATTTACCCAAAGTTTTCAGACAGACACGTCCGAGGATACAATGCAGACCCAGATCAGACGTCTGATCATTACCTTCACTGTTTTCCAGTCATCCATCCCTTTTTATACACATCAACAAGTAGTCAGATAACCCTATTCAAATTAGGACAAGAATGGTAAATAGTTAAGGTGTCCGAATTTGGACATTACGAAAACATGCTTATTCAACTATATTGAAAATTTTACGACCAAAAAAAGAAAATTTTCAGATAAAAAAAACCCTTATTTTTCATATTTCTGCTCAAAACATAGATTGTTAGTATTCGTCAGAACCGCCTCGGCGAGGCGGTTCTGACGAATACCCACAATCTAGTTTTTTTTTTTTTTTTTTTAGCAAAATAAGAAAAACAATGTATACCCCTGTAAACTCTAGTTTTACTATATAAAAGTGGGATTTAAGTAGGGTCAAAATTACATAGGCGTGTTTTCGTGATGAGCTAGTCTCTTGGAGTCTCTTTTATAAGTAGATTTGTAACGTATAAGTAGATTTGCAACGTAACGAACAATCACGTGACAGTCATATGTGGCCAGGACTGTTCCGCCATCAGTAAGCCTGTTCATTGATACATTACATGTGCGAGTCTGAATAAAATCCATGAAAAAAAGGAGGGAAATAACGGATGCTCAGGTAAGGGGATCCCTTCCGTAGACCCAGATCAGATGACAGTGCAGCAGAATTAGGGTTAAGAGAAAACCAGTTTTGTTTAAGAAAACAGTACCGCAGCAGGTCAATTATGTATCGATATAATGAAGTCGGTTTTCCTTTGTTATTAACCCTTTCACCCTGACTTTCTGAAATGGACTCTTTAGTCATTGGATTTGGACATGTCCATTTTTGCAAACAGGGATGACAGTCAAAAAACAAATCATAATGGCAAATAGTGCAGATCTTGATGAGACGGCTCGTTACGAGCCGTCTCATCAAGATCTTCACTGTTTGCCAATGTATCTGTTTTGGGTTACATGGCTGAAAGCGTTAACACTTTACATGTCTTACGGATAAAGATTTCAGTAAACGACAGTTTCAAATATATATTTTTTCTCCCACTGTCTCCAGTTCATAGGGAATTGACATTTCCTACAAGCAGAAAACCTGCATGAAAGGCTAAGCCTGGATTTCTGGATTTCTTGTGGTGGCGGAGGGGGGAGGGCGGGGGGAGGGGGGGGGGGAGGGGGGGATGAGAAAAAGTCAATTGGTCTTCTGAATTTGCACACAGTGCTAAAGAGATACTCGTAATTTGCATGAAATGTCGCATCCTATTCTCTGGAAAAAAATAAGATAAGAAAACCTTTTCAAACTGTCCTCTGCTGAAATTTGAATTTTTTACCAGCAAGCTAAGCGTTAAGACTTGTCAACGCCACCTTATAAACAGGTAAATAATTATCACAGAATGCTAACATTAAAATGTGAATCTACCACAGTGTAAACATACATATACATTATTATAACAATAACGATAAAAACAAATATCTGGGCCCAGTTGTTCAAAGCTAACGACGTCGTTAGTTAACGATTCGTTAAAATTTAAATCGAGTGATGCACAAATATGCTGAAATTTTTTGCTGAAAAAATGTGGGTAGCTTTTGCAGTGCAAATAAAGACTATAAAAAAGGAACAAGTAATTATGAAAAATGAATCCATTTGTTAACAAAATTTTCATGTGTATTTAAGTTAAATTTTCATTTAAAATCAGATTCTTGCCAAATTTAAGTCCTAATAGATCTCTGTATCTATACAGGTGGAATATTGTTATTTATGCATACATTGCATGAACGAAGAATGTTTAAACATTAAACACAGTCAAAATTGTTCATAAGAAATAATGTCTCTGGAGGCTCCTGTATTGAGATATAAACGAGTAACACAACTTCAAACTTCATTACTCCGTAAAATACACAGGGACGGATCCAGGATTTTTTATACAAGGGTTCAAATTGCTACGGCGGGGTTCGATTTGAATATTTTGCCAGCGTTTTCTCAAAATTAATCATAAAAATGAAATAATTTAGACTTCAATGGGGGTTCGACTGTACCCACGAAGCCCTCTAAATCCGCCGCTGAATATACTTTACAGTATGTAAGTACAGTAAAATGTCAATGAATCCATCAGCAAAACACGCCTATATAATTTTGACCCCCTTAAAGCCCACTTTATATAGTAAAACTGGGGTTTACAGGGGTATACATTATTTTTCTTATTTCTGTTCAAAAATATAGATTGTGGGAACTCGTTAGAACCGCCTCGCTGAGGCGGTTCTCTCAAGTATCCACAATCTATGTTTTGAGCAGAAATATGAAAAATAGAGTTTTTTATCTGAAAATTTTCAGTTTTTGGAGCTGAAATTTTCAAAAGAATAGGCGTGTTTTCGTAATGAAACACTGATTGTTCTTTTACCTTGGCTGATTCGAACTCGTTTTTGAGTCTCTAGGACATTCGTACGACAGGCCAAAACAAATATTAGGGATATTTTAGGGAAATTTTCTTATTTATCAAATATAGGCTGTGTGTACTCATTTTATCAAATATAGGCTGTGTGTACTCATTTTATCAAATATAGGCTGTGTGAAAATATAGGCTGTATGTACTCATTAGAACTGCGTCATCGAGGCAAATATGAAGAGTACACTCAACTTACCGTCATTTCATAGAATATCAGAAAGTCATCCCAAATGTATTCCTACTTGCCTCCTGACATGGGGCTATGTTAGCCCTCATTGGCTCGAACTATACATATTTAGTATTAAGAATAAATATAGATAGTGCCAAAGACGTTAAAGGCATTGAAGTTCGACTAAATGTCGACTATTTCAACGTGTGTTTCACCACTTTACCCACTTTACTTTGAACACAACCAACCTGAAGCTAAAGAATCTACCCTCTTTAAAGCTATTCCGAAGTATGTATCACGAAAACATACCTATATAATTTTGACCCCTTAAACCTCACTTTTATATAGTAAAACTGGGGTTTACAGGGGTATACATTATTTTTCTTATTTCTGCTCAAATTCATAGATTGTGGGTATTCGTAAGAACCGCCTCGGTGAGGCGGTTCTAACGAGTATCCACAATCTATGTTTTGAGCAGGAATATGAAAAATAGAATTTTTATCTGAAACTTTAAGTTTTTGGCGGTGAACTTTTCAGTATTTTTGAATAGGCATGTTTTGGGTAATGGGATCCTTCGGAAATAAAGAACAAATGAACAAAACCCCCAATGAATATACTGTCCAACTTCAATGGCTCGAACACCTTTGGGACCATGAAAATTTGTTCTAGAGTTGGAGAGTTCAAGCATATCAATAGCCAGGTCAGAAGTCAGACGGGAATAAATTAGAGATGTCTTTTTCGATCTTCTATAAAATAATGGTATGTTGTGTGTACTCATTAAAATCGCCTCGATGAGGCGATTCTAATGGTTACACATAACATACAGTTTCTTGATAAAAAATAGTCCTAAAATGTCCCTAAATATTGACCAATCGAATGAAGTTCCTAGAAACTCAGAAATGATTTTGCATCAGCCATGGTAAACAAGCCATCGGTATTCGAATAATCTAAGTTATACTGTAGTGTGCTGGATTGATATTCAAAGCCTTCAATGTTAAAAGTGGAGCATAAGTCAAGAGGTTAACTAAAATACTGATCTACAAAAGTTACAGATCAGAGAAAATTGTTTGGGAAAATAATGCATGTTCAACGGTTAGGATAGATTTAATCTAGACATAAAAGTCTACTCCTAACTATATTATATTTGTCTAATCTGACGTCGTTTAATAGTAAGTATACTGACAACAATATAACAACAAAGTAATATTATATCTGAATGTACAAAAACCTCAAATACAAAAATATAAGAAAAAATATTTATACATGTATTTTCTGTCCCAATACATAGAGTTGTTACGGTTAATAGTATAAAGTCGAAATGACATCCCCAATTGGTAGTTTGGTCCAGTAATATATTCCAACTCAAAGCAGAAAACCATGTCTGCTTGCAAATACAACATTCGATTCAGTAGATAATGTTTAGAACATACAGGTAAACTTCTTTAAAAGGTGTTGATTTTTAGTCTCTGAGTATGCTTTCTGTTCGTTATCAATTTATGCAGAAGATTGTATATGTCCGTTATGATGGGTATTTCATTTCCAAACATACACTTTAGTAGCAACGTGAGAAAATATACCTTCTGACAAATTCCCCCAACGAAGACTCAAATCAGCCTGCACAGTCTGACAAGTCTTAGTTGTCCGCATGAAGAAACTTTGCATCTTAGGGTATCCAAAGTACGCCCAGTGAATATTCTGATCAGACTGCGCGAACGCGCAGGCTGATCTGAATCTTCACTGGGCGCACATGTCAGAAGGGACGTTTTCTGACGTTTCGGTTCATTTCTTTAGTAGACTGGTATTCCATCAACAATACGAATCCGTCCTTGAGCTCCCGCCTTACGACAAGACACTGTCACAACCTGAAAGTATAATATACATGTATATACACCATTCTGTAAATTGTGTCTCACAGGGGAACATATAAATGCAGTTACCTAGGAAAGGCCACAATCATGAAGCACGTCCTTCTCGAGGTACCCAAAGAAAGCGTGCCAAGATACAAGCGCACAGTTGCAATAATCGACATAAAAACAGAGAAGAACCGCCCTAGAAAGGTCACCAGAAACAAAAAAAAAAAAAAAAAAAAAAACAAAAAAAAAAAAAAAAAAAAACAAAAAAAATGGTAAGAGAAAAGTCCAGGGAGTGCCACAATCACAAACCGCAGCCCTTCCCAGACACCAAGAGGAAGAGAAAACCGACAAATCCAAACAAACACAAATCGAACAAACGTACGAAAAGCACTATGATTAGCTCTCACTTCGCCAAGCGAGGTAATCGCAATGCTAAAAGGACTGAAAAATCTCAAGAACAAAATGACACATGGTAACTCTTTGTAGGGGGATGTGGTGGGATGTGTCTTGCTCAGGAATAGCTTAGCATTATCTGAGGATAATTCTGGGATAACTTTGTCCAGTTATCAATAAACCCATATCCTGAGGGCTGGCATGGTAAGAGTATAGCCAATACGTTTCTAATACGTACCCACAGCAAATCTTTATCGGGTGTACACCAGAATAATCAAGAAACATCTTTAACAATTGGTAAACCAACCTGTTCGTATAAGAGATCAGCATGCACATGAGATGATCTGCGAATCCAAATTTCTCTTTAAGGGATATGAATCCACCTTCAAGGTAGACAACTATGCCAAAAAAAAAATCTTCTCCCTCGGAAAAGGGGTCTACAATAAAAGGAAAGAATTTGATCCCCATGGGAGCAATGTTTGGCCTTTTAGAACAGACCCCTTTTCAGGAGGTGCTTGATGTGAGGGAAAGCAAACAGGAAGTAAAAAACACAAATGTATCGATTTCCCTTAAGTTTTATCCTTCATCAATTTATGAAGTGGGCAACTAAGAATATGGCCAATCTGCAGGTACGAGCAACTGATTAGGG